>OZ004696.1:49476489-51976489 GCA_963924545.1 Pogonocherus hispidulus | reverse complement strand
ACTTGCAGCTATGTGCTACGAATCAGCTGTTCGATTCGCCTTAATATGAAAATTAGTAGACAAATGAATGTTAATTTCATGCATAGTTCACTGTCTGGTAAATCTAGCGATCTAGTCAGCTAATTGTTGTCGGTTCTCTGTATGAGTGCTTTCCCACATTTATAGCACTTTAGAATAGTTCAGTCAGTTATTCATTTTCTAGTTAAATTTATTTTTTTTACAATAAGTAACATATGAAGTTAGAATTTGTAGTTTTCCGTGACAAAATATGGTGGTGTTATCCGACCAAATATTATATAGACAAATAATAGCAACACAGTTTTGTGACCAACAATATTTAAAACAATGGCTTTTTGTTTACATTAGTGCCCAAGCATTTGGTCCAATCAAAAAATGCCATTTTAATTTACCGCCTAAATTGTTAGGGATTTTGTGACTGTCACCAATGGGCGTGGTTTACACATGTAAGTAGCCATGCATAAACGTAGAATCGGCGATCGCGAGAGGGATCGTCAATGATTTTATAATTGTTTTTTAATAGTAACTATTAAATACTATTATAAATAGTGTAGTAAATATTATGCACATATGTGTATAAATTGTTTTTCTTGAATATGTAAATCTTAAACTTTGTATTTACTAAAATAAAATATTCTAATTTGTACTTTTAGTTTTATAATCATTATTTTCACCCCTTAAAACATAGCCGCCCATGCCTTTGGGCACTGTGACAGGTAATTTCATGAAATTGAGGTTATGTTTTTTGTTATTCTTGGTCACATTATTTTATATACTGACAAATAGGCAATTACTTATCTATACATATTTGATCGGAGGTGGTGTTGTATAAGAATTGTTAGAATTTTGAATTGGAGGGTAAAGTCGTGGTTAGATCTTATGTAATCGTGTACCTATGTTAATTATCTAAATTCTGCACAGTTGACTGGAACATATTGCTTTGCAAATAGTGTCAAATAGTGGACACATATGCTTTCAGACTAACGTGTAAGAAAGTTTGGTTCAATATAATGGATCGTTCCAAGGATTCTAAGACCGATGATTCTCAAGAAGGAATAAAGAAAGATAAAGAATACATTTTATAGAATACCATTAAAGCTACTAGATTAAGTTAATTTAACAATCTGCCATATTGAGGTTTTCTTGTATTGATTTTAATATACCTATGATCCAAAGTTATTCCTTTACAAGTAGCATACCTAATAATAGAATGTTTATGTTTTCAGACTAATATGTAAGCAAGATAATGTATGATTCTATGAAAGTATTTATTTGTAGTATTGTTTAATTATTCTTATTTATTTGGGTCATCTGGATATTATGCCACTATTGAAAAATACAAAAAATGAATAATCAACCTCTGCGCCGAGGGATCAGTCAAAAGTTGATTCTTTGAAAAATATTTTTGCCTATCAAGAAATCTCACACTAAAGAACGAATTAGGATTTATTAAAAATGCGTTAATTAATAATAATCAGTATCCCGAAAGTTTTGTTGGTAGAACATTTGAAAGTATTGAAAATAGGAAAAACAACCAAATACAACAGCGTAAAATTTCGAATACCGTAAAAATTCCATATATACCTGGTCTATCTGAAAGATTATGAAGAATTGTAAGTAATATGTTCGAAATTAGAACGGTTTTTCAACTTAGCCAAAAAATAATTTAAAAAGCTTAAAATACTGCATTTACAGTATACCATGTGAGTGCAATAAACATTATGTGGGCGAAACATATAGACCTCTAAAGGTTTGGATCGGAAAACACAAAGATTATATATTAAAAGGAGAGAGTTTGAAAAGTAAAAAAATTGTGAACACTCTTGCGAAAATGGACACAGAGTACAGTGAGAGTATGTTAAAATTTTAGATAAAGAACAAAACAATAAAAAAGAAAACTTAAAGAACCCGCAACAATTTTATTAAATAGAGACAAATCTGTATCCAATATTTCTGTAAATTTTGATAGCTGTTGGTTATCAATTCTGAAAGACAAGTCAAAATAGAATGAAAATCGGCTAATATCTGATATGCCCATGGAAGTACATAAACAAAATAAATTACAAACTGTCATACTATTCTGTACGTCAGGCATACTTAAAATTTTGAAAACGACAACGGATAAGTTTTCGAAACTTAAAATTTTTAAGTCATGTGTTTAATGCTATGTGTTGTTAATCTGCTTTTTAGTGTGAAATTTCTTGATTATAGGCAAAAATATTTTTCAAAAAACCAACCTTTCACTGATCCATCGGCGCTCAGAGGTTGATTATTATTTTTTTGCATTTTTCAGTGGTTGTATAATACGCAAATAAATAAGAGTAATGTAAGAAAATTCCATTCAATATAATTGATCGGTCCAAGGATACTGCAAGTGTAAATGATTACTACACCTATACCCCTATCTACACTACACCTACTACACCATGTAATCCAGAATTTTGATGTCACCAAATGTTGCCACATTTGTCTAATGAGTTACACAAGGAAAACACATAGGAATTCATTAAAGGTATACCTATTCTGATAACGTTGATAATATCACAGATGATAAAACCAAAAGATCGTGCGGTCTTATAGGCTAGTTTAAAATACCGGGATATCAAAAATTATCTTGGTCAAGGGTGGTTGTGGAATGTAAAACGTGTGTATTACTTTAAATTTAAAATAATTATGTCAATGTCACACTAACATCATCAATAACCTACAAATTTCATACCTATTTATTTCAGTTGTAAAACAATAATGAACTACAAATTATCAAATAACGGTTTTAGTAAGAAGAAAAACTAAATTACAGTAATTGTTGGAAATGTCTCCCGTTTTGTTCGATGCACAAGTTGACGCGCCTCCTCATGCTGTGAAAAGCGTTTTGCAGGATTTCTGGCGTTATGGTTGCACATTGCTGAACAATTCTTTGTTACAGTCTTGCAAATTATTTACCGGAGTTGCGAAAATCTTGTTTTTTAAGTAAGGAAATATAAAATAGTCCATAATTGTTAAACAAGGTGATCTCGACGGAAACTCAACTTCTGTATGCAAACTTATCAGCTGGTCATCAAAAAACTCGCGGAGGAAAGCAATATTTTCTCGTGTAGTATGTGCTGTTGCACCGTCATGCTGGAAATAACCGTACCGAAGTTCATCATCGTTTAACTGTTGCACAAATTCAGCCAAAAAGTTGTGTCTGTACCTTTCTGCGTTGAAGGTGAAATCGAAAAAAATTGGCCCAATTATTCTTCTGCGAGAAACTGCCATCCAAACAACAATTTTTTGAGCATGTAGTGGCGATTCAGTAAAAACATGAGGGTTATCATTGCTCCACATTCGCATATTTTGAGAATTGATGTATCCCGAAAGGTGGAACTACGCTTCGTCATAAAAAAAATTAAGTCCAGAAGATCGTCATTCATTAAATTATTGACAAACTAATGGCAGTAAGCAAGGCGTCTGGGGTGGTCTGCGGGCAGAAGAGCTTGATGTGCTTGCATCTTATATGGATGCATGTTCAAGTTTTTCTTTAAAATCTTATGACATGTTCCATAAGAAAGTCCAATTTCCTGAGAAAGACGTTTCAAAGGTTTTGCAGGCTCCTCTTCCATACGTTGACGAACGTCATTCCCAACTTTTTCTGTACGAACTCTTGGTCTACCAGTACCTTTTTTATTAGTCACACAACCAGTTTCGCGAAACACTTCAACACAATTTGTAAGGCACGCAAAAAAATTGTCCGGTAATATTGCCACGTTTGGGAAGTGCTCTCGAAAATTGTCCAAACACAAACGTTGACTGTATTGCCAATTTCCATTAACTAGCACACCCGTTCGAAAATAAGCTTCAATCATGAAAATTTTGTGCTGTGTGGTAAGAGGCATGATTCAAAAACTGGATTAGAAAATTTCAGCACAATGACTTGACAGATTCTGACACAACAAAACATATTCAAAAATTTAAAGTAAGACACACGCTTTACATTCCACAACCACCCTTGACCAAGATAATTTTTGATATCCCGGTACTTGGGATCAGTAGGCTTATACAGTGTGTCCAAGAAAAAGATGGGATAGCATTGGGATCTTGGAAACGGTAAGAGATACAAAGTTGGTTAAATTATGAAAAAGTTAAGCAGTTTGAATACCTTTTACATGGACTTTGCAAAAATAAGTTATCTTTTTTTGATTTGGAAATATTTGGAAAAACATTTTTTTTGCGATATTTGTTTTTATTTATTTCTGGCGTTATTTTAACAGCTATCAAAAAATGAAAAATACTTTTCCATTGTCACTTTTTGAGCTTAACAAGATGGCATTCATCAAGTTTTTGTCCGACGTTTCGTTTCCGAGAAATCATCATCAACTTCTTTTTTTTTAAATACGGCCCTGTATTTTTAAATAGAAATTTTGATACCATTTTTTATTCTCAATTCAACGATGTATCACAAGTAATAGTTTAATTACGTTTTTAGCTTGTTGTTGCCACCATTAAAAATTAACGAGGAAAAGCCTCCTGAGTTTAGCTCTTACCGTTTCCAAGATCCCAATGCTATCCCATCTTTATCTTGGATACACTGTATATATTTATTAGTCTTTATTAAGGATGATACTCAATATTCATATATCTTATTTAGCGTATCATACTCTATTGCCAGAACTAATAAACTCATTTATGCTATTACCATAATCATTGTCCATGCAATATAATGGAATATGTGTTTATAACTCGACGAAAATCCGTTAAATTCCCTCTTAATAACCCGGCGCCCAATTCGCCGGAGCGCCCGTTAAATTAAACTACACAATTAATTAAGCAATGAGCCACCTCCTTCACCCCTCGCCTAGCTCGCTGGATGTCGCCCGCTCGTCGCTTAGCAACGGGGTCTCTTAGCAACCCCCGGTGATCGATACGCCACCGCGGCGGGACCAACATGGTCGCGGATTACCATAAACGCCGCGGCCCCTTTACGGCCCACCCCTGCGCGGCCATTGGCGGCCTGCCCGGGGACGTAATTAGAGCGCGGGCAATTAGAGATCGGTGTGAGAATGCGGAGAGGCCGCTAGTCGCTGCCGAGGTGGATGGAGAGTGCATTTCTGATCCTTGGATCTAATGGTTCGTTACCGACTGCTGAAACTGGTGCTAAATTAGGTGTTTTAACGCCCTGTCATGTAAAATTCTTTACCTAAAATATGAAAATTACCTAAGGCACAATGCACCACTTCTAATAATAAAACACGAAATTTACTATACTCGTCGGCTAAAATAATAGGCAGTGACGTATGATCTAATTCGATACAGAATAGGGACGAAGTGTAAATACTTAATACATTGCGGCACAAATGTTAGCACATAGAATGATGCCGCTTACGCATTACTATTGAACAAAACTATAAATTGTCTGTTCAATGGTGGTTCCATGCTTCTCTATTCCATGCCACCACAATTCTTTACGTCGGCTATAGTTCCGTCTTTGTTTAACGGATTAAAAAACGAAGAGCGAGATATGCAACCTATTCAACAAAAGTCAAGAGTGCCAAGAAGATCGGACATGCGCATTTCACACACATCCAAGTATTTCATCGAAACCTGACATAAGCGTAGTACGTGGGAATTGCTGTAATTTGTGGCTGAACTGCATAAATTAATTGGTTAACTTGTTTTTTTAGATGTTTACTGTGAAATGATAATTGTTACTTAGTTTATTTAGTATTCGAAGAAAAGGATTTTATTATGGAAGCGATTGCGAGTAGTGGATTAGAAATTCGTATGATAAAATATATCTATGAGGGGTTACAAGCGCGATAAAAATTTAAATGTAGTGGATGCGACGGAACTGTGTAGTGAATTAACAAAAGTTTCCGTTCGAAATGTATTTCGTGCAGTAAAATGTGGAGACACAGACGCAAAGAAGAAGAAAATGGAAACACGGGGAAGAAAAAAAGTGACTGAACGAAAATGTGAAATTTTTCGCCGAATATGAAAAATTCATAGTTTCTTTTTCAAAAATGAAATCCCAACAGTAAGTAAAGTGCAGGTTGCCCTGGCAGAAGACAACGATTTGCCCAAATTCTCGAATAAATTGGTTATATACTCTATAAGAGTATGCTTATAGAGAAAAATGAGATTTTGACATGGAGACGAGAATATTTGGAGAAGATAAGAGAATTTCGCGCTTTAAATAGGAAAATATATTATATGGATGAAACATGGTTAAATGAAGGTTATACTGTGCTAAAAGTATGGCAAGATTGCAACGTACAGGACAGACATTTATGGATGGATTTCTACAGGTTTAAAAGCATCTTCTGGAAAAGGACGAAGACTAACTCATATTGGAAGTGATTCGGGATTTTTGGTAAATGGTCTACATATGTTTGAGTCGCGAAAGACTGGGGATTATCACGAAGATATGAACAGCGAGGTGTTTGAAAAATGGTTTGAATCTGTTTTACACCACTTGCGGTTGCGAACCTGGTGCAGTTGTTATAATATATAATATAATACTCCTTACCATAGCAGGAGAACAGATAATTTACCGAGATCATCATGGAAGAAAGGGCAAATAATTCTTAAGAACGTTCTGTTAATATTTGTAGCAATATTCATCAATTTCGTCCGATGTACAACTAATCTATAAGGCGAGTTTAAAAAACAATTCACAATTTCTATAACACCGTTCATGTTTTGATATTTTTATATTTATGTGACATATTAGTACCTTTCCAATGATTTTTTGCGTACGCCTATGGAATTACAGTCCCCACCACAATTTAATACGTCACCCGGTAATACGTCACTACCTATTATTTTAGCCGTCGAGTATAAACTAGGTATACTTAAAAAATTCAGAAATTAAAATATGTTTGGTTTTTATCATAATTTGAAACTAAAACTACCTTAGCAAAGAAAAAGAACCAATTTGAATTTCAAAAACTTTAAACAAGAAGAAAATTTAATAATAAAAACAACATAATAAAAAGAAGAAACTAGAAAGCACAACCTCAAGATGTGAAATAAGAAGCCGCAGTTTTTTGTAAGTTAGATTCAATCTTCTTTTTTGTTTGGCAATTTTGTCCACTTTCACACTCATGATAAATGTCTTTTTCAGTTCAGTTCAGTTACAAACATAAATGACTGCTTCGGGGGTGCCAACCAGCTATTCTTCTAAGCTGCGCCTCTGATAATCCCTTAGCGCCATCTTTCTCCAGATAAAATAATATTTTATTAACTTAAGCTGCTTGCATTTCGTAACTCTTTTGCTATACAGAATTATGTGGTCATGTCTGCTTCATCTGAGTTTTATAAAATATAGAGAAAATACAAAAATTTGTTCTTAACCAAACTTTTACAATACAAGAAGGATATGGAAGAAATTTTCACCCGTAATCTCCCTAGTGGTTGAATTATTTGAGTTACCCTAGATTTCCACAAAAATTGGACTGCTCTATACAATGACAACGTAAATATTCTCTCGGTTATCTTTTGAATCAATCGATATAGACATATCAAAAATGCCACATATAGAAGCACCAAGTTTATTATTTTATCTACATTATCAACCAAAAAAGGTAGTTGTGTTTCTTAAAAATAAATTAATGAAAATTAATTTCTTATACCCATTTTTCATATTGAATTCCCGTTTCATATAGATCCTGTTTCATATTTAGTATTTGCAGCCATTTAAGTAACACGTTATGTTATCTGATAATATAAATTCCGAAGAAAAATTACTACATCAATAAAAGCACCCTGCTATTAAATCTGTTTTGAGATGAAATACGACAATATAAACACAAACAGTCCCTTTCCCATCCAAATAACAAAAAGTAGTACCCTAAACGTGTTCATTTTCCCATTTTACGGCCACACGAAGATGTTATCGATGCTCACACACTGCCTCGGCTAATGACAAGAGGAGTCGAGATACGTTTTGGCGGCACTTTTGTTTAGTTTTAATTAATTGAATTTGTTTATTAGTGTGACCGAAACACCATATGAGGGTATCAGCCTGCCAGGGAAGACGTATGACAGAATTTACAACAGTCGATGCTAGATAAATTTGTCATCGTAATTAAAATGGAACAACGAGGCATCGACGTCTTGGAATTCCGATCGGACACAGGTTGATACAAATTAAAACATGCGCTAGGGGATTAATTATGATGATTTGATAAGTGGTAGCCGTGGAATCTTGAGACGAAGTTAAAGTATTTCTTAATTGAGAGGCTATTAGCATGGACACTAATTAAACTATGTCAGATCCCAAAATTACTATCTTCATTAAAAAGTAATGCTCGATTTGAAAAAGATAATCTTGAGGATGGGGAGGCATACAAAAAATATTAATTCTTTATTATAAACTTATTGAATCGACAGCAAGCAAGCTTGGTTCAACTGTCAATGGTTGAGCTCGGTTTTGGAGCTCCGCGTGCTGGATCTTTATCATTAAGCTTGTTACAGTATTTTGGATGCAGATTTCTATTTTAACGACTTTTATAATTGCGGAGGCATCTATACCTAACGATTTCCTGGTCATTATGTCTACTTAACTATTTTGACAACAGCTTTAAGAATTTCCATTCATACATAGTGACATTTGGTGGGTACTATATTATCAATGTCTTCTTCAGCGAAATATTGATCTGGTATTGGTGAAATAAGAGAACAATATTCTAAAAATAGCCGAGGGTCAATATACTTGATATTTGTTAGTAATTATTGACAGTTCGGACTCGATTGTTGAATACTGATCTAACTTCTTCCCACTTAACTGGAGCTCTAGCCGTTCTTCTTTGGTGTATAACATTCATCGCAATTATGCATAGCTTTAACAATTTCTATAATTGATTTATCTAGACACAAATAGGCTGTTAAATGAAATACATATGTCCGGAATCAACGTTTTGTCTTATAAGATCATCAATTATTCTTCTATCACTATAGTATTTTGTGTTGCTCTACGTCTTTTTCAACGGAGTCATGTAATGAGTGTCTCTCTCTCTCTCTTTCTGCGCACCTATCTATTTCTCGCTCTCTCTGCTCTCTCTCTCTCTTTCTCTTTCTCTCTCTCTCTTCATATCTCGAAATTACGATAAAGCCGGCGCTACACGATGTGGCAAATGCCTTCCAACGTTGGACACATCACAGTTCGTCGCATCGTGTAGAATTGCATGTGTCCAACGTTGGAAACACCCCACGTTCGGGCTGTTGTCGGTAAAATTGACCCGCGTCAAAGGATCCTTCCAACGTTCGAAGCACACCTGTTGTTGTTCGATACACGTCCACACGGCTAAATAGGGATTTGATGGTTTTCAGACTGAATAAGTGGTGGCAATATATTTATTTACTATTTGATGCTGAGTGGTAAGCAAGTAAGTACCTACTATTTGAAAGCCAATCCTGTATTATCACTTTAAATTTATAATCTGAGAAACAAGCAGCAAAAGTTCCCAGTATTTTAAAAATAGAAAACTATCACTTACCGTTCTCTATTTTTATACAAAGACAGCATCCACCACCTTCTAGCGCATCTTTTTTTTTGTTTTTGTTGTAACAATTTTACACAACATAAAACTACCATGACGGTGGCAATTCCAGCGGTAGTAATATCTTCGACTTCCACATTGCCGTTCTAGTACGACACTGATGTCGATTCACGAATGTAAACGCCAACGTTCAGTCCAATGTGGTATTAAAACATTTGCCTCCCGTGTAGCAGATACATTTGCCAAATGCTACTGCGGCAAATGTTGGAGCCAACATTGGAACCAACGTTGGAGCCAACGTTGGACACATCGTGTAGCGCCGGCTTTAGGCACAGCAGGAGAATACATACAAACTCTGAAATGATTATTATTCATATCAATTAAGTATTTATATCAATAACAGTTTTTCAGACTGTCAGGTTATTTTATTTAACTTTTGATATAAATATAACCGAGCGATTCTTTGAAAGCCATCAGGCATAATTTTCCCCTTACAAGCAACTGAAACGCACCTAATCCATTTTGCGACAAGTGCCTACATTGTATACGTCGGACTTATGCATGCCAGGACTGATACCCTTTCTCTTTTTGGAGATAGCTGTCGTGGTTCCATGCAGGAAAATGTCGACCGCTCTGTTCCGTTGCAAAGAGAAAACAAAAAGTCTCAATTACCGTTAAGATTTAGTAAATTTATTCTACATAAAATACATTTATTAGAAAAAATAGAATACCCAAATATCTGTTTCCTGTAATCGATATCTCCGGTATTCGTTATAAAACCGAAGAGGAATCTAACGTCGAAGTGATTTCACAGCCATCGGCGAAGTTAAGCCTAGCATTATTAAACTATCCTACAAATACCTACATTTGGCATAATTATATCCCATTTTATGTGTAGAAATAATTTGTAGAAAAATGTTTCTAGTTCCTTATTAAAAATATTTAATATTTTACAGTTATTTTCAATTTGAGATATGTATGGTACTGACGAGATCTAATAAAACGAAACAGCTGTCCGTCGTTTTGTGTTAGGAGTGGCTGACACTCAAATGTGATCATGGTGCATAAATTTTTGTGTTAATGTACTTCATGAAAAAGGAGGATTCAGATATTAAACACTTGTTTAATATCTGTAAATACTAGGAACACACTTTTTTGAGAAAGTTCAATTAAAAAATTCGATGTAAAAACAAATTTAATTACATTAAATTACGCGTAAATATATAATTTGAAGCATGATTAACTAAATGTTAATATTTTGACTCCTACTATCCACAGTTATGTGTTCTAAATACTTAGAAATCACCATTACGATCGAAAATCGGCCCTAAAACACTTTCTGGCTGCACACCTACTTTAATTTTTGCTATTTTTAAATGTATTTATTATTTTTTTTTTAATTTGTACGGGTTATAGCACGTACTATTTAAGCTTTTTTATTACTGAGCATTCTGAATACCAATTTTGAAAAAAAAAACTAATTAAAAGTACAAACTTAGCCATACAATAAAGAAAAGAGTAATAAATAAATCTTTGAGCAGGACTTAATTTTCTTTGCTTTTCCTTTTATTTGTAATCGTTCATTAGTAATAATTGTGGGTAAAACTGGTGTTAGGAAGCAAAGAACTATTACACTCTGTGAATAATAAACGCATTAATAAAATATTCATTTGGATTAATTAATTATCGTTATCTGTAGTACATTGTGAATTTGCTCCCGGGTATTCTAGATCTTCTTAACAGATAAATTTATAATGCGAAATAATTATACAGTTTATTCTTTCTGCGTGTAAGGATGTAAGTAGTTGCATACATATCACACTAATTTGTTATATTAATAGCGTATTCTAAATGCATTCCTGAATTTTATTTTTAATATGCACATATATCGTTATCTAATTTTAATTGCCGCAGACGATGAATATTTAGTTTATACTTGTCTGATCGTTACCAATACGCCGAGTGTTATGGGCATCAAAACATGCTCCGAACCACCTTTGCTAATTTATGGTTTCTCCCACATTAGGTTCCAGTCTTGGGGCTCTTACTCTTTAATATATTTGATAATAATCCAGTTTGGAAAATGAATGTCAAATAACTTTTTAGCCTAGTGTATTGCTCTTCTCTATCCCAGATAGCGTAGATGAGATCCGATGGCAAAAAGAGCGCAATATTTCAGTGTATGCCATCTCTAAACCAGTACGAGTTGTCTTCACTCTAACATCTGTATGCCGCTTAGGACACGTACAAGATTGAAACAGCTGTCTGTTAGCACTTGTGTATAAACTTTTGTCATGTTAATATGTAGTACTTATACACGTGGGGATGCCGTCCGGCACATCATCATCCATTTAACGAGTTTTGTATATTTAGAAATGTAGGTATATAAAGTAAAGTAAACTTTTACAAGTAAATTGAAGCCGCTTTACTTTGATTATTTTATAACCTTAGTTTATATTTATTATGCACAATTTATTCATGCAAATATTATTTCCTTCATAATGCCCTCTAATGGTTTTATAATAAGACGGTGCAAGGATTTTGATGATTTATATTGTCTTAAAGTATTATATTTTGCATATTTCATGCTAGATTCCAGCATGAATATGCTGGTATTATTACTAGTTTTTAGAGGAAATTTGTGAAATATTTACATTGTAAAGGTTATGATCTTGAGCATAAATCACACTATGTCCTATTTTCTTATCTCAATTTAATATGTGCATTCTTAAATTTAAAACAATATTAATACTGGTGTTACTTCACAAATCGTTACATAATAAAATAGATTTTGTTTTATCTTTATTTTAAAATAATTTTTAGAGCTCCATGTAACATTAATAATAATTAATTAATTATTAATACAGTTCAATAATTGTAAATAAATAAACAAATAAATACATAATAATGTAATATAATATTATAAAAAATTTGGCTTTCTACAAAATATTCAGAATTCAAAAGATAACAATTTTCCATTTAAAGAAGTTCAAATTAATTACCTTTCAAAACTCTCTGGTGCTCATTCATTTGTTTTAACAGTTCAGACTACATCTGGTGCTATACTTTACTTGGAAATAATCAGTGATTACCTACTAAAGAGTTGCCTTCTATCAAAATATTCAAAATGTCCACAAATTCAAGTTCAATAAATTTTCAGAAACGACTTTAATAAATAAATATTATATTCACATTTATGAATATTTTAAAATTTACGTAACATGCATTGAATATCATTCTTAATAAAAATAAAGTATAATATTTTTTAGATTAGATTAGATTATAAAACTTTTTCCCCCAACATTTAACAACCTTACACTCTTTATTCTGTAAAACTAAGAAAATATTTTTTAAGCGCGTTGCATGATTTCGTAATAAAATCCATCAAGCCGAAGCTCCATATAAAGTTGTTCCATAAGTAATTGCCCAATCGCTAATTCTCGTCCGCACCCTCCTATTTCATCCCCCTGTTATCACAGCGACATCATCCCCAAGGAGTAATGATACAGCATGTCGTGGTAAACCCCTGGAATTGTATGATAGTTATAAGGTTAATCGATTTTATCCTTATCTTTCACACCCCTCCTTAACGCAACGATTGGGGACGTTCCTAAATAAAGGGGCTAAGTGGATAACTGCCGTTTAATTTTGCTAGATATATAGCTTCTGCCGAGTCCCATTTATATTACAGTTTTAGTCCATTACTCCTACATCTGTGACAGATTACCAGGCTTGGTTTGTAAGCGAACTACATCAATATGATTTTGAAATTAAGGCGGTGTGAATTATGAAAACATAATGGGTGACAAATGTGGTGTTAGTAAGTTACATTTACAAGACAAATGAAACACGGTCGTTAAATTTGATTAATTTTCGACACATTTTACCGAATTTTATTATATTAGGTCCCCATACTATGGAAATATTTGCTACGAAGTATTTGGAATTAGGTAAGCAGCAGAAAGCTTTTTTACGACATAAATTCATTTTAATGTTACAATTGATATTACCTCTAAATACCATTCTTATGTAATAATTTGTTTATCTAATTAAAAAAAAACTCCTATCAACCAAGTCGTGTACCTTAAGTTCATTACGATAAGGTTGCGATTTCCTAATGAATATGTTGTAATTTTTCGTGTAATATTTTGGTGAAACTGCCAATTTTGCGACGGTAAATCAACATGACACAAAGTCAAACTAACAGAACTCGCATAAGGGAATTCAAAACACCTACTGTGTTTTCAATGGTATTCCTTTTAGGCATTTAATATTTAATCAACCGAAATCTACGTCGTTTTTCAAAGTTTGATATCTACATTGAATATAAAATTACACATATGTATGTCTTTGTCAAAATATATCACCGTGGCTGAATCAAGTCTTCAAGGAAACGTCGAGTATTGTTCATTTTGTTTATGGATATCCAAAGTTTAGGGCAATTATTGATGGAAAGGATATAAATTACTCATAAATATTATACACGAGGTCCCATACAAGCAGTTTAAATTATTTACAGTGGCTTTAAGATGATTAGAGCAAGTGATTTTCAACAGAAAAAATATCTCACAATTTCCTGCTTTTTTAATTCCTTATAATCCAATAATATAATAAAAGTTTAAGGGATCATTCTACGAAAGCGTAGAGAGGACATATGGTGAAATAAATATTAAACTGACAATTATACATAATTGCCAGGTTAAAGTGTGAGTTACATATTGCCAGATTAAACTGTCAATATGTATAATTCCAGTTACAGCGTAGAAAGGACATATCTAGAAATAATGTTTTAATTGCTAGTTTAAGCTGACAATTATACACAATTGCCAGTTTAAAGTGTCAGTTATATATAATTGCCAAATTAAACTGTCAATTATGTATAATTGACAGTGACAGCTTAGAAAGGACATACAGTGAAATGATTTTATAATTGCCAGTTTAAAGTGACAATTATACACTCGATTATACATTACCTGTTGAAAGTGTCAGTTATATATAATTGCCAGATTAAACTGTCAATTATTTATAATTAACAGCCACAGTATAGCGTGAAATGATTTTATAATTACAAGTTTAAACTAACAATTATACATAATTATCAGTTTAAAGTGTCAGTTATATATAATTGCCAGATTAAACTGTCAATTATGTATAATTGACAGTGGCAGCTTAGAAAGGACATATCGTGAAATGATTTTATAACTGCCAGTTTAAACTGACAATTATACATAATTATCAGTTTGAAATGTCAGTTATATTTAATTGCCAGATTAAACTGTCACTGTCAATTATGTATAATTGACAGTGGCAGCTTAGAAAGGACATATCATGAAATTATTTTATAATTGCCAGTTTAAACTGACAATAATACATAATTACAAGTTTAAAGTGTCAGTTATATATAATTGCCAGATTAAACTGTCAATTATTTATAATTGACATTTTTATCTGGCACTTTAATAATTGACAGTTTAATATTTAACTGTCAATTATTTATAATTGACAGTCACAGCATAGAAAGGACATATCGTGATATGATTTTATAATTGCCAGTTTAAATAGCCAACTAATAGTTATACATGATTGCCAGATTAAACTGACAATTATACATAACAGAGAGTTTAAACTAGCATTTATTTTCGCGTTATGTCCTTCTTACGCTTTTGTGCCACTCTGTAATTAAACTGTTGTAAATCTCTATCTATATCTAAGTGTTTGAGTAAATCTAAATTTTTGAGTACTGCTCGACTTACTTTGCTCACAAAATTGTAGTTATTGAAATTGACTAAACAAGGTGGTTCGTATTCACGTTAGACCTTTATAATAAAATTCTCCAGATATCTAAGTAAAGTTTTTTTAGAATTTAATATAGTGGAAACGAAATAAGATTGTAATATTTACTTTAAATGTTTCAGAGTAGGTACTCAAGTTAGTGATAATGATAATGGACGCCAAGCAACGTGGTTTGCGGCTAATACTTGGATGAGTAACTATGCAGGGAAGATCCCCGATCGCTGCCCCCATCTTCTAGTGACCTGTACGGCGGTGAATTCACAGAAGCTATGTAAACTTAAGGTACGTTCAGTACGGAGCTTGGATGATAGATCATAGACTGGATGATAGAGTAACTTTTACCAGCGCTGATAAAATGTACAATGTATTTCAATGGAGCCGTTCAGTACGGAGATGTGATACTAGCAGGGAATACATGATACACGAGTGGTTTATACTCGATTATATTTTGCGGAATAGTCAGTTCAATTCTTCTGCGAGTTGAAGTAGGAGTATGGATGCCGAAAAATTAATTAGAAAAGTGTTTCTTAGAGAATCGTTGTGGAATCAGGCCGACTCTGATCACCACAATAGATTTATTTTGGAGAAACAGTGGGAAGAAATAGGAAAAAATATTAATGCTACAAGTAAAAGTAATATTTTATTTTTAAATAATATACAATTTATTATATATCGTGAAAGGGATGTGTGTAGGTCTCGAATAACAAACGAAATAATCCAATATTGAGTATATTAACGTAAAATACATTAGAGACTTTAGCAAAAGTAAAATACTTAGTATTAGGAAAGCCGGGCGTTCACTTTAACTAGCGGTTCATCAGATCTATGATAAGCTGCTATAGTATTAATTTATAGTAAAACCCCTGGGAATATTTCCATGGTTGAGGATATAAATGGTGACATTCTCCCAGTCGGTGCCTTTCCCTGTTTATGGGATGCACATGATACTTTCTTAATTTTTGTTTCCTTTTGGTGAAAATGTAAAATTTCGTTCTTGCCGAACAAAAGTAACCTTCTTTGCTAGACATTTTGAAGTATACTAGCTGTTAAAAGCGTTTATGCACATCTCCGTTGTGAACGCCTATCAGGGCTTATATTTTTCACTATTATTCTATCATCATTCATCTATCATCTATGATCTATCATCCAAGCTCCGTAGTGAACGTACCTTTAGGCGAGGTTTGCGTAGAAGACGTACCATCCCTTGGATAGGATGTAGAACTGGAGGTCACTTGTATAGGATGTAAACCCAGAGAAAATTTTCAAATTCGGGAGTTTGCTCGTCTCCTGGTGTGGGTGATTGGCCTTAGTTGCGGAAATAAACCGACATTGAATAACATAAATAAGTTTTATATTTTCATACACAAATTATATTGTTGTTAATATTTGTGTGGATCTACACGCAATTGCGACCTAAACATCAATTAAGGGAGACAACACACTGTATCGTAAACCTGCAGAATTAAGAATATTAACTTTATTTAGGGTTCCCTTAAAAAAACCCAAATGTAAGGGTCTAATTTTTAAAACCTATTTTAATGTACTTAACAAACCGATGGGCTCTCATTGTCTCATGAAAGCGTAGGACTTATTTTCTTATTTTTTCACCAATTTGACATAATAAAAATTGTTTTATTCAAAAAATGCCACTAATAACTAGCTGTAGCTAGTAATGAAATTACAGAATATAATAAATAAATTGATCACCTTGTCTTCTATTGAACAATGAATAAACATTTTTAATTGATAAAAGTAGATTGTTGTTACAAAAAGTCTAGTCTCTCTGTACAGGTATGTATACAATTATTTTTATTTCACGTATCTTGAATTAATTAGACATCCTTTTCATCAGAGAGTATTTTAGCATTTACTAGAATTGTCTTAATTATTGTCATGAAATTCATGTAAAAGTCATTATATTAGCTTAAAATACCGTCACGAAATACCTGCACACACAGGCAAATATACTGCTGCTAATTTAAACAAAATTATTTACCTAATTAGACAAACACTTGATAAATGAACACTAAACAACATTACTGATTACAATTATCCCAGCATCTGGTGTTTTTTATAATTAAAACCATGTAGAGGTTGAGATATAACTAGTGCGAAACGCTCAAAATTATTATGGTTAGTAACATTACCACTAACAACTATAGTCATTTTAATTTACCATTTAGTTGTTTTTTTTATAGGAAACTATCACTTATTCATTTTAAATATTAAAATTTTAGAAGGCAATACCTACAACATGTTTTCCTTATTTTTAAAGGATTATACAGTGATTTCATAAAGTAACCGATAATTTTGTTATTTTGTTAATATTCAATTTTGTTAAAATCGCTCGAATCCGTTTTTCTTTTATTTTTGGTCTTATTTTACATACAGAGTGAGTTTTATGTATGGAACGCCTCAGTTATCTCGGAAACGGCTTGCCCGATTTTTATGAATTTTGGTTTATAAGGGTTTTGTAATATGGCCGATATTATTGTGGCATTTACATTGTTGTCAGATCTTTCGTTTTTCCGGAAATATACTGAAATTTGTTATTTCAAATGGATCACCCTATATATTTTTTTGTTTTTGAAATCTCTAAGAAATTTAGAATATTTTTCATGTAATGTTCCCTATACCTAATTGCCATAATTTCGGAGTTACAGCTACATTTGCAATATTTCCGCCGAAGTTAAAATATTACATCAGGGCGGCTATGTCTGCGACAAAAACAATTTTGACGTTTTAATAAACTATTATTGTTGGTGCTTATTGAAAGTTACAATGGACCGTTTATCTGAGAAAGAACGAATTGAGATTTTAATGATATTAGGATATGGTGATGTGCGTAGAAGTCAACAGGAAACGTGTAATATCTTTAATAATTTATATCCTAATAGAAATCCCATAACAAGATCTACTGTGAGTAAGTTGTTAAAAAAGTTTAACCAAACTGGAGCCATAAAAGATTTACCGAAATCAGGGCGTATAAAAACTGCAACAACTGAAGACAAATGTTTAGATGTTTGTGTTATGTTAGAAGAAGATCCACACTTGAGTACTAGACAAATATCCAGGGAAGTTGATATTTCTCAAACATCCATAATGAAAATTTTACATGCCAATAAATTCCATCCTTACAAAGTAAGATTGGTTCAAGAGTTGTCAGATGATGATTTCGATAGACGTGAAGAGTTTGCCGACACAATGATGGAAAAATGTTACGATCAAAATAATCCAAATTTTTTAAATAATGTTATGTTTTCCGATGAGGCCACTTTTTGTATTGATGGAAACGTAAATCGACATAATTGCAGATACTGGTCACGTAACAATCCTCGTTGGATGAAAGAATCCCACACCCAATTTCCACAAAAGATTAATGTATGGGCTGGAATAATAGGCAACAAAATAATTAGTCCTTTTTTCATTGAAGGAAACTTAAATGGTCCGGCGTATTTAAATTTATTACAGAATAATATTATACCTGAGTTGGCTCGGTTATTTCCAAATCTAAGTAAGTATTCTCAATTGCCTGTTAATTTAGAAATTTTATTATTTGAAACTTTCAGACAATAACAATGTCCCAAATAACAATATTTGGGTGCAACAAGATGGAGCTCCACCTCACTATGCGCGTGACGTGAGGCAATACCTAAACGATGTGTTTCCCAGAAGATGGATTGGAAGGCGTGGTTTTATCGAATGGCCCCCGCGATCACCCGACATGAATCCTTTAGACTATTTCCCGTGGGGTCACTTAAAAAATATTGTTTATAAAACCAAACCTGCCAATATTCAGGAATTAAAAGATAGGATTACCACAGAGATAAGAAGAATTGAGCAGTCAGGAATATTACAAAATGTACTGCAAAGTTTTAAACATCGCATGGCTTCTTGTATGGAAGTAAACGGACAACATTTTGAGCATCAGCTGTAACCGCCTTTACTTTATGTTTTCAAAAGATCCTATGGGATTTCTATTAGGATATAAATTATTAAAGATATTACACGTTTCCTGTTGACTTCTACGCACATCACCATATCCTAATATCATTAAAATCTCAATTCGTTCTTTCTCAGATAAACGGTCCATTGTAACTTTCAATAAACACCAACAATAATAGTTTATTAAAACGTCAAAATTGTTTTTGTCGCAGACATAGCCGCCCTGATGTAATATTTTAACTTCGGCGGAGATATTGCAAATGTAGCTGTAACTCCGAAATTATGGCAATTAGGTATAGGGAACATTACATGAAAAATATTCTAAATTTGTTAGAGATTTCAAAAACAAAAAAATATATAGGGTGATCCATTTGAAATAACAAATTTCAGTATATTTCCGGAAAAACGAAAGATCTGACAACAATGTAAATGCCACAATAATATCGGCCATATTGCAAAACCCTTATAAACCAAAATTCATAAAAATCGGGCAAGCCGTTTCCGAGATAATTGAGGCGTTCCATACATAAAACTCACTCTGTATATTTAATTTTTTATAAGGTGGCTCAATGAAGCTACGTCGATATAAACTTTAATATTTTAAATGGGACACCCTGTATTTTGTACATATTTGGAAAGAATCCTTTTTTCATATAAAAAATACAGTCATATAGAATTTTCTTAGTCTACCTCTAATAATAAGGGAGATACAATATGCCCAAAAAGTGTGGGTTATATCGAAAAGAGAATATCGATTCGTTTCCTTGGCACAGTCTTTTGCCAACACATCGCTCTTATAAACCATTTTAAGTCGATTGGTCTGAGTGATTTTTAAAAAGTTATAGGTATTTATACAATAACGAATTTATCCACTGCTTTACGAAAGCATTGTATTTGGAATGTGTATTGTAATGTGCCACTACTAGCAATAGTGGCACATTAAAACATGCTGTAAGGTCATTTCAGCTAAATTAACGTAGATACTAATGCCACTAATCTAAAAAGATGATGTTATCGATAGATAGTGTTATTTATTCAGCAACATATGCATTTATGATGTAAATTTTTCTAACTAGCTTTAGTTAAAAAAATTAATTATACCTATAAATACTAAAAAGTGATTTGTTAGTTGAATAGAAATATCTCGACTATTATAAATAGAATGTAAACATTTTAATGAAAAAATTGTGACAAAAGTATAAAATAAAATTAATTCCATGTCTCAGTAATTTCTCGTCAATACTCACTTTTTGGCAGTGAAGAATTTTTGTGGTTATTAAATAGGAAGTTAACTTCTTTCACTGAAACATAACTTGCACAGATTAATATTTATTTTAAATTTTCCACTGTAACGTCCCTTTATAGATTGAACAAAACCCGTTATAATTAAGTTTGTAAGTTACTATAGTTAAGTATGTTGCACTTGCTACAATAAAAATTGCTGTGTCATTACCTAATTGCTTTCGTTTTGATCAATATTGACCAAAAAGTATTTTTAGTTTTGAGTTATATTTTTATATTAAAACTACTTCCATGTCTTTTTACGTCAACATTGCTGAAGGATATACGATAATGAGGATTTCTCATATAATAGGTATCAGGCTTACTAAAAATTCCTAGTTTAAATTCTTTATTGATTTTCTATTTATCTATCTCTTTTATTCCATGCATTATAATATATTGACACTTCTATAAAGCTCGCCAGTAGTTGATTTTCATTTTTTGTTAGCCCAAAATAAATGTGTGATTCCAATGTAGTTTTCCCCTTTTCAATCCATTTTAATGCCCCAATATTTTATAATATTTATTTTAGTCTACCTTTCTACTTGTGAGTGTTATATCTCTATTTTTGTTACAGTTCCCTCTATGATCTTTTACTATAAACAGCATATATTTAAGAGAATTTCTGCTCCAACATTTCGGAGTTGCTCTGGTTTTAAGTCATTCATCATCATCATCATGATCATGATTTAACACTTTCTAGGATCTCCTAAATACTTTATAAGCTCCCTGATAATGTAAATGACTAGAAATATATTTAATTTGTTTCTAACATTGTTTAGTTTTATATTTTTACCTGTGAATTGTTGTCTCTGCCTGTGACTGATTACAAGTTTCAGTTCAGTTTCAGTTTCAGTTTATTCAGTCATATACAGCAAAATATACAGCACATTCTAAAATAGTAAGTATAAGTATAAGTATATCAGATGTCAGATTTAAAGTAACAATTCCAATAATGGATACACTAAGATTCAAAACTAACCCTTCGCCTGCTGCACAACACCTAGACATGGCTGCCTGTTTGTGTCCGTGCCACAGACTAAGGCCAAATAGCAAAGAATACATCCGATACAAAAACAATTTAACACAATTTCAATTAACAATAATACAAGTAGAAGTAGCAGGATGGGCATATTAGAAAAAAGACAATAACACAATAAAATGGAAAATTTTCATAAACCAGAAGTCAGAAGAACTGATGAAATACCACAGGATTTTGTAGTAAGTATAATTTTAATTCTTTTTTATATTTATTTTTATTAATTAAATTTTTTAGATGCATTGGAATGATATTGTAAAGTTGAGGCGCCCGATAGAAGACAAATCTCTGCAGATGCGCTCTGTTATATAAAGGTAAAACAATGTTTTGGTTAGCCATTGACCTCGTGTTGTAGACATTTTCAACAGGCAGATAATCTTTATTATGGTATATCCAAACCAAGCAACCATATGAATACAAGCCCCTTATATCAAGCAGATTAGCCTCAGCGTACAATAACCTTGTTGAGAATAATGTAGATTTTTTTAGTATTACTTTTAATATAGAATTTTGAGTCACTTGTAGATTTCTAAATACATTGTTGTAAACACCACCCCAAATAACAACACAGTATCTCAAAATAGATTCTACCAGTACATTATAGATAATAAGTAAATTATTCCTTGGAAGAACATCTCTCAGTTGGTAGAATTTATATATTAGGAATCTCATTTTTTTTATGATAGAGCCAACCTGCTCATTCCACCTCAGGTGGTGATCAATCACTACACCAAGGTAATTAACTGAAACAGATTTATTTATCGATGTAGAGTCAGTATCTTGCTCACCGCAAATTTTTCTAATTTTTAAAACTTGGGCTTCCGGTTGGTCATCCACCATGAGGGAAAATGTTAAAAATTTACTTTTTTTACATTTAATGTTAAACGACTATAGTTTAACCAACTGCAAATTTTGGCTAGACCAATTTCTGCCTTTTCATAAACCTGCTCCCAGGAGTCTCCCACAAAAACTAGAGCCGTGTCATCAGCATACAGTGTTAGGTAACCATCTAGAGCGTCAATTTTACTCATATTATTTATATACACAAGGAACAGTATTGGACCCAATACTGTCCCCTGTGGTACACCCATCACCACCGGTAAGGGCTCGCTGAGAGCGTTGTCTATTTTTACTCTTTGCATTCTCCCCGAAAGGTAATTAGTTAGAATTTTATGGGCCGGACCTCTAATGCCAGCATTATTTATTCTTTTTAGAAGTATATCGTGCGCTACAGTATCAAATGCCTTGGCTAAATCAAGGAATAAGCCAAGACACTTCTTATTCTGGTTCATATTTTCTACAACCGCTTTTATTAGATTCAGTACAGCATGTTCAGTGCTAGTGTTTTTTTTAAAACCGAATTGTTTAGTAGTAATTACTTTAACTAACAGAACGCATCATTTTCCAACCAGTAGGTACTACTACTAGTATAGGAGAACCTTTCTCGGAACCCGATTCCTCATGCATATTTTACAACAAACGTTCTGTGTAATTAGGTGTACAAACAACAACGCTAGTTGATGTTAAAAATTTAGAGCATGTAGAACAATTATTAGATTCCCTCACAAAATTGTCATTAATTTTTATAATTATAGTGCCTACTGTCACCAAGAATGTAGAGTAAAGGTCATACATTACTTGTCAAATATGTTTATTACAAATTAACTGCCGTTCTTTCGGTTAGAGTTCTTTCATAGGCGTAGACTGAGGAATTGCATTAAGTATTATCCATTTTAGAAAACCAACTTAGTTTATTTACCATAAGAACTAAGGATATAACATCATGTGGTGGAGAAACAGTGACTAAAATATAAAATGAAAGTGAGAGAAGCGTATTATCGTGTATAAGATTTTATATCTATCAGGTTTTAAATTGCACAAAGGACCGGCAAATAATGGTCTAGTTGCTATTCTAGCTCACTTCCCAGAACCTTGATAGCAGTTTCAAACTGTGTTTGCCATCAAGACCATAGTCATAGAGACTTTGGTTTTGATGTTTACAGATACTAAAGCCAATCTCCTCTTGCTTGCAAAGAAAAATATGTCTCATTATAACTAAAGCATACATTTCACATCATGGACACTGCTCTGTAACTCCTATAACAATATATAACTATTACCCTATTACTATACAATAAATTAACATTACAGAATACAAGCTGTTATTGATATGATATTCAGCTGATTGAGATGATAATTTGAACGTTCTGAGTATAATTTTGTTATACTTACCTTGAATGATTAACCAATCGCCTCTTGAGCCAGATAACATTAAAGTGCTCTCTTTAACATTATCTTCTCAAGGAGCGATGAATGGAATAGGAATAAAGCTAATCTCCTGAAGGTAGATTGATTTACAAATTGGCTCCAAAACTACTATGGTAGCTGTTGCTAGAGTGTGTAGTTGCAATTCAACAGAAAAATTGTCTTTGTCAATTTATGCTAAAGTGTCTGTACATAGGTGGGAACAAAATATAACAAACACGCAGATACAGCACGATATAGTTCTCAAGGCTCATATAATTAAGTGTGACTTTGTACTGGATATCGGGTCACTCTATCCTTGAAAGAAACGAAGTGTCTTCTCACTTCCCAGGGAGGCCGCTGCTTCTAATTTGATTTTAGCAAAATCGGTACTTGGAATATCCTCAGCTGCGAAGTCAGCTTTCCTCATCTAGGTTGAGTGTCCAAGATTAGTTCAGTCGAGAGCGTTTAATACATCAGAGGAATAAACTAAAAATAATGTTTGGAGTTATATACTCAATATTTGGCAAAAGACAATTCCTGCCAAAATATCTAGACAAACTTTCAGTAATCCGTTTACTGTAAACGTAACAAAGACATTGTTAGGATTTTTGAAACCAACTAACTTCTAAATGTACAAGAGGATATGTAGATCAAAGAATATAATAATAATATCTGTATGAAAACTACTCACTTACTTTTTATTACTTAAATTATTACTTCAAAATAATTTATTGAATTGATTGAAACTTTTTCAAAATTTATTTATATTTATAAACTTTCTGTGGCATAAAAATGCCTTAAACGTGAGGATACGAATTACGAATTTCAACGAATTACTCTTTCTTGACTAAAATTACCAACTGCATCCAACTCCCAAAGTATATTGGCTCTTGCTGGCCTCTAAAATATAATCTGTCGGCGCTAATGCTTTAACAGTTCGTATCCATAATGCGCTCTATTATGTTTCATGGTCTCGACACGCATCATCAAGAGAGGACAAAACCTCCCTAATCGTATTACAGTGATTCCGTCCCCTACTGCTATATTTTCTTCCCACCCCAACTAGTAGATGATGTCGCCTATATCAAAAGTAAGTGAACAATTCATTTGTTACTTGAATTAGATCTATACACGACAAACCAATTCGCCCTAATAAAATTAAGTTTACTCGGTTATATGGGGGTTTCCAAACTGAGTGTGCACCTTTGTTTTTTGGGACTACAAAGTCAACTGAGTTAGCAAAAAGAGTTTTTAGGCTTTTAGTAACTAGAAAAATGTCGAAATGCATAATTTGCTTTTTAAAACTGTCTACAAATAAAACATTAAAAAGTTAGTACCAATAAACCCTAGTCTTAAATTATCAAAAATCTTTTATAATCATATAAGTATAATAAAAATATTTTTTTAATAATAATATAATTTAAAAAAATCTTAATAATTAAATAATATATAGGCATAAAGGCATAATTATTTAAATATAATATATTATTTTATTAATAGATTTTGTTGGTTGGTCCATTGGTTCTTTATTTCTGCAAATAAAAGGGGATTTATGAAAATGCTTTATGTATTATTCTTACAAATTCCAATGCACTGGATTGAAGTATTCACCGTTATGCAAAAGTCAATCGTTTTATTTTATATTGAAGTCAATTTCGGATGACAAATAGTAAACGCACAAGAAATGGGAAAAGGGCTAAGAAATATACATATTTCCCCAGAGTCGTAGCGTTTGGTTAGCGGCATTATTTTTTCCTGTCATTTGTTTGCAGTCAAACGACTATAATATTTCAGAGCATATTCGACAGCCTTACACCTTTATGTTTTCCACTATAGTGGATTTACGGCCTTCGACGCTTTACGACACCAACAATGTTGAAATTTTAAATAGAACAGCCTTTACAGTATTTCATGAATTAAACATACATTTACACTACAAGATTTTGTAAACCGACCAATCAGAAAATTACAAATTATTAATATATATTTAATACTATACACTGTGTCCCATTCTCAATGGTAATGTATTGCTATCTCAGTTATTATAAGAGAAACTCTTAAGTTAGAGAAGTTTTGTAGGATTTTATGCTGATTTCAAATATCTTTTCTATTTTAGTCTATCTTTTTTAGTTTTTGAGATATTTGGAAAAAAACAAAAATTGCCGATTTCTTTTGCCGTTAAGTTTCCTATTTTAAATAGAACACCCCGTATATTCTTGCATTTTTTGATTATTCGCGTTACTTTGGGAGGGCTCTTATAGAACTTCCCTATAGCAATTCTCAGCCATTTTAGAAAAAATCAATTTTTTTTTAAAATATTTGTAAAATTCTCTAAATTTTTTCTCTAAAAAATTTATATTTAACAAAGATATTCATATGGGAAGTGGTTGAATATTTAACATTTCTAACTGTACCTTAACAGTTGTTTAAAAATGTATGAACGTATGTGTTGAAAATTTCGTTGTATGTGTTGAAACGTATGTGTATCAAGTTTCATTAACTTCAAGCCGAGAAACTTGAAACTTGACCATCATAAAAATCGAAAAAAGTCATAAATTTCAGACGCTGCGCTGTACATAAAACATCCTGTATATTTCTTCTTGCAATTTCGTCCATCAACAGTTCTACAATAACTACTGTTAATTCTTCAACTGTTGAAATAATTCCATAGCACGCTTGACTCTCCAGGTGCCTTTGAAGTCCTTATTTTGCTCAATTTTAACACGGTGTAGAACCTAACACCCTCTGTATTTTTTGTTCAAATTTGGTAAATGGGGGTTTTTACGGGTCCTGATTAGCGCTGTTGTATTAGATTTTAAATAACAAAATCGCTAAATGGTTTTTATAAAAATCGGGGGGTATAAACCAGGAACATCGTAGCCGTCCCTGGATTTGCATTTTGAGGTAAAGTATTAACGTCAAAAGGAGCGCTTTTGAAAGCATTTCGAAGAAAAACAGTTTTAAAAAAATCTCACAAAATAATTTTTTTATCGATTAGTATACACTTAAGTAGACACACTGTATATAAATAATAAAAAGACATAACAAAAAAGATATAAAAAGACTATAGAGATACCTATTGAAATATTTCAGTGTGACAATTTTATATTTGACTCTATAAGTATTGACTATAACTTGAAACAATATTTATTTTTTTCAGAAATGTGGTTATACAAACAATGGAGGAAAACTTACTTAATTGTGTCAACTTACACATTTTTTGAGAAACACTTATAACGTAAATATGTTTTATTTAAAATAGCATAATTACTATGGTGAAATGCAGTCAAAACCGTACTTCTTACTGAGAAAGCTATGGAAAGATCAAGATGTAAATCTATAATGGTGGCTGACTTAATATATACAATCTTGGATTAACAATACAAAAACACCATTTCACCATACTGCAATTAAATTTTGTGTTATTAATAAATGATATTAAATCTACTGAAATCTACTTAAAATATACGTTGTTTACTTAATGCAAAGTGCACTTTGTCATATTTACAAATAACTACATGTGGCCTGTAATTTATAATCACGTGAAGAAGATCATGGAGCCATTATCTCAAATATGGTACACTGAAAAAAGAGGTTACCTACATTTTTATTTAATCAAAATTAAACTAAGAAATATATTAATAAGGTGCCCGGTATTTTGCAAATTTATAGCTGACCTTAACTGTCGTTGCAACTGACTGTTCTGCAAGGTGGTTTGATTTGAAAGTTCAGTTGATAATGATGTTGAAGGGGCGCTAAGAATTTGGTTATACAAGTTTTCTTTTTTTTCCGATTGTGCCATGTATCCTTCAGCCACCAAAGTCGATTTCCAACCTCCTAAGCGCTTTGTGTTCGTAATTTCCTCCCCAGAGTCCGCAAGGAGTGTTGCCGAGGAACGCCTGTTAACCATGGCCTGTGTATCGTTCAGGTTTTCGAAAATTTAAATAAGCAGCTATTTTGGAAGGTGTTTTTCCAAAATTGTTGATCCCGACGCATTCAGCACTGCATTTTCCCTTTGTATACTTGTATACTATAAAAAAACGACGATGTAAAGTAACTGGAGGTTGTAAGTTTGCCTATTTCCTGCACAATTGTAAGAAATTTCCATTGTTTATTTTTTGTCATATTGCAAACGATCTTGCAGAATAATTTTTAAAGTCAGCTATTTTAACTATTATGAGGTTTTCTTTGTCTTCAATGTTATCGACAGTTATTCCCGACGACAAGCTCCGGCAAAACCAAAAATGGTAGCCACTTTGATCATGCGGTAAGTTTCATCTGGTTTCATTGGTAGTGTTATCATAAATTTGAATATATCTTCTTCTGTAAATACTTCAGCTTTTTGTGACTGACATCAAATATTTTGTCTTTTTTAAGAAAGTCGTCACTTTATAAAATTTACTTAGGTCAATGTTTTGCTTTATTTTTACTACACTTTTTATTATGACGTGACAATAGGGTGTTGGATTTAAGAATCTTGCTGAGGTCGGAAAAATAGGCTAAAAATAGCTCCTCTTTGAAATTTTTCACTCCTTTTTCGTTACACCAGCTTAAGAAATGTGCATACTGTTCTTCATATCTTTCTTTTGATATATCGGGTAACAAATCCAAATTCACCTTACAGGCAGCTTCTAATATTGCCCGAGGAAGTTCTTCATCAGAAGAATACATTGTAATGTTCTTTCTTCTTCTTCTTTAGCATATAAATTACCGCATATAATAATACTTACATTATATTATGTGGAAAGTTACTTTACGTTACGTTATAGAAAAGGCCATTTGTTTTACTAGTAAAAAAATATTATGTCAGTGAGTATAAAGCTCTTCATGTGTTTCGCCCAGTTTACACAGCCTTGGCTAACGCCTCGGCTATGTAAGCTTCTGGGCTCCTAACCTCCTGTTACTCCTAGTAACATAATATACTATTTTTTGTAAACGCTCTGCACCTTTGTCAACCTTATGATAGCCGAATTAACCAAAAATCAATTGGTTGCTATTGCAAGAACTTGGTTTATTGTTGTCATGACGTAATTTTTGAAAGATGTTAGACCGGTGACTTTGAAAAAATAATAAATTTTATATTATAAACTGAATAAAAACAAGCATACACAAAACAGTAATTGCTTAAAACAGATAAAAAAAATTGCGTGCGGGAAAGTGAAGCTTTCGAAAACAAAATATATGCGGGAAGGTTAGACAGGTTCGTAGAAAAACAATTTTTCTCTGTGTATATGTTGGGCTCCCCATTATGGGTTGATGTGACGGATAAAGAAGTCGGTACACTCTCCCTCTGTTTATGAAGGAAATTGGTGCACTTTGCTCTAAGTGGAAAACCCGCCATAATAATCCCACTAAATTTATCTTTAGCAGAATATTCTATGAGGAGTTAATTTAAATTTTGTTTGGAAAAGTCGTTATGAATTTTAATCGACTTTGTTTATTTCGCCATTACTTTAATTAATTTTCCTTCAGCTCTATATTTTACTCGAGAGTGTAAACAATCTTTACGGAATGCATTAACCTTTTTATATCCGAGTTTATTTTAATGGGTTTCAATTATTTCAGGAATTAATCGATCATTGTAAATTGGGAAATTCATTTGGATCCTTTATCCGTTATAATAACATTTTCATGTGACTTATGTAAATATTAATATACAAGCTCATGGAAGATTACGTTGAAAGATACGTTTTCCCACTAAATCATGTAAGCAGAACGTATATTTATGTAGAGAAATAACTCCAAGGTGTTAATATTGCGTATATTCATACCTAGTGTTCGGTTTATTTTACCAAATGGTAAATTTTAATACAGCGAAATAAATATCTAGCTGAATCAGCTGTATGATTTGTTTACTTACTTTGACTTATAATTTTGTTATTTCGCAATTATAACCAAAGTATTATATAATACTACAATATTTTCAATTAGTAACTATGACCATGATTTAATATTTGATACTAGTTATCAAATTTGCTATTGATTATAAACCAATTACAAATTATAATCTTAGACTATAATGCTATATTCTCATATTTAATGCTATGCCATATTCAATGTTGCTTCTTCACTTAACTGGAAACTCATACATTATTATTATTGTGTTATGTACCAAATGTGGCAAATATACTCTTATATTTACAATAGATACAAACAACTACCCATATTAAGCATATTAAATATGCTATATATGCTAAATATGCTAATATAAGTATCTAAATTTTAAGATCTGGCAATAGTTATGTTACCACAGTTACCACAAAATTTGGTTCTCATCCAAGGATTGTTAACTGTTTACAGGATTGCTCGATCGCTCAATTTTGTCATCCGCCTTTGTGACGTCATCGAAGATCCATGTAATCGAACTGTCAAAATATTTTATATATTTCAAATATATATATATTTCACATTTGCAAGAGAATTTTCGTGTTTGAATGATTATTATTTATTAAAGTTTGTAATACCAGTATAAATTGTAAGGTTTAATAACTAATAAACATATTTCCTAAATTTGACAGGTAAGGATTGTGTATCCAATATATTTAATAACAAATTATCTTTGCTGGAAATCTTAACCCAATTTTTGATATTAACTTTACTACTGATGCCTACGTTTTTTTTTTGCTACAGTAAGCTTAAAATTTATTTTAATTATTTTAGCCTTATTGGCAAATTATATAGGAATTTCAATTTAATTTTGGCTAGATTAGATTAGATTTATATAGGAGTCGACCCCCTGGCCTGGTCCACCGCGACCTAGAAGATCTACTGTAGCACTCCCAACCTATTTAGAGCACTCTGTCCAACCCTGTCCTGTGCATTATATAGTATAGCTGCGAACAGTATACATGTCGCTTATTGTAAAAAAGCCGTTAACATTATTAATTATATATAAAACTAATTTACTAACAAATTTACGTAAATATACACTTAAAACCGCAAAATATATCTTGAACATTACAGCATAACCCAACATCACAATTTTTCCGTTTATATTTTTCTACAGAATCTCTGTTTCCGAATATGTTCATAATTAAAAAAGTATGCATATGTTTACCTATTTTAATAATATACTCGGATAGTTTGTATCAAAATGTGCATATAATTTCGATTTGTTGGTAGACACAGAATTAAAGAACATAAAGAAACCAAGGAAAATATTATGGAATTACTTATTTAGGTATGTACAGAAACTATTACCAAAGAGGATAAACTAATTACTTTGTGCTATTACCCACAAACACAAACAACAAAGGTATTATATAAGAATAATTAACTATTGATTTGAGAATTTTATATTGAAATTCCGCTTTCGCGCTTGCAGTTTGACTTTGACAGATTGCTTTATTGGATCTTTGATGACGTCACAATTATGGATTACATTGTAGTATAGGGATCGAGCAATCCTGTAAACAGTTAACAATCCTTGGTTCTCATCTACTGACTAGAGTATATGAGAACCACAATATTTTTATCCACAATTTATTGTCAGAATGAACTGATCTATAATACTAGGTTGCAATATCTATGTGAACATAAATATGTGTGTTATGTGTTATGTCACGTTGATACTAAAAAAACTGATACTAAACCACATCACATCGGTAATGGAGATGGAGAAGGAATGGAGATAAATTGTTATTTTTTCTCCATAACTTTTTTCTTCCAACAAGTTTGAACGGATTCTCTTATCCGGAAGAGTTAACTAGGTAATAGCTAGTTAATTGAACCTTGTTTTGCAAAGATTCATACCATTTTTAAGCTTGTTAAGATCTAAGGCAAAAATGGATAGTGCACATGAACTTGTTTTAAACATTTATTGACGAAGAAAATTTATAAGGATTATTCCTTTTATTAATGTATGTTTCCCCCACAAGCTCTTATGACTGCGGTCAACCGCCTTCCCATACTTTTGATCAGATTATCGAGCATATCGAGTTAGAGCATGTTCCATACATGTGTAATCGGATTCAAGTCCGGAGATCATGCAAGCCAATTCATTGTGAGTATTTCCACTTCATTTAAAAAGTCAGTTACACGACGAGCCACATGCGGGCGAGCATTGTCATGCATTAAAAGGAAATTTGTGAGGCGAATGCTACTACATGATCTTGCAGAACGTCTATTATGTACCTATCTGCAGTTCCACCATCGCCACCAGCTCTGTGCTCCTAAAATATGCCACCCCACACCATAACTAAGCCTCTATCAAAAGAGACAGTAGGAGTAAAATTAAATTGTTCATGTTGTTCTTCTGGACATGGACACAATCTTTCCCTACTATCAATAGAATTAACACAGAAACGACTCTCATCCGTAAACAAAACTTCACCCCTCTGATCATCATTCCAATGTCCAATCATGCTACTCGATGATCTCTGAAGTTTTGGGGCTTTTTTTGGCCTATACTACGTTAATGCAATATCTTTGAGTTGTCTTCTAACAGTAAGTTCTAACTTCTTTCAGTTGGTTTCTTTGACGTAATAGATTTGACGTCTATTACGTAGTGTTTGTAACGTTATAAATCGATCATCTACAACCGTTGTTGAATGTCTTCTGCCTTGACCTCGTCTTCTTATATATTCCCCAGTTTGCCTCCAACGTGTAACATTACGATAAATCGTCGATTTTGATTTACCAAATATATCTGCAACTTCACTGTAAGATCGACCATTTTCTATCATTGCTGCTGCCCTAGTGATATCAGTCGGTACTAAATCACCCATTATGAACTTTTTTTGTTCCACAATCGATGTGACTATAGTGAATCAAAACAAAGTAACAGTAAACGATTACTTACAAAAAAACAACAAACTTTAATGCAAAGAAAATATGCCTTTTATGTTTCATAATTGAAAATATATTGTTGAGATTGAATTTTTTATCAGAAGAAATTTCATGTGACAAGGATTTGAAATCTAATTCTGACTTTCGGTTTTGGAATGTTCAGTTCTGATTTGATGAAACTAGTTTATTTCAGCTTTTCCGTTTATCTACTTAATTTTTTTCAGTGTGTACAGATTTGTAGACTCATTACTCTAAAGTAGACTCGTTAGGTTCACGACATATATTCCATTATTTCAAGAAATTACGTCACATTACTTAGACATTGTAAACAATTTTTGTACTTATCGAACTTTCAGTTACGAGATCAAGTAATAGCATCATATAATACAATCTTCTTTAAACTTCGGATGCCACGTATACAAGCCTCGGTAGCGCAGTAGGCAGCGCGTAAGTCTCATAATCTTAAGGTCGTGAGTTCGATCCTCACCCGGGGCAACATTTTTGTTATTCTTTTTTTAATGAAAAAAGGTTAGGAACTAGATTAGTTAGGGTTAGGAAATAGAGGAAAAACTTTAAATAATTAAAGTAAAGACACAATTTTTTTTAATCAAGAGGACGTGCTGATTCCTGCTAGAATTAGCCATATTAAAGATCACTATGAAGAAGTTTATAGAGAAACGGACTGAAACTGGTTATTGTAAAGTAATGTTGTCTATTTAGGAACTCAACAACAAAAAAAATCGAATAATTATTGTTTTCATATTATTAACAATAACCAATCACACGCTTACTATAGCAGCATGTATAGATAATAGTATTTTTGCCCAAATAGTGAAGATTTTCAACGTTCCTTATAATTAAAAAGAGCTAGTGCTTCGAGGTGGGACGAGATGAGAGTTACCTATTTATCTCAACTCGAATGCTCGATATAAACATTTATTAATACGCGACAGCGACAGACGAAATAGAAGCTGAAACGAGATAAGCAGCAAGCCTCTCATAATTTCTCGAACTACATAATAATAATATGCCCTTTCCTCTCCCACATATTATGTGTCGTCTTGCCTTTTAGACTCATCCGTGTGATAAGAATGTGAGAGAGATATATTATAATTATTATTATTAGTAAATTGTTTTCTCAATTCTTCCATACAAACTTGGGTTGAATATTTCCATTGTGCAGTGGTCGTTGTGAAAAATAATTTCCAATAGATTCGCTTCCTCTTTGAGAATAGATAACTTGTTCGCTTCAAAATTGTTTTTTAAAAAATAATACATATACTTTTCACATTTGCAGGCAATTGTTCAAGGTTGCATGCATGACGGAAATTATGAGACACATTTGAATGACATTTCAGGATTAAAGTCAAAAGTATGTACAGCTTTTACCTATTTCAGATATAAAATATTCTAATAAGGAATATCATTTTTATCATTCAGAAGAAGTGACGTGCCATCCATCTTTATAACACATGTATTTCATCCAATAACGTCAAATCACGTTTCGCTGAGCTGTTCCGGTCACAAAGTTTCAAATTTCAGACCTTCTCCCGTGTCACTTAAGACCCTAAACACATTATGATGGCGTTAAGTAATTCTCTTAAATATATTACCAACCAAAATGACCCACAACAACGTGTTTCTGAACCTACAAGGCATTAAGTGTTCCTGCGATGTATGTTTTATAAATTACGAGTAAAACAACTGTTTTGGGAGGAAGTACTAATGTGAGTATAATCTTCTGATGTCAATGTATGACATAATGCAACCATATACCCGACGGAACTGAAAGAACTGTTGAGATCTGCTGCCCGCTGTCATTTGTATCCATACCTTCAAATACATACATCTAAGGTTGTATTTATTTATTTTCTTTCTTTATTTATTTATTTACATATACCGTTCAACAGCAAAGCCAATTACTTACTGAATGGGAAACCAAAACTAATACAGTATCATATGAGGTAAACATACACATATACAATTATAGACGAAATTAAACAGTATACAATCATTTATTTGAAGGAGATGCCGAAAACCACTACTCCATGGGCAATGTGCTCCGACTGGCATTGCATCACTTCGGCATCTCCATGGGAGTCGCAGCATCTTTCAAAGAGGGCACTACGGTGTGTTTCTCACCACTACTAACATTCACGATCCCCATTAGGTAATCTCGTCGCAACATCGTTCATTGAGTTCACTACCTATGGCAGTCTGATGAGCGCATAATAAGCGCAAAACCGGTCAGCGTCTGGTAGTTGGTCTCGATGAATAATGTGACTCCTATGGAGATGTCGAAGTAATGCAATGCCAGTCGGAGCACATTATCCGTGGAGTAGTTGTTTTCGGCATCTCCTTCCAATAAATAAGTAGGATTGTCTTCCTCAAAGACAATAGAGGTCACTGCTGTAATGGCACCTGCGGAAAAGCCGGTCGTTTTTTGTCTATCAATTTGACAATAATTGTCAGACAAATAGTAGCAAAAACCCAAAGAGGGCACTACGGTGTGTTTCTCATCACTACTACTATTATAGGTAGTTATATAATAGGTAGTTCAATTAAACATCGTCTTGGATCATCTTTCTTATATTTGAAATCCATGTTTTTAATAATTTTCCAAAGCGATGTCTTACGTCCGTTGCAGATGTCACATTCTGTTCATGTTTGCCGCAAAGGAACTAGCCTAAATGAAAAGAAATAGATGTTTTTCTTACATAGAACACGCCCGAGATGCAATTTTAGTTTCTTCCAAACCGATAGATGGTGCTGTAGCTAATGAGATAAACAAAATCGTACACATCTAGTAGTCTAAAATATTTACTTTCCGTCGCCATTTTGCCGCGTCGTTTTTCGTTGAAATATAACCTAACATTCAAACATTGAAGTTTTCGCCGCAGTTTTTTAAAGAATTTCCTATGAAAAAAATGCACTAACTGCTCTGTGTTTGATTTGTTTCCTCAGTAGGTGATAAACTTTAGTCCATTATTATCATTCTGGAAGAATATTCTGGGGAGATGTAATAATACAGGTAATGTAATAATAATCAGTTTTAGTAATTAGTGTTCAGTTATTAGATTATTATGTTTTAGGTTTGAAAGAAAAGATGCAAGAAGGTGCATGATAGACGTTTCAGAAGAGGTGCTGCAAGAAAAGATTGTACTTATTATTCCTTGGAAACACAATTACTTTATAACCTTAATAATTTGATAATTTATAGTTTTCGCAACGTAAGTTTTAGATTATATTAATGTAAAAGTGTTTGTAGAGCTTTTTATAAATTCATGATAAATATTAAATATATATAATGTGTCATATTTTTATTTTATTTGTAAAAAATGTATTGGTAGAGAAGGTCAAGGATCCTGCAAGCAAATATTTCTTATGCAACCAGTTAAACGTTACTTCCATTTTCATTGAAAATATCTGATGCAACCAGTTATACACCTACTTCCTTCCAAACTGTCTGAGGGCGCAGTTTTAATTCTTCAAATGTCAATATTAAGATAGTTATCTATTGTATTTTTATCTAGGGGAACTAGTCTGATGTGTTTTCTAAAATGTAGGTATATTCGTACAGTAATGTTACTTTAAAAAAATTAAAATACTAACTGTTTTGATACATGGCATAGATTGGCATGATACATGGCATTGCGAATAGAGTCTTAAGTAAAACCATCCACCTCAACCACAGGTTTCAAACGTGTTAGTTTTCTTTTAGGACAGCTTAGTTGTTGTTTTCCTCTATTTGTTTTGCTGCAACTCTCTTGAAAACAGAGAAATATAATAAATATAACCTGAAATTACAAAAATATAAGTTTTCTTGTAACTTGTACTGTGGCACTCTGGATTATGAATACTTACATCTTTTAGAGCAGTCAAAGGAAGTGGAGGTCCTTGATCAATCCGTTCTTACTCAAAATAGTTAATCAAAGAAATTATCATTTCCTTGGCCTGGTTTCTCACAGATTTCTACATTGTGGCCTGCGAATGATTTAAAAAACTGTCACAGGAAAGCATTTAGTTCTAAAAAGAACTGTTTTTTCAAAGACTGTAGCTAGCAGTTACCTACTCAACAAATACAAAATATCGGAACGTAAATGAAATAGAAACACTGAACATGAAAACGGACTGACAAGTGACAGAAGATAGAACAGAAGTGATATGCGAAACTCATGCACAATTTGCAATATAATGGGCAACAATTTAAAAAAATTCGTTTGAAACATTTGGCAAGACGTAAATTAGTAAAATGACATACCTCGGCTGTTATAGTAAACAGCCTATAGTTTAATATACCACGTTATCATAAACAAGTACATTTTCTTTGATGATAATAAATTGGTTAACTATTTAATAATTCTCTGATACAAGACTTGTTGAACATTTCGTAAACATTCTGATAAGACCGCATAGAGGTCGGGGTTAACACCAACGTTTCAGTCATAAAAATTAATAATTCCGGATGCATTTTGTGGAACCCATAATTTACTAGTTATCTGTAATAATTAGCTATAATGAGTTGGAACCGACTGAATATATAAATAATATGTATCATCCTGACCTTCTGATACCAATACATAATAAAACACTAATATCAGGCATATGTACTACATACTGAGCAGACAAGATACATCTTAATCTCTACAGGGTGGTCTACCGTAAACCAAAATCGGTGGGCTATCGTAAATGGTAATAATTTTACTATGTTAGCGCACTATAGTCTATATGTTACATGTTTATTTAATTTGCATTTTATGTTTAAGAAGTATTTTCGCGAATAAGATCCTGCTTGTTAGTAGAGTGGTGAGAAGCACGCCGTAGTGCCCTCAATATGCTAGTCGGGGCACATTCCCGTGGAGTAGTTGTTTTCGAAATTTCCTTCAAAGCAGATCCGGCTTGTTATGTCAAGTTAAATTCATTTGAGTTGTAGTATTATTGTTCAATCAAATTATTTACTTTTCGCACTAGTTACTGTTTACATGTAAGAAATCATGAACTATTTTTTCAACAAGAAGTAGACATTATGGGATTGGACATAATGCCACCCTGTGTAAACTTGCCGAAAGAAGAAGAAAATAATATTATAAATCTGAACTCCTAGAGTGAGTTTGAAGTACCTTATAGGTTTTCCTTTTTCTTCCACCATCTGGTACACAAATAGGCCATTATTTTATTTGATTTATCTATTTGAGTAATTTATAACAATTAATAACAAGATACGTAATCTTGAATCGCCTCTGCAGCGATTAGCCTCATTATTTATAGAAGACTAAAATATTACAAAAACGAGTAAACATTTCTACCGGGTGGCTATATTAAAAAAAGTATTGCAAAGTATTTTGGAGAATGTTGAAAAAGCATAGGTAATTTTCGTTACTACCTACTTTTGAAGGTGTTTTTTATTAAAAACTGTAGTCATAAAGTTAAAATAATAGCTGTCACTATCTGATTGCTGAAGTTCTGTTGAACAGTTCTGTTCTGTTGTGTTGTAAAATTGTAATTGTAAAAATAGATTATGTTTTCAATTCGATTGGAAGTTCAAGTAATCAAATAAAGCCTATTAATAACTAGGTAAAGCAAACCTTTTAAGGGACCTGTACACCATTCCCTAGGCACTAAGTGATAAAGCAGCAATTGCTCCAATTAATCTTCACTAGATAGGTCACACTAATCTTTTCTAGATCAATTAACTGCAACAGAAATTATAATGCTGGGGATGATTACCACGTGATATTTTGATTGGCCGTTCAGTGACAAATTCAGTGAATAAGGCACTTGGAAAGTGTATAAATAGACAATAAGTTGAGGTTATATGAAGATATGCCGTTGTATTTCAATGTTGGGGGTGCATATTGGACGCAAAGTAGTTGTTTTCAACATATCTTTAAAATAATAAGGTTATTTCTTTGCATACCTAGGATAATAGGTAACAACGAAATATAAAACTTTATTGAACTATAATATTTGATAATTTCATTAATAATTTGTCTTAATTAAGTTTTTGGCTTAATTCCTATTTAAAGTAAGAGATAAACAGTTACATAAGGTAATAAATAATATTAAAAAATATACTATAAAAAACGGATAGATCAGTTCAATTAAGGACAAAATATCTACTCCGAACAGTTTCTGTATTGCTTCGAAATTGTATTTGTTTTGTTTATTGAATAGCTTAAATTTAATCGTATTAATGGAAATTTTTTCACATAATTATTCTCAACAAGAATTTATGACGAACATTTCCTTTTTAAGTAACTTTGTTGAGATATGGGGCACATTAATTTATGTTTAAAGACAGTTATTATGGTCATAAAACTAGATAATTAATTGATTTATAATTTACATTAATTATTATGTTTATATAGATATATTTTAGGTCATGAACCTTATATATTTTAGTTATTAACATAATAATGTAATTCTACTAACAAGTAGGAGATTATAAGGCTTAAAATACGTTGGGTGGTCTGAATAGATTGTGCTATATTATTTTTATTATGGATTTAAAAAAACAATACTTTGTATATTGGGTGTTCGGTGATAAGTGAAATAAATTGGAAAATATTTCGAAAGGGAATGTTTTGGAATTCGATTTTCCCCACTTGGACAGAAAGAATTTCTTACATATTATTTTCATTATCAAAAAATCAAGAATTATAGGTAGGTGGTGTTATTCTCGAGAGCTGAACTCATCCGCTTGTCTATTTGAGAGAAAATTGGCGAATTTTTACTCTCAGATAGTTTCTTAGGAGATATTCGCGACAGTGCTCTCCAGATCCTGTCCACTGCGAATGTGTGTTTGCGAGTTCTATTAGAAAATTTAAATAATATGGATGTGAAAAAACTTGCTGCCGCCATTGTATGGTACAAAATTTTACTAAAAAAGAAACAAAAATAAAAAGTGAAAATAATGCGTGCTGGGTCATGCCATTACAAACCATGAATTCGCCGTAGATTACAATTGGGTGCATGTTCTACACTAACACGAGAGCTACAGATCGAAGATGCACAACAATTTCGTAATTTAGTTCGTATAAATGCAGTGCAGGTTCAGTATATAAAGTCAAAGCCAGAATTAAGCAAAGTGCAATGACCTGAAAAAGAGTAGATCTATGTTGTCACATTTATTTCTAAAGTATTCTTATTTAAAACAGGAAACGTATTAATTACCTTATTTACCCATTTTTTTACTTGTCTTTAACGGCCCTTATCCCTATTGTACTTTATTAAAGCAAACACAATGTTTAATTTGTGTTTTACTTAATAAAATCAACGAATTTCTGAATACGTGGCAACTGCGAAAGTCGTAAAGTTGATGACAAGCTGTTCATCCTTATTTAACATAGGTACATATTCTTGCATTTATGCTTTCTTTTCTCTGAGCTTCAACGGCGTTGATTGGTCGAATCAGGAACCAACAAGCGACTGCGCTCGAGGTAGTAGGGAAACAGTGGCGTGATGTTGGGTTATTTCGCGCGCGTTTCTTAACGGTAAAAATTTGTGGTAAAATTATTAGTGTATTTATTCTTTGTGTCAGTGTTTATACTTATTTGTGTCAGTTAAAAATGTGGAAGTGCATATACTAGAAGTATTCTATAGAATAGTATACGAGTATATATTAACTGAAATGTGCCCAATGGTAAAACAGAATACGCACACCCATGCATCACCGCATTTTACCAGATCGGCGAGGTCATTCCACTTTGCTTAATTCTGGCTTTGATTTTAGTAGATTTGTAAATTTCAATGCAATCTCCTGCAAAATTTGTTGCTTCCTTTCTCTATTGCGGTACTCAGTATATTTTGGATCCCATATGATGGAATTTTCTTCGTAAATACCAATTAATTTATGGATTTCGTCAGTTGACCACTGTTTCTTCAGCGCCATGATTGCTAAATTCAAACTGTTCTTGAAAACTGAGGGTGACTCTCCCGCTATCAAAATACCGTCTGTCTATATACAAGCAAGTATCCACTCGCTGGCTCTCGTGATAGTTTTTTGTAGACTCCGATAGTTACTCTCAAAACTGTGCCCATTTGAGAGAAATACTCTCGAGAGTCGCTTTTGAGAGTTTTACTCTCAATTGGACACCTAGCATATTGACCTAGCTTATTTTACTTTTATATAATTACTCAATACTTTTATTATTGTTGTAAAAAGTTATTTTACTTCCACACAAGAGATTTTAATGTATAATTTCTGTAAAACCCCACTTAACTTGGCAAAAACCGAAATAGGTATGCTAAAAACTACTTTCTAAAGTTGTTAAAATCATAATTAACTATTTGTAGTGGCGAGATACTGTGAAATACACTGTAGCGCCCTCTTTTGGTCTTTGCTACTACCTGTCTGACAATTATTGTCTAATAGACAGACAGATAACGATCTGCAGAAAAGCAGATGCCATTACAGCGACCTCTATTATAATATTGATAGGAATATTATAATAATTGAATAATATTCCTCAATCATAATTAACTAGTTACATACTTAGAAAGGTTAAAATTTAATTCCAGAAAATTAATATTTTCAGATATAATCTTAAAAACCAAAACCAAATTCCAAATTTTATTATTTGTACCAAACCAATGATACCAACCAATTATAAAACTATATTAATAACACTCTCATGTTTTCAAAGAAACACTCGGTATGGAAGTAAGATTTTATAGGTAATAAGGTTATTTTTTCACATTGGGTCAGATTCTACATTGGATAAATGCAGCATTTTGGAACCCATTTATTTCGTAAAAAAACATAAAATACTCATTTCCATAAATACCAGAAATATATTAATGGCAAAGTCAGGACCGTTTACATTCTGAAAACATAAAACGGCACAGATGTCTTAAAAACCAGTAAAATATCGGCCCCTTGAAAAATTCCACTTAACACAATCTAATCGTCGATATATTAAAATCGAGAACACGTGTTGGCGGATGCCTTTTTAGTTTACTTATCTTATACCTACACCCAGATACTTGTGTGAATTAATACCTACCACTAATTTATAAAAAAAAAGAAAACTAAAGAACAAGTATTTTCTTTAAACAATCAATTTGACGAGGCATTATTGATTTACCTATATATATTTACAGAATGTTGGAAAGATGTTTCGGGATTTAGTGTTATAATTTCCTAGGTCTAAATAGAAATATATCCTACATAAAAAGGTGTGAAGATGTTCTTTACCATAATACAGACCTTTTATGTTTACTAAACTAGGCAACAGAAAATTGTTGTTTTTTTCTCTTCAGTACAGTTATAAAAGGAACCATCCTACCATGGTGGATATTGTTTTTATGTTTACGTTTAGTTCTTAATGAAATGAGTAACTTTTTTTACTTAGGTTCTATTTCCGCCACTATATAGCACTATAATCACCCACGCCATTTGCCGAACTTTTGTAGGAGGGTAGGGACCTTTTACTCGCCTATCATTTCAAAGACAAGATATCTCCGGCTTTACATCCTATCCAAGGGATGCAACGCCTAAATTTGCATAGCTTCTGTGAATTCACCAACCTACAGTCCACTAGAAGAAGCGAGCAGGTACCGCGAGTCTTCTCTGCATGGTCGCCCATCCAAGTACCGGGATATCAAAAATTATCTTGGTCAAGGGTGGTTGTGGAATGTAAAACGTGTGTCTTACTTTAAATTTGAAATAATCATGTCACTGTCACATTGACATCATCAATAACCTACAAATTTCATACCTATTTATTTCAGTTGTAAAACAATAATGAACTACAAATTATGAAATAACGGTTTTAGTAACAAGAAAAACTAAATTACAGTAATTGTTGGAAATGTCCCCCGTTTTGTTCGATGCACAAGTTGACGCGCCTCCTCATGCTGTGAAAAGCGTTTTGCAGCATTTCTGGCGTTATGGTTGCACATTGCTGAACAATTCTTTGTTGCAGTTCTTGCAAATTATTTACCTGAGTTGCGAAAATCTTGTTTTTTAAGTAAGGACATATAAAATAGTCCATAATTGTCAAACAATGTGATCTCGGAGGAAACTCAACTTCTGTATGCAAACTAATCAGCCGGTCATCAAAAAACTCGCGGAGGAAAGCAATATTTTCTCGTGTAGTATGTGCTGTTGCACCGTCATGCTGGAAATAACCGTACCGAAGTTCAACATCGTTTAACTGTTGCACAAATTCAGCCAAAAAGTTGTGTCTGTACCTTTCTGGGTGAAATCGAAAAAAATTGGCCCAATTATTCTTCTGCGACAAACTGCCATCCAAATACCAATTTTTTGAGCATGTAGTGGCGATTCAGTAAAAACATGAGGGTTATCATTGCTCCACATTCGCATATTTTGAGAATTGCTGTATCCCGAAAGGTGGAACCACGCTTCGTCAGAAAAAAAAGTTAAGTCCAGAAGATCGTCATTCATTAAATTATTGACAAACCAAAACCAATGGCAGTAAGCAAGGCGTCTGGGGTGGTCTGCGGGCAGAAGAGCTTGATGTGCTTGCATCTTATATGGATGCATGTTCAAGTCTTTCTTTAAAATCTTATGACATGTTCCATAAGAAAGTCCAATTTCCTGAGAAAGACGTTTCAAAGGTTTTGCAGGCTCCTCTTCCATACGTTGACGAACGTCATTAACAACTTCTTCTGTACGAACTCTTGGTCTACCAGCACCTTTTTTATGAGTCACACAACCAGTTTCGCGAAACACTTCAACACAATTTGTAAGGCACGCATAAAAATTGTCCGGTAATATTGCCACGTTTGGGAAGTGCTCTCGAAAATGGTCCAAACACAAACGTTGACTGTATTGCCAATTTCCATTAACTAGCGCACCAGTTCGAAAATAGGCTTCAATCATGAAAATTTTGTGCTGTGTGGTAAGAGACATGATTCAAAAACTGGATTAGAAAATTTCAGCACAATGACTTGACAGATTCTGATAAAACAAAACATATTCTAAAATTTAAAGTAAGACACACGTTTTACATTCCACAACTACCCTTGACCAAGATAATTTTTGATATCCCGGTACTAACCACGGAGAACGTTGCTTGGTGCTCATATCGATAATATGATTGCCAAATCGCCACGAAGGCCTGCCCTAAATGATTAACTTAAATCTTCTTAAATGGAGTAAATATATATACGTAGAAATTTGATAGAAGATACGCTCATTAAGTCGTTGTCGTAGGTTTGATGAGAACATCTTTAATAGAAGAGAAAAACACATAAACACTCCTATGGCATGGTATTCTATATGGGTATTTGTAGCCGAGATTACAGCCTGTACGTAGAAAAACTTATTCTGTTTAAGAAAAATGTATCTAGCAATCCTATACTGGGTATACCTACCCTATTTTAGTATGACAACAAGCAGCTAATAGGTAATGGTGCATTGTAGTTGAAATATTTGTCTTCGATGTAGTGCAGCGGCGGAGTTCATTGGATTTGATATAAATAAAGTTAATTTATTAACCTTTAATAACACAATTTCTGACTGTTTAGGCCATTCGTCATAAACTAATTTAATATTATATTTATAACCATTTTTTCTGCTACAAATCTAACGAAGGTTTAGTATCAGAATAAACCGAAAAGTTATAAATAAATACAATTTTTATTTAATTGATGATCGATCCCAAGAAAATTTTGGGATCAAGTGTTTCACTTAAAAGTTTAAGAAGTGATAAAATTCCATCTACCAAGTGAAATTATTGGTATCAGAGGCTAGTCCAATCATGCCCACCTGTAAGAAATGTAAATTACAATAACTTGTCTGGGGTCTGGGGGTAATTTTGTATTATAAGTTCCAGTAGATGCCTTAATTGTCAATGTTTCTGAGTTTACCACATTATTTACTCTTTTCAGTGCCCAGCAGCAGGCAAGGATCATTATCGGACTTATAAATATTGTCATGCCATTAACCTCAATAGTTACTAATAGAGACACTTAGATTTTTAACCTATATCTATGCGGGCAGCTAATGATCTTCAAGAGTATAATACTTGGCAGAAATTATTTAACTAATACTGGGTACTGGGTCAGATGAGATTGTAGAATATAAAGTACTAGGTAATTGATATTTGTGTATGCAGAGCAGGTGCAAAAGTTTTATTAATAATAACGTTACTGCCTGACATATAAAGTATGTATCGATAACCACAATCAATGGAAAAAGTCTTGTTTTTGTTTTATTTCAAAAAGTATTTGAAATACTAATAATTTTATGGAAGTATTTTATGATTTAGGAACCTATGATCACACTATAAGATCCGAGATAAGATCCAATCAAATTAGTGAAATTAACATAAAATTGGAAAATTTGTTATTGTTGAAAATATTTAAAATTTATTTCATTGAATTACCTACATGTACCTACCTATATTTACGATTTACAAACTGTTCTAAATAAATAGCTACATAACTATAATAATCTTTGTTTAGAACAATGAGAAAGTAAGAAAATATAGGCTTTCCAATTTTTATAAAATTTCCTTTTTAAAACAAGATATTACTGCTTGCTACTTATATATTGTTTGATATTACTTATCATATAGTACAGTGTTCACCTAGCGCGCATATCCAATATCTAGGTTAGTAAATTCGAATATACAGGGTGTTCAGTTTTACAGTTTCAATCTGTGTAGGTCCTAAGTTTGTTATTTTAAATAACAACCTACACTTTTTATGATGTTATCGAATTCTAAGCGATAAATTAAGAACAGTTTACGTAAAACACTCAAAATCGTGATGGTTTTCGAGATATATGACTTTTTTTTATTAAATTTCGACGCTCCTTGTAACTGAAATATATTGATTGTGTGAGCAGATAGAATCAATTTTTTTCGGGATACTATAGGGTCAGGATAGCTCTTTCGAGAGGTGTATCAAAAGTTGAACTGCAATATACAGAGAGCAAAAATAATAGTATCAAATATGAAAATCGACAATTCCATAAATCTCTACTAATTCAAAATAAACATCCAGTATTTTATTAAACCATAAAATACATTTCTACGGACCCTACAATTTTGCAATAGCTTTCCCTAGTAGTAGTAGTTTTCGAAAAAAAGTATATATATATGGAAAACATCAGTTTGTCCGCGTTTTATTGTCGAAAAAACATAGTAAGTATACAGTGTGTCCAAGATAAAGATGGGATAGCATTGGGATCTTGGAAACGGTAAGAGATACAAAGTTGGTTAAATTATGAAAAAGTTGAGCAGTTTGAATACTTTTTACATGAACTTTGCAAAAATAAGTTATCTTTTTTTGATTTCGAAATATTTGGAAAAACATTTTTTTTGCGATATGTGTTTTTATTTATTTCTGGCGTTATTTTAACAGCTATCAAAAAATAAAAAATACTTTTCCGTTGTCACTTTTTGAGCGTAACAAGATGGCATTCATCAAGTTTTTGTCCGACGTTTCGTTTCCGAGAAACCATCATCAACTTCTTTTTTTTAAATACGGCCCTGTATTTTTAAATAGAAATTTTGATACCATTTTTTATTCTCAATTCAATGATGCATCACAAGTAATGATTTAATTACGTTTTTAGCTTGTTTTTTCCACCATTAAAAATTAACGAGGAAAATCCTGCTGAGTTTATAACAAATAAACAAGTAAAATAATTGATTTATCTTAATTATTTATTAGCATGCTAATTACAAAAGATGTTCGAACAAAAGATCATTATTTTCTAACATCGTTTAACTGTAGCTTCCAAACAATTTTTAAGTCCATCTGGCGTAATAGTTTGAAATGCTTCTAGTACCAATTCGCGTAATTCTTCCTCTGTTTGAAAATTACATTGGTACACATAGTTTTTATGTAGCCCCAAAGATAAAAGAATGCGGCTCTGAATGCTTGAAGATAATTTTTTTAGATAAGTTTAGATGCAGGAATATACATGTACAGTAAAAACAGTACGATTTTTCTATGCACCTACCACAACAACAGTAGTAGACTTTGAAAACAAAACATCCGTGAAATTGTCATTGTTGACAATTTGGTAGAGTTACAATACGGTTAACAATTAATATCGTTTTATAATTTGCTTAAAAATGAATAGAAATGTTAACAATGTTTTGGAAGCTACAGTTAAGCGATGTTAGCTATGCTTAGAAAATAATGGTCTTTTGTTCGAACATCTTTTGTAATTAACATGCTAATAAATAATTAAGATAAATAATTATTTTACTTGTTTATTTGTTATAAACTCAGGAGGCTTTTCCTCGTTAATTTTTAATGGTGGAAAAAACAAGCTAAAAACGTAATTAAACCATTACTTGTGATGCATCATTGAATTGAGAATAAAAAATGGTATCAAAATTTCTATTTAAAAATACAGGGCCGTATTTAAAAAAAAAGAACTTGATGATGGTTTCTCGGAAACGAAACGTCGGACAAAAACTTGATGAATGCCATCTTGTTAAGCTTATAAAGTGACAATGGAAAAGTATTTTTTATTTTTTGATAGCTGTTAAAATAACGCCAGAAATAATAGTTATTCAAACTGCTCAACTTTTTCATAATTTAACCAACTTTGTATCTCTTACCGTTTCCAAGATCCAATGCTATCCCATCTTTATCTTGGACACACTGTATAATTTTATATAAACCTGTGAATTATCATACATTATGATTCTGTTGTTGATAACATTTCTTTTGGTCATAATTCATGAAGATCTATTAATATTTCCGACACAGACCACTATAACATTATTTATAATTCTCAGTAAAAATAAGAGATATTACCACAAATTACACTAATTATTTGGGGTTACCAGTGAAGTCACTATTCGATAAATATTTACAAACTTTTATCTTAATTGGAGTAATTAATACTATGTAATACAGTATTTGTATTGCATCAGCCATATTTTTTTTTAAATTCCAGGAAACTGAAGATGAACATAAATGTTCAAATGTAAGGGACACATATTAATTTCAATTTTGAAGAACGTTTACACTAATATATGTGCATTCAAAATTATTGGAAAATCATTTTTGAGTATAATTGACATAATTTTTGGGAAATCTGCACGAATATAAATTGAGGTATACAGAAAATGAGGACATACATATACCTACATATATTATTATGTACGACAAAAGTTGCATACACTTAGTCTTAACATTATTAGAAATTAGAAAAAGCGCTTTTCCTTTGTAGGAGTAGATCTCTTTGTTTTTGTATAAAAATAAGTATACTTTTCTTTTTACACCCTTTATATATTTTTATTAATATCATCCCGCTCTTTAGGTAGGTACATTTTAATTTTGATTTTAGAAAAGTTTAAACTTACTCTGAACTTATAGCATTGCTTTTCTATAACCAAGATCTTAACTTATGGACAATGAGCAAATCATTCTTTAGATTAATGAATTGCTGCCTTTTTCAAAAACAAATAAAAATAAAATAATAGATATGCTAATAAATATCCCTGGACCAGATTTTTTTAACACAACACAACATTTTTTTAAATCTCTAACGTAATATTTAGTCAGCAACAAATGCCTGCTAAAAAATCAATTCAAAATTGGTCTGAATATTACAGGAGGATTGTTGAGGAATGAAAACACGTTTGATCTGCTTAGCCATGATTTTGTCGCTATTGTTATTGCGACTCGCAGGAGCAACGTAATTCATTTGTGTAGAATTAGCGACGTGCCTGTCAAAAATTTTTGCAGTTTGCAATTTTCTATGCATTGTGATTGAGCTGAAACATGGCATCTATAAAAATATCCGTTCAAAGATAATATGTGTCCTGTTACTCATTTTTTTGGCGGCTGAGGGGCATATGGGGATCTAGAGGTGGGGTGGGGATATCATATAATGGAGATTATAATTATTTTCATACGGTAATTGTTGGATGGTGTAATAGATTTAGACAAGGAAGAGAATCTTACAAGGCAGTCTCACGAATAAACGTCTCGTAAAGCTCACAAATGGCATTATTCTTCAGATATAGACAATTCTAGACCTGCTTGGTCGTATTAATTGGAAGGCTTACAACATCCGCCTTACAGTCCCGACTTGTCCCCATGCAATTTGTTATGAGTTTGGCGCATTAAATACATTATTAAAAGGCAAAGGTAGAGTAGATTTTGCTATTAGGAATCACTTAGTACTCGAAATATTGGAAGAATACCATGGTCTCCGAATGTCAACGTATCGTCAAAGACTTGTAAACCACACGAAAACAAGGTTGTTGCAATATTTCAAAAATGGATTGAATATTGCCTCATCTTACTATTGTAGTTTTTGCAGTGGCTGATATAATTAAAATAAATGAGTAAATTGAAAGACGGTATTTTTAAAGAGTGTTAAAATCTTAGTGTTATTATTAACCTTTCTGACTACAATTATTACTCAGTATCAAAATTATATATACTTTATTTACATTCAGAGAGCACTAAAGTTCGAATTAATCTAAAATTATTCTGTCTGGCTACCAGCTACTTAAAAGCGCTGAATTAAAAGAAGATTTTATGTCGTTTATCTTACTGGAGAAGCGTGCTTCGTAAAATTTATCAGTAAAACGTTTCCAGTGAGGTAATAGATGCTGTCATCGAATCCGATAAGTGGTTTATTTTAGTCAGATGGCAGCACTTATCTACTAAAACGATTATTTGTGGTGAATTTAATGTAAAGTACACTCATCTTGGCCATATAATTTCAAAATAAATACGAACGTGTTGAACAACTCCAATGTTGTTTCATAAATTTGCTGGTAATATAAATATACAATTGGATGAAGGTATACATGATATTTTCATGTAGATTTATTGACTGTCTGGCACACATTGCTTAGATATTTCTGCCATTAATTTAATGGTAAACATGTAGAACAAAAAAAATATAATTTAGAAAAATGGGATGCCTAGAAATGTCTTGAACATATAGAACGTAATTTTTCGCGTAATAGATGAGAGGCTGCCCAATATTTAAATACTTCAGAATGAGCCCATATACAGGGTGTTAGTTAAACATGCGGCAAAAATTCAAGAGGTTATTCCTTGGACTATTCTAAGGTTATTTTATCATTTGATGATTTTTGAAAAAGCGCTCTGTTTTGGGGATATAGGGCGAAAAAAATTTTCAACAAATAACAATTTATTACTAAAAATTACATGTAATATTTCTGAACCTACAAGAATTGTTCAAAATGGCTACCTTCAGCTCAGATGCAACCATCCAATCTTCTCCTCATAGACTCCCGAACTCTTTCAAAAACCCCAGGGTCGTTTCTTATTGAGTTACTTTGAAAGATTTTTCTATCGGAAGCAATCTGGTTAGGAAATTGTTCAATGTACAGTCGCCTAACTTCTAATGCATTGCCATCAGCAAGTCCATAAATAAAATGCATGTTAGCCATCTCGGCATTCGTATAACAAGCCATGATAGAGGACAACCGTTTACACGTCAACTAGCCAAACGTCAATCAATCTTAATAAATGCGACACATACAAACTACAAAAACACAACATACAAAAACATACAAAATAATCATTCCGAAGTATCACGGGATGTTGGTAAGAAAAAACAACTCCTTTTTCTTACATGTCTTTTACTTGATACGTCCAGTGTAGTACGCCATACTTTTATTTCACCTACATTAATAATGTGAAAAATACCAAAATTGGATTTGTTGAAAACTTTGTTCGCCCTATATCTTCGCAACAAAGCGCTTTTTCAAAAATCATCAAAAGATAAAATATCCTTAGAATAGTCCAGGAGTAACCTCTTGAATTTTTGCCGCATGTTTAACTAACACCCTGTATATGCATTTAAAAATTGGATTTATTTTATTTTGAATAGAATACATTATGTAAGTATTTTTTAAAGATAATTTCTAAAGGCTCTCTATGTTTAACTTGCCAATAGGACATACATTCTAAACCGTTTGTATCAGTTCATTTCTGCACGTGGACCACACAAAAAGAATTCTTATTTTTAATCTAGTCTGACGAGTTAATCTTAAAACACTTTTTTAATAAACATGTGTTATATCTACTGAACAGAAACGTGCACTTATTTTTTAGTGGATTTTGCAATGTAGCGTGAAAAACAGAATTTCCGCCTTAAATTCGGCAAAATCGATGAAACCAAAACGGACCACACATGTCAAACTTCTGTTTTATTAGGTCTTTATCACCACTTGTGAGGTGATTTTAAAACTTTAACACTAGCTAAGAGCGCTAGTTATTTATGAGCCGAGTCATTCAAACAGATGAGCAGATGTTTAAGTTTTTACAGGAATTCTGAAAAGATGCCGGCGTGTGCCGTATCACAAAAAGGAAAAAAAGCTGCTAAAATTAAAGGTACTTATAAAGTGATGGATACTGTAAAAAATTCCTTTAATTTTTGACGGGTAACGTAGTTTACGACTCCTTTGGATGTCAAATGATCAACGAGTTCGTTTATTTGCCACAAAGACACACTTTAAATGCGATTTGGTTAATAATACTACTAGTACCATATGGCCATTATAATTACTGTACATTATTTTATGTACCTATCATTGCAAACAATGATATACAGGGTTCCCCATAATAGACTAGGTACCTATTTTGATATTGAAATAAATTCTATATAAGATGAGTCAGTACGTTTTTCTTTATACCGTTATCTTCTATAGGCTTTGGGATTTTAATCAACATGTTATTAATCAAGTAGGCGCCTGTCGCAAAACTAGGATACAATTGTTTTTCGTAAAACGTCATTTTTCTAATAAATTAGTAAATTAGTAAATATGCTAGAGAGTTTTTTATTCCTGAATTAGAATGAAGGTCATTACTAAATAATGCGTTATTATTCCAGCAAGATGGAGCAACACCACATACCCCTAGAAACTCTATGAGAGTTCTACGAGAAGTGTTAAATAATATAATAAAGTGTTTAATAATAAATTATTAAATATTACTTATTTAAGGATTAAAAGAACCTTTTCTATATTTTCTAAATGTAACCAAGCACGTTTAGTTTGCCATCGAAATGCTATAAGGGAGAACAGCAACCAGTCAAGGCCACTGCATAAAATACCCCATTCACTGCCTTCATATGGAGTAAAAAGTTATTCTGTACTTGAAAATAAATCAAAAGGTAAGTCCTGGGAAGAAAATGAAATGAACCAAGGAATGACCCAGAAGAAATTCTTTCATAAAGATAACAAGTCTAAATCCCACAAAAACCGGGAGCTTTCTACAAAAGATTCTAAACGGGACGAAACTGAGGAGCTAAAAAACATATAAAGAATTTGACTCGTCTAGGCAGATCAAGTACGAACTGGAAGCAGCTAGACCAAGAAACCCCCCTTGTCTCGAGAAGGTCCTAAACATCGTAACGAAAGAAGTTGACTTAAACGACTATTTGCAACCAAATAATCTAAAACCATTTGGCTCTCATGACAACCTCTATTTACCAATACTGATATCCAATAAAAATTCATGTTTAGTGCACACCAACCCAAGTTATCAGCCACCTAACCACGAGTTTCTTTCAAAATTGAATAATAACCAGGACGGTAAGCATGCAGTAGATGATGAAGACAAATGATATAGAAAATGCTTCAAAGGCGACGGTCTAATAGGTACAATATATTGTTTTTATAACCTGGTGCACTTTGATATTTTGTTTAATAAGTTATCTGTTAAAAATACATTGAGTGTTTAATGGGCGAGGCTCATTTCACGATTTGGGGATTGAAATTGACCTGCGAGGTCCCCGGACTTAACTACACCAGACTTTTTTCTGTGAGGCTATTTAAAGGCAAAGGTTTTTGCAACTCGTCCACAAAACATCCAAGAGCTCAAAGTTCGAATTCCTGAAGAAGTCCGGCGAATAGATCAGGTTTTGCTTCATCATGTCATGAATCATTTCTTGTCCAATCTTGAAAAGTGCATTGAAGTTGATGGCGGTCTCTTAAAAGACGTAATTTTTAAAAGTTAGGATAAGTCGTATGTTACAGTAAATCCCAAAGAGTAAATTGTAATTAAGTGTAATAAAGTATTTGTTTTTTAAGTATCAACAATTTTATTGAGCTATTAAAATGGGTAGGCTATTATGGGGAGCCCTGTATATTTTTTGAAATTATCATTGATTGATATACACACCCCACAAAAATTATCGCAACACTAAAAATTTGCTAATATTTTGATATTCGTTTTCTCTGGAACTAATTGTCCGATTTAATTGATTTTTTTTTTGTATTGTAGGTTGATTCGTTAGCAATGTGACTGGTTTAGTTACATTCTCGAAAAAAATAATTTTAAATACATACAGGGTGAAACAAGCGTAACATGATTTGTCACAGAAGTTTAGAACACCCTGTGGAGTTAATCAGTTATGGCAACATAGTAAAACTTAATAGGAGTTAAAGCGACTTCTTTTCTTAACATAATCGTCTTGGTTTCACATCGATATCTCAATAATTAAAGGAGATATTTCAAAATAAAGGGTTCAGTGTCATTTCAGTAAAAAAAATCAAATAAACCTTAACAAACATTTACAGATTTTACGAAAACTTAGCAGGCTCTGAAAACAAAATTTGAAATGTCATTCCTACAATCATTATTTCTACAGAAATACGATTGTCACAATTTTGTTAAAACTCTTTTAATTTGCGTGCTAAATTTAAAATTAATGAATGCTGAACTTCGTTTAAACAAACATTTGTCAAATGAAGAGTCAGTAAGAGCAATTGCACTCGTTGAAGACGGACGAAGTCAAAGATATGTGGCAAATGTAATAGGTGTTCAACCAAGTACCATTTCCACATTAATCACGCGTTATAGAGAAACAGGACAACATTCCAGAAGGCAAGGACAAGGGCGTAAAAAGGTAACTACAGCTGCAGATGATAGATTTCTAAGACTTTCGGCATTAAGAACTCGACATTGTACTGCTCGTATGCTTCAACGAGAAATTTTGGGAGCCAGACATGCAAACATTTCTTTACAAACTGTTAGAAACCGTTTTAGAGAAGTTAATTTACGTCCTATGGTTCCAGCCAAGGGACCACGTCTGACCAGGGAACATCGAGTTGCCCGTCTCCAATTTGCTAGGGAACACAGTAACTGGGGCCTAGAAGAATGGTCTAGTATACTGTTTACTGACGAATCAAGATTTTGTTTATATTCGTCAGATAGACGTATGCCAGTATACAGAAGGCCAGGTGAACGGCATATGCAGTGCAATTTTCGACAGATCGAAAATTTTGGAGGTGGATCGATAATGGTGTGGGGAGGAATTTCTGTTAATGGGCGTACGGCACTGGTGCCTGTCAACAATGGCAGCATGACTGCCCAACGTTACATAACGGATATTTTAGTTCCTCATGTGATTCCATATGGACGCTTGTTGGGTAATAATTTTACCTTAATGCAAGATAACGCACGTCCTCACGTTGCACGTATAGTAAGAGAATATCTTGAAAACAGTCATGTTGCTACAATGGACTGGCCTGCTCGCAGTCCAGACCTAAATCCAATTGAGCATGTATGTAACTACATGTCATGGAAAATCAAGGAGGGTCAAATCCCCATCCGAACATTAAATGAGCTCCAGAACAAGCTTCAAGAGATTTGGAATGATATAGGGGAAGATTACATACACAGTCTGTTTGAAAGTCTACCACAGCGTATTCAAGCGGTAATTGAGGCTAGGGGAGGAAATACCCGATACTGAAAATTGTTATTTTAATTTTATGACGTGTTTTATTGGTGTAAGGGTATACTGTTTTATTAAATTTGTTTAGTGATGCACTTGTAATCGATTTTTTTTACTAAAATGACACTGAACCCTTTATATTGAAATATCTCCTTTAATTATTGAGATATCGATGTGAAACTAGGACGATTATGTTAAGAAAAGAAGTCGCTTTAACTCCTATTAAGTTTTACTATGTTGCCATAACTGATTAACTCCACAGGGTGTTCTAAACTTCTGTGACAAATCATGTTACACTTGTTTCACCCTGTATGTATTCAAAATAATTTTTTTCGAGAATGTAACTAAACCAGTCACATTGCTAACGAATCAACCTACAATACAAAAAAAAATCAATTAAATCGGACAATTAGTTCCAGAGAAAACAAATATCAAAATAATAGCAAATTTTTAGTGTTGCGATAATTTTTGTGGGGTGTGTATATTATACTAGAGATCATATAATATTATTATACTAGAGTTAGGCTAGATAGAGATTAGAGGTCTGTAGACCTGAAGCTGAAGTAATATAAATATTTAGTTGAAGGAGATACCGAAAACAACTACTCCAAGGGCAATGTACCTCGACTGGCATTTCATTACTTGTTTTCAGCATCTCCTTCAAATAAATAAGTAGGATTATCTTCCTCAAAGACAATAGAGGTGATTGCTATAACGCCGCCTGAGGAAAAGCAGGTCGTTATCTGTCTGTCAATCTGACAATAATTGTCAGATAGATAGTAGCAAAGACCGAAAAAGAGCACTACGGTGTGTTTCTCACTACTACTAAAGTTCCTCTAATTTATTAGCGCAGTGTACGTTAAAAAATGCATTGAATTAATAAAACATTTAATTTTACAATATTTAAATTTAATTGTATACTAAATATTTACATATTCAGTGGTTTTTCTGACCAAGAGAATTGAACCAATTATCAAATTTCTGACAACTGTTGCATGTCAAAAACATTATGGCAACAAATAACCCAACTACCTGTTCTAGGAAAAAACGTGCTAATTAAGGTTTATAATATCACCTGTCCGAAAACTATTCACTATATTTTAACTCCAACAATAAGCACTTGAAGCGAACAAAACCATAACAGATAACTATCATTTTCAGGTATGCTAACCTCAAATAAAGACGTTTGTTAGGAAATTCTGTAAAAACACAATTTAAACACATTTAATTTAAAAATACAAACCAGAAAACAAGCTTTGACTAATACCCTCACCTTCTGATTTCAGTGTTGGCTCCATATATACCAACCCTTGTTACCTACAAATCGATGTAAAAACATTATGAACAGTACCTTAACAAATATTTCTCCCAAATAAAAGGTAACTGATACGACGTCAAAAATAGCCAGGGTGAGATCCTATTTAGATACCAGGGGAAAATATCTTTTAGGGCTTAACTGTTTCAGCCAGGCAATTTATTAGCGAATGCTGACTTTAAATGTTGGTAGCCACGACAGGCATTTGTTTTAGGAAAGATTTCAGCAGTCAGTTAGACAGGAGCATGGAGCAAATAGTATGGACGTTACTGAAATGAAATTGTGGTACGCTCTACAGCTTTGGACTGCTGGAACCGACCATGCATGAAGAGTCATCTGTTGTTAACAATTATAGGCAACTTAGTGACACAATGCAGCCCTTGCAGTATAATAGAGTGGATAATGCACTGCCATTATACGGTATATTGTATGGTTTGGGATTAATCGCTTGTGAATTATAAATTTATTTGGTAGTTAATGGGAGCAATGGGTTCGATTCGGGTTATAATTTGTTTCTACAGGGCAATCTCGGGTGTAATTTTATTTTGATAATAGTTTTAACAAAATGCACACCTATGAATTTTAAACATTACAATTAAGTATTAACTTTCAAAATTAATTGGAATAAAATTACACTCACGATGTTCAAAATATGCTGGATTTTAATTAAGATTTTCAAGGAATTCGAAATATATTGGCCCCGTTAATCTGCCAATGAAGATCCAGGGGCAAAAAATATCTACAAAGGAATTATCCAGTCAATAATAAATCCGTGAGTTGTTAATGTCTTGGTATTATTCTTCAATCTTCAATTATAAACTTCATTACTTTAAATGAGTATCCGGAATCTTAAATATTATATTTTTCAAATAGAACGATAGAAAAATATAATATTATCACAAAAACGAGGACAGAGTCAATATCCCTATTAATAATCCTAAAACCAAAATATTTCTGGAAAAATTCAATACTTTTCCTGTTGCATAACATTAACGCATATCGTTAAGGTCATTTAATTTATTTATTTCAAAACACTGTTCAACAGGTACAAGTATCCAACTAATGAACAGGAGGGTGTGCAAACAAATATGAAAAAGAAATACCACAACAAACATCAAAAATACAAATATAAGGCTTGTATACACAACATATACACATACAGTGAGTCCCAGAAGTAATGTCTAAATTCATTTTAAATTCAGCGGTGTGTGTTTTTGGAAAAAGCTCGGGCTCGTCTATTTATATTTTTTAATGCGATTTTTTTTATGCTACATTCATGTATACAGGTAGCCCAAAAATAAGTTATGATCATCAACTTTATTTTTTCAAATAAAAACACCTATTTTTTTATTTCGTTTGTAATAAATCTGCGATATGTTTCTTTAAGTCGATAAAGATATTGTTTAAAATGCTGGCATGTTTCCATGTAGGTACATTTCAATAACTTTTAAATTTAAAATAAGTAATGTAAAAAAACGTTAATATATAGTCAATTACTATGAATCTATAATAAATAGTATGTTACTATAGTGTACTTAACCTCTAACTTTTAGGCATGAGTCTAGGATCAATACCAATTTAGTAAGTTACAAATACTAGTTTCTAAAAATAATAAAGATAATTTAAGAATACAATAATAATTTAAGAACTTAAATTTGCAGTAACTCCCTAGAGCTCATATATTTCTAAACATTTATGAAATGTTTGGTTTAATATTCTCATTTGGTTTCCATTTATTTTACAATAAGTGTAAAATATTACTGAAAGAGTAAGAAAATGTTTAAGGAAGATTCAATATCGCATAGGTTTTTATTTGTCTAAGTATCTAATGTAGTAACTTGTTTCTAAAATAGTTTGGAATATACGAGTACATACAGTCCTGTCCATAAAGTAACCCCCCCCCCCTGCTAACTTTTGAACGAATCGAGTTAGAGAGTTTTAACAAAATACATGGTGAATCACGTAAAATGAAGTTGATTCTGACGATACATTAGATTCTTCAAATTCAAAGATGGCGCCACGGGCGTTGTCAACTCAATTTTTTTAAATGGCAAAGTGTGCCGTGTCACACCTCATTTAAAAGATAATTTAATTCTCTACTTTCTCGTTTTTGAAAAATGACAATCGAGTTAGCCGTTCTCTAGTTACAAGCGTTTCTGTTTCTAATCTGATCCATGAATAAAATGTTAATTAATATTTTAATACAACAATACTTCAAAAAATATTTATTAAAACTAAAAATAAAAGAATTAAAAAGTTGTTCAAAATGTTCATTGACTTCTTGGCACATAAAGAGTCTACTTTGAAATTCTTGCCTGATATTTCCTAAAATTTCTGCAGAGATATTTCTACACATATGTGTTAGACGTTGCTGTAGTTCGTCGATATTTACTGGAGGAGTTCTGTAGACTTTTGACTTAGACTTTTGCTGTAGTTCGTCGATATTTACTGGAGGAGTTCTGTAGACTTTTGACTTCAAATATCCCCATAAGAAAAAATCAAGAGGAGTTAAGTCCGGGGAACGAGCTGGCCATTCTATCGGGCCCCTTCTATTAATCCATTTGCCCGGGAAATGGATTAAAAAATCGGTAACAGGTTCATAGAAATAAGGCGGGGCCCCATCTTGTTGAAATACAATACTTTGAATGTTATTGCCTGCTATTCTTTCTATCTTTGGAAAAATTTCCTCCCGCAGCATTCTTAAGTACCGCTCTCCTCTTAAATTTTCTCTTAAATCTATCAAATCTATCAAATCGAATAATTTAAAAAATAAGAAAAATACCTGTAGAAACCTTCACTCTTAAATTGAACGCTAAACTACTTTTTCGAACCTTATTGACGTTTCAGTGGCAGTGGCAAGCAAAGGCAAGGAGACTTGATAAAAGCAAAATTTTTAAATATCGTTAATACAAACGCTTGTAACTAGAGAACGAATAACTCGATTGTCATTTTTCAAAAACGAGAATGTAGAGAATTGAATTACCTTTTAAATGAGGTGCAACACGGCACACTTCGCCATTTAAAAAATTGAGTTGACAGCGCCCGTGGCGCCATCTTTGACTATGAAGAATTGAATTTATCGTCAGAATCAACTTAAATTTACATGATTCACCCTGTATTTTGTTAAAACTGTCTAACTCAATTCATTCAAAAGTTAGCAGGGGGGGGGTTACTTTATGGACAGACTGTATAAATACTTACATAGTTATAATTTAAGATTTTAATTTTCATTTCATTAGTTAATCTATTTTTGAATAATGTAAAATATCTATAGATAAAAATAAATCCAAAAAAACAAGAAATATTACCGTAGAGAAATAATTCCAGGTAATAAATGATAGTTTTATTTCAGTTAGTATCTTTTAGTAGTTAGTTTACAGGTTTATTTTACTAAGTGTATACATTTATATCAGAAACTTAAAACGTACTAAACGAGTTTCATTTTACTGGCTGAAATCTGGAGAACTCGGTTGGAAAAGAGACACGAAAAGCTATGATTTTATTGGTGGTCCTCGGGGTACAATACAGTCAGCGGCTGAACATCGCAAAGTACGCTTTCAGCTTTTTAAAATGCCCCCCTTAGCCCCAAATGACGATCGATCTGGCGCTAAATCTGCGGAATTGCAGTGGGCTTTGGAGATTACAGCTACATTGGATAGTTTACGGGCTGTAGGGTTCCAAAATTGCCACACAAACTGAATACGAATTCAGATATTAAACAAATTTGTTGCCTACAGAGGAATTGGAGTTTTACAAGTCTCATTGCACCTTTTGACATTCTCCAAGTTTAAATATAAAACGAGCTCTTTATAAATATTTCTCTATTATTTTTTAAAGGAGTAAAATCACTTGTAAAACACGAATGATCGACAAAATATAAAAAAAAAATCGAAAAAATATAAAAATCTGAAAAGTTTTATCTATTTCTTATTTTAAAATAATTCAAAAATATTTTTAGAACGTAAGAAATAGCATATTTCGAAATAGCATAAATAAGAAATAGCATAGTAAATTATTGTTGAAGATAGTCCTTTAGACTTTGTGTAGCCCAAAACTTCGCTTGAAAATTGTAGACACTCTCAAGAGATCATAAAAGGGCCCTAATAAGGCCAAAGGAGGACGGGAAGTACATATTAAGTGTTTATGGGAGATCATAACATGGATGTCCTCCTAACTAAAGAGGTTTTCCAGGTTTCCTCCTCCACTTCCTCCCTTCCTCTTCCTCCTCCTCCTAATTTTAATTTGTTCATAATAATATGCCATCCCCTCTGGCACGTAATTCTCCATAGTCTGTAAATCCCTTCACTAAAATTAGAATAAACAAGTTATTTCTCTCCAGATGTCGAAAATTGCTTACATTAAAAACTTATTACATAATCAATCAATATTTCTGAATTCCAACAAAAAATTCAGCGTCTGTATGTCGACTGTTATTTGAAAATATAAAAAGTCGCTTTATAATTGCTGAATATACTAGGTACCTACTACTTCTACTAAGAACCATAAAAACTTCATTCTCTTTGACCCATGGGCCATCTTTTGTCACGTGTTCAGAAATGTCTAATTACAATCAGGCATTCCAATAATTATAAGGCAAACAAATAATTAATATGAAATAAAAAACGAATCATCTGTCTATGGTGTAGACAAAAGCTGTCGGCCGGACTGAAGTAATTCTCAGATCCATATTTACAATGTATACAATAAAAAGCAACTGAAAATATGGTACCTATAACGGTAACTAAGAGTTTGTTACTAGAAATCCGACTTTATATTTCCATTTTCAGTTATATATTACGCCACATCCTATATATTATTGGTATACCTCAAATAAGTTTTAACAGTAGGTGTTTTAAACGTACTAGAGATCTTCACAAAAGATCTCCTTTCGAAATTACCAACCCATTGTGTTTCTGAAGTCGTTACAATGTTCCAACAGAACAGCCTACCCCCATTGTCCACTTGCAACAATTACAGTTTTAAAGGATGCTGAACAGTTGACTCCTGTCAACGTCAATACATCATTTAACGGTAATATCTGCAATACAACGCGTTGCAACGATTTCCTCAAAGCGGCTTTCTTAAACTCGTGAAAAGAGGTGTCCGATGTTAAACTTGTTCTTATATACAACAGTAAAGATTGCACGTTGCTTTGGGTAAGATTATATACTTTTAATTTCCTACACTTACTGGTTGGCTACTAAGTGAAAAATGAAGGCCCTTGTTAGAAGACGTATGTTTAGATACATTGTAGCCATTTTTTAAGGTTGATTACTATTATTCCCTATTATTCCTTAACAAGACCGAAAGAACGAGATAATGAATGTTACTCATGACTGAGGTTATATGAATTAGTCTATACCGGGTGTAGTTACCTTGAAAAGTTGTCATCTTGTTATGTTTAGAAATAGAGGCATCTTGCAATATTAGAACCGATTATTTGTTAAACTTATTAACTGATATTATTATTAATTAGTAATTAATTAATATTAAATTTATCTCTTGACTAAAATCAATTTTTCTGTGGTATTGCAACAGTTGTATTCATACTGTACGTACAAGTTCATTCACATCTGTCATATTTATACATGAACGCTAGAAGTATTGCCATATCTTGTTAACCGTCAACGTTTTCAATAAATGACACAATGTTAGTAGTGGTGAGATCCTAATTAATCTGTCTGTCAATTAGACAATAATTGTCAGACGGATAGTACCAAAGACCAACAGAGGACACTACTTAGGTGTGACTCTCACTACTAGATGCCCTTTAGGCAATCTTATCGCAGCATCGTACATCGAGTCCTCTACCTGTGGCACTCTGTTGAGCATAGAATAAGTGCGAAACCGGTCAGAGTTGATCTCAGTGAAGGATGTTGCGACTTCCATGGAGACGCCGGAGTAATGCAATGCCAGTCGGAGCACATACCCCTTGAAGTAGTTGTTTTCGGCATTTCCTTTAAATAGATGACCTCGTAGATGGCACATAATATTACGTTTATTTAATTTTAAATCTCAAGCACGAAGAAATTAAGCCCATAAGCATTATTTTTGTAACAATCGCCAAAAAGATATTTTTGTTTTCAAAATCTACTGATCTAATTCATAATTTTCTCTAAACAATTAATAATAATTAAAACTTATAATTTTGGATGTATCTAAATGAGATGAGCATCATATCTTAGAAATGCGATAAAGATAACCTTTTTAATGAATCCATAGCCAGTTATAATTATCATTTAAAAAAATGCAATATATTTCCTAAGATAAGATGGCGTCTATACGAAAAAGTTTTACTAGGCACAGTTGTTATCTTTTCCCTAACATGGGCCAATTTCAAGATATTAGGCATGAAACAAACTGACCAATTTAATTTTTTTAGAAAATTTCAAGAACTTTTCTCAATGTTGACATAGCAATGCGTTGTCACCAAAATTGTTCCCATTTTCCTCATTTAACCAATTTTGTATCTCTTAAAATAAAAAAAAAGAGGTAGATAATGCTCACCTTGGATAATATGCATATTATTATTTACCATTTGTTTAGTTTAGATTTTTATTCTATAAACGGGAATAGCATCTGACCACTTTTCTTCAACAACAAAATTCGTTTTAATGTTATTATTATGCGGACTAACTATAAACTAGAACTTATAACACCATAGGTATCACCACCTGTTCTGAATGTATGTTTGAAAATAAATGATCAACATGTAAATCACTCTTTATACAACTAGGATAATTTTAAAACTCGCAGAGTTAATAATTTATATGACCTCAATAATGAAACAATATCACCACTCATCAGATTTGCAACCTCGAATACAAACGCCACAATTCGGCCAGAAAATTCACCGCAGATCATTGTCGAGTAAATGGCAGCCATCAAAAATATGGCACATGAGCACGAAATACAAATACCGTCCCATCCTCTGCCACCTATTCCGTATAAACACCCCAAGGACCGTGCTATTACCCTGGCAATTTCAAAAGTCGCCTTTAAGCGCCGCAAAAATAGGGACCACGCGATCTGGATGGGGTGTCTCATACGAGCATAACAAAAGAGCGTCGCTAACAATACCCCCGACAATTGACAGCCCTAAACTCATTATTGTAACAAAAGACTGTCATTGCCTGCATAAAAACCTCATTAAATTCGGTTTCCCTCGTTACGACTTAATAACATGCCGAGCGGTCTGTGTTCCCGTAGGAAATTCGCTATTAAATCACATTACAATATACGATGCGTTATGGGGGGATAGATGCACTGGACTGGTTAAAAGTTAAGTATTTCAAAATCAAGGGACGTTAGTAACTAGTTGTTATAAAAGGTGAGCCAAATTTGGTGATACGAACTTTCAGTGCATGCGTAAAGTTAGTGTATCTGCCCCAATATTTAAATTGAAAAATAGTAAGTATATTATCTATTTCACTAAGAGTAGAAATAAGGATTTATGTGGTGCAGTTGATAGTTTGACCAGCCAAACCAACTGAAGCAAATAAAACCTCATTTCTACTCCAAAAATATATGATTTTTCTAACATTGGAAATGTTTTTGTTCGCAGGGTAAATTGAGGATAGATGCCTGTACTAACATTTTTTTGTTTCTAAAAATTGAATTGTAATATTTTTTTAATTAATTGGTTCTGAATTGATCGATCAATCATTAATTTACAGTAATTTTGCAAAAAACTGCATACCTATATAATTATTAGTTGAACGAATTTGAAGCAAAATCTAAGATCTTGTTGTTTTGGGATAGATGACTATTTGATGGGATGGTTGCACTCATTGTTAAGTGGCCCGGAGACGGTCAATAATATTGTCAATGGTACTCATTGATGTATCTAATTGATCATGTAGGAAGCGATTGATGCCATTGTCGATCGATGGACGGAGATTGATAGATAATTTGATAGAAGTACATTGACGGGGATCATTGACACATCCCAATTGATCGTGTAATCGAGAAATTGACAGAAATTGACCATTATACTAGTTCAGAAACAATCAACAAACGACTCGACTCGCGAGAAATTCACTGAGCAACTATGAATTATTGACGTGTTCATTGGATCTCCATCAATCGCAATTGCAATTGAAATCATCAATTTTATTGACTGTCTCCGGGCCACTTTGGGATAGATGCCTATACAGTGGTATAAATGCACAATGTGGTATGAATTATTATATTTTACTTTATCACTTTTACTATAAAACAAAAAAAAAACTATTTCTAACAACGTATAAGAAAATGTTGGCTCAATTTTGTAAACATTACATAACGTTCCAAACTCAATTTTTCTTTTAGGGTTCATCACTTCTTTGACGTTTGACTTCGGCATGTTCCTCCTGTAAAAATATTGTATAATTAAAGTGATTACTGAGTCAAGTACTTACCTTGTAAAGCTTAGATTTCTTATAAATAAGCTATTATTATGTATAATTATTGTGTAGTACACATTGGTAAACTAGACTATGGACTGATTTAGGCGCATGAGTACTACTGAATCAAATTACTGTTTTACTCATGGCACATCGCCATCTATCCTCAATAGACGTCTATACCCAGTTTACCCTATAGATATCATGGGGACATGGGGGGAGTTTTCGTTCAAGGATAAAAAACAACGGTGTCGCGATCGCGTGACGCAATACATATAGTGGAGGAGATGAAACCTATACCATCTTGTAGAGCATGTTTTGGAGCATATGTGATGTAAGATGTGATGTTTCGTTAGAATTTGAAAAATTAAGATCTAAAATCGAAAAAAAGCTGTCATATTCTGTATAAATTTGGACTGTATCTGACATGATAACATTAATAAGGCAGCAGACATAATTTGTTAATAATATTTTTCACAAGTAAAATCATTTGCTGAAAGTTGATGATATTTTATTTTATCTCAAAAACAGTTTTTCCTCCTGATCTTGTCACTTGCCAAAATGAATATCTACCATAGTACATACTCACAAAAAACAATCTACCTGTTTAATCTAAGTTATCTGAGACTACTAAAAATTAAAACCTGCCGACATAATCATAATATAGTATCTCCTTATCTTATTCTTAAACTTTTTTTTTGCTCATCCTTTAAAACTGGCTTAAATTTCAGTAATCAACTAACATATGTTTAGTACTATTCAAGCCTATATAATATAGAAAATATAGGTACTTAGGTACAATATTCGTATACCTAACATGATTTTATTATATTGAAATGTCAAATTTTTAGAAACATCAGTACAGTACTTTACTGTTTTACAGTATTCCTTAAAACATCCAAATTCATCCTCTCTTCTATTGACATTAATTTTAAACGATGCAAACTATTTTGAAAATCAAGAAGGTTGGGATCTGAGAAGAACACTGAACTGAACATCTACAAATTACCACATCAAAGGCATTATCCGCAGATGCTTATCAAATGTTTTCAATTTAGCTTGCGCATACGATTAATTCTATTGAATAGAGCAATTATCACAGTGATTTACTAAAAACAATTAAATCTCGCATACATTTCGCGTCTAATAAACACACCGTAGGTGGCGCGTCGGGAATATGCTTTACGAGATAGTGTGAATTCACATAAATTACAATCAAGTCTCATAACGCAGGCCTTCGCTATATTTTAATATAAATATATCAGGGATTGTACATAACTGGAAGGTTAAATCCATTTACTGGCCAGGTATTAATATTAATGGCGTCTAATGGTTGGCTTGTTTATTGTTTTGGCTTTAAATTGTTTTCAAAACTGTTGTTTGTCCTGTTTACGAACGCTTAAATACATTGAAACAAAAGACAGAAGGCTTCTTGTTACTACTTGGAACAATATCTGACACAAATTCGCTGAAATCATGTACTGGTGAATAAACAACAAAATAATTATAGAATAGAATAGAATAGTACTTTATTAGCTTCATAGCTATTATAACAGTACATAATTACAGTATCGATAGTAATACAAAATCGAAATATATCCTCCTAAAAATAAAATTTTCTTAACCTACTCCTAAATGTATTTATCCTTGTACAGGTTCTAATCGCCATTGGTAACTGATTATAAATACTCAAACCCTCAACAAAGGTGGTTTTTTGCATTGATGCTGTGTTGTATGGTTGTATATAAAAAGTTTCATTAAACCTCAAGTTATAATTTATCATATCACACCGTTTGGTTAGAAAGTTCTGTAGGTATTGAGGTGCACATTTATTTACAATTTTGTGTATCAAGGTTAAATTCGATTCAATAATCAATTGATGCACGTTTAAAAATTTTAGTGATGACAACATAAGATCTATAGAAGCATATTTGTTACAACCAAGCAATGCACGCATTGCTTTGTTTTGAATCCTTTGTAGTCTTTCTATATTTTGTACAGAACAAGATATTAACAGTGACATGCAATAGTTAAAGTGTGGGTAAATAATAGTGTTATATACAACTCTCTTACACCATGGGGATAGCTTTTTTGCAATTCTAGTAAAATACCCTACTATAAAATAAAAATAACCATAATAAAATTATGGCGATGAAGATTCATGGTTCATCGGTTTGGAAGAAGGCTGATTTTGCATTGCTATAGTGATTTAGTGCTTATATTATTGTCGTTTTATTGACATCAGTGAAATGAATAACATTGGGTATTACGGAAGAAATACTATATAAGGTACAGATACAAAGAACATAAACTAGTCAGAGTTCTATATGCAGATTCACCAAACCAGAATCAGAATAAACGAGGGCTATTGGTTAATAAAAATCCAAATGTCCTTCGGCAAAACATATCAGGCTCCAGATCTTGCTGAAAATGAAGCATGGTCTCAATACATTGAAAGGAAAAACAAACCAAGAGCTATTCTTCAAGTAGGTACTAGCAATGTATCTGTTCAGGCTAGTATTTGCACACAGAGTTACGATGCCGGTCGAATACAATTTAACAGCAAAAAAACATACACCAAGTACTCCATACACATTAGCGTTTATCAGATACTGTACAGCCCACAAGAGTTATAGAAGATAGAGAAAATAAAATTTTGTATGAGTTTTAGTTACCCAACAAAACAGAATAATAATAATCATATATGAGAGGATTATTCAACTTGAACTTACAACCAGAAAGTATATTATCAGACTTTGAGATAGCATCTCTCAATACAATAGCTGTATGGGTGAGAATGAAGACAGGTTAATCTATAACTTTCCAGATGCAGCACGCGCCCTCGAGTGGTAAAAAATTGAACTTAAAATTAAATCAGATATGACAAATCTCAAAACATTATGAATGTTTTAAATTTTCATTAAAAATTGTTAAAATTCTGTATTTTTTTGTGACACAATCAGTCTACTTCCAATAGTAATAACAACTAGTACCTATTAATCTTATTCAGGAATGAATACCATGAAATGTCCATCATGGCGTTTGAAGGAAAAGTGCTAAGTGATACTTATACTAGTATTGTGTTTTATGATGCAATTGTAAAAACTAGATGAAGGCAAATAACTATTTCACTATGATCAAAAACCTTTTAGGGAGTTTGTATACCAGAAACACAGTCATTCAATTTAAAATAGTTACGGAAACATTTCCAGAAGAACTGAATCCAGCGGTAGAGGGAAGGAATGTTGGGAAAGGAAGAAGAAACTATGTTGAAAGCCGAATAAATAGCAGCAAAACTCAAATATATAACCTATATACGGTTATACAATAAATATTTTCAATTTAGATGTCAAAATTTTCTGCAGATCACTATATTCTAATTTGCTCCACAAGTTAGAAACGTACCTACCTACGTACATATTCCTCAGTTTCCTTATAAATTTTTAAACTATTTTTGTTCAAGTAGGTACTTCTACTTTATTATACCGGGTGTCAACGGATCTATTAGACAAGCCATAACTTCTAGAGTATTGGATGTATCAAAATGAGATTTGGTATAGGTGAATGGTAGAGGAAGAGGAAAGTTTTTGCATATTTTTCACGTTTAGGTTACTTCCGGTTTCACCGGAAATGGCTTCAATTTTGAATTTTTAAATGGAACACCCTGTATATTTTTACATATTTGAATTTCTGAGACAATTTTGGACTAGAAAATGACATTTTAAAAAGTTTTTTCGCCTACTTGATTTTTTTAGAGCCATTTTTAATATTGCATCTAGGTGGCCATGATTGAGCGCAAACTAATCTGAAGGCCTTAGATGATGTCAGAAAAATGTAATCGCAAAGTTTTAGTGATTAGTATGGTAGATAGGAATGAGACAAGTTGGCAAAATTACTTTTTTATATCTAACTATTTTTTTTTTCAAATGGCAACACTTTTTAGACAAGCACTTTTCAAAAAGGGATTTTTTTTGCGAATCCAACGATACTAAATTCATTGTGATTGGATTAAAAATAAGCTTATAAAATACATTTACTTCAGTAAAGTTCTTAATAAATTCGTATACGAGTATTATACTTTAAAAGTTTTAATGTCATTTTCTAGTCCAAAATTGTGTCAGAAATTCAAATATGTAAAAATATACAGGGTGTTCCATTTAAAAATTCAAAATTGAAGCCATTTCCGGTGAAAGCGGAAGTAACCTAAACGTGAAAAATATGCAAAAACTTTCCTCTTCCTCTACTATTTACCTATACCAAATCTCAGTTTGATACATCCAATACTCTAGAAGTTATGGCTTGTCTAATAGATCCGTTGACACCCGGTATTGTAACGTCACTCAACAGCTACTTGCTCAAAATAACTAATAACTGAAATCATAACAAGCCTAGACAATATTAGGGTTGACAAGACATGCATCCAGTTTAGCAGCTCAACAGAAAAATTCTGAAGATGTAAAGACTGTAAGGATAATAATATCTATAAAAAAGAAAATTAGAAGAATCCACAATAACTTTGTTAAATAAAGACTGCTGACCTATTTCTTATACCTAGTAAGGAAAATATTTTAACAAAATGTGCCATGAGAGCAATTAATATCTTAAAAATACATTATCTATAACTGTGTTGTTAGCTGAAACACTACCCACCTTCGGCTAGATATTGTCCGTATAATGGTAAGTACACATTTTGATACATGTCTGTCTTGTCGTCGAGTTAAAATATCACCAAATCTTATTTCAAACTAGGTATAGGATTTGTGAGGTGAATTATATTTGATCTTGATTATCACGTGTATAGCTAGCAAACTATTTTGAAAGGAATTCAAAGCTGACTATTCTGCAGAAAATGTGTTTCAAGTAATAATTTAAAGAATCATAGGTTTAGTACCTACCTATCTATATTTATATAGGAATGTAATATCTCCTGAATATGTGCTGTGCTATTACGATTTTGCACGAATACCCTGAATATATATCTGAACAATGTATCTAACAAAGACTATACCCACAGTCAAGGGAAAGTAGATACCTACCACTTTAGCTTACCTTTTCGAAAGCCTTAAAGGGGGTTGGAACCTTTGGTGTGAAGATATCACTGACGTAATTTCCCACATAACACCAAAACACTATACTGCACTCGATGCGCGTTTCAGCAGACAAATTGGCATCATCTGGAGATTATTAAAACTAAACCTATGCTAATATTGTGTCCTATTTATACCTAAACTATTTTTACGGTTCAATGGAGCGTCGCGACCGCTCAGTGAAGCGTCGCGACTGATCAGTGAACCGCCACGACGGATCAGTGAACCATGACTTACTAACCAATAAAGCGGGCTATATGGGATTGGCACTTTGTCACCATTCATACTATTTTTACATTTAGCAATTTCCAAACTCTCAAAAGTATCCAGCTGTCTGGAGTTTGTTGTTACATTCCTAAGTTGTCTCAAATTGCTACTATCTATTTTATGGTTGTTCTCAAACGCATGTTGGGCGACATTAGAGTTATCTGTTCTACCATATTTGGGATGAGCCATATGTTCCTTGAATCTAGTTTGAATAGACCTTCTAGTTTGTCCAACATACTTTTCATTACAGTCTTTACAAATAATTTTGTAAATCCCCGCCTTTTCCTTAGTTTCTATTTTGTCTTTTGGATTGCCTATAAAAGTTGTAGTTTATTTCCCGATGAATAAACTACTGACATACCTATATCTTTAAAACCCTTACCAAAACCACGGGTAAAACCCGTATTCATATATCTTAGGAATATATATGAATTTTGGATTTTTTCTTTTATTTTGAAAAGTCGAGGAATTTCGAAGTGTCTCTTTAAATTTACTTTTCCTAATTATTTTATCAATTAAAGTTACATATCCATTACTCGCAGCTTTATCCGCCATTTTGTGTTGAGCACAATGGTATTTTTGATACCATATCGTTGAGCACAATGGTATGGTATCTTTTCTGTATAGGTATGTCAAATTCTAACTTATTTTCACTAATTCTAATTATTAATATATCTAAGAATGGTAGTTGGTCAGAGTTTTCAAATGTAAAGTTTTTCAATTTCATATGTAAATTTAACTGACGCGAAACGATTATTCAATTTAGAAACAAAGATGTCAATATCAGTGACTTTTGTATCAAACACTTCAAAGATATCATCCACATATCTGAACCAAAACCTGGGGAAATTCTCGAATTCTTCTTTTGCCTCCGTTTCAAGGGATTGGCTTTTCGTAAGCTCAATTTTCAAATAGTATACTAATTTTTAACAAACGTCATTGCCTTAAAAAGTAAACATTACTTATTATTATTATTCACCATAAATGAACAAACCTTTACTTATAATAATTATAAATACTTATAATGTTATAATAAAAAACAATATAGCCTCTGCCATCTATCCGGAAGTAGCTCAACTTATATCAGTTCACAGGGTTATAAGTAGTGCACAGAACCCTAGAAGCAGTAGGTAATAATGTTTTCGTCACAGAGTAAAACCTCAAAGTACCTAACAAAGCCAATTCAGAAAGAATTCCATGGCATTGGCTGAATTTTGCTGAATTGTAGAAAGAAATCTCTTTTTGAATTATTCCAGTTCCACCTAGACCTATACAATCTGCTTTTTATAGATATCTGGAAAATTGTATTCCGTCTTCCGTCAGCAACATCTGTCACGTTTCAACAAAAGTAAACACCAAAACTAATAATAACAATAACGTAATCTAACGTAAATAAATGAAATGTTCTGTACCATACAGTAAATCTTGACTATGTCTGTACTTAGTACTTAGTAGGCAGCACGCAACAGACAATGAGTATATTATAATCTGAGACAATTCATTATTATTTAAGGTTAGATTAAAATAAATCTGATAGTAAACAGTTCTTTAGGAAAACAAATGGCATTGAATTAATTTCAATTGTTATGTTAAAGAAAATGACTGATGTAGACGTAAGAAAGGGCCTTCGAGCTGTTTTAAGTAGAATAGGAGAGGCTTGCAAAAAAAGACCACCAGTAAGTAAACCTTCAAATATATATTTATTGCATAGGGTTACACAACATTTTTTAAGGAATTAGAAGCTGTGGAACCCAGATTAGTTGCTGTTGGTAAAACCAAACCAGTTAATCTAATTTTGGAGGCATATGAAGAAGGGCAAAGACATTTTGGTGAAAATTATGTTCAAGAACTTGAAGAGAAGGCACTTAATGCTGAAATTCTTGAGAAGTGCAAGGATATAAAATGGCATTTTATAGGACATTTGCAGAAGAATAAAGTGAACAAGGTCCTTTGTCTCCCCAATATTTACCTTATTGAGACGGTGGATTCACATAAATTAGCTACTGCTTTAAACAATAACTGGCCAAAGTTTGGACCACCTGATTCAAAGCTAAAAATTATGATACAAATAAACACCAGTGGAGAAGAAGGTATGGAGAAATATCAATGATCATTCTGATCTGAGTAGTTATGGCATAGCCGTGATTTATAAAAAAACATGATAAATTTTAATTTTCAGAAAAAAATGGTATTGATCCAGCAGAAGTCTGCAATTTAACGGAGTACGTTTTGAAAGAGTGCGGCAATCTGCTACTAGATGGCCTCATGACCATTGGTCGGTTTGGATACAATCCAGAAGATGGCCCCAATCCTGATTTTCTATGTTTAAAACGATGTAGAGATGAAATTTGCCAGAATTTAGGTTTAGATTGGAAAAACATTAATCTATCTATGGGAATGTCAGATGATTTTGAACATGCAGTACGTTCGTATTTCTATATGAAATTATTTTTCTCAATTTTGTTTTCTTTTAGATCGAATTGGGTAGCACTAATGTGAGAGTAGGCTCGTCAATATTTGGATACCGGCCAAAGAAAAATTAGATATTAAGAAATATACTTAGGTACCTATCAATAATTTTACCAGATGATATAAAGAGTTAGAAATTTTGTTATTTTTTACTAAATAAAAGATGTCATTGTTTTAAATGAGTTTTTTTTATTAATTATAAACTAAATATTTTGTAGTAATATGGTCAATATGTAAAAATATGTAAGATATGATTAGTTTTTAATTGAAGAAATAAAAAAAATATGTTAGCATTTTATTTTTGTTTAAGTTGATAATAATTAGGTATTATGATTTTTATTAACAACCTTATTTTTAAGTGAGCATCGGTGGTTCAGTGGTAGAATGCTCGCCTGCCACGCGGGCGGCCCGGGTTCGATTCCCGGCCGATGCAACTGCTTTTTTGTACTTTTTTAGTTAATGTTATTATTACTAAATTATTAATGAAATGTATTTTTTATCATTATACACATAATCGATGAATGTTAGTGCTATTTGTAGGTATACTTTTGTATTTGTATTTGTACAAATTTACAGCATAACAAATCGTTGCTTCATATTAACGGCTTTAGAAGAAAACACTTCACCAGAAATACCTACCTATTATTTATTTTTTTTGATATCCATAGAAAGCAATTGGCTAAATCTGAAAAAAGTACATTTTACTCGAGTAGAGCGGTGTATTCGAGTATATCTACTTAAGAGGTGTATTATAGTATTCCTCGCGTCTCTTTTTAGGGTCTGAATGACCACTCCGTGATCAGCAAAATAGGTGGTTAATGACATCAGAGTTGTGTCTGATGACATGTACCAGTCGGTACAACTATTGGAATGTGGGAGGTTCAAACAAACCCAGCGATTTTTTGGCACAACATTTGATAAAACAGCAATTGATCCAAAAAATTTGTAAAGGAGAATCCTTTACAAATCTTGATAGCTTATAACTGGCTGCATGGAATATTTACCGTTGTAAAATAAAATATAAAATGAATTATAGGTAGTAAATAAAATAATAATGTTATAGTACCTAGCAGTATAATTAATAAATCTAAAATTTTATTAAGTTAAACTTGTCCCCTACGCCCTAGGTAGGTATCTACAAAAGTTTAATTTACGAAAAACTCAAAATCAGTAATATCGAAAACTTAAAATTAAAGCGTTACGAACAACATCCATGTGGCGACTCCTATGGAGATGCCGATGAAATGCAATGCCAGTCGGGGCACATTGGCCGTGGAGTAGCTGTTTTCGGCATCTCCTTCAAATGATCCTGTTTAGTGAAAGCAATTTCAATAATTTTTCGAGATGGGTATTTGGTAAAAGTTTTATTTATTTATAAGTCCAAAATTTCAGTTACAAGAGAAGAAAGAGAGAACGAAAATCTGACAGAATTTACGATACCTACTATCTTACTTACCCAAACTAGGATAATCTGGAACATCTAAATACTAGAAGACTATATACAAATCTAAAGAACAGAAACACATAACTAAAGTTAACTCCAGGCTGATATATGAATTAGGACAAATAGGTTTCGAATAATTAATCACCAGGAAAGAAAATATTGCGCAAATGTGATATTTTACAATTCCAGGGTGGCGAAAAATTGCGCGCCAAATATTTGATTTTCTACGTTTATTTGAAAATAAGCTTACTCAATACTCAAAATAGTTTTAGCATGAGTGCCTTAACTAAATATTCTTTAAACTTCAAGATTCAAGGATTCAAACTGACTAAAATCGCCTAAAATACTTTGAAAACATGCCTCCGTATTATGTAATTTTCGGCTTTTTAAAAGGGAATTTGAACATTAAGTACAACTGCCATATTAACTAGGTACTTACTTCATAAAAATTATGTAAAGTTAAGTAACCGAAAATATACGCATATTATGTAGACAATTTTTATTAGTAAAATGGCACTTTTACTTCTAAAAATCATTTCAATCTGTATTATAACCTTGCTTTGATGTACTGATCATAATTCAACGTTCAAGTTCTCTTTCAAAAAACGGAAAATCATATAATACGAGGTTTTGTACGTATTTTAATCGATTTAAGTAAATTTTAATCCCTGCCTTAAATATTTTCCCATATTGATAAGTACCGCTGTATATCTTTGCCTGTAGGTATTGTTTCTCCTTAGATTTATCTTAATAATTTAGGTGAGATAATGAAGTCAATTGTTACAGAACAAAACACCATGCAACAAATTGTTAAAAGGTTTCTTGTTTTATTGTTTCTCGTGTGGCCACTATTTGATTTTTAAGAATTTTGTTAAGAAAATAAGTCGGTAGATTTAATTTTTTATTTTTTATATTACCTAAACTTCCCTATTACTTATGTGCGAAAACTGTGAATCAGGCTAGTTATCTCTGCTAGGTTAAATATACACTTCATCTCCTGTTTTCATTTGTTGTTCTATATTTAAGCTAAATTCCTTCCATCTTACGTATCTTAAGGTTCCTGGCCTACTTCAATATACAAATCGAAATTGTATATTGCAATATTATATAAAACTACAGTGGGCATCTACCTATAAGCAGCACTAATACTACCTAATTAGTTATACAATCTTATAGATATGACATGATAAACATAAAATTGTTCTAATCGAGAGGATAGCCTATAGAATAACAATAATATTATTTAGTAGTGAGGCATACGTATAGAATTGGTGAACACCGGATTAAGAGAGAAAATAAAGCCTATAAAGTATAAAAATACCCTACTAGCCACTATTGTCTTTTAAGAATTACATTATATTAATAATTACGTAGATTTATTTTTTTACTACTAAATTCAGAGATTTTGTACATATATCTACTACGTACCTACGTGTAAATTTTTCACCCACGAGGGCATAACCTTTTAACAGAACCTACTAACCAGAGACATACAATATATAATCATCTATCATCTGTTTTAATCATCTCCAGATAATGCCAACTTGATTGGCGAAACGCGCGTCGAGTGCAGTATAGTGTTTTAGTGTTATGTAGAAAACTCCGTCAGTTTTATACAATATACAGGGTGAGTCGGTTTATACTAGCAGGACTCTGGTATTCGATAGAACACCTGATTTTAAGTTAAGTTTGTCATATAAATATATGTCGGGAATCGCTTCGTTTTTGAGATACAGGGTGTCAAAGTTTTGTTTTTTTTTTAGTATTTTCCACACAGCTCCTATAGTTTTTAAGATAATTTATTCAAATTTTTACCATAGATTACTTATGATGGTTCACAAGTTTTGACATATGTAAACAATTTGAAAACGTACAGGGTGATATTTTTTCGGAGGTCTGGCCCCCTTTTTCCGTCCAGAACTTTTTTGTGGTACGCCACTGACTGCTTATTTTTCAAAATTTGGATTCCACGTTCAATTTAGAAAAATTTTCGTATCTTGCATTTTTATCGTAGCTGTAACAGTTGTCGAGTAAATTGAAGAAATCTCTGAAAGAATATGTTTTAAAAAAAATAGTTTTATAAAAATTTTCACTAAAAACAATAATTATTGTCAAACGAAAGTTCATTAATCTAAATTGTCAAAGGTTACATACTTACAGTACAACTTTTGCCACTAATTATTAATTTTTTTGTAGCATTTCAGAGACTTAATAACTAAGTAAAATAATTAAGAACTAATAATAAACCAAGGCAAATACAAATAACTTTACAAATAACCCGAAATAATTTTATTTTCAAAATGTGATCCATTTTTTGTTGGATACATAATCGGCATCGCGTTTCAATAGACCTTCTTGCTGAAACTAAGTGATGAACTCATATGTCTTCGCAAGCATGTCTTATACGCCCTCTAAGATCGTCAACATCTTGAACAGGAGGTGCATACACTTTTTCTTTAAGAAAGCCCCACACAAAAAATCCATTGGTGTTATATCTGGGGAACCTGGGGGCCGTGCGATTGGATATCCACGTTTAATCCACCTCTCTGGATAATTGTCGTCTAACCAAGCTCATACATTTCTTCCAAAATGAGCTGGGCAGCAATCCAATTGGAACCAAGCTTGCTGTCTTAAATTTAGAGGGACATCTTCCCACATATTAGGATGCTCGGTTTCTAGAAACTAAGAAGTTTTGCGAACTGACCCTTTCTGGCAAAAAATATGGTCCAAATAAACGATTTTCAAAAATTCCTACCCATACGTTAATGCTAAACTTATTTTGGATTTTTTTTGGCCTAATAGCACGTGGATTTTGCTCTGCCCAAATATGTTGATGTTTGAAATTTACTGTTGTTTGAAGTTGTACTGTTATATGTAACCTTTGACAGTTTAGATTAATGAACTTTCGTTTGACAATAATTGATTTTAGTGAAAATTTTGATGAAAATATATTTTTTTTAATAAAATATTCTTTCATAGACTTTTTCAAATTACTCGACAACTGTTACAGCTACGATAAAAATGCAAGAGACAAAAAAGTTTCTAAATTGAACATGGAATCCAAATTTTGGCAAATTAGCAGTCAGTGGCGCACCACAAAAAAGTTCTGGACGATAAAAGGAGGCCTGACCCCCGAAAAAATATCACCCTGTACGTTTTCAAATTGTTTACATATGTTAAAATTTGTGGACCATCATAGGTAATCTACCGTAAAAATTTGAATAAATTATCTTAAAAACTATAGGAGCTATGTGGAAAATACTAAAAAAAAAACAAAACTTTGACACCCTGTATCTCAAAAACGAAGCGATTCCGGACATATGTTTATATGACAAACTTCACTTAAAATAAGGTGCTCTATCAAATGCCAGAGTCCTGCTAGTATAAACTGACTCACCCTGTATATTTATACTAAAGAAGGAATATTCAATACGTACGTAATTTCAGCAAGATCCTTAGAAATTAGATATTATTCGTTAGGATGACGTTTAAATTATATTGCAATTGAATTTTAGTTTACAGCGTTCTCAGTACAGTTTCCTCATGTAATTATTATGTACCCAGTGGGTAAATTTCGATTTTTGTAGATTATCTTGTTAACTTTAACAGATAGAAGACAATTAACCCCCTTCCCGAACTCTTTCTTCGTGACCAACTATAATAGTCTGGTTTGGTCTGGTCTATAATATTAACTATAATAGTGACTAGTCACGTCACAGTAATTTCCACACTAAAATATTTCGATGACTCTAGGGCAGATTAGGACAAATCTAGGAGGAGTTTATATCTTCCACTTAGAATTTTAAGGAGACCAAAAAGTAAAAGTAAACTGACAACTTACTCTGTTAACCTGTTATATGAGTAACTATTTTTATACTAATTAATAGACAAAACCAAAGTAAAATGTTGGTGAAATGAATTTTCTGGAATAAAATGTGAAATTAAATTGTTTTTATTCAAAATTTGTTTAGAGTAAATCAAATTTGATGAAATTTGGAGGTTTCTCTTAATATATGACGAAAAAACTATGTAGGTGTCTTGAACTTGACTTTAGAAACACTAAATCTGAATTTTCAATCTGCGAATTCGATAAAAATAGTTTTTTGCCCAGTGTCTGAACTACTATATTATTAAGACACTTCTTTAACTCTTAAAATGTTTATACCTAAGTGTATCTAAGTTGTAGTTTCCTCAAAAACTGAATCAATCATTCATAAAATATTCTTATACATTATCAAACTCTACTCAAATTGTACAGGGTGTTCACATATATTTTGAACTATAATGAACTAAAATGTTCAACACTTCGAAGAATTTCTATAATTATTTGGTTTTCACGTTTATTTTCTGTTTGTTAAACTGTCTGTTCTTTACATAATCATTATTTAATAAACACCAAACATTAAATAAGATTGTTTTTGCATGACCAGCTATGATATAGAATAAATGAATATTTTTTTAATATTTAATTTCTCAAAAATGCTTAGAGATTTATTAAAATTATTTGTTAAACGAAGAAAAATATTTTTTTAGATTTATGAAAATATACAGAATATTCTATTAAAAAAAAATCAAGTTGGCCATGTAATTTTGGTCTCAGATGCCCAATGTTTTAAATTCCAATAAAATAATACAGACACAGGGACCAGCTTGCTAGTCATAGTGGTGTTTTCCAAATTACTTCTGTATATGCCATTCTTTATTTCTGGAAAATAAATTGAACCTGGATACCTATATAGCTCTTTCATGTACCATCCAGTTTTAGAGAAAACATAGCCCAACCCTGTAAATACAATATGTTAATACGTCACTATGGACCCCACATTAGACATTGTATGGACCCCATGTCCAACTAAGGCTTTCTTTCATTCATCTTGCTTTGCAAATATAAAAAAATATATTAAGGTTGCTCGCACCCTGTGTGTGAAATCCATAGGATTTCACTATAGCATTTCAGAGAGTCGCCGGTATCTATTCCAAGAGATGCTATATAAGGCTCGCGAAAGGTTATGTATTCGGGACGCCGCGACGGCTGACGACGGCGTAAGTTATTTAAGAGAGTTGTTCCGACGTTCTCTCAGTCGCGGGTGTTATTTGGAGAAACAACATCGACGACAAAATGGTAAGTTGGTTAACAATATAACATTGGAATATGCACCAAATACTACACTATTGTCTCATCTGTGTTCTATAGTGCACAAATAGTGAATTTGCGAATATATGTAGTGATTTTAACGCTAATAAATGTGTTAGCTGCACGTTAGTGACTGTGATGTGATTATATTTTAGAAGTTCTATTAACCAGGTGAATTAAATCGGCTTATTTATATTGCAAAATACATCCCTAGTATCAGATAGTCCAATACTAGGTGTTAGATTTCACATACTATTATTATTTAGAAGTAAACTTATCCAAGGCACAAGAAACAATTTATTTGTTAATTATTGTCAGCCTTAGTTTCACTCTGTCCTTTTTAAAGTCCTTCAATAAATTTTAGCAAAACGATCCTACATACTATTTTAATACAGAGTGACCAAATTATATGTGCTTTTAGATAATATTTAAAATCATGCAAATTTGAATAGATAGAGCTCATAAGTTTTAATAAAAATTTTAAGTATAATTTTAGAGAGATGAAAAGATGTTTTTTCTTTTAAATTCTTGAACTGGTTCAGTGACAAGTATGCTTTGAATAATACAAAATATAATTACCTTCATTAGACTGGCAAACACTTGATTAAGACTGTTAGAATAAAAGTGAAAACTCTGTAAATGTTTTTATTTTATTAATACAGTTCAGTATTTTATTTTATTTTATTTGTTAAGTACATGTTTTGAGTAAATTTACAGCGACGGCAGGTTAATAATATTTGTATAGGCCTATAATTTATTCATTAGTCTAAATTGTTGATTTCTAGTATGTTGAGTCCAATTAATATACCATAGCATTGGTGTAGAATTCATCGAGAATTCGTTACGTATTTCTATTCTAAAATAGTTCTTTCTATTAAAAAAATTGTAAACATTGAACAATTGAATATTTTGTCAAACGTCCAAAGCTCTGGAACTTTTCCTGCGTTTTTAATTTATCTTACATAAGAGAAACTCCAACTAGGTCCAGCTTCTATTTTGGCAACATACCAAATTAAGCCGTTTGAATCGGGCAAGGATCTTAAAAATAGACTGGAATGGTAGTCATGTTACTTCTAACGTCATAATCGGCCTATTTAAAAATAGAATGGAGTATGCATTTCCTTCAACCTTTAGAATGATGTTTACAGTAGAAGCATAAGTAATACCCAACAAATCCTTTTGATTTTCCAAATCAAAGGAATGCAAATAAATATGAAGATTTTTTGATGTCTTTTTAAATTAGGTACCACAAGCTGTAGTAAATGAAAGCAAAATAATTTAGTTACATTATTTTTACTAGAGAGAAATATATTTTATACTTCTTCCCGGTAGATCCTAACCAATTTTTTTTAATATTTTATATTTATGTGATACTAAACAAAATATATTTCATATTGTATTATGTAAATACATTAGCTCTTCCAAGACATTCCAATTTAAGCAACATTTAGTTGAACTGTTAATATTATTATATCTATAGAGCTTCTTTCATTTCCCGTATACTAAATGAAAACAGAGAGTTGAAAATGTCATAAATTTTTTAATTTTTTCATTTAAATCGAAAATGAATTGCAAAAACAGTTAGAGGGATGAAACCTTACACCCACAGTCAGCATGGACACCCATGGACAAAATAATATATAATAATTATATACCTAATGTATAACAATTATACTAACACCATCTTATTACCTACCTACTTGTGCAAAATGTGTGAATTCCAAATTTAATTGATTCATTTAGCACTCTGAAAATATTACAAGAAAATTAAGTATTCTGATCCCACTAGGGTCAAAACTTATTAAGGGGTCATTTTTGATACATGTTATTATCAATATTTTTTCTTAAATCAATCTTTTCTCCAATATATTTTAGTTTAGCACGCTAGAATTTGAAGCACCCTATATTTTGCAAAAGTTAGACGTAAAACAGCTCTAGCATTTTAGTATATCTGGTACGGTAGGAGTAGAATTGTTTTAAAATTTTGATTCTAAATACAGTATTTTAATCAGTTTTATTCAGTAATCAGTAATCAGTAATCAGTAATCATCTGGGGACGCTACTTTGCAACATTTCGTTTATACACTTATCTCGGTCATTATGGTCATTCTATAGGATTCTATAGGAAAAAGTTGCATGCTGCACTTTTAGTTAACCCTCGTAGACAAAAATCTGCATAAGATTTCCAGGTTGAATAAAAACAAAATTTGAATGTTATCTTTGTAGAACATCTTGACTTAAATTGACCTCACGAATATATTTGTTTCATGAGTCCATTTGCGTTGTTGACTGTAACACAGATAATCAAAGAATTTGTTGTTTTGTCCTTAGGCGGACAAAGAAAAGAAGGTCAAGAAGAAGAAGAAGGAAGAACCAACCGAAGCCGCCCCTGCGCCCGCTCCCGCCGCCGAGACCAGGACTTCTTCGAAGAGCTCTTCGAAGAAGGCCAAGCGCTCCGGCTCCAATGTCTTCTCCATGTTCTCCCAGCAGCAGGTAGCCGAATTCAAGGAAGCCTTCCAGCTGATGGACAACGACAAAGATGGCATCATCAGCAAGAGCGACCTGCGCGCCACCTTTGACGCTGTGGGCAAGCTCAGTAACGAAAAGGAACTGGACGAAATGATCAACGAGGCACCTGGACCAATCAACTTCACCCAGCTGCTGGGTCTCTTCGGCACCCGTATGGCCGACTCTGGTGGCACTGATGATGATGAAGTTGTCGTCGCTGCCTTCAAATCTTTCGATGAAAACGGCACCATTGACAGCGAAAGGTTAGTGTTGCAATAACTGCATCTTATCGTGCGGTATATCATTTTTTTATACAAAGTACCAACTGTAGGAATGGTAAACAAATCGTTTCTTACAGTTGTGATCTCTGAACCGGTAAGATATATGGAAAACGTTAGATTAGGGTAATGTAGCGTACTTTTGTAATTTGAATCAGATTAGATTTTTGAAGCACCAAATAATTGAGCACAAACTTATGCTACAAAATTAAATGCGTAAGGGAGCATTTGACCACAGACTAATGATTTCCAACTTTTATTATTAACTTTTTTGTATCTCTTACCATTTTCGAGATCACAGTGGTTAAAATAAATTTATCCCACCTATAATAATACACGAAATTGATAATCGACAAACTAAAAAGTCTATAAAAAATAAAATATATTCGAAAAAGACATTGAAAAATATTTTTATTGTAATTTTCGAACTTATACCAAAATTTTAATAACACTGTATTATTTATGAATGAATATCACGTAACAACTTTTTTTTCTAGATTCAGGCACGCCTTAATGACCTGGGGAGAAAAGTTCACCTCTAAAGAAGTCGACGACGCCTTCGACTCCATGGAGATCGACGACCACGGTAGGATCGACACCCAGGCTCTCATCACCCTTCTCACTGCTGCCGCAGAAGAAGAGGGAGAAGGCGAAGCCGCCTAGACGTTCTGATTCATCACCTATTGATCATCACTCATCACCAATCTCATCTCGTAACTGCAGTTACTACTGTTCATCATAAAAATATTCCATCTTTGTCCCACCATGTCGTATTCCAACACCTAAGGACTCAAGATGTGAGAGTGTACTCTCTGTATTCAGTTGTAATTTCTCTTGTAAATTGAGAAAATATCTATGTATATACAATTATTCCATTTCGTCGCTTTCCCACCACGCGACGTTTAAATAAATCATTAATTTTCTATTACATCTTTTGTTGTTTTATTTATCTATTTTTTAAATTTACTCTTTGTTTGTTTCAGTTGTTAATTATTTTTATTCAATGTTGAAATAAAGACATATACAAGACTACCTTAAATTTCTTGTTTTACTAAAATCACTTTTATTTTCCAAATATTTGTAAAATATATAATTCAACTCATTTAGAGTCATTTCAAGTCATTTAGTGGGTGGGCATACACACAGGGTGGGCCAATAGTGTGACAAAATAATCATTTCAATGTTGGTAGGTAAAAAAAAAGACTTAAGAATTATTTTGCAGAATTATAAAAAATTCTAAAACAGCTCATTATTAGGCAGATATGCCACTATCTATTGACAGTGGTCATGACCTGGGATGGTTTGGAGTCGAGCGGGATTATCGCTCTTCACCCTCCCCATCGCTGTAGGCCTGGAATGCCTCGTAGAGGTGGACCCCATCTTTTACCAACCCCGATTGATCACAAAAGTGATAAGTGTGGGGAAATCGTGTGGGGTCCCCTCCTATCCTGACTACCTTGCAGGCTGGGTAGGATTTTCTGGCGCTCTTCTGTCTTATCTTCTTTCTTCGCTTGCATGTCTAACCCATCGGGCGGGGGCGGTAAGTGACGCTCTCGTCGTGGGTGGTGGTTTGGGGTAGGTAAGGGGTGGCTGTTTAGCCAGGGATGCACCCTTAAAAGAGCCAACTGAACCATTAGCTTTGTGTATGGTAAGGGAAGGATACTCGAAGTGAGCCCACAACCCCTGTCGGTGGTCGTGGCTTCGAGGGGAGGTCTGCGGGTCGTTTTTTAGTCATTTCGTAGCCCTCTACGTTTGTTCCGGGTGGAATCTGTAATATAAGAAGATCTTCATCATCTCTTATCCTGGATTCAGCAGTTAGAGTCTTGATCGCTTGTGTACGGCGGAAGCCACTCTGGCTCGCAGTCCACGGCTTCCCGGATTGGCAGTTCGCTGTGCGTCTTGACATGAAGAACTTGACTCCGCGCTTCCTGATAACTTCTAGGACTGGGACGTAGTCGAGGTCCCGGTATATATCGGCTATCCGCAGATAGCAAGGTGCACCTACCACGGTCCTCAGCAGTATATTTTCGACGCCCTAGATCTTGCGGAACAAACGCAAACAAAAATTTATTTAGTCACTGTTGGATGTTTGCCATCAGGGACAATATTTTTTTTTCGCCACCCATATGTCGAGTGGGTGGCTTAGACTTTAGTGTTTCAATGACTCAACCCAGAGGTTGTGAGTTCGAATCCACGTTCCGCCGAACACTTTTTAATTAAACAGTCTACTCGTATATTAAGGCCTGTTCGCTAGAATAGGTTAGCAACTATTCTTGCGTACATGCCTAGAATGGGAAAAACGTCAGCTTGGTGTTAATGTGATAGATTAACATCGATTAATAGATGTTTGACTGTCCTCCTAACTAATGATGCTTTCCAAGTTTCCCCTCATTTCTGCACTGAACAGGTATTAGGGCTTGCCAACGTAAATTGTTCCTGAGCTGCAATTGCGACCTATTGAATAATAATATGCCGTCGCTTCTTCCACACGGAAGTGACTTCCGGACTATTCCTTGTGGTTAAAATGGGGGTCTGTGCCTTTAAAATATGCACAAGAAAGTGTATTGAGGAAAAGAAGAAAGAATATAAATGTAACATCATAAGCAGATGTCTAAAATGTCAGATGTATAAAATGTTTAATAGAATGTTTGAAAGTACTAAACAAACTCTCTTATATATTAGAAATGTTACAGATCGTGTTTACAAAATGTTGTTTAAACCTTCGATAGCTCAGTTGGTAGAGCGGTGGACTGTAGTGGAATTATAACATGTGGACATCCATAGGTCGCTGGTTCAAATCCGGCTCGAAGGAATTTTTTTGTTTTTATATATATAAGTATTTAAATTTGGTATGTGCTTAAATTTGTTTTATCATTAAAACTATTAAAATTTTTCAGAGCGTTCGTATGTTTCAGGTTGAGAAATAAATAATTAAATAAAAATACCTATAATGTAATAAATAAAGAAAATAGAGGGTGCATAAGATCTCTTAGATATTTTCTATGTATTTATTTGCACCCTAAGACTTTACTTACTTACATACCTAGTTGTAAGTAAACTCCCACCCTTAAGCCAAATTCTCGATTCCTTCATATCCTATATACACTGATTAAGCAGTGCAGGGTCCTTGATATACAATTTTCTCCCTTTCTCAGTCCAAGAAATATATTGATATCCATACATAACTAAATATTTTGACAACTGTAATATATTAATATTAGTTTTAAAAGATAATTTTCTGCTCTCTAGGCTTATTACTAACTATTACTACTCTAACGAAATATATGTTTATGTTGCTACCAAATTAATTTGCAAATATATATTTAAAAAATATCCAGTTGTAGGAAGGAATAATTATTATTATAGAAAAATATATCTAGAAATATACTAAAAGTATATTTTAATTTATCTATTTATATACCAAGACCAAGAAAGACATCCACGATAAACAGTTATTAACGTGTACGTCACCTGCATATATCATTTTCAATACATACCAATAAAGCATACCATAATCAAAGCATACCATGCTTCAATAACTCCAGATATTTGCCGTTAGGATGAAGTAACGTATATGTAAACCACATGCCTATCGAATACAACGTAATTCGTTCTCACAGCATTTTGTTGTCGAAAAAGGCATTAGGAAGGAATGTTTTTCCGGTCCGCTAGAAAATTACAAAGGGCAGAAGAGCGCCTTTAAGACGAAACCAAGAACTCACACAAATGCCGCAAAAATATTTATAAAATTACTACCTACGTATTCGGTTTCTGGGCCAGGTATATTGGAATTCTTTGATGGAGGGCTGACATAAGGATACAGGACTGTATTTATAATATTTAAGACTTTCCGGCATAGGTGTTTTGGATGATGGTAACGTTTCACTAGAACGTCAAAAAAAGTGTAAAGTTTTGAAAGGATTATTTACTCATAGGTACTTAAAAACGGTTGTAAAACACTCACGGCTATTTAGCGCTGTATAATTTTGTTTTAAACATCAACGGGAAAATGTATCAAAAAGCAAGGAATAGATAGATGAAAGTAACAAAGATGCCCCATTCTGTAAAAAAAAATAAACAAATATATCACATCGGTAGGGATTGGTAATTATTCAGATTTATTTTTCCTTAAATGTCAGTTCATTAGGCTAGTAAAATAATCCTTGAAAGTTATTTTGCTTAAGGACATAAATCACTTGCTTTCGCGCTTTCAAGAAGTATTGTTTCAGCATCTACACTATCTTGAACTTCTTCTTTTATTAGACTGAACTGAACTGAAGAAGGACAAAAATCGAAACCTAATTTTCATTTTTTGCTGTTATTGCTTACTTGTTTTCTTATATTTAAATCTAAAATCCTAGTAATTATTCTTGTCTTGCCTATTGCGTATTTTATCGATTCTGTTATGGAACAAATAAATATTTTATGATTTTCTGAAATCTCCATTTTTAATGAGTAGTTACATATGTACGGTTTATATGATTGATTAATTAATTAATTAAGATATGATATATGTTGGCATTAGGTTATAATAAAGTAAAGGATATATTTCAGCTTATTATGTATTTTTAACAAATTAAGTTAATAACAGGCGGTGAAAGAAATTCTATTACTTAAACAATGGGATTTCTTATGTTCAACAGTGGTTAACGCAAATGTTTGATATGTCGTGCATTTTGTCGCTGTACATCACCAACCGTTCCTCCAAATTGTACGCAGCATTATTCAGCATTTCTGGTTGAATTGCAGCAATTTGCTCCCTAATAGTGTCTTTTAATTCTTCCAGCGTTGTTAGTCGTGTTCTAAACACCAAATTTTTTAAATAACCCCACAGCCAGCAATCCGCTGGGTTAAGATCCGGCGATCTTGGAGGCCATGAATTTACAAAGTGTGAACAATTCTCTAAAGCGGAATGATTACGTTTGACACTTGTATCAGCCGTTGACACGACAACTCTTATTTTCCATAGATACAGTAAAATCCAATTATTGAAGCAACTAGATTCCATTTACTTTGCTCTACCAGCTTGATTTCTTAAAAATATATAAGACTTAAAGCATATAACATTTCCTATAACTATGCAATAGAAATGAGCCTGGAAAAAGCTAAAATTTACTTCTGTCATCACTGTCAAACCACAATGATTCAATTCTTGTGGCAATATACTAACTGATGTCCTAGTTCTGTAATCTAGCAGGTACTAGTGAATGGTTTAGGTATAGATATGCATATTCTAGATGCATATATTTATCTTGGAATATATACCATCTTTCCATATAAATTCATATGAGACAAACTCCAAAAATGTTCAGTAATTTAAAAAGAGCATGGATGTACATCCTACATAAAATGTTATGGTTAAATTACCACAAGATATAAAAATGGTGAGGTAATTGATATAGAGGATTTTTTTGTAAAATACTGAACTGGAGTACGTTTAATATTACGTAACTGAAACTCAAGATCTGCTTAACAGACAAGAATATTTATTGAAAGAAGTTAGACCTGTTATCTGTTTCTAGACCATTTATATTTGACCTTAAATTTAGTAAAGGGAGATCGAGTTTGCTTTAAATGTACCTTAGATGATTTTACTCATTTATGTATGCTGTATTATACTGCATATCAAGCTATGTTGATGAAACTCATGTCGGTAGATGCAATGTTTCACTGTTTAATGGAAAAGTCCCTCGATTTTTATTTAATTTCCAGGGCAATATGAAAATATATATGCAGATCTACTCCTTATTGTATGTTAAAGAGTATGCTCTCTTTTTCGAGTACCTTTTCTTTTAACAGCTGTCAACTGTTACATATTCTGTGAAAACATTCTTCATATAAGTACTTTTGATTCTAAGTTAAAATAGCATTGGGGATGGAAACTTATTCTTATCCACTACATGGAGCGTTAGTTTACCTCAGGGTCTTAGCGGGAGAAGAACTAAAATGTATATTTTCACAATTCATTTCCCATACCAAAAATTCAGGATCAGCTTCCAAAGATTATATCCACAAGTTCGAAGTCGCATACTGTGCGACGAGTATTGTTGAATTTCGAGGACTTGTTTGTCCACTCCTTATTTGGCCTTTTAAGAAACTCTTTGGGATACGGGACTGTTCATGTTAACTTTCGCTCTCTGTCTACCTGACAGGTAAGCTACTTCATTCAGTCACATACGCAGGTAAGAACCGTTGCTAGTGTGTATTGTCCGAAGAGCATTAGCAAATTCCCGCTTTCTATTCACTAACAACATCGACATCGCCTTGAGTAGACCGAGAATGGAAAACCAAACCAGTCTCGCAGAGTGTTAACGCGTCAGTAGTGACGGCAAAATGTGGCGTCTTAGTGATTTCTTTTAAATATCTCGTACAACCAAACCAAATAAAGATGATCTTCAACTGGGTGATCACTTGCTCAATTATTTTATTAGGTGAGAATCTAAAAGTTTTTACTTTCTTTGTTTTTAGAAATGTTTCATATTGTTAATAATTCTTGCGAACTGGCTAGAGGAGAAACTGTTTAACGCTCTAGTTGCAACAGTAAATAAACAAAAATAAATGTGGCACGGAAAGTAAAAGTGACCACAACTTTTTGGAATGTGTATCAACAGAGGTATACTTGAATTAGAGCAATTAATAAAATCGATGAAAACGATGTTGATAATATGGATAAATAGTTTTATATCAAAGGAAATAAAAATAATATAATATCTCTACCCCTCATTCTAATCACAAGGATTATCCTGGAAGTCTTAAACTTGTGTGGTAGAGAGGGTGGCATATTACTATTTAGTAGGCCAGTCATTTTTAAATTGGTCATGAGGTGAAACCATCTTCGCGTAGAAAATATTTACTATAATAAATTTAAATGCATCTAATTGCAATATTTATAAAAGTAAACTTTGACAATTTTACTAAACATACGTGTATCAAAATATTAAGAGAAGTTTGATTTGGTTTATTTTAGAAAAGGAGAAATTTACGCTAGGTGCACGGATATATAATTTTGAAGATTATTTAGAACGGATATAATAACTTACATTAATTTTCAATAGGTTCTAATTTATGTATTAAAAAGTACAGCTGCCGGTTACGGATCTGCAGTTGAAAGCATCACTTCTACAGGTTAGCCTTTAAAAATAAAAAGAAGGGCAGATAAAAAATAGATTCAATCAAATCGGTATCGCGAAAAATTGTGGCTGTTCTTCTTAGTCAGCAACTATAATAGATAAACCTTAAAATTTGTATGTTGGAAATTTGACTCTTGGAAAGTTAACTAACTTGAATCAGAATTACAATACGAAGATTAAGTACTTTCTTCTTGCAGATCACACTATTATTTGACACAAAAATATATTGTCTTCATCCAAAATAAGTCTCATATATTTTTGATTAGTTTGATTTTGATTTTAAGGAACAGTTTCCTTAAAAGAACTTAATGCTCATTTCTACATTTCATGGAATAAGTAGTCTAACGACACGTCACTGGGATTTTCTCACTAGAAGAATACTCAAGAGGAGGAATAATAATCTCACCATTCCTATCTGGCGTTGAGGAAATCATTTATATTTCCCCATTTTTCACCTATCGCCATAATATTATAACCTGTTTAAAAAACTCTGGAGCAGGCCTTTACCAAAATTAATTGCAATAATTTAATTAAAATAACAATCAAAAGTTTCTTGAAACAATATTTTTAACGCATGATATCACACTTAGTTTCATTTGGTATAACGTGAAAGTGTCAAGTGTAAGCAAATAAAGGGAATGCACATAGTAAACCAATAGTATCACTTGTTGATACCTATTTTGCTATTTAATAATAGATAATATATAATACTTACTTTCTCAAATTTAGGTAGAAAATATAGGATGCTTAAAACGAGAATATAATTTGTATTTAAAAAAGAAAAATAGTTGGCTGTGGCAATAATTTACAACCATATTTCTACATAATATAACTATCTCCTACCTAAATAGAAAGTATAGATTTAAAAAAAGTATATGAAGGGGAAATTAAGTATAATTCACGAAATATCCACTATTATTATTTCGTTATTCACAAAACGCAAAGATATTAATTCTGTTGTGGAAACTTATATAATGAGGCGTTTTTAAAATGAGATAGCTAAGTACTGTAGTAAAAAAATTATTAACACAGCATTTGGGTTGATTATCTCCATTGATTTGATTCATGTCCATATAGTAAAATGCACTACTTTTTTTCATGAAGACGTTTTTAGGTCAATCAGAACGAAGCAGGTGTCAATGAATCATTCATTATTAAAAAAATTAGAAATACACTCGTAGTAATATAAAAGCATCCTGAATTTTTTGTATTTGTAAAATAACTATGGCATATCATTGGAAATAATAATAATAAAACCATTACTCCTAATGACAATAACAAGGATTATCACAAAAGTCAGGGACTTGTTTCCGAGGGTGACTGCATACATATTTATTACATTCTGTAGACCGTATTAGTGCCCCATATTGGATGAATTAGTTAGATTAATAAAGACTAATCTTCACCTCATCAATTTAATATATGAATGAGGAAAACTTGTTATCGCCTAACGTTAAGCTCTGTCGTTAAATCTGGATCTGCGTGGAAACAAACTCGCTATTTTTAGGTCTGAATATATATGCTAAAGAGCTACCGACCCCATTGAAACATTTTAATTTTAATTTTGAAAAAGAACTCCGTAACGATAAGAAAACCATTATGTAATTTAAACAAACTGTTTATTTTTTTTAGGTTTAAGTTCTGCTACCTCAATCCAATTAAGAAGCTACTTGTCAGAGGAAGGCCTTCATGGTACCATCACCTTTAACCAAGTCCAAGATGAAGTAAGGATAACAACAGATTTGAAAACGACTCTACAATACCCCAACCAAGTGTGGTCATGGTACGTCACCGAGTTTCCTGTGGACTACACAGAACTAGAAAATCGTTGTGACAGTGCAAAGCTAGGTAAAAAAATAATAAATATGGAAGAAACTTTCGGGTACCTCATTCTTCCAGAGAACCAAACTACCGAGTACTCAACTCCAGATTTGAAGATTACTGGCCCTCTGGGACTCTATGGGAAGTCAATTTTGTTAACAAATACTGAAACCCGCAGACAAATATGTGCTTCCATTACCATGGTTAATAAAACATTAGAAAGAACCGCTGTGGCAAGGTTTAGTAGCCCAGTGGCAGGTTACGTGTACTTCAGATGGTTCTCAGCGGAAAGTAACCATAGCGATATGCTTATCACAACTGATCTGTACCATGTACAGAATAAAGAAAACATTGATAAGTCATTAGACTATACTGATCATCACTGGAAGATTTATGTGACTGATATCTTGGAATCTGACAATGACAGACACATAGACAATTGCGATATCCTTCAACTAGTGTTTGATCCTGATGACAAAGGGGAAGGCAAGGGCATTGGAGACGTGGATGTGAGACTTGGTAAAGTCAAAGTGTCCACAAATTACAATAGAAACAAATATAAGACTTTGTATAGGGACGACGAACTCATTCTTCTACCTAGTGACCTGAGTGGCCCTCAAAGAAGGTTGTATTTAGTGTTGTTCGAGAGCAAGCATGAAGATGTATTTCTTGGATGTGCCAAAATTAGATATGAACACTCCGTCAACACCAGGTAATAAAAGAAATAAAATACCAAAAATTTTGTTGGTTTAGAATCCAGTTTTAGTAAAATTTGAGTAGCGAAATTCATGGCGAGTGTAGTATAGTATTTTATAGAGTTTAGGTGAAAAAGCTATTAGGAGATCTAAAATCTTATTAGGAGTGAATAAGTGAGAAATACTCGAATTAGAGTCTGCTCATTCACGTCACACTCTGCTTCAAGAGTCAACATAGAAAAATCACTCAGTTGATGGTGATAGTTGTTATTTATTTATAAATTGTGTCTGATATTTTAAAACTTGAAATGTATTTATGCATTTCTTTTTATTTTGTTGATATTAAACCCTTATAATCCATAACACAGTAAGAAGAATGGTAGGAAAGGGCTTTAAAATTTATGAACCTCATCAAATTACAGCACATGCTTTCTTAGGAGCTTAACCAACAAATTAAGTAAAATAAAAATTTATAAACTAAAATTGCTCTCGACGGAAAATCCTCAAAATATTTTCAATTGTATCATTATTCTCCAGGTCAATACTGACAAGTTACGTTTAGTACCTTTTACTGATTGTTAAATGTTAAGTATTTACTTTATTTCTACTTATTCAATATATTTTTATGCCGATAATGATTTTTCAATGAAAAGTTTTCACTTGTTATACATATCAGACTGTATACCTTAAATATTGAAATGCTCCATTGGCAATACCTGCACTAAATAATGGTGGTTAAATAATGTTATTTCTATATAGGTATCATTCTCACCATAATAGTATTTCTTATTCTTCCTTTTTTCAGGGTGATAATCCAGTCAGGAGGTATCAAAGGCGACATAAGGATGACGCAACCAACTAGATTCGAGCCTACGTTTCTGAACTTCAACCTCACCACCTCGAGAGGCGACCTTGAGACCCGCATAGTCTACGGGTCGACGGTGGCCGGCTACAAGATCCACGAGCTGCCCATGAAGCCCTCGCGGGCGGTCGGGCAAAGCGAAAATGCTTGTTTGACCACCAAGTTCGTCTACAATCCTTTGAAGAGGGGTATTGACAGCTCGCCTCCCAGTGGTACATAATTATTATTTATGATAATATTAGTCAAATCTAAATTATTTACAATTATATTTTATCCTTTAAATACAAGAACTCTGCCTTCTTTCTCTATACGCGTTTTGTTAACCAAGATTGCATCATCTAATGATGATCAAAACCTAGACATCTTTCTGAAAGGTACCTACTTACAGATATGGCATAGCTCTCAAATTAATTTATAAGTCATCTAAGAATAAGCCGTCTGTAAAATAAAGTAAGAAACAAAAAATATTCAAATACCATAGGTGTAGTATCAATGCAATTCGCGAAAAAGCGAAGTGTGTTTCATCTATGACCATGCTTAAGCGAAGCTTAAATAGCAAGCATGAATTTCAAATCTTAGATGATGTCTAGTTAATAGTTTTGGCTACTTTTTCACCAACAAATTAATCATTATCACTGAAATATTATATACGTAACTTAATTATAATATCAGATTGTCTAGATAATGATCCAAGGGTAGAAGGTATTGTTCAGTTTCTCAGTGTAATAATTATGCTTCAGAAAGTATTTCCATTCACTTATTTCCGGAGGATAAGAAACTGCTTTTCAAGTGGAAAAATGCTGAAATGACATTGGAAATTTAAAAATTGGAGAAAGACAAAAATATTTATTAACCCCTGTATGTTAGCCTGCAGCCAATATTTTGTAGATAATGATTTTACTAATGTATATAATGTTAACTTATTTGTGGTGAGTTTCATGATTCATAGTTTCTTTTGGGATTACACCACCTGTACAATAACAAAAAGCAGGAAACCAGAAGCATACAAATTAAATTTCAAAGTGCAGTATCAAGGTAAACTTCTAAAGTTTGCCCCAAAAAACCACTGTAAAATATGCAATCAAATAATCCCAATAATAACCCCTAACTAATGAGGTTTTCCAGGTTTCCCTCATTCCAGCACTGAATGGTGGTTAGGGCCTACCAACGTACGCCGTTCCTGAGGCGCAAATGCGGCCCGCGAAATAATAATATGCCGCCCCCTCTCCCACACAAGTCTTAGACTTTCGGGCTAATCCTTGTGATTAGAATGAGGGGTAGAGATATTATTATATTATTATTATTATTAAATAATATTTGATGAACAAAATAAATAAAAACCACTGATGAAATTTAGTTATTTAACAAATATTATTTTATATAGCAGACTATAAAGTTATGTATTTTAAAATAATTTAATACCTATTATTTTACCTTTTCAGGTTTTGGGACCCAAGATCAGTACTCAGTGGGTGACTTATCTGGAAAACTTCTTGGAAGAAACAATGCCACTGTGCTGGTCCAAGGTAGCCAAGAACTGAATGGTTCTCATTGGGATGTGTTCTTACCTTTGCAAGGACAGTATTCAGTAGTACACCGATCACTTGTCATTTATAAGTAAGTTTGAGCAGTTGAGCTTTTGCTTTAGTTACTATATCTAGCTAAAATAGGTACTTAATACCATACCTATAAAATATAATATCTCAACGCAAGGATGAGACTGAAAGTCAGAGATTGGGAGAAGGCGCACAATATAATCTTTCTGCATGCGACATAATAATGTCTAACCCCAGGAACAACTTAAATGTGCAAACCTTAAGCACTATTTAGTGTAAGAAAGAGAGAAAGCTAGAAAAGCTCATTAGTTAGCAGACAATAAACACCCAATCATGTAAATCCCTCACCATACATACCTGGTATTCTTTCCGCATCCTAGTTCATGTGTAAAGTTGGTTTTTATTCCGTCTTTACATATAAGCCGTTTTCCAAATCGCAGTTTAATTAAAAATTGTTATATCAAAGATCAAAACTTCTCATCTGATGACATGTATAGGTTAGTGAAATGTGCGTCGATAGAATATCAACATTTTGATGTTTGGAGTCTAGGGTGGCTTTTTCGTTTGACAGGGAAGGTTATATCTCAAAATATCCCAACTTTTAACTTCTTTTAGAGCAAAGATCATAATTCGTTATTTTTTCAATTTTATTTAAGTATATTTTCCATATTGGCAGTTCTGTAGTACCGTATTGGTTGTTTTTTTACATTATTTCATTTTAATAAATTGTTATCCTCCATCCCTATTGGGGCGGTTCATTCTCACGTGATCGTAGGTTTTTCCACTTTAATCTTTGCTCATATAACACAGTCGAGAATTATCTTATTTTTCATGTAGTTTACATAGTAATAACCATTCTATCTATCTATATATTTTTCTTTCGAGACCATCGGGAATGCAAGCACGTTTACGGTGCTGGAAACTTTCCTTGAGTTAATTCTCTGATCATATACAATCAAACACTAGCCAATCGAACCTATCTAGGCTCGATCTCTAGCCAAATCTAGGCAGTTTTAATATTCAGAACTAAAAATAGTGAAATACTCTGTAAGCTTTGGTAAGAAAATACGTTAATATACTCTTGTAATTACTAAGTAAATTACACAAAAAATAAATACCAAAAATATCCCTCAGGAGGAAATAGAAATTATTTTCATTTCCTTAAAGTATTCGAGTTTTTTTATGATTGACATGTCACTCTGAAAAATGAAAGCAGTACATATTTCTGAAACTACTGTAGTGTTTGACCATAAGTTTTCCCTTATTAGTAAACTTAGGTGTTTACAATTTTAGAGCAAATAAGTAATATTCATGCAAAATTGTAAATGCTATTGTTATTATTGTATACATTTATTTCAGAAATAGTTAGTAATAAATCGTTAATTTGAGAGTATTTAAATAAATGACATAACAATTATACACTTTGCGGAACAAAATAGTTTCGAATTCTATTAATGTCACCATTAGTGACGCACAAAAGAAATATCACGGCCAAATCATTTTGCACTTTCATTTTATTTAATTACGGTTGCAAAATCTAGAGCGACTGAACTAAAAGATTACAGATATTATAGGTACAGTGCCACGCCTATTTATCACGAATGCTGTTATATGTATTATCTTATTGTAAAAGAGAAAACTGCCTACCTATTTTATACCACATTGTGATATAGTTTAATAAAACTATGAAAAGATTTAGATTGAACAACAAATGGACATACACATTCCGCTCGCAGCTAACAGCCGAGGGGAATGATTATTTGATGAATTGTATTTTTGAAGAAAAAAGGCAAAACGTTAAATTTGATACTTATAGAATTTTGTTCAGAAAATTGTATTGACGGAGAAATAAACGTAATAGTTGTTATTTATTGATTGTATTCCATCAATAGATGGTGTTTAAAAAAAGGTGTATATCAATGCTCCAGTAGACCATACCTGTCTTCACCCGAATTGAACCAACGTGTTGGTTCAATATGGATTCATATTTTTAGTACATTATCACAATAGTTTGTCTTGGGCCTATGCATTTACTGAATCATTAACGATTAATGGTGATGAATGAATTATTTATTATATCAAATTTTGTGTTGCCAACTAATGTAGTTTTGAAGTTTTAAACTTTTCTTTATTCATTTATGGACCAAATTTTGAAAAATTATATTGTATGTTTACTTTTATGTTGTGTAAATTCTACCATAATTATTTCCTTAGACCTCTGTATATTATGTAATCATGCTTTACGTAACTAGAATGTCATCCTGAACTTTAACTCCTAAGGACACAAATTAAATAAGTTTCTTAAAGAATTTGAAATAAGTGAAATAAGAGTTTACGATGATTCTATTAGTACTGAGATCGATATAAACACTGTTGGGTGGTGCTACGATATATGTAACCCGTTTTTTAATATAACACATAATTTTTGATTTGAAATGAAACTTATGTTTTTTAAACGGGAGTCACAGAGACTAGGGTTTCTTTAAAAACGTTTGTTTAAGTGTATTAGGCTTTAATAAAATTTGTCTAAAGTATCTACCTATAATCTAGAGTAGAATAGATTTTGAGTCATATATGCACTCTTATAGTCTTGTAGTGGTCTATTTTTGATACTATCTCTTAGTTTATATTATTTTGGCTGAATAACTCAATAAATATGTAAAGGTGTAAGATAATAATAACTACAGCCATTTTATAGTTTCAGTACTTAACCTTTATGAAGCTTTATATTATCCATTTCCTTAGAATCTAAATGTGTCATACTATGCCATTTGTCTTAAAAGGAATATATTTAATTTGAATATTTATAAAAACAAAATTTGTGTTGACAATAAATTTGAATAGATATCTAATCCATAAAAGACACCATATTATATACACTATACCATTATTCCAACAATTTTATTATTTTCAGAAACACTCAATATCCCACTTCTGAAGTCGTAGCAGAACCCTGGATTTGCGGTGGAATAACTCTTTATGAAGCGGACTTCCTTTACCAAAAATCCGTTTTTACTGCACAAGTTCTCTTCAGATACCCTACAGTTGGAAGGCTTCTGATGAGACAGGTTAAAGAAGAACCTTGGACTGATACCACGATCCTGATTGAGTATCTGGTTCATGCCGATGGAGCAGCTTTAAACAACTCAGCAGAGCATAGATGGGCCATTCATGAATTTCCTCCAGGAAAAGATTTTTACAACTGGACTGGAAGGTGCTTGAGTGCTGGAGGCATCTTCAACCCATACAAGGTAAGTTCAAGTCTACCCTGCCATCGGATTTACAGGCATAATATCTCGATTGCTGTTATTTTAGATTGATTTCGACAATACATCATCAGTAGACCAATGCAACATGGCCAATCTAGGTCTTTGTACTGTGGGGGATCTTTCCACGCGGCATGGCACTCTTGAAATATCGGGAAAAATAGCGGATAGTGATAAAATATCTAGAAAGCTGTGGACTGATCCATTATTACCCCTTACTGGGCATCACAGTGTTTTGGGAAAGTCGTTTTTATTGTATGACGATCACGGTCCTAAAGCAAGAGGAGAGAGACTTGCTTGCTCAATGTAAGTGTTTTTATTTATAAAGAATTACTGCTTTAGTCAAGCAATTAGATATTTTTTTTTATAAATAAAATATGTAACTGATATAATTCAGTTTAATCATAACAGATAGGTACTTTAAAGAAAATAGTAGTAGCCTTGTGTTGCTTCATAATATGTTTATAAAAATTATTATTAATTAATATAAATTGCGGATCAGAATTGGCGGAGTATATAGAAGAAAGGCTGTTGCAAAGGACTGGTTTCCCAACGGATTTGATTTGACAGTCAAAGGAAAAATTGAATTTGTTCAGCAAACTGAATATGATGTTTCAAATGTTGAAGTTGCTCTGGAAGGTTTGATGGATAACAGTGGATATCACATCCATATGGTAAGTGAACACTAACACTAATAAATACCACAATGTAAAATTTTTGGACATAACGCTGAAGGTATAATGCATACTGCATAAATAACTAAATATTGTTAGATAGAATTAAACTAAATTATTGCAACTTCAGACTCCTGTAGAGGAAAATCTGCAATTTCCTTGTGAAGCTACATCTCTTTATGGCCACTGGAATCCTCTAAATGTTGATCCAGCTTCTTCTCCTCGCACATACCAAGGTACGCCAGATCAGTATGAAATGGGTGACCTTAGTGGTAAATTTGGATCATTAGACGGAAATAAAACATACAAATCTGCTTATAACGACACTCTTTTGACACTGTTCGGACCAAGAAGTATATTGGGAAGATCTATTGTTATCCATAAAAAGGTAAAGATCTACATAGACAGACTACAACGTGTTTGTAAACTTTATATTTTTGCAGGATGGGCGTAGATGGGCTTGTTCTTCCATTGAAAGGGGTTACAGCCCTTCAGAAGCTAGAGAACTAAGAGCTATAGCCTCTTTCCATAACCCAAATGGTCATGCTTTTGGATATTTGAAAATGGTAAGTAAATTTATCGGTTGGTTTAACTAATCTATTTTTTAAAACGTACGTTTCTAGAGGCAACTTATTCACACTGATGGCAGTGCCAGTGATACAACTATTGAAGTCAAACTTAGACATCCTGGAAAACATGATCGCAATATTGTAAGACTAAAATATTTTAATACTTTGGGCCGTTATACTTCTTAAATTAATTTTCAGACAAGAGATCACAACTGGGCTATCTACGTCAACCCTGTTGGCGTTGATGCTACAGTGAAGACATTAAACACTAGATGTGTAGCAGGAGGATATATTTGGAATCCTTTTTTCACCCAACTGGCAGATCCTTTAAATGTAAGTCAGTTACATATGACCATAGTTTAAATAAATATTTAAAGACATCAAGAATAAAAACAGTTATTTCTAGTAGGTTCGAATATTTAAAGAACTGCTTTTTTATAATTTCTTTACTATTTAGGGGGACTTATATCGACAGGAGTGTGGTCCTGAAAATCCTCTCAGGTGTCATGTGGGTGACTTATCAGCTAGACTTGGCACTATTGATATCGGTCTGAAAAGGAAAGTATTTACTGATTCAAATTTTCCTTTAGAGGGTGACGTTACTGCAATAGGAAGGTCTATAGTCATCTTAACGCCAAATAGAGGAGGGGAAAGGTTTGCTTGTGCCAACATAGAACCCGACTATGATATTATTAAATATGCGAATATAGAGAAACCCCCAAGATTCGTAGTGTAAGTGATATTGGTAATATTTACACGACATTTTAATTCAAATATTCTTTCTATTGCAGCGCACAGTTTATTGAAGATATTAGGGACGTAATGGGAATTCCAGATTGGTTTTTGACTGTAGACAGCAGGAAAACTAAAAGTCTACACAATAATGCCTGCATGCAGATTTTGCTGCATTTCAAAGGCCCCATAGCCAACAAATTAGAACAAGATTTTAGTAGGCTGCTATCCTTGGGTAAATTAGAAGCGCCGAGTCTATACATTCCAGGATATATAAACGAAAAAAGAAAGGCAAAGATCTCATATAAGCAGTGTGGAGCGAGAGATCCCAATGAAAAAAGTAAGAAATTTTCGGCATTCCGGATGTAGACAAAAGATAGAATCAATGTATTCTTCGCTTATGTTTATAGCAAGATTATGAAGTTATAGACTTTATAGATACTTTTTCAGTTAATAAATAAATACAGATAGATATGTATACATGAATTCCCTATTTTGTCTATATTATGAGCCTGATGAATTTCGCTATCAGCATTCCATTGTCTTATTTTTTTTTTAAATATTGCATACTTCTAAATAAATCATCAGTGATATCACGGATCATCAACACTCTCTACCTATTTATACTTTTGTCTTTTATAGGTAAAAAGAAATCAAGTTTCTTCTTCGGATCCAGCTCCAACGCGAAAATATTAAGGACTGACGTAAAATTAGTGTTGATTTTATTAATAACTTATTTATTTTACTGATGAACATTGTTGCTACCTAATGTAAATAGACTGTAAAAATATTTATTGTTCAATATATTTAAGTAACTAATAAATAATTTGACCTAAAATTTGTATTTCATTATAAAATTATAGAAGATATCTCTCATATAAAAAAACATAGGGAGAAGGATTCATTCAAAAGTCATAGTTAGAAACGGCTTTATTTTGGCTTTGCTTACTCCACACCCACACCATTTTATGGGTTATGGATCCATATATACAGGGTGAATCACCGAAAAGTTTCATCCTGGATTATCTCTCAAAGGATTATTGGTTTCTATGGAAAATCCAAAGACAGATCGATTTTTATTTGAAGGCATATTTTTATAGTATTGACATTTATACAGGGTGTCTCAAAAAGGAGAGGTTCATCACAACTTTTATTTCTAAAATAGACCACCCTGTGTATTTTTACAGATTTGGATAGAACGTCTTCTCACGAATACATTATTGTGTTAGGTATAGGGTTTGATGGATATACCTCTAATAGTAAGGTAGGTAGATATGACCATAAATGATTACCATAAGAGAAGATATTAGGAGAAGATATATCGCACTATGAGTGTAAAACTATCGCAACTTAAATCAAGAAAGTTTTATTTATTATTTTATTAAATATTATTATTAAAAAAATAATTTTCTTAGTGCTATAGTAACTTATGTACTTTAATAATTGTTTTATGGTACTTTTGAAATGGGATACTTTGTCACGTTTAAATGTACACCTTTCTTTACTGATCCCCATTATTATTATTAACCCGATTAGCCAATTTTTTGAGATGCGTTACTCTTACACTCATAGTGCGATATGTTGGACAAAAACTTTTTCTTTTGGAATGGTAAACTATTATATGCATCTCTCTCACTATTACAGCTATATCCATCAAACCCTATATCAAAGTATACGCGAGAGGACGTTCTATCCAAATTTGCAAAAATACACAGGGTGTTTCATTTAAAGTTAAGAATAAAAAAAGAACGATGTAGGAGCCAAACGGGAACCAAATGTTTTTGGAAATCTTAGATATTACCAACTAAATTCAACCCGATTATATAAAATTCGGAAACTCTGAAACTATGGAAATATTCTATTTCCACACTGCTCACTGAAATGTGATATCAGTGATGTAAGATGTGTGTTAATTATCAGAATCTACGATCATTTTCGGTTTAATTTGGTACTTAATTGGTAAGTAGATAAATGATGATGATCTGATATACCTACGATATTTTTTAAGAATCACATTTTTTTCTTTAAGAGGATCGAGTATTTAAAAATAAACTAAACTGAAACTGAACTTTAAAAATAATAAATATCTGATGCGTACAAAAACCTTGTTTATTATCAAAGAATATTGTTCAATTTACATACAAACGATATATTTACTCTTTAGTAGCCACTGTAACTATATAATTATTAATATTTGGAGACATCTAGTTAATATAGACAATATAAGTACCCAATGCCTTAGTCCTGAGTCTCAAAATTGTTTTTACCAAATGAAAAATGATTTGATGTAGGTACAAAATTCAAATATATTGTACACAATATATGAATAATTAAGAGCTTTCCAAAAGCTTAGTCTGAGCGGGTAATTTATGTCATCTAACTTTATGAGGTTGTAATAAATAAACTTAGGGTAAATATTTTATGTAAACAAAGAATCTGCCTAAGAGTAGGCGGTATGCGTAGATATTTTGTTTTGTTTGTTCTTTTATTTTATTTATTATAACAGTGGCGTCTCGCTAGCGGGACGCAAGTGACGCACCGCTTCACCTAAAATTTTCGTTTGGTTGTCACCATTTAAAATTATTTTTAATTTCATATAAATTTTGTAATTTAGATATATTTTGACACTGAAAATGTATTATATTTGATTTATCCACAGAAATAAACAGAATAATTATTATAAAACGTTGCGCGCTGAATGCTTTCTAAAAAAATATTGCCTTCGTTGAGAGCAAACATTAAACCCCGTACCATTTCGTTCTTATATAATAAGCAAGTGACGCAGATCGCTACAGGTGGTATTTCCGCGACAGTCGTAACTATGTGGTTGCCATGGCAACAAGGCGCTCGATACGTGACTAAACTGCACTGTGGATGAATGAGTGTCGCGGATTTCGATAGCCGCATCACATCACTCCTACCGTCCTGCCAATTTTGGCTTTATACGCAACGGCGCGCCGGTTAAAAAACAATTCTTAATAATAATAAATAATCATTGTTTTCTATTAATCGTAGAAATATTTCGTATGCTTGATTCAGTTTGTGTTTCATTAGAAACACCATTTGCGCTAGATGGAAAAATGAGGACAAAAAAGATTTTTTAAATTGGGAGAGACCTGTGCCTTTTTCTCTCGATGTCGAAAAAAAAAAGGACAGTAAAAAGACAAAGTGTTCATTCAGAAGTTTCGGAATGAGTGGTATTCGGAGTTTAACTGGTTGTGTGGAAGTTTATTAAAAAAAACTTTTTTGTATGTCGTGTTTAATTGTGGGTGTAAAAAAATTATACGTGTGGAATAAGGAAAAACTTAACAATTTTGGGAATGTTACGCGAAGCTGTCGTAAGCACGATGCTTCTTAGAACATATCGCAATCCGCGTCACCTATTTACTGACCCACAAGCCGCCACTGATTTATAATAAAGTTTATTAATATTCGCGTACCTATTTTAATTTTTAATATATATATTTTTCTTCTGAAATCTGGTAATTTAGTAGTTGTTTTCACATAATTATGGTTTCTAAATCTGGTAACAGTGTGTGATATGTGATGATATGATTTTTAGAGGTGTGCTAACCTGCGATTTGATGTGGAGCAGCGCTTAGTGTGATTGCTCGGGCAAGAGCACAGTGACAAAATTGTAGTGTCAAAATAACTGTGCTTTGGTCGTAAAAACGTCACATCGATAGCTTACCTATCCGTGGTGGGAGTATAGCCCTTCCACTTCCACCATGATACTTGTGTATCATGCCCTCCCACCACCACGACCTGATCACAAGTATAAAGATATATATCTTTGTACTTGTGACCTGATGCCACGGATTTCTTAGTGCCTGATGTTGATGTCGTCTATGCGAGTCAGTCGAACTAGCAGTGCCAATCATAAATAAATGCTGGCAGCACATAGACAGCCCAGCAGTGCAACCAAATGCAACTACTAACTGCGGCTGCTTTTGCTGACTGCGACAACAAAGTCGCAGTCAGCAGTACCAAAATCGCTGACAGTTGACAGTGAAATCACAACACATCTCTAATAATTTTGTCACAGATTAATCAGATTATGGAATTATGGATAGTTAGATTTTGTATTTGTTTATTATTTTTTAGATGAATACGAAACGCGAACTATAAAAAAGTTGTAGGTGTCTATAGAATTGTTAGTGTATGTATTTCTTATTTATAACAAAACAACAATGACTGAGAAGAAATCTAATCCACTGGATATAAATGGTCCCAATTTTAACCCCAATTTATACTTGGATAAATTATTTAAGGTCTTTCTATACAATACATACCTTAATTTCTAAAGTAATTGTATTATATATTTTAGGAATGTACACTTAGACAAGTAATGGATCATGAAAATGAAATTGTGAAAGATACTCAAACTTTACACTCAGATATGCAAACATTGGTCTATGAAAACTATAATAAATTTATTTCCGCAACAGACACCATTAAAAAGGTTTCTGCAGTACTTAATTTGTTTTTAAGTTTTCTGATGTTGTTTATTATAGATGAAATATGATTTCAAAAAAATGGAAACAGAAATGGACTTACTTGCTTCTAATATGGCCTCTATAACATCATTTTCTGACCAGATTAACTCGACATTACATGATACAAGGGAAAAAATTAGTAAGCTATCGGGAGTACACACTTTATTGCAGAGACTACAGTTTTTATTTAAACTTCCGGCTACTTTGAAATGTAAAATGGACGAAAAAAATTATATTCAGGTAGATACTTTATAATGACACGTCTTAAATTTCTATTTGATTTTATTTTAGGCCACACAAGATTATTTGCATGCACAAAGAGTTTTGCAGCAATATGGAGATTTGCCCTCTTTTCAAGGCATTAAATCGGATTGCGAATCTATTCTAAAAGAACTTAAGACTGAGTTACGCAAACAGTTTTGCAATTCTAACGCATCAGCTAAAGAACTAACTGAGGCCGTAGATTTACTTCTACAACTAAATGAACCTGCTAAAGAATTATGTTTGGAATTTTTATCATGTGCCGAGAAACGATTAAGTGATCAGTTAGTTATGTTGAAGGATCAAAGTGAGCAAAGAGATATTATTGAATTTGTTGATTTGGGTTGTTCAGGATTTTTGAGTGATTTATGTTTAGTTATTGCTTCATTCCATGATATGTTTATTAACAGAGTCAATGCAGAGAATTTAGAAAACAGGTAAGCAATTATTAATATATTAATTTAAATAGTATTCTAAACTTACTAATACTATAGTATTATTTCATTAGCTTTCTTAAACTTTATTTTAGTGAAATATTTGAGAATTTTGCTGCGGTAGAGCTGGACTCCTTTGTGAAGTCAAATATGAAAAACTACTTCGATTTGGTGCAGAGTAAAGTTGATTCAGAGCAAGATGTAGGGGATACTAGTATTCTAGTTCAAGCATTAGATAGATTTTACAGAAGAATAGAAGCTAATACTTTATGCAAAGATATTGATTTTGCAAAGTAAGTCGATTTATTGTGCAGAATGTTTTTCTTATTTATATGTACTCTCTATTTTTCCTTGAGTACCTATTTTTTCAGTTTTAATCAATTTTAAGACCAACAAATAGTTTTACTCTAATATAGTGCACTGAATCAAAAAGTTAAAATGATTAGTGTCCAGTACTAAGTGAATATGTTTTTTACATATTCTCGTTTCTGTTATTTTACATTAATTTATTCTGTTAAATAGGTAGGATTTAAATCCTCTTGCTATTGTGAAAAGCTTCTTAATATATGACAAAAAAGTTGTTTTAAATGCATTTATTATCATTTTTCTCTAGTACAGCTACAGAAATTGTTATAAATGCTGGAAGGAAACAATGCAAAGCTCACCTGCAAATTCTAAAAATGCATTTTGCTGATATGCTAACCAAAGTAAGGCAGACTTTAACAACACCTAAACTTATAAGCCAGGACGATTCTTCTAAAAATCTAAATGAATTGCTGAACTCTTTAATAATGACTGTAGTTGAGAAAATAAAAGGTGTCTTACAGGATTTAGTCGTAAGTATATTTTAAATACTTAATAATTTTGTACTTTATTTCTACACTTGTTTATTTTTGTTAAATATCTTGTAGGTTTTCATCCAGCCAGAAATAAATTTTGCACAGAAACCCCAATTCAAAGACAGTTTCTGTGTCGACAATGTGCGTGAAGGTCTTATAGTATGTTTCATGCATCACTTTACAGCGACAGCAAGAAGTTTTTGCTCTACTGGTGCGGCGGATTCTAAAGTACCCCCTACATTACTTCTTCTATTATCAAAGCTTTGTTTGGACTTTCAGAATGGAAGTGTTCATTTTTTGGTAAATTTAATTCAAATTAGAATTTGTCATTTTCTTACATCGTAATTTTTTGCTAGTTGTCGCAAACTGATGAGCTTTTCCATATAAATCCAAAGCATAATGTAGCCTTGACTACTGAGAGTGAAATTAAGAGCACGATGCAGGAATCGGCTCAAGAACTTCTGAATTATTATGTAAGGATACAGGGTCTAAACTGTTCACAAGTAAGTTTTATTCATTATTGTGATAATATGACAGCCTGATTAAAGAAATTCTGGGCAGAATGTGAGCGTAGTAGGATGTTAGCTCTAATTTAAAAAATATATGTTCGAAACTTATGCTTATTATTTTTTGCATTACTCAATATTTTACCTGTACCATTGGCATTGAGGTGGGTGTTTTGTGATCTCTTTTTAAGACTATTTTCTACACCATAGCTGTACAAAACTGTTTTCTTATAAGCTACTTTATTATCTATCAATTTGATCTCTTTTTATTAATTGTCGTTAAATTAATTTTTTTTTAACAGTAGACTGAAAATATTAAACAATTAATAGGCCACATTATTACTCTTTTTATCTTAATAATATATCTACCTATCGAAATAAAAAAATCTTAATACCTATTTGGAGATTTTGAGGATCTAGTTTTTATAAAAGTAAAACTTTAACACTCTGTGTCTTGCTAAGGGGACATTGTTTCTCAGAACCCATGTTTTTCAATCCAAAGATTAATTTATTTTAGAGCTTAAATATTAAAATTTTGGAAGAATACCTTTATAACATTTATACCTTGTAAACAAGTATAAGATTTTCATCATTTACTTTATTTGAATAATTTTGTCCACTATATTAGAACAGAAACGATAGTGCAAGAAATAATTGTACATTCTAAGCTAAAAAATAATTATTGTTAGACCATAGCGTTGTTCGCAAGTCACAGTGCGGGGTCTGGTTTTCGGCCCACTCATTTTTGAACCTAACCTAACCTAACCTAACCAAAGAATATAGACTAATAACCTAGGCCCTTGTGTTGCTGAAACCATGTGTTTAATTACATTACTTATATTAAATTTAGGATGAAAAAGTATTATATTTTCTGAATATAATGATTTTTGCAGATGCTGAGGAAAAGTGTTGAAACAAGGGACTGGTTACACACTATAGAGCCTAGGACAGTACGTGCTGTTATGAAAAGGGTAGTAGAGGATATTTCTGCTATTGATGCAACTGTTGCTCTTCTGTATGAGGATCAGGGTACTGCTACTGAACATTCCAGTGATTCTAGCCGCAAAACACATAGGTATACCACTTTTTATAAATCAAAACTTAAAAAATATCGCCGTATTATTTTTTTTGTAGCATATCTGTTTCGAGACATCAGTACAGGTCCAATTGGTCCAGCTACACACCCAACCATCTTGACTCAACTGTGGTGTCAAATATGCACAAACTGTTCAGTGAACGAATAGAAATCTTTTCAACAGTAGAATTTAACAAAGCATCAATATTGACTGGGATTATTAAAATCAGTTTAAAGGTAACTACATTTTTGTAAACTGAATGAAATATTACTTTCAATGTTATTGTAGACCTTCATGGAGTGTGTCAGGTTGAAGACTTTCAGCATGTATGGTTTGCAACAGATTCAAGTAGATACCCATTATCTTCAGCTATATTTGTGGCGTTTTGTAGCAGACGAAAAGTAAGGGTTATCATTTCATAATACTACAAGAATTTAAAGTTATGTTTACAATGTTTAAACAAGTACCAGTAGCGTTGTTAACACAAATGCCATTTAGAAATATTGATATAAATCTATATTTGACTTACCAGTATTTGTAAATGTATGTAAAGATAATGTCAGGTTGCATTTGGAACCATTTATTCCAGATTAATATAATACAATTTAAGTCTACTTTGTTTTATGAAGAAATTTATGAAAAAATTTAATTTCAGTTTAGTGCATTTTTTGCTGGATGAAATTTTGGGGTCTGCGGTACATCGCTGTCTAGAGCCTGTTTTGATGGAACCCAGTGTTGTTGATATAATATGTGAAAGGAGATAATGTAATTATTTTTTTTTTAATTGTATAGGTTTCAATGTGATTATTTTTCAATAGTGTTTAATTATTGGTTATTTAAATAAATTATATAAACAGTATTTAAGTACTTTCTTTCAAACCGATTACTAAAGTCAACTAAAAAAAGCAAATATTTATTATTAAAAATGATGGTATCGTGGAAACTAATTTATTCATAAAAGTCTGACTATATTTAAATAACCCTAATGATTTTCAAAACTATTTTAGCTGTAGTGCAATTTTAGAATAATATTGACGCAATGTATAATGTATGAATACTATAAAATTACTTTTTTGTGTCTTTGAATTATAATCCTCACTTTATGTAATTATACAATTTTCTTTGGAGAAATAATTTTAATAATTTCATATTGATATATAATTTGTAATTTTCTGAATCAATCATTATATGGTCATCATTATTCTTTGACTTATTTGTGGAAGGGGTGCGATCAGCAAAATTTGTTCCATAGTTTAAAATTTAGTTTATCTGGAATTTTTGTTTACACCCTTCATATAAAAATCAGGTAGTTTTTAATTTTATCATAGTTTAAATAAATTATTTGCCCAAAGTGCGGGGAGGGCGACGAAACGCCTTCCCACTTCTTGGCAGAATGTGTGGTTTTCGGCAGACTGAGACACGACGTCTGGGGGGGCGGGAAGCTGCAAGGGGAAGAGGTCAGTTCCCTTGAATGGACCGATATTCTGACCTACATCAGAAGGTCGAGTAAGTTCGATGAGGGAAGAGGTGATGGAGCTAGGTAGGGGACGACAGGGGTAGGTAAAAAGGGTCCGTTTGTGGCCTACTTGTCAGGTCTTAGCCGCCCCATACCACTACTACTCTACTACTACTACTGGTTCATTTTTAACTTAAAAAAGTCAAGCATTAATTCATTAAAAATAATGGAGCCTTGCGGATTTTAAATTTGAGACTGAAGTAAAGTATATTTTTTGTATTTGGCTGCTCTTATTTTTGTTTTTAATTAATTTGGAGAACACGTGATAATACATTTTTACACTTTTCTATAGGTAAATTAAATAACTGAAAAATTGTCATGTTTGTGGCCTATTTAATAATAAATAAATAAATATAAATTATAAAGTTACTGCTAACCATGGTAAATCATTCATTAGTCTAAATTAAGTATTTTAGTAATTCCTGTTATTTTTACTAAGGTAGCTCAGCAGCGCGCTTGATATTTCTGGATTCCTTTTGCCTGGAAATTTATTTTCTCCATTTCCATACAGGAAGTTCAAGGCGCTACTTAATTCTGCATTTCGCCTCTGTACATCCTGAAAAGCGATATTAGGGAATATTTCTGAGAGTCTGGGTAGGCTGTAGAGTCCCAGGCAAAGTTCATTTTTCTCAGTGTGTGGTATCTGTAATAAAAAAAGTTATTCTATATGCTTTTTATTTTTTTATTCTTTAAAACAATAACTCAGTTGTTTTTGGATTATTGCCAAAAGGGCATTCGCTAGATAGGCGATACAGATACAATATTCTCTATCCCACGAAACAAATTTGTTACATTTGTATATGATCCGTCACAAATAATGGGACTAACAAGTCAAGATAAGTATATAAGTAACTATAATTAAAAATATACATATAAATTATTTACTATCATAGATTATTTACTTTGTATGTCAAAAATACTATACAAAAAACACATATCCATGCTATAAATGAATGTTATCACACCTTATATTTTGAAACAAAATAAAAAAAAATTATATAGGCAGATATATTTTAACTGAGGAATAGAATATTTTACTATTGCAATAAAAATAAAATTATCAATTATTGAAGAATAAAATCATATAACAAATAACGAAAATAATATTCCTTTAAAATAAAAATGGACCCACATAGCACAACTTAATCAAAAAATATTCTCTCAACCTTCCATAAAGAATATACTCTTTTAAATATTGATATAATATTACATGAATATCTTTCACTTTGAAGACTATTCACTTCATGGGCTTGCTTCATTTAACAATAGGTTTGTTAAGCAGTTTAATCAATAAAAAAATAATGAAAAAAAATTTTTTTTGAATCACTTTGAATAATCTAAAATTATCCCAATCATATCCAAGAACAATTAGGTATAGGATAATCATAGAATGAAAAAACAGTGTACTTTTTCATGCTGTAGATATTTGTCGAACAACTTCATCCATTAATGTATGATCTCAGTATATTCGAATCTTCGAAAAGAATATTCAGAAGCTATTCTTTGAATCACTTTGTGCTATCTGGGAAGTTAGTGATAATAGAAGCATCATTGAATATAGAATTATCATATAGGTAGGTATTAGAAATAACTTTATAGAAGTTTATCGACAACTACAATATAGCCCCTCATTCTAAGGATTAGCTAGAGAGTTACAGACTTCTGTGGGAGAAGGAACGTTTTATGTTTTTGTTCTGTAGGCTGCATTAGAGCCCATGAACGATATCAGTTGGTGAATATATAACCACTACTTATTACCTATTGCGGGATTAAAGAATCTGGGAAACCTCCTATAGTCACAGACTGATCCTTATAGTTATTAGAAAGATGGGCTAGAAGTCTGGAAGGGAAAAACGTTCAGTAGGTATTATCATAGAGTAGTAGTAGGTTTGTCTATGGTATTATTTATTTATTCACTTTATCAATCGAATAATTAATTTACGTCCATACTTTCATATGCATCTGTCACTGCTATATTCCGTAACCCACTTTATTTTCCTCTCAAGAATTTTACCCTTATTTACTACAAAAATGGATAAAACATACAAGGATAAAACGTACCTATTTATTCTATAAAATATCTATTTCTGAGAAGTGTATCTATAATGTTGTCAAAAAATTCAATAATCTATATTTTTAATTCAGAAGCAGTTGAAAACTGCTATTGCTGCTAATGAAACTTATTTATATAATATATGATGTTTTCACTTCACTAACACTAAAAATGTTATGTTTTACTGTGCACTAAAAGATATTTACATATTCCGTTTTCTCCTTGTTATTTCAAAACTGAGGTTATTCACCTTATTGTAGCTCCTCCCTCTGATTTTAACGAAGTTCATTAACCTTAACCTAAAATAATGAATGGTCTACATTTTCTTCTTCTCTTTTGCTTGACAAAATCAAAGAGTTCGTTACATCGTTACTATAAGTCTATGGTCTTACAATTATTAGTTTTCTTCTTCTTTTTCTTCCATGCAATTATTTTTTAAAATAAACGTGATGCATAAACGAACCATACACTTTATGCGTGATGCTAGTTTTAATTTTTATAAGTAACTATAATTTTAACTTTACTTTAATGTAGGTTATTATTACCTTTCCTAAGGTAAATTAGTATTTAGTTTCTTGGGATCATTCCAACTCTCCTGTTTCATATAACAATAGGTTTGTTAAGCAGTTTAATCAATGAAAATCATGATAAAAAATATTTTGAATCACTTTGAACAATTTAAAATTATCCCAATCATATCCAAGAACACATTATAGGATAATCATAGAATGAAAAAATAGTGTAGGTACTTTTTCATGCCATAGATATTCGCTGAACAACTTCATCCATTAATGTATGATCTCAGTATATTCGAATCAGTGATGGGTTTTTTAGCCGCTAATTATACATTTAGCCAATGCTAATTATATAACTAGCATTTAGCCGGCTAAAAATATTATAATTAGCCGTTAACAGAATCATTGTTTTTTTAATTTTTGACACATCAGAATAACTTTCGCAATTACGAATAAAATATCTATTTATATACCTACCTACTAGGTGTGTAAGCATAATAGGTATTATTAGGTCATATTCATATTATTATATGTCAATAAGGAGAAATTAAATCTAGAGGTAGGAATTATTTTGTGTTTTATTTTGTAATACCGCAATCCTCATAATTTATTTAAGTATATCAAAAATAAAAATAATTATACAAAATAAAAAATAAAACAAAATAAATTAAATTAAAAAATATATAAAAGATTCAATATATCTCCCTATATGAGTCAATGATTGCCACTGACACTATAATATTTAGCCTGCTAATTTTGAAAGGATTTTTAGCCAACGGATAAATATCGATAAATATACGGTTAATTATAAACGGATAATTATCCGGCATATCACTGATTCGAATCTTCGAAAAGAATATTTAGAAACCATTCTTTGAATCACTGTGATATCTGGGTCTATCTATCAGTCTAAATATGGATTATATTTAACAGCAGATTAACAGATAACATTACCCTATAACGCATATTTTCTTAATGCAGAAGAAATTAATATAAAATATGATTTTGTTGTATATTACTAAAATAATGACTGCTCCTCAATTTTCATTGAAAATTGAAGAGCAGCCGTTATTTTAGTAAATTTGTCATTAGCACTTACCTATAAAATATGTCATATCTTGCTCGTTACTTAGATAGATTTATTTCAATATAATTTATTTTGTATAGATTTGGGAGGTAAAGATACCCCGTCTATAATCAAATGGAAAATAATAAATAATTTCCATGTCTACGCACATTTTAGTTCTCTAATTTATCATAAGCTGAGTACCTATTATCTAGTGCTCGGTCATGCTTATTTCCCTGGAAAATTATTTGATTCGAGCAAAATATAGACAACAAGGTTAAGTTTTAAAAAAATATTGGACGAACTGAACTTATCAATTCTTCTTTTATTAATAGAACTATAAAATCTGTTAAAATATCCCAGAGTTTCGACTAGTTCATCTCCAATGAAATATGCTGCTTCTTATTCCCGTGTAGGTGATGGTCAAACACTGTAGGTTATAGATAGGTAAGTACAGATAGAACCACGATTTAGAAGTGGGACCTTCGTTGAAGAGTGGAGAGTGACCTCGATTTTTGCAACATCTGTTTTCGAATATATTTTTCAAGTTAGTTAATCATAGTTTTTCGTATATCGAAAAAGTATATCAAATTGGAAGTATATCATTGTTAGAAATTTATTTCTGAAAAGCTATTAGTACCTATCTATGATTGACGCGCCTTTGACCATTGAAGATGACAAAGAATATTTTAAAATTTCTTGAAGGTAAATTCTGTTTCTAGAGTTTAGAATTTAGAATTTGGGGTAAATAACTACTGAGTCCTGGAATCGTGTGCCTTGAGTAGAAGATCTGCCGAATTTCGGCATGCCGGTATGAGCTTCAGTTCCGAAAGCAGCGTACCTCTTGCTCCACCGAGGGCTACTATTATACCAGTACCACAAGCTTCACGGTATTCTCACAGAGAAGGTTTCGATATTTCGTCCGTTTCTCCTCCTCTTTCCGTTTCTCTGTTATTATTTTTTTTGTCGAAATCCAGTGTACCGGTTCCCTGGCTTCGATTCTCAGGGTCGGCCGCTGGTGGTTAACAGTAGCTACTCCCCACGCCCGTGGGGTGAGCAACTACTAAGTCCGGGAATCATGTGCCCTGAGTAAATGTAATGAACCCAGAATGACCGCCTTCTGCATTCTTCCGGCTAGAAGATCTGCCGAATTTCGACATACCGGTATGATCTTCAGTTCCGAAAGCAGTATATCTCTTGCTTCACAGTATGTTCTGGATGGAGTCTGCGGAGTTCGAAGAGAAGGTATTTCGTCCGTTTTTCCTCGTCTTTCAAGACAATGTTGGTCTCGGCAGGAGTCGAGACCTCGATGACAAACATTGTCTTGAGCTGGTGGTCAATGAGTAGTTCTAATAAATTCGGCACCTCTCATTCACCACAACGCACTCAATATCCCCCGGAACGTATGGCAGCACTGGTGTTTCGTCTATCTCGTACGAGTGCCGTAGAAAATAGTAAAGCACTTATTACTATTATTATTCTTCTTATTATTATTATTATTATTATTATTATTATTATTATTATTATTATTATTATTATTATTATTATTATTATTATTATTATTATTATTATTAAAAAATTACTACCCGCCGCCCTGTACCTACATGTCTTACTTGAGTTAAATTTTTTCATACTTACGTTTAAATCCTCGCATTTTAAGGGTGTGGTGAGTGCTAGTGATAGCTTGACTACCATAAAAGCTACCAGCAGTTTGTAGAACATTTTAATCCTGGAAAATAATATTATTTCAATGCAATTTAAGCTTGAAGATGACATTATTGTATTGTTTGAAAATATTTAGTTAAAAATATAAGTTATATAATGTCTACAAATCAATTCCTCACAGATACACGGTAATTATACGGTACGGTATATTTTTTTACTGCATTACCACGTATGATAACTGCATATAAACTAATTAAAGCACACATTAAACTAATTAAAAAATATTCAGCATTACCGTTGAGTGACAAGCATAACTTAATGGGGTACTCCACTATGTTACAAAAGATGGGACATCTTGATATTTGACAAATTTATTTGATAAACCTATTACAAATTTGGTTAGAGTTGCTTTTTGAAAATATGTAAGAATAATGTTAGGTCTTCTTCACATTTAGTTTTCATTTTTATAAAGTTGATCTAATTTCCGGTAACACAATAACTCGGCAAGTGATATGCGAGATTCAGCCTCTTTTATAGAATCTTTAAATGTAGTTTTTGGTTAATAGATACATTGTCAAATTAAAAGACATCGGAATATAAAATAAATAATGTGTGATATTTGCCTTCCTGTCTCATTTATTTTCCTGTTTTACCGAAAATAGTACAATTTTGTTAAGAAACATTAACGATATACAGTCCTTTTCGAAATTATTTTGATTTTAGGGTTTGTACAACTGGTTATAGTATTTGTTTCAGCATTTCTACACAGCTAGTTATTTTTATGGCTTTTTTCTTATTTAATATTCTGAGTAGTAGTTTTATAAATTAGCTGGGAGGTTGAACTACTATCTCAAAAAATGTAAAGAGAAAAAAAGGAATATAAGTCTTTTTGTCTGCTAATTTCTATTTTAATCCAGTCTAATTGTTATTAAAATAATATTTGTGGTACAAGTCTATAAAACACTGCTCAACTTATACAGTGTGGTTCAAAACTCTGGAACGCCCCAAATAACTTTCAAAATATTGTTTTTTTGCAAAAACGCTCAGACACTTCAATTTTTGATTCTACTTTTCTGTATTTTTGAGGTATTGATTTATTTGTACAGTGACGTATCACTGAGGTGCAAAAAAATATATTTTTTTTAAATTTCAACCCCAATTTTTTATTCGGAATTCATGAAAAACGAATTTTTTTACGTATCTTTGACTAAAACTTTACAGAAAAAAAAACCTTTATAGGGTTACAGAAGAAATTTTTCGATATAAATGCAATTTATATTTAAAAAACCTACAAATGTTCTCTAAATTTAAACCGAGTACGTTCTGGAATTTATTGAAACCAAACAATATCATTGCTTCATCTAATGTCAAAATTTTAATTTGTTTAACACGTAGCAAAATTTAAATCCATAATTTTGGTATTTCATTGTTATTATTTTATTGTTTATCTCGTATTATTCATCTAATAATGTCTGTTTCGGAGAAAGAACGGATTGAGATACTTATGATGGTTGGTTACGGGGATAGAAGGCGAACTGCAACAGGTGTGAGCTGTTTAATATTACTCATCAAGATCGACCACCAATTGTGCGTTCAACAGTGAGTAAAATTATTAGTAAATACAGATAATATGGTCACGCTCGTGATTTACCAAGAACAGGTCGTACCAAGATTGGTGAAAATACTCAACTTGACGTTTTATTATTAGTTCAAGAAAATCCCCATGTTTGTACCCGCCAAGTTGCCGCAACCATGGACATAAGTAAAAGTTCTGTTCGCAGGATTTTACTTAAACATAAATATCATCCGTACAAGGTAACACTGGTTCATGAGCTTTCAGAAGACGATTTTGATCGTAGAGTACAATTTTGTGAAATCATGCAGGAACGTTGCAATAACAATACCATCTCAGTAAAAAATATTATTTTTTCTGATGAGGCCACTTTTCGTCTTAATGGGTCCGTCAACAGACAAAATTGCCGCTATTGGGCAACACAGAACCCACGGTGGATGCAGGAATCCCACACGCAATTCCCTAGAAAAGTTAATGTTTGGACGGGAATAGTAAAAAACAGAATTTTGGGACCATACTTTTTTGATGGAAATTTAAATGGGGAAAGATATTTGGAATTTCTAAAAATGGAGTTATTCCCGACTTTAATTGGTTTATTTCCAAATGCGAATGATCCAAATTCAATTGATGACCAGATATGGTTTCAGCAAGATGGTGCTCCACCTCACTATGCTCTTCCTGTTCGTACTTACCTAAATGAAGTTTTTCCTAATAGGTGGATAGGTCGACGTGGTGCAATAGAGTGGCCTGCTCTCTCCCTAGACTTGACCCCACTCGATTATTTTTTATGGGGCTACGTTAAAGGTCTAGTGTATGAGAGTAGGCCAGAAAATATTGATGAATTACAAAACAGAATTCAGCAAGTAATAGAAGACATTCCGCCTGATTTTATCAATAATGTTCAAAATTAATTCATCTCTCGTTTAGCTCATTGTCAGGCAGTCAATGGACAACAATTTGAGCATTTGATTTAATTGTAATATTATTGTAAGTAACCTAATTTTTAATATTTTGTTTCAATAAATTCCATTGCATTTATATCGAAACATTTCTTCTGTAACCCTATAAAGGTTTTTTTTCTGTAAAGTTTTAGTCAAAGATAAGTAAAAAAATTTGTTTTTCATGAATTCAGAATAAATAATTGGGTATGTCATCTAAAAAAAAATTTTTTTTTTCACCTCAGTGATACGTCACTGTACAAATAAATCTATACCTCAAAAATACAGAAAAGTAGCATAAAAAATTGACGTGTCTGAGCGTTTTTGCAAAAAACAATATTTTGAAAGTTATTTGGGGCGTTCCAGAGTTTTGAACCTCACTGTATATCCAGTTTTTAACTAAAATGTTAGAAGTTTCTTATGGTGCTCTGGTCAATTATTAGTATTCAAATTCAGTGACTGTGAGACCGGATTGGAATGTTTATATAAATAACAAAAACCGACAGAATATTCAACTAAAAACCAAAAGATTTCAAAAGAAGTTATTGTCATCCACATGTATAATTAATCTAATAAACTAAACTCCAGTTATAATCGTCTCCAGACGATGCAGTGTTTTGGATTAGCAGAACAAAATAGACGAAAATTTTGTAATGAACGCGCACGGAGTAAAAACAAAATGCTTTTAAATAAGGTGTTACGATAATAATTATTGTACATACGTATACGTAAAACATTAAACAGTAGGTACACTTTATGTTTTCAAGTAAAGTCATACTATACATATAAATACAAACACAATTAGAACAATTAGAAATTTTACCTTGTGTTAAGAAAACTATCCCGAGAACTGTGCAACTGATGAAATAGAGAACAGTGGGAAAACCGTCCCTTTATCTGAGAGATACTGCGTCCTCAACGGAGTAGAAGACACTCGAGAAAGAAAATAGTCTTTCTTTCTATATATAGGTAGAAAAGCTGCCCTATACACACCAATTATCTGCATATGTAGTGTTTACCTTAATTCGAGTTGTTTATTTAGCTTTATTTAATCGATTTCGAGGCACTTGTCTCTTATTGGAAACTTTAATCATCCATAAAATTACATGGCGGTTGTTTCTGTGAGAATCAGAATCTGTGACGCATCCTGCCTTTATTAATGCAAATATCAAATTGTTGCTTGATAAAAATAACCTGATTAATGTAAATAAATGTGCGTCGGGCTTTGATAAGTCCGCGGAAATGGGCTAATAATAATGTAATAGGGATATGTACCAACAGATAATACCTGAAAGCTTTGAGTTAATCAGTAGAATGGGGGTGGTGTATCAGTTAGGACAAAAATGAGTAAAATTAATTCTATAAATAATTTATAATTTTATTTTATTGGTTCAGAATCAGCGTATGGAATTGAAAAACCTCTGTTCTCGATTACTTGATTAGATAGGTGCTATAAAATGGAAAATATTACATTGGCGTCGTATTCTGAACTAACATTATAGAGAATTATTGATTATAACATCGTTGGGAAAGTTGATCACTGATATCTTGTCACTCAGCAGGAATGATACTTCATGTAAAACAATAATATGACCGTTAATCGAATACGCTACCTTCAGAAATCACGTGCCTACAAAATATGATCATATAAAATGAAAACTCCATCTACTTTGTAAAGAAGAGGAAAATGTTAACCTATTAAATCAGTAAGCAGAAGGAACACTCGCTATCTATAGATACAATCTCCTAAAGGGTGTAAACCTCATGGAGGTTTCTTGAACAATAAATCCCGCCGTCGATCAGTCAAGAATTGATTTTTTCACAAATTTAGTTTTATCTAGCCAAAAATAAAATTCTTTCACTCTTATACAAACAAAAAATATATTTTAAAGAAGCCTTAATTTGCATTTTGTTGATAGCACTGTTTAAATTCCTAGCAAACAAAAGATGGCAAAAATAATACCACTAGCATAATTACGTGAATACGATAAAACTGGTATGTTCATTTATTGGTAGGTACATCAGACAGATACATATTCCCATAAAGCTCTATCAAAGTTTGTGTCATATGATAAGGAAAGCTTAGGGTATTAGGTTAGGAATCATATAAGCTCTGTGGTTCGAAAAACACATACTGACGGAATTCAATAAAGATTTTAAACTAAAGAAAAAGCCAATACTCCAAGAAAGATGGTTACAGGTCTTCGTATAATTTCATATATTCAGTCGGGTCAACAGGCTTAGGTGGTAAGTCTGGGTTAATTCATTTCTACGATCAACAGGTATATGGAGTGTCGAATTAACTTCCTTTTTTTTTTAATAATTTTAAGGTAAGACTGGCGATCTGTGCCTGAATCGGAATGTGTAACGCTCGAACGTTCGAACGGTAAGAAATGACCTCTTCAATTAGCTGAGATGAAAGACTATTTTATTGACAATACCATGGTGGGTCTTTTGTTCAGATCGGATAAGAGTCGATTTTTTTGGTTTTTTCCTGCACGGTAACTGTTAAGAGAAGCAGCCGATGCTATTGCTTCCAAAGGAATACGCTGTATCTTGTCTGTATGTCGGCATCTCGATCGTTGCCCCCATTCTGTCGGCACCCATGAACCGCCGGACACCTTCCCAGCTATAGTAATAAAAGAAGTACATAAAACTGTTAATAGTAGTGTTTGTGTACCTAGGCGGGAAAGTTAACGTTTTACCGAGCTGACAGAAGAAATGGCTACTTTTGGAAGACCGGAAAACCACTTTCCCGCCATAGTGCACACATTTGTTTTTATCCTACACAAGAAAAAATCATAAACTGCACAAAATTTTTAAGAACTACATAAAACTAGGTATTAGTGAATATAATTTTACAAATTAGAATTAGTAGGTGGTATTATTTTACAAATTATGTAATTAATATAAACTTTTATTTACCACGCTTGTCACTAGGATCTTACCAGCCTTGTAACTTTTGTATGTTTTGACGGATTTTGACCACCTTTTTTTGTTGGGTTGGTCTTGAAAATGTGCATTCATCCGACCAAATATTATATAGACAAATTATAGCAACACAGTTTTGTGACCAACAATATTTAATACAAAAGCTTTTTGTTTACATTAGTGACCAAGCATTTGGTCCAATCAAAAAATGCCATTTGAATTTACCGCCTAAATTATTAGGAATTTTGTGACTGTCACCAATGGACGTGGTTTACACAGGTAGGTTAGGTTAGGTTCAAAAGTGAGTGGGCCGAAAACCAGACCTCTCCACCGCGACCATGTGGTCTATTGTGGCTCATACCTACTTATATTTCGCCCAACAGGTCCATCTTCTTAATGTAGCTGATTACCTTATTAGGTGAGAATTTGTTCAGATCCTCTGGCAGAAGTTGTCCTTTGCCAAATAATGAGTACCTGATCCTTTCCCCAGCGGGGCAGGTGCACAATATGTGTTCTGCCGTTTCATCATCTTCTAAGCATAGGCGGTACTCAGCATCTTCTGCTAGGCCGAATTTGCACAGATGCTATTTTAAACACAGGTAAGTAGCAATGCATAAACGTAGAATCGGCGATCGCGAGAGGGACCGTCAATGATTTTACAATTGTTTTTTAATAGTAAATATTACTTAAATACTATTATAAATAGTGTAGTAAATATTATACACATATGTGTATAAATTGCTGTTCTTGAATATGTAAATCGTAAACTTTGTATTTACTAAAATAAAATATTCTATAATTTGTACTTTTAGTTTTACAATTATTATTTTCATCCCCTTAAAACATAGCCGTTCATGCAGTTGGGCATTGTGACAGGAAATTTGTTTAAATTGAGGTTGTGTTTTTTGTTATTCTTGGAAACGATTATTTTATATACTGACAAATAGGCAATTACTTATCTATACATATTGATCGGAGGTGCATTCAAAGAGAGGGTAACTTTTTTTAGACTGTAATCAAGTCCAGCTACTACCATTTTTATTGCGACTTAAATTTCAGAAAGTATTATTAGGTAAAAAGCGGATGACGGATAGTGATAGTGAGATAAATGGCATTTGACAAATAAAACGATTTTATACAAATTTGGGCTTTAAAAGTTCAGTTTGTTCAATATTTCAGTAAGAATCATTTATTATTAATAATATGTAATATAACCAGCTATTTACTATTTATTTAGCATGTTACTTGCTAAAAATTGCGAATGGGTGAATATTATGACAAGAATTCAAAGTGGTTGAAAATAATCCAGGTCATGTAAAATGACTTGATTTTCGAATTTCCCACCCGGCGGCTAATGCGACGTTAGCTGCTCGTGCGACCATCGCTACCAATATAGAAAAGCAAAGTTACTAGAGATACGTGGAGGCGTTGGCCAAAGGAAAAGAAGTTAAAATGGTATGGGTACCAGGTCATAGCGGAATCCCAGGGAACGAAAGGGCTGATGAAGTGGCTCGACTCGGATCTCAGGAACCCAGCCAAGGACCAGAACCGATTTTAGACATTACACGAAGACAAGTCAACATGGCTCTTAATGATTGGGCTCATAAGACACTAAGTAAAAACTGGAGAAGGAGTAGAAGTTGTGGACAAGCCCGGAACTTTATAGTGGAGCCAAGCAAGACCAAGACGGCCTGGCTATTAAGTCGTAGCCGGAAGGCTCTAAACCAGTTGGTGGGAGTTTTAACGGGTCACTGTAGGCTTAGAGGACATCTATCATCGATGGGTGTTGAGGGAGACCCTATCTGCCCAAAGTGCGGAGAGGGCGACATAACGCCTTCCCACTTCTTGGCAGAATGTGTGGCTTTCGGCAGACTAAGACACGACGTCTGGGGGACCGGGGAGCTGCAAGGAGGGGTCAGTTCCCTTGAATGGACCGATATTCTGACCATTAGAAAGTCGGGAAGGTTCGACGAGGGAAGAGGTGACGGAGTTAGGTAGGGAACGACAAGGGTAGGCAAAAAGGGCCCCCTTGTGGCCTACTTGCAAGGTCTTGGCCGTCCCATACCACCACTACTACTACTACTACTACTAGAGATACGTATTCTCCATAGGATGCTCATTTTCAATTTCCGTAAAAGTATTCTATATTTTTAATAATTTCTATGGTTACTCTATGTAATTGGGCTACAATATTCCATCTTGTCCTCATTTGACAACCCCGTGTGTATTTATAAGTATTGAATAAAAAGGGTACCTATGTGCATGTCCCAACTAAATAGAATCTTATAGTATTAACTGATTAATGAGTTGATAACGTTGATAACGCTAAATAATGTTTTATTGATCCACCTTGTATTTAGAATAATGGTAAACAAAATCTAAGGAATCTCTTAAATCGGACCTACGTATGAAGCTGATAAAAATAAAAGTATAACAGCGAGGACGCCCGTCAACAAATAAACAATAATTTTACCTTAATCTTGCTAATACAGCTCTAACCGCCTGAATAAATAATATATGTAAATAGCCGCGTGTTGTCATAAACACGCTAACTTTTGCTAATAAATGGTAAACAATACGGCGGCTAGTCGAAACAAGAATCGGAGAGTTAGATGTTGTACGATAAAATCACAAGATAAATTTAGTATTAAGAGCAATTTTATCTAATCAACGCGGTGTATAAACAATGAATCTTTTAGTCATACAATTATTTTGCAGTGATTTTCGATATGCGCTTGCCAAACAGTTCCGCAAAATGAAGTTTGCTCCTAACGAGCACATGCTAAGGGTGGCGTTGTTGGTGTTCAGCATTTGTTTTGGGGTAAGTCAACTTTATAACATAGTATCTATTACCCAATTGATAATTTGTATTATCTCCTTACTGTAATAATGAGTGTAGGTGTTTTAAAATCAGATTGCACGTGATTGTTTGTGACTCAGGTAAATTTATTGCTTTCATACCTAATATATTATGTACGTATGGTCTTCTAAATTATATAGATCACGAGATATGTCAAGTACTAATTTAATTGAAGATTATTGAAGAGTATGTATCTTTTTATCTGTTTGCATAGAAATAGAATAGTATATGAGAGAGTAGATATATGTTATAGTTCTATATGATAATTTTTCACCAGAAAATCAGCCAGAAATACGGACACAAAACAATTTAGGTTATAAGTATATGAATTGTATCACAATTGTTTTTAATAGAATTTAAAAGACAATAACTTAGTATATCAAAAACATATATTATCTCCCATTAGGTACCATCGAATCTAGTAATGGTAGTTGTTGAAAGTACCTAATGTTGCTGTTTTAAGTAGGTAACTACAACAGGTAAATTATAAAAAAATAATTTGATTAACAACGACAGAAAAAAATGGTCATAGTGCTGCTTCTAATTTGTAGGTCAAGATATTTTTGAAGTTATCTTGCATTTTAGTATTTTTTGTTACACAGGTGTGATTATTAACAGTTTGATTTGGATCATGGACGATGTCGTAATATTTTTAACTTATTGTATCACTTCGATAATTAAAACCAGAAAGTATATTTTTTGTGTAGTGTAATAAATGAGAACTAGATATATCAAAATGACATAATTACGTTATACAGAGTAAATCTAAAACCTATTGCCTTTGTACTAACTATGTACCTGGTATGTAGTTTTAATAAAAAAATTGGAATAAAATACAAGATGAACCACGTAGGATGAACTATTTTTTTATACCAGTTTTGGTAACCATGTTGGTTCTTTAAATTGAAAGATATCAGCATAACCTCTGTTAACTCAACATTTTTAAATGACAAGAGTTGTCATGTTTGTTGTATTGCTGAGAAGTACAAAATATGATCCAAATAGATATAATATTTAAAAACTTCATCATGCAGGATTTACTAGATATTAAAATTGGAAACAATGCTTTAAGAAAGTGAAGTTACGGAATTCCTTCCATCACCAAAGTATAAGTTAAACATTCTATCTAGGCCCACCCATAACAAACGAAATCTTTCTATAGGTATAATTATTACTCAAGTATTTAGAGGTATAGAGAGGTAAATGCCATTGTACTGCAAGAAATGTGCCGATTGTCAACTGATGTTTCGATTGTTGAGCCTGGATCGCCCCAATCGAAATCGCTGGCGTAATGAAATCTTTAAAGATTGCTAATGATTGTTTAATGATGAAGTTCTAATAGTTTTATTCTCGGAATAATTTACAATTACACAGGAAGTACTTAAGGACAAATGTAGAAATGCTACAAAGCAAAATAGATACAAAATATAACTAGTTATATCTTTATATAATTTATGTTTGTACAAACATTGTGTACCAATTATGTTAGAAAATTTCATACGCATGATAAACTGTTGAAATTCATAAAACAAATAAACAGGAGTAATTACAAGGAGCATTTATACACAGATTCTTTTTTTTTTTTTTTTTTTTTTGGAGACAAAAATACATCTTTTACTTGTGAATAACCACCTCAAACAGGTATTCCATAACTAATTCTAGATTATTATGTAAACTAAAGTAAAATGGACGAAGTTATAGAGTATTTCTTAAATTATCATTTGGAATTTAGTATATAAAATAATTTCAAATAAAGACCTTTCAAAGATCAACCACAATCGAAAGTAATTCCAAGAAATGTAGTAACTCCAAGAAAGAAATAATCCCCATTTAGGATATTTTAGTTATGAATGGATATCTTTAAATGAAGTCCAGACATATCTTGAGGAATGGGTAATCAGACAGAATTAACTTTATTTGTAACTGGTAACTAAATGAAAAGGAGAAAGTCTAGAGGAAATTTGATTGATGTAGGAAATATATAGAAGTTAAAATTTCCATGACTAAGAAGTAATGTTCTGTTATCAGTATAATATTGGGCATATAACTGATTCTCTTGATGGAATCGTGCAATGAATGGTCAATTTCAGACGAGTGGGTTATCAATTCAAGTATTGGAATAATGTGGAGAGAATGTCGGTTGACAACCAAATCATTTGTTATGCTGCCATAAAGAGTGGTTAGGTTAGGTTCAAAAGTGAGTGAGACTGAAAAGCATTGGTCCAATTCTCGAGTCGTCGAGAATAACGTCAATATGACTAGACAACGTAGTTCGACAGTTCTCTTACTATAAAAAACTATCCGCCTCCGTAATTTTTACGTCATTTTTGCATATGAGTCCTCACTTAGGTTTTTCATTTTTGCATATGCATATCAGTCCTCACGAACCAAGAATCAGTTCCCAGACTCAGATCCTCCAGCGCGACCATATAATATGGTCTACGGAACATCTGAATCTCTAAGGTATTTCAGAGCAATTGGATGGTCTGGTGTCATATATTATATTTGAACTATCTAGGTTATTGTTGTTGTTTAGAAAACAATTTTAAATCCTATAGTTCTGTTTCATTCCTTCCATGGCAGCATAATAATATCCAGTTCCAGATTTTTCAGATAATTAGTAACTGGGTTGTGTGTCCGTCCAATCAGTTATTATACGCGACGATGGAACGAGACAGATGGAAGCCAAGCATAAAATTGGAGTTGTTGTCTAATTAGTAAAAAGTCATCACAATAAAAAGTTATTTCAGTTTAATGATAAAATTTGTTTCACCACCTCACTATTAAATTTTTTCATAAAATTGCTATAAAAAATTTAAAAAGTTTGCTTTCCAAAGACGGGTTCATGAAATAGTTTATTTTCCATGAGAATATTTTAAGTGTAACTTTCAGCAACTTGTTCAAGACAAGTTGTAACGTTCCGGAAACCTCACAATATTGCCTTTATAGTTCAACTGTCTTATGCGTTCAACTGTCTTTTGTTCGCGTTCATTTGCTAATTGCTCTTTAGTTGAGCAGACTGTAAGAATAAAGTATATAAAGCGTTCTTATACTGCTTATAACAAGTCAGTAAAAACACTCCACTATTTCATTAGGGTAGGTCGGTAGGTTATTTTAATTTTGACATAGAAAGCAGTCAATAAAAAATGAATATTTATTAAATTATTATTTCTGAAAATTTTAGTTACCTACATAGCAGGTAGGTTACTAGATATTTAAAAATAACGATTCTCAGTTACAATTCTACAAAACTCTAGTTTCGGCCATATTTGAATATTTGTCATAGTCTCATTAAATTTATTCTGAGACCATATGCTGGCTTAAAGACCACCTTGTAGGTAGGTATGCAAATTCTATTTTTATATGCCAATTAATATAATAAGGAAGGTAGTAAAAATATTTACTAGTGACTAGTCGCACGTAATTTAAGATCCAATGACACATCAAATATCCTTGACCATGATCAAATCACTTGTTTTGTTACCTGTCATGTATTTGTATAGGGTGAAGCATTTTCAGTGGAGCTGCAGAGTATCTTGGGATTCTCTAAACTTTAAAAAATACTGAAAGTCTGTTAATTTGATATTTATTTAAGAAAATTCGAATGATGTCGAAATCTGACATTTCGATAAATATTTGTGTTATGGGATGATATCTGAACTAAAGTTTATAAATATGGTTATCTAATAAATTATTGAAAAGATATAGGGAAGGGAAATTGCCGGGAAGATATTTTTTTGGAAATATTCTTGAAATATACTTCGGGAATGTTGCTGAATGTTTTCCGTGAATAATCCAAGGGAATATTTCATTGGGCCTAAATTCAAAATAATATTTCCCGGAAACTTGCTGAAAAATTCCAGGGAACATTTACTGGAAATGTTCCCTGAACAGGATTTTTTCCTTCCCGGAAAGTTCCTATTTTGGAAACTTTCCAATATATAAACATATCAGTGGCCCATCTCTAAAAAAAATGTATAACACAAATTTGAATAAGTTTGAAAAGATGTCAAATCAATTTGGGAAAAGGTACCTAATCAAAATAACTTAGGTATCTAATTTATTATTATTACCTGTGTATTCCTGAAATACAATACTTAAAAATAATACAGTTCATCAAACAAACAATAGTACACATCTTAAAAAATAAAGCGTTTTTAATGAAACATTTATATTGGTACACCTATTCTGTCAATTTGCAAGCAAATTATTCACAAAAGCCTATGGAGAGTACTTCTTGCAGATACACAGTTTGAGAGTAACTTTCGAGAAATAGTCAATTTACTATTGAAGACTATTAACTGATTTATTGTTTAATTCTTTAGGTTTTCTTCTAATTTTATAAGCTATTTACAATCGCAACGTTATCAATAGATAATTTGTCAGATCTAGTTCAAATAAGGTCTAATAATCTATCAACAACTAACTACCTATCTAAAAACAAAAATGTGATTATTCACATTTACTTCAATATAAATAACAATGATTTCAATATAAATAAAAATAATAAACTTAATTTTATACGTACTTATATATATTATGAAATATAATATAATAGTCTAAAAAACATTATGTCTAACAAAAAAAAAATATAACAGTTCTCATATAAATTTCGTTTTCCGGATTGTTTATAGTGGTTCATAAATTGGTTTTCTACTAATAGTTTCGCCACTCGTATTCAGCTTCAATGGTGACTTAGCTGTTGCCTAGGTGTAACTCAGTCTCCGTTAGTATCACTGTCATTTAGACCAAACAACTAAATAATCATTACTGATATATCAATATATGGCATGGGCCACGACAGAACAACCTGGAAAACTACATCTGTTTGAGAACAGATGTAGTATCAGTTTAAAAATATATTCTAACATATAGATATTTACCTTCATAGACCACAGAGCGTCTTATATAGGTGGCGAATGCCTAGCCGACATTCATTAGTGAATAGAAATATGATAATACTGATGGTATTTATTTATATAGATAGCTTTATATTCAGCATAATTCCTAAAGTTAAATTTCATATTGTTATTTCAATCTTGCCAAATGCATGAAGTAGACAAGTAGCAGCGAAGTTAGAACGAATCCCAATTGAACATGCCTTTTTGAAAATATAAATTCTGAAATAGATATACCTACTCCAATATATGATACAACTACACAGATATGCCTATCCGGATAGTGACGTCAGTTACGAGGAAAAAACAATTGATAAACACGAAAATAATTATATCACTGCCCATAAGAATTTTCGCATCGCATTGCCTTTTTTCCCTCACGAATGACGTCATGCGCAAACAAACGAAAGTTATGAGCATATCTGTATAGTTGTATCATGCTCCAATATGGATAAACACTTTCAAGTTACTACTGAAATAACTCGCAAGAGTCTCAGATGGACACTTACCTTAACATATAGATATTGGCTTCGTCCATTTTATGTGCTATAAACACACATCAAGATTTTAATTTAAATAGATCAAGATTCCTCAAAATAAGAATAATGACTGGATATATTGGAGCATAGATATCTACAGAGGATTTGAGTTCCTAAATGATCTGGATATTCGATATCCTATATTATGTTAATATATGTAGTTTCTTAAAACGCTTCGATATATTGCTAACTAAATAAAGACCCGAGAAGTTAAGCTGATCCAGTACCGTGAACTCAGCTCTTATAGAAGCTTTTAGAGTCTACAGACAGAACCTAATACCACAGACAAGAAAGTAATCTAATCCAATTACATTCATACCGAATATGCAATTCCTGAATCTTTAGAGTTTGGCATTTCATAACTTGGTTAATAATTATCAGTCATCAGTAACATTTGAGCGTAAAATTAAACATCCGGATTTACCAAATTTCACGGCTTGGCGCTCATTCTATATTGGAATAATTAATATTAGAACCGATATTAGGTATTGTATACTTAGTTTTTTCTGATTTGGTGTTAGTTCTTCAAGCATAAATAATATCAATAGTGGCAGTTCAGCATTAGCAGCCACCATTAATATTTAAAACCCACTTCCACATTCTCAGAAAGAGCACTATGTAAGAGATATTAGATATTGTCTCATAGGGCTGACTGGTACTGAACAATTGAGTCAGGCTTGCAGCAATGAAGCTTGTAGCAATCCTTCCGAAGAAATGAATAAATATCCATAAATGCGCCTACTTGTAAGAAAATCCTAAAAGAATTTTGGAAGATAATTACCATATCAAATATTTCCTAGCGCAGATGATTTATACTGAAATAAATATAGTACCTACTTTGTATTCGATAGTTGACTTCTATATTAAAAACCGAAATAATTGAATCATTGTATCTCGAGCCAATCTATGTACAGGGTGTATTTGAATGGAAGAGTATAAACGATACCAGATAATCTTGAGGTTAAAATAAAACTATTGAGTCAAAAATACTTTAGTCCAAAGTTACTTTTTTGCCAAGTTACAGGTACCAGGTTACTATTCAAGTCTAAAATAAAAAAAAATCGGTTTCTGAAACTAATGAATATATTCCTTCTTTCAAAACTATTAGAGGATATCACACACTAGTTCTCTTGTATCACACAAAATTTTAATTAAATACCTATGTATTTCCAGTAACGTGCACCCAGTATTATGTGACCCATTTTTCGAAATATGAAATTTTACGCCACTGGCTAAATACAAAAATATAGTTTTATTGGACTTCGCAAACTATATAATTGTGCATAAGACTGTGGAAAAACGTACAGGGTATTTAATTTGTAAAAACCAACTTATGATGGTTTAAAATTAACTAAACTCAGTATTAATTTCCACCACCCTGTATAGATACAATTAAACCACTTGGAAATTATGGATTACAAGCTTAGGGGTCTAGCTGTCCCTCATGTGAATATTCTAGCTTTATTTTTTTACTGCAGAGTACACATTACATAGTTTTAAGTTAGTTACTGTTTCTATTTATTTAAAAAAAATAAAAATTAATATCTGGAAAACGGTTAATTTCAGTAATAAGGAAACTTTATAAAAGTCTATACAAAATTTTACGTAGAATCCAAAATTATACATAATATATAAGGCGTTTCACTTAAAATAAAGTAGGTGACGTTAACTTCTGGTATAACCAAGTGTTACGTGGATGCCATTATTTTATTTGAGGAAAGCATATCCGAAAACGTTATTGCCAAATTTTTTTAAATTTAAATCGAATTAGTCTCAAATATTCTAATGGGTGGTCACCGTGAGACACCCTGTATATTTATACATATTTTAATAAAGCATTTTTCACAAATATGAATACATTGATTGAGGGGACTATTTCAAAAAGTAAGAGAGATTCCTCCAAAAGAGTGTTTCGTAAGAATGATGTGCTAGAGGAAGTTATTGTAGCCTAGCATCAAACTGATAAAATTTTTTGATATCGTCTGTACTCTTTTCGGCGAATTCCTCCAATTTTTAGACACAGACCTATCAACCCCTATATGAAGGTATTTGTGAGAAAACGCTCTATTCAAATGTGAAAAACCATAGATTGCCTCATTTAAAAAGGTAAAATAAATATCACTCCACAGGGTATTTGGAGGATCAATTATTACGCACTTTCGTAAATCTATCCAAAAAGATGGAATAATTTTTATCACAAAACAGTAAAAGCCGTTCCTAAATTCAGCGATTGCATTGTGATGGGCTATCAATCTTGTTCGCAAATTTAGCACAAAATTGTATGATGTCCCATCAGAAAACCATCACTTCCATCATTAAATAGTTATGATAAATTTCAAGTTTTGTGATGGAAAATAGAGGAGGCATTGTCATGTCATTAATTTTGAGGTTGGTATGTTGTTTCTTGTTTGGTTCAAGGGATGCATTTTTGATAAAATCATAAAAATAAACACAATGTACCTAGTAGATTTCTTAGTCACAATGGAGGGTGAACAATTACCAGTGGATATTTTGGTTGGGGAGACAAAATATACAGTAGTTCTTACTCAACAAGAGATTTATGAAATGAACGTTTATGCGCATGTCTCCATCTATCATTAAACCTAGCTTCTGTTCATAAATTAATCCTATCTGTCAATTGTTCTGATGAAATCCATGTCCACCATTAATTCATCACATCCACCAGTTACGTCATCCATCACAAAATTGGGCTGAATTTACGAAAAGGCGTATTTGTATGAGACTATGCTTATAGAATTCGTAAATAAAATATCGAATTCATAAACTAATATGAACGAAGACAGTTTTCCGGACTTTTGGCATACAATGTATTTATAATGTTGGTTACATAACTGATACATATTTATATTTACTTGAGAAGATGGGAATATTTTCCTGTGTTTGACGTTTAATCAACGTTTTCTTCTGATATTCACGGCTAGATATAAAAGTGGCTGTAGACTACAGCCACTCAGAATACTTATAAATTAGGTCCAAAATTAGGTCCACCCACTACAGACTGTAGTGGGTGGAAATCTAATTTTGTTTATAGTACGTCATATCATAATATACATATACATGTGCTATTGCTGATATCGTCAATTTTTGAGTTTTATATTGCGCATTGGTTTTAGAAAAATTTCACTGGATCTGCTTACAGGAAGTTTGCTTGTTTTAAACTATAATAATCTTACATAACAGGTATTATTAACTTAAGAGGTACAAGCGCAAAAAAGATACTTTATATAAGAGCTAGGCTTGTTTGTCTCTTCAATATTGCTTCGACATGAACTTATTCTAGTTTTTGTGTAACACAACATGTATAATGTTGATAATATGATAATGTGATAATACATGTATGCTATGCACAACATGTATTATCACTTTTAAGAAGTCATTTTTAATAAGTCCAAAGGGAATCGATCAGATCATCTTGGTGGTCATTCGACGGGATCTCTTCTACCAATCCAATGCCACCAATGTATTCGCAATGGAAAGGACTTTAAAATTATGTGTTAGAAGTAGCGTAGTTCCATTTGAAATTTTAGAGCTGTGGTTGCTAGGGGTTAAGGGGATGAACATATGAAGTTGGCTTGACTGTCAAAAATGTTCCCCCAAGAAGAGAAATTGACGCGCCTCGGCGAATTGTAATTTTTTTTTGGGTTTTATAATTATAGGGAGTCAAGTTTTCGTTGAAAGACCCTGCAGATAGATATTTAAAAGTTCTTGAGTGAATATACAGTGTGGGTGAGTTTGCATTACACACTCAGTAACTACGTAAATATCAAGATAATAAAATCTTTCAAAAAGTATTTCTAAGTGATTTTTTGTGCTCTTTTCAACCCTCTGATTAAAAACGCTCTCATTAAAAAAACAAAAGAGCAGCGACATATACAGTAATTTTTTTAAAGGACACCCTGTATTTTATTTCATAATTTGAAATCCTATAAAATCCTGAATATGGCACCATTTTTATTTTTTTCTTAAAAGTGATAATATATAGGAACAATACAAGAAAATTATCGGTAGTAGGCCATGGATTGCACAATTATTGAAAGCAAATCATGTTGTAAAAACAAAAGTTATACAAATAACCGTAACTTTGTTAATGATGTTATTTATTTCAATACATATTTTGTTGCAGTTCTACAATTCATGACCTATAGTACCAAAATTTACAGAATAAATAGATATTCTGTAAACTTTGCTAGTACCGATAATTTCTTGTATTGCTCCTAACTTACATATTATCACATTTAAGGAAAAATAAAAATTGTACCATATTCTGAACTTGATAGAATTTCAAATTATGATATAAAATACAGGGTGTTCCTTTTAAAAAATTCACTGTACATGTCGCTGCTCTTTTGTTTTTTTAATGAGAGGGTTTTTAATCAGAGAGTTGAAAAGAGCACAAAAAATCATTTAGAAGTACTTTTTGAAAATATTTAATATCTTGACATTTACGAAGTTACTGAGTGTGTAATGCAAACTCACCCACATAGGTATAGGTATAGGTTTTTAAAACTAAAAACTTGAAAATCTCTGTAACAATAAGAATATTTCCCTTTTTGACCAAAGTACATTTAATAAATGTACTTATTTCAGGTACTAAGTATATGCCTGATAGCCCTGGGAGTAGTGTACATAGATGAACTTGGATGGCCAAGGAGATATATCGGCTTAGACTTCTTGGAACTCCCCACGCTGATCATCATTTTGGGCGGTCTAAGTTTAGTACTGGCTGTAGTAGGATGCATTTGTGCAAAAAGTTATAATAGACCCTTCTATATATTTGTAAGTATACATAATTGGTATGATACAATCGCCTCAGACCTAGTTTTTCCTGACAGTTTTTTAAATTTGCCAGTGGAGAAGTAAGTATCGCTTTACCAACATTACAAGAACCTACCAAAACTTTATTTGCACATTTGCAAGTTTTATATTTTCTGATATTTAGATATTTTCAGAAATATGATAAATACTTTACAAAAACGAACATTTAAGTTATATTTTAAATGGTATAACATGCTGGTATAAAATCCCACATAGGAACCTGTCTGAATGTTATTATTTGCACCTGTAGCTTAAGTTAATACGAACTATGTTATTTTCACTATATATAATTCTACATTTTATAGAATATAACTATATGAGTTACACCACTCTGTCGGAACTTTTATCTTTCGAGATCACAAGCGTACCGCCACTATCTACGTTTGACAGCAAAACATCCTAAGTACGAGGGACATTACAAACGTACTTTGGTTTCACGCCGACAGTATTTGATTACTTGGGGTTGTCTAAAAGTGCAGTATTAAATTATACAACTTAAAATTGTTCAATGGGTAGGTAACTTGACCATGTTCAAAATTACATCATAATAATAATAATAATAATAATAATAATAATAGCTTTATTGCCCAACAGTTACCCATTTACAGAGCAATTTACATGCAAATTCTTAAAATTAAAATTAAGTGGCAAACAAAAAGATAAAGATATAGTTTAACAAGAAAAACAAAAAGCGTACAAAATGCTTGGACTAACATCATAGTTCAGTCGCCAATTGTATCTCGTACTTTGCTTTTGATCTCATGTATATTACAAGAGAAAATATCACATACATTAGCAATTTTATTTGCGTTAGAACACATTAAATTAACAGGTGACTTTAATAACAAGTTGGTTTGTGCTCTTTTACAAATGAAGGTAGTATTGTGCCGTGAAGCCAACCTAGGTATACATATGTTAACTTGAGATAGCAATGCAGGACAATCAACTTTACCATGTAACAATTTATACAAAAATATCACAGCTGCTTGCCACCTACGCTTCTCAAGAGATATAAAATCAAATCTTGTTAGTAACTCAATATAATCACAACCTCTAGGAGGATATATTCCACTGATCCTAAAATTAACAAACTTTAAAAATTTTTTTTGAACTCCATCAATCGCAGTTGAGTACTGAGTATATATAGGATTCCAAATAAGGGAAGCATATTCTAATTTTGTTCTAACCAAACTAAAGTATAATGTAGTCAAAGCAGATACATCAGTAAAATTCCTACAGTTACGAATAATAAAACCCTGCGCACTATATGCTGATTTTACTATATTACTAACATGAATGTTGAATGTAAGCTGAGAGTCAAAGTGTACTCCCAAATCCCGCAAGGAATGGGTTCTTTCTAATACCGTATTGTTAATAGAATAAGGATATTCTAGAAGGTTTGGTTTACGATTGAATGTAATTACTTTGCACTTAGAGATATTCAAGTATAGGTAATTCTTCAGACACCAATCTTGCAACAGATCAATTTGTTTTTGTAAGTAAATACAATCATTCATGCCAGCAATGGAAGCATATAACTTTAAATCACCAGCAAACATTAAATTGCCACAATCCAGCATATCGCATAAATCATTAATAAAAATTAAGAATAATAGGGGCCCCAAGTTAGATCCTTGGGGAACACCACTGGTTGCAATATAATTATTTGAGCAGAAACCGTTATAACAGACATAGGTACTGTGTGCAATTGCTCAAGTAGGACTGAATAAGGTGGAAATATGTATCGTTTATACCCAAACAAGACAGTTTTTTTAACAACAATTCATGACTTATTTTAATATCATGATATCACTATCATGATAATTACTTATTGGGCTTTAAATTGTGCCTTAGTAAAAGATGAAACATTTTGCAAACTGATTTCTATATAGGTCTACAAGTAAATCAAAAATAAAATTGGCGATAAAATGTTTATTTAAATATTTAAAAACACAAATATATACATTATTTTAACTAAAATAACAAATAATATAATTCATAATCTATACTATTATTTAGAAAAGTCACAAATGCTGTAATATTTAAAGTTTTGTATTAACTTTTCTGGGTGCTGTTCAATTTGTTATATTTTGATCAGCAAATTTTAATGTAAAGTAAATACGGGTTCTGATATAAAAATTAATAAAACATGTCCAAAGGAAGGTTTTACATGTGTGAATAAAAGTTAGGTATATTCACGATATGATTTTTTAGTGGTTTCCAATATTTTCGTGGCAAACTAATTCCCCAAATTTACTAATAAAAATATCTGCTAATACTACGACAAATTACACGGTATTTCTAACGGGTACAACTAATCCTTGTGATGTTGTGCTACTATAGAATTTAAGATCAAAGAATGTGGTTTGTCTATTTGCTAAAATTTCTACAAATTTCACAGGAATGTTGTAAAAAACATTTTCTTAAAAAATATTCGGTTACATATATTGCAAGGGACAACCACCCATAGCAAAATATACACAGTAAAAAAAGACAAATGGTAAAATTACTAAATGGTAATCGTAATTTGCTGCAGTGTTATTTCTAACACGAACTGGGTAGTATAATAACTAAACCTTTAGAACTTATATTACACGAACGATATACCCGCCAAGTTTATAGAAGTACTCATAAATTGTAATAAAATTTACAAAACCCTGTGTTAAAAATGAATCAATCCGCCATAAAAACGGAATAATTACACTGTGAATAATTAACTATTACACATTACCTTGTAAAATCTACTGTGTTAAATTACTTTTATGTAATGTAATAATACACCGATATGTCTAACACTGCCGAGTGTGGACTATTTAGGTACACACTGATGAGTGTGGATTTAGTGTTAAAATCAGTCGGATTTTTTTACTGTGTACCACAAGCATTTTTAAATGAAATAAAAATAAAACATTAATAAACAATCACTTGTTTTTCTCACTCTATATCAATCGCGCACAACACGTTACACGTCGAGCGTGAGCCACTGGGTAAATGACTGGGTATCGAGCGGACCTGAAACGGGTGAGGAGGGATTAGGTAACGCGGCAAGTGGTCAAGAATGGGGTAACACATCAGAGTAATAAATAAAGGGGAGACCGTTATTTACATTCTAAAGTGAAGCCTTGAGGTAAATGTATTTACAAACATCGGTCCCTGCAACGTCCTTGACATTGATGCCGAAGTTACTTTTTTATTTTTATAGCTAGGTACAGCCGTCATCATTTTCATTGATTAACATGTAAAGATTTACCACATTCTTGACCTCAATCAATTTACAAATTAGTTACATTGTAATATGTTTAAGGCTACCCACTATTTTTTTGTGACTTGTGTTATAATTATAGGCTCTCCATATCCATCAATACATTATTGAAATTTCTAGCGATATTAAGCGCCGGAAGTGGCAACATTGCCTGGTATTAACCTAATATAGCAAGTAACGCCATTATTTTGAAATCAAAAATTGGTGAAGCCGAGTGTTTTATGTGTTCTTAAACTGTGTTTTTGAACTTAACTTTTGTATATAATTATGTATATTGTAAGAATTTCCGTGATATAGCTTGATACGCCACTACGCTGATACGATCAGGGACCATCGTGTGTTCATTATGTATTGTTTGTTTATCAACATCCAGTAGGTTGAGGTTACATGTTTACATTATGCTTTGAAATAGGGAATGCGGTCTCCCCTTTATTTATTACTCTGATGGTAACACATAATTCTGTAAACTTTGATATTAACTTGGGCTGTTTGGTATTGAATACTACAAAAATGTATTTTTAATCTTTTAGGTGTTTCAATCTTGAATAGTAATAGGGAAATGTTGAATTTGGTGTATCGGGTAAAAAATAATGCTCGGAGTAATGTTTTCGACAGAGATAATATTTATTCTGATGGATCACCCTCTGCATCAATATCCTCGTAGTGAGAGAATACCCGATCCAAAAAAGTGTGTTTCACTGAAAATAATCAAGCAATTTATTAATTTTTTACTTTACGATCATCGTTTGAATAGAATAGAATAGAATAGCATTTATTGGCCATATTATGCATATAGATACATTTATAGCAAGTCACAGCAAAGTACTATACATGGAATACAATCATGTAAGTTACTTTGTCAAAAATAAAATCTATACATAAACAGTAATGCTATACAGTGTTTATAAAAGGAAACGTACACAAACACACGCACACACAAATAAAATGCACCTTTTGACAAATGTAAAGGAGAATTGTGTGACCGAATGCTTATATTAAATTTATTTTCTAATTTTTCTATTGTATTTGAAGTACCTATTTTTACATCACTCTTAGTTTATCCCTCTAAAAATCTGGGGTTGCTATGAGAAAAAGAAATCCTAACTTTTGTTTTTTATGTAAAATTTTGGGTATTTCTCAAAATTAATTAAAAATTACCACCGTGGGTAGTACAGAGATCAAATAATGTCGATAGCAGATGGTAAATAAAAAATGCATTAAAATATTTTTATCACTTAGCGATAACGGCAGTTGGAATGATGATTTGATAACAGAAAAACAAGAGTTAAACATATGCCGTGTGATGGTTGAGAGAGAATAACATGTATTTTCTAGATTAACTAATCAATTGAATACAATTTGCAAAGCTAATTATTGCTTGGAAATAATTATTATTTGTCACATATGTAGTAGTATTTATTTAATTATTATGTTATGCTTCTGAAGAAAAAGTTTGCAATTAAAAAATAAACTTCCTTCTTTTAGAAAAAAACATTTCAATTCAATTTTTATTTTACAAACATTTTTTGACCTAAAAGTATTATTTAAATTATCATGTTGCAAATATTGGAGTGGGTATAAAAATGTTAAAGGGAAAAAATCAGATCTATATTTGAAAAAATAAAGTTGATCATGGTCACAACCTGATGAAACGTTTTACCTAATGTAATTGCTGCTATGATATCGACTGTAAATAGTAGCAATAGAAAAGTGTTGCTAGTGTAAAGAATTTGTAACAATAATAATAAAAACTAACTAATTTGATTAAATAAAGAAAAAGCAAGGGGATTTATGACTTTTGCAGCATACTGTAGAGTATTCAAATTATCTATCTAAGCTGTATTGTATACCTTAGTGGGCTTTCACACCAAAGTAGCATGCAACGTGCGACTTGCTGCCAGGAAGCAGGAGCCACGTCGCAACTCTGGCGTCTTCAGGATTTACTTTTATACCAAAGTCGCTCAGTGCGACATCATTTATCATCAGACCTCCGTTGGTATATAATAAAATAATTGCCTACATGTCGTCGGAAGAAGACAATATTGCGATGATTGCTGCAGCGATTGCGAGGAGGAGGAAAAAAGAAGAAAAGCCGGATTCATTCATCCGTATTTTAATTAATAACTATTAATAACTTTATAATTTATTTATATCTATAAACTTTATAACTATTAATAATTAATGACTTTAATTAATAAGAATTAATTAATAACTCGGCCACTAAATACGTCAAACAACGTTTGCGCAGCTTGAAAATGCGTCGCAATGTATCAAAATAATTATACGACCTGTTTTATAATCGAGTCGCAAGTCGCATGTTGCCACATCGCATTTTTTCCGCGCCATTCCGGTGTGAAACCATCCATATATCATGCTACTTTGGTGTGAAAGCCCACTTACACTTTCTGTGATTCCAATGGTGGCGTGGCATAGAATTTGTCACAAGATATTTCCGATTTGCGAGTTATTATTTATTTTACAGAATTGGATAAAACATTATCTCATGAGTATTTTGATACAGGGGTTAATATAACTCTATTATAATATATAATAAAGAAAATATATTTCGAAAGTTTCCCATTTCAAAGTCTTTGAAATAGATTTACTGGGTCTATCTACAGTTCTTACAGTATGTTCTATTTAAAAAATCAAGTTTGTCATTTAAGTTTGGTCACAGATGCCCAATTGTGTTTCAGCTAGCATATTCAGAATCTCAAAAGACACCCTAAAATCTGTATTTACAACTTTCTTTTGTTAAATCAAAGATTAAGGACTTAGAGGCTAATAAATTAGAACTAATAGTAATGATAGACTCCTCGAGTGCAGACTTTTCCTCTGATTTTTCATTACGGGTTTCCTCTCTGCATAGAACCAAGAGGTATGAACACCTTCCAAAAACTGGCTTGAAGTCTTTCTATAGTTTTCTCATCATTTGATAAAATGATGGGAATTTTGTTAGGTACATTCAATAGGTACTGTGTGTGAGGTTCAAAACTCTGGAACCCCCCAAATAACTTTCAAAATATTGTTTTTTTGCAAAAACGTCAATTTTTTATTCTACTTTTCTGTATTTTTGAGGTATTGATTTATTTGTACAGTACAAAAAAAATATTTTTTTTTTAAATGGCAACCCCAATTTTTTATTCGGAATTCATGAAAAATACATTTTTTTACGTATCTTTGACTAAAACTTTACAGAAAAGAAACCTTTATAGGGTTACAGAAGAAATTTTTCGATATAAATGCAATGCAATTTATTGAAACAAAATATCAAAAATTAGGTTACTTACAATAATATTAAAATTAAATCAAATGCTCAAATTGTTGTCCATTGACTGCCTGACAATGAGCTAAACGAGAGATGAATTCATTTTGAACATTATTGATAAAATCAGGCGGAATGTCTTCTATTACTTGCTGAATTCTGTTTTTTAATTCATCAATATTTTCTGGCCTACTCTCATACACTAGACCTTTAACGTAGCCCCATAAAAAATAATCGAGTGGGGTCAGGTCTGGGGAGCGAGCAGGCCACTCTATTACACCACGTCGACCTATCCACCTATTAGGAAAAACTTCATTTAGGTAAGTACGAACAGGAAGAGCATAGTGAGGTGGAGCACCATCTTGCTGAAACCATATCTGGTCATCAATTGAATTTGGATCATTCGCATTTGGAAATAAACCAATTAAAGTTGGGAATAACTCCATTCTTACGAATTCCAAATATCTTTCCCCATTTAAATTTCCATCAAAAAAGTATGGTCCCAAAATTCTGTTTTTTACTATTCGCGCCCAAACATTAACTTTTCTAGGAAATTGCGTGTGGGATTCCTGCATCCACTGTGGGTTCTGTGTTGCCCAATAGCGGCAATTTTGTCTGTTAACGGACCCATTAAGACAAAAAGTGGCCTCATCAGAAAAAATAATATTTTTTACTGAGATGGTATTGTTATTGCAACGTTCCTGCATGATTTCACAAAATTGTACTCTACGATCAAAATCGTCTTCTGAAAGCTCATGAACCAGTGTTACCTTGTACGGATGATATTTATGTTTAAGTAAAATCCTGCGAACAGAACTTTTACTTATGTCCATGGTTGCGGCAACTTGGCGGGTACAAACATGGGGATTTTCTTGAACTAATAATAAAACGTCAAGTTGAGTATTTTCACCAATCTTGGTACGACCTGTTCTTGGTAAATCACGAGCGTGACCATATTCTCTGTATTTACTATTTACTAATAATTTTACTCACTGTTGAACGCACAATTGGTGGTCGATCTTGATGAGTATTATTAAACAGCTCACACACTTCTGTTGCAGTTCTCCTTCTATCCCCGTAACCAACCATCATAAGTATCTCAATCCGTTCTTTCTCCGAAACAGACATTATTAGATGAATAATACGAGATAAACAATAAAATAATAACAATGAAATACCAAAATTATGGATTTAAATTTTGCTACGTGTTAAACAAATTAAAATTTTGACATTAGATAAAGCAATGATATTGTTTGGTTTCAATAAATTCCAGAACCTACTCGGTTTAAATTTAGAGAACATTTGTAGGTTTTTTTAACTGTAAATTGCATTTATATTGAAAAATTTCTTCTGTAACCCTATAAAGGTTTTTTTCTGTAAAGTTTTAGTCAAAGATACGTAAAAAAATGTGTTTTTCATGAATTCCGAATAAAAAATTGGGGTTGCCAATTAAAAAAAAATTTTTTTTTGCACCTCAGTGATACGTCACTGTACAAATAAATCAATACCTCAAAAATACAGAAAAGTAGAATCAAAAATTGACGTGTCTGAGCGTTTTTGCAAAAAAACAATATTTTGAAAGTTATTTGGGGCGTTCCAGAGTTTTGAAACTAACTGTACAAGTCACAGAGCTGTTGGTTATAGTTAGTAGTAGTTTCAGTATTAGAGATAATCTAAAATGAATTTTTCATGAATCATGACTTTGCTTTACAGTTTGGAACAACCTTATGTGTAGTCCTGTGTCTCGAATTGGCTATAGGTGTTATGGCCTTTAAAAATTCTGGAGAGAGTCGAAGGAACCAAACACAAGCGTTGATAGAGGCTCAATACAAAAACAGTAGTTTCAAAGAATTTTTCATGACGATAGAAGAGCATGTAAGTTGAAGTAGCTGAAGAGAGTGCAAAAATAAGAGAGGCTGTTAATTTGAAAATGCTTAATTTTTGTTCATTTACATGTATGTATTGTAAGCTTTAATTATTTATTTTATATTATATAATTTGTATTATTTTGTTAAAACTTTAATTATTGTTATTATCGTAACATGTTCACATACAGAAGGAAATAATAAACATGGTAATTATCTGCTGTTGACACATTATAAGTTGCCAACATTTGAGTTACTATGGAGCACAGATCATAGGTCTGCTATTATTATATACATTATAATAGAAAACAAATCAATTTTTAAAATAGTATATAAATTAGTATACCTATACATCCATACTGTAGTTCTGACACTGCAATCATTTATGGCATTGTGTCAGAATAGTTAAAGTTATTAAGTTTTGCACTCTCTTTCTCTAAGAAGACTGTAAATATATCTCCACTGTAAATAATTAATTGCACTGCTGTATGTATAAATAATTTATTGTTTCAAATATGTGTTATAAATAAATGTGTTTGTGTTGCTTGTATTTTTATTATTACACTATGGTTAGTGTTTATGCACTAACAGTTATTTTAATTCTGCACTATTGCTGTCACAATATAACTATTTAAGGCGTTTTATAAAATAAAAGAATCAGATGAAATTGGTTAATATTTACCAGAAATTTGAGCTAATGTGTAATGAAAGACAAAAATGGTTTTCCAAAATGTACTATTATACCTAATGATCAATACATACTACAGTAATGCAAATTTTAGTGTCGATGCAATGTGTCTCCAATTTTTGGATCTCTGCTTTTTCTAATATGTCAACTACTTTTCAAATTTCATTTATACTATTTGCTTATAACACCAATACAAACAATATCGTCGCATGACAGTTAAATACCCTTTGTTGAGTCGATCATTGTAATAATATGTTTAGAGTAAATGTGTAGAAAACAAGAACTATTAGATATCATCGAAACGCATTCGGTGTACATTTTTATAGTATCTGTCAAGTTTTTTGTAGTATTTCTCAGTTCTTAGTTATCATGCCAAACACATGATACATGTCACTAAATACTTGATTATACTTGTCACAAAATAGTCTTTACGTCATTGAATTCATACAAGCTATACAAATTTATGAAAGGTTTTGTAGAAGACATACCATCCCTCGAATAGAATGAAAATCCGGAGGATGGTAGGTAAGTAAAAGATCTCTATATCACTACAAAAGTGGGGGTCCGGCAAAATTACCAAATTTTATAGCTCCATTCATTCAACCAAATATCATGCAATCCTGGTTAGAAGACAAACACTTTCCAAAGCACAGGTGTTCTTCGAACAAATAAAATCTGTAAGCATTGTCAGATTTTAATTACTGAGATGGCTGCAGGTTTGTCTATGCTGCAAAGTCAGTTAGATTGAAAAATATTATATGGTATATGTTGAAAGTAATTAACAACATTAAAATTAACATAAACCAAAATTATTTGAAAAATTATTTTCTAAGGGTCATTAAGATAAGAAATGATACATAATAACTTTGATATCCTGTAAAGAATATCAACAGACAAATAGTCAATATTGTTTACCTATACGAGATTATCCAAATAAAATATATATTCCTGGAATCTTTCTGAATGTTACTTGTTACTTATGGAGCTATTCTCCAAAACAGTGTGGCAGTGTCCTTCCATTTTATTAGAACCATAAGCAAAATAACATTGAGCAAGCCATAACTTTGATATCCTGTAAGGAATATCAAAGTCCATAAAATCTAAAATGGTTTCCGATTATGTGGACATAATAAATTCGATATCAGAACGGGCTAAATCATAAATTTTTCAAATGTAAAGCAAAATCTCTTGTACTAAAAAGGCATTTTATGACTAACAAGAATTTATCATTAGTAATTTTCTTGTTATTTGATATAGGTATATAGATAATGTATCAGCTGTGTGCTGTTTGAGTCTTACAATTCAATTTTTTAATCTCATAATTCCTTATGTCATGTGACTCTTTCTAAGTACCTACCTATAACATTTAAAGTTTAAATATGTGCTTTTTAAATATATTGCTGAATTTTTATATAGTATGATTTTTTATACATTTATAAATATCTAATTATATACCTAATGTCTAAACCATCTACTATTTTAAATTTGGGATTTATTTAATTGTCATTATCTTTTAGTACATCCCTTTTGTTTTTATTATGTAAAAACAAGTTAAACATAGTGTAAAACAATAAAAAAATAGAAAAAGTTCAGCATTCAGAAAATATTTAATATTTTTTAATATTCAGCAGACGGCTTATCTCAAAGAACTATTAAATTAAGTTCACTTTCAATACAACATTGACAATTTTTTGTTAAAATTACTTGTCTTGCCAGTTTTATAATTCTTAAGTAATATTTTAAAGTACCACAAAAGTGTAACCGATATTTATAGAAATTTCAAACCTTTACTAGTAAATCTGAGTAATACCATTAATACAGATTTAAATAAGCAATTTATCGGTTCACAACTGGATTTATCATCTGAGATTATCTAATGGGCTAAATATATTTTTTGCATCATATGGCATTTTCCTAAAGAAAAACTTACACTTAAGTATAGGCACAGTATAATGCTAAAGAAAGCATTATACTGTGGTATAGGCATGTCCATGGCAAGCCGTGGTAGCGACTTACACAATGCTGGCAAGCAACATTTTGTGGCTAGTACCACAGTATAATGCTTGTCTTTAGCATTATACTATGCTAGTACTTTGGATGGTGACCGTACCAGGGAGATCCGTAATGCTTACACGCACTATCAAGTGGTCTGTGAGCAAACTCACAGAACATATACAAATTTAGGCGAGGGTTGTGCAGAAGATGTCCTATCCCTCGAATAGGATGTAGAGCCTAAGATCATAGAAGGACAGCTTATGTAATAAATAAGCTGTGACAGAAGTGTGGCATCTATGGATATGTTATATCTCTATCTAACTGCCTTACACAAGAGCCTATCTTCTTCTTTCTTATTGCATCAGTCCACTGAACCCGCATGTAGGTACTTTCGTAGCGTGTATATTTGTATTTTTTTTAAATAAATATGTAGTTATTTTTAAGTCTAGAAGGTGTTATATCTAACAGTATGAAATAAAAAATTGCCGTTTTCATAAAATAAATACCAAGGATAAAATTGTTGGGTTAAATTGAAAAATAGCGCCCAGACCTCAATGCAAACAACAGCACAGTTAAAGACATCGACGTTTCAGAGTTTTTTCTCCGTTTTTTCCATATTTAACGTAGCGAAAAATGGAACCACATACATGTACATGTATGTGGAATTATATAGTGAGGACATAAAGTCCCCCCCCCCTCTAACTTTTGAACCACTGGGTAGATTGTGATGAAATTTGGAACGATAATATATGACTAAATTCTGCATTTTTTGACACATCAATGACAGCTCTGAATGTCAAAGTGACAGCTGGACGCGCAATAGGAAATTTTTTTTAAATGGAAATGGGGGTCGAGTGGGGACTTATTTTGAAGCTAATTTTATTCTCAAAACATCCCCCAAATTTGAGAACATTTGGTTCAGTAATTTACAAATAAATCAGTTTATAACATAATCTTTTTACCACATAATCTTTATAATAGAACTTACCCATGGAACATTTATTTGTCAGGAGGTTCTTGGAGGTCATTTTCAACATATTTTGAAGTAACACGTGTTTTCTAAATTTGTTTCTGCCTCTAAAATTTTTTTTTTTTTAGGTTTATTTTAAATTACTTCATATTTTTTTAATTTAGGTTATTTTAGGTTAGGGATGGTTTATTGTTATTTGTTTACTTTTAATTTTTGTTCTGCTTTGAATAATTTACAATAATTTGCAATATGTATGCAAAAAAATGATATAACAGAAATCGATATTACTGGTTTTTATTTGGAAATTATTGAACCAAATGTTCTCAAATTTGGGGGATGTTTTGAGCATAAAGATAGCTTCAAAATGAGTCCCCACTCGACGCCCATTTCCATTTAAAAAAAATTTCCTATTGCGCGCCCAGCTGTCACTTTGACATTCAGAGCTGTCATTGATATGTCAAAAAATGCAGAATTTAGTCATATATTATCGTTCCAAATTTCATCACAATCTACCCAGTCGTTCAAAAGTTAGAGGGGGGAGACGGACTTTATGTCCTTACTGTATAGATCTAAAACGGAATTCCATGAAATGCGGAGAGTACAGTACTACAGTACTATATGTTCATCTGCCCTTTCATGCTGCATTAGGCCCGTAAGATGGGCTGTCGTGGGCAATCAATATAATAACTCTCATGCACTGGGCCTTATTAATGGATCAATACAACAAAGATGAACTTGGATTACACAGAAATTATTTCGTTAATGATCTTAATACGAATCCTACTGTTTGTTTTATCTTCAGTTATGTTCATTCACGGATATTCTAATATAATGAAAAACATTTTGCATGATAAAAAAATTATTATAATACAAACTTTCTACTGATGACGAGTTGAGGATCAACTTGAAAAGTTAAAAAATCTAGTTAAGTGTTCAATTTCATTTAAATTTGATTATAATAATTATATTATTTAGACAATTCAAAATATGATTTGTAATATTACAGAATCTTGTATAAAACTAAAAAACCTCTGATGAAATTCCCCTGAGTTAATTTATCAAATATTTATTTTATTGCATATTATACAGTAGTTTTTTGGGGCAAACTTTAGAAGTAACTAAGAAATAGATAATTTACAGAGATAGATACCTATATACAAATAAGTTTTAATCTATTTTTGGTTTTCGACCTGAAATAAAAGAACTAACACTTCAAAATTGCACCATGTGATGTCGATAAGTTTATTGTAAACAGGAGATAATTAAATCTAACGATAAGTTCATACAATTTTGTTATCATTCACCTACAGGTAAATAACATCACAGTATCACAAAATTTGATGGACATGTCTCCTTGAAGATGAAGAAATTTAAGTACTGTCTCCATTATCCACTCTATAAAAATACAGCTTGTGTAAAACATAGGTGATGAGAATTTAACTGGACACCCGATTTATTAATACTTAATTTCTTATTCACAGATATGAGGTTGTTGGTACTATCTTGATCTATAGGTTTGATCTATAGGTATTATCTTGATCGATTGGTACGATCTCCTCATACTACCCATAGGGTCCTCACAGGTTACGTCAAAACTTTGTGTGGGACTGTCTGAGTACCCTAAAAGAGTTAGGGAATCACAATATAGTAGCTTGGGTACCTAAGCACGAGGGGTACAAGAGTAATGAGAAGGCAGATGTATTAGCCAGAGAAGGCGCATTAAAAGACCTCATAGGATCAGAATCCTTCTGCGGCATAGCGAAGCCGTGCATAGAGGAATGCCATGCAAAACATCCGTAGACGAATGGATGAGAAACAAACCTCGAAAATGGTGGAGGCGATGACACAACTAAAACAGGCAAAGTTATTCATTAAAAAACGGTCGTTTAAATTCACAATACATCTGATAGGTAAAAATAAAGAGGCCATCAGAATAATAGTTGGTCTCCTAACAGGTTACTGTAGGCTCAATGCTCAATCAGGCACATAAAATTAGTGGGACAGACCGAAGAAACAATTTGCAGATTCTGTCAAGAAGGAGATTAAACCTCAGTACACGTACTGTGCTAGTGTGAGGACCTGACGAGGCCGACATTTCAAATACTTGGGAAAGAAATACCAAGAGCTAATAGCTACATGGAAGAGCCCCAATCAAGGCTATGGAATCTGATTCAAAAGACAACGCTGGACAAGGTGCCCTAAATAGGTTGGGAATGCCGGTTGGGGTTGCAGTAAATTGATATTGTCTTTCAATAATATTAATTACATTTTTATTGGTCATATCTCGGTATATTTCTCAATATGTCTTAAATATTTTTATGAACATACTGTACATTAAATTAAATTACCCATGCTGTTTTCACTTGCTATTGTTGCTATTTTATTATCCTTATAAGAACATTATAAAAAAGTACATGAAATATATGTACAAGTAGGTAACCATGAGTTCTTGGAGGTAAAATATAAATGGGGGGTCCTGTTCTATACAAAACCTTTATAGCCTTAGAGTACCTACGATAAAGACTAAAAAATTTAATTTTCTATAAAATTTCAACATATAAATCAACTGAAATTAAATTTTGTACCTATACGATTGTTAATAATTATTTTAGTAAATTTTAATATCGGGTGTCTAAAAGCTACCAAATTTGGTATCCTAGTTAAAAACCTTTTCTCTCTTTTTTTTTTGTTCATTCTCCAATTGATGTAACTTTTTACTGTCAGGAATTAATGAATGGTATGTCATTCTTTCAAAAAATCTGTCCATAGAACACCCTCACTGTCCCAAAAGACGGTGGCCATTACTTTACCGGCTGAAGGCACAACTTTCGCTTTTTTCGGGTTAGGGGAGTTTGAGTGGCGGCACTCTAGACGTGTTCTTGTTGATTCTGACGTAAAATGGTGCATCTAGGTATCGTCGCAGGTGAGTAAGGAATTTAAAAATGCATTACCTTCAACTTGATATCGCCTGAGAAGCTCAGTAGAGACTTCAACAGGTTACCCAGGTTCCTTAGACAGCAACCTGGGTAACCATCTTGCGCAAAGTTTTCGGTAGTGCAGATGGTTATGGATGATATACTCGACGTTAAATTAATACTAATTTGTAATATTTATGACATTTCAAGGACAGAAATTCTTCTATTGACCAGAATAAGGTCGTTTATCAGGTCAATGTTTGTTTGGGTTGTCGAAGTTTTCGGACGTCTCGCGCCAATATTCTTGGCTGTGAACGTGACCTTGTATGATTCGTGGTCGAGTGGGACTATCACTCTTTGCCCTCCTCATTTCTGTAGGCCTCGACGGCCTCGTAGAGGTGAACCCCATCCCTCACCAACCCCGATCACAAGAGTGATAGGTGTGGGCGATTTGTGGGATCTCCTCCTGTCCCCGCTCTACCCTGCCGGCCGGGTAGGATCTTCTGGCGCTCTTCTGTCTTGATGTTCTTTCTTCGCCGGCATGTCAACCCCCGGGGTGGTCTGTCATGGGTGAGGGCGGCAATTGCCGCTCCCGCTCTGGGATTGTGGTTAGGTAGGGTCAGGATTGGCTGTGTAGCCTAAGGATGCACCTCTAAGGGACCAAATGGCCCATTAGTGGGTGTCGGGGTTTTCGGACGTCTAGCGTGCGGCAAATTTTCGACCGTGGTACGGCCCTCCATAAACTTCTTACACCATTCGAACACTTGGGGTTTTTGATAAGGTGAATTCTTTACATTGTGCTTGAAGTCTTTGCAAAATATCATTTGGTTTGACACCCTCATTCTCAAGAAATCTAACTATTATGCGTTGAGCAACGAAACATTAAGAAGGAATTGCGGCTAGGGCCATTCGTTGGGTTCTGAGAATAACATTGAGGGTTATTCGTACCTTTAATATTTGAACCCTCCTTGTATATCGACTGAACTGTCCACATGTCTGTTAACCTATTCTTAATATGCACATCTTGCAGATAACACCTAAAATTTGTGTTTTCAGTATCATTGCTGCGGAGTAACTGGTGAAGAAAAAAAGTGTTTAAAAAAATCTCAAGTAACCGTGGATGGCTGCGCAAGCGTAATCAATGAAAAACTAGACAATGCATCCTTAAGAATTGGATATACAGCGCTGTTCTTTCTATTTCTTCAGGTAGGTCGTAGTAATGCTATCTAATTTATATCGTTCAATTATTGGTTATCTACTTGGTAGCTCAAGGTTAAAGTACATACATCTTGAGACCCGGAGGTACCAGGTTCGTTTTCAATTTTTAATTAAATTATGACTCGTATATAAAGCTTCGTTTTCCTACACCTTCGCCAGTCTCCGACGACTGCGACCGTGTAGCCGCGACTGATTCGTCATTCGTCAGGACATCTTCATCATGCATGGTCCTGGTATCCTAGCTGTTACTGAGTCGTTACTACCAACGAACGGTTGCAGTTCGTTCTATCACGAGTCACCATTCATCTCCGAGAGCAGACTCGTGACTGGGTCGTCGATGAATAGTAGTTGTGCTTGGTATTGTGAGCGTTTGTTAAAAGTTTGTTTAAGAAAATTTTATTAAAAAATAATATTTGGCAGATAGGTTATAATTTCTACTTGTCACAGCTATACCTGCATATATAAAGTAAAGAATAGTACATGTCCTATATTTCATTGGTAGGTACACTAGCAAACAGTTGAAAGCAAATATTTGTTATGTTAGCAATTTGTAATTGTGGCTTTTTAACAGTTGGTATGATGGTATGATATCATTTAGGTAAGCTTTTTGGTAAAATATAATAAAGTACAACTGAATTAAACAAGTCACTTTTAACTTACTAAATTATTTCACATAGGTAAGTAAAAAAAAATCGTTTACTTTCAATTTCTCGCCAGTGTACATAGAATTGTGTACATTAATTTAATCAATAAAAGTATAATTTCCAACAGTAATGGCAGACCAGGCAGACGGTACTATAGACGATGAACAGCTTCTACTACAACAATATATTGTAATGTTAAAAGACGAAGTAGTTTTTCCACATGCACCTGATACCTTAATAACATTAAAATTAATGACCTTTTAGAAATATTAATTTTGTCTCCTTGTCGCGAGCACAGATCACATTGAGCAAGGAACACTAAAAGCACAGGCTAGCAAAACGAATTTGAAGAACTAGGTCGAGGCACTTGTGGCCAAGGATTTTACACAAATTGGATCGCGGCTACTACCGGTCGCGGCTACACGGTCGCAGTCGTCGGCGACTGGCGAAGGTGTTAGAAAACGAAGCTTAAGGTTTATTTACATAGAGAGAAGAGTTGGCAACCTACTTTACATATAAGTTAGGATGAGAAGTACACCTACCAGGCGCTAGCGTGAGAAGTTAATGTGGATATTTATATGAATCTCTCTCTAACTAATGAAGTTTTGCTCACTTATGTACTGGATGGTAGTTAATGTTTACCAACCTAAATGATTTCTGAACATTAATTCTGTCTATAGAATAGAATAATGATTGGCTGCCCTTCTCTCACGCGAGTATGTAATTTGTACAGTGGCCCACCCAGGGAGGGCTAAGGGACCATGGCCCCCTCCAAGATCTTTAGAAAACACTGATAATGTTGTGTTAAAAACGCTGTTTATTATATCAATCCCCAATTATCTCAAGCATTGGCCCCTTCCAAGATTTTTTCTGGGTGCGCCACTGAAGTCGTAGGTAATTGTGATTAGAAGGAAAGGTAGAGGTATTATTATTATTATTATCATTATGTTGTTTAATTAGAATCATTTGTGCCACTTGGCATCTACTCTTATTTAATGAAGTTTTGAATATTTTTCCACACTGGAAGTTATTAAAGTTATTAAAAAATGAACCCTTGTGCTAGAAGATTTATTTAGTAACTGTTTAATTCTAATTTCAGAATAACGAACAGACCCCGGGCGGCCGAAGGTCGCCCCCAACCTTTCTCCTATGCGTAGGGGTATCTTCGTTCTGTTTCCTACGCGTTTTCCCAATTTAAACGCCTTTTCAAAAAACCTCTGCAAAATTTTCGTCGAGCGACATTCGGCGAGAGGCGTTTGTCCTCGCGCCTAATGGCCCCGTCACGCCTGCCGAAATCCTGACTTTTCGCGGGACTCCCTCGCCCCTCTTCCAATTTTCGAGAATCGCTTCACGCGAAAGTTCGTCCTTTCTCTAATCCTTTGAGATTTTTTTTTCAAGACCGTACGTCGACTCCTTCTACGTCTATTTCGTCTTCTAAAATCTCGAGTTGCGTCCATCTCAACTTCTTTCTCATTTTATCTTCCGATGTGAGATTGCACTAACGAGACAAACACCTCCCACGAAATCTGTCAAATTAATTAAACTTCAGATAGGTTATTTTCCTACGAGAAATATTGCTAATGGAATCGATAGTACTGACTGTCAAACACTTCTGATTACCAAAATACTGAAGCGAAATGCTTTTCCAATTAGAAAATCGGTAAAAATTATTTTTTCAGGTTGACACGTACAGTTTACATACTTAAACGTCTGAGGGTAAACTTTTAACAACAGGGGCGGTAGCGCAATGGGAAGTCGTAAGATTCAAAACGTGATAATGCTTATTTCGCGAGTTCGAGTCACGCTGGAAACAAATTTTTTTACTTTTAATTCCAATTATTTATTAGTATTAGTGTTTAGTTATTCTGTTTCATTATCCGTAGCTTTTATTCTTTCTGCACGTAAAGTTTGGAATTAATTCGTTCATTTTAGCAGTCTGTTAAATCATCATTTTTTAGCTTACAAAAGTAAATATCTACAATATTTTTGGTCCCATTGATAAAATTGATAATAATATTTACTAAAAAATAAATTCTACTTTCAGCACTTAAAAAATTATGATGTTTTACCATCAAGAATAGAGTACCCTTACAATTCATGAAAATATTAAGAAAAATCGTTTAGTATAATTACATCAGCATTCCTGATACAAAATTTCTTTAATATGTATTTTCTTAAAAATAATATTCTAGATGCATCTGTCACCCGAAGGGTGACCCCAGGCCGCAGGCTTGGAGAGTAGGTTGTGCTTGGACTCTCGGTAGGGCTAGAAACGGGAACAAAAATCGCGACAGCGATGTTTTCCCATTTCTAGTTTAGTATATTAAATAAACAAAATAATAAAAAAACAAGCATCAGTCGGGCATTGAAACTTCATATTTTCATATATTCAGTTTTTCCAGACAAAATTTTATGAGCCTAATGGACATTAAAATCGTTAACATACGTAAATTCTCTGTTTCAAATACATTCCCATGATCTTCTCATTCATGTATCCACGATAGATATGTAATTAGAAATTTCCCTTTAAAGTAGCTCCTACATGCTGTAGCTGTCCTATGACTAAAATGTTTATCATGTGTAAATTGGTGATAGCTATTATACTAGTTAGAATATCATACAAAGCAGCAAGTAATAATTTAGCATAATAAAGTGAATCATGTATCCTCTAAGAACAGTTAATAAAATTTTGGAATTTTGGTAAATGTAGCAGTCGAATGTATTTCAGTATGCAATAATTATTAATCTATTTTTCATGCATATATACATCAATATAAAACTACAGATGTTTCTGTATTAAAGAACGATTAAAGTTTATAAATAACTCTATTGCTTTATTATGTTTCTACAGTATTAAAACTCGAGAAAACATTTTTAAACATTGCAAATCCTTATTTAGCTCACAGCGAGGTATCATATAAGCTACATTCAACAAAGATAGTTAGATAACTTTAATATGTTGATTATAAAGTTAATTTTATGGTTATAAATTCCAAAAATTTACTGTCAAAATTATCTCGATGACTTTTCAGTTTAAGCAGAATAAGTAAATTAAATATGTTATTTTGTTCGCAAAATGTTGTATTTAACCCTTAGCGAAACAATTCAATGTACCTACACTTCGTTCGGTTCAATAATATCTGCAAAATAATGCAATAAAAAATTAAACAAGTTAACAAAACGTTGTCTCATCTATGTCCGAAACATAAATAGGTACCATTAGAAGCTGTGTTGGACAAGTGTTGGACAAGGACAACTGAAAAGAGAAAATAATATATTTCGTTAATTCGGATGTTTATTACATTTTTTCTTAAAAAAACTGATTTATATACAGTGAGTTCATAAAGTCACTTACAATGAATGTGAACTATACAGTAAAGTTCACATTCATTACTTTCAAAACGGTAAAATTTTTGAAAAATTGCTCTTATGGCCCACTTTTTTGGTCATGCCTCCCTTATTAAGAGTATTAGAGATAGACCCATAAAACTTCTTCAAATTCTTCGTCCTTTCCAAATATGTATCGCATTTAAAATGTTAAAGTTTATATCGACGTAGCTTCATTGAGTCACACTGTAAAAAGTTAAATATTTGTAAAATAAGTGCAAAAATAAAAGAAAATCGATGTGTCTGGGAAAGTATTTTCAAAAATTTTACACCGGTTTCAAAATAATGAATTTATGCAGGACATTGTGAACACACTTGACAAAACGTCTATGTTATCATTAAATAATATTTTTTTCTCGAGTTTACTGAAATTTTACTGATTTAGCAATTTCGTTTGTTGAGTGAGAATCGACACAACATACTAAGAAAACTTATATAGCATAGTAGAAAAAAAAATTGTTAAATAAATTATACCATTATAGTTTATTCAAAAATAGTATATTTTTCTGTGAAATATAATAGATCCAATAGTTATAGTATTTAATATAATATTTTTTAATACTTTTAAAGTTATAAATAGTTATAGATGTATTTATAGAAGTGTTTGTATTCGCTATTTTCTCATAGTTCTTTAATTGTTAAAAACCTAATAACTTATCAACTAACGCATTATTCAAGTCTAGCTTAAATTTAATCAGATATGGTGAAGTACAAATAATTATCATCCGATTGTTTAATTGATCGTTGTGAAACATTGATGTAATTCATTGTAGAATTGCCTAGGTACTTTTGTTTAACAAGCTTCCTTTACTCATGATATAAAATTTTAGTAAACAGCAACGAATACTTAATTTTTTGGAAAAATTTCTTTCACAGTTATTTTGTTTCAGGCATTGGAAATTGGATGCGTGTTCTCCATATGCTTCTTAATGGATATTTAGCCCCAAGAGATTCGCTGAATGATCACCTTTTATTATTTTTTCTATTTAGACTGCACGAAAAATATTCTGTAGATATCCGATTTACCTTCTGGATAGTCTGCATGCCTTTTCAGCCCAACTTTAAAATTTGTAGGCTGTTAAAATTATTTCTCCAATGACTTGGGAGCAGAATATCTAAAACGGACTATTTTTTGGTGTTAGCTAATTAAGGTGTAACTATTACATTTCATATTAAGCATGTTATCCGGGTGACCCGGAAAGCATATTAGGTACAACTTATAAGGGGAAGTTTTACTTTAATCTAATTATGTACTTATTACAGAAGACTACTAGGTATATGCTATAATTGTATAAATTTGTGACCCTGAGTCAAAACATATTTGATAATAAATAGAATGCTATTGGCCGCCCTTTGCGCTGTTATAGTTTAGGTATCTAATAATTAAACCAATAAGTTTTCACAAGTTTTCTGTTTTATATTAAAATTTGATAATAAAATGATAAAAAAATATTTTATTGTTAATTGTTTTCATGTTTTATTTATATCTTTAGAATGTTTTCTTTAGAATATGCTTTATCAATACAATTTTATTAAAATAAATTGTACTAGTGAATATAATTTACAAGCATTTGTTATTCAGGAAATTAGTTTGTAAAAAAGTGGTATCTACTATTGTATTAAACAATTATCAAAACTATGTAAAACTAAAATATCGTTAGTTGAAATGGAAGATGGGAATTTTCCTTTTTTATTAATATTAACCGTTCATAACTTGAAAAAAATAATGATAGAGGGAACTATAGGTTTAGTTCGCACATTATTACTATCCTTTAATGTTACTAATAAAGGAAAATATAGTTAGTGAGACAAAACATTGTTATATTAATTATATTAACTGCATAAACATCACTTTAACTTGAAATAGATAATAATTTAAGGAGACTAACTCGCAAAGGAAAATTATCGCTACGCTATTAGGTGTCGAATTGGGGAACTATGCTCTGTTGTCAATAATCAATAAAGGTTTTGTCTAATAATAATTAAAAACAAAATTTGATAACATAGCTAATAAACGAGATAAGGCATACTCAATCATCTCATAAATTTTTTATCGATTCCAGGACGATATCGTCATATTTTTCCGAGAAACCAACGATAATATGCTATTTTACAGTTGTTACTGTAGGAAATCATTTCAGATTCATACAAGGTAGTTTGAAATAAGATGTTTGGTGCCTAACTACGTACTTACCTACTGATATCTGAAGATAGAAAAAGTGATCCTCAGAGGGTTGTAAATCTTTATTATATTCAGAACGTATTTATTATAAATGTCTATTTCATGTCATGTTATGTCGTTTGACTTTAAATAATAGGGATACCCGTTTATCATGAATCGAAATCTTTTATTGGAAAATAGCATAATTGATGATGGACTGATATAATAGCTTTGTTCCAACACGCCGATTTTGTATGATACACGTACTGGTTCATGTACTATTTTATGCGCCTGCGTCGATACCGTACTACTTTCGAACTGATTCCAAATCGCGACGTGTTGGAACGGTTTTTGAACGCACGACGCACCGTTTGTCATGCTTTCCTTTCATCCTTCACCACCTGCACCGCCATAATGTTATTAATCTAACTGTTGCTCTAAATCGTCACTGGAATCAGATTCCCAAAAATCTGAAAAGTCCTCCAGATCGGACATATCTTTCTTTTTGTTTGAAATAACAAATAAAAAATAAATACATATAACGTATAACATAACCTGCTGCTGGCTAATGGTAATAATGGATGTAAACTTCTGTTTATTTCATATTGCGCATGTCTCTGACTAACAGTACCACTACTAATTCACCGACTGATTTGACCATTCAAGAACCAGTTCATGTACTGTACATCTTTATGTTGGAACAAGGAACTCCCAGTGTACATATCAGCCAAAAGTTGTGTTGGAACAGTAAATTCATTCTGCGCATGGACTGAACGATACGTGAACTAGTTCGCTTCTGTGTTGGAACAAAGTTAATCATAGCATATTATAATAAAAATGTGTGGTTGCTCCCTTCAAACCTTTTTAAACTTGTCTTACAATTCCTTCAAAAACCTGTTTTAAAGATGGAGGATCGTTATTAATAACTTGACAAATTTCATTTATGCGTAATTATCTTGGCTACTCAAAATGACATACTCAGAATTCAATCTGAGGACAATCTGACATACTCATCATTGAGATTACCGAAACCGGCCAGTGACCTAATAGTAGACGATAACAATAATTGCATCTTTCGATAATCATACTCTTTGAGTTCATGAGAGTAGAAACAAATCGTTAGCGATGCCAAAATTATCGTCTTACGATTTATTTGCGCGTTTAAGCAAAAACACATGGAAATAAGTCTTTTCACCAAAATAGCGTTCCGTGGAAAGTAATGTAATTGTTGGTTAATGGAAATTGAGTATAAGTATTGGATAAAATTATTTGTTGTGTGTTAAGAAAAGTTATGGTAACCATATGCACGTCGTACATATTAATAAAATATGTCACGTTTACGATATTTTAATCAGGATTTATCAAAATGATAAATCCTGATTATGATCCTGAAATGATTTTAAAGATATATCTTGTCCTTCTTCTCCTTCATGTGGGTCGATTTCTCTGAACAAGTCCCAAAATCATGCAGCCAGAGCTAGGCCTATTACGTATCCAACAGATTTCCTATTCATAAAGTCCAAAATCTCTTCACTGAAATTTCCCTCAGCTCACAAGGTTCCAAAAATGGTTGTATTGTGTAAGTGTACAGGGTGTCCAAAATAAGATCCTCTATCCCCTTATCTCAGAAAGTATAAAAGGCAGAGAAAAATGTTAAATACGAAAGTTTTTTGTTTTTACCTGAATTTTTCATTTTTATAACTTTCTTGAATACAGGTTGTTCAGTTTCTCTGATCCAGGCATCAACTTTCTTTTTTTAAATGGGACACCCTATATTCAATTACGTTTTTGAACTCTCCTTAAAATTTTAGGTCGACATTGTTAAGAGTACCCTATACCTATCATTTACCGTTACTAAGATATTAGCATTTAAAGAAAAAAATCTGTAAAAAACACCTGCTCAAAATATCACGGCAAAACAAATAAGACATCCAAAAAAAAGCTAAATAGGGTTTATTTCGTAGACAATTAGACTCAGAAATTACTTCTATGGATCGATATTACCTGATTAATATACAGGGTGTTTTTGACAGATGGCTCAAACATGTATATGTTAAAACTTCAGAAAATCGAAAATCTCTTATGGAACACCCTATGTATTATTATATTTTTGGATTCTCTATTAAATTTTAACCTTACTCTATATAAAGTTCCCTATTCTTATTTTGCTTAGTTTTCAAGATATTGACGAAAATGTGGAAAAAATGTCAGCTATTAATTATTATCGGCTATTATTAAAAATATATCTACTATTATTTGGTATATTATAGTAAGTGTGCCTTAATACTGATTAAGAATATATTATTTTATTAAAAACTAATATTTTTTTAAATTATTTCATTAATTATTAACTAATATAAACAAATCTATGTTTGTAACTTGAACCACAAATAACTAACAATAATCAACAAATAACAATAAAAATAATAAATTAAATCAAATGTCCTATATGTCCTCAATTTTCAGCTATGCATGTTGTGTATATAACTGCTAGTTTTCTTAAAGCGCAATCACTTTGATTGAGCGCTTCAATTTCCATCCTAATCATCAACATTGTTTCTCTGAATTTGATAAACTCAGGCTTTCAATGTACCCCATAAAAAGTTATCAAGTGGAGTTAAATATGGGATCCTCGGCGGCCATGGTATATTCCCGTTTGGCTCTATCCATTCCACAAAATCGTTCTTAATAAAATTCTTTACAACTGCAGTATTGTAGCATGGAACTCCATCCATCTGATAGATGAATAGATTGGCATCTTCTTCGGCATCCAATAAAGGTAAAATGCAAGTTTGTAATTAATGCCATTTCCTGATATTTTACCTAAGGTACCTGGGACCATTCAAATATTGGCCAAGAAAGACAGGGCTTTAAATGTGTCTCTTATAAATAGCGCACCAAACATTTTCGTCAATATCTTGAAAACTAAGCAAAATAAGAATAGGGAACGTTATATAGAGTAAGGTTAAAATTTAACAGAGAATCCAAAAATATAATAATACACAGGGTGTTCCATAAGAGACTTTCGATTTTCTGGAGTTTTAACATATACATGTTTGAGCCATCTGTCAAAAATACCCTGTATATTAATCAGGTAATATCGATTCATAGAAGTAATTTCTGAGTCTAATTATCTACAAAATAAACCCTATTTACCTTTTTTTTAGATGTCTTATTTGTTTTGCTTATGTCCTATTTGTCTTATAGATTTTTTGAGCAGGTGTTTTTTAAAGATTTTTTTCTTTAAATGCTAATATCTTCGTAACGGAAAATGATAGGTATAGGGTACTCTTCACAATGTCGACCTAGATATTTAAGGAGAGTTCAAAAACGTAATTGAATAAAGGGTGTCCCATTTAAAAAAATAAAGTTGATGCCTAGATCCGAGAAACTGAACAACCTGTATTCAAGAAAGTTATAAAAATGAAATTTTCAGGTAAAAAAAAAAACTTTCGTATTTAACATTTTTCTCTACGTGTTATACTTTCTGAGATAAGGGGATAGAGGATCTTATTTTGGACACCCTGTACAGTGTAAGTGTAAAATATACAGTGTCAGTCTCATCTGCATCATCATAGACCCAGCATATTGGGTGCTCCTGGTGCCCTTGAGCTTAGGTTTACCCATGCCCAACATCTCTATACTTTTTTGCGAAGGACCTTCCATAAGTGCCTTTGCATGATTTTGTCTTGGTTTGGAGACCCATAGTAGTTCCTATGTTCTAGTTCCTCCCATTTTCCCAGAGCCGTTCTGACAGCGCTATAAGCATCTCCATAGGCTAGTTCCGGTCCTATGAAAGCAATTTCAGATCCCTTTCTAGCAAGTTCATCGGCACGTTCAGTTCCCTCAATGCCTTTATGCCCTGGCACCCAACAAAGTCTCACTGCATAAAAATGTATATCAATCAGTTTCTTAAATGCTGCCCTTGACAGATGGATATCCTAAGGAAGATGCTGCATTGTGTAACGGAGTAGGAGGATATGTAGTGAAAAATCCATACCGTAACCGTACCGTAATATGTCATTATAGTTATTAGTCATCAGTATCATCATAGATTAATCAATAATAGTTATAATAAAAGTTATTTTATCTGACTCACTGTGATATATTTTCATAGGTTTTAGTCAGAAATGTTAAAAATGTTAAAATTTAAAAATGCCAAATTCTTCAGCATTACTCAATAATCCTAGAACTATGTTATGACCTTGTCTATGCAATTAAATGTGACACATCTTATTAACACGATATTTTTTGTTAACACAATAAACATAACTAATATAGTTTCAATTAACGAACAGATAATATGTACCCACGCATGATTTTTACATTAAATGTAATATTGTAAATTTGCTTACTAAATTACTTTCGCAATAACAAAAAATAGCAACATGATTTTTTCCAAAAAAAAAAAAAAAAAATCGACGTATACTTGTGTCTTAGAACCATGTACAAATTTTAATGTATAGTAGGTCGAGTGGTTCATATAATTCATTTAACTTAAGCCATTTAGACTCCGCATTAAAATTCGTTAAATGAATCAAATTTTCTCAAACCAAAGGAATGTCGAAGACAACTATTTTGTATTTTTTGTAAGATATATTTATCAGAGTGCAGTAAGCAAGACCAATAAATAGTGAGAGATTCCTTATGCATATACAGTAATTTTAATCGACCATAAGATTATTACACTAAATAGTTAACATTTTTATGAAATTTTAGGTTGGTATTAATATAAATACCAAGATTTTTCGGATGTTAAATTATTATTTGCCTCTGTTTACCATACACAAATAACTGTTTCTGTTTCATTTAATACCAGTTTACGAACTGTACAATAATTTGATAGAGATTGCAAATCAATATTAATCTTACAAGGAACATAATTTAATTCTTTAAATTGGAATGAATAAAAAATGTATGTAACATCCGCATACTGATGAATTTGACAACTAGAGAGATACGCATAGACATTTGCAGTATGCAAAGAAAATAATAAAGGATTCAATACACTTCCTTGAGGAACTCCTCTAATCGTGTTTTTAAAATCCACGGCAGTGCACTCGGTGACGACGGTTAGATAAATAGTTTTTAAAAAGTAAATAAGGAGTAACTCCAAAAATATTTCATTTTATTAAGTAAAGTTTTTTATTATCAAACGTATCAAAAGCTTTACTCAGATCCAGCAGAATTAAAGAAGGATTTTGGATTTTATCATTTGATCTTAAAGATGTCATCAGTAACATGTAAGAGTGCCATTGTACTATGGCTGGCTCTAAACCCTGGTTAATAGATGGAATTAGTAGTTTCTTGGTAGTAAGATAAGCGGTAAATTGTTCGCATACTATTTTCTCCAAAACCTTAGATAAAGTTTGTAATATACTTAAAGGTGTAAAGTCAGTCATCTTTGATGAATTTGAGTTCTTTGATACTAGACAAATAATTGCGTCTTTCCATACATTTAGGAACTCCCCCGTGGACAGACATCTATTTATAATATCTAAATGTAAAATATTCAGATATTTGAGGAAAAAATAAATCTAATATCTTTATGTTTAAACCATCCGTACCTGTAGCATTAGACTAAATCATTGACTACATTAGGATTTCCGGATTGAAATACTGTTTTTTGTTCTTTAAGATTTAAGTGTGTAAGTGAAGCCCAAAAGTGCTTTGTGTCTGTCCTAAGTTTAAACTCTAAAAATTATTATATTTCTGCTTTTACACAACTGTTTGCAAAATTATGCATTTCCTTGTATTCAGACCTACCAAGTTCTGTCCCGTTTTGTTTCTAACAAGTAGAAGCTTGATTAACTTATTAAAAATTTTTGAAAAGACTCTTTGAGTGCGCACTGTAGGAACTCTCTTGTCCTTTTTTTAATTTAATTTTGCATGTTACAAATGAGTGATCACAGATACTAGACATTTTAATCACCTTATTTTCTGAAACTAAATGTATATCATTAAGAGTAATTAAATCAAGTAAGGTTGCAGAGTTTGCCGTTATACGTTCATTTATTATTTGAACTAAACTATATTTACTTAAAAATCTATTCATAGCTCTCGAAGTATCAATTTTCATCATATTGTTAAAATCACCTCCTATAAAGATATGATCAAATTCTGGTAATAAATTACTCTCAATATTTTCGGTTTCTTCTAGACTTATTTGTAAATTTCTATCAGGCGGCCTATACACACGTCCAAAACGCAGGCTCACCTACAATTTTTATTGTAATCCATAAATATCCTATGCAATTATTATCCTCTATTTTCAATACTTTGTTTTACTACAACCATTAACATAGGTGGAATGTTAAATCCATAATGACTAATCAGGTATGGCAGGATTAAGTTATGTTTCTGACAACCCGATTACATCAAGTGGTTCCTAGTACAAATTCTGAAAACATAAAATTTAGAACACAAGGAGTAAATATTAAAATGTGAAAAATTAATGTATTTCATAATTTTCAATTGGGACCGTGGTTTTCAAAACTCCGATATTCACATATTTAAAATTGTTAAATTACAATGAATATAAACATAACGGAAACATTGGTAATTTATGTACCTACCTATACACATTTGAAATATAAATTGACAGAAAAATGTAATTCAACATAAATTTAGAGAATATACAATCATTTATTTTAGTACAAGGAATTATCTTTATTTTTAGTTAACATCTTGAAAAGGGTTGGAACCTTTGGTATGAAGATAACACCGACGTAGTTTTCCACATAACACTAAAACACTACACTGCACTCGACGCGCGTTTTGCTAACCAAGTTGGCATCATCTGGAGACGATTAAAACTTAATCTGATGATTAGAACTGAAGAGTTTTAATAATCTCCAGATGCTGCCACCTTGGTTGGCGAAACACGCGTCGAATGCAGTATAGTGTTTTGTGTTATGTGGACAACTACGTCAGTGTTGTGTTTTCAGTTAACACATAAATAAAACGTCCCATGAAAAGAAAGGAAGTAAAAAATACTAAATAAAAAAATTGAGAAATTTTTGATTTATTTTATCTAGTCACGACATCGATAAACGCAAAAATCTTTTTCAAGCATTTCTTCTTATAATATTAAAAATAATACCGGGTGTCATATTATATTTTGACCCTTTTTAAACCTCTATAACTTGTGAACCAATTGAGATAATGAAATGCGGTTTTCGCCCGTCTTCTAATTTTAATAAGTTATTTCCTGAGTATCCGTCTTTTTTTGTTAACTTCCGGCTTAACCGGACGGCAACATCACTTGTAAACGTCAAATTAGTTTATTTACAACTCATGTCCTTACAAGTACCTGAGTTCAATATTTTAACAATTATTGTCAAATTGACGGACAGATAACGACCTGTTTTTCCGCAGGTGCCATTACAGCAGTGACCTCTATTGTCTTTGAGGAAGACCATACTACTTATATATTTGAAGGAGATGCCGAAAATAACTACTCCATGGAATATAATTGTCTGAGAGATAGTAGCAAAGACCCAAAGAGGGAACCACGGTGTGTTTCTCACCACTACTAAAATTCACAATGCTCATTAGGCAATCATGTCGCAACATCGTTAATCGATTCCACTACCTAAGGCAAAGCACTACCTGACGAGCGCATAATAAGCGCGAAACCGGTCAGTGACTGGAGGTTGGTCTCGATAAAAGATGTGATGACTCCTATAGAGATGCCGGAGTAAAGCAATACCATTCAGCGCTCATTGCCCGTGGGGTAGTTGTTTTCGGCATTTCGTTCAAAGAAATAAGTAGGATTGTGTTCCTCAAAGGCAATAGACGTCACTGCTATAATAGTGTAAGCAAATTAGACTTTTTAGAAGAAATAATTTATAAAGTTTTGAAACTTTGGTTGTGAACTCCCAGTAGGGACCCAAATACAGATGCTCAAAAAACCACCCCGAAACGTGACCTCACAACGCTTTTCGGCATCTTTCTCGTAAACCGTTGCTCCTCGAAAACGAGAAAATGTTATAGGCCTTATTATATTCTCCATTAAATTCTATATAAAATTTGTTATATAAAGTTTTTGTGTATCTCCCACCCATTGCTCATAAATGACGTTGGAAAATAAGCATATTTCTCAGCGCGAAGATAAAAATGAGTCCAGCGCCGTCTTTTACGGCGATTATCTCTAAAACCATTAGTGTGAACAAAAATGTGTATAGAATCAAAATTGTAGAACAGTTCCTTCTCTATAAGGCCCATATTGAATAAAATATTTATGAGAAAGTGTTAGTGGTCAAATGATAAGTTTTTATACCTGTGCATTTTGTACTTTGAGTGGGTTTCCACACCACCCTTCAGGTACAGCTCTCGGCGCGTTTTTTTTTTAAGTGGTTACCCCTATAGGCCTATTCCACTAATAAAATATAACTATTTAATCATTTCCCTCTTCAAAGTCGTCCTCTTCGAATGAATTTAAACAACTTTGCCCATGACAATTAGAGCACATCGTTGAGCAGCGCAAACCAACTTTCACACAGCTGCATCGCTTTCCACATCCCTTTTTACAGCCGCAGGATATGAGCTGAAGAATTGAAGTTGGAGCTGGCGCCTGGGTCGTAAGAACTGGCATCAGAATTTTGTTAATTTTTGTCCATCCCCATTCAGTTGCATTTAAAGTTTTTCCTCGCCACAAATGAATCTGATGGAAAACGCGATAGGAATGTTGTGCTAATGCAGCAGATGTAGGCGGTAGTCTGGACAAAATTACTGCGTGACTCGATTGACCAACTAACATATTAAATGAAATGAACCGATAGTGATTTAAAGATGTCTCATTTCGGGGTGCCTTATATAAGGCAAGCGTAAATTTCTCCCCAGCTTTTGCAATGTCATTTTTTGTCGATGAAGGATTATTGAACACGGCGACCACATCTTGTAAATCCTTTCTGGTATTTATGAAGTTCACAGTCTGTGCTTTTCCTTTGCCAAAAAAGGCAAAAGTGGTGTCGCAGCCACTAAACGCATGGGCAAATAGAAAATGCACAGGTATAAAAAAATATTATTTGACCACTAACACTTTCTCATAAATATTTTATTGAATATGGGCCTTATAGAGAAGGAACTGCTCTACAATTTTGATTCTATATATTTTTTTGCTCACACTAATAGTTTTCGAGATAATCGCCGCAAAATACGGCGCTGGACTCATTTTTGTCTTCGCGCTGAGAAATATGTTTATTTTCCAACGTCATTTATGAGCGATGGGTGGAAGATACACAAAAACTTTATATAACAAATTTAGTCCTAGAAATAGAAATAAGTCCTATAACATTTTCTGGTCGGAACTACGGTTTACGAAAAAAATGCCAAAAAGCGTTGTAAGGTCACGTTTGGGGGGTGGTTTTTTGAGCAAAAGGGGATGAAGCTCCCACGTGGGGGGGGGGGGTGGTAACTCTTCGGATCTTTATTTGGGTCCCTACTGGGAGTTCACAACCAAAATTTCAAAACATTATAAATTTTTTCTTCTATTCGTCGATTTTTCGTCAAATGTGCTTACACTATAATGGCGCCTGCGGAAAAGCAGGTCATTATCTGTCTGTCAATTTGACAATAATTATCAGACAGATAGTCGTAAAGATCCAAAATGGTGTGTTTTTCACCACTATTAATTGCATGTTTATTATCAAATATTATAATAGTAAGGTGTAGCAGAATTTCAATATAACAAACACATGCTAAACAACATATTTGAATATTAGATAAAATATTTTATTGAATCGGTGACTCATGTTCATTATCTGAGCTGAGGCATGTTATTCAGAATCCGTAGTCTTAATTGAAAGATAAGATTCCCTGAACAAATGTTTGAAGCTTTCACAATTCTACTTCTCAATTAATTACAGATGAATCTTTATTAGTTACTAATCATATTTGCAGATAATTAATTTAAATTATTTTATAGCTTGTACACTGAATTATTGGCGTTCGTGACATTTTCTAATGAATGGTTGTTTTTAAAGATCTAATGTAATGTGCATGGAGATGGAGACTATAGAAATAGTATTAGAATAGAATAGAAATAGAAAGTGAAGAAACAATATGTACCTATTATATATTAGCACAAAAAAACTGCTAAAGACGAAAGGCCTAGTTGAATGTGGGTGGCTGTGCAGTGAAAAGGCATAACTAGTAAAATCATGGGATACTGAGAATAATGAACAATTTAGATTTGTAGAAAATAAGTAATTGTTTTCGTTTTAAAGATGGTTAAGTCATCGTCGCATGACTGAATTAATTTCTATGTTTTTGTAACCTATATATTTCATTTATATACATAATAGGTACCTATAATAAAACGATAAAACTGATAAATACATACTAAACTGCCATGATGAATTTATATGTTTTATTTGATAAAAATATGTAAAATTTTACAAGTGGCATCACATTCCATAATTAGCAAAAGAAACATGGTAATATAAAATATGTTTATTTTACCTAGTTGCTGGCATATGTATGTACCCAATCTTTCTCAAATTAAAATATATTCCCTAGTTGGTGGTACTTTATTACTATTTTGTTAACAAATGAAAAGTATAGCATATAGAAGTCAATAAATTTCCCGTAGTCCGTTTATATACCTTGAACTTAAGAAATATTAAATAATAATATAACAAGTAACAGGACAAACTTCAAGCGAAGTAATTTCGTATCTGACCGGTGTGAAAATAGCACCGTAAGATAGTACCCAAAATTTCCGGAGATGCCCAAACATCCATAGACGTTCGTTAAATTAGGTACAACGAGCAGAAAATAACTGTTCTAGTGCATAGTAGTTGTAATTTACTCTTTTAATAAGTATAATGTTAGTATAAACTAAAAAGGGTTTAATTCGTATAGATAAACCATATTTAAATTAAAATACTAGAGACATTAACATAACCTCAATTCCTAAGTGCTCCTTACGTTCCACGGAAAACACACCGCATCCTTAGTTCTTATTTCATACACGAGAATCCTTTACCAAAGTAGAGTATATAACTTAGTACAAAAATTTGAAAATAGAAAAGGGGCTCAGGGGGTGAAAACGAGATAGCAACCAAAACAGAATAACATTTTTTTTGGATAACATGAGACGTCCAAACTTTTCATTCGGTACACGAAATTTTATTTTTATATACTATACTGCTTGGTATGAAAAAGAACGACTTAAAATGGGTTCCAGGGGGTGAAAGCAGATACCTAGCACCCTAAACATGCAATTTCAATTTTCTCAAAAAGTGTTGACCGTCCCAACTTCTCCTTTAGTACACGTAATACGCATCTCATATAGACTACTCAGTATAAAAATCATTGACTTGAAATGGGTTCCAGGGAGTGAAAACAGTTAGAATCCAATACATACAATCTCAATTTTCTCGAAAATTATTGAGCATCCTAACTTCTCCTTTGGTACACGTAATATGCGTCTCATATAGACTACTCAGTATAAAAAACATTGACTAGAAATGGGTCCCAGGGGATGAAAAACAGATAGCACCCAAAACATGCAATATCAATTTTCTCGAAAAGTACTGAGCGTCCCAACTTCTCCTTTGGTACACGTAATCCCCATATCCTATAGACGTCTCAGTATAAAAATGGACGACTTGAAATAGGTCCCAGGGGGTGAAAAGCAGATAGCACCCAAAACATTCAATCTCAATTTTCTCGAAAAGTATTGAGCGTCCCAACTTCAATTTTGGTACCAAGGGAGAAGTTGGGACGCTCAATAATTTAAGAGAAAATTCAGATTGTTTGTTTTGGGTGCTATTGTTTGGTGGTATGAGGACATATAATACATGAAACGGATCATTTGATATTGATGTATTTGTTCCATCATAACAATCAGATTGACTTCAATTTGTTTGGAGGAAGTACTGATATGCCGGTTTGTTTATATAAATTACAAATGGCACTTTCCTACTATCAAATGCAATTTACGGGGTAGAACAAAAGGCAAGGATCCTTCCTCCATGTATTTTTCAATTTTGTAGCATATATAAACTACTAACTAGTATGCTTGGAAAGAGATTATGAAACTAGAAGCATTTCAAAACAATATAGGTAAAAAGGTTTAAACATCATCTAGTTTAATTAATGGAACTGGCTTCAACTTTGAAGGACCCTGACATATATACTGAATATTATTACATATCCAGTTAGAGCGGTCTCTCACGAATAAATTGATGCCGCAGTGGATATATCAAATAGGTAATATGTTAAAGTTCTTACCATGAATGCTGGCATAAACGTCATCAGTATGTACACTGTATATGCACTTTGTTGTGTATACTCAGAATGAAATACAAGAGAACACAAAATGTTTCTTCTATGTTTTCGACATAATTGAGACGTACTTTGTCGATATGATGTACATACGTTGATGACGTAGATTCTAACATTCGTGAAGTTTATAGCGTATGGGTAAAAAAGTCATGAATTAATAACATCTCTTTAGATGGAAATATCTGAAAGAGGATCCATATGAACAATAGAGCTATTAACCTACGAGCATCAACAGAACGATGATGCGAGCTGTGGTCTCTACAAATTGTTACTCCTTCCGGGGTACTCCTTGCACAAATTGTGCAGAATTTCCCTAGGGCTGGGGAAGAGTAGATTAGGAAATGCCGCACTCGAGTACTGTGTCGGCGATTTTGTAACAATATTACTAATATTACTCATACGAGTACATTACATAGATAAGATCTTTTGAACATATCGCCTTTATTAATAGAGATAAGTATAACAACTAATGGGTTATTGCTCATAGCTTGTGGGGACATTCCACACCTAATAACAAGGCAAAAAGTTCCTATCAACATGAATCCACTTGTGCTTCATTTCTTAGATACAGGGTGTTAAAGTTTATTTTAATTTGTTTACTTTTTCAAAATGCCATGAAACGGTTTCAGCAGTTGAAATAAAATTTCGGTTCTGTGATCGTGGTCAGGTGTATTTGAATTATAAATAATAATCAAATTGAAGTCTTCTTAACTTTTAAAAAATTTGTTATTAAGTACCCTACTCAAAATTTGCATATATCTCTTGAAAGACGCCGAATATTAATAAATATCAGGAGAATACTAATTTTCAGTAATTTTCAGAACCTAAATTTTATTCAAATTGCTAATGCCGTTTCATATTTTGAAAAAAGCAAAAGTGAACTCATGTTGTAGGAACTTTTTGTCTTGTTTTTAAGTGAGGAATCTCCCAACAAGTTATGGCACATATTTTTTTAAACACCTTGTATATGATATATATCTTTATTTCCTACATCTGCAGATCACCCAGTTACAAGAAAAGTTAAGAAATAAAATTCATTTCTAATTTAGACATCCCATAGTTTTATAGAAAAATGTAAAAATTTCCTATTTACAATTGATAAAGTTTCGAGTGTATTTCAGTGTACAATATGATGCAAAATAAACCAGATACTTTTTCCAGTATTCGCAAAATGTTGTACTCCATTCCAGTGCTTAATAAATAAATAATAAATGACATACCAAACAAAATAATAATAATAATAATAATATCTCTACCCCTCATTCTAATCACAAGGATTAGCCCGAAAGTCTGAGACTTGTGTGGGAGAGGGGGCGGTATATCATTATTTCGCGGGCCGCATTTGCGCCTCAGAAACGACTTACGTTGGTAGGCCCTAACCACCATTCTGGAAGTGCTGGATTGAGGGAAACCTGGAAACCTCATTAGTTAGGGGGACAGTCAAACATCAACTAATTTTAATCTCTCATACATTAACACCAAGTTGACATTCTTCCCATCCTAGGCCATCGCCAAGATGGTTGCCAACCCATTCCTGCGAATAAGCCTTGATCTACTAGTAAACAATTTTGCATGTGCAACAATTTAATTAAAAATTGTTTGGTGGAATGAGGATTCGAACCCACGACCTCTGAGTTGAGCGATCGAGACACTAGAGATTGTTTCGACATTCCCTGAAGCTGTTTAATGTTAAGAAAAAACTATAAATACACTTACAATTTTTTTGCGGCCACTGTACATACTTTTGTTTCATCATGATGAAGAATTTTGGGCACAGCTTACTTACTCAACTCATTTTGACTCACACTGTAGCCATCAGTTTTTTCGTCAGCCTCGTGTATGCCATGAAAGGCAGTTTGTTCTATTTTAGTTTTAGTATAATGAATGCATAGCGTTTTGTTCTAAATAAATCGTAATGTTTAGAAGAAATGCGCGGCTGCAAGGAGAAATTGGTAAATACCACGGTCTGCAATTGCCGCCAAGGTTATGGCAAAATTACGTCAAGCCGTCAACCAGCCGTTTCAACACACAAATAGAATTAAAAATTGTAGCGCACAGTAAAGTCAATTTCAACAAACGCTGTCAATTCGCTCAGGTTATACCTGCGGATAGCAGTAAAGGAGATAAGAGCACGGTTGTTTTGTATTTAACGTTTGTGCACGTCCAATAATATCAGTGTGGGAATAAGAGTGTCGGCAGTGTGTAATCAAAGAAATAAATAAATAAAAAATGGGGTGTTTCCGTGATTGTACCTCTGGAATAGCGAAGTACATTTTGTTCTTCTTCAATCTACTTATTTTGGTGAGTTAAAGATTCTTATTTACGAAATTCCTTCCCTGAACAGTTTTTTAATGTTTTACTTTTTCCATAATGCGTCATTTACAGTAAACTAAATTTCTCTCTTAAGTCCAAGATGTTTTCTTTAGACAAATCTTTAGAAAGAATATCTGAATCAGTCTTTTGGATCTGGTGATTATTTTTTGCTTTTTCTTTCATTCCTATAAAGTTAAAAAAGCGAAAACGCTTCTAAGTTCTTTGGCGATTGTAAGATTTAGAAAATTTCTTGAAATATTGAGGCCGTAGGTCATATCTGTAGTCAAACCTTATTTTAACTGAGCCCTATATATAACAATTAAAACATTATGTAGAGAACACCCTGTAGAATATATTTCAGTATATAGTAGAGAAAACATGAACACACTTTCAGGTAAAGTAGATATTCTGAAAAACATGGACATTAGTGTTGTTTAAAAGGAAGTGCTATTCTGAAAATTAAATGAATCATTCCTTTTTTTAATACAGTGACATATACAGTAAAGACCTTATGCAGATACAGCCCAAAAGCCTACAGTTTATTTTGGGAATTGGTTACAAGTTAGGCTTAAAGTTTTTAGCAGTTGCTGCATGAAGGCCAAAAACCAATATCAATTTGAGTTACTTTTCTATTGAAACATTATACTGAAACATATTTTCTTCAGTTACCTATTTCCTAATAATTACCATCTAACAACATTAAGGTTAATAAGGTAAAACAGGATATAATAATAAAAAATAGCTAGAGGTCTTTCAGATAAAATTGCCTTTAAATACCTTGAAGTCTATTGTTGACACAATAATTGTATTCAAAGTATTTAAAACCAACGTTAACTAAACTTCTTTAAAATTTGATTCTATGAGAGATTACCTAGGTATTTATTAAAGTTTTCAAATATTTCTACCTTCTATATCTTGGTTTTGCTATAGAAACAGGAATTATGTATCTCTCAATTTGTTCAATCGAATAATCCATTGTTTTCTTGAGGTATTGATAACGTTTAATTTCCAACTCAATTTTGACAGGTGTATACTGATTTCTCTTTAAAAAAATAATATTGATAGTTTTAAATGTAAAAATAGTATAGGTAATCTTTCGATAAACTTAGTGGCAATCAATAGAATGGGATTTGTGAGCAATTAAATTAATACAATACAATTATTTCAGCAATAATTACACATATTGAAGTTTCAAAGTTTCCGTTCTCCTTCAGTATAGCATAGCTAATGCGAAGGTACTAGACGCTATAGATCTAGATCAAAACTTAATACAAATAAGGGCAGGATAGTATCTCATAGTTTTTGTACAAAATTATCGATTTAGAGAAAAGGAAAACGCCAGTCAATCAGTACTTTTTTATTTACTGTCCAAAATCCTAAACAGCAAAGAACTGGATCAAACAGTGAACAGAAAAGGGCCCTAATCATAAATGAAAATGATGATGCTTTGTTTTAAAATTGAATTATAATGATTTTTTAATAGCATATTTAAAACCAGATAAGTCACTACTACCTACACCTGTTCGAACGGATGCAGGTTCTCATTATTTAATAATAATTGCCCCATATCTGACTAATATCTGACCTTTGAAAGAACATTCAAATTAATTATACTGACATTTTAAATATACTTTGACCTAAATTTAAAATTTATAGCCACTTTTCCAAGCATAAAGACTTAATCAATGTAACACAGGAGACACGGACTCTTTACCTGTTTGGTGAAGTAAATATTTAGTTTTCGAGGTTAACTAAAAAATGAAGACTGTGATAGAAAATATATTAACCTGACTTTCACTCTTCGTATGCTCTATTAGTTCTAGTAAAAACAATTGTATCCAATTTGTATTCCTGAAAATAATTCAGGCGTAGAGGATAAGAAATGCATTGTGATAATCTAACAGTGTTTTCTATCTATTTGTAAATCCGTTTGTCCATTTTACTAGATGTTAAATTCTCTAACTTCCAAAAGTGAAGAATGTCTTGAAAAACTTATAGCTATTATTCATCTCTTCAATAAAGTTTGCTAGAAACTATTTTCCATAGGATTTAGTAAACATAAAAAAATATATAAAATTTTGTAGTTTCTGCTTAGATTGGTTGCAGATTACATTCAATGTAGTTCCTTGTTTTTGAAGCACCTTGTTTATTAGTTACTTTATTGATTAATCTACTCATCACTGTACAAATAACACTGATAAGAACAATCTATTTACAGCAATGGAAGTACAATTTATATAAAAACGAGTCAAAATATGTTTGAAAAAGTACCTAGTATGAAATTGTTTATTTCATAGGTATTATTTCTATTCAAGGATTTACACATTAATCCAATTCTTTTGTTCTGTCCTCGCTTTTTATGCATTCTTGTAATTAGTAGATGATTCATTAAGTGGGATTTTATGTTTACCTCAGATGCCAAAATCAAGGTCCATTACGTAAGCATTTGTTTCTGGGTATTACCTTACTCACAGGAAACCTGATTCAATTACCTTACAGGAAACTGCACTGCAATAGTCCTAATTGTTCAAAATTATGGAAACGCCTTCAAATATCAAAAGATGAATAGTTTTTTTTTCATTTTAAAAACTCTGTTACGTACAGTCCACCTTAAAATCACCCCCTTATGTCTTAACCCTTAACATATTTTATTAACTGTTTCAAAAGCCAGGCCCTTATGGCTTTTCCTGTAAAATTTGATTTCGAAGTTATTAGTTTTTTTTTTCATTTTTCCATTTGTTTTATGGAACATCCTATGTATTTTGCAAAAACTAAAATCTACTGTTTTTTTTTTAATCCAAGAATATAGGGTCATTCACGGTTACCGCCTGTTAGATGTATCTCCAAATAAGGATATAAATTTGAAATTTTGACATGCCATTTTAGCAGGCGGTCTATTTGATATCTCGAAAGCTGTAGTTTTAACTCCTACATTGCATATACTGAAAGGAAGATTTATTTCTAAATAACATGATCTAAAAAATGCAAGGTGGGTCATTTGACTTAAAAAAGTTTTCGCTCATAGAATTTCCCAAAATGTAACTGTAGACATAGAAGATTTGGTATAACACTCTTGAATTTATCTTTCCACTAAAGCGTAGCACAACTTAGGGTTTTTCCTCGGGTTTTTCCTTTTGCCAAGAACCAAATAAATCCTTGCTAAACGAAAAAGTTATAAAGGTATAAAGGTCCTCGCGACCCCTTGCACCTGTAATTTTTTTTATAAAATGTCAAATAGGTATCTCCGAAAAATGCACTTGGCTTAAAGAAGTTTTCGCTTCTAGAATTTCCCAAAATGTAACGGTAGATTAGAATATTTGGTACATCACTCTTGAATTTATATTTCCACTAAAGTGTAGCGCAACTTAGGGTTTTTCCTTTTGGCAAGAATCAAACAAACTCGTGCTAAACGAGAACAGTTATAAATGAGTCAAATATCTCCGAAACGGCTGGGTTTAGGTATAGGGTAGATAACACATTTTTGTTTCAGAATTTCATGACCTTTTCGGAAATGCAAAAATATATAGGGTGTTTCATTCAAAATACGCAAATTGTCATTGACTGCCGGTATAACGGAAAATAGAAAACAATCGAAAATATTTTTAAAATATAGATCGCCTGCCAAAATGGCATCGGTCAAAATTTATAAAAATATTTTTTTAATATTATACTTGGTGCAGAAGTATGCAATACAAAGTTAATCAATCGATTATTATCCTCAAATACCTCAAAAACAGTTGCAGTTACCTAGATATAAACAATGCTTCATAGAATAGAAACTGTCATGAGAGACCTTAATGAAAATTATATAAAACATAGGGTGTTTCATTTATAAAAATTGAGAACATTGTGATTGCGAGTTTTGATTCGCCCTGTATACAAGTAAAGCTATTTTGAAGGAAATTCTACAGAAACTAAAACTAGAACATAAGCATAATTAGTGGCGCCAAAAATTATCTGGTATTCATTTTCTTAAGAAAGATACAGGGTGCTCAATTAATTGCGATTAAGACACAAAAATGTTCATATCTTCTGAATTACTCTGCATAATACTAGTAAATCCTATATTGCCGAATTTGAAAATATTTATCCGAATTCAAACCTGAAATAAAAATTACTTACGCCATTCGATTTAAAAAACATAAGTTTGATATGGTCCCAGTTTATACATCACCCTAAAGGACTACTTATACGCATGTTTAAAATGTGTGTCCTTTAAGGCTCTACAAGATCCTGAAATATATATTTATTTGTTTATTATGGCATAGGAGTTATGGAACTTTGTCACACTATTGGACCACACTGTATATTGCCACCCTAGTCTGATAGCACTAATAACAAAGTACTGAATTATTAGAAACGCACTACTATTATTAGAAACGAAACTGCAATAACTGAAATTGCAAATATCTCAAAATCTGCATGATAACCTCAAAGAGTTATATGTATATCGTAGTATTGGGGTGATGTAGGGCGTTCCATTAAAAAAAGTTAGTTCTGCTATATACCTACGTTGAATACTTTTTTAAATAAAAATCTTTTTTAAATCGAGGGTTTATGAAACAACAAAAATATGTTGAAAATTAAGAGAACACGTGGACTACACTGTACATGAATGTATTCAAGAATTACTAGTGCAGTATCAATACAACCTTTTAATTAATTATATTATGTATAAATTAAATTTAAAAAGGTGTTTTTCGTTTTTAATTTAATAACCAAATGTATTTTTTTCAGATATGTGCTATTGCTTTTATAGCGCTGGCCGTTATCTACAAGCAAGACAATGCTGGAATAGATATAATGTCCCTTAGTTCTTTAGCCATAGCTGTAGGAGTTATAATAGCACTGATCGCATTCTTTGGATGCTGTGGAGCAATTAAAGAAAGTTCTTGTCTGCTGACAACGGTAAGTGAGATTTGTTGGGTGATTTGATTTGTTTAATATTATTATGTTATTATATGTATATTTTATTGACTGATGTCAACATTCAAAACTTAATTTTGTTCATTATCATTATTTACAATCAGCTACAATTAGTTAATATCATTAACTACAACATTTTTGCTTTGAAATTTATATTTATAGTTAAATTGTATATGTTCATTTATCTTTTTTTTCAAATTTTTAACCAAGATTCAACAAATTGTAAAGTTATAGGTGTAAAATTTAAATTGCTACAATGGTATACATAACGTATACCTACTTGTGAAACAACTAGGAAAAAGTATGAATTTTATTACTTAGGTTTGGACATAATATGTCTAGTCCATTTGAAAGATCTACTTTTGACCTTTGATAGACATCACATTTTATATTCGTATACCTATTAACAACGTTTGTCTTTCCTGTCTTTTTAAAATTTCAAAATCGACAGATTTCCTGTTGGGAAGAAGCATGTTATTTCTTCTGCAAATCTTTTCAGACTCAAAACCTATTAAGGGTTTCTAACATCCTGTTAGAAGGTCCACTATTATTTTAATTGTCCTTCTATTTTGGCATAGTATGTCTAGTAAATCGTAGCAATTGTTCTTTGAGGAACATTTTTGCGTATCTTTGTTGTGGTAAGTTTCTCAATCATTTGTTTCTCATCCATTCCTCAATGGATGATTTTCTTCATGACATAGCTATGAAGGAAGAAGATTTTAAGTCTTGTTAAAGCTGTTGATATGCCATTCTTGAAATAGGATCAGTGTAACTGTTAAAGTATATTCACCTTACTGCGTCAACCAATCCAGACATTTGTCAGCACTCAGGTAAAGAAACTTTGTTTCCTGGGAAATAATAATGTATTAATGATAATTATGTGTTAAACTATTTTGCTGATTATGTAGAATATGTAAATGAATATTACAGTAATGTGAACCATCTAATAAATGTGATAGAAAGAGTAACACGACCATCATTTCACCATATCAGCTTTTAACTCTGAGTATATAGCTTCTGATGCTGGGCTCGAGCTACTGTCCGTTATTGTATTAACCGATGCAGTGACATAGTCCTATAAATACAAAAAATATGGAGTAGTGGCAGATCAAGGAATACCTTGATTGCAGTAGTGTCTACCTTGATGCATGGTAGCCACTCCATATTGTGGCAGATTTAAATACAGTGCCTCGCACGAATATGTTGATATAATAGTTGAATGATATATGTATCTGTATATGATTTATTACTTATTACTAAAAGAATCAACCATAAGGGTAAGGGTGTTAAGGGTAAGGAAATATCAGTCTGTTGCTGCCCTATAGGGGCTAAGAAGTTGGTCCCAAAGCATCGCTTTGTTCACTGCTCTAGTCATACCTCTCTTATTATTAGCAATGGACTGTTAATTCCTACAGATGTCCCTGTATTCATGAGAGCATGTTTTATTCAAATATTTTAAGATAGAGATACGAATAAGTATAAGAATATAACTGAACTGGATCATATTTATTCATAACTTGATTGATTTCACAAACATGACATAGAAAATTGTTATTTTTGCCGTTTCCTTCTCAAAGAAATACTATTATAGTGACTAACTTAGTATTCGATACAGAATGTGAAAAAAACAATGCAATTTTTGTTTTACTTTCGATAAATGTTTCAGCAATTAGGAGGTAATTTCTGAATTTTACATAAAGCTAAAGAAAATGTACTTGTAGCTAAAGATTTGTATTCGTACCTGTATCTACTTATTCCAGAAAAGATGATAATTTATCGCTTTAAATGTAAAACAATGTCCTAAATAAAAAGTGAGATAATGATAATGCAACGTAAATGATAATGAAAACGATTTTTAATGATATCTATATGAAATTTAAAAATATATTTATTTTATAGAGTCACTAACTGTATTTCGTTTCAGTACGCAGCTATACTGTTAACAGTCTTCATAATCCAGCTCGTATTGGCTATACTGGCTTTCGTGGCTGTTAGAAATGATGGCACAGAAGTCCAAACCATAGTAAGAGATCATCTGAAAGATCTGTATGATAATCCCAGCCAATTAGATCAAGATGCCATAAATGTCGTCCACAGAACTGTAAGTAGATATTTTCAAGAACGGTTTAAAATTAATAAATGAAGATCCTGACATTTTTACAAAAATTTTGTGGTTACAATTGAATAAGATTGAATTGAATTGAATTTTCAAGATTATAATTGTCTTTTTTTCTGTTTTTTGTAGTACAAATGCTGTGGTCTTGATGGACCAGGTGGATCTGAAGTAGTTGTTAGTGGAACCACAATCATGTCTAGCTGCTGTAGAAACGATACTGTAACTTGCACCAGCAATGGGAGCTCCGACGTTGTTTACCAATCAGGATGTGTTTCGGAATTAACAGACTTTTTGAAGGGTAACGTGAAAACTATTGGAATTATTGCAATAATCTTTGCAGTAGTAGAAGTGAGTATACAAAAAATTAATAAATTCAACAGTTAACTTTGAAGTATAAATTTGTCCCCATTCAAACCCAGAATTTTTTTAAAGATCAATTTTTCATTATAAACACTGAATAGTGTTCTTAAATAGGATTTTAAAATAGTAACTGAAACTATTTTCGTTCTTCATTTGTGTTTAAGAAAAAGTAGGTACATAATTAATGATACTATTTCTTAATATTTGATATAAAATATTTTCTTATTTGCATAAAATGTACCCATTTTGAAAAATCGCAGTAAACAATAAGTAGTTATTAAATTTTTAAATAAATCAGAGGTCTAACTAATTACTGAATAATATAGTGCGTTACTATTACCAATAGTGAGCCGATAGATCACATGGTCGACGTCTGGTGGATATCTGGTTTTCAACCGATCTACTCTCCAACTTAAGTTTCAAAGTCGTGTGTTCCGAATAATATTTTTAATTGATAAAATAACTAATTAATGGTATTTTTAACTTTGTTTTTAAATAGTGATGCGTGAATTTTGGAAAGTGTGACTATTGGCAATTAAAAATCGTTTCAAAAAATTACTTTCTTTCATCATCTTTTTATTCTTAAAACAGTTCCTTCTAGAATTAAATATGACTATCACTTTGTTCGTTTTTATGGACCCATAAATGGATTTAACTGAATTGGGCGTATTACATTCTTTATCAATGATGACGCTACTTTAAACAAATACATTTGTTTACGTTTTAGAATGAGTTCAGTTAATTGCGAATATACTAACCCGACAAAAATGTTGGGAGGGGCAAACCTAAGTATGATATCTGTCGATAGTTTTCAAAAGACACACCTCTGATTGGACAATAATTTTATCAGCTGTGTTAAGAACAGCTAATGTGATAATAAGGCGTCAATCACTATTTAACTATTTGGTAGAAATGAAGTACTTATGCCAATGCAAAAATTTACCGAGCTGTATGTTTTTAATAAACATGAAACCCGTATTGCATTTTGTAACTACCGTATGGAAAGATACAACGTATCTGGATATGACAATTAAAGCCACTGAACCTGTATACAAAAAATGCACCGATAAGATGCTAGATAGCGCTAATGTACCCAGTCATCAGTCTTCTATATAATGCCATCAAATCACGTCGAATTATTTAAATAATATACTTGTGAGTGTACGATACAGTGAGTCCCAGAAGTAATGTCAAAATTCATTTAAAATTCAGCGGTGTGTTTTTAGGAAAAACGCTGGGACCCGACGATTTTTATTTTATTGTTTAATGCAGTTTTTTATACTAAATTCATGCATACAGGATAACCCAAAAATAAGTTACGACCAGCAACTTTATTTTTCAAATGAAAATGAAACACCAATTTTTTATTCTTGGATGATCTCAAATCGTTTAGATTTTTACAGGGTGTCAAAGTTGCAAAATGTCAATATCACCTATCAATATTTCATAAACAGACTAAAATTCGATGCAGAATTCAAAAATGAAATAAAAAATAGGTGTTGTCATTTGAAAAAATAAAGCTGATGGTCGTAACTTATTTTTGTCATAGATATTCATCAATTTGGGCACAAAATTTTTACTTTGTGGCATATAAACAGCAATCTTCAAGAAAGACACACGAACATATGTTTTGAGCCCCAGATAATAGATGGACATAGTTGTTCTTGTACAGGCAAAGCTGTAGGAACTAAAAATTGGCTTATTATTAACAGGGATATTCTCAGAAAATTTACGAAAATATGAGGTACCTTGATATTGGAAAATATGAAATCAATTTTTTTATATATAGATAGGGCAGAAACAGATTTCAGAAATTGGCTAAATAGTCCAGTAACATAAGGATTCATCTAATAAAAAATCCAAGTGGGCTGAAATTTTGCATACACCTTTACTTTTATATTACTAATAATGTGGAAAAAGTCCCCACCGATATGTTGCTTGCGTTTCAAGTTATTCAAGGTCAAATGTCACAGAAATCGGATTTTCGCAAATATTTTGCTTCCTGTATGTCCTACAATACAAAATATCGGGTACATGCGGTAGGTATAGGGTTCTGTGGTATTTCAGTGTAAATAAATAGGAGATAAGTATAAATGACTATACCTATAAAATAATTTCTTTCTGTTACAGCTATGTGCCGCTCTGTTTGCATTCTATGTCCGGAACAACTCTGGAAAATAGTATTAAAAAAAACATCCTGCTGTGGCGAGTGTTTGTAAATAGACAGATTTTGCATAGTCTACATATGTATTAGAATATATGTAGACTTTGGATATAGTATACAGGCCCCTAAATAAAACTATGTTCAATTTGGAAACGAAAACACAAGATATTAATAGATGGTAGTTAAATAAAGATAACATAATACTGGAAAAATACCTCTAATTAGTTATTTAGGGAGGGAACAAAAGTGGAAGCCACACCCACACACCTCAGACCTCTGTCAAGCGTGTCACGTCCCTCACAAATAGATATTGGCCGCATTCAGCAGACAGCAAACACGGTTTGTAACATGTTTATGTTTTAAACGCAAAACGTTTATTCAGCGATTACAGTCTGCTGAACGACCTTATTTTATTTTCCGTTGGTTTGAAATTCGAATTTGGTGGTTTGATTCTACACCATTAAGGATATATTTGGCTTCAAAATATTCTTTCTCCATATTATTTTCGTTTTACGACAGCTCATAACCGTCAACAAAATCTGTAAACATAACCTTTTTATCCTTTTTTCTATGCTTTCAACATGTTGAGAAAATTAAGCAATGATATTTTACGCTTGCAAAAATGGCTACCGCTCATAAAACATGTTGACATTCAACATAATTTTCAACTATCGTTCAGCAGAACAATCACAAGTTGTTTGTCAACGTTTGTATCTGCTGAACGCGGCCATTGATACCGCGGCCCATTCATCTGTTCTTTTTCTCTGTTTAATAGACACATTACTTTATCGACCTGTCCTTGTTTCCAAATTTAACATATTTTTATTTGGGCATCGGTATATACTTTCACCATAAATCAAATAGCCTACTTACTTAATTTTAAAATTATATATTTTCTGTTTTTGATTTTGATTTACCTACAATCACGTCATGATTTATATAGTCGTCATTAAACTAAATAGGGAATAATAAATGTGCTAATATACCTAAAAAGTTATTTTGTATATTCAAGTATTGAAAATGCAATATTTCTTTAATGTTCTATTGACATTTGATCACTATACCAGTCGAGTTGTATTTTTTTTTAGTTATAACAATTATTTATGTATTGTTTTATATGAATTTATTAAGTAAAGTTTTATTTATATAGATTTGAATTTAATTTTTACCTGTATAGAGCCCTATTCCCAACTGCCTTTGACAACAAATCCACGAATCTGCCAAAATTGTGTACTGTGTATTAAACATATAAACCAAGTTAATAGAGCTTACTGTGATGATGAGATTCAGAATCATAAGGTTCAACGAGGTCTCATTAATTTGTATTTTAAGTAGGATTTACTTGTAATAAAGAAAAATAATAATTATCATATTTAATACATAGGGTGATCCGTTTACTATAGGCCTATAATAACTTATTTCATTTCATAAGCTACAGGTTCCAAGAAAAAATATTTCTGTCAATTATCTTTATTTTTATATAGCTCAACTCGTTGTCAGTAGAAGGTTTGTATGATTAATATGTTACAGGCATTAATATACAGAGTGTTCCATATAAAATCGGGAATCGGTATTACTTCTGGTGAAACCGGAAGTGAAAAAAGGAGGAATTTTTATGTCAAAAAGTGGCCTTTAAATAACCACTTCCACTATCTATTTACCTATTGGTAAATAAGAAATACTTATGTGGTGTTGCGAAATTAAATAAAGTTTAAATTTTCATATCATTTTTTTAATTGGGACATCCTGTATGTCATATAGCGCTTCTGTGAATCAAAGATGGTGATGATAAGACGATTTAGTGGTTCACCGTTTTGGAATTATCGGAAATTGAAAAGCCTCAATAAATCTAAAAATTATTTACTGCGAATTCCTCTGCAAGTTTCATTATTTTTTTTTGTCTATTGAAGGGTTCTGAGTAACACAATCGTGCCAGATTTTAAATACAAAATTGTTAATCGATTTTCGTAGTACTTAATACGAAGTCCACCTTACAAGAGACAGTAGAGTTGACCGTATACAACGAGAAACAGTTTTCAATGATCATTAAAACAAAAAAGTTTAGTTGAACGATAAATTATGGATTGATATATTCCTGAGCAAACATTACTATATTAAAATACTTAAAACAAAATGTAGAATAATGAAAATAAAAAACGTATTTCTAGTTCCTTAGGCATAAAGAATTATAAGGCGTATTAGGAGCGTTATTTTTTTAATATTTGACATCGTGAGAGTATAAGTATTATAATACCTGTATTCTATGCATTGAGTATTTTGCCAGATCTTTGAAAACATTTTATATATTATAAAGTATCTATAAGTCCTTCTCCAAAAGTATCAGCTGTTGATTTTTAAAGTTAAGGGATTTGCAACTCAATTTCGATACATCTTGGATGTTTTCGTTTAAATAGTAGGTATATCAGAATATTTTTATGTTAATTTTTAATATTTTAATAATCATGGTTATTCATTTAGAAATACAAATACCTGATGGTATAATTTATAAACCCCAAAAAGTCACTGGACATCAACCCTACATTATACTTGTTTATTGCTACATTTTGGCTACATCTTACAAACCAACATAATTTTCTGTAATAAATAACTTATGAAATTTTTGTTCCAGCTTCTTGGAGCTCTGTTTGCCTTCTACGTAAGGAACACCATCGCCAATCAAGGAAAATATGTATAATTTAATTAGTTATAATACTGCAAACTTTAGTGTAACTGGGAATGAGATAGTTTGGATTGTACTGTTTACTTTTTGTTTTATATAGGTAGGATTACCTACTGTTTTATTCTTCTATAAAATATACACCACTCACTTCTAATGAATGTTTGTAAACGTCAACGAATATGTAAACGAATAAGTGTAATTAGATCATATAGGAGTTGTATTGCACTATTATTTTTAAAAGTACCTGGAAGAAGAACTTGTTTATTTCATCAGTTTAAATCATGTTTGATGTAAATATGTATGTATATATTTAGATTAGAGATTATAAATATTTTAATAGTAGGTATAGTATAGTTTTAATAGTCCATAATCTTTATGGACTAGTATGGTTATTCTCATACTAGTAAATAATAACTATGTAGAAATGGTTTTGTGAATGTTAGTATCTATACTGCATCTATCTTAAGGACTACATCGCTGAGGGAAATATCAGTCAACGACTACATATAAATCGTTCACTCAAAAACATAAAACAAATTATAAGTGATATATAAATAAAAATATTAGGAATTTTATTTTTGTGTAAAATAACATAAAGGTAAAGTTGCGACGATACCGAAAAACTATATAGTGAGGACATAAAGTCCGTCCCCCCCCCTCTAATTTTTGAACCACTGGGTAGATTGTGATGAAATTTGGAACGATAATATATGACTAAATTCTGCATTTTTTGACACATCAATGACAGCTCTGAATGTCAAAGTGACAGCTGGGCGCGCAATAGGAACATTTTTTTAAATAGAAATGGGGGTCGAGTAATAACTCATTTTGAAGCTATTTTTATCCTCAAAGCATCCCCCAAAAAATGCAGAATTTAGTCATATATTATCGTTCCAAATTTCATCACAATCTACCCAGTGGTTCAAAAATTAGAGGGGGGGGGGACGGATTTTATGTCCTCACTGTATACACGTACCGGTTGCTACCTACTTATTTTGTGTAAGGCAGCAAAACCGAATTTATAAGAAAACTGAGACGTGCATTGAGAGTGTATCAACCTCAACCAAATAAAATAAATGATATCCGAAACCAAGAAGAAACTCTCATACAGTGCGATTTTTCTTTTTATTCACAACCATATATGCAATAAAGTTATTAAGTACAGACTTTTTAGAAGTTTGTTTACAAAAATTTGTCAGCAGAATTTTTTTTTGTTTATAAAAGCTATAGGAAGTAAACAAATCAGGACGATATGTTTAGTATTTCTAGCAGAACTTTGTTATCATTTGTGGTCGTATTTCAGTTTTCAGGCGATTAGAATAAAAGTTTGACGCTTAATTTCTCAAACGAAGCACAAACGAATTCACGATCTGTTATTTTTATTTGAAATAAATTGGTATTTCCGAAACTAAAAATGTTTTACATTTTTTTTCTCATTATTAGTCATTCTTTGTCCTCAACTATAATTTCCCAAGTTTATGCGTAATAGGATAAGAATCACCCTGTATACGGACTAAAAGGGAAAAATTTTGATAATTTATAAAGATTTGATAGAAATAAACAAGACACTTATCTGAAATTGTTTGTAATTTTGTAGAATAGGTGACCTATTCAAATTATAGTAGGCCAGATGGCCTCTGAAACTCTGAATTTTGTTTTGTATGGTTACCGTATGTTATACACGAGTAATTTACATAATATCTGGCAGGAACTATTAAATGAAAGATATAAAAGAGAAGTATAACTGGCTGCATATACTTGTACTTTCCTTTGTATTCCCAAATTAAATTCCAAAATCTATGTATAGGAGGATAAATTCAATAACGATATTACTATCTATGAATTAATAAGATAAGTATTATTATTATCAGTACAATTCTATTTGTTATTTTAAAAATTAAATAAAACATACTTAATTGTTTCAATTTATATATAATTGACATTTCCTTTTGGAATATTATTGTAACGCGATAGATTTCATATAACATACAGTGTAGATAGGTACGAGTTAAACATATATAGGTAGGTATAAATAACTTTATCTTACTTAGATTTGGTTTAGATAAGAAAGAGTGTACACCAACGACTGATACGAGAAGAGAACCAAATAAATAAACTACCTACATTCAAAATGGGTTGTGCTGAGGGTCTGGTAAAACTTTTTGTTTTCGGGGCAAACTTGGTTTTTGCGGTAAGTACCTCCATATTACTAAACTAAATACTAGAAAGTATATTCATAGAAACTTACTAAAAATAAGAAAAGTTTTATGAATTTATAGTACGTAGTAGATATGATATAAATGATATGTTGGTTATTGATTAAAAATCACAAAGGCAAAAATATTTAAAAAATAATATTGTTTCTATTTCATTCTTTGTTATACACAGTTGTATAATTAACTAAAGACTGTCGTTTAATTTTAGTAAAAATATTAAATTGATATTGAAAGCTCTATGCTTGCTTCTATAAGTAGAGTATTTACAGATATATCACATACAAAAATGTTATAGCAAATAACTGTCTCTAGCTGCAGTTTTGCACCTTTAGCAATTGATAAGGATTTGGTTTCGTTTTGTTGAGGAATATGGAAGGAAATAAAAGTACGAATTTTTTTTCTAAATTATTCTAAAAATAGTATTTGCTATAGACAAGAAAAATACATTATTTGTTATTTGTACCTGACTGTTATTTCAAATAAAATAGATTTGAAAGTGATACCACATCATTTAGTGACATTGGGCTTCTAGTTATCATTTGAGAGACAAAAATTGTTAATAGCAAATAAATTTACACTATTGCATTTTTTATTATATTAAAATTAAAGCATTATTTAAAAAAGTTAAGAACAATAAAGTAACAAATATGTTATGTCAATTATTGTAAAAAATGACAATGGGTATAGCGGGTATAAGAATTTTGAAGAAAACATTGATTTTGAAACATAAATATGATAAAGATAACTATTCAGGCAGCGCCATGTTGAATATAAAACTTTATTCTAATTCTAAATTAATATAGTTCTTGTGATGCACCAGACTTGTTTCAAATAAGACACATTATTTTAAATATTTAAATAGAATTTTAGTAACTAAATATTGTACGGTATTTGTACCTGCCCTGTTAAATTGTTGTGTAGTTCAAAATTAAGGTATAAAGAGTATTGATAACACGCTTATCTTTTCATCATGATATCATAGCTGGCTGAGTAATTAAACTAAAAAGGTGTAGCAAAGTCATATGAAAATGGGTTTAGGGGAAAACTGTGTGAAGTTTTTTGTGTCGGGTGCAAATTTTACGTTCGCAGTAAGTAGTTTTGTATTACCTATATACTAGAAACAAATTTCCAACAATGCAGGAAATAATATTTCTTATCACGTGGCGTAACTGGAAAATTGAAATCGATTTTTCTAGGTATCTCTTATATATTGAATGTGTTTATTATCTACGTCGATCTCTTGATATTAATATTGAGAAATACCTACACAGTATTAGTGATATTTTATCAATATTCAGAATATTGATTTTTCCTTGTATTTTGTCATATATAGTTAATAGGTACAGCAATATAACTGATTGATTTATGATGATTCAAGATGGACTTGTTAGTTATTACAAAATTTATAAATTTATCATACCTATACATAATATATACTATTATAGTTTGTTTCTTTTGGGATTACACCACCTGTAAAATAACAAAAAACAGAAAACGTCTAGACGTTTCGAGTTGATCCTCAACTCTTCTTCTGACTAGACTATTTGTATGATAAGAACTCTTTATATAGAAGAAAGCTAGTTAAGTGTTTAGTTTCTTTTAATTTTTATTATAACTATTTTATTTGGACATATTTTAGAATATGACATGTAATATTATAGAATTTCGTATAAAACTGAAAAACCACTGATAAAATTTAGTCAATATGTATATCAAATATTATTTTATCACACGTTATACAGTGGTTTTTTGGGGCAAACTTTAGAAGTTTGCATTGTTACTACACTTTGAATAATTAATTTGTATACTTCTGGTTTTCTGCCTTTTGTTATTTTACAGGTGGTGTAATCCCAAAAGAAACATACTATGAATCGTCAAAATACACCACAAATAAGTTACAGACATTATATACTATTATATACATATACATACATACACATACATATACATACATAATATATACTATTATTATACAAGAATTCTAATTTCAATCTTGTTTAATGGATAATGTTACATTAATTTTTAGCTTAACCTTTGGATTTTTTATAATGTTCCACTTTAGTATTGCATCTGTTTTGATTTATAATAGCATAGATAAACCCACTATTATTAAATTATTATTGCAAGTGATTTACAAGGGAAACTCCGAAAATTATCGAATTAGCTAAAATAAAAGTAAGAGTAGCAAGTTCAACATCTTCACATAATTATGATGAACTCTACACAGTTTGTTCTTAATAGGTCTTGGTTAAATATTAAAAATATGCATTGTATTAGTTTATATATATTAGGAATACCTGTCAGGATAATAAGTCCTTCAATTACTGTTGGATATCTTTTTTGGACTTAGACGTCGGTAGAATATCAACAGAAGAGAGAGGGTAAAACCAATATACAAACAATGTTTTTCATCATTTTAGCACATATTTAGAGATAATTTTTAATTCTACGTAGTGTAAGCATTTTATTTATGGAAAATCAAAGTTAGTTGACTGATCTGGAGTAAGGGTGTACTCGTACCATCTAATTTTTTCTATTTGAAAAAGTGTGGATGAACACCCAATAAAAAAATGTTTTTTTTTAACGAAATATTGTTTTTTTTTTTGCAGTTAGCAGGTCTTGCCCTCATCATAATTGGAGTTCTGTATAAATTAGACTTGAACGATTATACAAGTGCCATACCAGAAAATTATCAGAATATTGGCTTGGCACCAATACTTACCATTGCCATTGGTTCCGTTATTTTTGTTATTGCATTCTTTGGATGCTGTGGTGCTATTAGGGAGAGTCCTTGCCTACTTTTAACGGTAAGTTTTTTTTGTAGTTTTTTGGTATAAATAAAATACATTTATAATGTTCGTTACTTTCATTGTTAAAATGATAATACAAGTCTTCAACGTTGTATGTATGGGATTTATTTTTTCTCCTAACAGAGACAGTAGAATTTATGCTATAAATATGTACATAAGAGATTAGTTGCGTGCGCACTAAGTGATAATGTAAGAAAAGATGGAAAAATCGACTTACAGAGAAGAATCGTAGCATGATAAGCAGATAAGATTGCATGGCAAATGATCTCACTACAGCCAATATATAATCCATACACAAAGATATTCATTCAAAGAGGAAATATCCATTCCAGGAATTAAAAATAAATGTGTCATAGACCACTTCATAGTATCTACCTAAATAAAGAGAATTGTTACATGAGGTAAAGGTAAAACAACATGCTGAAATGTACATATGATGACTTTACTTGGTGCAGATGGAATTTATACAGGGTCCTGCACCAGAGCTCCCTTCTTTTGTAGCTCATGAACTTGTGCCTTTATAAATTTCGTTCAAATCTGACTGTAAACTATTCGTAGAGAGGCACATTTTGAAAATATTTTCAAATATACAGGGTGCTCTAAAAACATGTACCATACTAAAGTTATGTTTTTTTAAATGGAACACACTATATATTTTTGTATTTTTGGATCTGCATGAAAATTTGGTGTCAGTTTGTGTTATATTCCTTATAGCAAAACTTAGCCGTTTCGAAGATATTCGACATTTTATAGAAAAAATTACATTTGTTACAACTATTTCAAAGTTACATATCTTATACAATTGAACAGCGTTTATTTTAATTTTTATATGTCAGATAGTTTAGGCATTGGTCTTTCTGAAAATAGCTAACAGAAGTCTGTAATACATACAGAGTGATTAATATTTACTGAGCAACACGTCAATTTTGAAACGTGAAAAACTAATTTTTTTCAAATGGCACACTCAGTATATTATTCTACAGTTGAAGGTACCATTCAATTCTGAATTGAATGATATAGCATTGTCCTATACCTATCTCTTAAGGTGCTCAAGATATAATCAATATTATAATAAAGTGCTCGAAAATTTAAGTTACCCCGTTTCTAAGTGGTCTTCGAATCAAATAAAACAACTAGAAACATTTCAAATTTATTGTCAGTTGCTTTAACTCTTATTATGGCTATGATTAAGCACAAAATGTAAAAAATTACATTGATGGTAAATAATTGTCCACAGATTTAATTGTTACGTAACCCTACAAGAAGAAGTCTAATTTTGCACATCAAATTATGCTTTAAGAATAGATCAGGTCACCTGGTAAAGACAACAAAATAACTTGTTAAATTTGTTTGCTGTCAAACTTGGTGTCGACAATTTAGTTAATTACAAATATTTATACTTATTTCAATAATTTTGTTGTTAGTTTAGTTGTTACGAGTTAGTTACTTAGTTTAGTTAGTTGTTTCAATTTATTTTTATAATGAAGTATAGTAAAGAAGAGCTAGCTGACATAATTATAATATTAGGTGAGTCTGAACGAAACAACTGTCTCTTAGCGAATTGAATTTACCGTCAAAGTTTTTGAAAATTTATTATAAGATTGTAGACTGTGAACAATTATTTAATATTGCTGTTTTTGATGATTGTTGATAATTTTTTTCATTTTGTGTTTAGTCATAGCCATAGTTATAGTCAAAGCAACTGACAATAAATTTAAAATGTTTCTAGTTATTTTATTTTATTCGAAGACCATTTAGAGACGGGGTAACTTAAATTTTCGAGTACTTTATTATAAAATTGATTATATCTTGAGCACCTTAAGAGATAGGTATAGGACAATGCTATATCATTCAATTCAGAATTAAAAGGTACTTTCAACTGTAGAATAATATACTGGGTGTGCCATTTGGAAAAAATTAGTTTTGCACGTTTCAAAATTGACGTGTTGCTCAGTAAATATTAAACACTCTGTATGTATTACATACTTCTGTTAGCTATTTTCAGAAAGACCAATGCCTAAACTATCTGACACATAAAAATTAAAATAAACGCTCTTCAATTGTATAAGATATATAACTTTGAAGTAGTTCTAACAACTGTAATTTTTTCTATAAAATGTTGAATATCTTCGAAACGGCTAAGTTTTGCTATAGGGAATATAACACAAACTGACACCAAATTTGCATGCAGAATCCAAAAATGCAAAAATATATAGTGTGTTCTATTTAAAAAAACATAACTTTAGTATGGTACATGTTTTTTGAGAACCCTGTATATTTGAAAATATTTTCAAAATGTGCCTCTCTACGAATAGTTGGCAGTCAGATTTGAACGAAATTTATAAAGGCACCAGTTCATGAGCTACAAAAGAAGGGAGCTCTGGTGCAGGACCCTGTATATTATATGAAATACAAATAACACAAAACAAATTAAAAAAAAAATAGAATCTACATGCTCACGGATGAAAACATCCAGAAAAACTACCACGATAAAAACAATTAGAAAGGGGAAGAAATACAGGGAGAAAAATGAAACCAATTAAAAAATAATCTGTCTAAAGCAGTGAAAGAAACATAAATCAACTGTGAAAGTAACTTGGCTACAAAAGTAAAATAACAGAAAAATAATTGGAAAAAATATTTACATAAACGAAATTGGTAGAACGGTTACACAAAAAATTATAAATATAAAATGACAGGTATGGGACGAGTTTGGACATACGATGAAAAATAATTATTCGCTTGAGTAAGACCTAAATATAAAGGGAATACCTAACAAACAAGGACATAAATCTATTAACGGAGTAGAAAGACACATATGGAATCAATATTTTGTAGGAACACAATAATTGTTCAAGAGGAGTAATAGGATGAACTACAAATTAAACTATGAAGGCAATGACATCCAATTAACAATAAAGAAAGAAATACAAATATACATTTATAAAGTAAAACCAGTTGCTCTAAACCAATATCGAATCACAGCAGAAATGTTGATGTTTACGTAAGATACCTACTAGTAATATACAAATTCCTTAAAGTATAAAATAATATTGTAATATAAAAGGATAACACGCAGCTAGAGTACATGCAGAAAAATGTCATTATCCAAAAAAAAGAGATATAAAATCATATACAATTGCTGAGGGAGATTACATTGAGAAGTACCAAACAAAGTGCCTACTCACGAGAACAAAAAAAGAGACAGACTAAGAAAACTAACATGAAAAATACATTACATGAAAATTGAATAACATTAACTGTCAAGCTTATTATATTTTTAAGTCCTTATAAGTACCACGAGGTGTTACACTGGTAGCATTCCGGCATGTAACCACTTTTTAAATATGAGCTGAAGTACCTATATTTGTAATTAAATTAGCTTTAAAAGCTTACCATATATTTTATTATATGTATGTATAAAATAATGTTCTTTTGTTGAGATATTTTTGAGTAACCTTGCATATTTTACTAACTATAATTTTAGTTTCAATTAGACATCCAATTTTATATATAAGTATAACTTTTAATACATTTGAATAATTAATCTATAGATAGTGTAACAATTTGTTGTCCAACTTTAAAATTCAATGTAGGAATTGATGAAGTAGGTACTTATTAAAATATGTAGAAACCTACATCTCTATTTAGTAAAGTGAATGATAATGTACTGGAAATCAGTTTTTGATCTTAAAATTTTCTAAAAGTATACCAATCATCCCATTACCCGCCAAGTTTGATACTTTTTTATCTCCAACCATATTTGTAGATAAGTACATACTTATAACTTCATTGTAGATGAAAAATTTCACCTTTTTACTACCCTCAGTAAGTGTTTTGCAATACACTGAAAATAATTTTCTTTTACTTCTTTAATCCGATGAGATTTTTCCTCAAAACTATATATTACATCTATGCATCGTAAATAACAATGTTTATATAATAATTTAATTTTCAGTACTCTGTTATATTGCTGATCATATTCCTCGCGCAAATTTCAATCGGCGTTTTCGCCTTTCTGGAAATAAAAGACAAAGGTAATTTCGAAGACGAAGTTAGACGTTCCCTTACAACGATATTCAACAATTACAATGACGCAACGAATACTTCAAGAAATACAGTGGATTTCATACAGCAAGAGGTTAGTATAATACCAGATTTTGATAAAAAGTAAGTTTTACTCATTCTTCATTTTATCCTAGATGCATCACCGTTACTATAATATACCGTCAGAAAGAGCATAAAAATTGTCTCAATTCGTTCAGATTGATCTATTTCATTGGCGATGCGACTCTGGGACCTAGCAGATCAAAACGGCAGTTTTCTTCTTCTTTCTGAATCTTATTTGTATCTAAGGTGGTTGATTAATATTCATAAATGGCTTTAATAAATAATAATGGGTGGGTTTTTTAACCTGAAACTTTCCAATATCTCGAGAAATAAGCACTCTACGAAAAAATACCTATATCCATAATTTAGCAATTTTTTAGCGGGGCAAATGCAATAGTACTAAAATTAGTCCACCTCCCTCCCACCGTGTAAGTAGGGCGGGGGGTAACTCTGAAATATTAAGTAGGAATGTATATTTTTTATTGCAGATTAATAGGCTAAAAATATGTAGGATTTATCTGAACATTTATTCGTTTTCGAAAATATAGGTTCCTATTTAAGATTTCAAAGTTACCCGCCCCACTGGACACATGGAGGGGGGAGGTGGACTGATTTTAGTACTATTGCATTTCCCCCGCTAAGTGATTAAATTTTGGTTATAGGTATTCTTTCAGAGATTTCTCGAGATATTTGAAAGTTTCAGGTTAAACAACTCACCAATACACAGGGTTTAAAAAATAGTGCAACGGACTTGCAGGGGTGATGCTACATCTAAAAATAAAAGTTTCTATGACCATGTCCTAAAATGGTTCCTAAGAGACTTACAGTCCTTGAAATGGCGGATAAAACGAATGATTTTTATTTATTTTAAGGAATAGTCGCAAACCAATTTTTATGAATTTTGCGAATGGTGATAGTAAAGAGAGCCGTGACAGTTAGTTGTTAAAGGGTAGTTTTCATAAGGGTAGAGCATTGTTTTTTGCAAAACGTTTTGATCAAAGTGAAGTCAATAATTTTAACATTTACTTTTTACGTGAAAAAGGTACCTATACTCTCCATTTAACTTGCTACAGTAAACGGTTTTCGAGATATTTGGCGTATCTAGGTCTCACACTTTCAGTCAATCGTTTTTACGCGGGTTCAACTGATTTTAGTGTGTGTTAGAAAAATTTTCAAAACAAATAAAAACCATTATTTTTATCCACCGTTTAAAGGGCTGTAACTTCCTTAGGAACCATTTTAGGGCATATGTTCATAGGACCTTTTATTCTTTTATTTTTATTTGGTAGGTGTAGTATCACCCCTCGAAATTCGGTGCACTGTTATTTTACACCATGTATATTAAAAGTATTTATTTATTTATAGTTTTTACTTAAAAATATTAGTAAAACCCTATATTGTAGCTTATTCTTCTTTCTTTCTACTTTTTTGTTGGATAATGTTGATTCATTTGTGTTGTATTTTTAAATATATATAGATTTTGAAAAAGTAGATATTCATGAGCAATATGAAAGAAATTCGCCTCTCATCACAATAATTTATACTCCTCATACCTACGGATTTTTTATTAATTCCTGTAGAAGAAATTTCTATCACTGTATTTATAAATTAGTTTTCTCTTAAGAAAATATTTGCGAAGACAGATCATCATTCTATAGATATCGAAAGAAAGAAAAAGATTCGTTTTGATTCGACACGCATTGAGTCTCTTAAATACTTAGTTTCTTAAATCTAATTAGTGTAAGTATACTTTCTAGAGTTTTGTTTTGTTCCGTGCCATAACAATGGAATATATTTTGAATGTCATGGATAAATTAAGAGTTCATTTTCGTTCTACATTTCAGCAGATTTATCGTGCAGTGTTACTTATTATTTACATTTAAAGCATTATCTAGATAGATCTTTCTTATTCTGCTTGGTACAATAGCATCTGTGCATTTGATCCTCTTCAGTATGTAGTAGAAATACCTGTTAGTCTTAGTTTACAAATTGACTTTTGTTCTGCCTTGCAGAATTTGAATAGGTATGCCTATTTATTTGGTTAGTTATATTCATCTCATCCATCAATCATATCATCTTCAGATATTGCTAGTCTTATTTTGGACGGAATTTTCTCCTCACCCTTTGTAATCTCTTATAGTGCTTCTGTTATGCTTTTAGGTACAAATGATATATATCTTTATTTTAATTTATTTAAATCAATTCTACTACATATTTTTTAAGATGTCATACCTATTTTATTATTTTTCATATTTATCACTTTGAAAACTATTTTTAATTGAACTTCATGATACTGATGCTCAATAGGTCGTTCTTAAAACATCCGTTCGTTTTATTTGAAATGGAAAGTGCTTCCATTGGAAAGGAAAATTTTATGTTAGGTATATGTTAATTTCGTATATTAACCTCAACCGGTCGATTTTATTGGATGTTTACTACGTATTTTGTTTGTTGGGAAAACCACAACCAAGAGAATGAGCTTTGGCTCCATAAGGACAATTTTATGAAGTGCTTATAATATGCGTTCTAGTTCTAGTGGACGGGATATCAAACGAATAACCTTTTTACTTTAGATTAGAATATAACCTGATGATGGTGATCTTTTAGTAACAAATAATGTGTCTCTTATTTCAGTTGGAATGTTGTGGTTTGGATGGTCCATCCTACTGGCTAGCCAACATACCAAGCAGTTGTTATCCAAAGGGCAGCAACTCAGCTTTTGACGATGGCTGCGTTGAAGAATTTTTTAACTTCTTGGAGAGGTCCATACGAATCATTGGAATCACCGTTTTAGCTATATCAGCTACAGAGGTAAAATAATAATTGTTAACATAACGACGTGTACACAGTGATCGCAACCAATAATTATTCAAAAGGTCCCACGCATTTTTCCTATTTAAATCAAAATCACTAGAAGCTACAAAAAGTCATTAATGAAAGATTTCAGAGAGCAATTTAGAAGAAATATATTAGTAATTAATATATACAAAGCTATGAAAAAAATTCAGGAATTAATTCCTTATTTCCATCCATTTGTCGATTTTCGAGTTATTAAATTTAATTTTTAGAATACATTTCGGTCGCTGAATTTCAAAAATATCAGGTAGTGTTTCTTTTTCACTGAATTTTGGATGAAAGAAAACGGCTTATAATTTAAAGAAAATGGCGTAAAATTGTAACATTTTTTTTATACCTACTCTTTTCCACCGTTTTATTTCATTGTTTGTTATAACAATCACGTATCAGAAGTCTGGTCGCGTATTTATTTTTTATTTTAAAGACCGTGTTAGATATAAACATTGTTGACATTAATTTTAAGTTGCTTAAGATATGGTTTAACTAGAAAGGTGTTAGTTTCCTCAGAAATACAGTCAAATCAGAATTACTTGGTCTGTCATATAATAAGGGACATAAGTTCAAAATAATGTGCCATAATATCAGCGAGTTACAGAAATACAACTGCGCCGTGGCTAAGTAGGTAACAGAATTTTCAACTGGTCTAGATAAAAATGTATTTTTGGAAATGCTCATTAAAATTTTCGAATTTTAGCTAATAGCTATTAGTTGAAATATCTATTTTAAAATCTTTGTTGTTAATAAAAATGAAGTTCGCGAATATAGAATGCATAAAAGAGAGGGGGAACCACTTAATAATGCAAATATTTTAAAACAATATCCCATATAAATGATCAGAACTATTTAAGACAGATACAAAGACATCGTGATCTATTAGAGATATAACAATGAAAGAGCGGAATTCTCTTTTCTTGAAATTATCTTTATATTTTATAGCTTGAAATAGAAAACAAACTTTTTCAGGATAATTCAAGAACTCTTAGGGGTGATTGTTCAAACATGGTTCATTTTCAAATCAATTGAAACGACTTCTACTATCATAGAAAGCATTGTTTCATTAAGTGTTTCCTAGAAAATTAGATCGCGGTTCAATTGGTTTGAATATGAACCATGTTTGTACAACCGGCCCCTGTATCTAGATTTTTCAGATCCTCTATTCATCTTGTAGTTTCTTTTCGTAAATTTACTTAATTTTTCCTCAATGTGCCTTTCCTCGAGTCTTTAATACACCTAGTTAGTACTGACATTTGTATTTTTTTGCATTCTTCAATCTGCAATGGTTGAGATATAGTTTTCTGTAATCGACCAGCAAATTTAAGTGGGCACTTTTGAACTCTCTTAGGTTGAGAATGTGGTTTATCATTACGTCAAACCAGGCAAATCCGCTTTTACTTTTTAATTTTACATATACGTATACTAATATTTGCGTTCCATTTTTAGGTTGTTGGAGCCATTTTGTCCTTGTGCCTAGCCAATAGCATCAAAAATAGAGAAAGAAGATTTAGGTACTAGAAATATAAGAAAGTTCGCAAGTAAATTTCCTGGTAATTTCTAAAAAATTACTTTTGGATAATATTTAAATATATATGTATTTAATATTTGTTTATCTTTTGTACATAGCGAATACTTATGTCCATTTTATAGTAATTGAGAATATGTGGGTGTTAAACTATAAAGAATTAATGTAAATTTTGATTATTATTATTATTTATTCATCACAATACACTGTTAACAGAGAATAGGAAGTGATATACCTACACATATGTGTAGTTAATTCCATCAATCGGCGTATAATTGAAAATAAACAGTTCTTTATCAGAATGACGAGATTTTTCTTGGAAAGAGGCGATTCTCCTTAAAATGGTGTTTTAAGAGAATAATATTCTTTTGAAGTAAAAGAGGGAGTTTGAGAGTAAAAGTATACAGAGTTAAATACTATGCAGTTATAAGAACACAATCATCTTGCATTAAGTTTTGCAACAAGTGACATAATTACCGTTTGCAGAGTTGGTAAACAGTCAATTAAAAAACCTCTCATTGTTAAATGTTTCATATGTCAGTAAATTAATTGTACTGCTAAATATAAAAACATTTATGGGTATATTAAGTATTAGCGTTGCAAATATTCTTAATCCGGAAGAAAATAAGATTAAGGACATATTAAGTCAACCTCTGAACAAGGCGCCATGTAAAGTGTTAAAAGCTTTTAAGTAAGTATATAAAAAAGAAACATTTTTGTCAACTGCCAAGAATATACTGTGACTCAGTTGGACGAAGAGGAGCAGTCTGACGAGAAAGAAAAGAGAAACATAAACACAATGTATTACAAATTTGAAACTTGCCACAAAAAAAATGTATGAGCAATGTCAAGCGCTTGCACGACGCAATATTTCTTATATGAAGAAAAAGGAGGTGATGTTTTTGTAACTGGAAAAACTCAAAATGGCTGAAATAGAAACAAAACATAATTTCTTTCAAAAAGCGGTCTCAACAAGAATAAACAATAAAAGATAATAATAAAAATAAAAAAAAAATAGTGAAATATCAACATTCCAGTTTACACTGAGTAAATTTTCATCTTTTTTTCTTCTATATCTATATCTATATATATATATATATATATATAATTACATATTTACACTACAAGTAAAAAGTATGCAGTGCATATTCTAATAAAAATAATATTTTTTTTGTAAATTACTTACCTTTTACAGCTAAATATGTTGTACTTTACACTATGCTGTGCTCAGAGGCTTTTACTGTTTATTACAGATGCAATATGTTCTGTCCAGCATATTGATGCATATAAAAAAATATGGCATTAAAAACTTTCTCAATTTGGTATTTGCTTTTACAATGTATACGTATATACGTATATGTTTGAAATATTATCCATAGTGATAAAATTGCAAGTTATTTCTATTTCTTTTTTGGAATATACTTTTACTAAAAGTTCAAATGATTGACTATTTGAAAAATATTTAAGTTAGGTTATGTAAATGAAGTAAGAACAAATATGCTATTATAAAAAACTGGCTAATTACACAATTTCTAATTAATATGAATAAGTCGAAAGATCCTGTAAAATAATACACTGTATTATAAACTTCAACAATTTTATTTAAAAAGAAATTACTTTTACATGCAAGAATTCTCTTGTAAAAAAACATTATATAAAACAAGTTACTGATATTTGAAATAATGAAATTACTGGATACAATGCAAATAATTATAAATTTACGTCTGCAAGTTAGGACAAGGTCCCCCCCCAATTTTTCCAGCTTCCAAATGCCTTAGTCCAATCCAGATGGTCCAATAAAGATAGTCCAATCTCATCGATCAAGTGTTTCAAAATCCTCGCCTAAAAGACACACCTTTAAATAACTAAGTTATTTTAGAAATTTTGGTATATTAATTGTAAGTATAGGAAAATATATGTAATAGAGTAATCTAAATCTTACATCTATTGGAAATATGGAAATGAAATTAGTTAATAGTGCTGGCCTAAGAATAATTACATGCACAGTTTCGATAACAATGTTGATTACTTTTAATTTAATTTTTGAAAGAATAATGACAGTGGTAATTTTTGCCTATTTCATGCTTCATTTAATATATTATACTTATAATTAGTAATTTTGTAAGGGGCTCTTATCTAATAGTAACATTACACACTTTATACGTATGAAAAGAAGCTAATCAAATAATTTACAGTAATAAGTATATTACATTTTTTAGATTAATATAACACCGTGGAATCGTACCGAATAATTTGTAATTTGTATTTTTTTTTTGTATTCTGCGTAACTATTTTATGTGACTTTTAGAAAATACTAAATAAACGAATAGTACAACGAAAGTACCAGGTGTAAATGGAAATATCGTAGCGAAGATAACTTGGCTTTAAGCTAAAGATAGAAATTTCAATTAATGTTAAGAAAAAAATGTCATGTCTGCCTATATATTTTCGGATTCTATGTGTGTCGTTTAGGCAAATAACCAGTATCACTGTTTAAAACTTACTTTATCGTACATTCTGACATTTGTACAACCAGTGTTGTCGAGTTTGTAGCACCAGCAGTACCAAGAGCGAATCCTCTATCCTTCGGAATGTAGCACCAGTAGTGCCAAGAGGGAATCCTGTATCCTTGGGAATGTAGCACCAGTAGTACCAAGAGGGAATCCTGTATCCCTCGGAATGTAGCACCAGTAGTCCCAAGAGGGAATACTGTATCCCTCGGAATGTAGCACCAGTAGTCCCAAGAGGGAATACTGTATGCTTCGGAATGTAGCACCAGTAGTACCAAGAGGGAATCCTGTATCCTTCGGAATGTAGCACCAATAGTTTTAGTACCAGACCATCTCAACGAGCCTTTGCCTCGTATTCTCTTCCATATCATCTAAAGGTAGAGCTTCTGTGATGTTTATGTCATTCCCAATAGGCAGACTTCACTTTCTTCTGTATGTTTTTTATCTATTAGTATAAAAGGTGTCACTATTAATACATCATAGGAATGTTTTCCATTAATAATTATATACCTGTTGTTAATATTGTTGCTAGTTTTCTTCTTTAAGGTAAATCCTTACTATGGATAGCGCGGTTATTAGAAAAATTAAACCACTAAAATAAATATATACCCATGCATTGTGGCGAGAAAGTAGATGAGATTTTCTGACGATCAACAGTATGATCTATTTTCTTTGTTTGATTAATGTTGTAGTTGGTTACGATGAGAGTTGTAGATCAGCAGCGAGATCTATTCTTTTAACTGTTGTATTGAAATTTAGAAGTATTATTTAGACCATTAGATTTTTCCTCTACTCATTTGTTGTGTTTGTCTAGAGAAGTAGTAGCTCTTCTAGCTGTAAAAGATCAACTGTATGATCTATTTTTTAATTCAACTCTGTAGATTTCGATGAGTTTTAGATCAACAGTATGGCTTATTTTTTTAGCTACTGCTGTATTTAAGCTTAGGAGTATAAATTATAATTTTAAATTGTGGCCAGTTACAGATCAACAGTATGATCTATTTTTTAAAATATCTTGTATGTAGATCAACGGTATGATCTATTTTTTACCTATTGCTGTGTTGAAATTTCGAAGTATGATTTATTCTTTTAAATTGTGGTCCGTTGTAGATCAACAGTATGATCTTTTTTCAATTTTCGAAGAGATGTAGATCAACAACTATATACACTAATCTTTTTAATATCTTAAATGTAGATCAACGGCATGATTCTTTTACCTTTTTGCAGTGTTGAAATTACGAAGTATGATTTATTCTTAAATTGCGATGAGTTGTAGATCAACAGTATGACCTATTCTTTTGGCTATTAATATTATTACTTATTTGCTATCAATATTACAATCGCCTTGGTGTTTGAAAGTCAGCAGTATGACTTGATCTTTTAACATATATACTTAGTTCAGATCAACAGAGTGACTCTTTGACAGCCATTAGGCAACATTTTCCCCTTACATGCCTGTTAAAGCAAATGGAAGCCACTGTATATACCTAATCCCTTTGTGACAAGTGCCCACTTTGTAGGTTCGGGCTCACGCCTGTCAGGACTGATACTCTCTCTCCTGGTGGAGATACCTGTCGTGGTTCCATGCAGGAAAGTGTTGGTCTCTCCGTTATGTTGCAAAGCAAGTACGAAAAGTATCAATAACTGTTTAAGATTAGTAATTTTATGCTACATAACATATTTCTTAAAAAAAGTGTTGACAAAAGTTTGTTTTCCGTAATCGATAATTCCGGGAGTTTTTAGAAAACAAAAACGGATTGTGGCAAGGAAGTTACGTCACAAAGCTAGAGGCTTAGGATGTAGATTAACTGTGTGACCTATTCTTTTTAATATTTTTAATGCGGATCAACAGTATGATCAACTCTTTTACCTCTTGTTGAGGCTTCGAAATGTAATTTATTCTTCGAAATTGAGGCTAGTTACAGATCAAGAGTATGACCTATTCTTTAAGCTATTACCATTACTTATTTGCTATCACTGTTACAATCGCTTCGGCGTTTGAAAATCAGCTGTATGACTTGCTCTTTTAACATACACATTAGTTTAGATCAACAAAGAGTATAATCTTTTTTTTCAATTCAACGGTATGATCCATTCTTTTACCTTTTGTCGAGGTTTAAAAGTATAATTTATTATTTTTAATTGCGATGAGTTGTAGATCAACAGTATGACCTATTCTTTTAGCTATTACCTCGAGTATTACTTATTTGCTACTACTATTATAAACGACTTGGCGTTTGAAAGTCAGCAGTATGACTTAATCTTTTAACATTATTATAGATCAGCTCTATAATCTTTTCTCAATTTTCAAAGAGATGGAGGACAACTGTATGACCTATTATTTTTAATATCGTAAATGTAAATCAACGGTATAATCCATTTTTTTTATCTATTGCTGTATTGAGTTTTCGAAGTAAGACTTATGGTTTTCAATTTTGACGAAATGGAAATCAACAGTATGACCTATTCTTTTAGCTATTCCATTTATTTTATTTGTTGGGTATTTGAAAGTCAGCAGTATGACTTGCTCTTTTAAAATACACACACATACATAGTTTCCATCAACAGTATGATCTTTTTTCAATTTTCAAAAAGATGTAAGGTCAACTGTATGACCTATTCTTTTAAATATTTTAAGTGTAGATCAACGGTATGATCCATTTTTTTAATCTATTGTTGAGGATTCCAAGTATGATTAATTATTTTAAATTACGATGAGTTGCAGATCAACAGTATGACCTATTCTTTTAGCTATTACTATTACTTATTTGCTAACACTATTATAATCGCCTTGGCGTTTGAAAGCAACAGCATGACTTGCTCTTTAAACATATACCTATTATAGATCAGCTGTATGATCTTTTCTCAATATTCGAAGAGATGGAGGTCAACTGTATGACCTATTATTTTTAATATCTTAAATGTAGATCAACGGTATAATCCATTTTTTTTATCTGTTGCTGTATTGAGTTTTCGAAGTAAAACATTCTTTTAAATTTCAATGAGCTGGAAATCAACCTATCCTTTTAGCTATTCCATCTATTTTATTTGTTCGGTATTTGAAAGTCAGCGCTCTTGTAACATACACATTAGTTTAGATCAACAAAGAGTATGATCTTTTTTTCAATTTCCTGAGATGCAGAGCAACGGTATGATCCATACTTTTACCTTTTGTCGAGGTTTAGAAGTATGATTTATTATTCTTAATTGCGATGAGTTGTAGATCAACAGTATGACCTATTCTTTTAGCTATTACCTCGAGTATTACTTATTTGCTACTACTATTGTAAACGCCTCAGCGTTTGAAAGTGAGCAGTATGACAATCTTTTAACATATACCTATTATAGATCAGCTCCATGATCTTTTCTCATTTTTCAAAGAGATGGAGCTCAACTGTATGACCTATTATTTTTAATATCGTAAATATAGACAACGGTATTATCCATTTTTTTATCTATTGCTGTATTGAGTTTTCGAAGTAAGACTTATGCTTTCAAATTTTGACGAGATGGAAATCAACAGTAAGATCTATCCTTTTAGCTATTCCATCTATTTTCTTTGTTTGGCATTTGAAAGTCAGCAGTATGACTTGCTCTTTTAAAATACACACACATACATAGAGTTTCCATCAACAGTATGTACTTTTTCAATTTTCAGAAATATGTAGATCAACTGTATGACTTACTCTTTTAAATATTTTAAGTGTAGATCAACGGTATGATCCATTTTTTTAATGTATTGTTGAGGGTTCCAAGTATGATTAATTATTTTAAATTACGATGAGTTGTAGATCAACAGTATGACCTATTCTTTTAACTATTACTATTACTTATTTACTACCACTATTATAATCGCCTTGGCGTTTGAAAGTCAGCAGTATGACTTGCTATTTAAACATAATATACCTATTATAGATTAGCTGTATGATCTTCTCAATGTTCTAAGAGATGGAAGAAGGAGATAGACTGTTTGACCTATTATTTTTAATATCTCAAATGTAGATCAACGGCATAATCCATTTTTTTTATCTATTGCTGTATTGAGTTTTCGAAGTAAGATTTATTCTTTTAAATTTCGATGAATTGGAAATCAACCGTATGACCTATCCTTTTAGCTATTCCATCTATTTTATTTGTTCGGAATTTGAAAGTCAGCGCTCTTTTAACATACATATTAGTTTAGACCAACAAAGAATATGATCTTTTTTCGATTTTCTGAGATGCAGAGTAACGGTATGATCCATTCTTTTACCTTTTGTCGAGGTTTAGAAGTATGATTTAATATTTTTAATTGCGATGAGTGGTAGATCAACAGTATGACCTATTCTTTAAGCTATTGCCATTACTTATTTGTTGTCACTGTTACAATCGCTTCGGCGTTTGAAAGTCAGCTGTATGACTTGCTCTTTTAACATACATATTAGTTTAGATCAACAAACAATATGATCTTTTTCTTCAATTTTCTGAGTTGTAGATCAACAGTATGACCTATTCTTTTAACTATTACCTCGAGTATTACTTATTTGCTACTACTATTATAAACGCCTTGGCATTTCAAAGTCAGCAGTATAACTTAATCTTTTAACATATACCTATTATAGATCAGCTGTATGATCTTTTCTCAATTTTCGAATAGATGGAGGTCAACTGTATGGACCTATTATTTTAATATCGGAAATGTAGATCAACGGTATTATCCATTTTTTTTATCTATTGCTGTATTGAGTTTTCGAAGTGAGACTTATGCTTTCAAATTTTGGCGAGATGGAAATCCACAGTATGACCTATCCTTTTAGCTATTCAATCTATTTTATTTGTTCGGCATTTGAAAGTTAGCAGTATGACTTGCTCTTTTAAAATACACACACATACATAGTTTCCATCAACAGTATGAACTTTTTTCAATTTTCAAAAAGATGTAGATCAACTGTATGACCTGTTCTTTTAAATATTTTAAGTGTAGATCAACGGTATGATCCATTCTTTTACATTTTGTCGAGGTTTAGAAGTATGATTTATTATTTTTAATTGCGATGAGTTGTAGATCAACAGTATGACCTATTCTTTTAGCTATTACCGTTACTTATTTGCTATCACTGTTACAATCGCTTCGGCGTTTGAAAGTTAGCTGTATGACTTGTTCTTTTAACATACACATTAGTTTAGATCAACAAACAATATAATCTTTTTTTTCAATTTTCTGAGTTATAGATCAACAGTATGACCTATTCTTTTAGCTATTACCTCGAGTATTACTTATTTGCTACTACTATTATAAACGACTTGACGTTTGAAAGTCAGCAGTATAACTTAATCTTTTAACATATATCTATTATAGATCAGCTGTATGACCTTTTCTCAATTTTCGAAGAGATGGAGGTCAACTGTATGACCTATTATTGAGTTTTCGAAGTAAGACTTATGCTTTTAAATTTTAACGAGATGGAAATCAACAGTAAGATCTATCCTTTTAGCTATTCCATCTACTTTATTTGTTCGGCATTTGAAAGTCAGCAGTATGACTTGCTCTTTTAAAATACACACACATACATAGTTTCCATCAACAGTATGTACTTTTTTCAATTTTCAAAAAGATGTAGATCAACTGTATGACCTGTTCTTTTAAATATTTTAAGTGTAGATCAACGGTATGATCCATTTTTTTTATCTATTGTTGAGGGTTCCAAGTATGATTAATTATTTTAAATTACGATGAAATGTAGATCAACAGTATGACCTATTATTTTAGCTATTACTATTACTTATTTGCTATCACTGTTACAATCGCTTCGGTGTTTGAAAGTCAGCTGTATGACTTGCTCTTTTAACATACATATTAGTTTAGATCAACCAACAATATGATCTTTTTTTTCAATTTCCTGAGTTGTAGATCAACAGTATGACCTATTCTTTGAGCTATTACCTCCAGTGTTACTTATTTGCTACTACTATTATAAACGCCTTGGCGTTTGAAAGTCAGCAGTATAACTTAATCTTTTAACATATACCTATTATAGATCAGCTGTATGATCTCTTCTCAATTTTCGAAGAGATGGAGGTCAACTGTATGACCTATTATTTTAATATCGTAAATGTAGATCAACGGTATTATCCATTTTTTTTAACTATTGCTGTATTGAGTTTTCGAAGTAAGACTTATGCTTTCAAATTTTGACGAGATGGAAATCAACAGTATGATCTATCCTTTTAGCTATTCCATCTATTTTATTTGTTCGGCATTTGAAAGTCAGCAGTATGACTTGCTCTTTTAAAATACACACACATACATAGTTTCCATCAACAGTATGTACTTTTTTCAATTTTCAAAAAGATTTAGATCAACTGTATGACCTGTTCTTTTAAATATTTTAAGTGTAGATCAACGGTATGATCCATTTTTTATCTATTGTTCCAAGTATGATTAATTATTTTAAATTACGATGAAAAATGTAGATCAACAGTATGACCTATTCTTTTAGCTATTACCGTTACTTATTTGCTATCACTGTTACAATCGCTTCGGCGTTTGAAAGTTAGCTGTATGACTTGTTCTTTTAACATACACATTAGTTTAGATCAACAAACAATATGATCTTTTTTTTTCAATTTTCTGAGTTGTAGATCAACAGTATGACCTATTTTTTTTAGCTATTACCTCGAGTATTACTTATTTGCTACTACTATTATAAACGCCTTGACGTTTGAAAGTCAGCAGTATGACTTAGTCTTTTAACATATACCTATTATAGATCAGCTGTATGACCTTTTCTCAATTTTCGAAGAGATGTAGGTCAACTGTATGACATATTTTTGAGTTTTCGAAGTAAGACTTACGCTTTTAAATTTTGACGAGATGGAAATCTACAGTAAGATCTATCCTTTTAGCTATTCCATCTATTTTATTTGTTGGGCATTTGAGAGTCAGCAGTATGACTTGCTCTTTTAAAATACACACACAGATACATAATTTCCATCAACAGTATGATCTTTTTTCAACTTTCAAAAAGATGTAGATCAACTGTATGACCTATTCTTTTAAATATTTTGTGTAGATCAACGGTATGATTTATTTTTTAATCTATTGTTGACGGTTCCAAGTATGATTAATTATTTTAAATTACGATGAGCTGTATATCAACAGTATGACCTATTCTTTTAGCTATTACTATTACTTATTTACTACCACTATTATAATCACCTTGGCGTTTGAAAGTCAGCAGTATGACTTGCTCTTTAAACGTATATTTTAAATCTTTTTTTCAATTTTAGTCAATAGTACGATCTTTATCACTGACGTAGTTTACTGCACTCCACGCGCGTTTTGCCAACCAAGTTGGCATTGTGTCCTATTGTGTCCTATTTATACCTTAACTATTTCTACGGTTCAGTGACCAATCGCGACTCATCAGTGAACCGCCGCGACGGATCACTGATCAGTCGCGATGGTTCACTGAGCGGTCGGGACGGTTCACTGAACCGGTGAAATAGTTTATTGATAAGTAGGGCATAATGTTAGCATATACTTAGTTTTAATCATCTCTAGATTATGCAAACTTGGTTGGCGAAACGCCATCGAGTCCAGTATAGTGTTTTGGTGTTATATGGATCTTTTTTCAATATTCGGACAGGTATGACCAGATCAACTGTATGACCTATTCTTTTAGGAGATGTATTGAGTTCTTTATTTTTTTTTACGGTTAGTCATAATAATATGTTCTGTTATGAAATTTGTTTGTTCTTCGCAACTGTTTGTTATAGATCAGCAGTGTATTATCTATTATTTAAGTTAGTTTTAGATTATATATCAACAGTATGGCTAATTCTTTCATTTAAAGGTGAATGTAAGTCATCTGAGATTACTTGTATGAACCGACGTTATTGTTAGTCCTAGTTTATCGAATTACAACTCTTGTAGATCCCATTATCACGCGTGATTATGATATATCCGCCCATGTATACCTCAGTTTTATTATACGTTGACTTAATTTCTTATTTGTTTCGAGATTTATCTACAGTTCTATCATCTATCATCCGGTAGTGAATAAATAAATTTATGGTTAATAGAAGTAATGTGTCCTGTTAAGAACGCATTGTATTAACAGTCTGCTGCCATATATGCAACTCCTTGATTTGTTGTTGCCATAGAGTTTGCCACATGAATTAAGCAGGAAGAATGTGGTCTTGATAATTAGCTAAAAAACTTTTTGGCAAAATAGAATACCCCTTTTGTAGAACCCGAAGAAGATATGCTGAGCTCAGACTTTTTGGAGTTTTTCTCTTCACAGATTCCGATACGGAATTATATTAGAAAAAACAGAGTGCAGCACCAGACTTTGTAATACAGTTCCCATTATCCATAAATAGTAATTAATATATCAAATATTATATGCTATAAAACCTTTACATAACAATAGATATATCTCAAACCAAATAACAAATTAAATCTCGGAACAGGAGGTATACACCCACTCCCACCCTATTCCCGACCCTCTTGAAACTTTCTAAAAACGCCTGTACTCACAAGCCTCACATTACTTACTTCACTCACACCTCCTTTCCTAAATATATTCCTTTTTTTATGTTTTTAGTTACGTTTAGAATATGTATGATAATAGTTTTTAATGTTAACATTTCCTCAGATTTGACCTAAAAGGGAGGTAATAATAATAGTAGTAGAAATCGACATAATAATAACGTTAGCAATATCAACTATGTTAAAAATGCAGGCGCAGAATAGCGATAGCGCTTAAAATATAGTTTTAAAAAATAACAGCATTTAATATAATACACAACAACATAATAATTTAAAATATAGCATTAATAACAGTAGTAGATATAGGTATATCAATAGCAATGTGGTTCAGCGTAATAATAATATACTTCTTATCCAATTAAACTTTTGAAGGCTTAAATTTTTTTATTGGTCTGTAAATACATTGATCACTCGATTGTGAATATTGTTATTTATAATTAAGGAATATAGCAATAGCGTTTGAACTATAGTTTTTATAAAAACATCAATAACAGTAGTAGCTATAAACACAGCAACAGCAATAACAGTAGTAGCAATAGGTACAGCAATAGCAATGTGGTTCAACGTAATAATAATATACTTTATATCCAGTTAGACTTTTGAAGGCTACAATTTTTTTAATGGTCTGTAAGTACATTATTGGTCACTCGATGACTATTGTGAATATTTATTTATAATTAAGTAGTATAGCAATAGCGTTTGAAATATAGTTTTTATAAAAGCATCAATAACTGTAGTAGCTATAGGTACAGCTTTAGCAATAACAGTATAGCAATAGCAATGTTGTTCAATGTAATAATATACTTCTTACCCAATTAGACTTTTGAAGGATTTTTTTAATGGTCTGTAAATACATTGGTCGCTTGATGACTATTCTGAATATTGTTAAACAATAATTATCTCATACCACAATTCTCACGACAATGCAAGAGAAAAATTTAAATCTATGCAGATCAATCGTAAAAAACAGTTAACTTCTCTATATACCAAGCTTCCACACAGCAAAATATGTCAGCAGATAGTTTATCTGAAATTAATAATGTAATTTAGTGTAGGCATTGAATCTTCCTATAAACATTTTTAAAGTAGTCATATATAACTTCACGTAATTTTTATATATACCACCACTATGTTTTTTATTTAGAAGGATGAGTGTTCTAAGATTTGTAATGGAGCACTTCATTAAATACAATCTATATAGTTGAGTCGTTAGATCTTTGCACACACGTGATCATGCATATTTGTATGAATTGAAATTGTAAACCTTACGTCACTAATTTCAGTGCATAACACACGAAGCGTATGATCTGTTCTTTTCTAACAGTCGTTGTTACTTACAATTAACCATCTACTTTGTTGTTAATGTCACACTTAGTCACGTGTGTGACATTAGCCACATGTGTGAAAAGATTTAGCGCCCTATGAATATACTCATGTTGTTCTAAAATATACAGGTAGTGCGAAAAGATAAGAAGTTTTGTGATACTCATTAACAGTTAAATTGTGAAAAATACAACTACTTTGTAAGCATCATAATGATATAGTAAACCAACCAATCAACTAAATAAAAGTTTATGCACCTGGAATACACATCAGGTACTAATTTTAAATTCCCTACGAAACTACTTGCAAAAAATTAAGTCAAAGGTTAAATTTCATCTACCTACTTAGAGTTGTACTATTAAATTAGAACTTTATCTACTTACCTCTGTAATCATGAGAGCTTCAATACCATGGTTTGTGGAGTGGTTGAAGCATTAGTTAATGTACTTCACGCGTTTTCTGCAGTTTCAGTTAGAGGAATAAGTACATGTGTAATTACCAGTTGACCCCGTCCTTGATGGCACTAAAGCGTTTTGACACACCGACAAGACCGTTGCTGGGGTCTACAGGAGACTGAATAGAATGTAAAAAAAGAGAAACCAATCCCAATTCAGTTGAATACTTCAATTTGATTACATCGCTACTTTGTTACCACAAATAACGCCCTGATGAATGAAGATGAACGATGAAACTTATGGTTATTTCTCTATTCCATAAATATCCATGGATATTATTTCATATCTAAATTCCATACCTAAACCGAATTCTCTATTCCATACCTAAACTGAAAAATAAGAAAGACAACCAGACAAAAGGAAAAATTATTTTAAACAAACGCAAATACGGACTTGTAAGAAGTGCTGTACTTCTTACAGCTTTTAAATCTGCACGAAAATATTAATAGAAATGAGTATTACGAGGTATTGATATTACCTATGAGGCAAAAGATATGAGGTATTACTGAAAAATAACAACTGAAAGAAAAACGAAAGAGGAATGGTTGTAACATACGCCAATTCGAACATATAGTAAATAAATATAATAGCATTTTTTAACCTGTAAGAAAATATTAATAGAAAAGATACCTAAAAAAAATACATGAAATATTGTTACTGCAAAGTTCGTACAACAGTTAATAATGTTAAAACTGACTGGTATATTGCAGGATATACGATATGTCTTAGTAGAACACAAATATCTTATACTAAACGTTCTGGTGAATATGAGGTTGTTAAAAAACCCAATCCAAGCTAATCCTACCGAACCCAGAATAGCATAGACTTACCTAACCTAACATTTACCGTTACGCATTAGTAATAAATAATTAACACTCGAGACGTTACCTAGTACACATCAGTAAATCAAACAGTATACTAGTAAATTCCAATATTTAATCCGTTTTGTCACTTTTGCAGTCCTAAAGACAGTAATGTAACCAATTAGCTAATGAATACATAATAAATACATACATAACAAATATTAAATGATAGGTATATAGATGCGGTAAAATTTGGACCTACCTCGGAAACTGTGTGAATCTTACCAAATTCGTATCACCTGCAACAAAGAAATTATAAATTAAATAATAGACGAGTTTACTAGTTTATCGCAGGTTCACTACCGTAATTGAAAAATATGAATTTATACGAAGATAAACCGTCAACAACGTTGAATTATTCTGCATTAAATTCACGCAATGCAACGACTTAAGCAGTAGGTATCTTCTGCAATGATGCTAAACGTAGTAAAATTTGTATTTTGTTGTTTATCTTTGGCATAGATAAACATTAAATAAAATACTTATCTATGAAAATTTATAAATGATGAAAAAACTTGACTGGTCCATTCTTGTAGAAAGAACAAGAGAACCAAGTATTTATTTTATTGTTTTAAAAAATGTGGACTCAATGTAATGTTTACCGATATTGTCACTAGAACAACCATCAACTAATATTATCTATTATGAGATAATTGTTATTTTATTAAAAAAATTACATGTTCAAGGGGTTGTAACAACTTATTCGTAAAGGATCCTCAGATCTTTTTGGCATGCACTCTCCCTCTGATATTAAAATATATTCCATACTGTCCCAAGTGTTCTATTTTTATGGTCTATATTTTTCTGTGGGAATTTGTCTTGAACTTATATTATAAATGCGTAAACTCAATATTAACATGTTGATCAAAAAAAAAAATATCAAAAAAATAAATAATATCTCGGTTAATTTAATCGTTTTTCATACACAATTTCGCTGTTAATTTCTTTTTGGAAAAGGTATCGAAAATATATCTAAGTAAAATTTTAAAACACATTGAACATGAAACATAGTAATTAAAAGGATGTAGAAATTACGACGCCTTTTTGGACAAAAGTAAAGTATATGTAGAAAATATATGGAGATTGATTTTTATGTTTATGTTGAAATAAAAATTACGAGCAAGAGTATGTATGATCATTTACGAAACTGACTTATTTAAAATTGTTGATTGTTTTTTGAGATTTTACACCCTGATTATACAGGGTGTCTCTTTAAAAACGAGAAATGCTCTGTAAGTGTGGACCTAAAAAAGATATAAAAATTTTCTCAAAACCGTTTCTAGGGTATGGTGGGAATAATCAGTATGACTACAAGAATGACCTTCACTAAGCAACCCCTGGGGCTGTAGCCACCCCTACTCAATTTTTTTAAATGGCAACGTCCTCTTTGTGATACCTCATTGGAAAGCTCTTGGAAATTGCTATTTAACAGTACTAAAGAAAATACTTCTTAATAGTTTAATTTTTGAGAAATACGCAAAATAAACTTATTATTTATTATATATTATTTATATTATTATTTATTATTTATTCCAATATTATTATTTATTCCAATTTATCGTTATAAATATCAAATTAAACCAATAAAAATAATTTCAACACGTTCAGCCGTTGTGTAACAATTTTGGAAAGCAAACAATACTAGAACTAATCAGCATAAATAGTAGTCTTTTTAGTAAGTTTTTATAAATCTGCTCCAAAAAATCCAACAAAACCGTACACATTCCATTGAGGATTTAAATTGTTCAATAGCCAATACAATAGTTCGCGTCAAAAATTGTAAAATAATAAAAACTATAAAAATAAAAGTGTTCTGATTATTGTTGAACAATTTGTTTATTTATGCATTTTTTGTTTATTATACTTTTGTTAGAATTATTTTGTGTTCTCCAGTTTTTTACCAAAATGGTTTAATTTTATATTTATAACGACAAACTGGAGTAAATAATTATAAAATTTATTTTGCGTATTTCTCAAAAATTAAACTATTAATAAGTATTTTGTTTAGTCCTGCTAAATAGTAATTTCCAAGAGCTATCCAGTGAGGTCTGACAAAGGAGGTGTTGCCATTTAAAAAAATTGAGTAGGGGTGGCTACAGCCCCAGGGGTTGATTAGTAAAGGACATTTTTGTGGTCAAACTGATTCCTTCCACATGCCCTAGAAATGGTTTTGACAAATTTTTTATATCTTTTTTAGGTCCATACTTACAGAGCATTGCTCATTTTTAAATAGACACCTTGTATAAAAAAATCTATACAGGGCGCCCTATTTCTTGACCCGTTGCATGGGTAACTTTTTTATTAGTAGAGATACAAAAACGCTTAAATGAGCAAATTAGTGCAGTTTCGTATTAGTAATTCTACGGTAAGGCGAAAAATTATATACGGGGGAAGGTTGAAAAGTTATTGACAAAAAACGAAAAATCCAACTTTTCTATTATCCCTCGTAGCTCGTTCATTTGAAGAGTTAGAGAAAAATGCTTCACATATTTTTTGCAGTATTTTTCATGTAAAATGACATGCACTTGCTACTTTTTATATATCTCTTAAAATGGTTGAGAATCACAGTAAAATATATTTTTTTTAAATGTAATGGATAGGTGGCTGTCACATTAACCGAAAGTCCCCTTTTTTCTCTTTCAGATGATATAACATAGTCCATATTTTATCCTTACAAAAGTAATAATAATCGTTGTTTTTAAAGAAAGTTTATTGTCACTTCAAGAATGCTATGGATTATGGAACAAAAAATAAGATTCCTGATATTTTTAAAAACGTCTAGTTGGCATTTAATTATTGACAGATCATAAGTGACATTTTTAGTTTTTGTTAAGTAGTTTATAATTTATTATTAATACTGCATACAAAATAATAGTGTTGCAAATATGTACGTCAACGAAGAGAAAAATGATATGCTATTTTGTTATTATAACCAAAATCGAGATGCACAAGCTGCAGCGAATCTTTATTTTGAAACTTACATGGAACGAAGACAACCCCATCATAGAATATTTAGACAGCTGGAAAATAATATACGATTATACGGTTCTTTTTCAAAGCCTAAGGATGAAAGAAACTTCAATGAAGACACTGAAATAAATGTTTTGGCTTATGTAAATTTTAAACCTGATTCTTCAACTGCAGAAATTGCACATCACTGCAACACTTCCAAGGAAACTGTAAGAGCTATTTTAAAAGGTAACAATTTAAAGCCTTATCATTATTCCATATGCAATACTTTATATCCAGCTGATAATCAAAGAAGGATGACATTTTGTCGATGGTACATTTCAAAATGCGAAGAGGATCTAGTTTCTGAAAATCCACATCTTGTTTCTGAAAGAAGAAATCAACGTCAATTTGGGATAAATGTGTGGTGTGGAATTTTTTGTGGCAAAATTATTGGCCCATATTTTTACGAAGATAATTTGAATGCGAATAATTACCTTCATTTTTTAAGGAATACTCTAACAGAGGAATATTTAAATGAATTACCACTTCATATTTTTAGAAATCTTAAATACTTCCAACACGATGGTGCACCTGCGCATAATTCCCGCGAGGTAAAACAATATTTACATGAACAGTTTGATAATGTTATAGGAAATAGAATGGATATCGACTGGCCAGCGCGAACACCTGATTTGACCCCCTTAGATTTCTTTCTTTGGGGGTTATTGAAAGATAAAGTTTATGTGACAGCTCCTCTAGATATAGAGGATCTAAAAGTCAGGATTCAAGATGCAATTAGAAGCATACATGGACATACAATAAATAATGTTTTAAGAAGTATCCAGAAACGTTGCTTACTATGTATCCAACAGGATGGTGGTCATTTCGAACATTTACTTCAATATAATTAATTAATTAATAATTTCTGTTCTCAAAACATTCTTTTGTTCCATAATCCATAGCATTCTTGATGTGACAATAAACTTTCTTTAAAAACAACGATTATTATTACTTTTGTAAGGATAAAATATGGACTATGTTATATCATCTGAAAGAGAAAAAAGGGGATTTTCCGTTAATGTCACAGCCACCTATCCATTACATTTAAAAAAAATATATTTTACTGTGATTCTCAACCATTTTAAGAGATATATAAAAAGTAGCAAGTGCATCTCATTTTACATGAAAAATACTGCAAAAAACATGTGAAGCATTTTTCTCTAACTCTTCAAATGAACGAGCTACGAGGGATAATAGAAAAGTTGGATTTTTGGTTTTTTGTCAATAACTTTTCAACCTTCCCCCGTATATAATTTTTCGCCTTACGGTAGAATTACTAATACGAAACTGCACTAATTTGCTCATTTAAGCGTTTTTGTATCTCTACTAATAAAAAAGTTACCCATGCAACGGGTCAAGAAATAGGGCGCCCTGTATACACCTATTTAAATATATGTTCTCAGAAATATAAGAAAATTAAATTTACTTTAGAAATATTTATGGAAATGTAATTAATTCATTATTAACTTATTTTGTTAAAGATAACTTACAGTTTGTTCCATTCTCGATGTCCTTATGTCCGTCCTATCTTTCAAGTTAGAACCATGTGGTTTTCTGCAATGTTGTCTGCCAGGAAAAAATATTTGGGTTGCGCCAGCCCTAAAAAATGTTTTTATTTAATTTTTTTGTGACAAAGTGGCATATAATTTTATATTATTATTCGTGACATTTGTAATTTTCAATAACATGATAATACAAATGTGAATGAATGAATGCAGATGAAATACAATGTGAAATACCCACGTCCAGAAAGCGATTTTATCCGCTCGCAGGGTTCAAGAATCTGCTTTTGCATTTTGCCCTATATACTTGCTACAAACCCTATAATACTGCATGCTTGTACTAAGTACATTATACAGGATGAATTATTACCTGACCAACCAATTTTGTCAGGTGAAAGATCATGTAATTTTAACAAAAAAAAAAAAAAAAATACTAGGGACAAAATGTTTTATTTGGAATTAGAAGATCAAAGTTTTAATTTCAAAACTATTAATGTTTCAGACACTTGAATAATTGCATATTCTAAATTATGACTTAGATAGATAATGATTGAATTGGAAAGCATATATTACATAATTACAATAAATGCTCAAAATGTTCTCCTTTGGTTTGAATGCATGCCTTACAACGACGCTTTATTCGATTGAAAACGTTTGGTTGTTTTATAATTGGGTAAGTATTTGTTTGAGTAATAAGTTCTCTATTCTTTGTAATAGTATATTAATTGCCTCTTGATAAACGATTCGTTTAAGGGATTTAAGTTTCAAAGATGTTGTCGTAAAATGTCGGTAAATATTTTTTAAAATTACATGATCAAATTTCACTTAACAAAAGTTGTTCGTTAACCTTTTGTTTATTTAAAAATAGTTTTGACAACTGGTTAGGGTAATGGTGTAAAATTTAAAATACCTAAATATTTATTATTTGTATCTTAAAATAGAAATAAACGTATTGCAAAGGTATTATTATTATAACGATATAATCAAATGATTCAAATAAGTAATAGATAAAGAGGTAAATGGGTACAAATGAACAAGAAAGGTTAAAAAAGAGGCGAGGTAAGGAACTGATACAAAAAGTTTAAACGTTGAAAATACGTAATCGTATTTATTCTCGAGTTGCTAAAGTAAATTTTTATACGCTGACTTACTTAATATCTTAGTACTCGTATATGAACAACAATGTATCTATGTTTACTACTATATTTTTGCAAAATTGATATTGCGCACTACCTTTTTTCCTTGGGTTGAATTGGAGTTTTTAAAGTACTCTAAAATTTACAGGAATTTCCATTATATCCCAAACATACTGAACTACTCGCGGTAAAAGTTAATTCTCACTTCCGTAACTTACACAAGTTATGAAAATGCTAATCAGCTAGCAGATGATTATACTCGTTGATTGAGGGATTTAATAACATGCGCAACTGAGCGGAATCGATATTTTCTGTTACACTGCATTATTGAAGAAAAATTTATTATATTGTTCTTAATTATTGTCCTATATGGAATTTACTATCAAGTAGTCTAGTGATTTATCAAATTTGCCACACAGACCACATACCAAATTTATACAAACATCTAAAGTATTTTCTGAGAAATTCAGGTTCCTATAATCTTGATTACACCCACTTGTATGTCTTGTCAAATCCTTTAGTAGCCGTTAAAAGTTTAGTAATAAAAAATTTTAAAATATTAAACAAGCTTTTGTTCGATGGGATGTCTTAAAAGAATAGTTGAATATTTGTACTAAAAAATAAAAATAACTTGTCTTGTTAACACACTGTTTTGATGTGTCAAAAAATATTGAATGAACGGTTCAAGTCTTATATAAACCATATATGAATTCTATAATATTCGGTTAAATACTCGTAATTTCAGAGGTAGCAGCCGGAAGAACAATGTATTTGTAATTCTGAACAGATAATTTTTAATTTTTACTAAAAATATTCTATTTGATACGATCCTTTAAATACAAGATTTTATAACAAATATTTCCAAAAATTGTTTTGTAAAGTTAAATAGTCTTTTTAGTTTGTCTAAAGCATATTTGGACAGTCACGGAACAGATGTTTAAAAAACATTTCCTAAATAAAATATAAATATATAGAAATAAAAACAGGTAGGTACCCATTTACAGAAAAAACTATACATATTTAATTGAAATTACAGAATATATCTTACAAACAGCCTGTATAATGAATTGAATTAATGTATAATGTATAATAGAATTTATGTTCTGTAAAATGATTATTGTATAGGTACTCGTATATGCATTCAATAGTTTTGTTGAAAATAAATTTTTTGAACTTACTTAGAAGCAAATGTTTTCCAACTTATGTGAAGATTATCCAGCAATGTTTATTAAAACATTTGTCCTTAAAATCACTTTCATATGACATATTTTTCGGATGTAGGTAGGTACTGCCTTTAAAATCCAAAACTAAAAAAAAGAAAAAACTGTCACTTCCGTAGTATTTAGCCAGCGTTAAAGATACATTAAATGAAAAATAGGGATTGGTATAAACAAAAAAATATACTAATAAATTATATACCTTTTATATATACCTTTTCACATCACTTAATACACTTGCACAAAGACACACACACACACACACACACACACACACACACACACACACACACACGCACGCTCGCGCGCGCGCAGGCACATGATGCTTCTTTCGCGACGGGAAAACTAATGAAATTAAATATTATTTCAGATGAAGTTCATGAATAGATGAAAAACACAGTAAGAACTTATCAGTTTTTTGTTCTGTATTTAATATAAATCAATATTCTAATTTTAACGGCTTTACGATATTTCTTATATAACTATGAATTTTTATATCGCATTTTTATATCGTTTATATAGCACACAGACTGGCAGTTACAATCTGCCAAATTCTTTTATTTTGCAAGTTCTAGAATAAAATATTGTCAGATTGTAGGAATAATAGTAATTCAGTTGTGAGTATATAAAAATTATACTCAGAGTTTAACAAAGCCATTCATTCTAAAACAAAATGCAAAAATGCACACTTAGAAATTTAATGTGACTCATTCAGTTATACCTTTGACTAAAAGATTTAATCTTAGTCGACTCTTATACTTAAAGATCTAAAGCAAATTATAATATGTGTGTGTATATATGGAAAAGGCTCGGCCAGGGCAATTTTTATTTTGACAGGGTGTTCAAAACAGGAGAGGTTTACCACAAATCATTTTTTTAATGGAATGCCCTGTGTGTATTTACAGATTTGGATAGAGCGTCCTCTCACTAATACATTGATATAGAGTTTAAAGAGCCATGGAACTAGCTCTAATAGTGATGGAGATATACCTTAAAGAGTCTATCCAAAGTATTAGCCTCGGTAACCTAACCACGGATCGGTATTTTGTTTCTAATGCATTATATCCATGGGACACTCTTTAAGGTACATCTCAATTACTATTAGAGCTTAGATTGATCAAACTTTATATCAATGTAAGAGGACGTGCTACCCAAATTTGTAAAAATACATCAGGTGTTCCACTCAAAAAAATATAAGTTGTAATAATTCTCCATTTTTTGAACACCCTGTATAAATAACAATAAAATTGAAATATGTCCCCCTCAAAATAAAAATTGGCCTGTCCGAGAATTGTACATTATTTCCACTTAAACTATCACAAACTGCACTGAATTCTCTTCGTTGGACCACAGGGTAATAAGGATATCGATATATAGGATGATTAATAAATAATGGTAACACTTAACAACTGTAGATAGTCACAGTCAAAATATTACTATTTAGCTAATCTTGCCTAAATGAAGTTTTACAAGTAAAAAAAATTACGAAAGGATACAGTGTGTAAAAGTTAGAATATAGGTAATTTTTCATTTTCGCTCGCAGTTAAATGAGTTTCTTCATTATCTCGTGAAAGTTGGTGGGTATGCGTTATTTGGAAAAAGAAATCATAATACACCTTCAATTCTGATTTAGCTCCTAACCCTTAAATAGGTCGTAATTTTTTACCCCCAACTTTACGGCAGATTTCGCAAAAAATATATTTTTCTCTCTTGTCTTAATTAAAATTCTACACTTGTTTAATAGTCTCTAAATACAACCAATAAAAAATAAATTTTAACTTATACACCCTGCACTTTTAAAATATTAAAACTTTGTCTCCCCCATCCACATTTAACTATAGTAGTATTACTTATTATTAATGAATCACCATCAATATTATTTAAATAAAGATTTCATCGTGTGGCTACTTTCCTGAAAACTAAACTTTACCAAAATATGCCGGCAGTGAAATTAATTACGATTCATTGTTACTAAACGAGATTCGTATGGCGAAGTCATCCCTGGATTAATTCCCTAACGATATTATTTCGAAATCTACACAGTAAAAAAACACGACTGATTTTAACACTGAATCCACACTCATCAGTGTGTATATAGTCCACACTTGGCAGTGTTAGACATATCGGTGTATTATTACATTACATAAAAGTAATTTAACACAGTAGATTTTACAAGGTAATGTGTAATAGTTAATTATTCACCGTGTAATTATTCCGTTTTTATGGCGGATTGATTCATTTTTAACACAGAGTTTTGTAAATTTTACTACAATTTATGAGTACTTCTACAAACTTGGCGGGTATATCGTTCGTGTAATATGAGTTCTAAAGGTTTAGTTATTATACTACCCAGTTCGTGTTAAAAATAACACTGCAACAAATTACGATTACCATTTAGTAATTTTATCATTTGTCTTTTTTTACTGTGTACTGTTAAGAAATTACCCCGTACTCTCATCCAGAATCTACTTAGTGTAGCTTTTAACATATAAGCAACATAAAGGCTGTAGTACGCTTAATTTATAAATCAGCACTTTAAAAAGCGCCATACACACGTACAGTTTAGCACGCGTGCTTACCTAAACGCTCCCAACCTCACGTGCAAGCGAATTTGGATACACATGCTCCCACTTGCATGTGAGTTTGCACGCAGACCAAACTGAGAGCTGACTGCAATAATTTATTTGCAAAATGTCTGTCTTGTGAAGACCTTAATTTGATAGCAATGCAATAGGCATTGCGTGTATAGTTAAAAAGAATGCGCAAAAAAAGCAAAAGAAACAAATTAATCGTTCGAAGTGGGTAAAGTCTTGGTTATTACAAAGAAGCACTTCTCATGTCATCTTTAAAAAAAAATAGTAACTTAAAATACCATAACTTTTGCACATAAATGGCATCGCTTCCCGATTTTTTCTCTGCTACTACTTTGTTATATTCCTTTCGGAAACAACTCCGCAAAGAGTTTTTCTTTTTTATTACACCATTTTTTGTTGCGTCTGGATTAAATTGACGCATTTTTTCAACCATAACCTCGTATGCTTCTTCCTTCATCTGCCTGTTTGAGTAGTGTTTGCTTTTTATCCTCCATAAGCATTCGTGTTATCTATATAATTCAATAAATTCGGTCGTTTCCATTTCAATTTGACTGTTTTTCTTTGGCTTCGCCATTTTATTAACAAACGAACACAATATAATTACAAGCGCAGTCGACTTGGCGCGTGGTGCGGCGTGCCGTTGCGTACACACGGCAGCTGGCGTTCTGATTTCTGTCGAGCCGTGCCTTGGACTAAACGCGCCTTCAGTTTTAGCATACGCACTTGCACGCGAGCCTGGGAGCGTTCAGGTAAACACGCGTGCTAAACTGTACGTGTGTATGCCGCTTAAGGAAGAGTAACGGGTAAACTGGCTGAAACAAACCATTTGGTTGGATTATTTACTTCTTTATAACTTCTATTGCATTAAAATGTTGACAATTTTATTTGTTGGAAAGAGGGGTTGATAAATACATTTAAAGTGCCTCTATGCTTTTGAATAGCAAGTATGCAGCATCTATCTAGGGGTTTATTATCATCCCAGTGCGATTCCCTGCTGATGCAATTGGCACTAAACTCATTGAATGTTAGGGTCTTTTCAGATCCAATACCTCTTTAATATAATCAATGATCAGAAAGAGTATATTCTTGTGTAATAAGAGCACAGAGAAAAATAAGACTATCGACCCATGAAAATATTTTAAGCCATTTTTAATTATTGTTTAAAAGAAGGGTATTCGTTTGTAGTCCATAAGCATAAATACATCAACATTTGGTAAATGATCACTTTGGGCAAAATCTGACCAGACAACTGATGCATATGCTAGGCGAGATCGAACAAATATTTGATACAATAAAGAAAAGGTTTTATTATTACAGTTTCCCTCACAGTTTCTTATCACAAGACCAAGATTTTTAAATGCCGAGGCGCTAATTTATTCTGTAAGTTGATTGTTGAACATATTGATAGTATTAAACACATCATTTAAAAATGTTTACGTTTCGAAAATTTATCTGTTTTCGTTATCAAAACTTTAAGTATGACCGACGTACAGAATATGACAGTTTGTATGTATGACAATTTGTTCTGTTTATCTACTTCCATGGGTATATTAGATATTAGTCGATTTTCATTCTATTTTGACTCACCTCGTCTTTCAGAATTGATAACCAACAGCTATCAAAATTTACAGAAATATTGGATACACGAACACGGTGTACTCTGTCAGTAGTGTAATTGACGGTAAGTAAGTATTTTTTATTACTTATAAGTAATAAATCACTACTAAATAATAAATCACTAATAGTAAAGGTTAAGGTAGGTACATTTTTAAATAAAACTGGTCGAACCTCTATATGTTGCGTTTGAACAGACAGCAGTAACATTTTCTCTACCAAAATTTCAATATACTCACAATATGAAAAATAAACAGTAGATATCTACAAAACCAATTATTAATATTAAAATCTCTCAGTATATTTCATTTTGTTTATTTAGATTATAATATTATATTGTAATTTTAAAACTTATATATGTATATTATAGATATATTATGTTTTCTCTTCTGTGCTTATAGGTTCACCTCTGCACTTAATCTGTTGTAATAATAATAATAATAATACTAAAACTATTAATTTCTGTGGATGAGACATATAGCACGTATTATTAATAACGAAATACCGGTGAATGAATATTTAAATTAACATGTATATCAAGCGCTAAACATCCTGTATAATGGCATGCTTCACACCTTTTATGCCAACTTCCTATGGAAGAAAGAAGAGGAAATAGAACTGACGAACCAAGACGTTTTCAAATATAAAATAACGTTACCTAGCAACGCCAACTGCATACAAACCTGTTTCAAGCATTTCACTCGACGTTGCCACGTTTACATAAAAGTCGACTTGATATTTCTATACCCGATTTACGGCAAGGATAGGAGAGTGTTTCAAAATGTCTCTATTATCAGTCTTTTCCAGCAATATAGATGGCATTCCTCTAAGTTGAACAGATCATATTTTGGACTATTCATTATGACATGCATTTAAACGTTAATTTTCAGTTAATTTGTTCAATTTCTTGATGCTGTTGAAACAATAATTAATATATTGTCAATGTATCCTCACTGTTTTTATATTTAGTCTTCGTAGAAATAATTTAATGATACATCCTTTTCAAATAAGTTGTAGACATGGGGGATAAGAAATTTTTGTGTAAATACGGGGTGTCCCATCGAAAAGTATCACATTTCGCCGCCTTATATCTCGAAAACTAAAAGAGATATCGGGACGCGGTTTGAACAGAACGACTTAAGATTTTTGTAAGTTTTTTTTTGCACTGTTGCCAAATCTCCAAATAGATTGGTAAATTTTTTATTGAATACGCTCGTCTTTGGAGTAAAATTACTTGCTTATATTAAGTGGAACACCCTGTATATTTTGCCATAATCAGAAAGCCTAATCACTTTTCTTTTCAAAAAGGTATACATTGTTTACATTATCTTGAGAATTGGAGCCACAAAATTCAGTTTAGTGGGAGCACCTCTTACTTGAACAGTTTGTGAAGCTGATCTTCGTTTCCACAGTACCCATGAAAAACAAAAGTACAATAATAAATTGTATTGTCAGTTGTGTCAAAAATTTGAAGTGTAGATATAAAAATGTTCACATTAGAAGGATGACACATTTTTGATCATTTTACTACTAAGGATGCACAAATAATGTATATTGAAGTAAATGGTGGGCAGTTAAAACAAATTGTTTTCTAACTTATTCAAGTAGTTTTTATTTATACAGTTGTTTTTATTTTATCTGTTATTTTTATTACTGTCATTGTGCTTTGTTGTTATTGTTAACAAAACTCGTTCCTACCGATTATTAAAGAATTATTCTTTTCTCCCTATTTTTTTTTTCCTTTAAAAAGCAAATGCAGTCAAGTTCTACATCAAGTTTGATCAGAGATTTTAAAATTTTAAAATATATAGGGTATTTTATTTAAAATAAGTGTACAAAAACTTAAAAATAACTTTACAAAGAAGAAGGTATTTTTTTCATTCGTAATAACCCAAATAAGAGTACTTCTAACAAATTTAATTTTGTGGCTCCAATTGTCAAGATAATGTAAACAATGCATACCTTTTTGAATAGTAGAGTGATTAGGCTATCTGATTATGGCAAAATACACAGGGTGTTCCATTTAATATAAGCAAGTAATTTTACTCCAAAGAGGAGCGTATTCCATAAAAAAATTACTAATATATTTGGAGATTTGGCAACAGTGCCAAAAAAACTTACAAAAATCCTAAGTCGATCTGTCCAAACCGCATCCCGATATCTCTTTTAGTTTTCGAGATATAAGGCGACAAAATGTGATACTTTTCGATGGGACACCCAGTATTTAAAAATCAGCAGCTCGTCATTTAGAGATGTAGGTGTCTGACGATTTTTGCCATATATTTTTTAAGAAGGGACCCAAAGAAGTTGGTAAATTCTGTCGATATAACCGATTATAGTAAAGACTGTAAAGTATGTCGATATATAGTACGATATCTTCTAAATACACTTCCGGTTAATATAAAGTCCAGTTTAATCAATAAGACAATAGAAAAATTGTACTGAAATTGCATTCATAACAAAATAAAAATAATAATAATAATAATAATCATTACTATTATTATTAGTATTATTATAACGGCAATATTATCTTGAAAGTCTCAGACTTATGTGGGAGAGGGAGTGGCGTGTTATTATACAGTAGGCTGCAATTACGCCTCAGGAATAACTTATGTTGGTAAGAACTAACCACCATTCAGTCCTAGTATGAGGGAAACCTGGAAAACCTCATTAGTTAGAGGGACCTCTTCCCATTCTAGATTTCACTAACCAGAATGAACCACATGTTTCGTTGACTGTCAATATTGTAAATATATACGGGATGTTCAATCAAAATAAAATGTTTATTTTATAACTTGCTTGTTTTCTATACAAATTAGGCTGTTTAGAATTATAAAATTATGTACTCCACATTTATTCATTCTTATATATTTTTTCTACGTTCATGCAAAAAACAAAACTTTATTGAACTATATTTAGTGAAAAAACTGGGTCTTTATTGCACTAGTGCAATAAACATTTTATTACACCCATCTGTCATTCTACTACAGCGTTTTGTGATCATGACAAACATAAACGTCAAATCGACGTGACACTTAGTGCCCCCTAAATAAAACATTTTTTGGTTTTTATATGAACGTAGAAAAAATATTGTATGCAACTCGTAAAAAAGTGTTTATTGAACTTGACGTGTTGTCCAACTCGGCTTGACAGCCTCGTTGGACAATTTCACGTCGCGTGCAATAAACACTTACTTTTTGCACTTGTTGCATAAATAACTATTATTATACCTTGAATTGCAAGTACTTGAATAAATGTTCCTTTACTGTTATTCTGGATAAATAATTCCTTATTAATACCTATTTAATATATTTCCTGAGTCCTAAGCTACTTCTTTAGCTTCAACAATATATGCCAACATCTGGCAACACCGTGCGACAGGATGCGTTGGTAGCCGTTGTTATGGTCATTTGATTACTCGACGTAATTCACGGCGCGTCGCGGGCATCAATTTTGTTTGTTTTGAACTTGCCGAATAGTCGTTTCGGATATTTTTAAATATACGCCTTCATTAGCGACAAAAATAATATTCTGGTAATTAGTGCTGATAAGCTCGAAGAGAAAATGGGTTGCTCTACAACCGTAGTGAAGTACTTAGTGTTTTTCTTCAATTTAATTTTTGCGGTAAGTATACAGTTCTGAATTGTTTGTAACTTGGGCCTCATGTTTATACTTTCACGCAACTACTTTCGGATATAAATTTTATTTTTGAAGGAGTTATCTCTACCGTTTTGTATGACCAGATGTAGATAAGTTATATAAATATTATTTAAGTATATTTATGTACCTAATAATTTAAATACGTACAATACACAGGCCAATGAAATATTTCATTTATATCCATGATAGCATAACTTAAACGGCAATGGGATTAAGAGCAAAACTTAAATTTTAATGAGATTTATCAATAAATACATATACTTAACATGAATTCATTATATTAATAACTGTTGTGCAAAATGAGAAAAGCATTAGTTAAAATTGAACATATTATTAAAAAAGGCGGATGCGCTCGTTTTTCGATTTTTATTATTTATACCGATATCTGGTAAAGCATGAAGCATGTAAAGAATCAATCCAGATTTACGTACAAGATGTCAAGATTCTTAGTCAAAAACATTTCATAGAAATATTTACTATTTATATGTATTCAAAAATTTGTATTCTTGCAAATTTTGTATTTAAATTAATTATGTATATGCAGCGATAAGAAATGAATATGCTCATGTCAGATCTTTGTCAAAAGTATTGATAGGTACCTATAGTTCGTATAGGATATGGATATGTACGATATGTACATGTAGTATCAATAGTAGTGTGTGGTAAATTTAGTTGAAAAAACCAGGGTAAGGTGATTTACTTCCGAGAATAGCACGACTAAATAGTAAGTAGTAAGTAGGGTGCATGTATTTACAAACATCGATCTACAAGTTAAAAATATGAACCAAATTTCAAACAACTATTCGTAATTTAAACAGAACAGTTTTCTATTTTTGAATATATCTTTTGAGGTTTTTATTATTTGAAAAAAGATTTGCAAATAGTCCATTGCAAATATTTAAAATTTATATGACTTGTATCCTCTTATATTTTTATTGATAAAAAGTAAAAATTATTTTGTATATATCGGCAGCAACCACAAGTTGAAAACATTTTATTTATTTCTGTAATTCCTTTCACTACAAAAGTTAGGTTCGGAAAAGTTTCCCTTATTTTCAATTATTTTTACTGTCTCGTATAAAATACTTATATACAAGTCGCCATATGTTACTCTCTATGTAAATAAAAACAGGAAAACATTTCACCCCTTCAAATGAATTTGTCTTTTCCAAATACAAACCTAACATTTGTGATCCGACACATGACACATTATAGACATGCAATTCCGTCAAAGAATGAAATAATCCTCCACCCTTTTACTCTATTTCTGAAATAAATTAGTAATAAATTTCCTTCAGAGAATGGTATAATTTAATATTAATAATAATAGCGACTAAAACATGTTTACAAATTTAGAATCTGAGTAGTGATTGATCTATTTTAATAATTAATATTATTAAATATTATTTTGTCATAAAAATATACTATAATTAATGGATATGCTATAAGCTCTCCCCGATGCAGATGTATCTAACCAACATTTTCTTAATGACATAATAAGTCTCATACTCCTATAAAATAAAATTGGAATGGAATTAAAAAATTTTTAAGTGTATATAAATAATTTAATAACAATATCATTGACAAATTCGTGTTTTGTGGAAAGATTTTGTACACTTCCAAACGTTCTAAACTAATTTTACGAGTTGTTCTTATAAATAAGAAGTGATTCATCAGATTTTAATATCATTGTTATTACCTAAATTATTAAAGATTAGAATTTACAAACACCATGAAAGAAATGACCTCTTCAAGTGACAGCAATTTGGGTTTTAAAACTCAATTTCAACTACCACAATTAATATCAATTATCTAAGACGGATAGGAAAGTTGTAATTACGCAGCTACGCTGTTTTGTGGTTTGACAAATGGCTTTGATTGTATATCCTCCAGTATATTAACTGATACACTGAAATATTGTAATTTTTAGCACACAAAAAATCGTCATTTTGCTGGAAAGTTTTTTATTTATGTCAGTTCTAATTCAACAAGGCTTAAGGCTATCTATTTGTTTACGTTTTGATTTCGTTTATTTTTGAAATATTTAATTTGCGGTATCATAAATGGTCTCACATCGCCTTAGGGAGCGATTTTCGTTATATGACTGACGTAGTATCAAATTAGTTCCATACTTTTTAGTCACACTATATAACGGAAAAACAATAATGTTTTAGCATGCATTGGCGTCTTTTAAAGTAAATATGCTATATTTATTCGCAAGGGGTTGCCAAAAAAATAATGCCAATCAATACAGCAGTTGGTGTTGCACACAGTTACAAAATTTGCATAAAATGTATAATGTTAAGTTAGTGACAGATGGACCTGCGTATATGGTTAAAGCAGCTATTCTTTTATCAAATATTATGGTTTAATAAAGTTTTTAATTTTCCTCATTACCTAGGTACGCAAAGGAATAACCTTATTATTTTTAAGATATGTCGAAAATGTCTACTTTGCGTAAAATATGCACTCGCCAATATTGAATTACAACGGCATGTCATCATATAACCTCAACTTATTGTCTTTAATAAATTCTTCTTTGAAAGTTATATATATTAATTAATAAATATATTTATATAATATATTTGTTATGCACATCGTAACTACCGTACCTATTATTACTAGCAGGTATTGTATATTAAAAGGTATGACCATACATTTCTGTGTTACACATTACCAATTTTTCTGTATAACAAGAAGCATCCTGTATATTTCTGTATTTTCGGAAAAAATATATAGTTTCAACAAGTATACACTATTCTAAATACAGCCGTTTCGGAAATATTTCAGTTTTTAAAAATTCTTAGATATACAAATGTTTGTAAAAATTTTTTTCTCTATTTCACATTACAAATATCTCTTGTTCTTTGTCATATTAAAAGAAAGTTTTACTTATGCCTTATATATAATTAAAATAAATTCAAAATTAAGTCACTCAGTTTCAAATTACATTTTTCCGACTGCAAACAAACTTGTCAGTACTAGAGTCTATATTTTATTTAAATTAAGTGTTTATTAATCTGTTTTGAGGAATTTTAACGAAAAATTCTTATAAATTCGACAAAATTGGAAGTATAAAATACGGGGTGTACACTGGGACCTAAAATTATTCTGACGTAAAAAATTAACGAGAATTATAGCATATTATTTTTTTATTAATCTGAATTATATAGGTAATATATCTACATTTTCAAATATACAAAAAATATACAAGGTATTTTATTTAAGTATAAGGGAAGGTGGGGGAATTGTGCGCATTTAAGCTAAAACTGCGTTTACAAGACATACACGACAGTTAACGAAATTTAGAAAGCGGCATAGGAATCGTTAGTTATTGTATTTTTTAGATATAACATAAAATTTGAAGTTAATAACAATATAACAGTAAGATAATGTAAAAAATCGAAGAGTGCATTCGCGCACCATTACCCAACCTTGCGGGTAAACATGCGCATGGGTTGGGGAATGGTGCGCGTTCGGATTAAATGCAAAATAGGAAAACTTCCAGTTAGTTGAGCAACTTTTTTTATTCTTTTGTGTCAACATAAACCATATGACGTTGTACAGAATATCTATTTCAAACAGAAATCACAAATATAGTTCTCAGGAGTATCTACTCCTGCGCACTCTGCATGATTCCATGAAGAACATAAAACGCACCGGTACCATAATTCTTTATCTTTGCCAATTTCTCCTATTTTTCTTGAATGGTAGTCTTACGACCGTAAGTTGTAGGCATCTAAAAAAAAACTTAGTTGTAATTTATTTGGGTGTGGGGAAATCGTGCGCACTTATGCGCATCATTACCCCATTTGACCATTTTGGAAAATTTGTAACGCGAAAATAAAACTACCTGATAAATTAGCCCACAAATATGGCAAAATATGAAATAATAACTAGTTATTGAGAAAATTACTCATTCAAGATAAATAGCTATGAACTTACCGTCTTATTTTTAGCAGCTGAAATTTAATAAAAAAACGTCATCAAATCGACAAACACATCTGTCTACTTTCTCGTGTAAACCAACGATAGAAATGATGGCGGCGGCAGTTCAACATGAGTTGGACAGAGTGCAGCACTAGTTCAAGTACCGCGAAATGTAGCTAAATTTGAAATATCTTGCTGCGCACGATTACCCGCCGCGCAACATTACCCTACTCTCCCTTACCTAATGCAAAGGAAAATGCAAAGTAGGCATAGACCACTTTTAAGCAAATAAGTCATAAATACGCATTAATAAGTTTCACTGTAGATTGTAGATGCATAATGGAGTGAAAAAAATGTATATTGTAGTTAAATTCTACTCTCGCATGATTCTATTCACGAACGGAGGTCGAGTAAACAAGTAAAAACTGTAGGTAATTGTTTAAATTCAATGACTGGAAAATTGCTTAAAATTTTTCTTCTTAATCCACATAAGTGCTGTGACCTTAATCGAAAAATACTTATTAAATCTTAAACATTCTCAAAGTTAATGCGATTGCAAATTAGTTTTCACAGCCGCACGTAGTAATATCGATAATAAATCAATTTCTGTTATTTTATTAACCTATGTATTTTAAAACTGTTATATTAATAAGTTTATTAATAATAAAACACAAAAGTTTGTTGATATTTTTCTTTATATAGGAATTAAATCAAAAAGTTAACTAAGAGATACACTTTGTAGTGGCGAGATACAGTGAAATACACTGCAGTGCCCTCTTTGGGTCTTTGCTACTACCTATCTGACAATCACTATGCCCCTTAGGCAATCAATGTCGCCAGATCATTTATCGATTCCGATACCTATGGCAATCTGATGAACCATCTACATTAGGTACATTAAAAATAATTATTTCTGGTCCCATACCCTTTTGTATTGACTTTTAATGAAAAAAATATTTTTACCGACAAAACTGAAATTGTAGCATTTATTATTTATATTTCTGTACAAAGAAAGATATACAGATAAATAAATAATATTAAAAATATACTAACAAACTTTGTTGTTTCTCCATGAAACTTAATATATTCAACAGAATTCAGCCTTTTAGTAGTTCATATGATGGTATTTATTTTTGTTAAATCATTTTAACATAGCTTTCATCTACTATTAGCTTCATACGCTACAAGTGAATTTATGATTTTGATCCACTGTAAATTATTCAGCAAATTCGACATTCAACTCACTGGTGTGTATTTTTGAGCAGACATATCTTTCCCAATCAACATACATTAGGAAGCACATTGTATTTTACGGCACCCCTACATTTTATAATTTTATTATTTGCGTGTATCGTAAATGTCACGAGAATGTGAAACATGACAAATTAGTCAAATATTTACTTTGCCTACATGGTTATACAGGGTGTCCCGAATTGCAGTGACCAAACTTTACCAGATGATAGAACTTTTGAAAATAAGTAAAAAAGTTCATATAAACATGGGTCGAGAAATGCTTGGTTTTCAAGATACAGGGTGTCAAAGATTTTGAAAAAATATGTATTTTTTTAATTAAGATCCTTAATTGTAAAGATACAAATTTGAAAATTGGCATGATTATTTCTTACTTAGTGATGCCTTTTTAGAAAAACATCTTAGAAAAAAAAATTGTTTATAACTCTATAATTGGGGGGTCCGACCCCTTTCGTCCCCCCCAAAAAATTTTCCGCGTACGTCTATGATATTAAAACTGTGTTCGTAGGATAGAAACTTTGATTTGCAAACTTTTATGTCTCTTGATATTTTTCGATTTAAGCTTCTATTTTTTAGATATTTTGCATTTTTGTAATCCATGTCATACATTTTCCTCTCATACATGCTTAGTGTAAGGGCAGACACTTCAATTCAATAGAGTGCCATGATTTTATTAAACAATCAGGCCAAATGACAGTTGTTTGTCAAGTCGGTATACTTATGTTCCGGAAGAGTTTTTTTTAGTTAATAAAAGTGTTCAAATAAAAAAATGGTTGAGTTTTCTAATGTGGAGTACGCTGATATTCATTTTATTTATGGATACTGCAATGGAAATGCGACTGCCGCCGTACGCGAATATCATAGAAGATATCCAAACAGAAGGCTGCCGTCAAAAACAGTTTTTACTCAAACGCATATGAAATTTCGAAATCTTGGCCTTCAAAAAAATCGAAGAAATGAAGTACGGCGAAATGAAAGACTAAGAAATGAAATTTTGGCCCAGTTTAATGACAACAATAAATTGAGTGTAAGAAGAGCTGTACAACAGTTACGTGCTGGAGGTATTAATGTTTCCAAAAATAAAGTGCTTCGAGTTCTGAAAAACGATCACAGAAAACCTTTTCGAATGCAACCAGTACAAAACCTACAACCAGGTGATGCCGAGAGACGTGTTGAGTTTTGTAATTGGTTCATAAACGCTGTTGAAGAAGATCCCGATTTTAAGTCGAAAATCATTTGGACCGATGAAGCCACCTTTACACGTAGTGGATCGGTAAATTTTCATAACTCAAGAATCTGGGCGCATGAGAACCCTCACACAATCAGGCCTACGGCTTTTCAAACGGATTTCTGTGTAAATGTATGGTGCGGAGTTATAAATGGTACTTTCTGCGGTCCTCATATCTTACCACCACGTCTTAACGGACAATTATTTCATGAGTTTTTAAATAATAGCTTTTTTGACTATCTTGAGGACGTTCCGCTAAATTTAAGAAATAATTGCTGGCTTCAAATGGACGGAGCGCCGGCCCATTACGCTATTGAAAACCGTAGATGGTTAAACAATAATTTTCCCGAAAGATGGATCGGTCGATTAGGGCCAATAGGCTGGCCACCTCGTTCTCCCGATTTGACACCTGTAGATTTTTTTGTTTGGGGCTACTTAAAAGACAAAGTTTACGCTACCCCTGTAAACACCAGAGAAGAACTGATCCAAAAGATTCGGGAAGCTTGTGAAGAATTGAGGGCGAACCAAAATTTTATTAATGCCGCAACACATTCTCTTGTGCGCCGCTGCCAAAAATGTGTTGAAGTGGAAGGATTACACTTCGAACAACTGATATAATTATGATAATAATTTTCAGGACAATTTAATTTTATCTAAGTTAGTCAGTTTATTTAATTATGTAATAAGTTTGTTCTAGTAAAATAGGAATTATTATTTCATCATGTGAAGAAACTTTGTAGGAAAACATATTGTTCATTTTAATACGGCCTGTTACAATTACTTATTTATTTTTCAGTTAGTTTTAATTAGTACATTTTCATTTGTTGACCTCCAGAAGTTTTAAATTATATTGGAAAAAAATAAAGAATTTAATTTGCATGCTGTCTTATGATTTACGACAAAAGTTTATGATTGACATTGATTACGAACATGTAAAACATTTAAAAAAGTTAAAGGTAATTCAAAAAATATCAAGAGACATAAAAGTTTGCAAATCAAAGTTTCTATCCTACGAACACAGTTTTAATATCATAGACGTACGCGGAAAATTTTTTGGGGGGGACGAAAGGGGTCGGACCCCCCAATTATAGGGTTATAAACAATTTTTTTTTCTAAGATGTTTTTCTAAAAAGGCATCACTAAGTAAGAAATAATCATGCCAATTTTCAAATTTGTATCTTTACAATTAAGGATCTTAATTAAAAAAATACATATTTTTTCAAAATCTTTGACACCCTGTATCTTGAAAACCAAGCATTTCTCGACCCATGTTTATATGAACTTTTTTACTTATTTTCAAAAGTTCTATCATCTGGTAAAGTTTGGTCACTGCAATTCGGGACACCCTGTATAGTAATTAAATAAAATGTAGCTACTTTTGTATAATAAAATATTCTTGCAACAAAATTTTAATAATAAGTGCGTCTAGGTTTTACTTTAATATTATTTTACCCGTATAGCTGTTAAGTATTTTGAGTCATTAATCTTATTTTTCGTTATTTTTCCATTTTTTATTTCAGTCTTTTTAATATTGACATTACGTTTGTTCCTACACAGCGCCAAATTACCAGCAAACTGTCAGGAGTCTGCGCAGAACATATTTACCCGTTTCAAAACAATCATTCGCACACTTTTGGTAATATTTTACCGTTCCAACAGAAAAGTGATTATAGGTTTCAAACGGTTTGGTAATTCTCAAATTGATTGTGGATAAAATCATAGAAAATGACACTGGCAAATCTTAACTAAATTAAGCTACATTTTTAGAGAAAGTCGATTATTTAAATATTATTTAAAGCGTTATAATTTTATTTTTATTATATGTGATACCTATCAATAAATCTGTGACGTGTCCACTGTGTCTCATGTCTCTCCACACAAAGGGTGTTATTCTGTGTCTCCGCACCAGCGGTTACCCGACTTGGATTAGCGGCATTTGCTGTAGTTCGAACACTGCCGGTACGGAGTGTCGAAATGAGAATTAAACATTCTTGTAAATCCATAAAATCTAAAGAACACATGCATTTATTAGAGTAAATGTTAAATTTATTAGTTTCTATTATCTGTTCCCTGGCATTTTTAAGGTTAACTTGTCGGTAATCGAATCAACAAAATAAAATAACATTTCTAGCGCTTCTACTGAACATTATGTTGTTGTTGTTGTTGTTCATAGGCGGCGCGGTCACCCGCAGCACTGAGGTCTTTCGACCCAATGTGCCTGCCGCTAGTTGAGAGCTATTGGAAGAGACCCGTGCTATGCGCATAGGCCAACACCCGTTGTAGGGGAAGCTCCCTAATGTCCTGAGGCAGGAGAAATACTGCGCCCAGATGTTTGTGTCGCTTGACCATGAGGCAGGTTCGGCGACAGAGGATGTGAATGGAGTCCTCGTCATCGTGTCTTCAAAACCTGCACCTTCTAGTGTCACTAAGGCCGATAGTGTTAAGGTGCTTGTTAAGATGTCCGTGACCTGTCAACAGTCCTGTGACAATCCTTATGCTATTACGACTTAGCGCAAGTATTGATCGAATTGCGTTCGACCACGGCCCTTCAATTAAGAGCGTGGGTAATCGCAGCCCAGTCCCGTTTGACCATTCTTCCTCTGATCTTTCCTTGATCCAGTTTCCAATGGACCTTGCTACATAACTAGGTGGAAGCCCCAGCACTGGTTCGGGCCCTGTAAACTGTATACTTGAGCCTCTCTTAGTCAGTGCTTCGGCCTCCTCATTTCCTGTTATGTTGTGAACAAGAAATGAGAGAAAGAATATTATGTGAACTAAAGATTGTGTTCCAACAAGAATAATTGAAATTAGTTTCTAACTGATGAATGAATCGCACTTGCGTATTAAACCAGTGCTGTAAACTATCAGAAACTGGTGTGTACGAACAAACCTATTATTTATTTATTTATTTATTTATTTATTTATTTTAGAGTACAATGTCCAACGGGACGAATCCCAGTTACAGAACAAGGTTTGAAAAACAACATTAAAAATACATAATATAAAATCATAATACACATAATAAACATATGTAATAAACATGAGTAAAAATACAAAACAACAAATAAGAAATACAAAGATATATCATCAATACAATATACAGACGACTATGCAAATAAATTTTTAATATATCCAGTTGAATGAAAAAATATATCAAGTCGATCTTCATACATTTGATAGTTAACAGTAATTTGATAAAGAGGGGAGGCTATGAGAATGTTTGTACGGGGTGTTGGCAATTGCAGCACTGAATTAGATCTAGAATTGAGTCGTGGAACACGATATAAAATTCGAGACAGCAGAGAAGGTGCATTCAGAGAATTATTGATAATTTTATGCAAAAAGATTAGAGAGTACATAATGCGCCGACGTTGTAAGTTAATTAAGTTGAATGTGGATAACAAAATGTCTTGCGGAATACCACGAACCGGATAGGTGCCAAAGATGATGAAATGTAATGTCTTTAAGTATCTCCGCTGCGCCTTTTCTACTTGTGTGATATGAATGTCATAAATTGGACTCCAAACAATGGAGGCGTATTCCAGCTTGCAGCGAACAAAACAATTAAAGAGCGTATTAAATGTGGCTACATTTCGAAAACCCTTAGAATTGCGCAAGACAAAACCCAGACTTTTAAATGCAGATTCAGTTACTGACTGAATATGTGTGTCAAATGATAAATTATCACAAAATGTAACACCTAGATCTTTGAATTGCGTGACTCTATTTAAAATAGTGTTGTGCATAATGTAATCAAGACGTTGAACATTTTTCCGACGACTATAAGACATGATATTACATTTACTGATGTTCAACGGTAAGTAATTATCTTCACACCAACGATCTAATACAGATAAGTTGTTCTGTAATTTAGAGTAATCAGATGCCGTGTTTATCTCAATAAATAACTTAAGATCATCAGCATACATTAAATAATTAACATCGAACAAATCAGTCAAATCATTGATAAATATAATGAAAAATAAAGGTCCCAGAATCGATCCCTGTGGAACACCTGACAATTGCGAAAAATTACTTGACTGAAAGCCCCGGTACTGAACGAATTGGAATCTATTTGTAAAATAAGAGCGAAACAAAGTCAAGAGAGAATCAGATACACCCGTTAAATACAGCTTCTTAATTAAGAGATCATGGTTAAGCCGATGAAAAGCCTTAGAAAAATCGGTGTATATTACGTCTACTTGACTACCTCTATCGAGCACTTCAGATATATACTGCACTTTGTTGACGAGGTTGGTTGTAGTCGACCGCCCCTTCACGAAACCATGTTGATGCTCACAGATATATCTCTCCACATGAGAGTATAAATAATTGTGAATGACTATCTCAAAAATTTTTGAAAAATTACTTATAATTGCAATAGGCCTATAGTTGGTTATATTATTTTTGGAATCTTTTTTGTGAACAGGACATATTCTAGAAAGTTTCCATGAGTCTGGAAACACACTATATTTAAGAATGGCATTAAAAATCATTTTTAAAGGTTTGGCAAAGATTATTCCACAATCTTTTACTAAAAAGGCAGGTATTAAATCAGGCCCCATTGTAAAATTACCTTTAATTTTTTTAATGGCTTGTATTATATCATCTTCAGAGATATAATACAACATTATCTCGGATATTATATGCATTTTCTGCTTCGTAGAACAACACTATTGTAAATTACTGAAGTACGTACTCGTATATTTATTTGATAGTATACTCTAATTACTGAGTTAATGTTAATGTTTTTGCCTGAATTTCGATTCCTCTAAAATAGACTAACAGAACATTTTCGGATAAAATCAAGTAAAAAATATAATAAGTAAGTAACTTAATTTTTATCTTTAATTAATAAGGATTTCCATATTTCTCTTATTTTCCTACTAAATGTTGATCGAGTTATTATTACATAAGGCCCGCTAAATAATAATGCTGCTCCCTCTCCCATACAAGCGATAGAGATATTATTATATTATTATTACGTAAAATTAACACGTAGATACATTTTAAAAGCAACCTTTTTAAATCTAATGGACAGATTCTTTATTATCCATGTAATCTAAAGCTCTAAATCCTTCAGAAATCGAAGAAATATCTTATTACATTATTACTAACATATACATCATTAGTTTTATAATTATTATTATAAGTTTGCCAGAGACAAAGGAATCTATAGTAGGGATGAAACATTGATCAATAAACACTGACATAGTTTACTTGTAGTAATTCTAAAACTGTCTGATAAATATTTTATTTCTATATTATCGATTATTTACTGGTTGGATGTACGTAGTCTTACAAATAAAAGAAGGTTACTAAATACTAACATATGTACAAAAGTTTCCTAACTAATTATACCTATGATTATAATAAGAAATTACTAAACTGTTGTGAGTTATAATATACAGTGTGACTCAGATTGTTGGTATACTCCTCTTTCCCCCCTTATCATTTTAGATAAAATTTTCAAATTTGACCGAAGTACTTATTAAAGGTCAGTTTTTGACATAAAAATTCCTTTTGTGCCACTTCCGGTTTTACTGGAAGTAATACCAACTCTCGATTTTTATATAAAACACCCTGTATATTATTTTATTTTTGGAAACTACGCCATTAGTTGCGTTCGGTAATATGCTCACGGATGCGACGAGATTACAATCACGTGATTCCAGATAAGACGGACAAATAGAAAATAAATGAACGAAATCGATTGCATAAGGCATAATATAACCTCACCTTTTCTATTTTGACTTTGTTGACGGTTTGTTTATATTCTATTTCGAATTATTTAAATAGTGAATATTGTAAAATCAACCATTGCAATCCAACGATATGAAATCATTTTTGAAGATGAAGAATGTACAAATTGTTTGGAAAAAATTCAAACTTCGCTGAAGAAACTGTGTCAATTTTTTCTGCCAGGCAGTTTAAAGAATATTTTAGAATATCTGCGGAAACATTTGAAGACTTCTTAGGAAAATTACATTACAAAATTACCAGCTACAACTTCAAAAAGTCAATGACAATTGACAACCATGACCAATGACCACCATAACCTCACAAATTCAGATTAATTTTTCTCCTCGGCCAAAGTTCTTCGAGCAAACAGATCTTGCTCTGATCGATCTGACTTAATTTCTGAACGATCAAGATTTACCTCCCCTACCTCTAGATGTAAATAATGAACGATACGGACTAAAAAGATCAATCTGAGGTAATTACCGAACGCCACTATTGTCTGAATCCAACGAAATATCATATGTGACATTTCAGCTGTCAAATTATTTTATGAACTCTATTTTACTTTTGAGTTTAGAGTGCCATGACTACAAGGGCGAACTTACGGAGCGGGGGGAATAGGGTAATTACCCCCCAATGAATTCAAATTTTACACTAGCAAAAAGCAAAGACATAATTAGTTAAAAAACTAATAACTAACTAATAAACTAATAAACGTACTTCACTGAAGGATGTTTTATTAAACGCATCTATTTGCTATTTCATGTTTGTTCAAAGAAAAACGTACCTATCTAAATGCACAGGTAATTGACAACATTTTTAAAAAATGTGGTTGTTTGAGAAACCCCCCTCATGTCGAAAAACTAAATCGGCCCTTACTTGACCATCCCCTATTAATTGTAAGGAACCATAGCAACCATAAAAATAGAGTTGGCATCAAAAACATTCAATTTCTCTGTACTTACAGGGCATTAAAAATCTTCAAAGTGGTTATAGAACTGAACTAATTTTTTTTAAATAGTATCATATTAGTACTAAGATACCATTATAAAGTACAATAACTAATAAGCAATCTACCCATTCTCTTATTTTACCTTTGCGACCAACAGAACTGAAATTACAGTTGAGAGAAGGCACTTTAAATTCAAAAGTAAAATAGAGTTCAAAAAGTAATTTGACGGCTGAAATATCTTTTATGTTATATCCTTGCATTCACAAAGTGTCGTAAATCCCAAAAATATAATATTTATACATATATAATATATATAAAAATATAATATATATACAGAGTGTTCTATATAAAAATCGAGAGTCGGTATTACTTCCGGTGAAACTGAAAACGAAAAAAAGGTATTTTTATGTTAAAAAGTGGCCTTTAATAACTACTTCCGCCATGCCAAATTTCAAAATTGTATCGAAAAAAATGAGGGTTTTATCATGAATCTGTCACACTATATGTATAATCTCTTCTAAAGATTTACTCACCTAAGTCTTCCCAGTCGGTATGTATCTACCTTCCAGGAAAATGTCAACATAGGATTATGGGCTATATTTAAAAATACACAGGGTGCTCAAATATACCAAAAAGGATGTAGTTAATATGATTTCCTACTTAAAGATCCGTGGTTTAGATTAAAAATTATTCACTAATTGTAAATTTTACTTTCATTTCAGTATGTCGTACACTTTTACATATTATGTTTGTATAAATGTATCTCAAAAGTATGTACCTACATTTGTTTATAGTTTAATGAGTGTAATTATAATAATAAGGCAAAAGTGTTAAAAATTCATACCATAAAGTATTAATGAAACAAGCAGTATATCGGCAAAAATATAATTTTCAAATTTCCTAATTTTTTTCACATATACTATTATTCTTATCGTATGTAACAATAATAATTTATTCGATAAGCATAAATAAGTCAGTACATAGTACATAGTACATAGTCAGTAAAAAGGAGACAATATAGACAATTATTCAACCAATGTAATAACAACTAGCCAAATAACAAATATATGAATTCGAAGATACTCGAAGATATAATATGAACAAATAGCACAAATAGAACCAAACTTTTATCATAACTTATATGTTTTACAAGCGATTTTTGAAACTGAAATCATGAGAGCATTTCAAATTGTAGGGCGAAGCATTAAACGAAAATTGTAAGAAAAATATATCTTTTTTCCGCAGGTTTAAACTGGGTTAACTTAATGCAACTTATGAATATGGCTAGAAATCGGTTGGTTCTGTTTTATTTTATAAATGAATTACACATGAATTTTGTACTCGGAGTAAACAGTTAAATTTAGTAAGACATGGTTCTAACATATATTACAATATGTCAGATTAGAGAGAACTAACGTGTCGCATAAGCTAATTTTTGTTCTCATATTACGTGCTTATCAAATCTGAGATGGCGATCTATACATACTCCATACTGAAATGTTTACATTATCCAACTTTCTGCCGAATATTATCACTTGAAATTTGCATTTGGATCTAGATTGAGTGAAAAGCGTAGATTTTTAGAGTATTTGAATAAAGAATGCAAATCACTGTTCTCCTTGTTATGCGCTCGATCAGCATCAGCTATCTTAAACGAATAATAATCGAGAAATATCTCGTTTACTAATTGAAATAGGATCATCAAATACTACATTATTAACATTGTCACAATAAACTCAGCTAAGCTAGGGATGTGCAATTCCACTAGCTTATGTTCATTGACATTAGCTCCGGTAGCTCAGGGAGATTTATGATACTAGGGCGTAGTATTCGTAGGACTGCTTTGAATGTTGACAAGTTATTTGGGCACCAGGATAATTTTTAGATATAAGATAAAAGAAAACTATATAAAAGTTAGTTGCATACACTATAATCAAATAAGCAAATTGAATTGAAATTACAATTCATAAAGTGACTATTTAACAATAATTCAAAAATGATTTAATATTGACTAAAAAATGAAAAAAAAAGATGACAAAAGAAATTTTAAAATTGGCTAACTTTACAAAAATTTTACGAGGTTCGGGGTCACTCTGACAATCTCGTTCCTTCTTTATGAGGTCAGTACTCTCACCCTTAACCTGTTGCTGATGATTGGATCCAGGTGGACTTGCCGTGGCAAAGTGGGGAAGCTAGAGCTCTAGTCCAGATGACGGTCACGTACTGGCTAAGTCCAATCCTCTTATCTAGGGATCTGCATGTGGTAAGCGTCCAGAGTTCTTCAGCAGGTTATAGATCTTGCAGTCAGGTTACAGCAGCCTCGTCTCAGAAGAGTACATACAAAGAATTGTTTGTGTTAAGAGTGCCCCAAAATTTACAAATATATAGATGAACGTTGACGGCTAGTGTAGCCAAGATTAAAAATTATAAATAAGTTCCTGAAGGGAATGTACCAGCAAATCTGGTTTGGTAAAATCCTCTGTGCATTTCACAGGGAAAGTAATTAACAAATGAAAACAAAACCTGGAAGGTGTCAACCTTTAGTGACCCTACCCAGAATGAAGCAAATAAAATTACCCAAAAAATTGCATTCAAAAGAACTTATTACAGTTCAGCCACTCGACAATTATTCTTAATAAAAAACTCTAATCGTTAATATTTAAACATACTATAGTTCCGAAGGAACAAAAATAAATTAAATAAAAAAACCTTCTATCATCTGACCCAACATTCCAAAAACAACGGTTTCATAAACCGGTTAAACAAGGAAATATTACCACTCTAATTAGCTAAAAGAGAAAAATTATTTCATTAATATTTCAAAGACTGAGTGACAAGTTATAGAAATTCGTATTGATTTATTGTACAAATTTGTTGTCAAAGAACAATAATCAATGAATTTACAAATGTTAGGAAACAGGTTCCAGTCTTCTAATCGGCGTGCATGTGAGTTATTAAAAACTCTACAAAGTAACAAATTACTTAACCTAGTGCAGAAATTACGATATTAGCAATTTCTATAGCGTACATACAATATATGATAACGCTAAGATAAGAGAAGATAAGATAAAGATAAGACAAATGAACTTAATTCCCAAGGGGCACAACACGTGGTTTTGACTAGTAGCAATCCGATTAAAAAAAAATGGAGGCAAGAAAACTCAAATTTATTGGTTTAAAAAAACTATGTTTTCTATAATCTACTGACTAGAACACAGCTTCACAAATTTATAAAAGAATATTGAAACTATATTCTATTGTTTCGAATCGTACTACTTCTAACCATATAGGGTGACAAAAAAATCTCACTGACCACGCCTAAATAATTTACCTAAAATCCAGGTAAATCCTGATTATATATGAAATATAATTACTTAATAATAACAACAAATCGCTATGATCGTATTTCTGTACTAATAATTATAATTGCAACCAATAATGAAAGCGAATAAATTATATATATCAAATAGGTAAATAACTCACATGTGCTTATTCTCGAAGACGGGAACTGTCTCCCTGTTTCCTAATTACACCCGATAGTCTGTTGGATTTTGGAGGGGCTACCGTTTATAGCCAATCAGCACCTTCCAGCGCGTTATTTCAAAAATCGAGAACTTAAGCCACAACAATTAGGTTGGGTGTTTTACGGGATGCATAATAGTCAACCTCATGAAACGACATTAAAATGTACGTTACAACATACTTATGAGATATATTTCTACCAACATTTGAAAATATATGTAGCATATTAAGATTAAAGAGGATTAAACGCTAAAAGGATTAACGTAATTGAAACTGTCCCTAAGGATTTCATATGTTGAGATGAGTATAATGACTCAACAATTACTAGTGGATAAACAGGGTCACTAACCTACCTAAAACTGTAACAATTGTAAAAAACCTTCGTATATACGTTCCAATTTTTATTTATATCAGCCTTAATAACTTTTTGGTATGGCTTATTTTGTTCTGTAGTTTATTTTAACCCGTTAGTTTAATTTATATCAAATTGGATATTGGTTACATAACTTTTTTTTATTAATTGCAATGATATTTATCAATTTAGTGAAATATTACTTTTATTACTTAGTGTTATATGTCAGTGTTCATATGTATATATTTATAGGTCAAGCAGAGTAACTGAAACAAAGTACGGTTAAGACTAGGAAGTAGTTTTAAAATGGGAGGAATATTTTTCGGGTATAAGAAAATAAGTACGATAAACAATTTCAAAAGGAACAATCTGTATAATTTTTCAACCTTATTTCCAAATATATATTTTACATATTTGTTGCACACTATTTATATCTTTTTGACGTGACTGTTATAACAATAATCTTTCATTTAAGTAGGTATTTTACCGCAGTAAGTAGACACTGAAAACGGAAAATGTTGGAATATAAACCCTTACGTCAAATTGGCCAGTAGTGGATAATTTCTTAAAAATTCACAGTATCAATTGTGTTAACAGAAATTTATTCAAAATTCGTTCTGAAATAATTCTATAATAATATTAATCTGTACAAACATATAAATATAAAACAAATAACATGACATCTTTTTTGTTGAGATCATGAAAATTACAATGTGCCCTGCAACAGATTCAGTGTTCTGATATTTAGTTGATCTCCTCAGTGTGAGAGCTTTATTTTTGCTAGGAACAACCAAGTCCCAAATTTGGATAATTTATTGGATGAAAGGCATTATGTTTTTATTTATATTTTTAATACTTTCAAATCCTGTAGCAGAATATAGAAATAAAAAATATATATAGGTAATACTACAAATAAATCAACTTGGATAATATCTCCTACACTGAGTAAGCATATTCACGTGTGGACCACACTATACCTATCTGTGGTATGCCTATTATTATTTTATTACTTAATGTCTTCAGTAATTTTATTATCAACACCAAATGTTTCAATATTGGCAGCCCTCTCGCTTGATTGCACTCTTAATTTACTTTCTTCAGTTTGGTATAAAAAAGCGTTTTTAATTTCACAAATTTTACGCTACAGTATACTTATATTAATTATTGGAAAATTTTCTTCAAATTATATTGCGCTTTGTGTTAGGACACAACATGTGGCAAATAATAGCCACCATTAGCATGCATTTATTTGTGAAATTTTGGTTTTTTAGTTTGGAAACAGTAACTACATAATGAAGTTCATTTACAACTTATAAAATAGAAATCTCAAAAAATTTGTATTCATTCAAAACCTCAAAGCTGCAAGAGGTATGAAACTATAAACTATAAAAAGTATTTTTTTTAATTATTGTAAATAGATATTTATTTAATATTTTCATATTTAAAATTATCATTAAATATGATTTGCGGTTATTTCAAGACACTTCGTTATAATTTAATAACGGGGGTGAATATAGCAACCCCCATTAACATGTTAGTTTATTTGAAATTAATCGTGTTTGAGTATTACCTAAATATTTAAAAATACATATCCCTAGGATTATAGTTTATCGAAATGCTATACAACACAAAATATAATGCTTTTACATAAGTAGAACACCCTGTATTAGGTATTACATTTTTAATTTCCTCAAAATTTTTTAGGATAACTTCTTTAATATATAGTGACATTGTTAGGTTGGATAGGTTGTTTACAAAAATCTAGACAGGGTAATAAAGTAACTGCTCTTATTGATTTGTCAAAAGTATTTCATTGTATAGATCATGATTTCCTGTTAAAAAGCATAGAACATTATGTGATACGGGGTAAATGCAACAATATACTAAGATCGTATCTAAAAAACCACTTTGACACTTTGACACTTGTCGATTTTGATGGATTTAAATCTGAAATACAGATAATAAACACTGGAGTACCACAAGGAAGCGTTCTGGGTCCTCTCTTATTTATCTTGAACACAAAAATGAGATAAACAGTTATTTATCAACCTTCTTTATTTTCTTTGCAGATGACATATCTATAATTGCTAGTGAAAAAATATTAGAGAATGACATCAACTAAATTAATATAAATTTGAATAAAATATCCCAATATTTTTGGGATAACTTGTAGACAAATTTTTAAACAGCAAAAAATTTTAACAGTACCATCGCTTTATATTTTTGAAGTGTTAAAATTTGTTAAGAATAATTTTAGTAATTTTGAATTGTTGAATACTAATCATAACTATGAAACTCGTTATGGTGCAGTATGTGATTCATAGACTGGAATTGTTTAAATCAAACCCACTATATATGGGTTCTGTTTTGTACAATAAACTTAATGCCACCCTAAAAGATGTTGTCAGTATACGCAGCTATGTTTGTCAAAATTAAAATTATTGCTCTTAGAAAATACATTCTACTCAAAAGAAGAATTTTTGTCGTTTCAGTATAAAATGAAAAGTCATTTATGTCCGTATATGAGTTATATTGTTTTAGACTAGATTTTATTATTATTTATTATTAGTGATACTATTTTGAATCTATGTTTTTTCTGACCTGTCCTATATCATGTAAATATGGTCTATTGGATTAATAAATGTATATATCTATCTACCTATCTATTGATTTGGATATTAATCGATAATTCCGTGATTTTTTAAATTTTGTCTAATGGCAATAAATAAAACAAAAAAAAAAATTAAATTAAATTGTCATAAATTCTTTGATTTCAGGTTGCTGGAGCAGCTGTACTGGGAGTCGGAGTGTTACTTAAACTGAAAAACAATGACATCCAGAACTTCATTCCTGAGAAGTACCATCTGGGGCTGCCTCCAATTTTACTGATAATTATAGGTTCCATTATATTCGTCACGGCGTTCTTCGGCTGCTGTGGGGCTATAAAAGAAAACACTTGCATGTTGACGACGGTGAGTTGTTTATTTTGATACCGGTTACTCAGGGCCAGATTTAGAACCCAGATCTTTGAGGGTAAAATTTGATGTAATACTAGTTTTTGTCTAGGTTTAGCGTCTCAGGGGCATGATGTTTATGTCGTAAGCGTTGCTGTAGTTATCCATGTAGAATCCGACCTTGGTCCCTCTACCAGGGTCGTATTCAGGAGATCAGAAGGGATGGGACTAAAAGAACGAAAAGTCACATAACATTTGTTAAAAAAAATATTTACTTCACAAGAATATTCTAGTAAAGAATAGAAGAAAATAAAACAGTCTCCAAAATGTAGTTTGACAGCTGACATGAAATAAGTTATTTGAAACATAATGTAGATACCAAAAATATATTAAAATGTAGGGTGTCTCATTTGAAAATCAACAATTCGTATTACGTCCAGTAAAACTGGAAGCGGTGTCAAAAAGTCACCTTTAGTAAGTATATCCACCATACCAACATTAAAAAATGTTCCAGTTAAAAAATAGAGGGGAAAGAGGAGTATACCGTATATCTGTCTCACACTGTATGTGAGGGAAGTAGATACTTATGATAAAAAATATTTACAAAAATTCATATACTAAAGGTATGTTGAAAAAGAAGTAACTTTGTGGATTTTTAAATTTGGGATTCTGGTGAATTTTGCTCTTTATCTAATTAATTGTCTTTAGCAACGATTTTTAAGAACAATACGTCGTTGTCGTTATTCACTAGGCATCTTAGAGTTTCTTACTAGAAACGTTTTTGAATTAGTAAGTAGTATAGAAAAAACGACAATACATTGTTAGAATTTCATAAGGTTCGTGTGTAAATTTTTGTCCTTGCGCGTAATTACTTTATTATTATTTCCACAATAATATTTTTTTTATTTCGTTGTACGACACTCAAAGCCCACCCACATATCATAAATCCGATATATCTACTACCCATCTTCTATATTAATATCTTAAACGAATTAACGTTGTTGCTATCGATTGGTCTGACCTTTGTCTATAATGGTAAAATAATCAAATCAATGGTTGCTGGAGCTCTTTACGACATGATTATTTTATCGCGTGAAAAATCTCCTTGTACATAAAGCATAATTTGCAAAACTGTACAATCACGCAACTGCGTTTCTATTTTTTTCATGAAACTACAGTTAATAATTATAAAATGCAAACATTATTCATGGGCATATTCAGGGTGTTTTGCTATAAAGTAAACATGCATAAAAATATATTAATATCTTAACTAATATTTATTTATACTTTAGAGGGTGATTGTCTATGTATTATACGATTTCAATACCTGTAGTTATTACATTTGGAATACTTTTGGATTGATATCTGTAACAGTTTTCGAATTATCGAATTTTTAAAAAGCTCTCGCGTGTATCAGAGTATTACGGCGCGCTCAGGCTTATCGCGCGAATACTGGTGTCTATATATAGGTACATAATATATAATATATCCGGGGAAATAATTTTTTTCCCCGGACACACTCTACAATTAATGTCTGATGTTAAAAATTTCCAAATTGCATTGAGTTGCTGTCCACTGCACGTTCTTTCCGAATAGGAGGTTTTCCGTGCCCGGCCTCTAAGTAGTTCCAGAAAAAAATTCTGAATTTTCGTATATAACCTTGGGAGTTCAACCAGGAAGAAAATGAAAAATTTTTTTATTACGGTATTGCGTGGCCAGAATACCACTAACAAAAGTCATAGTGTAAAGTATTTTTCTCCAATGTGTTTTAAAATAGGATTCAAATGTGCCCATATCCCTGGAAAATTATGCTGAAGAGGCTCAAAAAGGGTACAGAAACATTTCTTTTCAGTTCATCGCCAAATTTCGTATACACAACGACAGTATAGAGTGATATATGCTGTCTAGAACCTCCAAAATGGAAAGATTGGACTTCCTCAGCATATTTGAGATGATAGTTCTCGCTGAAATCCATGTCCATGTATGCCTCGTTAGGCTTTAGATTTTCTTTATTTTGTATTGATGACAAGCCTCGCCCCTGTGCTTTAGAAACTTAATGATATTGGTCTAAAATCCATTGACTATACCAGCTGCAGAGCATGGAAATTTTCGTTTTATTACTTTACTAATAACTTTTTTGTTTTTTTTTCAAAATATGTCTCGTTCTGTCAACACCACTTACAGTAATGAGTCTCGAGAGAGGATCGTGATCTTAATAAAAAATCTTTTTGTCTTTGCAGACAGGGCATTCTCTCAAAAGTTATTCGTCTGTCTTATTTTCGCAGCAAACTGATGACGTCACAGAACTTGGATCATTTTCGAAGATCACCTTTAGTCAAGAGAAAGGCTGGATCAACAGCGACATGTTTAAACGTATTGTGCAATCGCAAATGTCTCTCGTCGAAACTTTCCTTGAAACGACGTAAAAAGGACGATTCTTACAACAAAAAGCGTAGCTAATAGATGTAGTAGTGTGGTGATTTAAAAATGTTTACAAATTTGCTTTTGTGTCGTTAAGATAACGTTTCTGCCTTATATTCTCATTTTTAGAGTAATAATCTTTTTTCCCCGGACACATTCTACTACTAATGTCTGATATTAAAAATTTCCTAATTGCATTAAGTTCCTTACATCTTTCTGCTGCACGTTATTTCCTAATAGTCTTGGAGCTTTTCTTCAATTTGCTACCTCTCACAAGTCGTTTGAAATTTTGTACTTTTTTATTATTCGTCCTGATATAAAACCTGTTTAAAACTTCGTTTCTCCTTATCACTTTTCAACTTTATATAATTCGTCTTTAATTGATCCTTCACAACTTCAGGAAATAGTTTTTTGGCAATATTTAAATTTTGATTCTCACGCATCACTCTTGTTTTGAGAGAAACTTGAGGTGATCTCACATAACATCGCTTATTGGGGGTCTTTTTGGTCAGCTTCTTTAGTATTACCCCAGATATTTAGTATAATAACCCAGAGTTAACCCTAACTTGCGAGTTAACTCTATAAAGAAAAGCCGGGCCTTAGTGGGTTACAAGATATTTATATTTTTTTGAGACAGGCAACAATATGATTGTTTTATTTGTTTGGGAAGAAGTTATAAATATCTAATTATTTAAGAAAGAAAAAGCTATTTGACAGTTTTAATGTTTCTACTAGCTCTCGTTTGCTATGAATACGGTAGTATTAAGGGTTACAATCCAGAGGAATGATTGCAACGCCAATGTGCCCCTATTGGCGTTGCATTACTCCGGCATCTTCATGGAGGTCGCCACATCCTTCATCGAGACCAACCAGCAGACAGTGACCGGTTTCGCGCTTATTATGCACTCATTAGAGTCCATCGTGGAATCGGTGAATGATGTTGCGACATGATTGCCTAAGGCGCACCGTGAACGTTAGTAGTGGTGATAAATACACCGTAGTGCCCTCTCTGGATCTTTGCTACTATCCGTTTGACAATTATTGTCAAATTAACAGACAGATAGCGACCTGCTTTTGTGCAGGTGCCATTACAGCAGTAACCTCTATTGTTTTTGAGGAAAACTTTTCTATTTGAAGTAGATGCCGAAAATAATTACTCCAAAGGCAATGTGCCCCGACTGGCGTTGCAATACGCCGGCATCTCCATGGAATATGCTAATATGAAAAGATAATAGAGGTCACTGCTGTAATGGCATCTGACTGTCAATTTCACAATAACTGTCAGACGGATAGTAGCAAAGACCCAAAGAGGGCACTACGGTGTACTTCTCACCAATACTAAAAAAGATCATATTGGGGGAACCTCCCATATATTCATTTATATGTATTTTGTATTCTTATATCATCGACGACATAGAAATATTATAATTGTCACTACTTTCAACTTTGTACTATGATTGTAAAATTTTTGATATAGCTTCATAAATACATTTTTCTTAATCTATGTTTTTGTTAAATAACTGAGAACACCAATATATCAAATTATGCTGTGTATTTAATAATTTATATATACGAGTAGAACAATGTTTTTTAAAATTATAATAGGAAATCACATTTGTACATATTGCAGTACAATCAACTTTGTTGTACAGTTACGCTTCGTCTCGTTTGTCGATTTTATATGTAACCGACCACATTGTTCTACACATTAGATACAGTTTATGGTTACTGTATAAATGGCAGTAAACAATTTTTATATTTTATGGCAATCGATATCGAATGAAATATATATGTCGTGTGTCCTTGCACACCTATATCTCGCACGCCCCAACTAAAAAGAGAAATGAAATAAACTCGATTAAAATATTATTATTGTATTTTACTGTTTACCATTTATATTTAAAAATAATTAGAATGGTATAACTTTTAGGTATGATGGTATGAAGTATGTGTGAGATCGTCATGATCGTCGTTTTAAGACTTGTTTGCAGGGAACCGGTGTGAAGTTAGCGCGTAAAACTTAGCTGCCAAAATTTCGGAAATATCCGGGTAGTCATAGGCGTACAATAGTTATAATTTTGTTAAATTTTAAATACGCGATACTTACAACATTTACAACTGTTACAACATTTATATATCATGTTTGTAGTGGCGAGATACAGTGAAATACACCGTAGTGCCCTCTTTGGGTCTTTGCTACTATCTGTCTGACAATTATTGTCTAATTGACAGACAGATAACGATCTGCTTTTATGCAGATGCCATTACAGCGACCTCTATTGTCTTTGAGGAAGACAATCCTACTTAATTATTGGAAGGAGATGCCGAAAACAACTACTCCACGGACAATATGCCCCGACTGGCGTTGCATTACATCAACATCTCCATGGGTGTCACCACATCCTCCATCAAGACCAAATACCAGACAATGACCGGTTTCGATCTTGTTATGATCTCATCAGACTGCCATAGGTATTGGTCTTTATGAAGGATGTGGCGACACCTATGGAGATGTTGATGGAATGCAACGCTAGTCGGGGCATATCGCCCGTGGAGTAGTTGTTTTCGGCATCTCCTTCCAACTATTTATATATTATATATAAATGTATATATCATAATTAACAGTAGGTAAAGTATAATTCATTTTATGACACTCTCATAATTTGGACACCACCGAAAGGTTTAGTTAAATAATACTGATTACTGGTGCATTTACTGCGTATACTTCTACAATTGTCACAGAAAACAGCTTACACAGCTTCAGAAGGGTGAAAATGGTGTGGCGTCCATACAATATAATAATTAATTTCACGAAACTAGTACATTGTTACAGCGCAAAATTGTTATCAAAAGTAACTCTAGTTATGATAATTCCAACAGTACTTATGAAGACACTTTGAGCCTCCAAAGAGTAGAAGTAGGGGGCAGGCATAAAATATTATAATTAATTTTTCCCAACTGGTACATTGTGACAGCATAACATTTTTATTAAAAGTTATCGGCTTATCGGTTTAGGTAAATGGCTTATCGGTATTATATTGAGTCAAAAAAAAACAGAAATTCGTGTCTAATATTAAGCGATGGAGTAAAACATTTAAAAAGGGATATGTAAGTAAAACAATTTTTCATGGAATAGTTCCATACAAAAGGTAATATATAAGGTAAATAACACATTTTAATATTTTTCTATTTGTACATGATACGAAATGATGTAGATAGGAGTATTACAAATGAAAATATGTTAAAAAAAATATATTGATTTTATATTAGGATAAGCCCTTGTAATTCAATTGTGGGGAACTAGGCATATTGCACACACAGTAATTATTTATCACACAAGTAATAAGATTATTTCTATGCTTAAACCTACTTACATAGGTTATAGGTAACAAGATATACTAAAATTTCATTAAATTATAATATTTAGGTCAGGTACTGTTGGAATCCATAACCAATCCTACTTCTAATAATTCGGTATTGTCACGAATTTGGTACATTGTGTACCAGTTTCGTAAAATAAATTTATATATTCTATGACTGCCACCCCATTTCTATACTTCAGAGTCTCTGTAAGGCGTTTTCGTCTGTGGTAATACTGTCGTAATACTTTCAACTAGTGTTACTTTTAATACATATTTGGAGCTGTCACAATGTAGATTCTAGAAATTAATTATCATATTCTAAGGCTACACCGTTCGTCGTAGGATATGTAAAAAGATTTTGTAAGTACTGTTGGAATTACCATAATTAGTGCTACTTTTAACAACCATTTGGTGCTGTTAAAATGTACCAGTTTCCTAAAATTAATTATTATATTCAACGGCTGCCACCTCATTTCTACCCTTCGTAGGCTTTGTAAAGTGTTTTAGTAGAAACTGTCCTAATACTTATAACAAGTGTTACTTTTCATAAAAATTTGATGTTGAAACAATGTATCAGTGAGAAATTAATTATTATATTCAAAAACTGCAGTCCCATTTCTACCCTTCGTAGGCTGTGTAACTCATTTTCGTAAGTACTGTTGGAATTACCATAACTAGTGTTACTATTGATAACAATTTGGTGCACCCCATTTTCACCCTTTCGACACTGTCTAAGCTGTTTCTTGTAACAATTATAAAAGTGACGTAGTAAATGTTACTTTTTTCATAAATATGATGGGGTCACAATGCAAAAGTAATCAGTATTATTAAACTAATAGTTCGTTGGTGTCAAAATATGAAAGAGTAATAAAATTAATTATACTTTATTGCAAATTATTATATATATTGCAAAGTACTTTATATTCTAGGGTTGCGAGCGCATTTTCCTCTCCCCAAATGTTGTAACAAGTATCAAAAACATTATTGTACGCTTATGAACACAGTGTTTCCGGAATTTTGGCTGCTAAGTTTTAGCCGATAATTTCACTCCGGTTCACAGGGATGGGTCTGGATGATGTTTGACTGTCCCTCTAACTAATAAGATCTTCCTCATTCCAGCAATGGGTTAAGGCTTACCAACGTAAGTCGTTCCTGAGGCGTAACTGCGCCTACTGAATAATACTAATATGCCGCCCCCTCTTACACACATGTATCACACTTCCGGGATAATCCTTGTGATTAGAATGAGAGGTACAGATATTCGGCCCTGTGATGTATCATTTGATATAACATCGATGTTAAACTTTATGGCCAATCAGTAATTATTATTTTTCAAAAACATGGCTTCTGATTGGATATAAACTTAAGAGCCCCTGTTATAATATTGCATACGGGATACATCATATTCAGCCTTAAGAGCCTGATTATTATTATAAAGTGATGAGTTAAAAAAGACTACATCAGAAAAATAAGACTAATAATATACGTAATTGTCAGATCTGATCACAGAATATAATAAATTATTTTAATAACTTGAACACATGGTCATAATTTTCAATTGAGCGATTGTTTTAATTTTATTATAGTCACCTTCTGAAATATACATAATTCATGTTTCATTTGAGTTAAGATCAGTGAAAAGGAAAAGTGATCATATCTACTTGCTAAGTTGTATTGGACATCATTGTCATCATCAATATGTATATTTATCTCCAAACCATTACAAAAATGTTCCAAACAGTTTTCTAGGCGTCTTAATATGCAGAGTAAATCGATATGACTTTCTATATTTATATGATTTAGTTTTTAGGATTCCCATGATGAAAGAAATGAATTAATTTCTGTTTTAGTTTGCCATAATCCTATTGACGCTACTGATTGTCCAAGTAGCGATAGGAGCTTATGCCTTTTTGCAAGTTGGAGACACTCAAGATCTTCGAGCATCTGTAAAACAAGTTGTAGAAAAATCTTTCCAAGGATACAATACATCAAAACCCATTCAGGAGGAGTTTGATTTCCTTCAAACAATAGTAAGTGCAGTAGAATAACAAGTACTAGCTTTATTTCAGACTAATTAATGTACTACGTACTTAGCTACATGATTTTTCTACGCGTAAAAAGAGCATCTCTTGTAGGGAAGTCTAGTTCCATCATATCTTTAGTTCAAGCAATGATATCTATAATAGATGGAACATATAGGTTTCTTAATGAGCAATAATCAGGTAATAATGTTTTACTGCTGCAAATCATTGTTACACCTTAAATTTCACTTAATTAATGGTCAAAATTATAGAAAATAATTAATAGACGATGTGTTGTACTACTGAGAAGAAGTGAAGAGACTGAATTTCTAAAAGAGATTTGAAAGTCTAACATGAGGGAACCAAGATGTATAAGCTGGATCGAGAGTAGGTTATTATAGCCGGAATTGAGACTCCCCCCACCCCTTTTGACCTTGAATGACCTTGAATGACCTTTGGATGACCTTTACGTGACCTTTGGATGACCTTGAAGTGACCTTTGGATGACCTTGAAGCGACCTTTGGATGACCTTTGAATGACCTTGACGTGACCTTTATATGACCTTAAAGTGACCTTTGGATGACCTTGAATGACCTTTGGATGACCTTTGGATGACCTTGAAGTGACCTTTGGATGACCTTGAAGTGACCTTTGGATGACCTTTGAATGACCTTAAAGTGACCTTTGGATGACCTTTATGTGACCTTTGGATGACCTTTACGTGACCTTTACATGACCTTAAAGTGACCTTTGGATGACCTTTGTATAACCTTGAATTGACCTTCGTTTGACCTCTGTAATTGTCAACACAAGACATGACGTAATCGAATGTTTAGGGAAGGGGTATTCTATAATATGTATATATAGAGAGGAGATTATATCAAGGAATCACACTTCGTTCACTGCCAACCTTATAGTCAACGTCTACAATAGTGCAAATTGTGTGTTGTCCTGTATTAATATTTTCAAGTGAGAACAATTGTTGTATTTATTACTATTTAGATATTACAGCTAGTTATCTTTAAACAAGAAATGGCATTACCAAGTGTTGATTTAAACAAAATTAATAGTAACATTAACAGAGACTTTATTGATATTGCTCGACGATCAATTTCCTCGTTAGAAATTGATACCCCTTATTTGATTAAAAAAATGTCATTTGTCAATACACGTTTTGGAAAGTGCGTTTTGGCTATACTGCTCGATAGTAAGAGCAATGTAAGCTTTAAGTGTTATTTACCAAAGAGGGTTATAGAACACATAACAGAGGACGTTATGAATAAAATGAATTCTTCTTGGGAACAGTACACGATAACTTATTTAGGTCAAAGCGAGCCTACATATAAAGATATTAGATCTAAAGCATTGATAAAATTTGGTATTGTCAACTAATTTTATTTAAAAACATATATCTATTAGTAATAAATATAATTTGTAGATCATATCTTAGTATATTTACCTATTTACACTATTTAGCAGTATCTCATATAAGGTTGCTTTTCTTGTTTTATAAGTCTAAAAGGTAATGAATAATTTGCTATATTATACTATCAGTTTTAACAATAACGTTTATTTTGTAGAAAACTATTAAAATGTGGATGCATTATGCTAGCCAACACTGGACTGAAGCTATCGACATCCAGTCAGCTGTGAAAAGAATGAAGAGTGAGTTGGATTGCTTGGTAATGGATAGACTTCATGCTTGTAATTATGACAGGGATTACTGCTTTTCCGAAGAATTGGTTAAACAATTGCAGGAAGATATTGAAAACTATCGCCTTGGTGCTTCGTTGTGTGATAGTTATTTAAATAACACTTTAACTTTGAATAATTTTTGTGAGAAAATGGTGGAGAAAGGACTAAAATGTTTTCTCAATTCCAATTTGCTCGATTATCTACCGTATGCAATTGTTGTGAAATATAAGTTAGCATCTCAAGAATATGGTAGTGATGATCAAGATAATGATGATCAAAAGTAATATAATTAATTTTTTTATAAGTTTTTTCATTATTTTTACATTATTATATACATTGTATATTATAGTAATAAATTGTATTGTACTAAATATTTCTCTTATTTTGTTGTAAAACAAAAAAAAAAAAAACGATGTAGTGTAAATAAAAAATAAATAAAAAAAAAATTTTAAATCTTTTATTTCTATTTATTTGTCACATAAGTACAAAAAAAAAACACACTATATAAATATAATAAGTAAATACAAAAAAAAATGTATTAAAAAATAGATTATACTTATAAAATAGAGTACATTAACATATAAAAATTGGAAGATGTAAAAAAATGTTCATCAGTTTACTTAAATCCATTATGTACAGACCCATCCAAAGCATTATAAGCCAAATAAGAATCATGAATTATCAATGCATAAACCCGTGTATTCTCAGGAAAATGTTTCTTTCGAGTTTCAAATTCCAGTTTTATGTCTACAGTGGATGACTTCATGGCGTCTTGTTGATGTGAACAGTCGATAACAAATAATGGATTTTTTTGGAATTCACCAATATCCATCATCGGTTCATAATTATCTTTATCGTAGAAGCTGGATTGAAACTTTTCATAAGCATAGTAAGCTGAAGAATACAATTTCTTTCCAAAATCTAAATTCCAGCGTTCATATGGATATACTTCTGAGTTTAAGTATAGTCGGATGTTACTTACATCTGCATGAATGAATTGAGTAACGTCCTTGCTTATATTATCAGAACTGTCAGTACTCTGAAAGCCGATAATAATATATCGAGGTCTTTCTAAACTTGTTGTGGTTTTTATAGGCCATATATCAGTAGCTGTTTTTCTTAGAGTCGGTAATTCATATAAATCCCACATGCGATAGGCCATTTTAACCGTAGCATTTACACCACCTTTCTTAATGCGATTCAGCAACTTCAGTTTTTGTGTATCTTCAGGGATGATGTGCCTTAGCCTCCATTCGATTTTATTAATTTCGAGATCTGCATCAACTTCTCCAATGTAACAATTCTTAAAAGATCGAGCTATTATTAGTATAAGCTCTTGTTTGGTGTTGAGAATGCCCCTTGTATAATCTTCGGCGAAACCCATAAGATACTTTAGAGGCAATTTGCCACTAAAAAAGTGACTGTTGGTATCCAAAACGTCCTGGTTTTTCACTGTTAGTCCCCATCCACAAGATAGTAATGATTTTAAATGTGTTTGTCCCCATGACACCATGGTTTTCATTGTTGTTGTTATACCAGGTTTTCGAATAACAGCTACTTGTTCTCCACCCATTTCATAACGAATTTCATCGAAAAGAAATGCTAACGCATTATTGGATAGGTAACACATTTTAGTGGCATCACTTGGGGTAAATTTACCTTCGATATATATATAACTTTCAGCAATATCGAGAATAAGATCTTGGCAGTGAATAGGAATTCTTATTTCATCCGAATTTCTATAGTACGGTGATCCATATGGTTTGTAAGTGTGCTCATGTAGACTAACAAGTGAATTATCAAAGAAAAGTTCATCAAACACATCCAACTTTGCACTAGTTGACGTCATGATTACAAATATTAAGGTTTCAGCTTTAATCCAATTGACTGAAGAAAGATACGATCTCTAGCAGACAATTTAGATGTTGACCGTTTAACGTTCTTTCGTATAATAAATGGCTTGTCACACTTGTTCAAAACTTTATTACTATTTGTATGTAACAGAGATGGAAAATGTTTTCTTTGATTAAAACAAAAGCCCATTATATCCTGATAGTTTAATATAGCTTTTTTAATTCTAGCTTCACAATAATTTTCTCACCACGAAAGTCTACCAGAATACCATTATCATCTAATATACGTAATGTAATGTTTTCGATAAACTGACGTCCTTCAGGTCTTACAGACATATAAATAATATTTTGTGGTTCCTTGGAGAGTTTGAATCCAGGTTCAACATCTATATCAAATTCGTAGAGAGTATGTGCTTCTTCGCCATTCATATAAGCTCCAGAAGTGATATTGCAATCAACACGAATAATTCTAACTTTCATTATGTCAACTGGTAATGTAGATTCAAGTGAATTATTTGCAGAATATACTTTGTTTTCAAATCCTAATATAGTTGCAATAGAATACTTGTGAGAAAAGTCGATCTCATATTTAGATACTATTTCACATTTCAGCGTATTATTGTTGGCTTTTAATGTGAAATATTTATTAATATTGAAGTTGTCATCCTTAACACTGCGTTTTATTATAGATTCCAAAGCACTTTGAATTGCTCCATTGATTTCATTCAACTCATATGCTCCTGGAGGAATTTGAAAGAAAGTAGTAGGTGATTTATTCTTCAATTTGAATCCAATAATATTATTTTTCTCATCAACATTTAATATTGAATTGTAAGAATAGAATCCATGTAGTCCCAATCCATATCGACAACTTGTATCGAGTTCAATTGGAGGGTAAAAGTTAGCGCTTAACACACTAGATTGTCCTGAGAACGTGAATGTACGAGACATGACTAACACATATAACTTGTTAACACATCGTTTTATTGTTGCTTACAGCAGCAGTTGAGACACATTTCCTGTCTTGAATTTGATGGTACCATATTAAACCTTGCAGAAACTTTATTTTCGGACGCTACAGTAACATCGCGTATATTGCAATAGCAACACAAATATTTTCGTGGTGGAGGTCCGTCATTCACATCAATAGATTGTGATGTATTATCGTCACTGTAATGTTCCAAACAATATTGATACTTCATTACATCAATATCGCTTTTTAAATGCTCAGGTAATTTATCCCACACCCATGCGATTTCATTTGAAGCACAGGTGATCATCACTTCTTTAGGAAAATCAGCTAATTGTTCCTTTGTCAATTTTGTAAGAGTCCTATACTTTGAGAAAGCTCGCAACGAATCCGCCGTCTTTTTAATTTTTTCACGTTCTTCTTTTGGAGTCATTGGAAAATTCATTGTTAGTTAGAAATCTTAAACACAAATGTCCACACCACACTGTATTGTAGTTCTGCTGACGGTCGTAGTTGTAATAGATTATCGGATTTGATTTAATGTAGAAATACTTTAAGAGTTCCCTGGGTGGGGGAAGATCTCCGAAACTATCGTAGTAGTTAATAATATTACCAATTTTCTTGTAGGCTACCCAATGTGTTCCTCTACCATTTATACCGTCTAAATTCAAAATTGCAGATTCAGTATGTAGGGCACCACTCTCAGGAAGATTGTCTCGCATAAATACACCTCGAAAATATGGAATTTTAAAAATATTAGCATAATAACTAATATCAATGTCGCTGAGAGCTCTTCGAGGTAGAGACTTTAGAAGTTTTTTGGATTGTTCGGCTTCAGATAAAGTCCTAATCCAGTTCGATATGGTTTTAAATACAATCCTTCGCCTTTTTTTCCAAGAGGCATAGATTCAATTTTTTTATTATGACGCACCCCTTCAGCCATGCGCTGATTTGCATTTTTTACATCACTTATTGTTTTATATAGACCTGCAGCACCGCCGGCTAAACTTCCCAGCGCCGATAATCCCGCAAATATAGGAATTAATGGTAAAATTCCACCAACTTTCGGTATAGGTATAATTCGCGGAGTACGAATATTCCTTTTACCCCCTGATGTTTTCACAAATTTTCGTGCTGCTTGTAAAGCAAAATGTGTTGCTTTTTTTGTATCATTAGAAACGAATCGTTTACCGCCAGCTTTACGTATTTCATCTCGTACTTTATGAACAATATTACCACCAAAGCTGACCTTCTTTTTCTTAATATTCTTCTTTTTATTTGCCTTTCTTCTGGGAACTGATTTAGATTTACATCCCATACCTAAACGACGTTTTGCTTTCATGATATTTGTAACTAACCAGGCGGATGCTTTTTCTCTAAAATTGGCGTCTTTAGATTTAACCCTTTCCCAGGCGCGCTGTTCTAATTCGTAGTCTGCTTTATGGCGTGTTGGTAAATCTTTATGATCTTCGTAAGCAGCGTCGTGAACTTTGCAAGCTTGGTCCAGACCATTAATGCCTGGATCACCTCTGGCAATCCTTTTTTGAAATTTTGTACCCGGTCCACAGTACTGGTAGCCACCGGGTAAATGTAATTCAAAGGGTAGTTTATTTATTAAAGAATTTATAAATCCCCTTCCTGTTCGCGAATTAGACACTTTACGTCTAGACTGACTGACGAACGGCATTAAAATAAACAAAACGTAGTAAAACTTTCTTTATAACACCGATTACTTCGATGGTAACACTAGGAACGCTAGTTATCGATTAAAATATTGAATACACCGTTTATATCTATTTATATCTATTTATATTGTATCCAACCCTCAAACAATGCGGATTGTAAAGCAAAAGCAAACATTTGTAGTGGATAATTTCGATGAACGTGTAGGAAGTGGTGTAAATATCAACAATAGACGCCATGGACCCTTGTTGCCTTCAACAATTCGGGGTTTGTTAATCGGTCCTTCGAACTGTGGGAAAACAAATGTTATGATTTCCCTTATTACACATCCCCACGGTTTACGTTTTGCTAATATTTATCTATATTCCAAGTCACTGTACCAACCCAAATATGAATATCTTCAGAAGATTTTAAAACCCATTGATGGATTAGGATTTTACACATTTAATAATAACGTAGAAATTGTGGAACCATCTGAAGCAAAACCGGACTCCGTTTTCATTTTCGACGATATCATATGTGAAAAACAAGATATTATTAGGTCATATTTTAGTATGGGCCGACACAAATCCATAGATAGTTTTTATCTGGCTCAAACATATTCCCGAGTACCAAAACAATTGATTAGAGACAATTCGAATTTTATTATAATGTTTAAGCAAGATGAAATGAATTTGCATCATATATTTCAAGATCATGTATCACCGGACGTTACCTTCAAAGAGTTCTTGGATATGTGTGCAAAATGCTGGGAAGATAAATATGGATTTTTAGTAATCGATAAAGATAGAGAACTAAAAGATGGTAGATACAGAAAAGGTTTGGACAGTTACATATATCCGTAATGCATGCCAATATATATATCAATTGTAAAGGTAGTGATGGTGGGTGCACATCGAAAGAAAATGAAGAGATCAGTAGTTGATAAGGACGAAAATAATGATAGTGAAATAGATTTGAAACGTAAATTAATAGAAGCCACGGACGCTGTTCGCAAAAAATTCAATTACATAAAAAATAAACATGTAGAAAGTCAAATGGCCTTGGAAAAAATATATGAACCGTTAACGAAGCCATTAAAAACTATTTCTGAAACAACGCAGGAAACAAATCGTAAATTTCAAACCACACAGCAGTATTTAACAACACATCCTAAAAAACCCTCTGCAGTAATCAAAACACCGAAATTCGAATCAGATGAAACAATTAGGGAAAGTAATTCTTATATGGAAACGCCGCCACCATCATCTGTAGGGACACCTTCAAGTTCTACCACGTCTAGTAGTAATTTGCGAAATTTAACTGATGTCGTTTCAACCTACATCAATGGTGTTAAAGCTGGCGAATCTACGTTCGATAACAAGTATGGGGTGCGAGTTGATGTCGATACTGGAAAGTTAGCCATGGGCAACTCCGAAGTGCGATTTCAGGGTGACCTTATATCATTTTGGAAAAATAATAAGAAAATTGGAACATATAAAGGAAATTCTCAGTTATACGATTTACTGTTTTTAAAATTTCCCCCAGATCTAAACAGTGCGGGTTATGGAATCACCGATGAAAATAAAAATATATTTGGAGACATATTGAATATAACGAATGCGGCATATAAAAATTACAATGTAACATTGGGATACAATCCTAGTAAATCAAAAAAGTACGTCGAAATTATAAAACCACTTTTACAACGTGGAATGTCAACTCGATCCAAGAAAGGTGCGGGTCTAATGTCATCTCAGAAAATATATACAGGCAAAAAGGTGGATTACATATACTGGAATAAGCCCAAAGAATTAATCGACCGCTTAAGATTATTGTGGAGTTCTAAAATGGCTGGACATTCAGGTCATGAGAATGAAATAATATCCCTAATTGATGAATTAAGGGAAGAAGGAATCATCTATTAGAGAAATAACTATCGCATTTTATTTCATCAACCATAAATACATATATAAAGCAGATATCAGTTTATTTTGTCAATTGTAATTTGAACGCAATAGAACGATGGGCTCCATTGATAAATTTGGACGCCGAAAAGGACCTCATTGTAAAGGTCATCGTGGTCCGCAAGGCATCGGTTTTAAACTTACTACTGAAAAACAGTATGACATCCAAGGAAAGCAATTAAAAAATATAGGAGATCCTAGAGATGAAAATGATGGTGCAACATTAAACTACGTGAATTTAGTTATGGATGCCTGCAAAAAAGATATCCTTTCCGCTCTACAAAAATCAGCTAATCTTATAACCGATAATTTAGTAAAGTACATAAAGAGAGAAAGGAACGAAATCGTGGATGAAATAACAAAAACGTTTCAAAATTTACAACTAAAAATAGATACAACGATAAGCGATATGAAAACTGAAATAGATGAATTAAAAAATACAAGTGAGAGAAACTCGGATGCTCATACTAAGTTGGTGCAAAATATGACTGGTTTCATACTTGATGTAGAAAAAATTGAACAACTTATTGCGAAATATCATCCCCCGAGAGACACAGGAGGATTAGCATGGCCAGGTATTTCATTACGACCAACCGATTCTAAGATCATCACAAGTTGAGTAAAAAATTTTATGCATTATATAAATAAAACAAGGAGCAGCTCATCACAATAAGTCATTTCAAACAGAACGTGGAACATCTAAATGTATATTACTATTATTATTAATAAACTTGAATAATAAAAAAGGTATAATGTTCATTAGTGGCACAAAACGACAAATTGTCAATGAATTACATAAACCAGCACGAAAAAATTTTAGAAGGAGAAGAACCGTAATAAAAGGTTTGGCAGACTTATGGCAGATTGACTTGGCAGAAATGCAGAATTTTGCAAATGAAAATAAAGGTTATCGTTATATACTCATAGTAATTGATTGCTATTCTAAATATGTTTGGGCCAAACCGCTAAAGAAAAAAACTGCTATGGAAGTTTCTATTGCGATGAAAGAAATTCTTCAAGAAGCTGTTTATTCCCCAACAAACTTACAGAGCGATCAAGGACTCGAGTTTTACAATCGCCAGTTCTCCACAGTGATGCATGAATATGGCATAAATCATTATTCCACATTCAGTACAAAAAAGGCAGCAATCGTGGAACGTGTAATTAAAACTTTAAAAAATTGGTTATATAAAGAATTCTCGGCCAGAGGCAATTACAAATGGTTTGATATACTTCCTGATATTATAAAGTTGTACAATAATAAAGTCCATCGTACAATAGGGATGAAGCCCATAGATGTAAAATATACAACAAAGTTAAGTGTATATAATCATCCCAAAGTCGCATTAAAATCAAAATTCCATGTTGGTGACATGGTTCGGATTAGCAAATACAAAGGAATATTTGAAAAGGGGTATACAGCCAACTATTCAACGGAACTTTTTAAAATTGTTAAAGTTAATGTAACAAATCCCGTCACATACATGATAGAAGATGTGAGAGGTCAACCTATTAAAGGATGTTTTTATGATTATGAACTTCAGAAGACTAAACACCCCGATGTATACTTAGTGGAAAAGATTTTAAAGAAAAGAGGTAATAAATTGTTTGTCAAATGGCTCGGACTACCACCAGATCAGAATGGTTGGATCAACAAGACTGATATAGTTTAATATATGTATAGTAATTATCTTGCTTTGTAAAATGATATGGTAAAATATATGCTTAATTTAGTATATTTGCAGTTGTATGTAACACTTATAGTTATATTTTTTTTCTATTATCACAATAAAATTACTTTTCAAGTATTATTTTTTTTTTGTTTTTTATGCATATTGCACAAAAGAGGAGAACTTGGAATAAAAAGAAACACACTTTGGACAGAAAACACACTATATTTAAAAATTAAAATACAAAATAATACAACTAAAAAATATACAACTAAAAATATAATACAAATAATAAAATAAAATACACAATTAAAAAAATAAAAATATACAATTAAAAATATAATTGTTCTTAAGTAGCAAGAAAAATTATTTCTTGCTACTTAAGAACTGTTGGCTCTTCTCCTCCTCTCGGCGACCCATCAGGTGGAGCCATCGCGCTCTTTCGGCATATCTATATGCCTTCTTCTCCGTCTTGGTCTTGTTGACTACCGGATGGCAGCTCCGGATTACCAACCGGTCCTGGATCGCCTCCCTTGGGTTGTATGTGCGTCCTGGGACGCATTCATTATCCCAGCTCTCCTCCATTGCTGGCTGCGGCTCTGGTCCTATATGTGGATTAATAAGTGTTTTCCCTGGGTTTGGCATCCCAGGTTCTACACATTCTCCATCCCAGTTTTCAGATTCTAAGATATTCATTTTTATTTTCTTTAACTCTGAACTGTTGAGCTTAACTGTCAAATAGATTCAAGTTACGGATATATATAGGCAAAAGTCATCCCTCCTCTCGCATTTTGAATGAGAGAGATAATCTGAACCTCCCTTCCACTTACTATTGAATGGTAGGTTTTAAAGTTGGCCACTAACCCCTCCTACTTAATATAAGACATCCCCACTCTACCACGAAGACATCATATACCATAAAGTACGTTCTGATGCTCAGTGTGAATGAGGTAGCGTGAATGACATTGTACGAATGAAAGAGTACTTGTTTAATAACTATTTTTATTCCCATTCCTAATTATTATTGTACAACTAGTTACATGTTATTAAGACATTGCATGTATATTACCTATATTACATACGTTACATATAATTATTATGTTTGTTTCTCAATTACCTATAATTACTCTGTATGTAATAACTATAATTATTTTCTGTACAAATAGTTAGCCGTTAATAAAACATTACATGTACATTACCTGTATTACTTATGTTATATATAATTATTAAGTTTGTTCTTCAATTACATGTAATTATATTGTATGTAATAATTATAATTACTCTCTGTACAAATACAAATTACATTGTATGTAATAATTATAATTATTTTTCTGTACAAATAGTTACACGTTAAACATTTACGTTACACGTTACATTACGGGTAATGATTAACATTATGCTTGTATTTTCTATATGTCAATTACCGCGTAATCAATGATGAGGTTTCTTCATATACAGTTTATTTACAAATTGCATCGTTTAATCTATCAAAAACTACTTAACACTATTTATTGCAAAGTATACAACAGTCTGTTAGTTTCAGTTGATTAAGGGGTAATTGACAAGAGTCGCAGGTATGTAATACAGCATCCTCAAGTCTGATTGTCCTATGTGATTCGATGTATTGGTATCTGGAGGTGGGGGTAACGTTAACGGTAAACCACTCAAAGCATCTATAACACAGGAAATAAAGTCTATCACCTGGCACTACGATGCAAGACACCGTATTGCAATACTGTTTTTGTCCTGTAAAGATATCTATAGCTTCCACATATACCCCACGAGCAAGCCATTGGTCGGCATCAGCTTCCATACCTTCATCATCTTTCTCTTGGAATACATTCAATCCCGCCTCGACCAATTGTCTTATTGACAAATTCGCTTGAGGAACGTTAGCAGCGTTAAGGGGATCGGCCTAAATGACACAAAAATATATAATTTACCTTCAATTAAAATGGAAAATTACATACTATAATACTTACCTCATCACTCTCTTCATAGCTGTTTTCTTGAAAATTCGTGGTAGCTAACCAGGTAAGGAATTCAATATGAGGTTGCCCTACAGCCATTTTCTATTACTTAATACTTTACTATTCGCAGATCAAATGAAACTGAGTTAAGGTAGGGTCCTCCTCCGTTTAAATATAGTGTGTGACATCATCGAGTGGAGGGGGTAACATTGTCATATATACAAGTGTAATTTATGAAATCACCATCGCATAGAATAATATTTTAACAATTTCTTCTAATTTTTTTTAAGGTGACACGAATTATGAATTTTTTTCCCGATGCGAACGAATGTTGGTATCAATCGATAGAAAATGTAAAGATGGGTAATTGGAAAGGTCATACATGTATCCGTAATATCGTAATTGAAAAAGAAATTTTTTTTCTCATTTTTAAATCAACTTAGAAAAATTTTTTTAGAAATTTTACATATGGTTTTTCTGAAATTTTCTCGGATGCTAATAAAAGCGGTATCAATCGATAGGAAATGTCAAGACGAGTAATTTGATACGTTACACGGGGTACTACGTATTCTTAGAAGACGAGAAAATGAATTTTAAAAATTTAGGCTAAAAAAAGGCTAAGCGATATTTTTGGTTTTGTTTTTGACCGCCCTCCATCCCCCAAGGCCATCCGTCCAAACCCCCCTCCCTTCCCCCCCCCCAAAAAATTTTTCGCGCAGCTCTAGCTATTTCCCTTCCTTGAAATCGACCAAAACAGTGCGCTCTCCTTTCCCTTTCTAGTTATCCCTGCGCAGTAAGTTCCACAAGCAATCTTTTTTTTTTGGGGGAGGGGGAGGGGTGGGGAGGGGGGAGGGGGGGCCCCCCAAAGGGGGGTGGTTGGGGGGGGGTATATGTGTTTTTTTTATGGGTTTTGAGATGTGGGAAGGATGAGGGAAAATTGGGAGTGGAGTGGGGTTAGGGGGTGAGGATTTCCGATAGTCACAACCTCCGGTGTCTCCGTTTTCGCGCACGAATTTAACATTATTCGTTAACGATGCTCCTCATATGCTCCTGCTGCGCTAGCAGTCGATCGCGCTTTCGCTTTGAAGCTTCCCAGGCCGCTTCCGCATCGCGCAAGCTATCGCGGATGTTCTGCACTACTTGCGCGTGCATATCGACCTCGCGATTGGCTGCTATCAGCCCCTCGCTATTGTCCCGTTTCCATTGCTTGACTAGATCAAGCATATGGATTTGGGACTCCTGCGAGAAGACTTGCCGCAGGTCGTCTCCGCTATCATCTCCGATGGGCTGAGGTTGATTACCGCCCGGTTGTTCACGTCTTGGCTCGGCCGACACGTGAACATCGGCGCTGGTAACCAACCTTATGGGGGCCTGATGTTGGTTTGCCCCGTCAGATGGCGTCTCCCTCGCCGATGACGTAGTTGCCGCGTTGTTATCGGCCGCCTTAATCGACGAGGGAGACGCCATCTTGGTGCTTGGTCCCCCCACAATGGCGTCACACACGATCTCGTCTTCTGTGACGCTGCTCATCGGCGACAATAGCGGCGGCACCACCGTATTTTCTTCCTCGCTGCCTTTTCCCGCAACTACCACCGCCTGCTCACTCCGAGTCCCGGTTTTCGTGGAAGTCTTTGGCCGCTTGGCCACCGGCACCAGGGCGATTTCGGTGCCCTGGGGAAGCTGAACCTGCGGTGGCAATTGCGGAATTGCCGGCTGCAACCACTGGCGATGCAAGATCCGCTGGGCCGGCGTCACCAGCGGTTGGGCTTGATGTTCAGCCCTTGCGGTGGTACGCTTTCTCGGACGTTTTAAGCCGACCATCGTTAACGCAGATATTTGAAAATAAATGACAACACAAACACGAAAACGCGAAAAACGAGTGAAGCTAATTTAACAACAATTACTCAGACTCTTCACGAAGACACACGTCTGTACCCGGCGGAGGCTGGAAGGGAAAGAATTTCACAAACGTCTCTAGCGTGGTTCATGGCTTCCACTCCCCCTCTCAACTTGCGCAGTGATTCTACGCAGCTTGGGTTAGATTTGGACTCCCTCCACCTTTGATTATGCGCCCCGTTTGTCAGTGTTACCAACTCACCAATGTTACCAACCTCATTTTCTATACATTCCATCTTTCTTTATTACCAGTGTTACCAACTTTCAATTTTATTACTTGCTCCCTTTTACATACTTCAGTCTCTGTACATTCTGTTCTTTCATTCCATTCAAGATTCAATTTATTTTTTTCAACCTTTATTTATTTTTCTATCTTACACTATTCTTACTGCTCTAACATTAATTATATGTATACATTTATTTAATACTATTGTTAACCTAAGGATTGTCTTATCCAGTTTACTTTATGTGTGAGTCTGTCGCGACGGTTACTTATCTCTTCCAGTCGACTAGTCGTGGCTGTGAATAGATGGTTTAAACGAGTGATTTCCTCCTCCAACCCGTTCGCTTCTTGTTGGGTACTTGTAAACTCCCGATCCGCATCCATTTTTTCCTTTAGCAATTTATTTTTTAATGCTATCGCTTGTCTAATTATTGTCATGTCTGTTTCTTGAGAAAACATGTTGAGATTCTCCTCGTCGTCGTCGGGTATGGTGATAGGGTTCTCTGTTGCTGCCGATTGTTCTTGCTCTCTTCTGTTCCCTATCGGTATAGCAGAGACTTCACCTAGCAAGTGTTTTAGTGTACTTGCTCCTTCTTCTTCCTTCACTTTTGGTTTTTTGGATGATCCATCTTTCTCGGTGGTGCGACGGGACTTTTTTGTGGATCGTCCTTTATCTTTAATTTTTTCACTTGTCGATTTTTCTGATTTTATAAAGTCGTCCTCGCTCCATGGTGACATTTGATGGATCATATCCGCTATCACTGCATTGCTTACGTTCTCATGACCCTCTTCATTGATTACTTCGGCCAGAGCTTGGTGTACGATATCCACTGGAATTGAGGCCTCGCCGTGGGATGTCTCCTGACCGTTCAACGATTCTGCTTGCCGCCATACATTTTGATATGGTTCTGTGAAGTAGCCCGGATGCTGTGATGTCGAAGCCGTGGGGTATGTTGCGTTTTGTTGTTGTCCATTACCTGGGTTTGTAAATAATGAATGCAACTGGTTGTCTTGCATATTAACCCCTGGTATTATTATATTGGATAATACTTTAAGTGTTTCTATGTTCTTCTGCGGTGCTCTGCGTGATGTTGAATTATCCTTGGATTGATGCTTTCGACTTCCATGTACTTTTTGATTAACGTTTCTACAATTACCCATTGTATTAAACTTAGTACTTTGACAAACTGTTACTAGCACTGTTACACTCGACGACGACTGAAGGAGTGACAAACTCCTCCGATTCGACTTCAGCTTTTATAGGATCCGACTCGCTCCGCCCACCCTCCCACTGTACTACAGTGAACGAGTATTAGCTCCTCCTATCCTTCTTAACGTTCTATAGGATATGACTTTCTCCCCACCATCCCCACTCTACCACGAAGAGATCATATATACCTTAAAGTACGTTCTGATGCTCAGTGTGGATGAGGTAGCGTGAATGACATTGTACGAATGAAAGAGTACTTGTTTAATAATTATTTTATTCTCATTCCTAATTATTATTGTACAAATAGTTACATGTTAATAAGACATTGCATGTATATTACTTACGTTACATATAATTATTATGTTTGTTTCTCAATTACCTATAATTACTCTGTATGTAATAATTATAATTATTTTCTGTACAAATAGTTACCCGTTAATAAAACATTACATGTACATTACCTATGTTACTTACGTTATATATAATTATTAAGTTTGTTCTTCAATTACATGTAATTATATTGTATGTAATAATTATAATTACTCTCTGTACAAATACAAATTACATTGTATGTAATAAGTATAATTATTTTTCTGTACATATAGTTACGCGTTAATGAGACATTGTGTACATTACCAATGTTACAAGTTTATTCTTCAATTGCCTATAGTCACGCTGTACTTAATAATTATAATTATTTTTTTTTTGTAATCCTTAACGTTCGTTACATTTCTAATTATTGTACAAGTAATCACATGTTAATACGACATTGCTTACATTACATATAATCATTACATTTGTTCTTCGATAGCCTATAATTACATTGTACTTAATAATATAATTATTTTCTATAATCTTAAACATTTACTACGTTTCTAATTATTTTAATGCTAATATCATACTTTTTTTTGTACCGAGCTCATGCGAGATTACATACATATACATCTATACATACATCTATTACATGCGTTCGAATATTATGATATGTTACAGTTACTTTATATAATATTTTTTTATTATAATTACATCTTTTCTTACTTCACTGTACGTCATAATACATACTTTTACATTTAACTTTATTCTAATTACTTATGGTACGAGTAAACACATATATTCGTTTCGTCTCTATGTACAATCATCATATTAATTCTTCTAGCGCGTTTATCAAATATCTCAATCTAATTTGACTATTATCGATATTGCACCCAGCTGTTTGACTTAAAGCGGCTACGAACCATTCAAAATTTTTCTCCGCATCCGTTAAATAATATTGTATATCATTGTGGCCCCACGGTAGGCTTCGTGTTGTATTTGGTATTATGAATCTTTTGTCGTCGAAGTAAGACAATGCCACTTTATTTTTTATTTCTGTGTATATATTGTGTAATTCGCTCCGAAACGAACTCATTTTTCTGAATATGGTACCGCCTTGCTCTACGATTTTCTTATAATCTTCGACTGTTAAATTCTTTTTTATTACTGATTTCTTTACGCCTTTAGCTTTTTTGACTTCAGTATTCACCGACTTTACGTAATAAGCTTTTGCACCTGTTCCATAAAATTCCATTATGGGATCCGAAGGGAATTCATCTTTCATATTTCCCAATACGGATGCCGTTACGGGAATACCGAACTTATTACCTTCTTTATAATTTGACGCATCGAATATGCTCGGATTTGACTTGATAAATTCATAAAAATTATCTGTATACACTTTTATAATTAACGAATCGGTATCCGTATATAGCAAAGAGGCATCATCTTTATAGTTTCTCTTTATGGTGTCATAGTAAAAGTCGTACAACACTGTCTTGGATAACTCTAAAATTGAAAACCCCAGATAGAGCGGTTTATTATAATGAGTTCTTGTTCTCCCCATATGTATAGCCACGAAGTCTTCTGAAAATGCTGTACAAGTTTTAAAATTAGGACGAGCGATTAATGTGTTTGCCCCTAAGGATTTCCCCCTCCTTTCCCAATGAGTTATCAGTTTAATATCTCTTCTATTATCCACGTTCTCCATTGTTTTTCCGTACACTGCGTTATTCATTAATTTGTATAAATCCCGTTCGAATTTATTTGTTGCCTTGTTCCTCATTTCGGTATTTAAATCTATGTATACTTTTAACCAACAACTCTGCTCGAATTTTATTATGCGATGTATTTTTTTCAATTTTAAACCGTTTCTTATGGCTTGTTTTAAATTTCTAAAGTGTATTATGTATTTACTTTTATTATTCAAGTTGGGTATCAATTTAGGAATTTTTGATCTTGAACCGGGTGGAATCATACTTTCGGCTAAAAATGGTAAATCTCTATGTGCGTCGTGCAATTCCAGCGGATATTCAATATCAACTTCTAACATATACCCGTAACGATTCTCATCTGGAATATTCATGACGTTGAAATTACCGATTTCTTGATCGTTTAACCATTCGAATCCGCCGGTTGGTAAATACTGTGACATACTATGGCCGTATAGATTTGTTGCATCCAAATATGTGATAAAAGATGAACGTTCTTGTGGGTTATAATTTGGAACAAAAATATTATTTGCGATGTGTTTTCGCTCCGAACACTGACTAATACCGCCACGAATTCCTTTCTTAATAAAATGAATCATTGAAATATCTGTCAGTAATTCTAATTTTACTTGCGTGAGTCTTAACATAGCATCCCAAGCTAATCCCGGGGCAGTAAAATATTGTGCGGGATCCAAATGATATTTATCTAATGAAATGTTTCGAAAGTTTTCAAATACGTCGCATAATATAAGTACGTCTGATTTTAAGTAAGTATCCGAATACTCCCCCAAATTTTGACACTTAAATATATTCCAAGTTTTTTGCGCCCTACGATAATCGGCATCTGATATATGCTCTTCTGATAAATTGTCATAAAATTCTTCTTTCGCGGGTAAATTTTTATTGTTTAGTTTGTCCAATGTCGTTAAGAAACTATAAGGAAAAACGCCCTTTTGTCTAATTAAATTAAATTGTTCGTAATCTGGAAAATGTTTAACCGTTTCTTGAAATTGATTATCGCTCAAGTTTTGCGCTAAATTTTCTAGTGAAGTGGATAAAAATTTAAAACTATCGATAAATCTCATCTTCAAATATTTTTTCTTTACTTTTCCCTCTTTGTCCGTATAATCATGCAAATACAGGTTTTTAGTAAAAGATATGTATTTTTCTTTGCTCTGAGCTATTACTTCTATTCTATCTTTATTAGAACACAACTCTTTAATAAAAAGGTGGGAATCGTAAGAACTCATACTGTGTAATATAATTGGAACAAAATTAGGTAATTTATAATTTAAATTACAAACAGAATGAGCAGCTCCGAACCTTTTCTTGCCCGTCAAATGACAATGGTCTCTGACTTTTACCTCCCCTTCAAGAAACGGTTTTTCACATATACCACAAACGGTTGCATTCGAAAAGTCCTGTTCTTCCTCCGCAGATAAAGGATTCATTGGAACGAACTCTTTCAAATGTTTATTATAGATATCAGTTAAATCCGCCTCGATGCGCTTTATAAATTCTTTACCGGCATTTTCCCCTCTGTATAATACAAATTTAGATAAAGAATCGTCAAATGAACATTTTATTATGTATGCAAATGAGAACGGTTCGTGACTGAACGTTTTGTTACTAAAAGATTTTGTAGGATCGGGTTCACAAGTGTCGTGTGGTTTTAGAACTGATTCGAAATCGGCATAAACTACGAAAGGTACTTTCAATTGCTTTTCGAAATTTTCAAATTTTAATATGTTTTCGGGAACGCTATTTCCAAACTTATCTATACGAAGTTTATTTGAAGGCGTCGTCGTATAAACATGATTGCAATCATTACTTTGATGTTGTAATAACGCTTTTTCACTACTGAAATACATTAAACAACCGTCACAAAAATATTTTCTGTGTTCGTGAAGTGAAACTTGACTGGAAACTAATTTTGAAAAATTTTTTATCCAGCAGTAGTGACTTTTTATACATTCCTTTCTACAATGATGGTTCTCTCCACAGTCCTCTGTAATAAGTAACAAATTTACATGATAACGTAATTTCTTTGATGCATAGCGCAGCGGTCCTACTATTTCGTATTTCATTTTATTATCAACAAATTCCTTTTCTAAACCGTAAACGCTAACTGATATATTATTCATCACTTCAAATTTCGTAATATCTTTTAATTTAATTGGAAATTCCATACCCGTCACATTTAAAACTGTAGAATAATGTGGATACGAAGAGACCTCCTGAACTGGTCCTCTAGGTGGATATAGTGCTGAAGTAATGGCCCATGCAAAACAGTTCTGATCATCGTTTCTTATGTTCACTACAGCTTTCTTATTTTCGATAAACTTTGGTAACTTCATGTATGACGATGCGCACAGAGGACTATTTTTATTTATATTTACTTCCACATATAAAACTTCAACGATAGCCCAACCTGAAACATTGAATACATACATGTATAAAACTAATTAATTGTATTTTATGAATTACATACCAGAATCTTTTTCTTCAAATTCAGATGTTTGAGATATCATTTTATCGACAAATTCTTGATAAATATTATTCAGATCTTTGGATTCGTCTATAATCTTGTTAGAACTATTGAAAGTCTTAACATCCGTTGTTTCTTGTTTCGGTAATGTGTATTTAGCAAATGTTTCCATATTCATTTTTGCAGATTTGTGGACTTTTACAATTTCTTCCAACAATTTCAATATCTTCTCCTTTACTTCGTCGAAAAACAAATTGTAATCTATATGCTGATTTTGACTATGCACTCGATAACTAATAATTCTACATTTGAAGGCACTGTTAATAATTTGTACGCCATCGCATTTAGGAGTACAAGACATTGATCTATGCTCGAGGGTTCTGCGATGCGAATTTATTTGATTAGCAGGTATATTTTTGTTACAACAAATAATGGTTTGAGTACTTGAGGAATCCATTCTAGCACGTTTAGCACTGGGTCCATCATCACTAGTCATTTTCGATTTGCAAGACATTATCTCATGACGACGTAAATTGTCACTGCGCGTAAACGTTTTACCACAATTACTACACAAATGCATTTTTTTGTTGTATTACACGTTCCTCACGAGAATTTACTTCAAAATGATTTCAGCTTGCCCATTCCCTCCTTTTAAATATGGAATTGGGGAGTGGGGGAGGAGTCGTGTCTGTTTACTAAATGACGTCACTCTAAGGTCATCCAAAGGTCAATTCAAGGTTATACAAAGGTCATCCAAAGGTCACTTCAAGGTCATGTAAAGGTCACTTCAAGGTCATTCAAAGGTCATCCAAAGGTCACTTCAAGGTCACCTCAAGGTCATCCAAAGGTCACTTCAAGGTCATCCAAAGGTCACGTAAAGGTCATCCAAAGGTCATTCAAGGTCATTCAAGGTCAAAAGGGGTGGGGGGAGTCTCAATTCCGGCTATAATAACCTACTATCGAGTACTCCAAATGTTTGGTAGCGTTAAAATTGACCATTTTCTGTAGAGACAAACTAAACCAATTCATTCTTGGCAATCAGGTGTGAAGCATTATCATGGTGAAACTATTATCATGGTTTTAAAAATGTTTATTGAAAATAAGTAATACGAGGTAATATGCTTAAGTAGGTAATGATGTATATTATCCATTGTCATGTATACTAGTTATCAATCCTTGGTCTAATACGATAAAAAAGGATTTTTAATCTCCTGTTGATGAATAATTATTATCTATAATTATTTACAAAAAATATATAAACTTTGGGTAAACTTGTTATATTAGTTGGCTATCAACATTTTCAGCAACCAACCAAAGTTTCAATGCATAAAATAACTAGAATAAACACATCTATTCTTGGACGTATGAAAAAAATCACAATATTCCAACTTGACCTAAATCCTAGTTCAATTACATGCATAGTATAAAATTTCTAACTAGAAATTATTGCAAAAACAATGGCAATTTAAATAACGTAATTATTTCTTATAGCTTCAAGTTATTACAAATTCTCATTGAAAGTTAATTAAACGAATCTGTTTTCTCAATGTAAATTGATTAATATTGTTTACATACAGACCTCCTTACCTGCTGCTGTATTTTATTGTATTAAGGAATTTATATCATCTCCTTTATCTATTAAATTATTAATTATTCTTGATAATGATCTAAATATGTTAAATTAATAATGAAGAGACTGAAAAATTGAACGTTAATTTATTTTCTTTTTTCACATTCATTCTTTATCTTTTTTTTCGGTTAAAACTTTTAAAAAATTTTGTCAATTTTTGTTTTTTATTATAACAAGGATATGATATTCACTCTTACGAAATATTTACTTTCAGCTTCAATGTTGCGGCGTTGAAGATCCCTCAGATTGGAAGTGGGAGGGAGGAAAAGTTCCAAACAGCTGTTGCAGTAGCAAAAAGGACTGTACTGTATTCTCACATGATTGTTACAGTAAAGGTTGTGCAGAGAATGCTTACAGGTGGTTTAAAAATGGTTTGGACTTGTTAGGAATCTTAGCAATAGCTGTTGCTTCTATTGAGGTTAGAACGCATTATTATTAATAGAAAAAATACCTACATGCACATACAGATCGTCTTCCTTCATTGCACCTAAAACATTCAATATGTTGTCCTTCAATATGTTGTCCTCAGATAGAAATGATTGAAAATGAAAAATATTTTAAAAACTGAAAGAGATATAGGTATTTCATGATTTAATTTATAAAAAGTCTAAAAGATTATCAAAAAAACACTCAATTTCAGACTACATTTTTATAGTTAATTAAAAATGTATTTTAAATTCAACAAAATTTGATTTAAGTAAATAACAATGAAAACATAACCAAAAATCTATAATAGTGGTTCAAACTGATGCCCCCTTGTTAGATACATATATTAATTATATTATTAATATTATTAATAGAGCCATCAAAGAAAATCGGAGGCCTAACCGGAGTTAAAAGCATTGAGAACAAGTATTCCTTAAGTTTTTGAGAAATACCCAGGAAGGATACTAAAGGTCCTGTAAGATGTTCATCAAGGTCAAGTTTTGTTCTTTTTTCAATATCTACTCAAATAAAGTTCGAATAAAATAAAAACAAATTTCCAAAATTAAATTTTTTCTCAAATATTTCAAAAACCAATCAAGTTAGCACTGATATTTTTCAGCCACTATGGCGGTCCCCTGATTGCGCAACTTTGCCCCTATTTAATCGACTTCGTATCTCTTACAATTTCCGAGATCCTCATGCCTATCTCCAATATTAGAATTCAGTTTGAGGGAATTTAAATCTTCAAAACATAACTCCACTTTAAACTTTTGCAGTATCAGTATTACATTTACGTTAAAATAAAAGTTAAATATATTTGTGTACCGAAAAAACGATCTTAAATGGTATCTATGACGTAGTTTTCCACATAACACCAAAACACTATACGCGTTTCACCAACTTGGTTGACGAAACGCGCGTCGACTGCAATATAGTGTTTGACTTCACACCAAAGGCTCCAACCCCCTTCAAGATCTCAAATGGGAATTTTAATTCGCCGAGCATGGACACTTTAAGTACTAATTATCTGAAGATTTGTAGAAAAGTGTAATATAAATAACAATGTAATGAATAATACAAAAATGTAAATAATTGTACCCATTTTCCTCTTTCCATTTATTTAAATACACCTAATAAAGCTTTTATTATTTTACAGATTATCGGTGCCATATTCACCCTCTGCCTTTCAAGTACCATAAAGAACCAAATACGTCGAGAAGCATACGCCTGAGTGCCCGAAAATGATCAAAACAGGAAAAGATAGTTGTTAACTTACCAAGTGTCAATGTTCCATCGCACCCATTTGATTGTCTTTAGGTTACATTGAGCATTATAAGTATTATTGATTATTGATATTATTAGATAGTTTGTACAAATTTTTCACGTAGACGTTGTTTAAACTTTTTGAATTGAATTATTCATAATTCTAAATATTGTATTGTTTTATAAGAAGTATTACGATTAGGTATATAGGAACTATGAAACTAAGTAATAGGTATACATAATAATACTTATTACTATTTTCAAAATTTATAGATATTACAATGATTATTCAAACATACGGAGATTAGGTAGCTATGCTTTATTTTAGTTGACGAAGTAATGGTATTAAATTATGTTATATTAATTATTACATTTATTTATTAGAATTTAATGACTTGCATTTGCAGTACTGAAAACACCAAAGTTTTGAATATATTAGCTGAATGTAAAACTCATTTTGTTATTCATATGGTTAAAATGAATAGAATTATTATCACTTTGTGATATTTGTAGCCCTGAATGAGGTTATTTGCATAAAATGTTACAGAATTATTATATTAACGCGTCAAAGGCCAGTTCATACGCAACGATTTATCGGTCGATTTGAATGTGCAAGTAAAACGTTGCAGATGGCAAATCGTCACGTGTGAACAACAGACTTGTTCAAATTTTAGAACTGCGCAAAGTCTGAGTTGAGCCGATTAGTATATATTTTCGAGTTTTGCGCAAGTTATAATAGGGTGTGGACACACTCTCGAGATTTGTACAGTTCTTAGCTGCCTCATAAACAATATAGGTATCTATCAAGTCTTTCACACATAAAATGAACTGATTTGATTTCAATTTTTGTTGTTAAAAGATATGTATATATGACTTTACAAGTTGCAGGAATTAGTGGTATTGCTTAGATATAAATGTTGTAAACTCTAAGTCTTTATACCTTCAGCAAGTTGCTAATAATTCAAATAAATAATGCTGCTTTACTTTAAAAAGTCATTATAACGCGGATGCACGAGGTTTGCAACGATTTTGCTGTACTATTTCCTTGCACATGCAAATCGAACGATAAATCGTTGCGTGGAGACCGGCCTTTATCGTACATTTTCTGCTATCTATAGGTATTTAAGTTATATTACATATCTGTTGCACAGGGTAATATGCAAATATTTATTTTATTAAATACAATTAATTTATAAAATCATACATGTTGAATATAAATATATATAAAAGTATGAAAAAATAAACAGTTACAATGTGGTAATTAATTACTAATCCAAATTCTGTGGGATAACTCTTAAATCGAAATAGTGTCAAGGGTGCAAATAGGGCTTTATAAGGTAAAGGAAAGTCTAAGAAAATTACAATGAAACAAACACTCCCACATTTCGTAGTTTATTGTCTCTGAACATGCCTTCGCGTGTCGGAAACAGTAGTAAAAACACGTAACAGTTATGATATCGTAAATACAAAGATGGAGGTGCACTATATAGATATATAACTCGCCGAGTGTAAAAGTCTAGGAAAAAATATAGTTGATAAATTGTTTAGTCGCAGCTACCTACTTGAAATATTTTAGGTATACCTGAAGAGCTCGATCTGGTCAATTTATCTTATTTATTGTTGTTGATTAGTAAAATACCTCTTTACTTTTTTAAATTTTTACAAGTTGGTAGACAGGAATCTTCGCAATAAAAACGTAAACTAGGGAAAATCCAAATTTTCGAGATTTTACTGGTTACAATTAACTTTGATAAAACTGTTTACAATATATTTATTTTTCAATTAAATTTAACTCCGATTCAAATATAAGTAGAAATGATTTTCTTATTGTTACATATAACTGTGCGTATTTTATTTCACCCTGTATATTTTCACACACACAAACACAGTTTCTCTTATTTGCCCGCAACTAATTTTATACACATCGTAATTAGTGTAATTAAATAATATTCATACACACATGAATTGTACGAGTATGCGACTACCACCCTACCCTTTTGATTGGGTGTGCCGCAAGATACCTTAATATATGCATTAAAAGTATCACGACTTATTTTTCTATATGTAGTTATATTAAAATTAAAATGATGTATGTCGTAATTGTATTTTTTTAATATGTGTACCTTGTAGTAATTTATATTTAAGCATTTCATGGAAACAACCCAGTGCAATATACAAATTTTGTAGTACAAAGATATTCTACAGCACAAATATATTTCAATGTTTTTATATAAAGGCCAATTTATTTTATAATCCTTCAAGCACTATTTTCAATTGAATACATTAGATTCGTTTCATATGTCTTGTTTATTTATTTTTCGTGGTTTTTTATTTAAAGGGGAACCAAACCTCTTAGACTACATTCTTCGGTTAAAACATTTAAATATTTAGAATGAACGATGTTCTTTCACTCGCCGAATGAGACACAGAAACACTTGTAACTTGAAAATGGATGACTCGATTAAAATTTTTCAACAACTGATGTGAAGAAAATTGAAATGCCTTTCTAACTATATTTAAATATTAAATAGTACATATTAAAAAAATGTGCCTACAACGACTCTGGCGCCATCTATGCGTTGCCAAAATTCCGTTTGCGTATTGAAAGTAGTATTTTTTATGTCATTTATGTATTTTCTATCTTGTTTGAGGTCGATATCTCCAAGGATTGTTAACTGTTTAGTTAACAATCCTTGGATATCTCAACTTGTGCAAAAGTTAAGGTGGGAGGGGGGTTACTTTAGGGAACCGGTGTGAAGACAGCAGCCAAAGATAGCAGCTAGCAGTTACGGAAACGCCTCAATTATCATAGGCGTTCGTCGTAATAGAAAAAAACACCTGTAAACCTAGATATAAATTAAAATCATACAAGTAATTTCTTGAAATTATAACTTATGATGAGATTTTCAATACTGGAAAGCTCAAAAATATTTCGAAAATTAAGAAATCAAATTGCCAAAAATAATTATTCCTGAATACAATCAGGAACAAACACGAAAACAGGTTGAAAACACGAAATTCTGAAAATTTATCATTTTAAGAGGATGGAACTTGGTGGCTGAGTAACAGGCAACAGACATACTTATTAGTTTTGTGATACCAGTGGCATCCACTTGCAAGCTCTCGGAGGGGTCTAAAATAAATAAGATCATAAATTCGACAAACCGAAAACGAAAACGTATCATTTTAACAGGACGAAAGTGGGTAGCTGAGTAACAGACATACCCATACATTTATAAGACAAGGAAGATGTAATTGTTTACATTTTAAAGCAATCAGAGATCCCCTCGTTTACTCTTTATCTGGTCAACTGCAAGGTCTACTTTATGATTGTACGAAAAACTGTTGCCAAACTGTCAATTGTGTAATTTATATTTTCACACTTAAACTACCATGATTATGGGTTAAGGTTAAAATATTACATAAAAATATTTTTCCGTTTCCTAGTTAAGTAGATAAATCATATTTTGTTAAAAACGTTGCGATAAAAACTAACTTCATAACGCAAAAATGGAATGAGCAGGCATCATTGCTCCTTACTCCAATCCGCATGTTCATTGATGCCGGTAACAACCACGTGAATCGTAGTATTTTATAGTATTTCTTTTGTGCGGTGTTGCTGGCAGTCGGAATTTTGTGAGTTTTTCAGTGTTTTTCGTAAGGATTTTATTACTATTCGTCAGAAAATGGTGCATCAGTGTCAAGTGTATGGAAAAATGAATTCTTTATATTCAAGACTGTCTTTCCACATGTAAATTTTGCCAAGTTTTGTTTGGCTATTCGGTCGCTATATTTGTCCCGCCATATTTACGGATTTTCAGGGGCGTGCTGGCTGGCTTCCTTATCATTTTACGGAATATAGTATACTATACTATATTATATTATGGAATTGCTTTTGTTATTTTTTAAAATATGGCTGATGTGTTAGTTTTTGGAGTTACCTACACACATACTTAAATATGATCAAAACAAGAATCCAAGCAAGAAGCTAAGGCATCATCATCATTCAGCACTTTGCTGCATAACAAATTAAAAAACCTATAATGTTTGGTAAGTGTGAAGCCAACATGCAACGTTTGCACACAAAAATTAAAATCAGTTGCGTAACCAAGGTAATTTTTAAAGGTATTCTTTATACTAATCTAAGAGAAAATCACCATTATCAGGCTTTTAAAGAGTTATTTTGAAAACAGTAAGTCAAATAACTTGAAACAAAAAGTTGAATGAAAAACTAACACCATCTACATCTTTCTTATTTTAAATTATATTTCACTTTTAAATGTAATTGAACCCTGTATACAGAGTTTGGGTATCTTTGAAAAACTGAAAAATACTTTTTTACACTACTGTATATATAAGTTTTTGTAATGTAGTAGGTGTACCACCTTTACTTAATTCAGAATTTTAAGTGTTCAAGTTTCAATTCATATTCCCTACATTAAAACTCCGATACTAATTTAATTTCTAATCTCACAAGCTTTTGCTGTTGCAATGTATAGTACTGATTTTCTTAAAATTCCTTTTTTGATGTTTTATTATCATACCCAACCCTTCCAAAAACAGTACGCCTTTGGCGTCGGAAGCAAGTTCTCCCAAAACTTTTGCAACGTTGCACGGAGTCGGAATTTTGCCGTTCTTTCTCTCGGTATTCTTTGTCATACACATTGCCAATGATTGATACAAAACAAAAGGTTATTTATGAATGAACCGTGAGGTCTCCTCTTATTAAGTCTATGGACATACCTATTAGTTTTGTCATACCAGTGGCATCCACTTGCAAGCCGTCGGAGGGGTCAAAAATAAATAAAATCTGAATTTCATTCAAATTAAGATTTACCTTATTTTTGACCCCTCCCAACAGCTTGCAAGTGGATTCCACTGATATCAGAAAACTAATAAGTATGTCTGTTACTCAGCTACCGACAATGCTGAACTTTTGGAAACCCCCAAGTAATCAAATATTGTCGGCGCGAAACCAAACTACATTTGTAACATCCCTCGTAACAAGGAGGTCTTGCTTTCGAATTGAGATAGTGGCGGTACGCTTGTGATCTCGAAAGATAAAAGTTCCGACGGAGAGTGGAGTAATTGGTATAGTTTAGTTATATTCTGTAAACTTTGCCATTACGAAGCTTAGATATATTTAAATTATTTGAACATAATTAAAATTTCAGCTGTAATGGGTCAATTTTACAACTTTGATTATTTACCTACTACTCCCTTGAAAATAATCATTGGCTTTTAAATTATTACTTAACCAATTTTTCAAAGTAGTAACAATAACTGTACAGGTCGACGTAATTGTAAAATGTCGCGGCCAGCAGTCATCAGTTTAAATTAGTCCGGCGACAGATATGAGATGAGCAAGATTAGGCCTTAATTACTAACAGTGCTGCTTTTGTTAAAAATAATAGGTACATTTTTTCTGCACAATACAAAATGGCTAGTGGTAACACCTGTTTAAAAATCGTCAGCGGTATATTGCAAGCTACATTTTTGGTAAGTACTGTTGAATGTCTTTTTACACCTTTATTTACAGAGTTATTTTTAAATAATTTTCAAGCGCATCACTGAACTGCTTTGGATACCTATTAAAATTATGTTAATAATTCACCGATAAAAATTACGTTAAATCGCAGCGGAGAATTTATCGAGTTTATTTTTAATTTCCGGAGAGTACAGGACCAAAATACTTTTGCAGTCCCAGTTTATTTATATTTTTGCTGAGTGATAGTAGCGCGAAGTTAAAAACTAGTGTTCAAGTCAGTAAGTGGGAAAAATATTTGAGTTTAGTTTCACGTGTGTGATTTTAATTACTTATTAGGCTCAATTCAGCTTTCAAAGGAGAGTGGGTAGTATGTACTAATACAAACATGGGTAAAGTAAGGTGTGGTTGATCTTTGCTTTTAATGAACGTACAAGATTTTTTGATTTGCTATGTAAACTTTATAGAAACTAACTAATGAGAACATTCGCGGAGACGTACCAGATACACGTAAAAGTTTTAAGGGTTGCATAAATACTAACAAAGTTATTCAATCTGTTACATTCTAAATTGCAGTTTACGTTTTTGCAAATATTTTGAAAACTATTAATTTTATCAGAAAGTGGCAAAAAGCAGAAGAACTTGTATTGCATTTAAATTCTATTCTGTGATTTTCTATAAATTTAATTTCCATACAAAAAGCACTAACTTGAAATATGAATTGAAAATTTATGGTGAATAACTCCGGCCATAACTTCTTCGTAGAACAAATTTTTACCAGAGACGCAACTGTTTTAAATCTGTTCAATACTCAGATTAACCATATAAGTTCAATATGTTTAAATGTGGTTTAAATACGTTAAAAATTATGGTTAATATTAATGCCATCATAGTTCTATGATGCCGTCGACCTGATTTTACCGTTACGAGTATCACTATATGAGATCATTTTTTTTAAATAAAGTACATTTTGTACAAATAGAAACAGTTTTAAATGAAAATTGGATGCTGACAAAAACGTTAATATTGTTTTTAGCTTTTGACAAAATAAATCATGTGGCATTGGTGCAAAAATTTATAATTGACAAAATTAATTTTCTTGGGCAAAAAGGTGATTTTTTTCAAATTAGTTAATCAATCTTTATAGTAAGCAATCATCTTAAGTACCGGGTGTCCCACGGTGACGGTCCATTAGAAGTATCTGGAGAACCAATGAAGCTATTAATTTGAAATTTGAGATGAAGTCAAAGTAGGCCATGATCTATTTGATGAAAATGTTTTGCAGTTTCTACCACTTCCGGTTATACTGGACGTCGACATTAACTTCGTTATTTTAAATGGGATACCCTATATATTATCGCATTTTTTAATTCAACGTGAAATTCTAAATACATTTCGTGTAGGATGTGCTATACCTATCTTCAACTGTTTTTGAAATATTGACAGGTGAATATTGACATTTTGCAATTTTGACACCCTGTAAAATCTAAACGGTTTGAGAGCAAGCAAAACGGTTTGCACATTCCTTCATAACTTTTCATAAGCTATCGTTTGACATTAATTTCATATTTAACCAAGAGATTAAATTTAATCGAAATTTTTTATTTCTAGACAATCTGAAATTAATGTCAAACTATAGCTTATGAAAAGTTAAGATAGGAATGTGCAAACCGTTTTACTTGATCTCAAACCGTTTAGATTTTACAGAGTGTCAAATTTGAAAAATGTCAATATTCACCTGTCAATATTTTTGAAGATATGTATAGGACATCCTACATGAAATGTGTTTAGAATTTCACGTAGAATTCAGAAATGAAATAACATATAGGGAGTCCAATTTAAAATAACGAAGTTAATGTCGACTTCTGGTATAACCGAAAGTGGTAGAAACTGCAAAATATTTTCATCAAGTAGATCATGCCCCACTTTGACTTCACCTTAAATTTCAAATTAATAGCTTAATTGGTTCTCCAGATACTTCTAATGGACCGTCACCGTGAAACACCCTGTATATAAAATGTTGCAAAATTCTATTATGTTTTGAAGTGATTTACGTCTAACGCATTAATTAATTTTTCATAACAGCCTTACGAATTTTAGTTAAATTACCAAAGAAAACTGAAAATTCTATAATTATTAAAAAAAAATTGTGCGTAAAGAGATGTAGATTTCTCAGAAGTACACTATCGTAGCTACATAATCACAATCACGAACAGTGTAGGCTTTTTACGCGTAGTTTCTTATGATGTATTTCCACTAACGAACAAAACTTCAACAAAACCAAGACTTGTGTTAGATGGAATGAAACTGCTCCATTTCACAAACATTTAAGAAGCACTTTGGAGACAACGGAGTCGCTGACGACAGTTTTTGTTTTTAAAGTTACGGTCGATCGTGTGGTCACATGGAAGTGGAAGAGTTGTCACATGTTTACGAATACAGTCGCCTTAGTAGAAAAAATAAGTTTCTGTTCTTGTCAAAGAGAGATCTACAATATTTAATTATTAGTAATTTCTTTTATATTATTTAATGATAATGTCTTTCTTATACTATGTAGAAATTTAATAAAATTTAGCCAAAAAAATACATTATGGATGAAATTATTTAAATATTATTTCTGTTTTCGGAAAGGATAAGTCGAATGTAACTATTAGCGTACTTTTTCATTAAGAGTCCATTCACTAATCCGAAATAAGCCCAAAATCGGCGCTCGTCTCGTGTCTAATTATAAAAAAACTATAAAAGCTAGCGACTATAGCTAGCGACAATAAAAAAGTATTGAAAGATAAAACTTTAATCTAAATCCCTATAGTAATAATTTTTTGTAATTCTTTTTATTTTTAAAATTCCAGGCAAACAATCTTGTACTAAAATAGCGTATTTTCAAAAATTACTTTCTCTAAAATACATGTATTAAACAAAAATTTGCTACTATATGGATCTAGTTTATCTTTTAATCTTTCCGGTGATATATAATTTATAACATTAAAAAGAAATTTTGTTGCAATTATAAGACAAATCCGGTACCCTTGCGATAAGTGCTACCTTTATTTCCATGTGCCTTTTTACTTCGGCTTTACGTGCTCCTCCGAAATCTAAATAATTCGGTAGTGGGAATATGTAAGTGTTCACCCATTGGCTACCCAACCTCTCAACCCGAGCCCGAATTCATTTCTGTCAAGTCTACAGTGAACGGATCCTTAATACGGTTTAATACAGTCCCTAAGTTTAATTTCTTTAGCTATACATACGTATACCTAGATAAATATATAAACTGGGTATAATAGATTTTTAAAACTGACCTAGAATATATAAAAATAAAGAAACAAACACTGTAGTCCTTCTTGCAATCCAGTAGCTTTTTTAATATCCCAAGAAATTTTTAAGTTAAAAATCTTGGTGGGCAAACCACAATAAATATCTGAATAAAAATAACTTTGACCTTATCTGTTTCTAATTCAACATTTATCAGTGAGGCGACTGAAAACAAAACAAACCGAATTATCAGTTTGGTTGAAATAGAGCTTCAAATTTGTTTTGGTTTTATTGCTGTTTTGTATACCTACTTTGTTGGTGTTCCCACTTTTGGAAACAAAAACAGATTCCCCTGATTCCGTATATAAATTTCTGTAAATTTGTAAGATTTTCAGTATTTTGCCAATATTCAAAAACACGTTTTCTATTTTTAAGGTGACATTTTGTATTTAAATTAATCGAAAGTCAATGTCTTTAATTTAGATATGTTAAAAGTCTATTAAAAAAGTACTTATTGGATAAATAATATCAGACGAAGTCAATTTTACGATTCCAGAAATCTGATTGGCTGGCTGATCTGGATCTGTATGTGTTAATCACATAATAAAAAGTAATATTAATATCTATAATAAAAACATCTCTATTCATCATTTCAACCACAATGATTAACCCGAAAGTATAAGAGACTTGTGCGGCAAAAGGGTTGGCATATTATTGTTCTGTCGGCTGATTAATACGTTCAATTGATTGTAAAAGACGATTAGGGTTATGAAGCAGCTTACCTGTGTATAACTATTAAATTTTAAATTATTAACGCGAAAACGATACGCAATAATCTTGTAAAATATACTTGTAACTTATACTTGTTCTAATTAGATACCGAATAACTTTTAAGTTAATAAGTTTTTCCAAACGATAAATCATAAGAACGTGTTCCAATACACCACAAATTTTCCATTTGAATTCATAAAGATCCTTTGAAAGCTGAAACTGGGAAATTGGGGAGGGTCGTTATACTTCGTGCAGAGCATCCAGAGCAATGAGAATGGCAGACTTTCAGTCTTTAGTATGTCGACGCCATTTAGTCTCTGATATGTTTGCAGCCGCTACGACCAAATCGATAACATAAATATAGTGCGAATCGGAATACACGATTTTGGAGTGAAATGGGGTGGTGTGATGCAGTCTGCTTCTGTCTCGCTGGAGCATATGCTACCTCGTTTTTGGTAAGAAATAACTTATCTGATTTTATAAGTTTCTTATTTTAAAGGACAGAGTATGGTGCAATACATATTATAGACCATTCGCAATGCTTTATTTATTTAGATTATTATACAGGGCAAGTTGTAAATTGCAATAAATGCTTTAACAGTTTATGCTTTGGAGGATATAATACTATACATATTAGTTAAAATATTAAACAGAGAACTGTATTATTTTTTTATTAATTTGTGATTCTGAAACAAGTTGAAACCTTTGGTGTGAATATAACATTCACATAGTTTTCCACTTAACACCAAAACACTATATTGCACTCGACCCGCGTTTCGCCAACCAAGTTGGCATCATCTGGAGATGATTGAAACCATCATGACATGAAATTATCAAAGAATCATCTCCAGATGATGCCAACTTGGTTAGCCAACCGCGGGTCGACTGCAGTATAGTGTTTTGGTGTTATGTGGAAAACTACACCAGTGTTATTAAGTTGTGCACAGATATGTGACAAAATATACCTTCTATAAGCTTCGTTGAATATAGTTACGCAACGACGATACGTACTTGAAGTTCGAAGTATAATCGAAACAGATGTATCCATGTGCGTGAACGTAATATTGTGCTACCAGTTTACGTAAATTTTCACGCAAACGCAGGATTAATATCTTGGCCAGAAAAGTATTTTATTATTTAACAAAAAAGAATAACATCAGTAAAGACACTGGTGGCAAGTACATTGTATATATTTCCATGAATGTGGATTCAACTTTTATATCCACTCCATACCGATATCTAATTGACGCTGATTAGACAAACGCTACTACGAGGTTTGTTCAGAAAATAAACAAATTTATTTTTAACATTTTGATTAGTCAACTACAGATTATTGATCCTTGTCCCCTTCAAAGTACTCCCCTCCCTTTTTTACACACTTGCTCCAGCGGTATTTCCACTTCATAAAGCAGTCCTGGAACAAGTATTGTTAACTGTTTACAGGATTGCTCGATCGCTCAATTTTGTCATCCGCCTTTCTGACGTCATCGAAGATCTATGTAATCGAATTGTCGAAATATACCTATTTTGTGTTTGTTATATTTCACATTTGCAAAAGAATTTTCGTATTTGAATAATTATTAATATTATTATTTATTAAAGTTTGTAATAACAGTATAAAGTGTACCTATTTCTACAAGTTCGAGATCTTTGGATCTTTGATGACGTCACAATTATGGATTACATTGTAGTATAGGGATCGAGCAATCCTGTAAACAGTTAACAATCCTTGGTCCTGGAAAGCTTTTTTTGAAATGTCCTTCAATGCCTGTGACGAATTTGTTTTAATGTAATCAATGGTGTCAAAACGGCGGCCTTTCAGTTCTGATTTTAGTCTTGGGAAAAGGAAAATCTCAGGGAGCTAAGTCTTGGAAATTGGGAAGAAGGCTGGTGGAGGACAGTGATCTGATTTTTTGCACAAAACTGGTGAATTGACAAGGCTGAGTGAGCAGGCACATTGTCATGGTGAAGGAACCATGAGTTTTCTCGTCATAACTTTAATCCCTTCTTTCGATTTTCGTAGTTGAACAGTTGAACGTTTGACCCCCAAGCGAAAATTCAAAGTGCACAATTGAAATGGAGGAAAAAGGTGAGCATCACCTTTACATTTGTTCGAGACAGCGTCGTGATTTTTTTAGGCGTGGAAATCCTTTGCCAATCCACTGCGATGATTGAACTTTTGTCTCAGTAACTGTTAGCTGCAACTCAATGCATGTTTAAAATTTTGATCAAAATATTATGGCACGACCCTATTGAAGCTCAATCTTTTCTGCAAGTTCTCTGACAGTCAGACGATGGTTTGCTCGCACCAGATTCTTTTTTTTTCTGAACATGATTGTCGAGGTCGAGGGTCTTCCTTCTCGAAGGTCGCCTTCAGTTGATTGACGACCACTTTTAAATCTAGTACATCATTCCTAATACTGCGTATGACTTAGAGCATCATCTCCATAAGCTTGCTTCAAAACGTTTACGTGAATGTTTTCCCCAGTTTCACGCAAAATTTCATGTTGCATCGTTGTTCGGGTAAATCGCACAATGCAAGAAATCGTCCCGAACGCTGAAACACATTGATAATATGGAAGCTAAACGAGATATCGACAATCTGATAAGATGAGATTACTGGGGAGAGTATGACGCACGCAGTGCTTCTTACCGCAAGTCGCTTAAGACTGTCCGTTGCCATATTTGTTAGGTTATTTCGTGAACAAACCTCGTATGTTACTCGCTCCTTTCCAAACACACAAATAGAAGGTGCAACTTGAGAGTACAGCATTTCTTTGATGTGAACTGAATGGGATGCTCCGATATTGCGTTGCTGTAATCTGTTGCGTGTTTGTAGGTACTCATCTTCATAACTTCATTACACATTTTAGTCAATTAGTGTATAAAAAATGCACACATACAAACTACAAACATGTATTAAATTAGTATAGCAATACGCAGAGCATCACGCAATACGAGAATATCTACGCATAAATTCTGGTGGCAGGCATCGTTATATCACTCCTCAGCTTAAAATCACCACCTTGTAGATGTTCTCTTTCTCGTTATACGTGAAATGAGACGTGCACAAGAAAGAGTGACTTTGTGGTGACACTGTGATGACACTGTGGTGACTTTAAGCTGATGAGTGTTATATGACACTCGTCATACATGAAGTGAGGCATGCATAAGAGATTCTACTCAAACTGTGGTGTTAAGCTACATGAGTACTGTAAACTCACTCACCACATCAGCTTAAAATAAACCGACGCAACGTGGTGACTTTAAGCTAACGAGTGTTGTACAAGTAGAATTGTGTATAATGTGTAAATTTCGATGATGTTCAAAATGACTATTTCTGACTACTCCATAGAATTATAACTAACAAAATACTACTAGGTGTATGCTACTTCAGTCTAAATTGCAAACACGTGACGCAACGTGTGGGTATATATATGACTATTTCTTTTATAAGGCACCGAAAGAAATTTACACTATATCTGCGTAAATTTCAGATATAGGGTGTCAATCATTTAGGTAACGTTTCTTGGATTATATCTAAGTACTTAGGTTAGGTTTGGTTCAAAAGTGAGTGGGAGTGGTCTATTGTAGCACAATCTAAGTCTATCTTATAATATCTAAGTACTTACTACAAATTTTAAATATAGAGGTATATTCCATGACAACGTGATCACGTTCGTACTTCTCTCCGCGTGTTAACGTGCCTTTACGCACCTCAGACTGAATACTGCCTTAACTCAAACACGATATGCGATGCGAACCGCATCGCATATCGTGTTAAGTTAAGTTCCATTGCATGTATGTACATGTTCTTTGGTCTGTACCCATCCTAATGCGATGTGCAACACCGTAACAACACAAATGATAAAAAAACAACATAAAGAGTTGCAGAGGTAGTTACGTTTGGGTGTAAGTAGGTATACCTATAACATTTGACCCAGGAGACTGAGAATTATCATGGATGTTTTGATTGTAAAACGATTAAATAGCCAGTTAAACTACATTCATATGGTTTCAGATGGGGTAGATTTTAATGTATGTGAGGCCACAAAATGTGTATTATTATTATTAAACATAAGTATATTATTAAAAACCAACACAAGTTCATGCTGAAATACACTTTGTACTTGGTTTTAGTTAACTACTTGTTCCTTATTTGTTTATTTTCTTTCAGGTCCAATAAAAGAGATACTTTATTCTTGTATTTTATTTTTTTTATTAAGTGCTTGAATAATATTTGGTTGTAAGCTAGGTCATTTATGACATCTGACTTTTAGGGAGTTTCACGAGTTCCTTTCTAACAGCTGTTTTTTTTATAATAATATTTTAATTTTCTATTTTCCTTTCTATTTTGAGATATTTTCATTTAGATCGCTGGAGTAGCCTTAATACTTTATGGATTAATGTCTACCTACCTCATTCTGCTTGTAAACAGTGAACAAGTTATCAAGGAATACGTCACAATCCTCCCATCTGCAATCACAATCGTATTTGGCCTGGTACTATTCATACTTGTAACCTTGGGCTGCTGTGGAATTTGTAAGCAATCGTCAAGATTCCTTGAAACAGTAAGTATAAAATTTGAAGCATGGCGCAACATTAAATGAGCGTTTTTTTAACTCAATTAATTTTGAAACAGAAAACACATCTGATTTAACTTAAATAAGATATATTCTGCAATAAAAAACGGATGTGAAATTAGTAGCCAAAAATATAATGGCCAATTTGACGGAAAAACGTGAATGCACAGCTAATTTTGTGTCAATTTAAAACGAAAACAAGTGCCACTTTGAGATCCATAGCGAAATGTAAATAATAGAGGTGCTTTTCACCTGATGAAAGAATGAAGGAATCGCTCTTAAATCGTCTTAAAAGGGATCGTCCTTTCGTCAGGTGAAAAGTTACTCTATTCATTTCTATGCTACATTTCTCTATGGTTTTCAAAGTGACATTTTTTCCTTCTGCAGTAATTCTTTTTTCATAATTTCTACGGTCACTAAGGGTAAAGTGAAAAGTTGCTATACTCCCTACATTCCCCTATGGATTTCAAAGTAACACTTTTTCCTTTTAGAAGGAGAGACGCGAAATTTGGTTTTATAATTAATAATTATAGGGAGTAGCTGCATCCCTTCGATTGTCATAATCTTAATTCCGATTAGATAATAACGTAAAAAATTAAATATGTTTATATGGTATGATTTCTCAAATTAACAAAGCTACGCCAATGTGCTTTCAACCTTTTCCGTCGAATTGACTTCAATATTTTACCTGCTAACTTCACACCGCTAATAAAAAATAGTCTTTCAAAACAGGGTTACATGTTTGGAAAGAAATTTAAATTTTGAAAATTTTATTTCAACTTAATATAATAATAATTTATATCTGATGTGGTCAATATCCATTATAACTATTTGAGTTTATTAGACAAATAAGGACTCTTCAATTCTTATAATATTGATGAAGTGATTTATTGATAAGCCGAATAAATATTCACAAAGGATATTAATCACCCGAGGAAATATTATTCACAAATCTAGTTACTACACAGTAAAAAATAAGGAGTAATTTTAACACTGAATTAACACTCATCAGTGTGTATATAGTCCACACTTGGCAGTGTTAGACATATCAGTGTATTATTACATTACATATAAGTAATTTAACACAGTAGATTTTACAAGGTAATGTGTAATAGTTAATTATTCACCGTGTAATTACTCCGTATTTATGGCGGATTGATTCATTTTTACAATTTATGAGTAGTTCTACAAACTTGGCGGGTATATCGTTCGTGTAATATGAGTTTTAAAGCTTTAGTTATTATACCACACAGTTTGTGTTAAAAATAACACTGCGGCAAATTACGATTACCACTTAGTAATTTTACCATTTGTCTTTTTTTACTGTGTACGAGTTTCATCAAAAAATAATTTCTGAAATATATGGAAAGCTCTTGGCGAAATAGTCCTTGTGTATAGAGGATATATACTGTCTAGAGGGCATAGACTGTAGCTATACCCTCCTAACTATTAATCTAATTATGATATAAAAGACACAGTTCAAATTAAATCATGTAGAATAGAAACATTTTTTCTTGATGAAGTTCCATTTCTGTAAATTAACCAGTAGAAATTAAATTCTTCTTTTCTATGCAGTATTTTTAAATTTTATACAGATAATTTTATTTTTGGAAAGCTTGTGTTCTTCATCAGACAAAATAATAATAACAGGATTAATATGTTACTAAATGTACTTACATATTGTTGACTATAATGCGTTAAATTAAGTTATTTAAATCAATATAATGTTAGTTAATTTAAAGTGATTTAATTTCAATATTGTAGAAGACTATTAAAATAATAATTGTTAGACTGAAAATAAAAAAATATGAACTTTCAGTATTTTTCAGAATATTTCAGATACATTCCAGATACAGATACATTTCAGATATGATTTCCTTAAAAGATTATTACTTGAGTGACAAATGGTTTGTGACTCAACGATTTCTAACAGTTCAGGATACCTTTGTTCTGTGTATTTACTTTTAAATTGTTCTAATTCCATATTTTAAACATAACATGATTGAACCTTATCTTATGATCACTATATTTTGCAGTATGCATTCTTTCTTATTCTGCTGGCCTTCTCGCAGCTAGTCTTTGGAGGGTATTGTGTCGCCACATACGGAAATAATGAGTATAAGAGGAACCTTGAGATATGGATAGGAGGGGACATAAAAAATTCAGTAACAAATTATGAACAAAATCCTTACAAGATGGACACCATACAAAGCTGGGTAAGTATTAACAATAGGTATATAAGTAATAAATAATTCTAACTCAGTAATTTTATTCACAAAAGTCAAACCTTGAGGCTTTCATGACTCTGATTATTCTTTTTATGTGGCTATTTGGATTCGTTGTTGATGGATACAATATGATATATATGCGTGCAAATCGGAAAAAGCTTATGAAGTTACTAACAATTTGGATTAGACTGCTTTCTCAATAACGAAAAAATAAAACTGCTACGTACTGAAACAAATTTGTATACCTACTCAGCTATAAAATTCTCATTTCTCGTACGTTCTCTATTTTGAAATAGAGAGCGTATGTAACACATAATTGCAAAGTTCAATAACTGATCTTCTGTATAGGTTACCACAACGCCTGATTACAGAAACAACCTTCATTTTTTGGATAACTACATTTTGAAAATTAATACTCTGAATCAAATTTATCGATACGTCATAAAAGATTTTGACCTTTAGAAATTTTTCATATTTATTACCTACCAAATACAATAAAATAAAAAAATCATCACAGCAGTTAATTTTTCACATTGAAATAATCGCGAATGCGCTATACATATCTAAATCAAGAAACAAATATTAAGACCAATTATAGATATGGGTATTTGATTTTGATTTGGACTTATCATTTTACACAAACGTTATTTATGCTAAGAATAATAAATCCAAAAGGAAACAGAGACAACTAATTTGAAAAGCTCACTAAACATATTTTATGTTACGAACAATGTAACAAAGTTTATATAATTATTTGGGAGTAAAATTTTTATAGAAGTCCAAAAAATTACCTGAAAAGTTATAATTTATAAGTTTCACCTGACATTTATCTATGTTTTATATTTTATTTTGCTCCCTACATATGATTTTAAGAAAACTTCATATCTTGCCTTAACACTAGTTAGATAACTTAAGGAAATATTAGTTCTAATAGTCTGCTTAATAGTCTGTAGATTTTGGTGATATACTAACGATAATTGACCGTGGTGGAAATTACGAAATTCGTTGCTAGGAAAATGGTTGCTAACTTCGCAGCAATTAATATATTGAATTTGTTACGCAGGTCAACCAATATAAGTATTTTTTACTTTCAGATAAAATGTTGTGGGTACAAAGATGCCGTCCGGGAATACAGTCCTGAACCTCCCTCGTCTTGTTGTGCTCAGTCAGATATCCCTTGTTCTTTTAGTTCAGAGGATCTGTACAAGGGAGGTTGTTCCAAGAAAGTATCTGACTTCACAATTTCGACTAACTACATCATGGGATGTATTTCCTTTGTTATTGGAATAACTGAGGTGAGTCGTTATTACATCCAGAAAAAAGAAAATATAGTTTTTTGACTGGAGGTATATAGTTCATAACAAGTTCAGTTATTGGATAGGTACTAGTAGCATAGATTATACCTAAAAACTTTATAATCTCTTGTAGTAGTAACTGTAAGCAACTCGAAGCTACATTATTTTCACTGTACCATTGAGTTTAGTACCGGTCAAAGACTGTACACAGTCGTTTAATTCCGATATTGAAGAGAATTGGAGAGAGAGTTAGTTAAAGCTGATGAAGCTGATCTTAATTAATATTAGAGACATATTGCAACTGAGGTAAGACCTAACGAAAACTATGGATATTAGGCAGAGCACAAAACCAAGTAGGAACGATTAAACATAATTGAATTATTAATTCTTCTTGATGAAAATGTGACCTGAAAGTAGTTCATTATAATATAATATGTAGAATTTAGTGAGCTTTCAGTGCAGGTAAACAATATAGAAGTAAACATTTTCATTTAATAATCAAACTATAAGATGGATTACAGATTCAAGAAATATGAAAACCATCTATAAAAGAGAGTACCTATTAATTTAGAGCAAAAAGTGGTTTGAAGTAAATAGGTACCAAAATCTCATAGCCTCCTATTTGAAAAATGTGTTGGTATTTTTTATTCCATTATGTTGCATCACATAGAGATTACAATATTTAATTTGTTGTATTCATTATATTTTTATTTTTGCAGCTCACTGCTGGATTACTAGGATTATGTTTATCTTGCTGTATATGGCGGAAACAATAATGGAACCTAGGAATATCTACATAATAATCGTACAAAATGTATACAGAGGACAGAATACACGGTGTGATACCGAATTCCTTACACCAATTAATACTAAGAGTTGACCAAATAATATCAGCATATATTACTGGATGCTACGTACAACGCTTAATGTGCTTATTTATACTCAAAACCAACAGTTAAAAAATCTATTTGGGAGTAAAGAGGTAGAACGCAATATTTTGAGATGTAAAAAGAATTTTTCATATTGTTTGTTTCACTGGAAGATTTTTTTTTCTTTTTTATAATATGTCTTGAATATCCGACACTCTCAGTATTAGACTGATATAGGGGTTGATGGGTTAATCTCTATACTAGTAAGTAAGAAATAAGTAATAAACAAGATCTTATTTGTTTTTTAAGTTATTAAAGTAGAATGTACATATATTGGTTCTATAATACTCTAGAAGACTAACTGCCACACAATACACAATATAAAGGATACTGACTCCGATTTGGGACAGAAAGTCCCTCTTGATATAGAGTATATTGTATCTATTCGAAGTCAGGACAACTCGTCATCTTTTAGTGAGAAACGTAAGTTTTCTAAATTTACAAAACTTATGTTTATTACTATGAGATGGCGCCTCTATACAAACGTTTTTAGAGTTGTCATTCACAGTACATTGATTTAATCGAGGTTAGTACGTTCCAGCATTGAAAGATGGCGCGGCTCATTAAGGAAAATTCTAACAAATTCCAATAAATGTTTTGATAATAATTATATTTTTATTATTACATATTACGAACACAAAATGCTTTGCATTAATATCTATAAATTTGGTAATATTTGGTAATAATAAATGTGGTTTATTCATCATAATCCACGCCATCTGGCAATGATGGCCCCAAACTAATGTGGCTGAAAACTATAATATATTATGCTTTTATATATACCCCGCTTATAGTAATCTGCTATCTCTTATTAAGAAGCCTTAATTTGATAAACCTTTTATTATTCAAATCAGAGTTTTTATTGGGTGTTATAAAGCCAATGATAATTATATTAAGGGTCCATTCTCTGTAGATTTGACAGGCATGAATGTTGGGTCGGATTGAGAGGATGGGTGGCCGATAGGTGGAGACTTGTATATTCCAACTCTCGAATTATTAAGATTTCGGAGGTGCACGTAAAGCCGAAGTAAAAAGGCACATGGAAATAAAGTTAGCCCTCATTGCAAGGGTACCGGATTTGTCTTATAATTGCAACAAAATTTCTTTTTAATGTTATAAATTATATATCACCGGAAAGATCAAAAGATAAACTAGATCCCTATAGTAGCAAATTTTTGTTTAATACATGTATTTTAGAGAAAATAATTTTTGAAAATACGCTATTTTAGTACAAGATTGTTTGCCTGGAATTTTAAAACTAAAAAGAAATACCAAAAATTACTACTATAGGGACTTAGATTAAAGTCTTATCTTTCAATACTTTTTTACTAAAAGTCGCTATCTTTTATAGTTTTTTTATAATTAGACACGAGACGAACGCCGATTTAGGGCTTATTTCGACCTAGTGAATGGACTCTTAAATAATTTATCTTCTGCGGTGCATACTGACTATTTAACTGTATTTATATTGAAGAAATTGGATTATAGTACCTATATCATTGAAGTGTTTTTACTTAAAGTGTAATAATTTTCATTTTAATACTCAGACATACTCCGCAAAGGAATTGTAGTAACATTTCAGAAATTTTGCTAATGATTCAAACACTCAAAATTTAAAGTTCTCTTTTGAAGAATAAAACATTTTATCAATATCATTTTTAGTTATTTTTGAAATGCGAAGTTATTTGAACAAACTTCTTTCTCTGGAACAGTGATTTCCATGTCTCAGTATCATGATTAAAAATGTATTTGTGCCTTATGTAAAACTGCTTGCATTGTTAGTATGAACTGACAAATTATTTAGAACATAAGATTTGTAATGAAACCTAATACTTTTATAAAATATTTAAAAGCTCTTTCATATCAAATTGTTTTTTATTCATTATGTCAGAGATTGTTTGTTAATAAAGTAGTTATAGGTTAGTATATATTATTCACTACTATGTAATATCTATTAAGTAAAATAAAATAATTTGGTATAATAAAATTAACGATATTTTTACAAAGATTTCGCTTTTATCATAAATCTCTTTTTGTTAAAGTTAGATCGATCAAACACTTCTTATATATTCGCACACTTTGTGAAAAAACAAAGCCTCGTTGACCTTATTATCAAGAGTTGCAACGTCATTTTCACTCACTGCAACTCTACATCATATATAACAAGGGACATTTCGTTGGCGATACCGAATGTAGCCTAAAATACATAAATTAATTTTCCAGAAACTACTTGATAACTACAGTTATACTAATTCACATTTGCAATATATTATGATGAACCATTTCTAAGGTGCATGTTACTCTGTATGCTGCAAATTGTTATTAGACGCATTATTTTAGATCATTTTACAACACTATACAGCTGTAACGTCAGTGCTTCGAAATTACTTAAATATGCATGATATAAAATTACCAACTAATGAAATACTAAACCCAGAATTTTGAGTATAACAGAAATCCAATTTGCTTTAGCATTAAGCTGGTGGTTCAGGATTTAGCGTCTCGATTGCTCAACCCAGAGGTCGTTGGTTTGAATCTCCATTCCACCAGACAATTTTTAATTAAATTTTCTACTAGTAGATTAAGACATGTTCGCAGGGATCTGTTTACAACCATCTTGGCGGTGGCCTAGGATGGGAAAAATGTCAGCTTGATGTTGGTGTGAGAAATTAAAATCGGTTGATGTTTGACTGTCCACCTAGCTAATGAGGTTTTCTTGGTTTCCCTCATTCCAGCACTGAATGGTGGTTAGGGCTTAACATAAGTTATTCCTGAGGCGCAATGCGGCTTGCTAAATAATGTTCCGTCTCCTCTCCCATACAAGTCCCAGACTTTCTGGCTAATCCTCGAGATTAAAATAAGGGGTAGAAATGTTATTATTATAATTATTATTATCAATCACAGTCATAAGCATATTTGGAAAATTTTTAAAATAATTAATGTAGCTGTAATACTGATACAGATTTTGCAAACCAGTTTATTGTTGTACAAATAAGGCTTTGCTGGAAACAAATAATAAAAAGAGATAAATTGGAGTCAGACTATAATATTAAAATAGAGGATGTATTAGATTTTGGTTATCTTTCCTTCAGAAGTTCTAAACAGTGATAGTGAAGGCACAAGTTGAACTTCTCCGAGATACTAAGATGCCAAATAGAGATTTCAAATAGGCAGCAATTAAATGTTGACGGGAAAATATGCTATAATTCAGATACAGAAACTATCAAAAGATATGTACCTCAAGGTAGTATCTAGATGACAACCGTACATTGATAAATGCCAAGTCGTTAGAACTTCTTGAAAATGAAGCAAAAAATTACATATACATAAGAACATATGGGCTGTTCTACAGATTTCAGTACGACTTTTATTTGTCAGTCCTTGTGGTGGGATGAAAATAGGAGTATGTGCATAAAAGCAAGTCGCGATTCGCTCAATTTGATATTTTCCGAATGGATTTTGTTAGCGTCATGTATGATATTATCATTTTCATGGTCTTTTAAATACGCTTGAGTGAGCAAACAAGAAAATTCACTCGAAAATTTATAATCTTTTATAGAGTCGCGATTTGTGCAAGAATCGGAAAAATGTGCAATGCTTCAGTATGTTTTCATTAATGTTTACATGTTTCCGAATGGATTTTGTCAAAGTCATGTGTGATATTATAATTTTCATGGTCTTTCCAATACGGTCAAGTGTAAGCACGAAAATTTATAATCTTTTATGGAATCTCAATTTGTGCGTGAATGTGCAATGTGCAATTCTTCAATATCTTTTCAATCAGATAAACAACCATTTCGGGAGTTCTGGAATAAAGACATTCATCTTATTATGATGCGTACGCCTATGGCCCGCCGGAAATGACGGCCAGCCTTTACGTTATTAGTTAATTTACGTGAATTGACTATGGAGGAACCGAAACCTTTTAGGTTTAAGGTTTAAAAAATATTCAATTTTTTTTAAATCAAAGTTCCAACATTTATCATTATCCTAAAGTATGCTAAACTAAAATATTATATAGTATATAGATAAGTGGATTACATAGTATAAATATATTTTGTATTGTAAAACAGTTACTAAATTCGTAGTAAATCAACTATTCGTTTATATAAATAAAAACCATTCCACATTAAAAATTTTAATGCTGAGGTTACTAAGTTATCACTGTTTACGTCATTTTGTTTCCTGCGGCAATAAGAAAACAATATATATGTGTATCAAACTCACAAGTTTCCTTTTGATTGGCCGATTACTACATTAGATCAGCGTTTTGTTTCCTTTTCACATTGAGTAAATACAACTTTGCAAAATGTGTTGTGGTAAAACATGCCTTAAAATATGCAACTTATTTTTCACAACATTATTCTCTGTAAGTGTATAATTATTATATTATTTTATTTTATTTTGCAACGCTACTACTTGCAATATTATAAATTATATTTAATATATAGCTATTCCTATTTGTTAGTTCAGTTCATGTAGTAGTATTCATATACTGAGCGTAGATTTTAAGGGAATACATATTATTGCTCTCTAGACTTTGATCAACTTTTCAATTTTCATGATACATACTTATCTGGTTTATTTTATTTCCAATTAGGTACTACTAAAAACTAAAAACTATGCAAAACTAAAAACTTTTGTTGCATAAACTTTTGTTTATGCAACAGAAAATTTGCGGCAGAATTTTGAGTAGAAGGGACCTGAAAATCCTCCTACCTATGGAGAACGTATCTTACATAATTTCAATACAAGTTCTACATGTTTCCATACATATAGGTATATCTCTCGCGAATACATTGTTATAGAGTTAGACCAAGACTTCTTTTTCTCACAATTAGAGATAAACCTATTACCTTATGTATGAATGTATTGAAAAAAGTGTTTATTCACAACCATTATGTAATAAGGTTATTTATTACTGACTATTTAGAAGTTTGAAAATTAGTCATTACTAACTGTTGCTACTGTCCAGGTCGGGAAGTGATCACTTTCCACCCAAGGGTGGAAAGTAAAACATTTGAAAGATAGGTACGTGATGTTTGTATTTTGAGTGACGTTAATTTTGACAAGGCATCAGTCATCAGAAAAACTCTTATATTTTATATTTATTTATACAGAATGAGTTTACAATAACAATAATTGTGGATTTTAGTTTTTTAGCAAATACTAAAAAAATAATCAACTGCTGTCAGTGTGACAGTCAACAATTTATGCCCCCTTTATTAAATAATAATATCAGCGTCATAGAAACGGATTTTCACTGTCTTCTAAATTGAAAAGTAGTATGAAAAAATATGAATGAATAAATGGAGATATTCCCGTTTTCTCGTTTTTTTAGAGATGGTTGTGAATAAAATCGTATACATACCTCGGCGGAAGGTTTCATTCCTGTCTCGCGCTATAGCTTACCTCGGTGCTACGCACCTCGGTTATCTAAACAGCGCTCGACAGTAATGAAACATTTTCCGCCTCAGTATGTAATATACTATTATAAAATATAGGTAAATCTTATTTAACCTACTTTAATTCTCAATATTTTACATAACTTCTGATCAAACACGAGTGAAAGAAAGACGGTCTGACCGGAAGACTAATTGGCGATTGAATTATTTATATTTTTCAGAATTCATCGGTATTACTTATACTTGTCTTGTCATGCAAACTTATTACATTTTTTTCATTTTTAGGTTATAAGTTTGACTGAAATACTCAGTGGAACTTACATGTTAGTGTATATGTACAAAATTTATAGACCAGAAACACTAGGTAACCAATACATAACAATCCCTGCGCTGTCTTTGACTCTTTTTGGAATAATCCTTCTGTCTTTGATTGTCTTGGGATACTGCGGCTTATGTAAAGAAGTGGCATGCTGCGTTAACTTGGTAAGTATCAAGTATCCAACTTAATTTATCTCACCTTTGGTTAATACCTAAGAGCTGTATGCAGTGGTATCTAGTTAGTCCTCAAATTACTAAGCATTTTTTCTGATTATCAGTATTTCGCGTTGTTTGTTGCATTGATTGGTGTGATTGAAAAATGCGAAATTTCATGTCACTTTATTTATTGGTAACTTTGAATATGAATCGTTATCATTTGGTTGGTCAACCAGACATAAAGTGATATCGTAAAATATGATAAACGGATCAATACATCATCAACATCATCATCATTATGGCATCTTTCTTACGAGTGCATTCAAAAACTTAGTTTATCCTCAAAGAACATTTTAAAAACTTTTTAATGAAGAAATATTTTATATAGTACTGACAGATACTGTACTCACATTATTTTAAACTTTATATTCAAAAATCATAAAGAACGGATCATTTTCAAAATGGGGATCAAAATTTCTTGGAGAATTGGTAAATGTATCGTCTTTAGATTGATGGTTTATGATGAAAATTTTTGCAGCGGAAATACTGGTGCAGAATCTTGCCCGACCATCTGAGTATCTGTAGCTATTTTGAGTACATAATCATATTTCTCTAATGCCAAAATAATTTTACTACACCCTGAAAATAAAGCATACTTTTAACATCAATATACCTACACGGATCATGCCGATCAACAAATGGTTATTTTAATGTCTAGGAAGGGGTTGGAACCTTTGGTATTAAGATAACACTGACGTAGTTTTCCACATAGAGATGATTAAAACCAAACCTTTCATAGGTATTGTTTTAATCATCTCCAGATGATGCCAACTTGGTTGGAGAAACGCGCGTCGAGGGAAATATAGTGTTTTGGTGTTATTATTTTAATATCTGTAATACATTTTGATGCACTTTTCTGGGACATACAGTAAAAAAATAAGATGACTATTACATTTCTCACGATTCTTTTTTAGTGCTTCTGGTTTTGTGGACCAAATTATATCACATAATATAAATAACATAATGAAGATATTATGTTATTACTAGGTAACATACTTCAGGATAAATAATCAGAAACTTTAAACCTAAGCATGATATAATTATCTATACGTCTTTCTAATTTTTTATATATATGTATTTTAATCCAAGTTAATTATATTTTTCAGTATTCATCAGTATTACTTGTATTATCTGTCTTGCAAATATTGGTGGGAATATTTGCTATTGTGACATTTGTAAGAACCAATACGTCCCTTTCCAGTCAAATAAAAGAAGATTTTACGTATTCATTTAGACATTACCAGCTGGATCCGAAATTAGTTAATACCATTCAGAGAGAGGTAAGAGATAAAAATATTGAAGGTAACACCAAATATATAATTAGTAGACCAATTAAAAAAGTAGTAGATTTTATTTATGTAAAATAAGTAGGGTGTTCTATGGAAAATAGTTCGTTTTTAGTACACTACGTACATTTTTGAAGTAATTAAAATTTTTAAATCGGAACTAAATTTGATAGGAAAGATCAGATGGTTGGACTATTAGAACACAAGATGCTGAGAATTTAGATAATGAGATGGGAGGCAAGTTTTACATGGAGGACCAAACTGTATATACATAGTTTTGAAAACTGATAATAGATAATTCTGAGTTAACATTTGGCTAACAGGTTTTTGGACTATTAGGTTATTTAGTTCTTTTCCAGTGCTCAATATAAACAGACTGGGCTTACCTATAGAAATTAAATATATATTCTCATACTGTAAGAATATAAGTTTCAAACTATTATCATGCTGTGAAACTTGTAAGTGGCTCATCATGAATAGTATTAGATCGCTTTGACTATTCACAATATAAAATAATCCTTAACAGATACAATAGATAGATATTTAATGTTCCTCTCGCTGCATAGAGTGATCGAGACTATAATTCATCGACATCTAGCTATTGCACAAATACTCTAATCAATGTTACTCAATCAGTACTCAAATCTATTAAATATTATATCATATCAACGAAGATATAGATGTTATTAACCAGTAAATACAACATAATATAAAATAACTCAAGCATGCGCATTTACAAACATAAGACGTGCATTTGGCGTAGAATCGTGTTTTTGAGGACAATTCTGTTTGCCGGTTAATTGCGTGGTCCCATTGTTTTTTTTTAATATTTTGCAAATTGATGCTTAACAATTCTTAAATTGTTCCGGAATAAATTACTTTTCCAGAAAAAAAAATCGTCCAGAAGACTCTTGATGCAACAAGAACATTGAATTACAAAATCCGAAGCCCATTACATTTCTTTTTTATTTTGCATATTAATTAATTATTGTTCTTGTAAAATTAAGTGTATTAGTGCTTTTGGTGTCATTTTGATTACAAATTTCCTTTCGACATTGATGGAATAATGTAATAATGTAAACTTTTACAAAGGTCCTCGATACACGTTGAGTGACTTGAATCGTCCCGCCTAAATCCATTGAAGTATATTATAATAATGATTGTTTTCCACAGATGCCTTGTTGTGGGCCGAATTCACCCCTAGATTGGAAACTTGGAAATTTACCCCATTCTTGTTGTGGAGACAATGAAGCTAGCTGCCACCTTAATTCAGACTACTTGTTTGATAAAGGTTGCGTCGATCAACTAACTCAGCACGTCTTACTTTGGAATTCTGTAATTGGATATAGTTTAGTGGCAATTGGCATAATAGAGGTAAAATATGCATGTAAAACTGCACTGTGCAGATTCATTCGCGCATATAATTTTCGTCGCTTCCTACTACACATGGAAAATCACTATAACTAGGAGATAATGATATAATTTATCACACAAGTCTTATTGCTTAACTTAAATCGCCAAGTCACCATTAACAGTAAAATAGTAATTAAGAATTTTGAAATAATGTTCTGACCTAGTAAGTCTTAATATTTTTGCCATGTGCATAATTTTTTCACACTTCGCTGAAATTAATGTTATACCGGTACGCAGTAATATGGTAAACAAGCTAAAGCACATAAAATAAGTATTCAAATGGAAATAATAGTGTATTCAAACCTCAATATTTAAATGAATAAGAGCTTAAAATGATTTGATTAAATATTTTTCAAATTAATAAATATTTTACCGAAAACATTTAACTGTATTGAACCGTCTTTTCCAGGTCGTTGTTGCTGTTTTGGGTTTTTCTCTAGGATGTGGAAGTTTCAGGAATTACTATAAGGTTTAGGGCAGAAACTGTTACAAGGAAATGAAGTGTATATAAGAGCATATAAAATGTTGAGTTACTTCGAAATTTGTTTTAGAATGTACGTCGACTCTGTATCACCCATTTAACTTTAAGCAATGCTGTGAAAAATTTATAATATCAAAGATCATCATTTTAAAACATTTATTTTGTTATATACATTATATGTGTTTTTTCAGTCATAGACAAAGATTGACATATAGGTATTATTTTGTTATTGTGAATTTTTTTGATAATTACATATTAGCATAATATATTAGTTTTGGTGATCATTGATCTGCTTTTGATTAATAATATTTATAGTTTCCAAGTTCCCGATTTATATTTATAAGAATAAATAAAATGTTGCCTATATCTAATGTAACTTATTTGTGGTGTATTTTGACGATTCATAGTTTGTTTCTTTTGGAATTACACCACCTGTAAAAAACAAAAAAAGCAGAAAACCAGAATATTTAATTTGTATACTTCTGGTTTTCTGCTTTTTGTTTTTTACAGGTGGTGTAATCCCAAAAGAAGCAAACTATGAGTTGCCTATATCTGTTTCCTATAGATGCCGAATTCTCTCGTAAGGTTTTGGGTCTGTATAAAATAATTTAACAAAGTGGTATTTTACACCATAGCACTTGTTTCTGCATAGTAATGGAATTTGCTGAAGATCTCTGATTGGATGACAATATTCTATTTTTATTAGTAAATTTTCAAATCACTAACTGATTAAATTTAAAAAAATTTACTTTACTGTTGGAATGGGCCATTGTACTGAAATATAATAATAAAATTAGTCATCTTAGCTTCATATGTAGCTATGGTTTGCTGTATAATATAAGTAGGTAATTTGAATATTTTCGTTGTTCTGTAGCATACTTTTAATCATGGAGTACATGGACCATACAACTAGGTACTAGATTCATGGCCAGTATGATTAACTAAAAAAATACTTTACCTTTTAAAACTTACCTTTTCAAAAAAAATAAACCTTCTCATGTTTTCTTCAACAAGTTTTGTCGTTTTGTTTGCTGTCTATTTGCAAAATAAGATGCAAGCCCTTATTTCGGCTTGGTGGAAATACGGTGTTTCCATTGTAATGAGTATGGCCATTTGAGGAAAAACTGCCGATCTGTAGTTCCTATATTTTATTACGAAAAAATACAATGTAGTTGAACAAGAAGTTTAACTTTATGCTATGTGTATGCTTATTACTAAAACAAGCCGACTTAACCTACCTTTATTGTATTACTTACCATGTTTTAAATTTATTTTGTTAATAGTGTTTTGAAAAGTTATATATTTAGTAACTAATTTGAGTTAGGAAAAGTTGGATTTTCCTAACTTGTGCGGGAAAAATTTTCCGGCACGCAAAAAGTACATCCTAATTCTTGAACTAACTATTTATTGACTTATCATTTCGTAACTTAAATAATTTCTTATCATTGCTATAAATTTTAACTATAACTTTTTATGACAATATTCTTTTTCACTCCCAATGTTGTTCTTATCATTTACTATACGCTCCATAGCATGGAACCGTTGAGTGATAAATTTTATCAATCAACGGTGCAACTCTGGTATAATCTGGATTTATGTTCAAAATAGACTAGTAGAACTGCCTCAGTGATAACAGTTAGGTACTTCCCTTTTGATGACTCCAATCTTCAAATAAGCGATGCGCTTTTTCATATATATCTTTGGATTTTGTGGGGAATTATGGTTGAATCGCGATTTTTGCTGATTCTTCTATATCACCTTCCATATTATCGTTTAAAAGAGAAGATTCGGACATTTTTCATAAATCACTGACACAAGAATATTAACGAAAAGAAAATCTAATGAACAAACTTGTTTGTATATCAACATTCCCTCAGGATTCTTGATTCACATTTTCTAAATTCACAATTTTCTTTATTATGATAAATATAGCTATTTAAGTTATTTTCAAAACACTATTAAAAATAATCATGTGTACAACTCGTAGCAAAAGTGTATTTTCCGCATATGACGTATTTTTTATCTCTGCTGGCGCTTTGATAAAAAAACCGAAGTTAGGAAAAAGTCACTTTTCCTAACTTATTGCACAAATAGGTAGTTATCAACCCGCCGAAAAGCCACAATGCAGTGTTTCGCAAGGTCTTCGGTTTTTGGAAAATGAAAATATCTTATATTAGTTCCTTTAGTAGATCGTTTATAACTTCCACAAAGCTAAAGCACCAGATGGCATCTTATTTTACAATTTGGAAAAGATAGTAAGAAGGACTAGGCCTAGGACTAGGAGAAGGCCTCACAATTACAATAATATGGGAATACGATTGTCAGATACGATAATAATGATATCACTGCAGGTAGGGTATTTGAATTTTCGCCATTAGATCAAACAAAATTTGGTGAAGTTATGAGCATGTCAGTGTTGTATCATGGTAGTGTTGTGTTTATTGCATATCACATCAACTTTGTATATATTTGTAGGCAACTAGCAATACATTTTTATTTCGTTAGCCCAAAAGGTCATTTGGCGTAGTTGCTATAGATTATAGAACTATCAATTTACCTTATGTTTTCACAATAAAAGTTTTCCTTTTATATATGTCTCAGAAATTTTATAATATGTATGTATGTATGAGGTTCATTAGTTTAATAATAACATATGTATTGATGGTTGCATAATAATTTGTAACCCCCCCTTTTTTCTAGTTTTAATTTTCAGAAATTGATTAACGAGTAATTTAGTTTTTTTCTGTTTCATTCTAAACATCTAACTAAACCCATTTTTCTGTAAGAGTATGGCTATAACTCAACTAAAATTCCTTACATAATTAAATACCTATGTATATAGAAATTCAATCTTGTTGGCATATAAAATAATTGAATAATTGAAACAGATGAATTAAAAAAGAAAAAACTGCATGCTGTTCTACAGCCAGGTAAGAATTTACGGATAATAAGAATAGAACCCAATGAGTTCAAGGCTGTAGACGCAGGCTTATTGTAATTGAATACTCAGCTGCGAAAAATAAAAAGGTTACCTTATTGACACAAAACTATATCTAGTCAAAACTAATTTAATTATGAGACATTCTGTTTACTACATAGTGTATTCATCAAAAATATTTTCCTTATGGTATAGGTATTGTATTGGCAATGTCTCGTTACCCTTCCCTTATAAAGATAGAGTACAGGTGCATCAATTGATCCATGAGAAAAAGCTCCATCTAAACATATAAAATATAACTGATGCATGGGTAGGTAATGTTAATCAAATATACCTATATAAATAATAAACTTAAGAAAATATCTTCAACGGTATGTGAAATATTTATATTTTGATTAGGTAGTTGAACTTTGTTCAATATTCTACTTAAACAAAGGAGATCAAACATGTGAATGTTCAGTGAATGACAGAAAATAATGGAACAGCTCTCGATGGTAATAATATCTACGCTACAGGTACTTATTGTACTTAATCTTAGAAGCTGTTTAAATTTCACGTTTACATCTCATATATTTCAAAAGGTACAAAAAATGAAATTGTGTTTTAAACTTTTGTTTGGAAGTCAGTTTATTCTATTTATTCAGTTTGTATGTCTGAAACTTGAGCATTGATTAATTCGGGAGCATATCATTGATTGTCTTCCCTACAGATGGGAATAAGGGGGACTACATTATCAGGAAGAATTAGTCACAAAAGATGCAACACTGATTAAATACAAGGAATTCCATGACTGCATTAAAAATGGAAATCAGAAATCACAAAACAGCCAATGGAGATTTCAATGAAACGAACTTTTCTACCTCACGGTTCCTTTCTTAGTAAATGACGCAGCAGCTGGACTATGAAGGAGAGAGGCGGAACATGAAAACAAAACCTGTTTTTCAACCTCAAGCTGTGTTCAGTAAACAACAGAGACCGAGAGTAGCAATAGCGTAATCGTAACCGCCGTTCCGCTGTTCTTCGTTCAAGCGCAATAATTTAGGTTACTACGACTACGTGTGTACTAAAATACCCAATTTCAGCTCTTCCACATCCTGTGCTCTGTGCTACGCTGCCACACAGTTAGTGTTTCTAAAAGCTTCACCGAATAAAAGTTGCATTAAAGTGTTCGGTTGGGTTTCGAACGAAAAAATAAAGTGAAAATATGGGGTGTGCCACAGGCATGGTGAAGTATCTAGTTTTCCTAGCCAACTTACTTTTTGCGGTGAGTTTAATTTTTATTTTTGGACGCAACGCAACAGGTGATTTACCTTTTATTTAGTCCTGAGAGTTTTAATACATCATAGAATGTGGGAGTTGCGCAAAAGAGAAAAATAATTAGATATAAACAGATAAATAAAATTCAAAACTTCTTGGATAAGATGTAGGAGGATTGTGGGTACCTATTGGGTAACCCATAAAAGCTATTTAATATGTTGGCCATGAAGGTTTTTCAACAGGTATTTTTTGTCTCACGAAACTTGTTTCTAGTTTCGAAGAAATTTCTTTGGAATTGGATGGAGTTCGCTTTGTTATTAAAATGAGATGGATGGAGTATATAATTTTATGTGAATCAATTATCAATCAATCGATATTCCAAAATTCAGTTTGCTTAAAGGAAAATGTAGTACTTAATGGAAATAGGTATCAAAGTTTTTATTTTCATTATTTATTCAAAAAGCAAATGCTACCAATTTGATACAGGCTTTGTATAAATTTAGAGGCCTGGTTTTTATTTTTAAACGAGGTGTTTGGGTGAAATATGTATGAAAATACTAAACCACGACCATCACTAAAGCATAAATCTTTAGTTTTTATACATTTTTTGTATATAGATTTCTATAAAGAATATACACATATACTAAAGTATGAGTATTACAAATTTAATTTTATAGTTTCGATTTTGTTATTCCGAATCCATCTATAGATTCAATTTTCAAACTGTTAATTATCAAATTATTTCAAAGCGCGCTCAATAACTGAAAAATCTTTGAACATAAGGTATACCTATATCAAAATTGATAGATTTTTCTTACTGTCACGTCCTTAAAATAGAAGAATTCATATCTCTCATCTACCAGCATCATCTCAATAAAATTTAGGTAATTTTATGATATATTTAAGCAACATTTTAAGGTAAATAATGATCAATTAATCGTATGATTTTAAACATACATGTTCGTTCACCCAGTATATTACATATACCTAGGTAACTATTATTTTCATAGAATACAAAAGGAACTTGGAAATTAATGATCTGAACACATACAGTCATAAAACATTATCAGAATGTAGAAGTTATACCCAACATATCCTTTTTCCTTAAATTGGTGAGATATAATTATTGTAAAAATATAATAATAATGTACCCTATTTAGGTAGGTACACCTAATTCTTAATCTAAACATTATCAATATGTGGTGAACAGTGGGCATATTATTATTTTTAAACTACATTAGACTCCTTAGTATATCTACGAGAAAGAATTAATATTTTCAACTCGGTTTTTCATGAAAGTACTTTAAGAATTGTTTAAAAATTTACGAATTGTGTGGTGCACGGTGGCATATTACTATTGGCATATTAAGAAACAATATGTACCTACTTAAAAATGAAAAATCAGAGGTAAAAACATTGCGAATGTTGGTTTGCAAACTCGATACTCGATATAGATAATTTAAATACCTGATCCCAAAATAGGTTGCCTAATTGATGACGATAATCCTTCCTAATAAGAATTACCTAATTATTATTAATTATCAAAGGTAAAGTTTGCAGAATATAACTATGCGTAAACTTTTGTGTAGGCATCGTGTAGGTATCTTTTCTTTTACTTTATAATTTAATAATAACAATGGCTTAAGTGGACAAAGATTCATGAATTGCTATTCTATTTTAATGGTTTTATATTTAAATAGTTAAATTGTTTATAACTGTATGAAGCTCTGACAAATTCCAGTGTTAGAAATCTAAACTAAGAATATGAGTTATTAGTCACATCCTCAACATTTTGTTGATGTATGCTAAACGGCTTGATAAAGGGAAAACCGCCACTGTATGCATACTGGTATATTTATTTAAATAAGTTATATGGTAAGGATGTTGGTTTAAGATAAGAAGCACCAGTTCACCTATGAAAGCGATAAGCGATAACATACTGCAACGGCCGGCGCATTATAAATGTAGTTGTAGTCTGCCAAAGCTACAAGTTTTTTATTTAAATACAGAGTGGCTCTCTAAGATGGAGTTTTGCCTCGGTTTTGCTATTTGCTAACGTAATTTATTCGAGAAAACACTTACGGACGGTTTCACAATGTATTTAAACCATTAAGTTTAGATTGTGAATTTCATAAACATTTTATTTAGAACTATGCACATCTAAACTTATAGTTAGTTAACTGCCGGTCAAGTAACAGTAACCAGATATTGTAAAACCGGGCCTTAAGACGTGTACATTTTGTCCAAGTAGAATCTGTGGTTGTCAAATAAATCCCTAAAATGTTAAAAACCACAGACCAAATCACAAACTTTTACATGCAGTGGTTGATATATTCAATTACAAGTATGGTAGGGAGACGCTTTAAGCAATGGCTAAGAGCCGATTTTTAAATGCTTGATTAACGTAATTTAACCTAGAGTTAACTAACTGCAAGTTTAGAATGTGAATAGTTTTTGAAGTTTGACAATCATCAAAAACGAAGTGGAAGTAACCAAATAGAGAGTTTTTGAACCCCTTAAATAGAGAGTTTTTGAACCACTTAAATTCTAGCACGTCGTTATCGTTATCGTTATTCTGCGCATGCGCAGTGCCAAAAATGATACTCTTTTAAGACTGCTCATGCGCAGAATGACGATAACGATAACGACGTGCTAAAATTTAAGGGGTTCAAAATAGAGATGGGCGATATTTCCAAAAGTATCGATATTCTGTATCGATACATATCGGAGAAATAATTATTGATACATTAATATATTGCCAAGAAAGTATCGATACAGTACAGACTACAATGATTAAATTTTTTTTATAATCTAACTAAATCATATTCAGGATTCATTGTGACGAAGAACTCGTATTCATGAACTAGAACTAGATTATCAAAAAATATAGGTACAGGTAAGTTAAACTTTCTTTTTTATTAAAATTAGGAATTGGTATACCGTTTCTCCAATTTTTATTCTTTCTGTAGGGTTGGGCAGAATTGAGTATTTTTAATAAAGGAGAACTAGGTATTTTAGAACCGAGAACTTGTCCCGTGCTAAGAAATAACACTCTTGTCCCGTGGTCGACCAATATAGTTTGGTTTAATTTGCTTAATTGTACATTTGGTCGGTGCAAATGTTGTTGAAAGATAAGGATACAATATTTTATGAAATGTATCGATACCATGTGATACGGCCATTTAAAATATCGATACAAAATATCGAGTATCGACGGAAGATGTATCGATATTTTGAAGTATCGATATATATCGCCCAGCTCTAGTTCAAAAACTCTCTAATATCACGAAAGACGATTCCCTGACCAGGCAGCCACACGTGCAAGTGTAGATGTTCTCTCAATTTCTATTTTACTTATTTGCGTGTCACTGACAAAGACAACTAGATGTGTGATATGACGATGATTAAACCAGTCTCATAAATTTACTATAATTTACTATAACCTACGCCGAGTGCATTATTTTTCACTCAAATTCTATGCACCTGGCGTATAGTGATAAAGATAGAAATTTGGTTGACGGCATGAATGAATGTGAAAATTCTTATTAGTTTATTTTTTTGGTATGACCAAATTATCTTGATAATTGATATTCCTATAATATCCAGTAAACTTCGAAGTCAGCAAAGGTAACATCATCCACCACAAGGCCTAATGTTTCCTCCAGTGTGGATATACCGAGGGATATACGTATTAATCTTTCCCTGAGCATGTATCTAGTCTATCCACCTTGAGATGTTTCTATGTTAGATCTTATTAGTTAGATCTGTTAGATGTTCGAACTAATTGTACTATTAGATACTATTTAAACAATCAATTGTCAATTAGAACATGAAATAATTACTTTTAATATGCAAAATACAGCTCTGGATTTTTCTAACTAATTCGTAATGCAAACCTGTGAAATGTTATTCTGCATAATTTCTCTTTATCAATACAGTCTCTGCTAATATACAGCTACTATGGGCGCACGAAACCATTGTCTTTTAACGTTAAAGGTATATAAATCTCTAGACATAGAAATAGAAATAGAAACATAGAAATAGAACATAGAAATTTACTAAAAAACCCACTGAACTAAATTGATGTATGCGCCACAGCCGCTTGTCAGTATGTCAGTTTTGACAAAAGTGTCGTATCAATATGGCGGTACAGATGGTATTTTTTACTACGAGATAGCTCTTCCCTACTATACTAACTTAATGGTATATTCTAATTTTTGTTTCCATGGATGGTTTCTATAGATACATTATAGGTAGGTATTTGTCTTAAAAGTTTGTTATATCTGTATTAATGATACATGTATCTTAAAACTTATTTTATTTTCTCTATGATGAAACTCAAATTAGTGTGATTAATAAGTTATATAGTTATATTGCACCACATTGATTACCAAATTAACTAAACTTGTTATAGGTATAATTTTTTTCTACAAAAATTGCTTATAACATTTATAAAATCAATTATGGAATCATCAATCAAATATTATTTGATATAAAATTTATTATTGAGGATACTTAATGTTTGATATTTAAAACTTGAGTCAGGAATTAATTTCAAATCCTTGTTCGGAAATATTTAAATTTCTTGCCTAAATTTAAAATTTAGAAGTGTAGGATTAACTGTATAACCAAACCAGGTTAGTGTTACGCTTAATACCTACTAGAATTGCAAATCAATTCAACCGATTTTGCGGATGCGTTTTTAATATCGGTTACCTTTTCCTTTTGTTTTTTCTGTTTGTTAATAATGGAGTAGTACTTAATAAATCAAATAATTGGGTAACAATAACTCTTAAATCTGTGATTTAATTCCTTCTTCATCTCATGTTGAAGGTCTTCTGTTGGATGGGTTATTTTTATTTTGAATAATGGCGTACCATTTATTTTTGAAAAGGTGTCTGTGGCAATGATTGAATCTGTGGTTTCTTGTATTAAACTACAACTCATACATTATAGTGATACAATCATAAAAGATCAACCACGCAAAATTTGAAAAAAAAATGTTGAAGTAGGTAATTGGTTAGTTTTCGAGATAATATACAGATAAAACGAATTATTTTCCGATTTTAACACACTGTATCTTGGACAAAAAATATTTATCCACGAACTTTTATATAAAGTAACCTTCTTAAATGTCCTCATTTAATCTACTGTTTCAATATTCGTTACTAAGGATATTAGCATGTTTACTATTCTTATACTTACCGTATAACCAAGCCAATAATGAATGAAAATCCATGCGCGAGAGACATCAATGACAATTGTAGGATAATAAGAGAAAACCTCGAAGAAAACAGTCAGGGCTGCGCCAAGGGTAGCTGCCGCCGGGGTGCGGAAATTTTGCAGCCGCTCTAGCAGCATTCTAGGTTAATCACCAAATAATGAAGCGATAATTCGATAAAATAAATATGGAAATATAAATAAACATTAATAATAATAAAAATAAATGTATTTTTCTTAAACAATTAACAAAAAACAAACCACATTAAAAACAACAACAACAATTACCAAAAAACAAACCACATTAAAAACAACAACAACAATTAACAAAAAACCAACAATATTAAAACAAACAAAAAAGAGCTAAGAACAGCAACTTATAATAGTCTTTTTATTTAAATACTTACATACGCATTCATCAACGAGGCTAACGTTAGTCCGACTAGCGAAATTTACGCGAAAAATTTGCGCCCATATTTTGTGGGCTTAAATAAAAGGCGTAGTAGGGCGTAAAGTTGGACGCCTTACGTCGCTATCATGAATCCGGGTGTTAATTTCTTCAGTTATTACTCAAAAAATAATTTTTCGTGCCTTCCTTCTTGCAAATTCTTCAACGAAATCAAACATATCTAGGTTTTTGAAAATTTTTTTTTACCTCAACCTAGTCAGCTAAGTAACTCCCCACCATGATCAGTCGCGCGTGTGCCGCCCACTTTAATCGAGTAAGAAAAATGGTGTTTTGTTGCTTCTCGCGACAAATGTGATGACCGGCGACTAATAGACCGTGAAGAAAACCTTTTAACTTGGCTAAAACTGTAAATTAAACAAGTCAACTGAGATCTTAGAAAGTACTTATTTACTAATGGGATCTGATCTAACTAACAGACAAAAATAAAATGTAAAATAGGGGAAGAGATATATCTTTACTGACGTCTGCTACTACCAACGGTGTCTTTTGCCGCCCCCTGGAACGTGGCGCCCACGCACCCCTTGCCCCCCCGGGTTGGCGCGGCCCTGAAAACTGGGTCATAGTGGAGATTAATGATTCCCTGATAGTACTGAATAGAATTGTGATGGGTTAGTTTGAATAAATATAACCTGTAGAATCTGATAAAAGCACCTATAAAGTTTCGTAATTCACATAATCGGAAAAACAACGATGTGCACTATATGATGATGAAGATGAGTATACAAATGACAAAGTATACAAATAGTTTCCATACCAAGAGAAAAGAAAGGTTCCTAGGTACCTCGAGATAAATCCTTAACGTGAGTGGCGCATCAATACTCATGTTTTCAATTATCATCCGAAACAGACTTCGATACTGCAATAGTTTACATTACAAGTGAAGAAATTAAAAATTTGGCTCATGTGTGTCACTCGGCTGGAGCCTCGTGTGCAAAAAGCACATAAGTGAGCCAATTCGGTTCTTCACGCGTGCTGTATAGCGTTTTGTCCATTTGTCATTGAAATGTTAAAAAAATATTAAAATTTGTAATAACTACTACTTTGGTTTATGGTTGTACGTGTAGTGCGAATCAACATAGACGGCAGATTGCGTTGCTATGGTTCGTGTAAATATAAACATTTGCTGTTGTCAAGTAACTTATACACCTAATTATTATTATATTGGCGAAAGGGGCGAAAGTATTTTTTTTCCACGGTCGGGAGTAGAAATCAGTTTCTATGACATCAAAATTGAAACAGAAGTAGTCGATGATTCCCAAGGGAGTATAATGCTCCCAAGGGAGTTTACATTATGGAGAACGTTTTTCATGCAAAAAAAAGAGGTAACATTGAAATTATTTATTGACATTTAAATTAAATGTAACATTTGTACAATTTTCAAAATTAATATTAGAAGGAATATTACTTTCGCTTAAACTTTTTGTGATTGCGCTAGTGGTGGTACCTACTAAAACATGATTAGCAATTTTGGTCTTATTTTCAATGGAGTTCTCGACATAACCCTCAGCGACTGTCGTTGATTTCCAACCAGCATGACGCTTTATTGTCGTGATATCCACACCAGCATCTGCCAGTAATGTCGCTGAAGATCTTCGTAAGCAGTGACCAGTATAACATGCAGCATCAGGTAATTTTAAATACGAAGCTACTACACTAGGAATTTTTCCGATGGTATTCTTGCCAACTGGCTGCGAACTACATTTTCCTGCTTTGTAGTACAAAAAAAGGCGCTTATGCTTGACGTGGGGAGAACGAAGGGACAGGTATTTTCGATACAATTCAAGCATATTTCCCACATCGGTAACCACAAAGGTTCGTGGAATCTTTGTCTTAGTGTTTGGAATTTTTACAATCAAGGATGAGCCTACATCCTCAATATCATCTACAGTTAAATTGACTAGTTCATCAGTTCGACAAGCTCCAGCAATCCCCAGAATTAATACAACCTATAAAAAATCAAAATACTAAATAATTGAAATACCTAACAACAAAAGTAATCTTACCTTAATCATTAAGAATTCTTTGTCATCTGCAGTTGATAGAAAACAGTCGATTTCACCCTTTGTCAATATTTTCGATTTTTTCGCTTGATATCCGTCACCGGTTCTTTTCAAAAATGCGATCAGTTTGGGAAATTTGCTTATATCTATGTTGTCGTAAATTATCAAGCATGACTTAACCATAGAATATTGCGCCCATAATGTGGAAGACTTGTAATTCTTTGCATTTTCACTGAAGTATGCCAACAAAACATTCTCGCTGTATACTTGAATATTTTTCTCGGCGCACCATCTGGCTTCGCCCTCGGGCTTCAAATTGCACCTCTGCCAAAATAACGCATTTCTGTCCCTTATAGTATAATATACTATTACTCATTACTTTTGCTCACCCGTTCCCATGGAAACCACTTTAGTAAACAAAGCAAAGGGTTTCGAGTTTTGTATCTTAGTAACAAACTGCATTAAACATCAAGAGCAGGATTAAACAATAGTTAGCTATTTATGTAACCAGTTGGGAAAAGTACTATTTTGTGTAACGAGCAGATTTCTGCGGAATGAGCACTAGGGAGTTCCGCAAAAGGATGCGAGTTACACAAAATAGTGTTTCCCAACATGTTTCATACAAAATTTTTTTCTAATTTTGACCTAATCAATACTAACTTAAGAACAGAATTATTCTTTTTTAATTTATAAATCACATTATGTTCATATTTGTGTACTGTTGCTAAGATACTTAAACTTTTTATTTACTCTCAAGTTTGACATTTTTTGAAAATAATTTTTCGTAGAAGTAAATCAGTAGATATTATACCAGTTACTATCATGTCAGATACCGAAAACCGAAAGCACAGTTAAATGAATTACATATTTCATTTAACTGTGCCGAAAGCCATATTCCTAGTGATATAGAAGAAGCGACCCAATGCGCTTTATCTACTGTTGTTCCCACAAAGTTGAAGTTGTTCATTTTTTGTAGTATATTTCATAACTGATGGTGAAACACACGTTTCATCACCAGTTGTGAAATATTTTACTGTTCATAACTAGTTATGAAAAATAAGACGTTTCCTAACGTCAAAGTGTTTTGAAAAGTGTGACTTTAAATGTCAAAATTAGAAAAAGTAAATATCTACACTATTGACACTCGTTATAGCTGGTTAAAAAGTGTACCTTTTTAGAAATAGATGCACCTTTTACATCTTACTGTCTTAGTTGTGACCTAATCGAATTATTTTTAAAATACTCTTCACATTTCTGAGCCATTGTTTTGCTAACAAAGATAACATTAGTTACCTACATATATCAAAATTAATTCCAAATATTGTTATTGAATAAACCACTTTTTCAAAATGGGAATGAAACAAGTATTGATTGAATAATACGCAGAGTACTTTTCTGTCTATTTAGCAAGGATTAGAATGAATACCGCTCGTAAGCTAATCATTTTAGTGCTCGTGTTATGTTCGGTGTCGCTGTTTTTTATATGCAAATTTGATCGTGATCTCAGGGAGGCTATTTCAAGCACGTGCATTGAATTTCAATGTCACATTTCGCCAAATGGGAATCTGCATAATGATAAATGGTATAATAACTAATTATAGTAGGCCATTCAAGTAACTATTTGAACTGTGCCATTGAAATTCTCACATAATAGAATTGATAATGTAGGTACACATGTGCAAGAAAAGTGTCTGGTTTAAATTTATACTGTTTGTTCTTCCGCCCAACATAACTCCATAGGATTAAAATTTGTTGGAAGTTCTTGTTTTTAAGGATAAGTGTATAAAATATACAAATATATGTAATATGCTGCTATAAGAAGTTCTGATTAATTTAGAAAAAGAAATAATCAAGTTATGATTTTTGAAAGGTTCTTCGCGGTTTACTGAAAATTAAAATTCTGCAAAATAGGTGAAATAAAGACGTGGTTCACGGAGTGATTCTGTTCGGGGTAATTTCAAAGCAAAATCAGGATAGTCTGAGGTACTATTACCTCAATGACGATGCTGGTCAAAAAATATGTAATTTTTTTCTATTTTCTTATACCATTTACTTATATAAAGATTAAAAGTAGTTGATGTTAATATTTTCCAACAAAATTATTTTCAAAACTAATAAAGTGGACACTCGAAGCGGATGGTTCTTTATGAAACATCGTGAAAATAATTGTTTTGAAAAAAACATTGATCTCATTTAGATGTTTCAAGAAATATATAGAAAACACTCTATATACTAGTATTTCGGCTTATTAGGCCTTTTTCAATAGAGTAAATGTCTATTACTAAACGTTTCCAAGGAAATGTTGGAAATTGACTTGGAAATATTTAGTAATAGATACTTATTCTATTAAAAAAGGCTTAATAAGCCGAAATACTAGTATATAGAGTGTTTTCTATATATTGCTTGAAACATCTAAATGAGATCAATGTTTTTTCAAAACAATTATTTTCAAAACTCTTTTGTAATGTTTACATATTTTTGCACTTCTAGAAATTGAACAGTAGATAATTATCTAGAAAATTATTGATAGTGTCATGAGGTTTTTATGCCTCTACTACAAAAATTGACAAGCCAATCATTACAAAATCTCTTATTGTAAAAAGTAGTGTAAATTGGTTGTGTAAATAAAGTACTTCATCGTACCAAAAAATGATAGAAATCACTATTGTGACTTTTGAACATTTAAAATGAACGGCATATATACAAACAGTTTTCCACCAAACAGACAGAAAAGCAACAACCCAGAAACAACAGCAACTCGCGTCGAAGAAAAAAACTGTAGCGTTTCACAAATTTTTTTCGAAACAAAGTTTCTGCCAACTGTTTTCGTTTTGTTTTTGGTGTATCCTTCAAATGTGTGTTGGCACATGAATGTTATTAAATTATTTTTCAAATGATATCAATTGGTTTCATATATTTTATTACTTAAAATAATTTATAATTGTTGCAAGAAAATTAGTATGTAAAGAAGTGAATTATTTTCATAAAAGTACTGTCATGGTTACATGACCACGTGGAGGTTTTCTATATACACATGTTTGAAAATCACCTGCCAAACCAGATTTTTCTGTGCTATCAAAAGCTTTATTGTGAATACATCTTGTGTAATCCCAAAAGAAATTATGGTGAAATGTACCTACCTGCTTGTATCTTCTTTATTATATAGTGTTATGGTAATACATTTTTGTATTTAATGTATGTCCTTCTATTTATTAATGAAAACTCTTTACTACAATATTTAAACTAATTTCATTTGTGAGAAGGTTTACTGAAATTTTCATGATTTTTTACTTCAAATTCGACCATTAAAATTGCAATTTTCTAAGATCTATCTGATATAATATTTAAATTTGAATATCAAATATTTATTATAAACATTGAAGCGACCTTAAAGAGTATTCGGATTTACCCTGATAACTCTTTAATTTATAATTGATTGAAAAGTTTTTAGGCAAATTCATTCATTTACAGAGATATTATTATTATTATTATTATTATTATTATTATTATTATTATTATTATTTACTGAATTGCACTGCACCATTCCATTATATAGAAGATTATTTAACTTTCTTCTTGTCTAAAGTAATGGGTTTGAGTTAAACCTTTCATAATATAAAAATCAAATAAACGTTCTTCAAAATGGAGGAATACTTATATGTATATCTCGACTTTCTGTTCCATACTCCTCCAAATAGTGGCATTAGTAAGTGTTCTATTAAATTAAAATTAAGTCATCATCAAATTAATACGATATTAGGTAAGCCTAATTAACTGGTTTAATGGCATTCATTAAGATTCCATTCCATTGTTTTATTCTGTAAGATGCATGGCGGTTTATTTTAATACTAAAAATGATTTTGGATCTAAGTAATTAAACGAAAATACATTTACTTCAACCTTGAAATTCGTTTATTCATAATAATTAATTCACATGAGGATGGTTTCCATCATCTTAAAATGAAAAAAAAATAAGAGATAGATTTGCTAATATTAAATTAAAAAAATATTTTACTGAAATTCTGTCACTTGCCATCAACTGCAATAAATTATTACTCCACAGAACATTAGAAAGAGTAGTGAAGGGTGGTTCCTTATAAATACCCACTGAAGTTGAAGATGATGACAATGTGTATATCTTTGGGTTAGAGCGTGATATTGTATAAGAAAAACACTGTATATATTTAACCCAAATTTCTATGCAACCTCAGTATCTACCCAAATCAAAATAATGTTCGTAGATAATCCAAAATTTGTACTTATTCCAGAATAAATGTCTATAACTTTAGATACTAACAAGATATTTTTCACAAAATGTCACACTCCTTACACACTCATTAATCAATGAAATATTTCACAATTATTTTGGTGTTCCTATTTTTATTTTTTAAAGAGCGTATTTGTGGAGACTGTTTCCACTGTTTCCTCTGTTAAGGGAAATTGAAAAGATGTTTTACGCACAAAAGCAAAATATATTGTATATTATGTTCCCGCTAAAAATTAATTTATTTTCACTTTTAAAAAGAAAAGCTATCAAAACATAATAACCAGAAAGTCAAATGCTTTTATAGATATAATATATTACTGTCTATTTAGATTTCAGTAACACCAAAAGCTTGTAATATCCTTACTAAAGAAAAAATACTAAAAAAATGTTAATCTGACTGAATTAAAAATAGGGAGAGAAAAAAATGTATAATTCAAATTCTTAACTTTTCGTGTAGTTTTAGTTATTTTTGAACTAATTCTAGATAAACAGTGTGGAATTAATTGTTTATTGTCTATCAATGATCCTGACCCGTGATGGGGATATTCCAAGGATTGTTAACTGTTTACAGGATTGCTCGATCCCTATACTACAATGTAATCCATAATTGTGACGTCATCAAAGATCCAAAGATCTCGAACTTGTAGAAATAGGTACACTTTATACTGTTATTACAAACTTTAATAAATAATAATATTAATAATCATTCAAATACGAAAATTCTCTTGCAAATGTGAAATATAACAAACACAAAATAGGTATATTTTGACAATTCGATTACATATATCTTCGATGACGTCACAAAGGCGGATGACAAAATTGAGCGATCGAGCAATCCTGTAAACAGTTAACAATCCTTGGGGATATTCCTTATTTTATTATTTTGGTATAAACACTTGTTCCACATTTTTCTTTATATAAAAATTTACATTAGGTACTCTAAATTCTCAATATTAACTGCACTGAAAATAATCTCTCAACGACCACAATTTAGTTATCCCCATGTTTTAATTAAGCCACATCGTGACGACAGAGGTTTTACCGGGTACAGTCAATTAGTCATTAATTCCCCTTTTGGCCCACCACATGGTAATATACCTATCTGTGTAATAATAATAATAATAATAATAATAATAATAAATGTCTTTATTTTTGATTGTTTAACATACAATTTGGATAGAGTTACATAAGAAGGTGGCGATATCCAACAAAGTTGCTCATATATAACCACCTTGATTACAATATATAGGAATTAAATAATATTCACATAAAATTTGCATAAGAAACCGGTCAGAAAAATTGATAATACGGAAAAAAAATACTTAAAAAGTACGTGATAATAGGTAAGTTTTCTAAATCTATAATTAATTATACAATCTTAATATAAAAGAATCAAACAGAATCTCTTTTGCTTAAAGTGTATAATTTGATTTTCCTGTTAAATGTTGCTAAGTTCGGGGCGTTTCGTATGCTGTGGGGTAATGCATTGAAAACTTTGACAGAGGTGTACCTAAAAGTTCTTTGAAAAGTGCTAGTTCTATGCTTAGGTACCGTAAACCGCTGTTGATGGCGTGTGGTACGGTCATGTCTGTCAGTACCTTTAACAAGTTTCTCATACAAATATTTTGGTTGCTTAGTCTCATTTATTTTATAAACTATCCGTGACATGTGCATATTAAACTTTTGCTCAAGTGTAAACCAATTCGACTCTCGAAATTTTTCAGTAACGTGATCAAACTTACGAAGACCAAAACAATATCTGATGCAAGCATTTTGAATTTTCTCAAGGCTATATTTATCTTTATGTAAAAGAGCAGGCCAGTAGACAATGTTACAATAATTTAAATGCGATAAAATTAAGGAATCTGTCACTCTCAGTTTAGTCTGTTTAGTTAAGTTGTCGTTGTGCATATATAAAACTCTTAAAAGCCCAATAGTTTTCTGTGTTAAATAAGCGACGTGACTTGAAAAACGCATATCACAATCAATGTGCAAACCTAAATTTCTACAGTTATTTGTGGGTGTGAGAGCAACATTATTTATAGTTATTTTAAATTGAGAATTATCTAGCAAGGAATTCCTATCTTTACCAAATATAAGTAACTGAGTTTTGTTTTCATTGAGAACAAGTCCATGTGCAATAGAATATTTTCCAATCATGTCTAAGTCTTTGTTTACATTATGCGCTGCTAATTTAAACTCATTAATATGAAAACTGTAATAAATTTGAGTATCGTCTGCATATTGATGGGACGAACAGTAATTTATATATTTACTCAAGTCAGAGGTATACAGTGAAAAAAGCAAAGGTGCTAATACACTGCCTTGGGGCACACCTCTATTCAAAAATATTAAATTCGAGTATACATTACTCAAAACAACCCTTTGGCACCTACTTTGTAAATAATTAATAAAAAAATTTATAGCGGTGTTCCCAAGCCCAAAGTACCGCAGTTTAATAATGAGAGTAGAATGCGAAATAGTGTCAAAGGCCTTGCTATAATCTAACAAGACCAGGCACGAATTATTTTTATCATCGTAAGCTTTGAATAAATCATCAGTAATGCTAAGCAAGGCTGACGTTGTGCTATGATGCTGACGGAAACCAGACTGTGTAGCGGGTAAAATATTATTTTGTTCTAAAAAATTGGATAGTTGTTCCGCTACAATTTTTTCCAGAATTTTTGACAATACTGGCAAGATGCTTATCGGACGAAAATCTGACATTTGCGAGGGATTTTTCTTTTTTGGAATTGGTACCACATTTGCTTGCTTCCATAGTGTTGGTATATCACCTTCTTCTAGACACTTATTTATAATGAACGTAATATGGTCACTAAGATAAGGAATAACATAAAGTAATAGTTTAAGATTAAGTCCATCCGGCCCTGTGGCATTCGATTTGAGTTTATGTATTATTTTTTCGACTTGCAGTGTATTAACCAATGTAAATTGTAACCTATTAGTGAGGTTTTCCGTGAAATATTTATTAACATATTCATTAGTAATAAAGTCAATATCATTATTAACTTGTGGCAAACTATCTTGAAAAAAATTATTATAATCATCAGGACTAGCAAAATCTTGAAAATGTGTACTGTTATTTTTGTTCTGAGTTATATTTAAATATTTTAAAGTGCGCCAGAACTCTTTCGAATTGGTTTTGAATACATGTTGTACGTAGGCCTTTTTCTCCGCTTTTACTGCCACATTGACCATATTTCTCAAAGTTTTATATTCGTTCCATGAATTATCAGTTTTGTTCTTCTTATATTTTGTCAAGGCTTTATTACGAAGCTTCATCATAAACTTAAGGTTCTGAGTCAGCCAGGGAGCTGGAGATTTAGTGATTTTCACTGTTTTAAAAGGTGCATGAATATCAAATAAACTTAAAATGTTATTATTAAAAAAATCGACCATGTCGTCAATGTTATGAAAAGTATAAATACAATCCCAATCAATAAGAATAAGATCTTTTTTAAAATCTTCATAGCAAAAACTAGAAAAATCTCTATAAGTTTTTAAAATAGGTGTTTTTGTTACTTTTTCTACCCCAATAGTACACGTAACCATATCATGATCTGAAATATTTGTCATATTAAAAACCTCAGCATCGGCTATTACTTCTGAACAAGAAGAGACCAAAATATCAATAAGAGTCGAAGATGTAGAGGTAGTTCTTGTAGGTTGATTAATGTGCTGTGTAAGACCATATTTATTAAATAATCTTTTAACTAATTTGACATTGTTACAATTTATCTGTAAAAAATCAACATTCATATCACCCCCAAAGATTACATAATCATATTCAGCTAAAAGAGTGATAAGTGAGTTTTCTAAGAGATCAAGAGATTGCCCCAAATTTTGTTTCGGAGGTCTATAGAAAGTACCCAAGCATAATTTCTTCCGCGCTATTTTAACTTCAATCCACATTTGCTCCAGGGCAGCATTTTCATCACCTACATTTACAATTTTATACTTTAAGTTTTTTTTAATGTAAAATCCCACACCACCACCATCTTGCACTTTACGGTCTTTGCGAATAACATTAAAGCCTGAAATATCAACGCCAAAGTCAGGAACATTAGGTTTGAGCCATGTTTCTGAAAGCCCCACAACATCAAACAAACCCCCACCCAACACACCAGCAAAAAGATTAAATTTTGTAGAAATTGATTGCAAATTAAAGTGTGCAAAATTTAAAAAGTTTTGCATATTATAATAGATATATAGAACTCTGATCTTTAGTACCATTGCTAACCTGTATACCGCTGAGTGACAATACTATTTATCACTCGACGCCTATACTCAAGACCAGGGTCTAGAAAAACCAATTAGTCAGAACGACCCATATACCTTAGTTATAATATTGCAGTAAACATTATAAAGTAATAATTACAGAATACCAGTATGCAATACCTAATAAAAGCAGATTTAAGATTTTCAATTAATGTAATTAATATCCACGCAAGAATATTTTATTAACTAAATAATCATAAATATCACTAAAAGCGCAACATAATTTACAAACAGTTATGAAATAGTGAACCCATATTGATATACACCAAAATAATATTGAATAAAATAAGAATCGTTACAGGCTTATTAATCTAGTAAATACATATTAAATAACTCTACATCAATACCAATAATAAAGTGATAGTCTTGAAAAAACTATTCTTAGAGTTATTTGTACACAGCAAAAAACCGAAAAAAATTTAGAGACAAGATTGAAAAAACTTAAATAGTTTACTTGTAGCAAACAACGATAAAGTATAGCCTTACCGCGTTGATTAAAATTTGACCATCAAATGCTTGAACAAAATTACTGCAAATCACACGTTGTCAATAGCGTTCACTAGCACTTTTTTCTTTTGCCTTTCATTCCAAATATAGATTCTTCCACCAGATGACCACGCCTTATTTTTTCCATATTTCTTCTTGGCTGCTTGAAGAAGTTCATATCGCCGTGCAGTGAGATCTTCGAATATAGTAAATTCCGTACTTTTTAAACTTTTTCTTGCAAAGAGGATCTCACTTCTTTTGAGATTCTGAATGAAACTTACAAGCATTGCACGAGGTTTTCCACTGTCATTTTTGCCAATCCGAAAAGCACAGTCAATATCTCTTATATCACAAGATACTTTTAATTTACACTTGATGAATCTAATTATCGTTTCCACAGCATCCTCACCATCTTGCTCATCTATTCCTAGAAATCTTAAAGTGTTCCTTTTTGTAGTCTGCTCTAAAATGTCGTATTTGTCTTCCAGCTGACATATCAATTTACTGTTGTTGGAGACAGTTATGTTAAGGGCCTTTATTGCAGTTGACATTTCAGTAAGTTTTTTATCGAATTTGTCAAAGCGATCATCTATTTTTGTTTCAAGTTGCTTTGAAAAATTTTCACAAACTTTGCTAATTAACTTTTCGATATGCTCATTATCATCTTCCTGATTTGATTTTCCTGCTCTACCGCCTGCCATTATAAATATATATAGCGACGATTTTATCGATAGTAGTAGGCTATACTACAACGTCGCAAAGCCTATACTGAAGCAAGCATACAGACAACAATTATTGTTTGTTTATTTAGAGTTAACCAGTATCACTACACTGTATGTAACCAAGATACACAATAATACTTATATAAGTAGTATGAAAAAGATCAATTATTGGTTTACCAAAACCGCCACTATTTAATTAAAAATCAGAGCTCCTAAACACACTACCTATTCGTACTTCATTTAGTTATCCCCATGTTTTAATTAAGCCACATCGTGACGACAGAGGTTTTACCGGGTACAGTCAATTAGTCATTAATTCCCCTTTTGGCCCACCACATGGTAATATACCTATCTGTGTAAGGCTTGTGTTGTGACATTAATCGACGATTTTGCAACGACGAGGTTGTTGCTTATTAATATTTTAGCTAACAATATTTACTTATTAGGTGTTGTACTGATTCGAGGATTTGCTATTGTTGAACATATTCGTTTAGTGATGACGTCACAAATAAGATGACTGTGCACTGTAATAAATAAACTCTCCATTTCTTGTTTGCTTTACTTTGAATCTTATGCATTCTGTCCATTAGTGCCAAAAAAGTGTTTATAAGTTGCCTCTAACTTTTATTTAATTTTTCTGGTATTTTTTTTAAGGGAGTTGGAACTTTGGTGGTTTGTCTTTTGGATTACCTAAAAATTGTTGCAGTTTATTTCCTGATGAATAAACCATTGACATACCTTTATCTTTAAAATCTTTACCAAAACCACGGGTGAAACGAATATCGTATGGAATAGATATGAATTCACTAGCGACGGTTCACTGAACCGTAGAAATAGTTTAGGTATAAATATAGGACAAAATGTTAGCATAGGTTTAGTTTTAATCATCTCCAGATGATGCCAACTTGGTTGGCGAAACGCGCGTCGAGTGCAGTATAGTGTTTTAGTGTTATGTGAAAAACTGCGTCAGTGTTTGATTTATTTAATAATAATAATAAATAAATAAACCAAATAAATAATGCATGACAGGATATTTATGTCTAGAATATTAGATGATGTCCACATATTTTCAAAATAAAATGTAAATGAAAAACCCACTAGCGACCAAAATTTGAAGTTCAATTTTATTTCGGCCTTTGCTCGTCACCAAACCGCCAAAGCTACGATTGTGCAATTACGGAACAACTAAAGCTTGACAGACATTTTTAGTGAATCCGTCGCTGCTGTAGACTGTCGATCAAAGCAAAGTTTTGTGAGATGTGGAAACGCAACTCAAAATGTCACTCATCGTCAAGTTGGAGAAATAAATAATTATCAATATCTGTTTTCTTTTTCATTTCATGTTGCATTTAAGAGCATTTCATTAAGTTGTTTTGACGTATCCTATGTGGTTTATTTCATATGTTTTCTGCCTATTTTATTAGTAACAGTAATCTTATTTTTTTTTCTGTCGTATTTTATACTTTGAGTTTTTTATTTTCTATTCAAATTTCCAATTTACTTTCTCAGAGTTTTTATTGTTACAGAACTTATATCGATTCACTAAAAATTTCAAGCTTTGGTTGTTTCGCAATTGCACAATCATTGGTTTGGCTGTTTGGAGACGGCCAAAGCCCGAAATAGAATAAAACTTTGGGTTTTGGTTGTTGTAAAATGGTCAATCTTAAGATTGATAAAAAAATAGACCATTGGTCGGTTTCGGGCTTTGTGTCCAACATATACATGTAGCAACTTTAGCATAATACCGGGATATCAAAAATTATCTTGGTCAAGGGTGGTTGTGGAATGTAAAACGTGTCTTACTTTAAATTTTTGAATAATATATGTTTTGTTGTGTCAGAATCTGTCAAGTCATTGTGCTGAAATTTTCTAATCCAGTTTTTGAATCATGCCTCTTACCATACAGCACAAAATTTTCATGATTGAAGCCTATTTTCGAACGGGTGCGCTAGTTAATGGAACTTGGCAATACAGTCAACGTTTGTATTTGGACAATTTTCGAGAGCACTTCCCAAACGTGGTAATATTACCGGACAATTTTTATGCGTGCCTTACAAATTGTGTTGAAGTGTTTCGCGAAACTGTTTGTGTGACTCATAAAAAAGGTGCTGGTAGACCAAGAGTTCGTACAGAAGTTGTCAATGACGTTCGTCAACGTATGGAAGAGGAGCCTGCAAAACCTTTGAAACGTCTTTCTCAGGGAATTGGACTTTCTTATGGAACATGTCATAAGATTTTAAAGAAAGACTTGAACATGTATCCATATAAGATGCAAGCACATCAAGCTTTTCTGTCCGCAGACCACCCCAGACGCCTTGCTTACTGCCATTGGTTTGTCAATAATTTAATGAATGACGATCTTCTGGACTTTCGGGATACATCAATTCTCAAAATATGCGAATGTGTAGCAATGATAACCCTCATGTTTTTACTGAATCGCCACTAGATGCTCAAAAAATTGGTGTTTGGATGGCAGTTTCTCGCAGAAGAATAATTGGGCCAATTTTTTTCGATTTCACCGTCAACGCAGAAAGGTACAGACACAACTTTTTGGCTGAATTTGTGCAACAGTTAAACGATGATGAACTTCGGTACGGTTATTTCCAGCATTGCCGAATTTATAACATCACTTTAACATAATTTATTTTATTGTTAACCGAAAAAATCATTTCCAAAAACTTAATGGTTCCACTTAACATTGTAGTATTTCAAAACTAGATGCCCGTTTTGTTCGATGCATAAGTAGACGCGCCTCCTCATACTGTGAAAAGCGTTTTGCAGGCTCCTCTTCCATACGTTGAGGAACGTCATTGACAACTTCTTCTGTACGAACCACGGATTTCTTTTAAGAAATCCGTGGTACGAACTCATGGTCTACCAGCACCTTTTTTATGAGTCACACAACCAGTTTCGCGAAACACTTCAACACAATTTGTAAGGCACGCATAAAAATTGTCCGGTAATATTGCCACGTTTGGGAAGTGCTCTCGAAAATTGTCCAAACACAAACGTTGACTGTATTGCCAATTTCCATTAACTAGCGCACCCGTTCGAAAATAGGCTTCAATCATGAAAATTTTGTGCTGTGTGGTAAGAGGCATGATTCAAAAACTGGATTAGAAAATTTCAGCACAATGACTTGACAGATTCTGACACAACAAAACATATTCAAAAATTTAAAGTAAGACACACGTTTTACATTCCACAACCACCCTTGACCAAGATAATTTTTGATATCCCGGTACAATTAAAATAACATATCCCCTAATTAATATCTCGTCTTTAATATAAAACGTTCCCATTAGTTACCTATTTGTATTCATGAGTATTACTTAATGATTTAACAATGCAGATTTAGTACTTTCCTTTATTAAATATGTCTGTTGGTATTATGGTAAACCATAATTACCCAATACAAATGGTCAACAATTCGAATACCCGTTTTCTTATGATATTGCTCCAAATTAAATACAAAAGCATGACTTCAAATGTTGTATGTTTTGCCTTTGTCTATATAACATGAAAATTTGTGTGTAATATTTCTGGCTACTAGTGTTCTGTGTTCTTTTAGTTTATTTATTTTAGAGAAACTTAAATCTAAACACACTGGTTTATACATTTTGTCAACAATTTCTATGTTTCTGTTCCATAAACTTACTGTTATTTAAATGATTATTTTCCCAAAATGTTGTACCTTATATTTGCTACCATAGGTAGGTACTTGTTGAAAAATTCAGTTTGTCTTTAATTCATTTACATGATTGGATATTGCAAGAAGCACGCATAATTGTCTAAAAAGTATAAATATTTAAAAAATAATAAACCTTTCCCACAACACGTTGATAAAATTTATTGAATTGTTTTCACCTTGGGTTTTATACTACCATTTTTTTTTGAAATACGTAAAGTTTAAAAATATCGTAATGTACTGCTTGATGTGTCTCTGCATAATGTGAAAATCAAATAATCTCCTAGATAGAAAATAGAATGTGGTATCCGAATCCAACCAACTTAAAAGTAAATATTTATCTTTTGCAAAACTTATTTAGAATAAGATCTGGGAATAATTGCATTCGCTGAAATAAGTAGAATCTATAGCTAAAATAATAATATTAATAAGTAATGCACAAATTAGTACCCATACTGCTAATAGGTATACAAATATAATACAAAATCAGTTTACACATCTTGGCTCGGGTATCACAAATTTAATTTTGGCATAAATAGTGTCGTAAGGTCAAGTACCATTCAGCGTAAAATGAGGTCAGTTTGTACAGCAAATATAATAATTTCACAAGGTTTCATTTCCTTAAGTATGAATGTTATTCTAAATATTTATGTATATTCTATGTATGTAACACAAGCATATTATTTTGTTAGTGGTTTACTCCATAATATTTCGTAATTTATAATTACATTTATTGCCGAATTTATAACATCACTTTAACATAATTTATTTTATTGTTAACCGAAAAAATCATTTTCAAAAACTTAATGATTGTAGTATTTCAAAACTAGATGCCATAATGCATTGTCTTGACCATATATATAATACTACTATATTGAGCTATTCGAGCTTTTCTTGAAGCCGGTTTATGAGATGGAGTTATATATTTCGTCCTCTTTCACGGACAAATGTTCCTGTGCACATGCCCAAGTGTTGTCCAATCCAATCCAAGAATTTCAATGTGGCGCGAAAGTAAAGAAAGACCGGGCTTTGTTTTGTCATATACAGGGTGTCCCAGTATGAGCGTACAAAAATTTACCAGTGGGTAGGCCAGACCAAAATAAGATTTAAATTCTTATAAAAAATTTCTCTGATGCTCGCCTAACGAGTTACAGGGTGTTATTTTGTAAAAAAACAACAATTTTCCGTAATAACTTAACTTAAATAACTTTAACCACTTAAAAACCGTTTCGTAGATTTAGGTAATTTTTGGGTAACGTGTACATCTATTAAAGGTCATTATAACTATATGGTGTTTGTTTAACTTTGACACTTGTGGTGGCCTAGGTCTACTCTTCCTTATGGTTTTGTCTTCATAACTTTGTATATCCTACTTTTTTGTGAATTAACTAAGTTTTCCTTAATCGGCTATCAATTCTGAACAAAATAAAAGGTGCTCTTGTTACACAGCTCTTAAATCAACCATTTTCGAGTAATTTGAGTGTAAAGTACCGACTGTATTCCTTTATGCAGAAAAATATATGCAATGATTTTAAAGTTTAGAGTTAAACAAACACCATATAGTTTTAATGACCTTTAATAGATGTACACGTCATCCAAATATTACCTAAATCCACGAAACGAGTTTTTAAGTTATCTCGGAAAATTGTTTTTTTTTACAAAATAACACCCTGGAACTCGTTAGGCGTGCAGCGAAGAATTTATTTTATAAGAATTTTATTCTTATTTTGGTCTGGCCTACACACTGGTAAATTTTTGTTCGCTCACACTGGGACACCCTGTACCTATGTGTTTTGTCATATATGTGTTTTGTGGTGTGGTTATGTCACAGTTTATCTTTTGTATTTCAGGTATGTTTGTGTTTCACAGAAAATAAATTTGTGTTTTTCGTAGAGCCGGCAGTTTTAGAAGTGTTTTATTTATGTGTAACTTGTAATTTTAGTTTTGTTCATATACCTATTAGACTTATTAGTGATTAGAGACATTTGCTCATCAAATTATTTCGACGGTATTTTTACAGTCGCAATTGCAAGTTTAGGTATATAAGAACATTTTGTAAATTTAAATATGTAGTGAATTAGGTATATGAATTATACTGTACCTCATTTTCATTAATTTCATTCCACAGATATCGCAAAATGCCGAAACGAAAAACTCAGTCGAGGTTTTGTCTTTTGTGCGAAGGAAATATTCCATATGAAGTCGCATAGGTACCTGAAGTGTGTATTTTTAAAATTTTCTTTTCAAATACAAACTGCATCCACTCTTTTGGTGAACTTGATAAATACGGGAACATCCCAATAACAAGATTGAAAAACCGTTATATATGTAGATAAAATACATCAATATAAAATAAAGTTAATTTATTGTATTCTTCAGTACCTATGGAGCAAAATTCCCGCGGTTTGCTGCGCATGAGTATTTGGTATTTTCTCCGTGAAAGAGACAATAGATATGATTCTGGACTACTCTAATTTGGCTTCACTTGAGAAACATGGTAAAGATTACATAGGCTCTATATAGTAGTATTATATATATGGTCTTCACTCTGAGACTTGTACCTACGTCACTGAGCAGATCTAATAGATCAAAATGGCTCTGTTGCTTGGTGCTAGGGGTGATTGGCACTCATGTGCTGATAGCGCTTGGTGCATGTGCATGCAGTTCTGTATGCATACTTAGAACTCGTATTTTATAACGCGGAAAAATTATTCAAAAGCAATATAAAGGCAAGTAGGTACCGAGGTAAATGCACCTGTTCCAAAGTTTTATCAAGAGTAGGTTTTTATCAGAAAACAAAAAGAACAGCTGTCACAGATTGTACAAATAATAGCTATATCTGGTTTGTTTATATTATTGACTTGATCTTATGGAAAACACAAGCCAACTATATTGAAAAATTCATTAATAATATATAAGTAAAATTTTATATCAAATAATAAATACAAAGAGGAGTAGGAGAGAATTTTTCATGAAAATAACAGTATCTAATAACCCGATAATCTGCAATAATATAATCGTTCGGAATATGGTTTTTTGACGTACTTAAATGTTGTTGTTTTTGCACAAGTACGTAAATGAAATAATTGAATACTACAGCTATAATTTGATAATAAATAATTGTTTCCAGTCACGTTTTATAGGTATATATGGATGAGATCACTTTTTCCTTGAAAATAAAAATGTACCTTTGCGAGCGGAAAATAGAAGGTTTGTAATAATATGAAGCTTGCAGTTTAGCAAGAGGCCCAAATATGTTTACTGGCTTTAATAAAACAGGATCGTAACAGATACATCGTAAAAGAGGTTCGTTCGTCTTTAAATATCAAAAATATGCAGTCCATCTTGTCATAGGAAATTTTTAGGTTGCTGACAAATGCGTTTGATGTTCTTATCTTCTGCTGTTTCGCAATGAATGAACTGACACTGAACGTTGTTTTAAGTTACCTCAGCTAAACTGATTAGGGCGTAAACGATTTACACTTCCTTTACTTAGTGGGTTGTTGACTCTAGGTGCGTGTGTCCATTGTTTTCACTTTACTTATCCTATATTTGCAATAAATGACAAGGACGTAAGAAAATTATCGAAAATTGGGGCATCAAATACTTTTGATAAATAGGTCAAGACATAAAACTCAACAGTTCACGTCTTCCATATATTTATTATAATCATCGTACAGACTAAGAAATATTTAGAAGAATACAGTATGTCGAGTGTATGCGGTTTTTCTATAATTAGCTATACAGGGTGTTGCGATCAAGAGACAAATGAGCGAAAAGTTAATTTGTTATTTTGCCCATAGACGAATAATTTATAAGATACCGATGTTTTCAAAAAATGGAAGGATTAACGAATTTTTATTAAACAAATCTAATAAAGAAATATGCAGAAACAAAAGCAAACACGAAAAATAATGGTAACAGCTGTTGAAAATGGTCGCCATCTGCTGCTAAATATGCTTCTGAATATCGTTGAACTCGACGCACTGGGTTATGTATCGTCTGTGGTAGCATTTCTTGGGCCGTTTGAAAAACGCCCTCCCGCAAGTTTTCTACGTGTAGTATTGGTGTTCTGTACACCAAAAACTTTAAATAACCTCGCAGAAATAACTTGCATCGAGTTAGGTCTGGCGAGCGAAATGGCCAACGGGGCCACCTCTGCTTTTCCAGCTTTCAGGAATGGTATGGTTAAGATGTTCCCTAACATTTAAAGCAAAATTTCCTGCGCCTTTCTGATTTTGACAAATTAATTTTTGTCAAAGATCAAGATTTTAAGGGATTGACAATCTGCATAATCAAGTAGATTTCACCTTGCTTCCAAAAAATATGGAGAATTTTGTATGCAAATATTTTGTATGGCGTATTTTGTATATAAGATAGGCATTTTATAGTTATAATTTCCGATTTGAAATCTGAAAAACATAGGAAAAGTAAATAATAGCAAATGGTGTGGTTATATTATAAAAATTTTTCACGCACTTTATATAATTTATAAAGGAATCTGAAACCTAGGTATTATGAGGTCTGTTAAAATCTGGTAATGTCTACATATTTTTCTTATAATCTATACATTATCTTATAACAACATTGATTTACGTGTAACATTGTATGTATAGTACCTATTTTAGAATTAGTCACTCGTACACATAATATAGCTATGAAAACTAAATCACACTGAACTAACCTCAAATTTTCATACAATTTAATTACTTATTCAGGATAATAATTATTAAAATTAATAATTAAAATTATAAATGTGATTTTAGTGGAAGATTGAGAAATTGATCCTTATTTTTTTGGAAAGTGATGCTTTGTTAGAAATTGTTGGAATAACTATATCTTTCTGTGACGTTTCTATTAGTGACGTACTGTTATCTGATTATTTTTTAAATGGAGAGTTCAAACGGTATACTGAGAATTTTGTAGTGACTCATAACATAATCATAAATATAACTGTTCATAATATTGTTAATAATAAATTTCAGTAACAGGAAATATCAGAATGACCAGAAGTTGTTGTTAGCAGTATGAACCAGATATACAGAAATATTAAACTTACAAGAGACTATAGATGTTATTTTTAGTGGTTTGCAGATAAAAAATTAGTTCAAAAACATAGGCTCAACAATTTTTCCTTTTCATGTTCTTTTCCTATTTTTCCTTAGAGTGTAATTAGATGGCTACATAACTCGAACCATCGAACGAAGTACAGTATTTATTATTTGTTTGTCAAATTCCCTACATTTAATTCACAATGTATGTAGGCATTTGTTTTATTGTTAAATGAACTCATTTAAATAACAAGCTTGGAAGTTGTTAAAAGTTACTTAACATTCTGCTGGTCTTTTACATACATAATTTGTTTGTTAACCCATGTTTATTAATGGCATACACACGTATGCCATAAACTCGTCCTACATTTTATAGTGGTTCAAAAAATATTAATACTAGGTACCTACTTGTGTTGGTACCAGTAATCAATGCCAATGTGTACAACTCTCTGACTGTGTTTCTACTGACCATATGGTGCACTTTAGAAAATATATGATTATAGAATAGTGTCACACATAGATCACCACACTTATTACATGATGTGCCATTTTTAAATAGAACACAACATATTTTATTGTTACTAAAATATTCAAATTATGTGTAGAAGCATGGAAAGGTAAAAGAGATAAATTATTAGGATGGAAGCTAGAGCTACGTCAAGGACAGGAGGGTTCATTATCTAGTTAATAGACAATATTAAATGTTAATAAACAATAAAGGAAACCAAATTCGCATAGTTTTAGTTGAATTCTCGGTCTAGACCCTATTGTAATAGCTATGATTGATCATACATAGTAGTAGTACAGGGTGGCCAGTTAAGCGAGGTAAGCGGCTGTATCTTGGAAACCGTTCACCGTACAGCTTTCGGGAAAAAAATTCGTTAGTAAATAGGGCCAAGAGAAATCGCTGGAAATTATTTTCAAGTTCGTAAGATAGCCGCCAGGGGGCGTAACAGTAGCAGTGTGTTGGGAAACGGCGATTACTCTAAAATTTGCCTTGACAAGGTCTACTGATAATACTTGGAAACAAATCTCGCATCTATTATGAACAACTTTCCTTACATACATTTTTCTCTAACTCTTCAAATAAAGTGGTGGGGGTAAGGTGAACATTCATTTAGAAAAAATGCAATATCTCAGGAACACCTTGTCAGATAATATTAAAATTTGTACCATTTAAAAGAGTTTTTCTTGTTCTATCAGCTACGTTACAAGCGATGTCTTCGTTATTTTCACTATGGTCGCTAGGTGGCGCTTTTTTAAAAAATAAGAAATTGTGTGATTTTTCTCGAAAAATTTAAATGTAATGGTATAGATATTACACTGATATAAAAAAGAAAACTAAAGGCCAAAGCCAATGGTGAAAACCGCAAGTCCCTATCTTTTTTCTAACCGGAGATATATTAATGGAAAACTATTAAAACAGGTATTCAAATGAAATAAAAAAAGTCACAGGTTTTCTAAATTCTAGGAATACTTTCTATTAGAGATTAAAAAGTGAAATATTTAAAAACTAAATAATTTTAAAGTAATTTTTTTCTAAAACTGCTTTATTCATGGTATTGCAGTCATAGCCCAACTATAGATACTATGTGCGGTGCTATACTGTTCCGTTTTGCGGGTCCTGCGACACGGGAGCCGTTTAACGAGAATTCCTTTTTTGATTCACATAGCTGAGAAAATGCAGCACAAATGTGACAGTGATGATAACACTTAATATACCATCCCCCCGAAAGGCTCTCGTCACGCGGGATTCGCAAAACCGCACTATGACTATTAACTATTAATTCACCGAATACTATACTATAAAACATAGTAGGTTTAGAAACAAAAAAAGAATGTCTGTAATAATAGAAGAAATGTCAAATTATTTTTTTAGTGTTTATTTTATATTTAATTTGAGCATTAAAATGCCTTTTACTAATGACGAAAATGTTGATATGATTGCTGTTTACTTTGAGTGTTTTCAAAATGCAGCAATAACTGAAAGAGAGTATAGGATGCGGTATCCAAATCGCCGACATTGCAGCAGAAGGTATTTTCCGCAGTTAGTACAGCTCTTACGTACCACTGGAAGTTTTCGCAGACCTATGTTTCAAAGGCGTCGTAATGCTAGAACCGAGGAAAATATTATCAATGTTTTGGCATATATAGAGTTCAATCCCCATGTTAGCACCAGAGCATTGTCTTTTGAATTGGGAATATTACGGACTACGGTTCAAAAAATTTTAAAAGAGCACAGGCAAGTTTATTATCTCTTTGAAGTATGATTAATTTTGAAGTATTTTTCTAAGAGATCCTAACTTTATACTAATGGGAAATATATATTTTTTATTTTTAGATTTCACCCTTACCATATAGTTTTACACCAAGCTTTGACTGAAGAGGACTTTGACCGGAGGCTGGATTATTGTCATTGGCTTTCCGGCATGATCAATCAGAACCCTCAATTCATATCCCAAATACTTTGGACAGATGAGGCTACTTTTCATAGCGACGGTAGAGTAAATTTAAAAAATATGCATTACTGGTCAGCTGAAAATCCTCACTGGATGCGGAAAGTTCAGCATCAAGGTCGCTGGAGTATTAATGTGTGGTGTGGTATACTAGGGAATATTGTTATTGGACCCTACTTCTTTGACCAGACATTAAATGGCAATCTTTTTCTCGAGTTCCTTAGAAATGAATTGCCGGCTTTATTGGAAGATGTACCCCTTCAAATTAGGCAGAATATGTTTCTGCAGCTTGACGGATGTCCAGCACATTTTTCAATTAACGTGCGTGAACACTTAGATCAGACATATCCAGACCGATGGATAGGAAGAGGAAGCCTGTTTCCCTGGCCAGCTAGGTCACCCGATTTAACCTGCCTAGATTTCTATTTGTGGGGACGATTAAAAGATATGGTCTTCCAAACTGTTCCTACGACCAGGGAAGATATGAGGAACAGAATTGAACACGCAATTCGTAGCCTGCCAGCAGCAGAGGTAGAGGCTGCTGTATTGTCTACCCGAGAAAGACTCGACCAATGTGTGGAAAATGATGGCAGGCACTTTGAAAATCTAAGGAGGCACTAGCATACTTATAATTAAATCCTTAATTTCTTAATAGTTGAAATCTAATGTTCTATCACACGAAAGAGTGCGAGAGATTTTAAAACAAAAAACTACATTTTTTGAACTTGTGATAAACTGTTTAAACTTTAAGCACATATTACTTATAATCAATTCGAAAAATGTTTTATAGGTAATTTCACATGTCAAATAAACATTTCTTTTGTGTCCGTGCCTACTTGTCTTTTAGCATTATGCCCGGGGGTCTAGATAAATTAGCTTTAGATGAGTATATTAATTTTCCATTAATATCTCCGGTTAGAAAAAAGATAGGGACTTGCGGTTTTCACCATTGGCTTTGGCCTTTAGTTCTCTTTTTTGTATCAGTGTAATATCTATACCATTACATTTAAATTTTTCGAGAAAAATCACACAATTTCTCATTTTTTAAAAAAGCGCCACCTAGCGACCATAGTGAAAATAACAAAGACATCGCTTGTAACGTAGCTGATAGAACAAGAAAAACTCTTTTAAATGGTACAAATTTTAATATTATCTGACAAGGTGTTCCTGAGATATTGCATTTTTTCTAAATGAATGTTCACCTTACCCCCACCACTTTATTTGAAGAGTTAGAGAAAAATGTATGTAAGGAAAGTTGTTCATAATAGATGCGAGATTTGTTTCCAAGTATTATTAGTAGACCTTGTCAAGGCAAATTTTAGAGTAATCGCCGTTTCCCAACACACTGCTACTGTTACGCCCCCTGGCGGCTATCTTACGAACTTGAAAATAATTTCCAGCGATTTCTCTTGGCCCTATTTACTAACGAATTTTTTTCCCGAAAGCTGTACGGTGAACGGTTTCCAAGATACAGCCGCTTACCTCGCTTAACTGGCCACCCTGTACATAGTATATAGTACATTATTGATCATAGTGGTGATTTTCATGTATTTGTACTCTATTTTGTCTTTATTGATTCTCCTTACAGTAAACGATGTACAACATGATTCTAGTTGCTTCGTACTTATAGCTGTGATGAGAGACTGTAGAAAATAATAGTCTTCGTATCTGTAGCCATAATACGACCGTTCAACAATATAAAAAGTCTGAACTGATTTACTTCCCGTTTTCCAATCCAGATGGCGTAGTTCTTGCCGATATAATAATTGCAAAGAATCTTTGGTCTGCATCCTTTCTGAAGATATCTTTCCTCTGATACCTGTATGAAATTCAAGAGCCCTAATAGACCGAAATAATTGTTACAGGGTTGGTATTAAAGGGATTGACATTTACATGGAGAGATTGTCTACAGTTTAGCCTACATTATGTTGTATGTATTTAATAACCGCAACAATTATTATTATTGATAGAACGAGCAATTGCAATGTGAAGAGGAAATATGCTTGAAAGTAAAAAGTTTTGTAGGAATTAGCAGCCACGTTCAACTTGTTAACTTTCACTAATATACTAGTTTCAAATATTTGGCAAGATGTGTTGAAATAGGAAGAACTATTAACGCCATATTTTCTATAATTTATTAGTATGTACTTTTCATCTGCTTTTAGCGGAGTTATTAGCAGCTCAGAGAACAGGTTGCTTATTGTTAATGGATTGATTATGCTCACATAAAGCAAATTGTAATAATAATAATAATAATAATAATAATAATAATAATAATAATAAAAATATTAATAATAATAATAATAATAATAATAATAATAATAATAATAATAATAATAATAATAATAATAATAATAATAATAATAATAATAATAACCAGATCCGTGTCAGATCCTATAGTGGGATGCATTGAAGAATTGATGCAGCTCTGGAAAACCCACTTTACCATAACATCTGGTAATGTCAGGGTCCAGACAAAGCTGGTATCGTTCAGGAGAGGAATTTTCCAGGGAGATTGCGCCTTCTCCTGTTGCATTGCCAATCTATTGCCATTGTCCTGGAAATCCTCATTAGTTAAATGAGCAGTCAAACATCAATTGATTTTAATCTCTCACATTAGGACCAAGCTGCATTCTTCCCATTCTGTCATCGCCAGGGTGGTTGACAACCCATCCTTGTGAACAAGCCTTAATCTACAAGTAGACAATTTCATCAAAATTTGTCTAGTGGATTGGGGATTCGAACCCACGACCTCTGGGTAGAGCGATTGATACACTAAACCATGAGCCACCGGCTCATATAATTTTATGAAGTCTATGAATCCTATATGAATTATATATTTCAAAGTCTAATACATACAGGGTTGGCAAAATGAAAAACCAACTTCTAAAACCCGGCGGGTTTTTGTATCAAAAACTCGCCTAAAGGAATACAAATACCACCTCAAAAATCCTTCCATTACAAATATCCATAATAAATAAATAAATTTTATCAATATATACATATTTACAAACGCTTAAAACTTAACAGAGTAAAACTCTATTTTAATATAAAATAGAACGTTTTAGTTAATTTTAATTAATATCATTATTTGGTTTCTCCTTGTGATTTATTTTTTAGATATAGTGCCAGTACTTTATTATTTTAAATAGTTTTTTCTGCTGCTGATTTGTTTCTTAGCTCACTCCAGACTAATCCATAAGTATATTCTTAGTATATTCTTTCGATAGCATCTCGCCGTGCAGCTTTGCAATTTTGAAAAATATGTCACCTTGATTAATTTATTGTCACTATATTTTGTGCCATCAATTTATTTTTAGCAATTAGTCACCACTTCTGCAGATATATTTTAGTTATTAATAACAGTGTTTATAAAAGAAATTGGACTAATATCTCCATCTTTAATTCTAAACCGAAGAAAACCTTCTAAAAACTCTTCATAATGTTCAAAGCCATTTCTCGGCCTTGTTCTAACTACTTCTTTTCTATTGTTTTCTCCAAGAATTTTTGATCTGTCATAACAAGAAATGAAAAGGAGTTACCGATTCAACCAATTTTAAATTTGTCTTCTTTGTATGGTTCCAGGCACGTATTTATAAGCTCTCGCCAGATGTTTACTACACCAGATAATGTCACACTATCATTTTGAAACTTATCTAGGGCTCTTCCAATAGCCAACAACAGTTGTTTTAGATCTAATTAATTTTTATATAAATTCATATCACCTATTTCTTTAGCAATTGTTATTTGTACATGGCTAACAATTAATACACTAGACCATACTTTACCATACACTAAAGCATGGCAAATTGTTCCTCAATATACTTAACTTATTGTAATGCTTATGATTCATTTAACATTGAACAGTAGCTACTACATATTATTACCTTTTACTAATAATATCGATTAGTCAGATATAATATATCTACTTTTAAAATCTACATATCCTTATCACGAACCTACTATATAGTTAAGAATATATTAGAATATACCTTCGTTATTATTTTATAACATTCAATAATGTCCTTAATTTGTCGTTTTAAAAATATGAATATTTCTTCAATTTCAAATTTCTCATGAGTTACTTTACCATTCTCGATACAATATGTTCTTTTGTTTTATAAAAAATTCAAATTTCTTTTTCTTTCTCTAGAATATTATTATCCAAACATAATTCTAATTGCCATACTTCGATGGTTTTACTTGTGTCTAGACAATATGATGCTTTAAATTTGTTGATAGTCCATCAAGCAGAAATATAAAGGTCTACTATATCTACTGATACTCAAGTTTCAGTAGGTACTTATAGTGTGTCAGTAAATGGAAAAGCCAACTCTTAATTGTATTTTTTTCAACCTATAATTCGGTTATATGTTCCCACGTAGTAGTAAAGTACAGGTTATGATTATAATAATATATGCTATTTGGCTATGATATAAGCAAAATCGTACATCAATGTATCAAACATTGAAAGAAAAATAATTTTTGATTGAAATATTTAGATTTCTGGATTCATTATTTAGATTTAATCTCCGATTTAATGGTTTTATCACTTTAAAACAATTTAAATAATAATGCTACGAAAGCAACAAAACATCAAAACATATTATACACAACAGTTAATGCGCATTCGCTAATCATCGCATAAATTAAATTAGCACCATTAGAGATGACTAAAACTGGACTAGGTTTGGTGTTAGTAGTGCTAAAATTTACACAAAGCCAAATATTTAATATACTCCTAATGTAAGCTAAAATTATTACAGTACAGTACAAATCACAATGTCCTAGTTTTTGCGCCGAACGTTTACAAACTATAATTTTACGATACGATAATGGAAACAAACAGCTGTTAATTATAAACATCATACATTTACACAGCAAAAGTGAATCAATACCACATGTTTATCGACTGTAACTTAATTAACTTTTGTTATAGACTGTCTTTTAAAGAGATTCCAATATTACTAATGACTATCTCCATTCCAAGATTACTAATGACTGATTTTTGAATTTGACTATAAAAGTGTAATTCTTCAGAACAGGAAACTAAATTTTGTTTTTTAGAAAGAAAATTTTCATTTCCGTAAAGGTTATATTTATTTATTCATCCCATTATACGATATAGTTAATTATTGTTCTTTTTATTTGTCAGCAACACTGAAATAGTTCTCCAAATAACACCGAAACACGATACTGCACTCGAGGCGCTTTTGCCAACCAAGTTGGCATCATTTAGAGATTATTAAAACTAAACCTATGCTAATACTGTGTCCTATTTATACCTAAACTATGGCTACGGTTCAGTGAACCGCTGCGACGGATCAGTGAACCATGATTTACTAACCAATAAAGCGGGCTGTATGGGATTGGCCCTCTGTCACTATGCATACATTTTGAAATTTCCAAACTCTCAAATGCATCCATCTGTCTGGAATTTGTTACATTCCTAATTAATCTTAAATTGCTACCATCTATTTTATGGTTGTTCTCAAACGCATGCTGGGAGACACTAGACTTATCTGTCCTACCATATTTGAGATGAGCCATATGCTCGTTGAATCTAGTTTGAATTGACCTTCTAGTTTGTCCAACATACTTTTGATTGCAGTCTTCACAGCTAATTTCGTAAATCCCCGACTTTCCCTTAGTTTCTATTTTGACTTTTGGATTGCCTAAAAGTTGTTTTAGTTTTATTCCGATGAATAAACCACTGGCAAAACTTTAGCAATACCAAGGGTGACAGGAGGTTCGTAAGGAATAGATATGAGTTTTGGATGCTGTTTCTCTTTTGGATTTTGAAAAGTTGAGGAATTTCGAAGTGTCTCTTTAAATTTACGTTTCCTAATCATTTTATCAATTAAACTTACAGAATATCTATTACTCACAGCTATATCCCTAATCAATGCTTTTTCTTTTTCAAACCTCTCCTTATTTAGCGAAAAAGTTGAAATTCGCCATTTTGTGTTGAGTCAGTGATCAATTAATATTTGATTAATGTGATCAGTCGTCATATTTTTGTCTACACGGACTGCATTTCTTTCGAAAATTGAGATATCTAAAAATTCTGCAAATGAAAATTTAAGTATAAAAGAAACGGCAAATGGTTAAAAGATTTCTTAAACTTTTATGAGGTCTGTACTCAGATTAACATAAATCAAAATATAATCTAAAACTTGTTTTATGTATATTCTGTTTATTAGTTAGTGTAGAGTCATAACTTTTTATTTAAAAATATAAAAATTTCAGAGATTAACAGGTATCCTATATTCGAACTTGAACCGTTGCGAGATATAAATCGTACTTCGTTTTTAATTGGTTGTTATTCATAGTTTGTGTTTAGGAAAACTATAATATATACCTACTGCTATGTTTCACGCAAAGGTTTAATAAATTTGCATAGCATTTCAGGGTCGTTTCAGTTATTATGAATCATAGCGCACTATATACAGCGTTAAGAGTAAGCCTTGGTAAATGTTTAGTACAAAATCAAAAAGCTTAATATGAGGACATTTGTACTGCCTCTATTTCAAAGTAATGTAAAATATAATATGTAGTATGCAGGGTACGCAGGTATGCAGTAGTATGTAGTATGTCCCAAAAACATACCGACAAACTTTAAGGTGTAGTAGGTGATTTATTTAGTTGGACACCACTGAATTTTGTTCAACATTTTTTGTTTCAACTACACTTCTTGTTGGGAGAAAAAATGTCTTTATGACAATAAACATTCCAAACATGCCAATTTTAAGACCGCCATCAGAACATTAACTTTGTTGATTTTTAATTCAAAATTTGTATTGACAATGGACGATAATTCTCATTCAAGAACTTACCGATATGCACCTTGCTTATGGTGCATCAAATTGTGATGGAAGAAAAGCTACACGCTTGTGTGTATAGAGATATCCAGAACGCCGGCAACCTCATCATACAACCTTTGCTTTCATCCATCATGTGGGAAAGTGGGAATCTAAAGCGTTCTGGTGGTGGTGGTCATCTGAAAACAATAATCCAGAAGTGTTCGCGCAATTGCACACCAAATGGGATCCTCCAAGTTGACGGTACACCGTGTCATATATGAACAATTCCTCTACCCCTACCATTTACAACTCGTACAAGCTTTAAATCCTGAAGATTATCCACATCGATTAGCCTTTTGCCAATGGATTTTGTGGGTCACAACTTAAGAGAACCTAACTTCGGGAGACAACCCGAAGCAACCACATTTGGCATGATGAAAATCCTCACTCTGTGGTCACAATAACAATTTTATTGTTATTGTGTTGGAAGTTGGAATCCAAGCTTTAATAGCTATTGATCCTGTGCTTATGGAGTTTACCCTTGTTTGAAAAATACTTCGTTAATAATAAAATCATAAGCAAATAAATCACCAGGAAAATATATATTTATTATTCCACGTATAACACCAGTTTTTGTAATCTTCATAAATTGCGAATTACTTAAAGTAAAAAAGAACAGAACTGAACAGACCCTACTTCAATTTAAAAAATTTACATTACAAATTTTTATGAAGGAAAGGAAACGGTAAATGAATTCAGAAATGATATGGAAAAGAACGATTACCTACTTGAAATGTAAATAAAGACTGCAGTGAGATGCAGTGAAAAGATAAATAATTTAAATGTGCCATTAAAGTACTCGTTTACTACTCCTTCAATTGCTATAGTTTTTGAGTTGTTATAACGTTGCATGAAGTTATATTATTTTACTACGTTTTAATGGAATACAATTAATATTTTCCCAAAGATGGATACGGATTAATTTGAATCCGATATAAGGATTAGATATAAGGATTTGATATAAGGATTATTTTGAATCCGAAAACTTTTTGTTCCAAAATAATAAGTGAAAGAGAAATGCCCATGCATTCCAAAAATAAATAGCAATATAGCAGTAGAGCCATAATTAGGTATTTAAATTAAATCGAGCGACCTTCTTTTAAAACCTCTGGAAACTGAAATACGTCGGACACTATAAATATATTTTAACTTACCTTAACCTTTTAAATGAACTCTTTTCCAGATTTCTTCTTTTTAGTTTTATTAACATGCTAATTTGGTTTAAAAGTCAGAAGAGATATAAACCAGAAATCGATAAAATACCGTTTAGTGAATGTTACAATAAAAAATTCATGCCTCCATTTGACCTTATAACTGTGTCTGTGACATTGACCGAAATAGAGTCGCACTTGTGCTATTCTTTATTGGAATGTACAATTAGATTACAGAATACGATACTTCTAAAATACCTAATAGGTATATAAAAATGAATACATTTACAGTTACTTATATTTATGTTTCAGTCTCTTTCTAAACACCTATGGAGATATAGATATTTTCGTGGACATGTCATTTTTAGGAAAAAAAAACAAAGAAAAACGTAAAATAAAGAGTTTTTCTTTACTATGAAATATCTTCTCGTCGATAATTTTGCGTGTTCATTGGTTCTCAGAACGAAACATAGTTTTTAACAGTTATGAGAAAATATATTTCAAAGATTTATAAGACAGTAGCCTTTATAAAACAATAACAATAAACCATAAACAATCAGCAGAAAACAATGCACACTTTGTTTAACTTTCTTGTTTATAGGTTGATTTTAAAAACGCATAATTCTTCATATCAGAATTGGCCAGTCGTTCGCATAGCATATATATGCCTACATATACCAAGGATATTCCATTAAAAATATAAAAAATAACTGGATATTTATATTTCGGAAACATCGCACATTTTGTTTTTGCAAGGACAAATACGGATTCTACAAGAAAAATTATGATAAAAGTGTAATTTGAGATATTTTGTATCCTACAAATAACGAGTTTTTGAATATTTATAGATATTAAAAAAGTTAGCTTTCCATAACTGCATATATAATTAAAGAAGCCTTTATTATTAAATTAAATTTTGTTAATAATTATCAAAAAAGAGGCTGTCGTTATCAATGTTTTTAACCTCCCTTATATTTACTGCTCCTTAGGTCAACTTAATGTTATGAAAACTTGTGAATCACCACACAAGTCATCAAGAGGCGCACCTCAGAGGCTATCTAGTGTTGCTCTTAAGGTTGATACATAACAATATACTCGAATTAGATAATGAAACAATATTTAATTTAGCTTTAGGCCCGTCGTTCACGGAGAAACTGATTTTTGACTATCAAGACGATTCCGAGTCCATGCCTACATAGAAATAAATATAAACTGCAGATTATTTGTGACTGCTACGGAAATGCAACAAGACGATGGAAAGTTTCCTTCATTTTACAGACTGAGCAAAGACAGCTATAAACTCATCGTAAAATAGAATTCATCCTGCAATAATAATAGCTAACAGAAATATAAGTTACTCATCCAATCCAGGATATTTTTCTACTTCCTGAACAAATCTTACCTTCAAACTTTGGCCATTCATGTTTGTTATTTTTGTTAACAAAAAAAAATCATGCGGACTATAAGAAAATATGACTCGGCGACCTACAAGTCCAGACTCTGGCGATTTATAACTTACCAATAAGCTACCGATCAGCAATTGATAAGTCAGTGTACGAGATATGATTAAAATCAACTGAAACTGGAAAATGATGGGCCTTATTGTCCATAATGAAATCAAAGAGTTCAAGAGAACTCAGAATCTAGAAAACAAAAACAACTTTGAACTTATTTCATCACTATTATCAATACCTGTATGTACTAAATCATTAAAATATTCGTTGTTATCACTGACCGTTGCACTTGTTTAAGAAAATCATTTGTTTTCCACTTATGTAAATAAGTAAGTAAGTTATTAAGTATAAAAGTTTTATTCATTTCGCAATTGAGAAAATCATACATACTAAAGCAGTTTGGTAGTTCTCTGTCTAACAAAAGATAATTTAAGGATATATGCCCACGCAGTGCTTTCTATTTAAATCCAATATATGCAGAAATATCTCATTAAAATGCTGGTGATTGCCATTTTGTCTTGACCTTATAATCTAGAAACATAATGATAGAAGCGAGTAAGCTACTTCTTTGAAATACGGCACTATTATCAATTGATTGCGATTTTTTACTGAAAAATAATTCAGTTTTAATTCTCTATACATGATACGAAATGCATGGACGGGTAACTATGGCCGTTTGGTGTACAGGTAGGAATTATTTTAGTTTCTATTCAATATTATATTCCGAGTTCTATTCTATTTACAGCGCATGCCAAACAATTTCACAAATACTTATTTGTTTCCTGTCTATTAATATTTGTTAGTAACTGCGAGAGTACACCTGCATCATTAATCAGAACAGAAGCCTTCAACAGTATTATCCCGCTAAATTTGTCTCTTCCGCTAAAGAGCTACATTACAACACTATTACAAAAAAATAAACAAAATGAACTTATTTACTTACTTACTTACAAGGAACGTAAGTAAGTTGAACTTACTTACAGTAGCCCTCCCTAAGAGATACCTTTAATATTTAAGTCAAGTGAGGAAATTGCTTATATGTGAGAGATGAATAAATCAGTAATTATAAAGTTATTATATAATTCTATTACTGTCATTCCTAAGATATAATACATACAGTTAGCACATTTACATTTTCAAAGGACTTCTTAGGAATCCCTGTACTACTGGTTGCATAACTTGTGACATTTCAGTGTTGTAGCAGAGACTTATACATTGTAGATTCTATAAGTGTCTGGTTATAGTACATATAGCTTAGGAATCACAATTTACATCCCTGTAATGTTCTTTAATACCTGTATTTGTGTAAAGCTTTAGCTCGTAATCAACCAGCTCTACAAATTATTATTATCATACTCTTATACAATTAAAGAGAAACATAGCTGTTGTCAAATCATTGAGAGCAATAAAGTAATACCATTCTAAATGAAGACATGACAGGGTTATGATGATGAGCGCCAGACTAGGTGGGATCATTAGTTACATTAATGATAGGAAGTGACTAACTTCGCAGTTTTGGCATCCATTCTCATTCCATTTTAGCGTTGGAATTGTTTAGACTACTTTAAGTTGAGTAGAACAGTTTTTACCTGTGGTAGATGGACTCAGGGAAGGCCAAACAATTACACTTTAGGTGGCTAAATAAAATTTCGTACCAAATATATGACATTCCAGTAAATGGTTTCAGCATGTGCAGTTTGACTATATTCACTGTCTTTAATTTAAAAGTTGAGCCCGTTTTTGTTTTTTTTTACAAAATATGTGAATTGCGAGGATCAACGTTGATTTTGTACAAAAGAAAAAAAGCATAATCAGTTTTAACTTGTATGCGTCCTAGATTTAATTTCAGTACACGTGCTAATGTAATTTTTTTAGTAGTTTGAGTAATTACAAAAAACGAAAAAATAGATGATTGGTTTGTTTCCTCTATATTATTTTGTCGTTTCCTCTATATTTTCCATGTGGATTTATCTATATTACTTCGATATAGCAGAACGCACAGAAATAACGTAACCTGAAGACTAGCCACAGTGTTAATGATGTGATGCATGATGATAATAATAACAATAGTTGCAACTTGTGATTCATTCTGTTTACTAAGACAGGAGTGTTGTTTAGCAGTATTTCAAAAGTAAACAGTAACGTCATTGTTTATTAGATAAAAGTATACGTATAACATTAATATTTAATTTGTATAATGGTTCATTTTGCACGACTTTAAATATTTTATTTTCTCTCGCATACTATATTTAAGAATGTAACGTTCGTTTTATGTGAATTCTTCCGACTTTTCACAAGGAACTCTCTAGAAACAAATTCAATGTAGGAATAGGAAAATTACTAATCTTATTATTAATTGATTTAAAAATTCAAGGTTTGCATTTCATAATTTAACAGTAAAATAAATATATAGACTGCAGTAAAAATATATGAGATAAAGTTCATAAACTGCGTAATTCGGTTTATAGATTTTACAGCAAGCATTAGTTTCTATGGTTTTGAGAAGACTCCACAATATCAGAAAAGTGTAATAATGTTGAGGGAAGAAAATAATTAACATTTATTTTTTGACTATAAACCCATAATTAATTGCTAATAATATATCAATATCTAAATTTTACATCCTGCATCCAGATTTGAACCTATTCACCTAATCGTACATACCTCCAGGGAAATTTTCATCAATCTTTCATAAGTTTATTTAGATTTATTTGGTGGTAGCCAACTTTCTTAAATAAGCAATATGAATCATTAACATTTTCAGTAGATACATGATCTTATATATTAAAAAAAAAAATAGGTATACTTAACTCAATCATTTTTTTAAATGACACTTGACAATAATCATTTTGTGACTTGTATTAGAACTTGCATATGACACATTTAGCAAGTTTGTCAAAAATATTTTTTAAATTAAACAGAATATCAGATGTACAGGGTGACCCATTCGTCTGGGATTCCTTTATTTCTCCACTATTATCAACTTTAGAAAAAAATATCTAATACAAAAGCTTTCAGAAATAATAGGGGCTACAATTTGAAATTAGTTACAGATTTACAGGGTGTTCGCATCCTTCCAAACCTATAAAAACTTTCTTATTTTAAATGGATCACCCTGTATATTATTAGCTCATTGGATTCCTCATCGCAAGTGCTTTCAGTCCATATAACATTTGTTATAGCTAAACTTTATAGTTTCGAAGATATTTAATATTTTGTGTAAAAAATGACAAATGCAGACTTTGGTGAAAATAACAGTATCTTCCTTAGTTTTTACATTTCGATAATAAATATTAGTATTCGTTTAGTATAAGCCATGGCGAATATTTTGCTGTATATAAATGTTTTATAAATTATACAGGGTAATGTCTGTAACTTATTTGTGGTGTATTTTGACGATTCATAGTTGGTTTCTTTTGGGATTACACCACCTGTAAAATAACAAAAAGCAGAAAACCAGAAGTATACAAATTAATTATTCAAAGTGTAGTAACAAGGCAAACTTCTAAAGTTTGCCCCAAAAAACCACTGTATTAACGTGTGATAAAATAATATTTGATATATTATCTAAATTTTATCAGTGGTTTTTCAGTTTTATACAAAATTTTATAATATTACATGTCATATTCTAAAATATGTCCAAATAAAATAGTTATAATAAAAAATTAAAAGAAATTAAACACTTAACTAGCTTTCGTCTAGACGTTTCGAGTTGATCCTCAACTCTTCTTCTGTAGACTATTTTTATGTTGAGAACTCTTTATATGAACGAGAAGTAGTTCTTGTCAGATTGACATTTTTAATTTAAATTGTCCTTTAATTTAAATTAAAAATGTCAATCTGACAAGAACTACTTCTCGTTCATATAAAGAGTTCTCAACATAAAAATAGTCTACAGAAGAAGAGTTGAGGATCAACTCGAAACGTCTAGACGAAAGCTAGTTAAGTGTTTAATTTCTTTTAATTTTTTATTATAACTATTTTATTTGGACATATTTTAGAATATGACATGTAATATTATAAAATTTTGTATAAAACTGAAAAACCACTGATAAAATTTAGTCAATATATCAAATATTATTTTATCACACGTTAATACAGTGGTTTTTTGGGGCAAACTTTAGAAGTTTGCCTTGTTACTACACTTTGAATAATTAATTTGTATACTTCTGGTTTTCTGCTTTTTGTTATTTTACAGGTGGTGTAATCCCAAAAGAAACCAATTATACAGGGTGTTAATAATCTCGTAGCAAAATTGGAAAACTGTAAGGACCAATATCTCGTTTATTTTAAATGGAACACCCTGTATATTTTTAATGGATCAGATTCAGAATTGAAAACTCTATCGATCCATATTAGTATGTTATATACCCAAAGATAATAGTTTTCGAGTTATTTTGAAATTTAAAATATTTTACTCTTTGGTTACAAGTAAACATAAATTATGAGCCTAGACATTAGTCAAACACAAGTTAGTAAGTGTTTAAAGGATAACCAATTTCATCCCTACAAGATTAAGTTACATCAAGCTCTGCGTTCAAATTACTTTGAAAAACGACTACAATTTTCCGAACAGATGTTGGAAATAATAAACAATAAAAAAATATTTCTAAATTTTGTAATGTTCAGCGACGAAGCAACGTTTCATAAAAATGGAAATATGAATCGTTGCAATTTTCATTTTTATTCAACAGAACAACCAAATTTTTTGAGAGTTGTCAATAATCAAGGCTAATGGACTATAAATTGTTGGGGAGCAATTTTAGGAGAGCGCATAATAGGTCTATATTTTTTTGAAAATCCACTTACAGGAGAGACATATTTAGATTTTTACAAAATTACCTTTTGGAATATCTATCTATTGGATGATATTCCCTTAAATATCTTACCAATACTATGGCTTCAGCAGGATGGTGCCCCCGCGCACTATAGCGTTAATGTAAGGAATTTTTTGAACGGATATTTTCCAAATAGTGGTCGAGGGGGTCCAGTAAATTGGCCTGCCCGTTCTCTAGACTTTACATGTCTGGATTTTTTCTATGGGGATACGTCAAAGATAGAGTATACAGCATGTTTCCGACAGCGGACGATATGAAAGAAAGAATTAGACATTGCTTCCGAAACATTACACCAAATATCCTAAGAAATGTGCAAGTTTCATTTCGAACAAGACTTGAACTGTGCATTCAGCAACAGGGTGGACTGTTTGAAATGAAATAAAATAAAATTTAACGAGACTGTTATTGTCTAAGCGTAGGTTAATCTTTAGAAGGGTTGAGCAAAATCTCATTTATATTAAAAAAATCAAAAATTTATTTTCATTACATTGTACTGATAACTTTTAAAAATATCATGTTACGTTAGTTATTTATTTGAATAAAAAAAATATTACAAGAGTTTGATTTAAATCATGATTTTAATTATGATTTAAATTCACTTGATAAATTTTGTAATCCAAGTCATCTAGGCTCATAATTTATGTTTACGTGTAACCAAAGAGTAAAATATTTTAAATTTCAAAATAACTCGAAAACTATTATCTTTGGGCATAATAACATACTAATATGGATCGATAGAGTTTTCAATTCTGAATCTGATCCATTAAAAATATACAGGGTGTTCCATTTAAAATAAACGAGATATTGGCCCTTACAGTTTTCCAATTTTGCTACGAGATTATTAACACCCTGTATATAGCAAAAAATTATTTTCATAGTTACGTATTTCTCTGGCGCGATTACACATTATTCATATATCCGTAGGCTTGTAGGTAGGAAGCAAAATATTTGTATACTTTAAGGTTCTTCCTGTCGGATTTTTTGATCTTGTAAAATTTCTTAAAATATGACGTCGATTGTTGCAAATTCTTATTAAACTACCGTTTAATATATTAAAATTTAATAGATTCTGTTGAACTGTGAATCAAATTACTCGTGTAGGTATTTTCATCAAGCGTCAAACAATATATGATTTCTAAACGATTTGTTTCCTTGTTTGGGAAAACCGGAATGTTACGCCGTCCTACTAGAATGCTGCTAGTTTAGTAATGGTTATTTTTAACAAATTAGTAACATTATCGTTAGCAGAACCATACGACCTTTGACTTTTAACTTGGTTTAGAATTAGCAGTAATCTGGAATATATTGGCAACTATATTTTATTTATTACTAATGTTTAATAAGACCTATATTTTACATGTAACAAGTAACCTTTTACTAGTTGAAATAATAAACTAAAATTAAATTGAATATCTATATTTGCATTGCTTGAAACTGATTATGAATATTTGTGATATTTTATTACATATTTGAAGAAATATTATATGTACTCAAGTATCATTTGGGTCGGCTTTTTGAAGATACCAGCCTCAGTAACAATAATATTTATAATAATATTTCAAGAAAGTCTTCAAATTGTATAATATAGTAAAAGGTTATTTTTTTGTTTAAATGTACAAATACATATGATGGAATAGAATAGATTTACAAAATCCAATGAAAAATATAATGGAGAATACATATATGAATAAATGATATTAATCTTTCAATGGTAAAATAAGCAATTGAATTTTTGCTATTATTATATTTGTTTTATTATAATTATTACCGCACCACCCACGACTCTTGCTTCACCGAGGGCTCCTATAATCAGTACCACAAGCTTCACATTTTGTTTTGAATGGAGTTTACTGAGTTCGAAGGTCTCCACATTTTATTAGTTTCTCCTCCTCTTTCAAGACAATGTTTTGGTCTCGAGAACTCGATGACAAACAATTGTCTTGAGCTGGTGATCGTTAGTGATTGGAATCTGACTGAGAGTGGGAAATGAGTAGTTTCAATAAATTCAGCACTTCTCATTCTCCACAACTGATCCAATGTTTCCCGGAGTCTCTCTTATTATCAGTACTACAAGCTTCATGCACTGGTATTTCGTCTATTATTATTATTATTATTATTGCAAATTTTGTATTTGTCAAAATTTAAAATGAAAAGACAAACCTGTATGAGAAACCTGAGGAAATGAGAACCTGTATTACCCTAGTAGTGTTTTATTTTAAATCTTTTCTAATAATAATTCCGAGAATAATTCTATCTAGGTCTATCCAGTAAAATATATTCCTTGTATAGATTTCATGATTATTATTATATTATTATTATTATTATTATTATTATTATTATTATTATTATTATTATTAATAATATTTTTGTTTTTTTTGCAGTTGGCTGGTTTGGCTCTCATAATAGTTGGGATCGTTTACAAACTGAACATAAAAGAGGCCTCAGGTATATTACCTTCAGATTTTGGCCTAGCTCCAATTCTGTCCATCATAATTGGTGTTATTGTGTTCATCACCGCCTTCCTAGGATGCTGTGGAGCCGTGAAAGAAAGTACCTGCATGTTGACCTCAGTAAGTACCTACCTAGTTCGAAAAAAAAGTTTAGGGCCTTTATGTCTTGAAACGTTTACTGTAAAAGTTAATAAGATAGGTAACCCTAATATAAAACAGCAAATATGGAGCAATTCACAAGAACATTGTCAGCAAGATTAAACAAAAAGTATCCCCATGCAGTGGCTCTTATGCAGTGGAATTATTGGAAAACGTATTTTGTTTGCAACTTGTAGACCAGCAAAGGTCTACTGTCATTTTGGAAATTTGTCATAAACATGTCATAAAAGTCGTGGATTTGAATATATAAGGTTTGTTCCTGCAGGAGTCCAAAACTGCCAATAACTGTCAGAAGCATGCGCATTACAAATCTAAGCGTTCCAACAAGAGTCGAACGACAGTTCAGGATTTCTTGTCCTTTGTTCCAGCTTGAGTCAGGGCAGTTTGCTGATAGTTTGAAAAGTTCACTGATTCTTCGGAAACTCATAGTCCGGTGCATGCGCAATGCGCATTAACCAAAACCATTTACCAACTTTAACCTCAATTATTGTACGCTGCCTATTATTAATTTTATAACTCAACAAACAATAACTATTTGTTCAGAAATGGATGATATTCCTCAATAATTTATAGGTTTATTGTTCTCTTCTTCTTCTGCTCTTAAGTTCTCTAAAAATCCGGTGTTCCAGCAAAAATCAGAAACTAATCTAAGATCAGACATGCGCATTAAATAGCAATCCCTAACTGTCAGGGATTTATCAGAGATTCTATGCAGGAACAAACCTTTAATATATAATTATGACGTTACTTACATCCTCCGCCTATATGGCGCAAAATTTTAGTGTAAGCACATCTTCAAGTCAATATGAGCTGATTTTACTCTGAGAAATGTACGGTAATGAGAGATCAAAAGCACTGTGTAGCGTTTGATGTTAGAGGTGCTGGTCACTCATATGGGTAACGGTGTATAAACTCCGCTCCATATACCTACTGCATTTTGTAGTGTTTATTTTGCTTTTCAGTTAAGATTAAATTTAATACAAATGGCCATAACAATATTATTTCTAAAATGAAGTAAATGAAATACGTTTTCTAATTCACAACCGGTGCAACGAAAACACTAATCATCCATTATAAGTACACAATGAGCCGTTTCAATTAGGGATTTTCTAGTATCTCTGTGCTTGTAAACTTTAGGTGAACGGTATGAGAACCTGCAAAAGTCAAGGGGTCATGATAGTCACTTGATTAAATATTGTGATTTTCCTAAATTTGTAATATTTATTTACATAATTAAGCAAGGCTTGCAAAAGATTAATCAAATGACTAATTTGATTTTTAATATTTAATATCGGATATCACTCCTCTAAATTTCTAAATACATATTTAACTATATAAGCTTAGAATTCAAAATAATTTAACTGTCTTATTAATTAAATAATAACAATAACAAATTAATAATTTGTTAGCTTTCGCGTTTTAGAAAAACTTATTTTCAAATAGAATTTTATAATAGAAAATACAACTTCACAATTGGTAACAATAGTTCAGTAAAAATATCTGCGTTTATTAACATGAGAATAATATTTTTTCTGTTAGGCAAATCCAGGTTCTAAAAACTAACCATATGCTACCATACTATTCCATTTGTACATTTTGTAATGTCTTTTTATTCGATATTTTTCAATCTATGGCAATTAAAGTTAGAAAATATACAAGTAGGTATTATATTTTCAGGCATATTAACGACCTCCATTAATAATCTCTAATCAATTGGCGTTTTCTCGTGATTATAAAATATATGGGTATTATAGTATTTTTAAAAATGTAAAAATCATGTTTTTAAATATACCTACCAAAGCTGTAATTTCATCACGGTCAGCAACTAGTATTTGGTTTTAAACGCATCCGTAGCGCGCTTTAGAAATAACTATCCGTACTATATGTTTTAAAATATCAAAAAATTTACATTCTAGTATTATCAAAATATACTATGATTTCCCCTTTTCTATTTAAAACTAATATCGCAGTTGCAATATGCACCAAACACTAACAAAAGTTTTATATACTTACATGTTTTATATCTTTTCAAATAATATAAAATATTAAAAAAAGGATACCGTCTTAGTAACTAGAAATGCAATCGTACTCCAGGATTTGTTTCAACAGCTGAATTTATATCTAAAAATTGATACACGAACATATACTACAGCTTTCTGCCTTTTTTAAAGTTGATATGTAGTGAGATACCCATCAGTCCTAGCTACAATATTCCGCTTTGTATGTTATTGATAAAGTCGAAATAGAAGATTATTAAGTATATTTAACTATTTTCTGGTAGAATTGATGAAGTTATATCTTTTAACTTATTCATCTTGTACTTTGTACTGTACCTAGGTACTGTCCAAAGTAATATAACGGTTGATCTTTGACTGTCCACCTAAAACTAATGAGGTTTTCGAGGTTTCCCTGATTCCACCACTAAATAGTGGTTAGGGCTTACCAACATTCTTCTAAATAATAATATGCCGGCCCCTCTCCCACACAAGTATCCTACTTTCTGGTTGATCCTTAAGATTAGAATGGGAGGGTATATTATTATTATTTTTATTATTATTATTATTATTATTATTATTATTATTATTATTATTATAATTATTATTATTATTATTAATTGTATAATTTAATTTATAGTGTAGCCTTTTGTTATTTTTTTTTGGCTAAATAGTTATAAATAATTATGTAAACAGTTAAGTAGGCCAATAGATAATATAAAAAATATACCACTAATACACTCTTTAATTAGATTACCACAATTGGACAGTTTCAGACAATGAATGATATTTTTTAAAAAGATGATTTTAATAAAAATCATCTTTTTAAAAAATTGTAATAAAAAGATGATGATAATAAAGACTCATTTACTTAGTAGATAGGTACCTAACTGCTTTTTTTCTTTTAGTACGCCATCATTCTTTTAACTATATTCATCATCCAAGTAGCCATTGGAGTATACGTTTTTCTCCAGATCAAAGATACCAACGAATTCCGATCAAAGATTAGACAAAATGTCCAGAGACCATTTGACAATAGATTCAAGAACCCCGAAGCAAATGAAACCATGCAAGTTACTCAGAGGCTTGTAAGTATGAATCTATTTTAAAAACCTACATAGGAAAGGAAGTAGTCTAAGGAACAGTAATATATTTTAAATATTTTATTTTATATATTTATATAAAAAGTAAATAAGCTCTTTTAAAAAATAAAATTACATATTTTTATTTTTATCTGCAGGGTACCTAATCTTTTAGTTGCTGTCAGCAGTGAATTGCCAAATATCAAAATATTATAATTTAGCAAAGCGAGGCATAGCAGTTAATTACTAATTTAATTTCTTTCTTCTGTTTTTCAAGAATACACTAATTTAGTGTAAATTGACAATAATTTTAACAGATAATTAGTACTTTGAATTGTTAATTAAGGTACTTTGAAGACAATCCGCTACATAATATTTCTGTTTGGAAATACCAAAAATTTAACTGCAAAACCTTTTAAAGTTTGGTTAAAGCATAGAGCGTAATTTAAAGGCATTCAGTTTCTAAGCTCTAGAAGTTAGGACCAATGTAGCGAACTCGGTAGCGAATAACTATTTTCATCTCATCATAATTGGGATTCATGTTTGATAAAAAATTTATACTTTGCAAATCATATTACACAATTAAGAAGCCTTTTAGAATTCTTCAATTTATAGTCGGAAGTACTAGAGAATTTAGTGATTAAGTTGCTTTACGTTTCTATTGTGAGATCTCTTTTGCAATATGCTTCTATAATCTGGTCCCCATACTACAGAGTTCATATTAATAGTATCTGGTTAGTATTGAGCGAATCTACCACAAGTTGTTAAAATATTGGTTATCCTCAAATTATCTATCAGAACTTGAAAGTCGTCGCAATATATACAGAGTGTCTCATCTAAGACGCGGTGGACAATTGCAGAGCCTCTATTAAATATCAGATTTTGACGTTTTAGGGTATGATTAGGACCACCTAAGAGTGTCTTTTAAAATTGTTTTCAAACATACAGGGCGTTCTAGTGAAGAGGGACGAATCAAACATATAAATAGAACACCCTATATATTTCGGCAGTAACGGATTGGTTCCTCTTTAAGCTACCAAACATAATTTTGTTTTTGAAATTTGTATGTGGCGTTATCTCAGAACAACGTGTTTTTTCAGAGTTAATTGAAAAAATTAATTTGGAGCTGTATTCAAAAATTAAGGGAAAATATTTAATAGGCCCGTAGAACATAAGCGGCCTTTAAGGATCTGTAGTGTATGAATTCGTCTCGCCGGGTATATTCGTCAGGCGAGTTTCATGTCTTTTTATTGTATGGTTTTTATAATAGGTTGTTTTTATGTACCCTTACTAGGATATAGGAAGTTTGTACGTTTAGACTAGACAGAAAATAAAAACATTAAGCACAGAGCAATTTTTATGTGTTATTCATATTGAAAGACATTACAGGGTCACAGTATGAAAATTTATATTTTTTGTACAGAGTGTTTTTCACAAAAGTGACAAGTTAATCAACTTTGAAACGTCCATATCTAAGTTCTTTTAAATGGAACACCCTGTATTTTTTGCGGCATGTAATACATCACAAATAGCTCTACAGTATTCATTAAGGTTTCTCTACACCGACCTCTCATATATTTTTGAAGATACAGCCCTTTTCCCTAAAAAGTAACTCTACTTTTAAAATTTTCTTCAGAGCTGGCTACCATCCAACTACTTTTTTACCGTAATACACACCTAATATAAGAACAATCTAATACTTAATATGATTAAAAGTAGGGATCCATTGTTCTAATCTGAATATATGTTTATCCTTAACCAGGTATCTGTTCCAAGTTTTTATGTATTAGACAAGCTAATAATGCATTTTAAACAATTCTAAATAATTTCTTGAGAATATGATTTTTTATATAATTAATCTTAATTTCAGTTACACTGCTGTGGGGTTGATGGACCTGATGACTACAATAACAACCAAATTCCCCTTAGCTGCTGTCATAATACTGACCGTCAGTGTCCCAGTTTGAACAACGAAGTAAATCATGATGGTTGTGCCATGAAACTTTTTGAAGAACTACAGAACAAATCACAACTTATTGGAGGTGTAGCCATTGGTATTGCAGCTATAGAAGTAAGTCATTCTCTGTAGTTCAAGTTATTGTTTTTTACTTGGTAGAGTTTTTGAATTTTTCTTTATAGGTACTTACTTAAAACGCTGAGTATACTATTTACGCTTATTGTCTTTAATATATTTTATGCTCCATCCATATTTACATTACAAAACTGAAACAAAACAAAGACTTACCATTTCGAAGATAAATTCGCCCAAATTCCAAAATTGTTTCATTAAATATCTTGTTTTGTTTTTGTTTTCAGATACTATTCTGTATAACTTTAGCAATGTTAATGTTGGCATATGGCATACAATTTTTAGGTGTTTTGTTTAGTCTCCTCTCCAACACGCTTCGGTTTTGTCAGAATCATGAAGAGAAAGAGCCGAACTCAATAGGTATTACCTGATAAAATATGAACTGAAAAAACGTGCATGATATTGAGTTATTCATTTGTTTGAGTAACGCTGCTGTCAGCAGCTGTCATCTCGTTCTAAACTGTTTAGTTTTTCTAAGAATTTTCCATTTTCTTTTAAAAGATAGACAACCAAAGGTATTCATTCTAAGGCATTTCACAATAGCTGGTTATCATTACTTAACCGATAGATAACTAACAACTAACTATAAGTTTAGAATATGCATAGTGTAAATAAAATGTAAATGTAAATAAAATGTTAAAAAAATTAAAGCCGAAGGTCCCGGGTTTGATTCCCGGCTGCGTCAAAACAATTCAATTTTCATTCTACTACAATTTTAAGCTTATAATCAGGAAACTGGTGATTAAAATATGTTGTGAAACCGGGTGTTACTGTTATTGTTGGTTGCCTATATACTAAAATTTACTTCGTCTATCAGGCCATATTTACAAGTCAGGGCCTATTATATTATTCATCTATGGCATATACATATGTGTATGTTACATGATCTCATGTAAACCTGTATAATATTTCTATACTATTACTTCCATATGGAGCCTTCCCTATTAAACTCCTCAAGCGATTTCTGCGAAAACATCAAAAGATAAAAGATAAAACGTTCAACTTAGTGCAATTTTTATAGATCCTATAAAGGTATACTTATACTGATGGATAGGAAATTACGAGTTTAATGGATCTATTATTTATTATTCATAGTCATTAATTTATTATATTCTCTTTTTTTCAGATCATTGGTGCAGTCTTTGGCTTGTGCTTAGCAAGTTCAATTAGAAACAGCTACAGAAGACACATATATGCTTGAAGCTACTTTACCTGAAAAAGTAACACATGTGGTTGTTATAACTCGAATGTATTATAAAGTAATACCTTTTTATAAGATTGTTTTTGTTTCATATATTTTAAATTTAGTTACTTGTAGATAATGTTGCAAAGCTGTATTTTTATATAACAATATTTATCTAATGTGTAAAATTTTATATCTCGAATTTTTGTTACTTCTAATACATAGTTTGTATGTTTACCAAATAAATTAAAATTACTTTAACAGTTTTTTCTTTCACATACAGTAGAAACAAGAATTAAGCAAAGTGGAATGACCTCGCCGATCTGGTAAAATGCGGTAAAACGCATGGGCGTGCGTATTCTGTTTTACCATTGGGCACATTTCAGTTAATATTGTTAGATTTTATAAAAAAATACTAAATAAACTTATATTGACACAGTCAAACAGTGCGTTATATTGTCACCCTTGACCGCAACTGTGTGAGCGTCGCGTTGTCGCGTAGCTTCGTAACATCGTAGCCATTGGTTTCGAGCACACTCGCATTAACTCGAGCCAGGCATAGACACATACTTACGTCAAAGAGCGGTAAATTTAAAATCTTCAATACAGATCTAACACGGCCAGACTGACCATATTCCGCTCTCGGAATATAGGAAAAGTTCAGTGATGCGAGCGAGGTCACTAAATATGCAATCTTTTATTTCTTTTTCTATAAATTCTATTTAAGCAGTTTATTAGAAAAACTTTTTCAAACAATATTTAAAATAAGTATGTATCATATGTGCTAATAGAAAATAATATTACAAATCTTTAATCTTTTGCGACTTGTACTTCTTTTGCATCTAACTCTCGTTGGTCAGTTGCCCCTGGTTCAATGAAGCTCCTTGAATCGGGTTCCTCTAGATCTGTAGAGTTTGCTGTAATAAAGCGACAAATGTCACAGCTTGCAATGATCACCACACAAATTTGTTTTTCAAATAATCAACACAACAAGAGCTGTGAAACATAGAAAGACACGATGGAAATACTACACGTATTTACGATGGGTCTTTCCAATGATTTATTTTTCTTAAAGACTTGTAGACACGATGGAAATACTACACGTATTTACGATGGGTCTACAAAACACATAATATAGCTATCAATAAAGTAAAGAGACACGATGGAAATACTACACGTATTTACGATGGGTCTTTCCAATGATTTACTTTATTTAGAGACTAGTAGACACGATGGAAATACTACACATATTTACGATGGGTCTACAAAACACATAATATAGCTATCAATGCCTATGTATGAAGGCAAATATAGTCAGGTACTAACCAATATTTAACTCTAGTAAACATTCCAGATCATCTGGGGTCCAATCCTTTGGCCACATGCGTAACTGGTCCTTTGAACATTTTAAAGTTTGTCGCGTACCAATTTTTTTGAAGTACATAACGGTCATTTGCAAAGACTTTATTATGTACGGCCCAACAAACTCTGAATCGAATTTTTCAGGTCTTTGTCCCCTACTTAAGAGAACTGAATCACCCACTTTGTACTGCAAATTATCTCTTCGTTTTTTGTTTAGAGCAGTGACTTGATTTTCTGCATTTTTCCTGAGGTTGTTTATAACTTTAATGCGATCAGTAGGAGACCTACTTAATTCCGAGTCGTGCAAATCAACTAAAATAGAGCGAATTTGCGGGGTTTGTCCCTCCTGGTTGAATACTAACTTAAAAGGGGAGTGACCAGTAGTCTTTTGTTTAGTCGTGTTGAGTACTAATTGAATCTTCCACAATTTGTTCGGCCATTCTGTAGATTTCTTTGACTCCACCCGGAGCATATTCGTAATAATACGCATATATCGTTCCACTTGTCCATTAGAACGATGCGCCCCTGGAGTCGTTACATGTACCTCGATATTAAAATATTCAAGATATTTGCAATTCCCCAGTATTTACAGATTTTATATAGTTACCGGTCGTAAATAATTCAGAAAAATTTGAAAGCAACTTTAACAATTTCTGTTTATCTTCGTTACCCAAATCAGTTATTATGTCAACATCAGATTGAGCAGAAACGATGTTTACAGGAGTGCTAGGAATTATTCTTATGAAAGCACTATTCTTTAATAAAACAAGATCATGCTCATACACATTTTCTCCTATTACAATATCATAACACGAGCGACTGTGCGGTACAATAACAAGATCAAGTTTCACTACTACTTCGGGCAGTTCTACATCACAGCGTATATAAAAGAATGAATTATGTACCGTACCGTCAAACCACTGCAAAGGAGTTATACGCGGAATTTTTTTTTAGTTTCAATTTATCGACCAATAGCTCATTTATTAACGAACAAGTCGAGCCTGTGTCAACTAAGCAGTTAGTGTTATATCCGCAAATTTTTACTGGCAATGTTTGTAAACTTTCATTCGTTGGAGAAAATGAGTTGAACAGAATACGTTCTTGTTTAAATTTATTGTCGGTCACCTGACTCAGCATTCCTTCGGACTTGGGATTACTTTTATTTTGCCGCCTAAAACAATTCTCAATCTTATGACCTGAGCGTTTGCAATATCTGCAATAAAGATTGTTTTGATTTTTTAATGGAATTTCTTTACCAACTGACAATTTTTTACAATGACGTGAAATATGACCGGTTTCGCCACAATTATAACAAGAGCGTGTTTTTTTTGTGTTGACGTTGACACTTGTGAATATGTTCTCTTTCGAGATACATTAGGGTTACACAATATATCCCGCGATGAACTTTCTGAATTTTTAACGTAATTGCCCAAAAATGCAATTAAATCACTAACTGACGACGTTCCCGAGTTATATGCCGCCGTTCTTACGGTAACGTCGTCGACAGAATGTGCTATTATTTCAATTAAGTCTGCCTCAGACCAATTTGCACGTAAAGACTTTAATTTTTCTAGTTTTATTCGTCCGTATTCTGCATAACTGTGTGCATCCGAACTCCGATAGCTTACTGCATCAGCTAAAAGTTTTCCCAAATTTCTCTGTTTTGGGAAGGAAACAGAAAAATCTAATTTAAATCGTTCCCAAGTTTCTTCCTCGGGCTGCCATGCAGTAAACCACCTTTGGGCTGCCTTTAATAAAAATGGACCAACTCTACTCACGGTTTCCCTGTCCGACCAACCAAATTCATTTTTATAACCCTCGATTTTCAATAGCCAACCACTACTGTCCATATTTTCCGGGTTAAAACTTGGAAGGGCTAAGGAAGCGGGAGTTTGGGATGCAGCTGGACTCGCAGAAGACGTTGCCGACTGTTCGTTAACTCGTCGCTAAAGATCTTGTAGAACGTTTGCGATGGCTCCCAAAGAGTTTGTTAAATCTTCCATTTTTGCACTTTTTACCAACACACACTCAAAGCAACAAAAGGACACGTGTACCCCACACCTGATGTTAGATTTTATAAAAAAATACTAAATAAACTTATATTGACACAGTCAAACAGTGCGTTATATTGTCACCCTTGACCGCAACTGTGTGAGCGTCGCGTTGTCGCGTAGCTTCGTAACATCGTAGCCATTGGTTTCGAGCACACTCGCATTAACTCGAGCCAGGCATAGACACATACTTACGTCAAAGAGCGGTAAATTTAAAATCTTCAATACAGATCTAACAATATATACTTTTATACTATTCTATAGAATACTTCTAGTATATGCACTTCCACTTTTTTAACTAACACAAATAAGTATAAACACTGACACAAAGAATAAATACACTAATAATTTCACCACAAATTTTTTTAAGAAACGCGCGCGAAATAACCCAACATCACGCCACTGTTTCCCTACTACCTCGAGCGTAGTCGCTTATTTGTTCCTGATTCGACCCATCAACGTCGTTTAAGCTCAGAGAAAAGAGAACGTAAATGCAAGAATATGTATGTTAAATAAGGATGAACAGCTTGTCGTCAACTTTACGAATTTCGCAGTTGCCACATATTCGGAAATGCCTTGATATTTTTAAGTAAAAGACAAATTAAACATTGTGTTTGCTTTAATAAAGTACAATAGGGATAAGGAACGTTAAAGACAATTAAAAAAATAGGTAAATAAGGTAATTAATACGTTTCCAGTTTTAAATAAGAATACTTTAGAAATAAATGTGACAACACAGATCTACTCTTTTTCCGGTCATTGCACTTTGCTTAATTCTGGTTCGCACTTTAGGTACATTTTTTGTATAAAAAGGGCAACAAAAAGATACTTGTCAATATGAATCAAAATATTATATACTTACATTGATGTATAAAATTAATCAAACTGGACTTCCTGAACAACTTGTAAAAACAAAAAATCAATAGTTCAATTATTTATTTATTCTTTTAATGAATATACATAAATTCGATGATTATCATTTTAATATACACCATGAAGATAAATAGCTAGTTTGAAATCACAATAGATATTAAAAATGTATAATATACATGATCACAATGAAAATGGGTTATATATATATTTTTTTTAACAGTGCCAGTATGTATTTTTTAAAAATGTGCAGTTCTGTAATATATAATATTTTTTTGGTAGGTATATAAATTTATATGAATATATGATTATTGATGAACAATAGAAACTAATAGTTTTACTATAAAATACATAAGAAAATAAATACAAATATAATATTCAGTAGTTAGTGAGTCAAAGATAGAAAATTGATATCAGTTTAAACATCTGGTTACATTTACATCTAGATAATCTGTAGCTAAAAGTCTAGTTAAACTTTGAGTCCTAGTGCAAGTCTCTGCCTAGTGCAGAGTAAATTTACAAGTTGGCAACCAGAACTTTAGTTTTGTGTTATCGTACACAGATTTGAAACATGACAGAAAATAGGCATAGAAAACAATATAAAATTGAAATACCTATTTCAATTAAATTAGTATATTATTACTAATATATACTAAATAAATGAACTGGTTCCTGTTGTCAGTATCAGTCAGGTTTATCGTGAGTATAGCCGGTGATATCTTACTCTCCAAAAATGTTTAATATGTTTTTTAAAAGTTACATATCTTCGCTATCGCTTCGCTTCGCATTTTGATCTGTTACAGCAATTTTTATATAAATAATGTAAACAGAAACACTGACACTCAATTTTCTAATCTAGGTCACAATTCTTAGACACCTTTATCTTTGGAAGTAAGTACCTATACGATTAGTTCACTGAACTAAAATTCAAAGAAGTATCCTTTACCATTACTGGTATTACTTATATGATACTGAAAACATTCTTTCGCATCTTTCAATATTGAAAAATACTGGCTAAATGTAAATATAGAAGATTAAATGTAGATTTAGTAAAAAGTAGGTCCTATGTTAAAAATGTTGAAGGTGTAGATACTATTGCTAAGGTTCCGAGGCCATCCTTATTCTTGCAGATTCTCTGGATCTGTTGTGGACCTCAGCTGTCCTTAAGGTTATTCCAAAGATGTCCTCATGATATCTGTTTTCATCCTAAGAATAAAATCTGTTAAGTAATTTCATATATGTACTACATATATAATGTCTATAACTTATTTGTGATGCGTTTTCATGATTCATTGTAGTTCTTTTTGGGATTACACCATCTGGAAAATAACGAAAAACAGGAAATCAAAAGCATACAAATTAAATATTCAAACTGCAGTATCAAGGCAAACTTCTAAGGGTTGCCCTTAGAAATCACTGTATAATATGCAATAAAATAAATATTTGATAAATTAACAAAATTTCGTCAGTGGGTTTTTCAATTATACAAAATTCTGTAATATTACAAATCATATTTTAATTATGTCTAAAGTTAGAGTTTGTTAGAAGTTTGCCTTAATACTGCATTTTGAATATTTAATTTGTATGCTTCTGGTTTCCTGTTTTTTGTTGTTTTACAGGTAGTGTAATCCCAAAAGAGACTAGAATGACTAGATATATGTAGAACCTATACATATACAGGGTCTCCCACGGCGACGGCCTATTAGAAGTATCTGGAGAACCAATAAAGCTATTGATTTGAAATTTTAGGTGAAGTCACATGGTCTACTTGATGAAAATATTTTGAAGTTTCCACCACTTCTGCAAGGAAGTCGACATTAACTTCGTTATTAAATGGGACATTCTATATATTATTTCATTTTTTATTCCCCATCTAATTCTGGACAATATTCATTACGAATAGTATACAGGGTTATTCAGAACTCATCTCTAAAACATTGAGGATATGTGCATCCTTAAATAAGAAATCGATATCACCAAAAAAATTTATAATAAAAGGCTTAGGATTTCCCATAAACGATGTTTAAAGTTATACCATTATAAAGGACTACGTAGCTGGGCAACTGTACTTCAACACATCTGATATATCACATTCCTTTAAAAAACAGTAAACAACAGTTTTTGTACCTGGCGAACGCCTGGCGAATACAGTTGGAGTGGGGTTAATATCTCTTATTGTTTATTGTTTATGCAGTCATCAGTCTTTCTGTGTCGCTGTCTCTGTGCGGGTGTTTTATTTATCGAGTGTTAAACTGTAAAATTTTCAAAATGGCTCATGTGTACAGTAATGCTGAGGACATGATTCTTATTTATGGCGATGTTGGACAAAATTCATTGGCAGCTTCGTGCTTGTATGCGGAACGATTTTTCAATCGACACACCGACACAGCGACAGTTAGGTTTTGTGAGTGGTTGTTGCAGCAAAATGCTGAAAATCCCCAATTTACTTAATAATTTGCGTTTACAAGATCAGCAACCAGGAGCAGCATTCGGTTTAGTGCGGCAAAATTGGATAAGGCGAGCCCAAAATTGTGTACAAGTCGAGGAATATTATTTCGAACAGCTATTGTAACAAGGTATGTGCAAATTTTTTATAAATTTCATGTTTCTAATACCTAGTAATCAAGTAGCGCAATTCTTCAAAATTAGTGTAACAAAATTTTATTAATTTTAAAGACACATCACTTTGGTCACATCTATCTATCTTTAAGTTTATTTTAAAGTAAAAACGCTGCAAATCTTTTTTTGCGCCGGGTGCGCCGGTTTTTTTCGTTCTAGCCAGTTTGCATTGTCAGTCCCAAGGTCACTCCATTACAGTGGACCAGTATCCAGCGGCGTGCAATGAAAAATTTTTAAATAGTTTTCAGACACCGCCAAAAAAATTTTTTTACCACATTTGTACTTGTATGTTGAACATCCCCAAATTTTATTATGGATAAGTTTTGAATAACCCTGTATACCTATCTTAAACGGTTTTCGAGATATCGCTTATTTCATAAAAAAATGCTGTTTGGCACTATGTAATATATCGTGTAACTACTTTCATCTTGGACTTACAAGTCTGAAATTATGGTGCAATTATTTGAAGATACTCCGGCATTGTATAATTAACAGAAATCGGATTTGCGATATACAGGGTGTTCAGAAAATAAATTCTAATTAATACATAATACATATGATGAAAACTAGCTTCTCTTAAATAGAACACCCAGTATTGTATTACATCATTGGATAATCAAATATATTATCTATCAAATAGTCGATAACTTATATTGACCATTTGTGACCATCTTTATGTAGGGATTACACTAAACTGCATATTTGTTCTAATAGTGTAGTACTGAATTTAAAAGAACCTGAAACTTAATGCCTAACTGGCAACTTGGCAAGTAATACCATTTTTAGCATTATGGAGTTAATAGTTACATGTAAGAGGTAAACAGATATATTTTTGAAGTTCAAATTTTGTGCAGGTACGATACAAGAAATGGGGTCCGCTTTCATAATCTCGTGAGAAATTACATTTTTCCGCACATCAATTATGTGAAATTGTAATAGCAGTTTTATTGAAAGTAACGAATACAATCATGATTATTGTATATAAGAAGCTAATTATTAAATTATTATACATTCTGGAGTGTCAAAAAATTAACAAAATTACCTAACAGAAATTCAATATGCAGTTACGCGCTGTTAGTCATATGTCATCAGTTTGAATTGTATTACATGCTTCCGTGGGTGCTGAAACTATATCCAAAATCGGAAATCTGCTAAACTTTCACCGATTCGTTAACTACAACGAGATAAACTGCATTACTGATTTGAAAGCGCGAAGGGATGTTTTCACTTGACTAATCCGCCACTACATCTATTGAAGTGGAATATGGTCTCACGAAAACTCAACCAACTAATTCCAGGTACTGCATTTGAAGAGAGGGTGACAGAGTTTATATGGTTATTTCAAAAGTTCGTTCACTGATTTCGAGATTAAATCATGTGCTCTTGGCTGTAAAGGTAAGAGAATATGCCTCTAAATATTTCATAGTATAAATACAAAAACCTAGAATATTACATAAGATATTCACATTTATATACATATAGCTACACCCTATTTTCAACTACTTACATTTTAAAAAAATGTACCTAAATGATGAGGAATAAAGTCTAGTGCTGTTAATTTTGCGGTAAATTTTGGAAAAATGTCTACAGCATGCTATAATATAATTTTTGTTATTGAGAGTTTGTTCTCTGAGTCTGTAGTCATGTTGTTAACAACTTCGTATCTTGTATGAAATATTGTCAACATATTATCCTTTCTAAATATTTCCTAAGACTTTCATTCGTCTCGTGAAAAGATTTCACACAATTTAAAATTGTCCAACCTTTTGTCATCATTTTCATAAGATGCGGCACAAAAATGCATAAACTAATTTTCTTCTATTTTTTATTAATTCACAGTCCATATTTAGGTCATAAAAAGCGATAGAAAGTGCCTTTATGCATTGTGTATTCAACATTTTCCAATCCGTATACAAAATAACGTACAAAATCGCAGGAAGGGGCCGAAAAAAGATCTTCGGTTTTCAAGGGCATTTTTTTTATTATCATCAAGATAGCTATCGATGGAGAGCATATTTGGAAATATTTAAATTAGTCTTCATTCCCCAACCCTAACGTTTAACCTTCAAGATTTGAAAGTTACATTTAATTGCTCCATCGCCATATACCTAATAAGTAATTATAGTTTTTTTCAATATTGTGTTATTCTGTTACTTCATAGGCTACTATGTATTTCAGGCTAGACAATATTACAACACCCGAAAAGATTTTTATTTATTACTGTTTCAAAGAGTCATAAGTTTTCTGTTGTTTGTTTCCCCGCTGGGGAAAGGATCAAATACTCATTATTTGGCAAAGGACAACTTCTGCCAGAGGATCTGAATAAGTTCTCACCCATTAAGGTGATCAGCTTCATTAAGAGGCTGGATCTGTGGGTGAAATATAAGTAAGTGTGAGCCACAATAGACCACATGGTCGCGGTGGAGGGTCTAGTTTTCGGCTCACTCACTTTTGAACCTAACCTAACCCCTGCGTGTTATTCCGAACACTGGATCTTTTATACCTAATAAGCCATAGATATATTTTCTATCTAAATTAAACACCTAGTTATTAAAAAAAAAAAAACACTTTTAACATGCAAAAAATAAGAGTGAAGTGCGACAAGAAAGGTAATATATTTCTGATATTTTATTCGCTTTAAAGCTATTTTTATGAATCTACAATTAAAAATTAATTTAAATATCTAAATATATGCAGATTAAGTATTGAATGTACAAAATTTTCAAAGTTGTGTCTTATTATGTCTTTAGATGCAGCTTTAGCTCACATAAGTATTTCCGAAATTCGGACGACTCTTGGAAATTAAAAAAAAATACAGGGAGTCTGAAGCCTTTTCTATTATTTCTGGTAGATGCTCACATTAAATTATAAGCAATAAAATAACCATGTAAGCAGCCTTACAAAATTGTATGGAATTATGTTTTTAAAAATGAATAGAATCAAATCATAATAAAATAATAATATAGCATACTTACTCTCAGTGAAAGCATGTAAGATTGGACCTGGCCATCATTCATACCACCGTATTTTTGAATAATCGTTTTCAGAGTCTGGTAGACGTGTTCAGCCATCGTACAATCACCGCAAACGTAAAAGTGGCCTTTCTCTAATACAAGGAATTTGTAAATTTCGGAAGCTTCTCTCAGAGCTAAATTTTGTACGTAAGTCTGCAAAAAAAAAACAACATAGTTGAATGGATGGACCGTGAATGAACACAGCAATTAAATTTGTTCTAATTCAAATAAATAAACATGTATATAAATACTCTTACCTTTGGTATGCTAGGGTCTCTCGACAAAGCTAAGAAAACTCTGTCTAAGACGCCAATTTTTACCATTTCAGCTTTTTCTTCTTCGTACAGATTCATATCCCTAGTCTGGCAGCCAAAGAATAACCACATCTTCCCCAACTTCTGCTTCTGTTTCAACTGGGCAAATCTGTGTTGCCAAAATCCCCTAAATGGAGCTATTCCTGTACCAGGGCCTACTAGGATAACAGGTCTGCTAGGATCGTTTGGCAAATAGAAACTTGGAGCACTTAAATGGAGAAATATAGAATTTTGTTTTAATAATTCTCAGTCAACATATCAGTACAATGTAGATAGTTTATCTATGACAGAAAACAGAGTATAACATATACAATTTGTTTACAATATACATACATATTGTATACAATAGTTGTATACAATATACATATACATATACGATTTGTTCATCTAGTTATACTACTGTCATCATTACACTACAGAACCACTACATGCAAAGAATAAGAGTTTTAAATTTTAGAAGTATATAAATCCAAATTTACCTCCGTACAAAAAGGTACACTTCTTCATTCACTGAAACATCTTGAAGGTAATTTGAACATACTCCATAGTGGGTAGGCCCCTCCCCATCTAAAAAAAGTTCTGTATGTCACACCATGTTTATTCGGAAAAATATTAGTATATACCTTCGGTTTTATAAACTACAACGGCTACAGTCAAATGTACCTCTTTCGGGTAAAGGGCGGGACTGGATGAAATAGAGTAAAACCTGGGCTGTAGAATGCCCAACTGAGCAACTAGAAGAGGAGCGTAAGGCAGGACTGACGGAAATTCTTCTAAAGTCTCCAAAAGATTTGGGAATCTCCAATGTCGCCAGTCTTCATAAGAGGCAGAATCCTGGAACATTTTCATATTGACTGTCTATCGATAAAATAATTCAATGTTGGTAGCACACCAGTGATTCCGTCGATGTTTTAATAAATTGATAATGATCAAGATGTAACATGAAAATAGAGATACATGGTAGACGAACAATACAATATAATATAATGTAACGAACAATATAATGTAAGTATTAAAAAAAATAAAAATATTTACGATTTCTATAGATCTTATAATTGAGTTGGTTCTCAAGCATTAAACTTTACACCAATTTAACCAATTCTTTGTCAAATTATCCAGTTCTCATTCCAGTGGTGAGCAATAATCATTCTACAGGTAAAATATTAATAGGATGTATATAATGCTTACCGTTGCAAGTAAATTTAGTTTTCGTTGATCTTCTTCGTCTGTAGCGATTGAGGCAAAATGCTGAAGTAAATTTGGGGTTGGTGGGGTAGTTATATCGAGAAAACGCGTAAACAGTTCTCTAATGGAGCAGGATGGCAAACGTTCATGTGGCTTCCAATTTTTAACAACACCTGCGAAAAGTATTTACATAAAATATCATATATAATAATACTAATCTCATTTTTTTTCTCGTTTTAAATATCAATCATTCAGAATACGTATTTAAACATCATTTACTACGTTAAAAATAACATTTTCATTACAGTAACACATTGTGTACATTCGAAAGAATTCGATTAATAATATCTGTCGGATTAATTTCATTATTCAATGTACTTACCGTTCGATGTATGTGTTTCTTTCAAAAACTGTAAAGCAACTGGCAAATCTGGATCCGTAACCCCTTTAAGTCGTTTAATTATTTTTTGTACCAACTCTGGCCTATTTTTCGCAAACACGCCTAAGTGGTCTCCAGGCTTGTATGGCAATTGGTTCTTGAACTGAAGTAGTAACGTGATTTTTGGGGACTTTTCCCCATGAAGATTTTTTTTACTGATGAGTGGTAAAGGAAACACCTGAAGATTATTAAAAAATTACTTTGTTTATATTTAATATCTGAAGATAGATGTACTAAGGACATATTAGTTCATGGAAAAAGCACTACCAACCTTTTTGTTGTGACATTTTTCCAATGCCATAGTTACATTTTCTGGCCTAGAATCTATAAAGCGCACGTTTTGTGCTGTTAGAGATTCACTTTGAAGAGACATAGTTGCCTCCAAGAACGCATCGTCATCATCCAAACAGAATGTTTCACATGCCACCTGAAAATATTAGTTAGCTTATGGAAACACTTCTTCATTTGTCTTAAACTATATATTAATAGTTCTCGCAGTTTTGGGAGGAATCATTAAAAATTATAACAGATTTTATAGCAGGATTAATTTGAGCCTATTCCATAGGGCTCAAGAAAATGGGATTGATATTAACGCCGACTTTAAAGATAGCCGCTGCATCAAAAATACCTTTTAGTACCTGTTATTAATGATCATAACGGGTGACATGGTACTACTATAGCAAAACATTATTTACCTGGAAAATTTGCTGTGCCCATTTCCTGAAGGCTTGTTCTTGTCCACACATTTCATCTCCTGTAGCCAATTTTAGCAGTCTTTCTCCTCCGAGTTCTCCAAGCAAGTTGTCCACGTATTTTCCGAATGCACAAAAATTAGGATAAGCACTTGATCCAAGAGCAAAAACAGCAAACCTTTAATTTACAAAATAAACTATTAATATTTGTAGATAGTTCTTAGAAATTATAATAATCATGCAAATGTTTAAAAATAAGATTAATATAAAAGAAATAAGAAGATAATTACTACGTTTATGTCTTTCTTTGCATGCATCGTAAGCCAATAATAAGTGTTAGGTGCAACCTAGTTACCTTCTACTGAAAAGTGCAAATCCAGGTTATAAGTTCAGATACGTTTTTGTTCATTGTTTTTCTCATTTTTTGCAGTTTTAGAGATTCTGCTATTATCTATGATATATTAAATATGAAAAACTATAAGAAGATACTAAGAAAACTTTTAGAACTAATACAGATAACGAGAAGAGTCAAGAAAAGTGTAAGAATTTGAATAAATCAATAAAATAAGAGAAATAGATAAAGCTTAAGGACTTAACTAAGATAACAAATTAAAATCACTGTACGCACTACTTTGAAGATAATTGACTCTTGACCCATAAGCAAAATAAAAATGTACTCCAAAAGATTATCCATTTTGATGTACCTATACGAATAACTGACCATTTCTTGTAAATTCTTTAAAATCTTAATCTGTAAGTCATTTGATTTTAACCAAACCTCACTTCATGCTCTACCTAATTGAAAATAAAGAATATTAAAGATAGTCCAAGCAGTGGAAATAAATTAAATATAAGTCTTTAATGAGATATCTTAGAAGAACTAAATGAAGGTTTAAATAAGGTCAAAATTTATCCAAGTCCATGGATCCCGGTCCAACCGAGATTAAATATATTATAAACCACATACAAAACACCAATGCAAATAACAACGCCAATTCATGCAGTCATGCAAACTCAAGCTACTTCCCATGCTTTCTCACCTAACATTACTCAGAGGACCAAAAGTATCTTCGATTAAGGGTTCGCTTAATACAGACCCCCTCAACGAATTCAGCCTGTCTAATTTTTTATTAACAGTCGATATTTCACTCTGGCTATTTGCTTTAATGAAAGACTTCGATGTGGCCATACTGTACATGAAAATTAGGTATATTTTAATCAGGTACTGAACATATATAAGTTAAATTAAAATGATAAAAGTAGAAAGAGACAGTTTGTCATGTAACTCCACATTCAACTTAAATAACTAATGGTAACATATGGAATTAACACAATTATATGATAATGCAAAAATATTTTATCTTTCTAATTTATTAAGTATAAAATTGAATCCATTCTTTATTTAGTTATTCAAGTCATAAACAAAAAGCCATTATAAAACTGTTTTAATTTTTGCATTTTGATTTTATTTTACAACAAAAAGGTGTGATCACCATGTCCATGGCATCAGTCTTAGAAGAAAGTAAGGAACTATCCGTCAATGAGTAGTCGTTTACGAACGTGTCGAGTCGTTTACGTACGTGTCAACTTTTATAAGCAGTTTATGTCTATGAAGTCAATAATTTAAACAGGGTTTTAGTCCTTGGTTTAGCCAATGTACCTATATCGTTTAAAATGTTTCCTAAAAATACTAAAATATAAATCTTTCAACCTTGATCAAGTTGAATTACGCCTAGACAAAGCATATTCGTCACCACGTGAAGTATATTTGACCAATATCGATAGTGGGAGTGAACAAAGTCTATGAACTGCACCTGAAATTTATCTACTGCTATTGCCTGCTCCCTTATATGTATACATGTGAAGTTACTAGCAGTTATAAGTAATAATTTATTTTTCCTCAAGCGTATAATAATACTTGCATTATATTATGCAAGACGTATTATAGAAAAGGCCTATTGTTTTACTATTAAGGAAATACTTACATTGTTTTACTAATACATTGTTTTACTAGTACAAAAAAGTAAAAGTGTAATCATAAGAACAGATTAAAAAGACAGCACGTAGCCATGATTTCTCAGAACTGTCAGTTTGAAATTTGACGTTGTGTTAGATCGATACAAGCATAAATGTCTGAAGAAATACAGTAGTTGTAATGTTGACGCTTGAAGAAAAAATAATGTCACTCGGAGTATAAAGCTCTTTATGATGTGTTTCGCCCAGTTTACACAGCCTTGGCTAACGCCTCGGCTGCGTAAGCTTCTGGGTTCAACAAATAATGTTGGTAGTAGTAACATAATATACTATTAGATGCTGACACTGGACTTTGATTTTTATACTGCCATGTCACCAATGCTTCCTACTGACTATATATTACGTGTCGTAAGTGACAGACAACCGTAGTACCTACTTGTCACTGTTTCTTCTATGCATCGTAATCTGTCTTTCAGCCATACCCAGAAAGGTTTGTCAAAGTAGCAATGAATATCAGCTACTGGTTTATGGCTAAGAAAAATGTGTTCATGTGATTAATTTGACAGACTGTTTTGAGCATATCCTGTATTATTATAAGAAATAAGTCCTCTAGAATAGAGAAATAGAGTATTAAATAATATACGGGGTGCTCAAGTTTAAAAAAACAAAGGTTTGTATATTGAGATTATGAGGTATGCAATTGTTTATATATTGCTTATAACTTTGAGAAGCTCTTTTATTTCATTTGATCATTTAGGAGGTTTAGAAAAAATACCGCTACATTCCCATTAAGTTTTATTCCAGTTCTAAAAATAGAAGCTTTACAGATGGTACAAAATACAAGGAAATACGGTATATGGTGAATTATCCGACCAAATATTATAGTGAATTAGATTTTGAATGAAGCACTTTAAATGCTCAGCCGTATTGTATAAAAGCGTATTGTATAGATACACTCAGAGGTTCATGGTATACTTGTTGGCTCTGAAGAGTAGAAAAAATTGCTTGCCTAACAATCGTAGTGACCATTCTCATTTTCCACGCTGCTGGCTCGTAGATATACTCCAGGGTTGACGTTTGGCGCTAGACGAGGGCAGAACTGTTGAATTTGCACTAATAGGAAAAGTTTCGCAGCAGGATGATGCACGCGGGAGGGTGATTCCGGTTTCAGGATAATAGTCTGCGTCGACCGCCAGTCAACTTGAAACTCAGCCGTGTAATGAAATCCACTCTCCGGTTAACGGAAAGTGGGATCTTAACATGAGCACACAGGAAGATTGCTTAAATCATTTTTACGGGAATGAACTGAATATATCGAGGACCAGCTTGGATATAGATCCCACAGGAATTGTATATAAATCCAATAATTACTCTTCGTTGTCCGCCTATTTACAAAAATTTTTTGAGTGTTTAAGAATTTTTCACATTCATAAATGTTAAATAATTAATTTATTTCTAATTCACACCAATATTAACCTTTACTAGGTACTTTACCGTTTAATATAAACTACACTCGCGGAAATTGGAAAACACTCACCTAAAACTATAGTCATTTTTGTTCGGTTATATTTTCTAAACGGTTTTATCAATTTCACCAATTTTTTTTTTATTTCATTAAGCCAAGCTTGGGCTGTAATGTAGGGTAGGTCAGTTGTCATATAACACGGTTATAGAATATGTACAGGATGATGTGTAGGAATGCCTTTTTTACCAAAATATAAGCAAGTATCTGGGATGCACGTAAAGTGGGGAAATAAATTTTATTTCACTGTCACTTGTCACCTAGCAATAATCTGATTATAATAAATGAATCATACAAAATTTAAGTTCTTATTTATTAATAAAATAAAAAAACACGAACTAGAAATGTTTGTAGTAGCGAGATACAGTGAAATACACCGTAGTGCCCTCTTTGGGTCTTTGCTATTTGGATTATTATTTGTATTAATATTTGTATTTCACTGTATCTCGCCACTACAAACATTCACAGATGCCACTTAGGCAATCATGTCGCCAGATCATTCATCGATTCCGATACTTATGGCAATCTGATGAGATCATAACAAGATCAAAACTGGTCATTGTCTGGTATTTGGTCTTGATGAAGGATGTGGCGACACCCATAGAGATGTTGATGTAATGCAACGCCAGTCGGGGCATATTGCCCGTGGAGTAGTTGTTTTCGGCATCTCCTACCAATAATTACGAACTAGAAATGTTACAAAAAAAAAATAGAACTCTAGGCAAATAGGAATATCTGGTGGTGCCTCCACGAACTCTTATAATTTCATAACATCATCCTGATAGGTGACAGGATCGATTTTCATTTCAAAGCCAACTTGTTTTATTTTAAAAAATCGGCACCTGTGCTTAGTCACAAATGCAATGGTTTACAAAAACTGCTTTAATTTGGAAACCAATCTAGGTAGAAAGGATTTTCAAAAAACGTTTTTTTTAGCATATATAAAACTATCTTTTGACACAATAAAAATTATTTCCCCACTTTGCGTGCATCGCAGATATCTGCTTATATTTTGGTAAAAAACACGTTCTTACACATCACCCTGTAGATATTCTTTAACCGGGTTATATGACAATTGACCTACCCTAAATTACAGTCCAATAATGGCTTAATGAAATAAAAAAAAATTTGGTCAAATTGATTTTGGTCAAAGCGTTTAGAGAATATAACCATACAAAAATGACTATAGTTTTAGGTGAGTCGTTTCCAATTTCCACGAGTGTATTTTGTTCCATGGTACACCTTATAAAAAATTTTCTCCTGAACCAATATGGATATCTAGTAAGCTAGCTTCTTTTGTAAAATATATTGAGCATTCAGTTTAGTTACAAACAGCGCTGTTAAAATTGCTCATTTAGTTAATTTAATCGTGTTATAAATTTGCCGAGAAGGCAGTAGCGTAGTAGTTATCTTAAGAGTGGCATTGAGACAGTTAGACAATTACATTTAACATTTAACCCGTTCGAATCCAGTGGAGAAATGCTCATTTCTCTAAATCCTAGACTGTTTTGCTTGGAGCCACTGTAATGTTTTTATGTAAAATAAGTAGATGCAAGACAAAACGTTCCATTGCAGTACGAGATATGTTTATACAGGACATAAAGCCAGTCGCCATAACTTTTCAACCGCTCCACATATTACATTGAAATTTTTTAGACGTAAACAGTAGTAAAATTTCTATTTTTGATACATTAAATCACATCTCTAACTATCAAAATGACAGATTGCAGCCATTTTAAATATTTTTTCTATGGAGAGGGACCGTTTGATACCTCCTTCTGCAGGTGTTTTTAGGCTTACTTCATCTCCCGATTTTGAGAATATTTAATTCAGGCATGTGTAAATGCTAAGTAAATTTTCCGTTTTTTATATAGGGTGAGTTAGAATAAGTGTAAAAATATTAATTCAAGATTCTTCTCGCCAAAACACAGTCTTTATTCCAATAGATTTTTGTTAATGTCTGTAACTTATTTGTGGTGCGTTTTCATGATTCATACTTTTTTTTGGGATTACACCACCTGTAAATAACAGAGAGCAAAAAACCAGAAGCACACAAATTAAATATTCAAAGTGTAGTATCAAGGTAAACTTCTAAAGTTTGCCCCAAAAAACCAGGTGTGGTATAATGTGCGATAAAATAATATTTGATAGATTAACTAAATTTCATCAGTTGTTTTTTCAGTTTTATACAAAATTCTGTAATATTATATGTCATTCTAAAATATGTCTAAATAAAATAGTTATTATAATAAAATTTAAAAGAAATAAAAACTTAACTAGCTTTCTTCTACACTTTTCGAGTTGATCCTCAACTCTTCGTCGGTTTTTGTTATAACATGCCTCCTTACAAACATAAAGGGACATTGTTTTTAATAGGAAAAAAAGTTTTTTTCTGTTTTTTCTTTTATTTTCTCCTATTTACAGTCATTGTAATTCGTTCTTGCAACTATTCTCTAGTTTTAATTACTTCGCTGTAAACCCATTCTTTTGAACATGAGATGAGAAGAAACTTAGTTTTTCCCTAAATTTCAACACCCTGTATCTTTGTAAGGAGGCGTGTTAGAACAAAAATTTATTTAAGAAGTATCTTGAGTAAAATTTTTTATACTTACTTCTGACTCACCCTATATATTATTATATAAACGGAGTTATATAAAAGATGAGTCTCTTAAAACTCAACCTATACGACATATACTCACTCCTTATTTCATTAGAATTTTTCAACGAGCTAAACTTCTAACTTTATAAATTTATAAGGGAAATAGTAATTCATAGGTTTCACAAATTTTAAAAATATTAATTTAATACTAATGTTATTAAATAATAAATTAATTTTGTTTTAACGTTAATGTTAGTTTTTAAAATCTTCAGTATCATTTAATAGAAAACTTTATCTATTTGTCTGAAGCCAGCTAATGTAACATTTAATAAAACTTCATTTTCAAATTACATAAAATTTTGAATGAAAGGGAAATGCTTTGTCTCCAATAATAATCATATTAAATAAAACCGCTGTCGCGTTGGAACAGCATGTAGATAAAGCAGTAATATGGCACGTCATTTTATTTTATGCCGCAAGTAAAATGACTTATCAGAAAGAGTAGCATTGTTACAAGTATTGTTTTAATAGAAGCTTATTCTAAATATGAAAATGTGCAAAGAACGAATCACAAACTGGGAAAGTTTATGTTGGAGAATATACGACATGGAATGGATATAAGTATACATCTATATAAATAGGGAATATTGTTTGTGGGAAGGTTATAGATTTGATGCATTTTATCCAACATGAAGATTGATTGAATTATAAAATGCAAACTTTAATTTTCTTCAGTGATAAAGATAAGCGTGTGAGGAATAACTGGGAAAGTATTCATGAATAATAAATGACATGAATAGGAAATGAATAATGAATAATGAAATAATGAACTTACTAAAATAAATATTTGATAGTAGTTACGCTAGAGCATATTTCCAGATAAAGTGATATAGCTTTAATGAAAATATTCTGTCACTGGTAATTAATATGAGCGCCTGGTTGGCAAACCGTTGCCAAACAATCTCAAGCTGAATTTTAGAAAAATTCTATTTTAGGGATGAAGTCTTAAATTTCCGCTCCCAGTTTTGACTAGGCGATTTGAACAAAAAACATATTGTGTTGCAAGCGAAAAAATCATTACCACTCGTCTTCGCATACGACAACAAATAAAATAGTGACAAATTTAAAAAATTAGGATAAGAACTTCACTTAGGTATATCTAAACGGCGACACAAGTAGATAGGCTATAGGCGCTCTACGCCAAAAACGCGTGTATTTTGAAAGAGGGGCAAATTTTAGTCATTTTTGAGTAATTTTACCCCCTCCACGTCACGTAAAAGTCACGTACCTTGGTGGGGAACATCACGTTTTACGTCACGCGTATCCTGAAAAACGTCTCACGTATCCTTATATCCTATCGGGATACGCGTGACGTTTTTCAGGACACGACGTCCCGCGCATCCGTATATCCTATCAGGATACGCGTGACGTAAAACGTGACTTTCCCCACCAAGTTACGTGACATTTACGTGACGTGGAGGGGGTAAAATTACTTTAAAACGACTAAAATTTAGCCTTCTTTAAAAATACACGCATTTTTTGTGTAGAACGCCTACAGCCTATCTACTGACATATTAGAATGGTAGATCGATAATTGTATTTTCTTTAAGAAAAATTAAATTTTCTGGTAGTAGATAGTAGGCCAATCAGCATTTTAAACCAATGTACAAATATGATTTCTCAATGACTTGATTTGGCTATCCGTCATTGTAACATTATCAGCGTACCCTTACCTTAATGTGTTACCAATATGTTACCAATGTATTTATTACCAATTTGTTTTAGAGAATTGCTGGCTTAGAAAAATTTAATGCTACTATATTTACGAAAATATCCGGACTCACCTTAGTTTGTCAGGATCTCCATTAGAAATTCCATTTTCATTCATCTTTAGTGTATACAAATTTTTCGCAAATTCCTGAAATAAGTTCATAAATGAATATAATAAATAATACTATTTATAAAGAAAAAAGGGTCGATGAAATACAACAAACTCTAATAATTTTTTGAAAGGATTGACAATTCTGTATCAAAATATTACATTGTTATACGTCTAAGTTACCTACACATTTGGAAAAGGCACGTCTAAAATTGAGAAAAGATTTTTTTAGCACTCTTGAGCAGATTAAACCGAAATAAATCAGTTAGGTATATCAAACAAATTTTTACACAAATTACAACCATAATTTTCAATCCTATGATAATATTTATTATTCTATTGTTATTTCTGACCTGATTTTTTATTTTCAGGGACATATAAAGCCAGTAAAATATCAAAATCATCATTAAAGACAAATATGAGATAAAATAAAAAGCTTTAGACTGTGAACAACATATTTAACAAGAAGCAACACCGGTTCCTATGAGATTTAGCATAATAGGTTGCGGTATATTCGTTATCTCATTCTAATCACAAGGAGTAGCCGAAAATCTGAGGCTTGTGTGAGCGAGGTGCGGCATATTATTATTATTCCACACGCTTCAAGAACGACAGGTTGGTAAGCCCTAACCACCATTCAGTGCTGGAATGAGGGAAACCTGGAACCTCATTAGTTAGGAAGACAGTCAAACCTGAACTGATTTTAATAGCTCACACTAATACCAAGCTGCCATTCTTCCCATCCTAGGCTATCGCCAGGATGGTTGCCAACCCATCCCCCTACAGGCGAACAAGCCTTGATCTACAAGTGGACAATTTAATTAAAAATTCTCTGGTGGAATTGAGATTCAAATCCACAACCCTTGGGTTGAGCGACTAAGACACTAAACCCTGAGAAACCGGCTCGTGTTGTAATCTACAATATGGCGGAATGAATTCAGTTATTTTTCATTTAATTACGTAATGAATAAATTAACGCTAAACACTAAAGACTGAAGTCTGTCAGTCTATATTTATGGAATTCTTTAGATATTCGTTCTTTTTATTGGATATTTTGTTACACTTAAAGTATGAGAAGAAAAAACTAGAAATCAGTGTGACAAAAGAATCCATCAATTGTTGGTTTTATGAAATTAAATTCTAGTAAAGTTAAGTAAAGAACCAACTGTTGACTAGCTCTTTTGGCGCAGAGTTTTATTTTCCAACCCACTTAATCAGAAATGGGGCAAAACCCTTAATACAAGAAACTTATATTATTATTTCAACCGATACAGAACAGAACAGAACAAGAAATTGTTTATCTACCTAAGAAATTATGAAAAATCAAAGGAGAACATTATTCTGTGACGAAAATATATAAATGACTTTAATAGTTTAGACGCCGAGTAAGAAACCGATTAGGTATAGGCAATAAAATATTTACAAAACACAATATTTAACACTTATATACGTAATATAAATAATACTTATTGCAAATATTTTCACTGAGGAAATAGATGAGATATGACTAAAAACAAGAATTTAATTCCTGCCAAATAATCCAAAAGTGTACAATATCATAAAGAATCTACAGGGTGAGTCAGTTTATACTAGCAGGACTCTGGCATTCGATAGAACACCTAATTTTAAGTTAAGTTTATCATATAAACATATGTCGGGAATCGCTTCGTTTTTGAGATACAGGGTGTCAAAGTTTTGGTTTTTTTTTAGTGTTTTCCTCACAGCTCCTATAGTTTTTAAGATAATTTATTCAAATTTTTACGGTAGATTATCTATGATGGTCCACAAATTTTGACATATGTAAACGATTTGAAAACGTACAGGGTGATATTTTTTTCAGGAGTCAGGCCCACTTTTATCGTCTAGAACTTTTTTGTGGTGCGCCACTGACTGCTGATTTGCCAAAATTTGGATTCCATGTTTAATTTAGAAACTTTTTCGTCTTTTGCATTTTTATCGTAGCTGTAACAGTTATCGAGTAATTTGAAAAAGTCTATGAAAGAATATTTTATTAAAAAAAAATATTTTCATCAAAACTTTCACTAGAAACAATTATTGTCAAACGAAAGTTCATTAATCTAAATTGTCAAAGATTACATACTTACAGTGCAACTTTTTCCAATAATTATTTATTTTTTTATAGCATTTCAAAGACTTTTAATAACTAAGTAAAATAATTAAGAATTAATAATAAACCAAGGTCTACATCCTGGCGACGAACAACGCAGAGTGAATTTTTGTCGTTGGATCCTTAACACATAATTAGAAAATAATAGAACTTTCTTATCCAACGTATTATGGACTCATGAATCTTGCTTCACCCAACGTGGGATAGTAAATTTCAAAAGTCAACATATTTGGGTAGAGCAAAATCCACGTGCTATTAGGCCAAGAAAATTCCAAAATGAGTTTAGCTTTAACGCATGGGTAGCAATTTTTGAAAATCGTTTATTTGGACTATATTTTTGCCAGAAAGGGTCAGTTCGCAAAACTTCTTACAGTTTCTAGAAACCGAGCATCCTAATATGTGAGAAGATGTCCCTCTAAATTTAAGACAGCAAGCTTGGTTCCTGTTGGGTTGCTGCCCAACTCATTTTGAAAAAAATGTAAGAGCTTGGTTAGACGACAATTATCCAGAGAGGTGAATTAGACGTGGAGGTCCAATCGCACGGCCCTCAGGTTCCCCAGATATAACACCAATGGATTTTTTTGTGTGGGGCTTTTTTAAAGAAAAAGTGTATGCCACTCCTGTTCAAGATATTGACGATCTTAGAGGGCGTATAAGGCGTGCTTGCGAAGACATAAGAGTTCATCACTTAGTTTCAGCAACAAGGTCTATTGAAACGCGATGACGATTATGTATCCAACAAAAACGATCACATTTTGAAAATTTTAATTTGAAAATAAAATTATTTCGGGTTATTTGTAAAGTTATTTGTATTTGCCTTGGTTTATTATTAGTTCTTAATTATTTTACTAAATTATTAAGTCTCTGAAATGCTATGAAAAATAAATAATTAGTGGCAAAAGTTGTACTGTAAGTATGTAACCTTTAATAATTTAGATTAATGAACTTTCGTTTGATAATAATTATTGTTTTTAGTGAAAATTTTCATAAAAATATTTTTTTTAATAACATATTCTTTCAGAGATTTCTTCAAATTACTCGACAACTGTTACAGCTACGATAAAAATGCAAGAGACAAAAAAGTTTCTAAATTGAACATGAAATCTAAATTTTGGCAAATGAGCAGTCAGTGGCGCACCATAAAAAAATTCTGGACGATAAAAGGGGGCCTGACCACCGAAAAAATATCACCCTGTACGTTTTCAAATCGTTTACATATGTCAAAATTTGTGGACCATCATAGATAATCTACCGTAAAAATTTGAATAAATTATCTTAAAAACTATAGGAGCTGTGAGGAAAACACTAAAAAAAAACCAAAACTTTGACACCCTGTATCTCAAAAACGAAGCGATTCCCGACATATGTTTATATGACAAACTTAACTTAAAATTAGGTGTTCTATCGAATGCCAGAGTCCTGCTAGTACAAACTGACTCACCCTGTAGAACAGTCTTAACATTTAAAAACAGCTGGCTCTGTAATAGAAAACCTGAACTAGTACTATGACCTCTTATTTCAATTTCAGTTCTAATTTTCATTCTTTTAATACTAATATAAAACAAATTTGTAAATACCGAACACTATGTTCGCTGCATACACTAGTGTGTATGTTATTAGCATAATATATACAGTGGGCCCGGCAATGATGCGCAAAAAAAATGGGAGGGGGGGCTGATTCTACGAGAAAAGTCCCAAGTTCCTATAACAGTTTTTCGAAAATTGAAAAATAACGGAGTTACAGTGCTTTGAAGTTCATATAAAATTAAATCTCTCAAATTTTCATGTAGGTTGTTTAAATAGAATGCCATGTTACCATAGAAACCATAGCATTTGTTTCCATGGCATGCTTTGTTGAAATATCTAAAATAGTTAAAATGAGTTGTTATTGATACAGTGCAAAATAATTTTTTAAAGACGCTTTTCTCGAAAACATCTCGTTTTAGATAGATGCTACAAGTACATCTTCTTTGTACGTTCTTATATGTTGTTAATTTTATGCAGTCATAATTATTAAAAAGCAAAAATAAAAAAGTTATAGGTCCTTAATCTATTTGTAAGGGTGATTTAAACCCTTTGGCATAGGAGAGTGAAAGCCAAATTTTGAACAATTATACAACAGAACATTAGTAGTTACCAAATTTGAATAGAATCGGTTAACCAGAAAATAAAATACTGAAAAAATTGTTTTTAAAAATCTAACTGCAAAGCCATGTAGCTCCTTTATTTTTAAGTTTTCGAAAAACTGCTATAAGAACTTGGGACACTAATTTTTCTTTTATAAACACCCCCTGAATTTTTTGCACATTATTTGCGAACACCCTGTATAGCATCGTATCTTATATAATTATGTCTAAGAACCTGTGAAGGTACCTAAATAAATAAATAAATAAAAATAATTAGACTTTTGAACATACCTTGCAATTTCCATGTTTTCCGGTTTTCGACGACATTAGTTTTAAATAATAAATTTATCAAAATGTTAATTATATGCTAAATAAAACTAGAATTTTATATAATATATACGATATCCACTTCCACTAGGGCAGCGTTTTTCGTTTATAAACCCACTTCAAACGTATCCTAAAGCTTATAAAAAATTATACTCACTAATTTATTTTCGTCAAAATCGATTAATTTCAAATGTCGAGTTCGAATCAGTAGCTGTACTCACAAAAGCAAATTGCTTGATTGGCTTTTGGCTACATGATTGCATTATTCGAGTTCCAGGACATTGGTTACTACTCTAAATTGATTTTTGTAATTTGTTATCTACCAGCGGTGCCAATGTCGATGTTTTAACTCACAATTTCTTTTTTTAAGACTAGAAACCTCTCTTAATAGCAATATTTCAGACCTGACATTCTATTAAGCTTATTTTAGACTAAAAACTTTGTGAAGCAAGAGGAATTTAAATACATGATGCCCATCTATAAAGTATCACATTTTAACAATTTAAATAATATAAAAAAAATAATAAAAATATTTGTATAATTTGGGGTGAAGAATATCCAACCATAATAATCTAACATATTTAGTGAAAACATGCTCTATTATGTTAATTCTCTAGTTATAGGCCATTATAATGTGTTATTTTTTTAGAAAGACGATTTGACATGGTTACGCAAAAAAAAAATTAAAACTCCTGAAATTCTTGTCTGAATGCCATCAATTATACATTTACTTAAAGAAAAGAAGAAGACTTTCAGAAGGATGTAAAAGATAGGTTTCGCTTCATTTAAAGACAGCTCAAAATGTTGTATTGAACTAGGCCAATTTTTTCTATAATTTCTGACAACATTAAAGATTAAAGAATTGGCAACAGTGACAGGAAAGCTTTAAGGAAATCTAAGAAGTTCAGTGAAATATTCATGTAGATAGCCTTTTTCGTTCTCGAGTTATAAATAAACTGTTAAAATGTGATACTTTATACTGGCACACTGAATAGAGCGTGTAAAAATTCACGTCCTCAAGGATATATTTCTGCCAATAAAATATAAGATAAAAAATCACGATCAACGCCTATCCATAAATGATTCGTTATCGGAAAATAAAAAATATGATTTCCTTCAGATATTAAAAGCAATTTATCTCATGATATTTATCATATTATATATAATTCATTCAATTTCAGGATAAAAAACAAATAAAGACGCTGAAATCATGCTTTTAAGATACCTCAACATATTGTCTCACATTATTCGTTTTTTTTTTTCGAGTAAGATTTCTCTCATTTTCAGTTAATATTATCTAAGCATGACAAACTCTCACCTCCCCATTCTCCGGAGGATCTCCGTTCCCAAAAGTGGACGTAACCACCAACAGCATCGCCTCGTGCTCCATGCTCGATATGTCGTAGTCCTGCATGCTATACACTTGGGCGTTGAAGGCGTGCCCGAAGATCTCCCCCAGCTTCTTCGCGTAACCCTCCGATTTACCCGTCTCCGTGGCGTAGAGGACGGTGGCCTTAATGCGACGAGAGAGAGCTCGACCGAAAAGTTTTGAGGTGAATTTTACAGCTCTGAAAAGAAGAAAGTAATTGGAATAGATACATGTTTAGACCTCATCTCATTTGTACGAAAGCGAAGAAAGGATAACGTGTGAAATAATTTTATAATTACCAGTTCAAACTGTCAAACTGACAATTATGTATAATTGACAGTTTAAACTGGCAATTATACAGAATTGCCAGACCAAACTGATAATTATCTATAATTGACAGTTTAAAATGGCAATTATAAAAGGACATCGTGTGAAATAATTTTATAATTGCCAGTTTAAACTGTCAATTATAGATAATTGTCAGATCTGGTAATTATGTATAATTGACAATTTAAACTGGCAATTATGTATAATTGACAGTTTATAATTGTCAGTTTGATCTGGCAGTTATGTATAATTAACAGTTTAAACTGCCAATTATAGATAATTGTCAGATCTGGTAATTATGTATAATTGACAATTTAAACTGGCAATTATGTATAATTGACAGTTTATAATTGTCAGTTTGATCTGGCAGTTATGTATAATTAACAGTTTAAACTGTCAATTATAGATAATTGTCAGTTTGATCTGTCAATTATAGATAATTGTCAGATCTGGTAATTATGTATAATTGATAATTTAAACTGGCAATTATGTATAATTGACAGTTTATAATTGTCAGTTTGATCTGGCAGTTATGTATAATTAACAGTTTAAACTATCAATTATAGATAATTGTCAGTTTGATCTGTCAATTATAGATAATTGTCAGTTTAAGCTGGCAATTATGTATAATTGCCAGTTTAAACTATCAATTATACATAATTGCCAGTTTAAACTGACAATTATCTATACTTGACAATTTAAACTGCTAATTATAACATTATTTCACACGATGTCCCTTCTACGCTTTCGTATATTTTACTGCAAAAAAAGGATTCAGAAGAGCTTTCAGTGGCATTAAATGTATATTTATTACTCCCCCATTTACGCATTTCGATTATTTTCTTGTAGCCAGAACGCGTTCTGGACATTTCATTAATATAAGAATTCAAAACATTTAATTTAATGACCTTTTAAAGCTAGAGTGTTTCATCTAATGCCATAATTCTAAGAAATAATGATAGTTTTTGTTCAAAGCGTTCAAGGATATATTTTAGGATGGTCAAAACTTATGAATCTAATCCTAATGTCACCCATGAGGGAGTATCTTCTAACGAAAAAAAGTTGCATAATAGATTTTATTTTCTGTTGTGGTGAAATAAAATGTGTTTTTTCATACTTCGTATAAGAATAAAATGTTTTTTTTTATAAACGAATGGCCAAACTTCCTGGACTAATAAAATTTCTAATAGTTTCGATAGATACTATGAATGGCATTAAAACTGGGGGAGAGGTTCCCTGAGGAACTAAGTGGAGTTTTTTAAATAAGTTAATAACAGATGATATAATTTTTCAGCGCTCATTGTGAATTTTGGATAATGGCTATAACCAGTCATTGTCATCTTTTTCAGTTAATGACCTAATTCGGCTTTTGATCCGAACAGATCACCCTAAATTAACTGATGACCCATCAGATATAACCCGAAATTTACTGATGTAGATGTAAAAGTGAAGAATATATAGATATAAGGTTTGGCTATCAACTACCATTACTAAAAACAGAAAAGTAGTAAATGTGAAACGGATTTAGAGGATTTCATTATCTAAATAATTAAATAAGTGTTAAGTTAATCAACTTAAAATTTAAATTGTGCCTGCATAGATAACTAATTTCAGTGTAATACATACTTAACTGAAAACTGTTACTATGTTTAATATATATTAAAATACTAAAATCATATTATTGGAGAAACTAAATTAAAGAATTCTAATCAAAATTACCTAGCTATCTGCTTAAAATGGAATTTTCTTCTAGGTTTCTTACTCTTCCCAGAATCTCGTCCTTTCTTCCAAACGTGACACTTCCATGCAGGTTCCTGAAATGAATAAAATTCTTTTAGACTAACTCTAAATTCTCAAAAATACTTAACATTCTTCTGACAAATATTTTAAAACTGGAACATTTTCACATAAGAGGAAAAGTTCTAAATGAATAGATAGTTTGTGATTATAGATTTGTTGGGAGAGTCCAGTCCAGCGTATTGGCATTATTCCACAAATACCTAGTTTAGACTGAATGTAGTACAAAGTAAGCCCCCTCTCTTTATATAAATTGTCTTTATGGTGCTGGGACTGCTTTAATCCTTTTGGTATTATTCTAAACTTTACTTAAAAGTTCGTTATATATCTAAACCATCAGGATGAATAGTTAAAGCTACTTGTGATACTATTTAGAAGGTCTTATTAAATTGTTATGTTGTTTTCCATGCTTCTGGTAACATTTTTTCTTTCTCTTTTGGTCTGTTTCCGCGAAGAAATTGGTGGTTAGAAAGAATGTTTGAAGAACTTTGACGAACCTTTTACCTACCTTCTAAAATGTATACCTAAAGTTGAAATATAGCACCTTGAATTTCATTATAGGATTCAAAGAAAATAGTGAAAGGAAACACAGGAGTTCTCGAATTTCAGAAAACTCCAATGAATATTCGTGTCTATCTATTATTTTTATAAGGTAAATTAAAGACAAAAGTACACCTCGATTTTATGAGTAGGTAATAAGAATAAAAGTCTTTTATGTTTTTGCGTAGACTGAAGGATTTAAAAAGACGAGCATTAAGTGGAATCGAGATTTTTATAAAATTTATTTTTTATGAAAAAGACGAGTTTTGTTAATTTAATTCTACTGAATTGCACGTCTTATTAAATTGTAGATGTATACAGTTTTAGTAAAGTAGTTACTTAGATAGGATTCAAATAATTAATTTTTCTGTCAATCTAATTTAAAATTTCAGTTCTGCCGTTTAATCCTTTGAAATCAGTGACTGAGTTAATTAAAATGATTTTAATCGTTATACTTTCTTTTATGAACACAGAATTGGTTTCGGTCTACTATGGACTGCTAGTACATATTACTGCCTAAGCGGAGATTTAGTTTATCTTTCCAACATAAACCCTTGAAATTTATTTACATAGTTCCAAATTCCACTTCCTACTTTTGTAGAAATAACCAATTGATTTTTATATATGTGCGTTATTTAAAGCTTAATAAACTGCTAAAATGTCCAGCTACAGCTGCTACCAGCGATCGGTGCTTTGCAGTCGTTGAAAAATAACGAAAAAGAATTAGAACTTCTTATAACGTAATTTGTGTTGAAATATTAAACGTACCTACCTCAAAAATTGAAATATAATAATAATAATAATAATAATAATATACTTTATTTAGCTGATAAGCTATTCACAACAATACAATAATTACTACAAAGGGGTGTAGATACCCACACACGTAATATAAGTACATACAAATACATTACATGGATTACCCTAATTCTAGACAATATACTCGTACAACATGATCTATATGTATACAACCATTATAATTCTACATTTGTTTTAACATACTGGCTTAACATATTTTTAAAAGAGAAATATTCTCCACAATGTTTTATTATAGTCGGCAACTGATTAAACAATTTCAATCCATTAGAAAATAAAGATTTGCTGGTCCTACTTCTGTTAAATGTTTTAATGAAAAAATTATCAGTGTGCCTTGTGGGGTAATCATGAACTTCATGAACATATGTTATTCGTTCATTTAAATAACTAGGTAACATTTTATTTTTCATTTTATATATTAATAGTAATGTTTTGAAAGTGACTCTTTGATTTACACTCATTAGATCCAACATTTCTAACATTAATTTAATAGGTGTGTATCTATTACATTTAATAACAAATCTCATATTTCTATTTTGAATTTTTTGGATTTGCTGACTTTGATTTTTACTGATGTTAAATAATACTGATGAACAAAATTCTATATGAGGTGCTATTAAAGATTTATATAATAACAATCTAGTATACATTGACAATGAATGACCTATTCGATAGAGGAAAGATGTTTTCTTTGACATTTTATTTATTATGTAATTTGCGTGACTTTTAAAATTTAAATTCTGGTCTAAAATTACTCCCAAATATTTCATTTCGGTTACTCTTTCAAGATCATTATCATTTATTTTTATATTTTGTGTCAAATTTGTTTTTCTGATTTTATTTACATTCCCTAAAAACATATATTTTGATTTATTAACATTAATGTATAATTTATTATTACTTAGCCATTTGTATAAATTTTTTAGTTCAGTATTCATTAAATAAACTATTTGTTCTATATTTTTTCCTGTAATATAAATCATCGTGTCATCAGCAAACATACATATCTCACAATTTTTAACAACTTTTACTATATCATTAACATACAGGAGGAACAATAGAGGTCCAAGTACTGTTCCTTGGGGTACACCATATTTAGTTTCTTTCTTACCCGACACCGTTTCATGAACCTTAACTTTCTGCCATCGTCTTTCCAAGTAGGACTGAAACCACGAAAGTACATTTCCACTAACACCAATTTTTTTCAATTTACTTAGTAACAATAATCTATCAATTGTTTCAAAGGCTCTTTTGAAATCCAGAAACACTGCCAAAATGATACAGTCATCATCCATTGCAGTGAGCCATTCGTCACTTATGTTTAAAATTACACTTTCACAGGAATAATTTTTACGAAAACCGGATTGATTTGGAATTATTATATTATTCTCATCACAATACTCCAACAGCTGGTTTTTCACAACCATTTCTAGTACTTTTTCATAAACTGGAACTGTGTTTATTGGACGAAACTGTTCACACTGAATTGTATTTGGAATTTTTGGAACCGGCGTAATACACGATGTTTTCCAATTTTCGGGAAAGGAGCCACTTTGCAGAGATAAGTTTATTACATCTAATATACGATTCCCGATTGTTTCATAGACATCTTTAAGTATCTTTGTAGATATGCCGTCCTCTGTACCAGCCGTATTTTTTAGCGAGTAAATAACTTTTCTTAACTGTCTCATAGTAATACTTTTAAATTCAGAAAATGTTTCTTTTGTTTCAATCTCCCTTATCACCTGGTCCCAAGTTGTTAGACCAGATATACTACTTACGATTTCTTCTATACTGTTTATAAAATATGTATTAAATTCCTCTGCCATTATACTTTCTTCTGTTGTAATAATATTTTCAAATTTAATACGTTCAGGAAAATGATATTTTTTAGAGGGTAATATTGTTTTTAGATTCTTCCACATTTTTTTGGGGTTTCCTTTATTATCATCTATAATTTTCTTAAAATATTTTTCTTTTGCGTTCCTTATGGATGTTGTCACTTTGTTTCTTAAAATTCTATATTTTTCCCATGACTCTTCCAAATTTGTAAAAGACGCCTTTTTATATTCATTGTCTCTGTCTTTCATAATATGTATTATTTCAGGAGTTATCCATTTATTATTGACATATTTCTCTGGTACTGTAATTTCAATAACGGGGCAAATTTCATTTAAAATCTCTGTCATTGATTCTATAAGGGAATCAGCAAGAACATTTACATTGGTAGTGTTGTTATTCCAGTTTTTCTGTTGTAACATATCCTGATAGGTATTAGTATCATAATTTCTAAAAGAACGCTTTTTCAATTTTATATATTTTGTACTATTTTCAATTTTTAAATCAATTGTTAGTATAGAATGATCGCTAAAATGTTATATTACTTGTCTGTGTTTATTTTATTATTCAATTTATTTTTAAAGCAATTTCATATTTCCGTAAGTGGCCAGTATTTATGGTTAAATACTTTTCGATTTAATAAAATTGGCTAGTTCTAAATAGTGTTACTAGTTTTCTTGAGCTTATTATTAAGATAAATGAGTCTATGAAAAAGTGGAACTACGTATTTTTTCTATAGATTGTGAATCAAAAGAAAATACATCTATTGAATAGTTAATATACAGGGTGTTCCACGTAGACCTTCCATTATACGTTTCTAGAATACTACGCGTAGTGCAATTCTGAAAATTTATATACGGGGGTTTCTCGTAATTTTATATCGATTAAAAATATTGCCGATGACGTCACACGTTCTAACGGAAGTAGACATTCACTCGCTTCATTCAAATGGAATGAACTATTTTTTTTCTTATTTTTGGATTCTATGTCAAATTTAAAGGTAAGTTTTATAAGAATACCCTATCCCTAAATCGTTTCTGAGATATTTCTACTTTTTAAAAAATTTTGGAAAAAACATACTTACGCTTAATCGGTTTTATCTCTTCTAGTTTTTAATCTAGAGGGCTAAAATTTTAGACGAGAAATATTAAAAAGTATCCAAACATTTGTAGTATTCGAAACATTGTACATTCCATTTGAAATAACCGAGTTGATGTCTCCTTCCGTTAGAACCGGAAGTGTGACGTCACCGACAATATTTTTAATCAATAGAAAATTGTGAGAAACCCCCGTATATAAATTTTCAGAATTCCACTACGCGTAGTTTTCTAGAAACGTCTAATGGAAGGTCTACGTGGAACACCCTGTATATAAGAACGTTGCCCCGGCCCCGGATAATTGTTTATTAAACAAGTGAATGTCGCTCACGTAGTGGTCATAAATTACCGTAATGAGTCCTGTAGTACAAATAACAATAACAAGACACTAATATTTAGCAAATGTGGCGAAGGCGCCAAGAGTAGAATCAATGGAATGGAATTCCGATTATAATTTTTGAAGAAAATGTTTGTTTGGCTTAAATTTGATGATATAGAGCAGATATCATGCAAGAGATGATATATCAAATGATGAATTTAGATAGCTATAATATGTTACTACAGGAAAACACAGATAATACTGGCTTGGCAAAAAACAAAAGAACAAACAAAATTACAAAAATTATTTGTACAAATAATTGTACAAAATATACAAATGTCCCATGTTAGTTTCACAATAAGTTTCTGGGGAGGCCAAAAAAATAATATATTTCTTCGATTTCAGCCATTACTTTCCAAAAAGACTATATTTTAGTGTCCGTCAAATATTTGACAACAAAAGGTTGCAAGATTAATGGCAAAATATACTTATGAAAAAAATATGACGGTTACTTATGTAAGTGATTTATATGAAAATCATATTTTAATGTCGAAATCTATTTTTTAGGCAATATATTTTAGAATTAATCGAGAAAACTTGTAGTTATGAGTGCCTCATCTATAAACTAAAAAAATAAATCCTTGATTTATTTGTTTACTATTGCATTACCTCAAAGCTTTATATTTATTCTCAGGAACCAAATTCATGTTTTCTTTTACTTTACTGCAGTTAGTTTACTTTACTTATTATAAAGAAGTATAACCCAACTTTTTTTAATTTAAGCAATAACAATAGCAACAATAATGACATTGATTATGTCATTTCCAAAATAATAACGTTGTAACACTTGGTAGCAGTTTTGTTTTGGACTTGGAGTGCTTACTAAAATGTTATTATGTTGTAAGAGGGTCGTATTGCATTCTATAAAGTTCAAATTGTGAGTTCAATAAACAGATTTCATGTTGTTTAATTTTTTGGAACACCCTGTATAGCGTGTAGTAAACACATTTTCTATAAATTGTTGTAAGGTATAGTGAACGTTGATTAAAGTGCTTTCATATAATGTTAATTAAAAGATAAGCAAAATCTTGTCGCATTTATAATGTAATAATATATCTACCGTTCATTCTAATCATAAGGAATAGCTCATCTGATACTTGTGTGTAAGAGGGGGCGAATTATCAACTTATTACTTATTATTACATCAACTTATATTAATCTCATGCAACACCGAGCTGACATTCTTCGAATAGGGCTTAATATACGAGTTGTATGGTAAGGATATTTTACTTTGCCTATCATTTCATAAACAAGGCAAGGGCTTTACATCCTACCCAAGGGATGGTACGTCTTTCTACACAAATCTCGCCTAAATTTGCATAGCTTCTGTGAATTCACCGACGTATAGGCCACTAGAAGATGCGATCAAGCACCGCGGGTCTTCCCTGCATTATATACCCACGCTAATCTATCAAATATTAATACTTGGTAGATACACTTCTCAACTTGTCCTATATGAAGAGTCTGTCATCTCTCCATATAAGCCTTATTATAGGAGTCACAATTTAATAAAAAAATGTTGGATCAACTGGAAAAAATATCTTTCCTTTGGGTTTAAAGACGAGTGTACTTTAGTTGGACCAATTCGATTATGCACTGATTTTCACTGAAAATTATATTCGATATTTTACATTAGCATTGTGCATCTGATTCATTTCTAGAATTAGTATTAATATACTATCTGTAGGCATAATATGATATATACGGTTTTTGCATCCGACTTCAGTTCAAACTAGAAATGATATCACAACTTATGTTTTCGATTCTATTAATTTTATTTTGTTGACGATCATATGCTCTGCCCGTGTAAACTCATCCCCTGTTAATATTTAAACTAATTCTGTCGAGATAGAATACAGGATTAGTCATACCTATATTTTCCAGAACTGGCAACTAATTTGTTGATATTAATATAGCGCATCATGGCGCAACGTTAGAAATGTGTCTTAATTCTCTACATATTCGTTTTTTAAAACTAAATATTAGGTTCATCTCTCGTACAAGCTATTCCATTAGTAAATTTGCAAATAAATAACATTCAGTCTATTCGTACAGAGATTAATGGATAAAAAATAAATTTTTAAATCAACAAATAGTTTCTTAAAAATGACCAAATGTTGCGTAATACATGGTATCCCATATTCCATGAACATATTTGTGTAGTTACTTTACATACCTAGAATGCTAATGTATTTGATTATTTTATTATTACTATTAAGATGAACACTACTAGTAAAATTTATAATTTTTGAATAATCTCCTCATCGTCAGGTTATTTACACTTGTAATCTCCCTAGTGATTGAATTATTTCCGGAAATTTTGCTGAGGGCACGAATATTTTGAATAATTTTCTTAAAATATTCGTGACCGAGGAAAAATTGCCAGTATTAATTCAGTCACAAGAGGGACTTGAGGGAATTTCGAACCTATTAAAATTTTAGAAATATTGAACATTTTCATCACGAATGAAAAAAATTCAAACTTGAAAATAAAAATAATTAATTTAAAAAGTCCATTTTTCACTCCTATTTATTCTCCACTAAAACGAGAAAAATTCTTGCTATGATTTCAAAACTACTTAAATTCGGTTACCTAATGATTTTCTTATAGCTCAGTAAACATTAAAATTTGGAATACACAAATTTATTTTTATAAGCCATAAATATTATTAACATTAACGTAGGTATTACTATTTGCACAAATATGCTTTTTTGCGTCGACAAATAACTTTAAATTCGAAAGCTAATCAGTTATTCCCGTGTCATTATTTTGACTTGAAATGACAGAAAAGTTTTCAGTGTAATTTTGTGGGAAGTTGTAGGAGGTTGAATATTTCCGGAATTTTTTCCGGAAACATTCCAGAAAGGTTCCTTTCCGGAATGTTTCCGGAAAGGTTCCGTTGCCATGGTTATGATTCAAAATGAAAGTGTGTGATTGGTTAGAAAAAGTGGGCGAGAAATCTTCACTTATAATCTTCTTAGTGATTGAATTATTTCCGAATAATTTTCTTGAAATATTCGTGACCGAGGAAATATTTGCTTTATTAATTCAATCATAAGGGGGATTCGGTAAGAAAATTTCGTACCTATTAAAATTTTAGGGATATTAAAGATTTTTATCACAAATGAAAAAAAATGTAAACTAAAAATAAAAATAAATAAATATTAACATTAAACACATTACTTTATGCACCAAATATGCTCTGACTCTCCACTGTCATGCCACTGTCTCACTGACTCTTTGACATTCCAGCGTCATTATTGTAACATTTAACATGACAGAAAAATTTCCAGTGTAATTTTGTGGGAACTTATAGAAGGATGAATATTTCCGGAAAAATTTTTTTCGTTGCCATGGTAAAGATTCAAATTGAAAGTGTGTGATTGGTTAGAAAATGTAGATGCGAAATTTTCAACGAAATTTATTTAGTATATAAACTTTATTGGGTGTTGTATTAACAGAATGCGATCTGTTTTCTAGGTGGACATTAAGAAAATCGTAAAAGTTATTTTTAAACTATATTTTATTTCCTTAAAATACATTATTGAATTAAGTTGCTAAAAATTGGCTCTAAGTATTTATATTTTTCTAGTCAAAAGTTAATTTATAGTTTATGCCGATACTGAAATACATATGTGAATATGCGAAACAGAAACAAGACGGACGGAAAAGTAAAAGACCATCAATAAGTCTAGCTGCATAACAAACATAAATGATATAGGTCCACATTCAAAAGCATATTTTTCAGTAACAACCAGCACAGTTTTGAATAGATTTATTTAATCAAAGGCCACGCAACTCAATAATTTTGGGAATTCTACTTTTAGGTAATCAAACCGACTACTTTACTGTAATTAATTATGCAAACGACCACAGTCACTTTATATAAAATGTAAACAACGCTGAATTGTCAATTTGGGAGACTCATTCGCTCGCAATCTGGCAGGTCCCAATTTGGCAGCTAATTGTCTCTTCTGTTGTGAACCCTTCTTTAATCTATCTCCAAATAAAGAAGGAACGGCAGTAAGGGAGTTTATAAATTGAGGTTAATGAGTAAATATACCCATTACGATGTTAATAAAAGTGTTGTCAGCTTATGCAGTTCAAAAATCAAGGATTTGAAATTAAATAAGTTATAAATAAAAAAAGGGGCCGAAACACAAAAAGAATTCAGTAAGGACATTTTAAAAAAAATAATTTAGTTAAAACATGGTCTAAACTGACATTGAGTAATTTTTATTAGAGACATTAGAGCAACTTATTTCTTTATTACTATTAAATTCGGCAGATATTATTATGGTTAATAAAACTAACGCAGAGCGTTATTCTTTAGTACCAATAGTGACGATGACAGCTGAATTAAAAAGTTACATGCTTGTTTAAACTCATTTTAAGTGTTCAGTCAAAAGAAGCCAGTATGAGGAATGTAATTTTTCAGAATAATTTCGATACCTTTTAACCAAATGAGTATTAATTAATAAACGCATAATGGGCCTTTTCCGCTAAATTGAATTTTACTATTTTATTAATATCAAACGTTATACTGAAACATAAGTAAAGGTAGAATCAACCCAATTTATTAAAGAATTCTAATTAAGCGAAGTTATACAAGTACAAAGTGACAGGTCTTCATGAATCATTTCAAACTGCGCAGTTCGCTGACTTCACATTCCACTAGCCAATAAAATGTAGACAAGTTAAAGAACGGCTCCACGTTGCCACATACAATTTTACTTTTTTCTTGGCAACGATTAAATTGACATTCTGGTAATTTTGAAATGAAAATATTATGTATTTTTAGGTGAAATGGTAATTTTGAAATGAAAATATGTATTTTTAGGTAAAATATTCTCCATAAATTATTACTAAAGCAAATCAAGATGATTATTTTACAATTTATTACTTGCGCAAAATAATTTTTAGGTATTTTTCGCTAAAGGTGACAACACTGCAGAATTTATGCTAGAATCAACTAAATGTCAACTGTCAACTCTTGGAAGGTTTTCTGAAGACATCCCTCTTCAATTTTATTCATTTTAAATCAAATTAATCAAAACACAAAACGAAAGATAGGTTAAGCACACTTCACTTGACAGAACACAAAATGCAGGGCAGCCAACAGACAACAACGAAGTGGAGTATGACTTCATGGCGCGTTATTTGAAATATATGGCAATTTTAACAATTCTTTCAATCTGGCGAAGAAAAAAATTTGAAAAAATACTTTTTAGGCGTAAGTAAGTATATATTTTATAATAAGCAAATAAAAAAAAGATGTGGAAAAGATCTATTGAAAGTGCCTTCCTTCTGATAAAGAATCCATGTTTAAAACTGGATATTATGAGTACATATTTCATTTAAAAAACTATATGCAATAGCTGGTAGAGTTCTAAAACTCTATAAACAAGCACTTCAGTTTCTCTAAAAAAATATTTCATATTGATTATGATATTGCAAACCCTTAGTAGAAATTTAAGTAACTTTTTAACTTTAACAGTTTAACTTTATCAGTTTTTTAGATAATAAATAGTGAAATCGTACATCATTATATTGCAAATATTTTAGTGTTTTGTTGTGTTGTGTAGTGTACAAAAAAAACATAATACTTAAAAATATATATGTACTTAGATGGCTCAAACACAACAATTTATTAAAAAAATTGATACGTCCTATATCATCGAGCTTGACAAATGTTAAAAAATGTACTAGTTTAGAGAAAACATGTCAAGTAGCTTTATAGCTATTTTTTTTAAATTAACAGTTTATACTATTACGTAGATTTGAAATTCAAAATGCATTTATATTTGCCTAAAAAGCATAAACATGAAACAAATATAAAAGTGAGCCTGGAAATTATGGCATGTACAAAAAAATGTACATTGTACAATTGTACCTACATATTAAAAAAATATTTGAATTTTTAGATTAAATACGTGTGAACAACTCTCTTACACAGTTCTATTAAAATTTGACACAAATTTTGAGGTACCAAGTGCCTTGTTTCCTCATCATGTTGCTTTGTAAAAATGTGTATCCTTCTTTGCCGAACCACTTCCTTTATCCGCTACACCCATCCATGTAAGAAAATTACCCACATGTGTACATGCCGTTATTTCTCACGGAATTTCGTTTATGTTTCCTCGATTTTCCCGAATACCGAAACATAACCCCGCCAATCACGCAAATAGACGTTTAGCGGAGGAAATATCAAATTATTTGGCAATTTATCTGAAAGAAATGCCGTAAGTAAGCTGTAAACAAATTCCATGCAAAGCCAACTCAAGTGGGGCGTGAATTTTCTTGCGAATTTATTATTCGCCGAAAGAAAATGGTCGGAAGAAGTAATAGTAATAAGAATCATACGAGGGTCTGTTGGAGGGAATATCATTCATATTATTCGTTTAAGAGGAACGCGATCATGTATTAAAGATAAATACGAAGGCGCTTTGAGAATTTCGGAAATAATGTTTCCAACTTCTCATTTTGTCGAATAATTAAATTAAACAGACATATTTATATATGAGGGACATTTAGAAATCACACAATAACTCGCGTGGGAGTCAAAATATAATCATTAAGGAGGATATTTGGAAATTTCCCTTCTAATTCCAACAGATACTGTCTTTCCCACGCAATGAGGATGCGCCTTATCAGATTCTCCCAGTATATTCTGCTAAATAAAGAACTTATCTACGAAAGCAAAATGTTCAAGCAGAAAGTTACATAAAAAAGAGGCCTACAACTGCTCGTACGTTTGAGCAGGTACTAGTTTTAGAAGGATTTGCAAAATTGCTGTAAAACGAAACTTATTTTGAGATGAACCTGGCATTTTTGAGATGAACCTGGTAATATTTAATGTGTGTAGGAAGTATTTATTATAACAGTTTTATACCTATTCCATAATTTCTCAGAAAGGAAATAGGGAATGAAATGAAAACAATTCTTTTAACCACATTTTTTTAAATTATATGTAGCTTGTAGTTATCAGACCGGTAAATATATAGAAGACAGCAGGGAAATGCATATTCGAGTATACACCTAGTGCTGCCATCTCTAACAAACTAATTTTAATAGAATAGAAAGAAACTGTCTGTTGCAATTATTGAAATTGTAGTCGTTTTTTGTAGTACGAGAATAATATCGGTGGTGTAATTTTCGGTAATGACGGTTTCAATTTTTATTAAATTAATATAATTGTTTTGAAAAAAACATTGATCTCATTTAGATGTTCCAAGAAATATATAGAAAACACTCTATATACTAGTATTTCGGCTTATTAGGCCGTTTTCAATAGAGTAAATGTCTATTACTCTATTGAGCGGGTACTAGTTTTAGAAGAATTTTCAAAATTGCTGTTCCTTTTTGTTTCTTAAAACGAAACTTATTTTTGAGATGAACCTGGTAGTATTTTATGTATGTAGGAAGTATTTATTACAACACTTTTATACCTATTCCCTAATTTCTCAGAAAGGAAATAGGGAATGAGATCAGAAAATGTCTATTACTAGTAATAGACATTTACTCTATTGAAAAAGGCCTAACAAGCCGAAATACTAGTATATAGAGTGTTTTCTATATATTTCTTGGAACATCTAAATGAGATCAATGTTTTTTTCAAAACAATTATTTTCACGATGTTTCATAAAGAACCATCCGCTTCGAGTATCCACTTTATTTTAATAAATTTACTATTCACTCAGTTGGATAATCAGTAATGATAATAAGTTGAATTTGGCAATCAGTAATGATAATAATTAATACATTTGATACCTTTTATGCCTTAATAATAATATTTAATTTTCATTAACATATATTATTAGAGATCAACATCATTAATCAGTAACAAATAAATTATATCAATAAAATAATAAACTGTAACGTAACAATAGGGTTTAAATACAGTAAATAATTTAATTTCCTTCAACACAACAGCGTCGATTTACATAAATACTCGCCATCAAATGTTTTATTCTGTCTCTAATGCAAAATTCATTCTGTTCATTTGCCACGCCAACTCATGTTATAAAGCTAAATGCAAATGTGTATGTACAGCACATACATTAATTCAAATTATTACTATTATCATGGCAGATTACAATTAATACATCTTGTGCAAAGCCAGTGAAAGGTGATTAAATTTTATGTTGGAGAATGAAACATTCTATAAATTATTTAAAATATCCACTAAATATATGAATTACCAGTACTAACCTCCAGTGAAATACATACGAGTATTTGTTGTAATATACCTATAGGTAGTTATTTAATTGTAATGCTCTAAAATTATGAGAGGATTTCGTGTTTCATATTATTTTACGAAAAGTAATGAAAACATGTATTTTAATACAAGAGGTGATGTTTCTCTACAATTAATTTTGGTGAGTTATTTGTTAGTGTTTGAAATAAATGTTTTACCAGTTTCTATTTTATTTTATGCTTTCCTACACTAACGTTGAATTCACATGCGATATGGCTATGGTGAATTAGGCTGGGTCTATGATGACATATTATAACACATTAGCCTTATATTTGGTCAGCCTAATACAGCCATGCATGTACATATTACATTTAAATAGATTTATGGTTTATAAATAACGAGGATTAGGTATTAGAGATTGTGGAAAGCACCTAGACATATGAAATTATTAACATGAAAAAAACAGACAATTTGTTTGATAGATAGGTAAGTACCCATTCATAAGTTAGTAGCTAATATACATGAAGTTAAGGTTCCAATGTGAAATTCACAATTATTAATAATGCCTTATTAAAATCGAAAATGTTCTCGTCCGGACAATTATAATATGCTAACTCTTGGAGAGTTGTAGCTGAAGAACTGTACAAAATAATAACATAGGAGTATTTTATAAAACGTACTGCTAATGGATCCAAATCTGAATATCTTGATAACTGTAAATATTCATTGTGAAAGCAGAAGATTTTTCACTTCAACAACTAGTTCAACAAATAGGCAATCTCTCTTTTTTCATCGGAAATATTGACGTCTTAACAAAGTACAAAAACCTTCTGGGTGTCTGGGGTTTGGGGATAACTGGAGCTTCCAAAAAAATCCATATAAAATTCAACAATGAAATCCCTGTTGGACGTTTCTCCTTCACTTTATGATAATGGGGGAGGAGGAGGATTTCAGGCTGCAAAAGAAACCAAGTAGCAGCTATGCTAGTTTGGAATATATCCAAAAAGGGATCAAGCATTTCAGATATGAAAAAGACCACATGATTCCTAAATATATATTTAACAGAAACTTCTAGATCAATATTCAGAATCGAAAAGAGTGGAGACAGATTGACAACAGTAAAATACTTTGAGAAATTACTTACGAACCGGTTTATAACCGGCTCGGCCGGTGGCTCAGGGCTTAGCGTCTCGATCGCTCAACCCAGAGGTCGTGGGTTCTAATTCCCATTCCAAAAAACAATTTTTCATTAAATTGTTTACTCGTAGATCAAGGCTTATTCGCAGGGATGGCTTGGCAACTATCCTGGCGATGGCCAGGGTAGTTGGCGTAGGATGGGAAGAATGTCAACTTGGTGTTAATGTAAAAAATTAAAATCAGTTGATGTTTGACTGTCCCCCTAACTAATGAAGTTTTCCAGGTTTCTCACATTCCAGCACTGAATGGTGGTTAGGGTCTACCAACGTAAGTTGTTCCTGAGGCGTAAATGCGGGCCGCGAAATAATAATATGCCGCCCCCTCTCCCACACAAGTCTCAGACTTTCGGGCTAATCCTTGTGATTAGAATGAGGGGTAGAGATATTATATTATTTTAAGAATGATTCATTAATACTGCCACAAAAATCAGGTGGAGGTTCCTTGCACAAAAATAAGAAAATGTTCTTGTAAATATGTAACTGTAACTGTCGTTTTCGAGATTCGGTGTTGTAGTTTTTATAAAATACTAATTTATTTATTAATATCGAAAAAAATGATTTTCCGATTTCATTGAAATTATCCAATTTTATTTAAAGCAATAACGGCATAAATAAATAAAAGCAAAGATTTTATTTATTTATGCCAGCGGCATTCTGGAGGGGAATCCAGTTAACTACCTATCAGTCCAATACTATTTGATCATTATATTATTTGTATAATTATATTAATATCCTTGATCTTATATTATTTCTAAACAACTCAAAAGGTTTGATCAAATGTCAAAAGGTGGTTTTAATAAATTATTTATTTCCTACTCAATACAGCCAATCAGTTCAACTATGCCACTACTGTCGTAATAGTAAACTCGATGAAGATGCTATGACGCCATGAACCTGTCAATCAAATATTAAAGTGAAGTAAAAATGAAATGCCTCTTGTCACATACCATATTCTGCAAACATATATTTGGTATGATTAACCTAATACCTACAAATATTTGAAAAACTTCGCCCTTAAAGTGAATGACTTTTATCAGTGACTATAGTCTTTCTATAGTCACTGCTTTTATATTTTGTTTCATGAAACTGGACTGCATAATTTCCAAGGGAAGCCCAGAATATATACCTCCAAAAGGAAACGATATTATAACTACAAATCTCAGAAAATTATCGCGGCTTGTGCTATTATCCCCAATAGTTCATACCTGGTATTCGTAAGATGGTTTCAAATAATATAAAGCCATCTCCTGGTGAAAGACTGGTGTAGCTGAGCCAGACAAAGGAGGTACAATCCACACCCAGTCAGCAGGACAACCGTTCCTTAGCCTAACCTCGTTCTCCAAATGCTTCATGAAGGATTCAGAAGCAGTATGGTGGTCAACGACGGTGACGCCCTTCTGCTGGAAACTGTGGAGGACAGCCAGGTTGGTCTCTACCATAGCTTTGTCTTTCCAGAGCGATACGGGTGTTCTAGTGTCTAGGCCCATGTTTAAGGCGATGGTCTGAACAAAAAATGTAGATACTTAGGGCCGGTTACAGAATAGAATTCAGTAGCACTTTAGCTAAAGTCGCCTTTTAATAACTTGGCTACGATTGTCTGAATAATAGTACCCAAGGTAAATAAAGGCAATTGCAGCGAGCTAAGTATCCTTTATTTTTTATTATGGAATCCGGCCTTAGTAATAATATTACCCGTTTATTGTATAAACATAATATTTTTCCGTTTTCTGCTTGCTTTTGTAGTAACAAAGTTCAAGATACTTTCAGTGTATACCGAGTACAAAAGTGCAAGCAACCTGTAGGGTGCATTTCAAAGATACAGGAAGTGAATCATAGCTGAGGAGCTTGTCTATTTTTTCGAATGGACTTGTTTGTATACAGCAAAGTCGATAATGTTAAAAACGTTGCATAATTACTTGCAGTGTATTACACAATTGTGTCTATAATAAAAAGGGTAATTAAATCCCAGTTTACAATTACTGGATTACAGTTTTAATTTCCAGTAATTTATTGAAATTAAATTCATTCTTAATGCAAAATATTTATTTATAGACAATCTCTTGACATTATTTTAGATCATTACTGAAAATAATTGCTTGGACTTTAAGATTATCCGATATTTAACATGTTTTGCTTTTTATACAAAATAAAATTAATTTAATCATTATTACACTGTGTTATATTTTGAACTAAATACATACACAAATATAAACACCGTCGTCGCAACAAGTCATCGACGATTTGTATCAAGAGTTTTTGTTTATACCTCCAACATATTGAGCCTCTGAGTGTCACAAAGATTCCTGCAACCAATTTCAGTGCTCATGTACCATCCGTTGAAGGGTGCGGCCGTGAACTGGATGCCTCCGCAGTCAAACATCATATTGGAAACTGCTGGAAGCGCGTACCACCTGAGACCTAAGTCCTCGAACCATTCGAATCTACAAAGAAAGGAACGAAAATATCATAATATTCATTTCACTAGGTAATTGTGTTATTAAAAATATTTAGACATTTCGAATAACTAAATTTGTTTACAAAATTACAACTGTTTCACCACAAAATTAAAGTTCCCTTAGACATAGATATATAGATTACTCTGTTGGTATACCCTAACTACATATAAAATCTCAATAATATGAGATGTTAGGGAAAAGAGTTCTCATTATTATTTTTGAATGAAGGCATATTCATAAATAATGAATTTCAGTGGCTCATGGGGTTCAATTTAAAAGGTTTTTACAAGTAAAAAGTGCTCACTTTCAATGAACATCCTACGAATAAGCTCAAATTACATAGTTTTCATAATTTTTCCCGTGTATTTCGAATCTGCATTCGAAAAAACAGTTGACCATCACAATTACTAGATATATTATTAATTTCTTTTTACTTTTTGACTAATTCTGAGTTCAAAGTTGTTATACATTTTCTAAAACCAATTTTATTTTTCTAAAAACAGAATTAAAATAGTTATATTATTTTAAATTTATCAATGTCTTCATCAATTTTTATTTATATTGTGTTCAATTATTATTATTCAAGAGGTTAAAACGAGGGTAGGTGTGTGAGCGAAAGAGCTTACTTCCACACATGTGATACCAGAGAACTAACTAACCTATCATTAAAATTGAGACTTGTTCTTAGTCAATTATTATACTACTCCGGGATCCACATTGGGAGATGAGATGGTGAAGATTTCTCTCCTCTTGCGGTAGTCGACTCCACACAGTCGATACAGTGTGTACAGATTTGATCCGGAACACCAGTGTAGAATTTTACAGGGTGGGTCGCTTTTATTCTTAATTTTTTTCAAAGTAGAGAGTCTATAGATACATATATGGACCATACTGCGAAAGAGATAATGTTATCCCGTGGTTTGCTATGATCTTTTTAATAATGATTTCTTTTGGAAAATCGTATTAGCGTTTTTTTATTAGACATTTGACAACACTGCGTTATTCAGCACCATTTAAAACCCAAATACCCACAATTTCAGTAATTTATGTCGTTGCATATTTTTTTAATAGTGTCTCAAAATCGCAAAAACTCTTATTTTAGTTAGAACAATTATTTAGAAATATAATGGTACTCCTATTGCTTTTTATTTCTTAACACGATATTTCAACCTTTTTAAATTGTATTTAATTGTTTTTCTCATTTCCCCAAGACCCCAATATTTTCAAATTAAAATAAGAATTTTAAGTTTTTGTGATTTTGAGGCACTATAAAACAGATTTTCCAAAATGATCTTTATTAAAAAAAATTATAGCAAGCCACGAGATAGCATTATCTCCTTAGCAATTGGTCCATATACGTGTGTCTCTAGATTCCCTACTCTGAAAAAAATTTACATTCGAGACCCAATTTTACCGTTGCATAAAAGTCCCACTTATCTTTAAAACCCCGGAAGGAGTAACAATACTATTCATAATTTGTCATTTGATACTTTTGTGGTTCTATATTTTTGATATAATTCCAAAGCCCCCTAGATGACCAATTTAAAGTAATCTTTTCCTATTTAAGTGATTTCAAGCCTTTGTAGCAAACTTATTGTTAATGATAACTTATTGGATATTCGTGGTTTTAGGGGAAGTGGGACAATGTTATATAGCCAGATTTTCGGTAAAAAAATTGCTAAGATGAATTTTGGATAAATTGTTTAGAAAAAAATCATCAGGCTATGGATCTGCAATCTGATCATAGTAATTAGAGGTAGCCTGTATTTTTAGAACGGATTATAAATGACAACCTACTGTTTTTATATACTTATATGAAAGAAGTAGTTTTTGAGATATCTGACTGAGAAGTTTGAAAAATTGAAAATCTACTTATTAGCTAAGAAAAATATAGTTACAAATGAAAACACAAACGGTTTGCACATCCTTTCAAAGATACGCTTTTCAGATAGGTATAAGAAGTTGTTTATATGTGTATGAAAAAGGATTGTATATGCATGTGTCCAGTTTAAGATGGACTGTATGGGCATCTCAGAAACCATTAGAGATACCTACAGAGTTGGTTGAATTGGTAAAAAGTTAGGCGATTTTAGGCTTAGGAAGGATCCAAGGTAAAATTTTCTAATAATTTCTTCTCTTAAGTATATACAGGGTGAAAATAAAAAATGTGGAGTTGCTGAAAACGTCCGCATAACTCGTTTATTGTAAAAAATGCACTAATCAAATTTTCAGCAAAGGGATAGCAACCAGTAAGGACTTCAAAATTGATATCTAAAAAATTTAGGTTTACTAGATTTTGCGCTAGTATACTCAACTTTTATCTTTCTTACGGATGCCATATTGGTTGCAGCGCACACATATATTTTTTTAGTTTTTAATAATATACGTGGTATTCCGTTATGATATGGAGCTGGGAGCCGTTGTTTATACGATTGTATATATAAGAACTTTGTCCCGGGCCCGCATAATTGTTTATTAAACAAGTGCATGTCGCTCACGTAGTGGTCATAAATTACCGTAATGAGTCCTTAGTACAAATAACAAATATCAGTAACAAGAAAGACGCTAATACTTAGCAAATGTGGCGAAGGCGCCAAGAGCAGAATCAATTAAATGGAATTCCGATTATAATTTTTGGAGAAAATATTTGTATGGCTTAAATTTGATGATATAGAACAGATATCATGTAAGAGATTATGTATCAAATGATGAATTTAGAAAGCTATGTCTCTACAGTGAAACACAGATAATACTGGCTTGGCCAAGTACAAAAGTACAAACACAATTACAAAAATTATTTGTACAAAATACCTATACAAATCTCTCATGTTAGTTTCACAGTAAGTTTCTGGGAAGGCCAAAAAAATAATATATTTCTTAGATTTCAGCCATTACTTTCCAAAAAGACTATATTTTAGTGTCCATCAAATATTTGACAACAAAAGGTTGCAAGATTAATGGCATAATATACTTATGAAAAAATATGACGGCTACTTATGTAAGTGTTTTATATAAAAATCATATTTTAATGTCGAAATCTATTTTTTAGGCAATGTATTTTAGAATTAATCGAAAAAACTTGTAGTTGTGATAGCTCCCTCATTTATAAACTAAAAAACAAATCCCTGTTTGTGTTGCTTACTATTGCATTACCTGAAAGCTATATATTTATTCTCAGGAACCAAATTCATGTTTTCTTTTACTTTATTGCCAGTTAGAATTATAAAGGAGTATATACTCAACTTTTTTCAATTTAAGCAATAACAACAGCAACAATAATGTTATTGATTATGTCATTTCCAAAATAATAACGTTGTAACACTTGGTATCAGTTTTGTTTTGGACTTGAATTGCTTACTAAAATGTTATTATGTTGTAAGAGGGTCGTATTGAATTCTGTAAAGGTCAAGTTGTGAGTTCAATAAACAGATTTTATATTGCTTAATTTTTATTATGTGCTTTTTTGCTGCAAATGTAAAGGTACAGTATTTTGTAACTCTAATATTTGATCCTTGTCTGATTAAAATAAATAAACTTTATAAAAAAGGAAAATATATTATAGATACATGTTTATATAAAAACACTCTAAAGGTAGAAAGAAAGCTTTTAACGTAAAATTTGTCTCTCCGCTGGATCTATACACAATTTATTGAAATGTAAAGCACACATCATCAAAGTTAATTCACCTTCTTTAGTAGCAAAAAACCTCACGCAACGTAAAAAAATACGAAATTCTTAAAGGCCGCCCAAGATCAAAGGATCTGTATCTGGAACAGAAGCTAATGAAGAATTTCAAGCTGGCTGTAAAAATGTATGAATAGGTGCAAAGATGCTCAGCGTTGCAATCAGCACCGGCTTACTTTTTAATATACAGTCCTAGATTAAACTTTTAATTTTGTACATAGGTAGAACGATAGAATAATGTTTATTACATGAGTTTGTCTATACCCACTGCTTGTTTCACTCTAAGTGCAAGCAGCACGATATGGTAGACATATGAGGGGCATTTTCTTAATCGCAAAAAGCATCTCTACGAATATTGTTAATAACATATTTTGAAATTTCAATACAAAAGCTGAATTTCGTCTATAAATTACGACTACAAATTGCCTAATAACAAAAAAAGCAAAACAATTTTTTTGATGAATTTCATCATAATCTAATTCCATTCACACTTTCCAACCCCATTCTGTCGTTTGATATTGTCAAAGAGAACCGTTGTTGTGACCACATCTTCGTGCACAGATCGCTTTTTGTGAATAGTTTGCCAAAATATCCACCTTGATGGTTGATTGTGGACATATGGCTCCTATCTCTGTTTTTACCCAAATAATAAAATCGAATTCATAGAATGGAATAGTATAGTTTAATTCATTGCAAGTAAATTTGATTTATAAGTAAATTTAATAATTAGTTTGCACGCTTCTACTTAATGTAATGTAATAAATAAATCCAGTAAAATGCAATTTAAATCTCATTTTTAATGATATACTTAGCAATTTTGAGTGAAGAAACAATAAATTTTCATTGAGCATTGATGTAGAAGTAGCTCTGAATTGTTGGGTCTAAGATGTTCCGGGATAAATTTCGATATCCCTGCGATGTTCCTCTGGAATACTGACAAAATATCTTCTATAGTCATAGTATAACGTATAGGTAGAGGTATAAATACAATATTTTTAAGTAAATTATAGCTACACTCGACTACATTTGCCATGACTTAAAACAGTCGTCCTGGATTGTCTTCCAATCGCATTGGATTCAATTGTTCCAGTAGCAACATAGTTCTGGACTGGACCACTGAACAAAACGTTCTGAAAACGTGTAAACCAATCTTAGTAAAGTCAGTTTCCGTTGAGACGACGGTAACTATTTTCAACTTGTGTGGAACAACTAGAGCGCCAAAGTTATATAATTAAACTTCATATAAAGAAAAAAACTACATTGTTATATATATTGCAAAGTGCAAGGAAAATGCATTTAATGTGAGTAGATATAATCTGATTCGTCGGCAGGATATCTGACTAAATATTACTTTGTAAGTAATTTAAATGGTAATGCTAAAACTACTTGAAATAACGCATTGATATCCATTATACTTTAGAGTAGTAATGACTCCTATTGTATATAAACGGGAATTAAAAATGCTAATTTTATTACCGACTGCTTTTGAAAATTTGAGAAAAATTAAAACAAGTTGTTTGAGGATGAGTTATTGTTTGTAATATTTAATGATAAAACAAAAAATGGCATAGGCATCTCTAATCTATAATCTTGAAGTCATAAATGATTAATTAAAACGCATATTCTTTAATAAAAGAAAACATGTTGTTCCAATGTTTCATCATCGATTGGGGCGATACTGATATAGGGATGTTACCATATTAAGACTCGGTTTTTCTATATAGAGTTAACTCGCAAGTTAAAGTTAACTCTGGGTTAAATTAACCAGGACATGAAGATAGGGTTAACTATAAATGTCAAAGTTAAACATAACCAAATAGATCTTGTGCTTTATGTTCAGTAAGTCTGTGTATTTTCTATATAAAATTCTTAATATGGATTATGAAATAAATGCATAGTAGTGATGAGAATGCTAGAAAACTAAAAATATTCAAACATATATCAAATTATTTTGAAGAATGGGTTCGGTATGGTTTTGTGTGCGCTTTTATACTGTGGAAAATTTTATAAAAAAGATACAAGATATTGTATTTATTGTAACCTACGATCAACATTTATTTATGTAAATAATTGCAATTCATGATTAAAACTGGCTTCTTTTTGTTTCCAGCATACCATTCCACTTTTTGGGTTCTATAGTTTTCTTTTTGACTACTTACCTATAGTCTATTAATTGATTGTTTTACCGCATAACATTTTTTTCAACGTTTTTTTAACCTTATTAATTTTTAGTAACAAATCATTAAATATCAAAATGTATCTAAATACTTACACAAAGACAATAATATTGAACCTTATACAAATAGAAAGTCATGTCATAGTGCTTTTAATTTAACATTTGTCTGTATAAATAACAGAAAACAAACTGAAAAATTACAAAAAAATCCCGAAAATAAATACATTTTTTCGCAAACTTGAAGTTTATTAATTCAAGCAGATACTGTTACTGAAAAACACTTAGGTTAACTCAGGTATGAGTTACTTAACTCGTAGTTTAACCTCCAGTTGAAAAACCGTACCTTAGAGATTCGATATCTCGTCCTATATGTATCCTATATGGATGTATGGATTTTTGGTAAGGAGAACTACTTACGTAGGATGGGTCAGCGGAATCTCGAACACATACTCCTTAGGTACATCGAAGTAGTCAGGATCGTGGCCGTTAGCGGATAAGACTAAGGGCAGAATGTCCCACTTTCCCCCAGATCCCTTCCAGCCAAGCTTCAGGCACACTTCCGTGAACTCCACATTGAGAGGGTCACCTACTACTGAGCCGTCAGGTTGGCGGTAACCAGCATAGCTGATCAGCTGAGGGTTCCAAACGCGGAAGTCATGTTTCCCGTCTGTTCTTTGAGGAAATATGGTTATTGCTGATCTGTAAAGAAAAATACATAATTAATATAATTTTATATAGGTAGACATTTCTAGATGAAACCAAAATGGAAATATGTCCTCTCAAACTTAATTAACTGAAATTTTCATCTGTCAGAATATTTTTTGTTTATTCTATAAAAGTATTATTTAAAAAAGTTATTAAAATAGTTTTATAACTAAAACTTTATTTATAGCAGAAAATTTATACATGGATTTCTCATTCAGATTCATTATCAACATTATCAATCAGAAGTTTTATCGATAGAGTATAAGAATTTTTACACTTAAATCGTTATGCAAGTAAATATAGAGAAATCTTTACAAAGTTGAGTTGCCTTATCAGTTAGATCGGTTAAAGATCTACTCGATAATAAGGTAAACGAAACTTTCGAGCGCGTATTAAAAAAATGGCGAGACTACAAATGTATCGCATTTAGACAGTTTTTTGTTGGTAGGTACTCGTATAAAGTTGATTTTTAACTAAAGTGTGAATTGTATTTCCACCATTTCTGTAGATTCAGCATAAGATACCGTTAAATCAATTTATTTTGTTATTATGTAAGAACGAGAAAAATGAAAAAACTAAAAGTCATAATAATAGTCTCGAGAATCATCAATATTTTAAAACATTCTCGGAGAAAACGAACCAGGCTATAAGAAAAGAGATCAAAATTTAATTATGAACAAATTAAAAAAGCTATACTCGTATTTGAGTTAAAAAAAATAGGAAAACATTAGTAGTAGGGATTCATCTGGAAACACGATATTTTTCAAATTGGTGTAAATCACATAAAGACCATTTAGTAAACGATGCTATGATAAGTACAGACACAAAAATTAATGCTGACTGACTGCTCAACAACAAAGCAGTTGTTGGTAAAACAAAACAGTCCTTGAATTTAATTGTAACACCTGAACAATGGCATATTTTAGAATATAAATGATTTCAACTGTGTTGCATTTTTGTTACAAATTGGCATATCAAAGGAAGAAAGCCAAATAAATAAAGCTACTTGCATTATAAACAGCCACAGGGTTATAGGCATTGGGCACCCACCGGAAGAGATAGAGGTAACATAATTTTTACGGTACGTTATAAAGCGAGTTGTATAAATGTAACCTCGAATGTAATAATTTTAAAATTAATGATGCTTGAATAAAGTAAGGTTAATTAAGTCATTTTAACACAAACCAATACAAAATAATTCCCCATAAATAGTATTTATCCACGACCACTATATTAGGAAGGTTTAATACGCCTGTTTATCGTGGATTAAAGGCCCTTACTCCACTAGTGGAGTAAAATTTATAATACCACGATGTCATAGAAACGACTCCAACACTTTCAAGTTTTCAGCTCAAAATCAATATTCTTGGTTAAAATAAATTTATCAAATGTGACGTTTTTCAAAACCATAATTTTTCATCTGCTCTCACACGACTTTTACTCTGCTAATTGACCGGTTTTGGTCGTGGTCGTGGATAAAACGTTGAATTATATTGGGATATTAACAGCCTTTACTCTCGAAATAATGTAACTCTGGGCTGTACCTCGACTGCCCATTATTTCTCGAGGATTAAAGGCTTGTTAATCCCCTTATATAATTAAGAACTATAATAAAAGTAATAAACTTTGTATTGATAGTACTAAACCGTGGTATTATGAAATATCCATACCTGTTTATGTGGCATACACAGTAAAAAAAGTCGAGCAATTTTAACACTGAATCCACACTCATCAGTGTGTATATAGTCCACACTGGGCAGTGTTAGACATATCAGTGTATTATTACATTATATAAAAGTAATTTAACACAGTAGATTTTACAAGGTAATGTGTAATAGTTAATTATTCACCGTGTAATTATTCCGTATTTATGGCGGATTGATTCATTTTTAACACATGGTTTTGTAAATTTTAGTACAATTTATGAGTACTTCTACAAACTTGGCGGGTATATCGTTCGTGTAATATGAGTTCTAAAGGTTTAGTGATTATACCACCCAGTTCGTGTTAAAAATAACACTGCAGCAAATTACGATTATCATTTAGTAATTTTACCATTTGTCTTTTTTTACTGTGTACCTGTCAAATTCATAAGGTTAGTTTTACCCATTTTTCCCATTCCCATTTTACCCATTTTACCCAAAATTCAAAAATGTGGATCCAACATGGCAGCTGAAGTTTGTCATGTAGTCATGTTGTTTCGATCCCTGTCCAATACAGAGTCGCAAATTATGAGTATATTCCGCTTGCTTATTATAAGTCTTTTTCTATACCTATACGTTGTATTGATCATTAAAAGACGACTCAACTGATGAATACTGTAATAATAATTGTAGACTTTACAACATAAAAATAAAAGAAGCTGGTATTAATTAGTTTTGTAATACATATTGTTCGTACAAAATCTTATTTTTCATATTCTTATTTCCCTTGCTACTGCAGAGAGACAAATCAACAGTTTATTCACGATGGAAGATTTATTCAAATTTGGAATGTATACAGGAGATTACAAAAAACGAAAGTTAATTTCCATTTTCTAGACACCCAGGTTTACCCTGAGATGCCCTTTATTAAATATTTAATAAAAAATGCACTTTATTATATAGAACAATTTCTTTCTTAAAGGCATCGACAGAAAATGTTCGCTTATAGTGACGTTCTCCTTATTTTGTCCTAAAACACCATATTATATAATCGTATCAATCTTGATCCTTTAAGGAATAATTACGATTTCAGCAGGTGGAAAGTTACGAAGTCTTATATTCTATAAGCAGATTAATTAATCTGCTTATTACTGCTACCGTATTAAACGTGAAAAAGTTAACTAAAATATGCATAGCGAATTTTTATGGCTAAAAGCCCAGATGTGCACGCTTAGCAGATGAGAGAAAGTAATAAAATGAAACTTAAAATGTGACTCATAGACCGAGAGCTTGGAATAAAAATTACCGCCTACTGAATATGAAAAACTTAAATTTTCCACTATATACTAGGATTATAATACAAAGTACTAACAGCGTCAAAGCAAAGAAAAATAGAAGAAACATTAAATTTGGCAGCGCCTTTGGCCTAATCAAATCCTATTACTAATAATTTGAATATTTAAAATCTCTTAAGCAGATAGAGATAGAGTATATGTAATGTGTAGTTACGAAATCAAACTCTATCCTAATTAACGTCCAGGAGGCATTATAGCAATTGGCGCATTCGCCATAATATACTATTTTTTAATGGCGAACCTAATTCAAACTTATCACTTAATACAAAATTCAACAGAAAAACATTGTTTTGTTTAACACTGACGTAGTTTTTCGCATAACACCAAAACACTGAACTAACTGAACTCGACGCGCATTTCGCCAACCAAGTTAGCATCATCTCGAGATGATTAAAACCTGTTATCTTCACACAAAAGGTTTCAATCCTTTTCAAGAGGAAATAGCTCAGTGGACGAAGGAACTCATCAGCAACGTGGAAGAATGGACAAAGTGTAAGCACAAGAAGGTTGATTACCACCTGTCACAGTTCTTGACTGGTCATGGATCATACCGCACCTACACCCATAGAATAGGCAATGTTCCTGATGATGAATGCGTTTACTGCGGGGAGTTTGATACTCCGGCTCACACAGTGGCTGACTGCCCTAGATGGAATGAGGAGAGAGACCTGGTGGTAGGGGAGCTCGGGGATGTCCTTAACCCTCGTAGTATTACGAACGAAATGATAAGCAGTGAGAGAAAGTGGAATATAATACATGGTTTCATCCGAGATGTAATGAAGAAGAAGGAAGTCGAAGAACGGTAACTTCCTATTGAATACCAGTGGAATAGATGTGTAGGAAAGAAGGGAACCCGTGCTGATGTTTCGCTTATAGATAGTTCCAGCATGTGGCCAGGCGAAATGAGGTGGGGTTTGATGAGTAGGCAGGTACTATGCCCTGAGTCGCACACTCTCTGTCGCGATTGAAACAAGCGCAGGGGGCGAACATGAGTTTCCCCACCCGTCAAAAAAAAAAAAAAGAGGAAATAGCTAAAAATCCATCCTTACAGGAGTAGAGAGATACACAAAACCTTAGACGAATTACACACGGCAGAGTGTCACCTTCATCTTTTAGCGACAATCATTGCCTTATACTTGCATATTTTCACTCATGAATTCTCAGAAGTAATGATTGATTCTCTGACGAAGAATACTTACTTTTGCAGCAGCTAACATACAAAATTAAAATACAAATTTATCAATCACTGAAAATAAGCCTTATCCATATTGGCGATTCCAAAAACGAATGCGCCCTTTCTATGAAAACAGTTGAACCTATTAAAAAGGTAACTTTTTTCTTATAATGTTATAAGATAAAGTAGATAAATAATTACAACTATAAAAAAGAGCTACAACTGTTAACTCGGTTTTCTTATTCCGAGATATCCTGTTATATTACCCTGTTTAATTATACATATTATATTATGTATATTATTACTGTATTTCTTACTGTATTGAAATTACTGAAAAACTTTATTATTATAAGGAAATTATAATAACTGATAAATAATGGCAAATGTATGAGGCTAATATGCCTTCCAATCTTTTATAGGTGGCCGTAATTTTACAGGTATTGCTATGGCTCTTGGAGGGCTTTTATGGAGTGGACCAATTTTTTATTAAGTAGTATGATTAATAGTTAGGTGTATTTTATATGCCATACAAAAAATGATAACCAAATATATGTTGATTTCTTTCTATTACTCTGAATATGTATATTTTTTAATATTTTAATATCCTTTTTTTCAGCGTTATTCATATGAAATTGATTTAGTCACATGCAATGTTGCAATATTTCTTAATTGGTTATAGGATTTTACCTTATGAGAATCCGTACATTTTGCATGACCTCTACCATCTACGCCTTTTATATAAAAAAAATGATCACAACTTCTTCGGTGTCTTGATTGTGCAGCATAATTTCACAACCAGATTTGTATACACTCTGCTTTTCATTTAATTCTACTACCTTTACTTTATATAAATAAGACTAAGACAGATTTAGTGTTAAGTGCCGCGTAACTATTTGCTAGATTAGGCTGTTAAAATCTATGAGACTTGAAATGCCACAGTCTAGTCTTGCAAACAATTAACTACTTGGTAATAGGTAATAAAAATGGGTCTAGACATGAGTATCATTATCCTTTTACATAAAGTAGATAGAAATAATAGTAAATATTACTGGCTGGACCACTGGAGTTCAGTAGTCGAGAGGTTAAAGACGCGAAGTTTTAATCGCATTTGACGTTGGTTCAAATCTCGCCGACGATAAACTTTTTCTAATTGCTCCAATATTAACCCTGTGCTCATAAAACTAGCAGCGTCTTTAATATGCAACTAGTACTGCAACCTCACTGTTCACTTTAATTAATAGGGTTTTCAAAGTTTTCCTTATTCTCGTACCAAATGGTTATAACATCATAAGTCGTTCCTGGCCCCACTCAAAATAATATGTTGCTCCCTCTCCCACATAAGTTTCTGACCTTCGGGTTCATCGTTACGATGATAACGAGGGATAGAGATATTATTATTTTATATTGTTAAAAGTTATACTCGATAGAAATATCTGAAGTCGTGATAAGTACGTGATATCCTTAACAACTGTTGAGCTTAGTGTGCTGCATGGTATTAAGTGGCAAGATCAGACATTCCCATCTAATCGATCCCTTTACAATTAGACAACAACAGGTTCACAAGTGCATACTGCGAATATACGTATACCGATGCCTGTATTAACGTACTAGTCATCCTAGTAGGTTCGTTTACAACTTGCGTTGCGTAGACAAATACACTTCACGTTTATATTGAAGTATATCTGGGTTGAAGTCGTAATAAAACCAAATGGCACCAAATAAGATCAGAATCTCCATATTATAAAAAGTACATTCATAACATTTAGAACAAAGAATTTATAATTTTAAAAGCGACATGCATCCAAAGAAGGCAATCACTTAGTGCAGTAGAAAAAACTGTGAATCCCAGATGACTTAGTTTCAAGAATAACTACATGACATAATAAACCTAGAAATCTTGTTAATCTAATGTTAACAAAAGTACAACTCTTAAAACCAGAGATATTTGAAGATCAATACTAACAAAACAAAAATCATCAATAAAGATTAAAAAGCAAAGAGTAGCATTTCACAAATTATATTGGAGAGACATTTAAATCTTTAGAAATAAGAGTAAACGAACACCAAAGTTACATTAGAAATTATCTATTGATAAGTCTAAATTTCATGGAGAAAATAAACATAAGCAATCATTATCCAAAAATACAAAAATCAGATAAAAATAAATCTACGAATGCACTGTAGTCTGTAGTTTGGACAGTTTGTGTATTCGCCTTCGTCAGTACGAAATAGCATGATGACTATGACCACCAGGGGCAGCACTGTTGTACAGTGGTAGAGTCGAAAACTACAGTTCTTTCGTAGGTAAGGTGGCAGTTCTTCTCAGAGTACAACGCAGACGATTCATCTGGGAAGATGAAGGATGCGGTGAAGTTTTCCTTTTGAATATAATATAAATTTAAACGGGGAAACTTTGAAAACTGATATAACAAGTGCAAATAGTTGGACTTTGCTATATAAACTATTTCGGTAGACCGTTTCCAAGACACACAGGGTGTTCATGTCGGTTAAAAATAAATAATTTTAGACTGTCTCAAAGTCTCAAGCCGGTAAACCATTTGTTTTCAAACTTGATATAATGTATACTGCCAATGACCTCTATTATCAGATAAGTTCTAGGCTCGATACGAATTGCCACTGGCATGCAAGTAATACTGTGTGATATCATTTTGCAAAAAATTGTGTTACGTCCCTGTCTAAAATTAAGAACAGATCAACAACAAATCTATGATTAATTTACTGCAAAAAATTAAATACTATTTCTACTGTGATATACCCTTACATCCTTTACCATTACGTTAAATGGTATAGGAATTTTCAAATACTCCTGTGTAATTTAGTAAAGCGAGTTAATTTTAAACGCACATTTACAATTCTAGCGTTGGAATTAGAAGGGAGTTGGAATTTTTAAAGTTAACTAGGAATTTTCCTGACAGACACGGTGGATATAGCGAACTGACACTGATTCCATGTTGTTTGGACGACTCGGGTATGCTGTGGAAATTGATCCTCTCAAAATGTATTTATTATTTTATAGGACAAGTAATTTTCTGCTGCAGTTTCAAATAGCACGAAGTGACTTTTAAATCCTTCAGCTGACTGAAGTATATTCTAAATAGAGTATTTTATGCAAAAATATATATTTGTTTATTTCTTGAAATGAAATACAAGTGAATATAATAATTTTATCCAGTATTAAATAACTTAATGACAAAAATATTAGTTCGAATGTGAAGTCGAATAAAATTACGGAAGGAAATGTCATACTATCAGGTTCAGTTTGTTCCGACAGAGAGTGGAACTATGTTGTCAAAAGGATAGCTATTATCGGAAAATCTAATATTTTTTTAACATATTAGAAAGAAAATAAAAATATAGTTCCATTCCACAGCCTACTAAGGGATCCGTTTTTGTATTTTCCGATAGTTAAACTATTAAGGGTAAGTAATTGATATAAGTGTGAGTAATAATAATTAACTATCTAGTTTGTTTATTTAATAAAAAATACAGTCAAAATTTCATTAGAAACAAGAACTTCTTTCTGTCAGAATAATTCATATTTCGAGGCAGGCATTCAGCGCAATTAAAAATAATTAATGTACTCTTAAACTATCTGACAAATGAAAGACCTCGTTATTTGACTGTTTCAATTAATAAGTTAGTTTCCGTTATTAACTTCTACGCCAGAAAAGCCACTTATAGGAATGACAAATTTCCTTCTCCTCTTCTATTCACTTTTCTCTAATAACGTAAAGACTGAGCAGATCATTCTTTCCATTTTAATGAAATTTTAGTAAGTAGTGTAATGAAATTATTGTAGTGTGTTATTTAGTTGTTTCACTGGGCAGGGAACTCGGTTTTATTAAAAATGTTTAGTAAAAATTACAAAAAGTGTGTAGAAGTGCAAGGGAAATACTTTAAATTTTTTTTTTACTACTAACATGAGAAAACCATATTATTTACCTCATTTGTGTAATGAGAACTAGTTCAGTATTAACTTAGTTAAATAATGATAGTTCATTATTTACCTAGGTTAATAAACGTTTATTGAAACCCATCAGTTTAACATTTCACCTACTTGATATTTCGATATGTTTGAGTAATAGGGGAAATTACTGATTTTTAAATAAAAATAAGATCTTCTGGTGTTAGTTCGGCTATTAGTAGTAAAAAATACTATGTATACTTCAGTTGAGAAGGCCATTATTTATCTCGAAAATTATATCCATCGGCGCTACGCGCCTTAGGATATAAAATTTCTCGGTCAATAATAGCTCACTTCTCAACCTAGGTATATAATATACTATTACATTGTACAGGGTGTTATACATTAGCATGTCAAAGTTATACTTTTTAAATGGCACAGTCTAGGAGAAGTACCATGACCATGGCCAAGTGGTTAAACACACACAACGTCACGCCACGGTTCGAATCTTGTCATCGCTGATACATTTTTCTAATGATTGCTATATAGTTAAATTGGTGCAAATAAAATTGGTAGCATTCTTAATATGAAACTTCATACTAATGAAGTACACTCTATGGAATTACACGTTATAGAAGTACACACATTTTTATTGTTATGTGAAAGATTATTAAAAAAACTCCTTTAAATTGTTAGTTTAATTTTAATCTAAGTATATAGATAGGAGTGTATGTATAATCAAAGAATAATTAGTTTATTGTCTTTGGTATAATTACCACATGAGTGTCAGTCACTCCTAATACCACACGACAGATATCGGTTTCCATCTATTAGATCTTTTAAATGCCATACATGTCTCAGTGTGAAGAAAACTCGTACTTGGAAGATAGCACATACACTATAGTTTGCATTATAATAGTAGGACATAAGTAACGCCATCTAGTATGGAAAAACATGTTTATAGTGGAAACTATAGTATACTTTTCAACCACAATGAGCTTTCTTCACTCTGAGATGGCACTAAGGAGATCTTAACAGTTGTATCGTTTGGTGTTAGGAGTGACTAACACTTATGTGGTGATATTGCACATACTTTTTTCTGTATACTTATGCCCATTTGCACCACCTCTGCTTAGCGAGTTTAAGTATAGCTTAATTTAAATGACAGATTAGACTGTGATTATATATAGGATATAAGACCAAAGACCTCACAGTCTATCTGACGCTTAAATTAAGCCAAGCTTAAGGAGAGGTGATGCAAACGGGCATTAGTATGTATGTAGCAAGGATAAAGAGAATTCACGAATAAGAGTTTTGACATTCATTCATGCCGTCGACCAAATTTCTATCTTTATCAATATACGCCAGGCATATACAATTTGAGTGAAAAGTAATGCGCTCGGCAAGTTTCAGTAAATTTATGAGACTGGTTTCATCATCGTCATATCGCAGATCAAGTTATATTTGTCAGTGACACGGAAATAAGTAAAATGGAAAATGAGATAACATCTACACTATAGTTGCACATTTCGCTGCCAGGTGAGGGATTCGTTTTTCATGTTACTTCGTTATTTCCATTTTGTTTTTGTTATGTGTTTGATTGAATCTTTTGGAAGCTTCGAGTGTCCCGGTGTTTGAGTGCTTGTGTTAATTATATTATAACAGTTATTATTGTGTTGCAAAGTTTATAAAAATATTGTCTCAATGCCAGACATGGCGTAACCGGTCCTGTGCTCTCGTCCTATCAGAAAGGCAATGTCAAATTGAATTGTGTTGATATGCGCGTGTGCCGGGCACAACATAAATCACCGAAAAAAAACGAAACTTGGGAGATAGGAAATTACATTAAGTTAATTATTTTATTAGTTTAATTGGTTTATTCTCTTTGGTAGGGATGTCCGCAGGTTTTTGTGTCTTTTTAAATTTAATTGAATTGGTATAAGTTAACAGTCAAAGTTATACAGGGTGTCCACCTAGTGCGCGTAAGTCCAATATCTGGGTTAATAAAAGAGATAACTTAATTTTTTTTTCTACAGGGTTGTCTAATATCCCGAGCTGCACAAAATGAAAATATATTTACATATTCAGGGTGTTCAGTTTTTCCTGGACAGGTACCAACTTCGTTTTTCTAAATGGAAATATATATTTTTTATTGCTTTTTCGAACTAAACCCTTGATTTTAGAAGGACTTTCATCAGCCTTCCCTATACCTAACTTAAACTGTTTTTGAAATATTGACGGGTGAATATTGACATTTTTGCAACTTTGACACCCTGTAAAATCTAAACGGTTTGAGATTAAGCAAAACGGTTTGCACATTCCTATCTTAACTTTTCATAAGCTATCGTTTGATACTAATTTCAAATTTATACAGGAATAAAAAATTTTCAAAATTTTCAGAAAATTTTAAATTTTTGGATAATTCTGAAATTAGTACCAAACGATAGCTTATGAAAAGTTAAGATAGGAATGTGCAAACCGTTTTGCTTGATCTCAAACCGTTTAGATTTTACAGGGTGTCAAAGTTGCAAAAATGTCAATATTCACCCGTCAATATTTCAAAAACAGTTTAAGTTAGGTATAGGGAAGGCTGATGAAAGTCCTACTAAAATCAAGGGTTTAGTTCGAAAAAGCAATAAAAAATATATATTTCCATTTAGAAAAACGAAGTTGGTACCTGTCCAGGAAAAACTGAACACCCTGAATATGTAAATATATTTTCATTTTGTGCAGCTCGGGATATTAGACAACCCTGTAGAAAAAAAAATTAAGTTATCTCTTTTATTAACCCAGATATTGGACTTACGCGCACTAGGTGGACACCCTGTATATGAGTACTCCTTTTACCACAAACCAGTCATTTCTCATTGTGCTTACTTCACAGTCTTCGGGGATATTATTAGAGGCAAATTCAGTAAGTTCTATATCAATGGGTTCAAGAAGGAAGAGCCTGTTAAAAAATAAAACAAAATTCGTGGAGTTCCATTAAAAAATATAAGTTTGGTTTGATATTGCTTTCAACCTGCATAAAATTGTACACCATCTTAAAACACTAAGTAAAAAGTTTGCCACAACTTTAAAATATTATATAAACTGCTGTGCAAAATTCAGGGAACACCTGAAATTTTGGTCACATTTTCACACAGTATATTTTCGGTTAGAATTAACCGATTGGGATAAAATTGGAATAGTTTTGACGGAATATTCATTGGTAATTTATACAGAGGCTATTAATTACGAAGTAATTTGTATCCTATGATGTACAGGGAGTTATTGAACCCACTTACATTTTTACAAAAGTTTGACATGCTCTTAATTCTTTCACAGCCGTTGGGGATTTTCATTTATTACTTATATTTTATCCTTAGCCTCATACCCTCAGACGTTTTTGCAGTTTTGGTCTAACGCCGTTCTTTATAGAGATACGATTTTTTTCTAAAAAAAAACAACACGACTTTAGAATTAGCGCATAGAATTAGAGTCCCGTATTAATGGAGATAGAGCCACTGGAATATTGAAAAACATTCCTCTTTTAATCCCATTTACATACCTAACTGTATTACAAAAATTGAAAAAAAAATTGTACATTTAATATCAACTAATGAATAAGATTTTCAAAATGCCATCCGTTAACTTCTTGACAATAGCCAAGACTATTTACAAATTTCCCTTGAACATTTTGGACAATAGCTACACTAATTTGTTCCATTTCATGTCTGATCCTGTCTTTTAGGTCATTGAAGTAAGATCTGGGGATCTTGGAGGCCATTCGATGGATCCATCTCTACCAATCCGCCGCCCAGGAAAACACGTAGGTATCTAAATAATCGCAAACATGTCGAGTAAAGTGTGATGGTGCAGCATCCTGCTGAAACCAGATTGAACTAGTCGGTAGATCAGGATTATTGTTATCAGGAAATAGTTCCACTAAGGCGGGGGAGGAGATAATTTTGGAAAAATGCTAAATATCTCTCTCCTGTAAGGGTATCATCGATGAAAAAAGGACCTATCACTCGATTATCAATTATTCCCGCCCAGGCGTTAGTTTTTGTGGATGTCGGGTATGTGATTCGACCATCCACTGTGGATTACCTATACTCCAATATCTACAATTTTGACGATTCACCGTGTCATTTAGACAAAATGTGGCTTTATCCGAAAATATGATTTGACGTTTTATATCCAAATTAGCATTACACATATTCATTAGTGGGCCACAGAACTGCAAACGTCTGTCAGGGTCATCTTCATTGAGCTCTTGAGTAAGTTGTAGATTATATGGATGGTATTTCTCCTTTTTTAGTACACGTAGTACGGAGCGTTGACTAATTTCATTTTTGTTTGATACTCTAGATGTAATGTGAGGGTATTCTTGGATTTGTAAGCAAATATTCAATTTTTTTCGTCACTTATGTTTGAGCGACCCGACTTTTCAACATACTTAAGAAGTCCAGTTTCCGTGAATATTGTTCTACTAACAGTAGCTTGGTTGATTAGCCTATTTGGATATTTTGCATTAAATAAGTAGCACACCTGATTTTGAGTTCTATTCAAATCTCCATACCCAAGAAATATTAAAGCTGCTATCCTCCGAGTCTCTGTAAATTGCACCATAATTGAATTTTAACTGTATGGACTCAATACAATAATGTCAAAGTTTGACAGGTGCCGTAAATGCGATTAAATAAAGAGCAATATTTTTCAATATTCCAGTGACTCTATCTCCGATAATATTTGTGTTAGCCCCATCCAACTATACCGGGTGTCAACGGATCTATTAGACAAGCCATAACTTCTAGAGTATTGGATGTATCAAAATGAGATTTGGTATAGGTAAATGGTAGAGGAAGAAGAAAGTTTTTGCATATTTTTCACGTTTAGGTTACTTCCGGTTTCACCGGAAATGGCTTCAATTTTGAATTTTTAAATGGAACACCCTGTATATTTTTACATATTTTTACCTGAATTTCTGAGATAATTTTGGACTAGAAAATGACATTTTAAAAAGTTTTTTCGCCTACTTGATTTTTTTAGAGCCATTTTTAATATTGCATCTAGGTGGCCATGATTGAGCGCAAACTAATTTAAAGGCCTTAGATGATGTCAGAAAAATGTAATCGCAAAGTTTTAGTGATTAGTATGGTAGATAGGAATGAGACAAGTTGGCAAAATTACTTTTTTATATCTAACTATTTTTTTTCAAATGGCAACACTTTTTAGACAAGCACTTTTCAAAAAGGGATTTTTTTTGCGAATCCAACGATACTAAATTCATTGTGATTGGATTAAAAATAAGCTCATAAAATACATTTACTTCAGTGAAGTTTTTAATAAATTCGTATACGAGTATTATACTTTAAAAGTTTTAATGTCATTTTCTAGTCCAAAATTGTCTCAGAAATTCAAATATGTAAAAATATACAGTGTTCTATTTAAAAATTCAAAATTGAAGCCATTTCCGGTGAAACCGGAAGTAACCTAAACGTGAAAAATATGCAAAAACTTTCCTCTTCCTCTACCATTTACCTATACCAAATCTCATTTTGATACATCCAATACTCTAGAAGTTATGGCTTGTCTAATAGATCCGTTGACACCCGGTATATTGCTGTGACCGTGAGAAAGTCATCTTTCTAAATATGTAAAAAATCGACATGTCCAAGTGTTTTTTTAACTGAACGTTTGTGAAATAATGAATTTAAGCAACACTTTTGCCGCTGACTTTATATTCGACTCTGAACATGCACATATATCATGTGTGTTTGGATCAAAACTTTATAAGAAATTAACAAAGATTAATTGCCAAACTCGTTTAATTATTTTCTAATGCAAATTTGCAAACTGTTCTCGGAGATAGGGCAGAGAAAGGTATAAATTATAATACAATATTAGAAATAAAAAGGAATTGCACATCGTTCATTTGTAGCAAATGTTCTATGTATTCATTCACTGTTGAAATTTGGCAAGCTTTATAATAGTAACTATAAAAAGATATTCGGCACGGAAATCGAGGTAGATATTAATGTTTACAATATAATAATAATCACATATCATATTCTAGATGTCGTTTTTCTAGCTCGTGGGATACATAGATCGGGAAATAAGTGTACTTTAACACGTAACGGTGGCAAATTCAATTAGAAGTGTAATAAAACTCACGGTAACTGTCTGAAATCTAATATTGGAGCACTTAGCTGTCTGACTACGAGAATTACTTTAAGCCTAGAGAGTGAAAATGAAATAGCGACGAATATCGAATTTCCACAAATAATTAATACACTGGAATGGGGCATTATTTAAAGCTACGTGTTTGTTACAGCCAACGCTCGAATGCTGTTGGTTGATGACTGGTTTTTGATATTACATTTGTCCTGATATGTATATAATAAATAATCCCGTACAAAAGTGCCGTACATGTACTTCAATATACGCAGCACTGAAATCTGTAAAATTATTATATTTCAGTCACATTTAATGTCTGAATATCATCAACACTGAAGTGCCGAACTGAAACTAGGACAAACATGCCTGAAACGGAAATAAATCAAAACTGAATTCGTAACTAATTGTGATAGGCTGCCCGTTGTACTATTCAGACTTCACGAATCTTATTTATTTACTTATCTCTAATTTTCTACTAATTTTACTACTGAATCAATTTCTCTGTCGTTGGGTTCGAGATATGTTTTGATCTACGTACAGAAATGTTTCGCAACTTTACAGTGAGTTATCTTATCCTGGGTCTCGACGTATGGATTTTTAATAACAAAAATAGAATTTAAAAAGTAAGCAAAGGAAAAATACAAATCTTTGAATTAATTGAGACTGAAATTAATGAGAACAGTTTCAATTATGAAACTTCGGAAAACGAATGAATTCCAAATAATCCCAACTAACAATTTCGTGTAACATAGAAACTGCAGATGTGTTTCCGAAACAAATTTTATATAATAACGTTACTCTCAGAAACATTTTTACAACATTTTTACAACAGTTATAAATGGAAAATTGGCACCATCTAATAAAATTATTTAATCGCCGTTGGTATTTTGTAAAACTTGTTGGAATCATTACAAAACTATTATATAAATATTTCTTCAGGCTTTAAAAAACTTCATTCTTGGAACAATAAAATAGTTTGTTAAGAGTGTGATTCTTAAGAAACCATTACAAAAGAAATTCTGCATGGAGATACATCAATAAAATAAAATAGTTTCGTATCTGTATCATTACAATTTCAAGAACTGTTTCTGTCAGGGAGTCATGACACGGAGAACATATTATTGGTTGTTCATCTTAGTGATTGTGTATCTTCTTCTATTTACCTATTGGGCATGTTTGATAGTAAGCGAAGGTGATTTTTAATGCAAAGGAAATTTTACTCTAATTTATATAGCACGTTTTTAATTAATTCTATATGAGCCTAAAGTTTGGTGATGTATTATAATAATTTTTAATTTTTGTAAAAACTCAAGTTTACAAATTTAGATTTTTTGCCATTGAAATTTACATAAATTTGTTTTAAATATCTTAACGTTATTACATGCGTTTTTAATTGTTATAAATGTTAATAAACCAATAATTTTTAAAATATTTATAGTTTGTTATACTGTCGACCTTCAGAATTGTCATTTGAGAATGTTTTCCTGTTATAAAACATTTTTGTGTTATTAGCAAATATTTTAAAATAATTAATTAGGTGATTCCTATAAAGTACCTATAGAATAATACACCTTCTCCTTATAAAATATAAAGAATCGGTTAATAAACAAACAAGCAAACGCTTATAGAAACACCTAAAAATTGTACAAGCAAAGGAATTTTCAAAATTACAAAAATAATATAGGACACACAAGAGATATACCTTAATTAAAATTGAGGTGAGCTGTTACTAAATACCTTTCCCACATATTTCGTTTCTTTTATGATTATGTAGGTTATCCAGTTCCCTAACATATGAAAATAAATAAATGAATAGATCAATAAATAACAAACAGCCTTTTTAACCCTCATAGCACTGATAAATAATTGTGAAATCAATATTTACACTTTGACCGTATCATAAAATTTCATACAGTACATTTAATATATAAAATCATTACAGGATATTGTAATATACAATAATATTGGATAAATGCATTAAATAAACATCTATCTAATGAACATACAAAATCCTATGAAATTATTCGCAGTACAAATATTATTTTAAATAATTAATTTATTACAGCCATAGTATTGGTAAATATGTGGTCTACAAAATTGTAAAATATTTGTAAACTATTTTTTTTTTAATATAATAAAACAGTTTACTGGTATTTTCTCAGTTAACCTCTTCATAGGTAATTATTTTTTTAATGTCTTATCGACGACATTACTGACGTTAGTCATTAATTATTTATCTTGAAGAATTTCTAAAACGAATTAGACAAATATCCGGATGAGACGATACATCTAGTCTCCACTTACTAGTCATGAATTGTATTTGGTTTGTATCTTCCCATCTCAAATCAATTATTTGATCTAGATAGACGAGACAAATTAGATATTTTATCTGTACTATCTGTAGTTGTACCTTATATATTTTTTCATATTTTGTACTTCATGTAGTTTCAAGTTCAAGCATGTGATTTTCTCATAACAATATAAAATCAAAATAAAAATCGAATTTTCATATCTATTGAGTTTTAATTTTAAATTGAATTAAATTTTAAATTAAATGATCAAAATAAAACCCCTCCACTGCCTGACAATGCTCTAGTCACTCCACAAATTCCCGTAGATCATTTTCGAAGGAGTTGGGTGTAATATTAGCTACAAGAGCTCGAATTCTATAAAATAAAGAGGATACTAGAAGCGGATGTTTTTTTATGAAACATCGTGAAAATAATTGTTTTGAAAAAACACAGTTCTCGTTTAGATGTTTCATGAAATACACTGAACTCCATTTGAAGTGGACCAACGAAATTTAGGGTCAAATTTAAGCTTCGGTAAATTTCTAACCCAGTGGCGTAGAGCTATGAATTTTTTTTTATTGTACAGGTCTATCGTTCTAGCAAAATCATATATGTTGTGTACGTCTCCAGCTTGTTTATTTTAAGAGATACAGCGGATTTAGTGGAACTATGTTTTTTCCGTAAATTTCAAATGCATACACAACCTGTACTAATAGAACGAGAATGATGGGAGTTCTTTCTTTTTGTAGCCTAATTCATGGGCTTCCTTTCCGTTTTTGATTTGTTTTTTTAAACCCAGTATTTTAAGAGATATGGAGGTTTTCGTAAACCACTATTTTTGAAGTAAAAAAATCTCTTAAAATTTTGTTGAAAAAATTTATGAAATTTATTAAATTTTTAATAACTGCATGTGCCATATTAGGTTATACATTTTTAAGGATGTGAAACACCTAGTAACTTAAATTAATTCTATAGAAATAAAAAACATAAACCAAAACAGATAAACAGGAAACGAGAATGAAATAACAACATTAACAACTACTATTTATTAATATCTTGTTGCACCTCCTCTTGCCGTTATTACAGCCTGGCAACGCCTCGTCATGCTATTTATGCAATTGTCTATAACATCTTGACTCACCAGGGGCCACTCTTCCATAACGGCATTAGCCAATTCGTTAAGATTGACGGGCTGTCTAAGACGATTCCTTAAACGTCTTCCAAGAACATCCCACGCATGTTCAATTGGATTGAGGTCCGGTGATCGGGAAGGCCTTATTAATCTATGAATTTCATTTTCTTCAAAAAAATTATTTATAATTCTAGCTCGATGTGGTCTTGCGTTATCATCTACATAACTACAGTTAGGTCTTCTCTGAATTGCAAAGGGTAACACAATAGGTCGTAAAACCTGATTTAGATACCTTTCTGCATTCATAGTTTGGTTAATTAAGACGACTAGCTCGGTCCTTCCACCTGTGAATATACCAGCCCATACTGTAACTGACCCCCCTCCATAGGGATCCATTGTGATCATACAGTTTTCTTGGTAACGTTCACCTTTTTCTCGCCATATCCTAGTACGGCCATCAGCTCCTTTTAATTTGAACCTCGATTCATTCGTAAATAGACAGTTGCTCCACTGATTTAAATTCCAGTTCAAATGTTCTTTACAAAAATATAAACGATTCCTCTTGTGTTCAATTAATAATGTGGGATGTCTAGCTGGTCGTCTTGCCCTCAAATTTACTTCATGTAATCGCCTCCGAACTGTATTTTGGGATATGTTTACATTATTCACTTCTCGAACATGTTCTACTAATTCTGCGGCCACAACAGTTCTCCTTCTTCTGGTAATGAAACGTATTAATCTATCAGTTCTAGCAGTAGTTTTTCGAACACGACCTCTACCATGGCGAAAATGAACGGAATTTAATTGATGTCTTGCCCATGCACGAATTATAACACTATGACTGACACCAAAAAATGCTGCCACATTTCTTTGAGTGCTTCCACTAAGTAACATACCAACTGCCTGATTTAATTGTTCTATTGATAAACGTGCCATTATTTCGCTATTTAGTGTGACAATTAGAAAACTAGTCTATTTTGTTAAATTTGACAGTTTCAAATAAAGCAATTTTTCCAAAGCCACCCTACATTTTTTCAACAAAATTTTAAGAGATTTTTTTACTTCAAAAACAGTGGTTTACGAAAACCTCCATATCTCTTAAAATACTGGGTTTAAAAAAACAAATCAAAAACGGAAATGAAATCCATGAATTAGGCTACAAAACGAAAGAACTCCCATCATTCTCGTTCTATTAGTACAGGTTGTGTATGCATTTGAAATTTACGGAAAAAACATAGTTCCACTAAATCCGCTGTATCTCTTAAAATAAACAAGCTGGAGACGTACACAACATATATGATTTTGCTAGAACGATAGACCTGTACAATAAAAAAAAATTCATAGTTCTACGCTACTGGGTTCGAAATTTACCGACGCTTAAATTTGACCCTAAATTTCGTTGGTCCACTTCAAATGGAGTTCAGTGTATATAAAAAACACTATATACTAATATTTCGGCCTGTTAGTTGTTTTAAATAACTCAAAATCTTATCAATAATTCATTTTGCATTTTTCAGAAAAATTTAAAAAAATTTACTGATAGTGGTACCTACTTACAAGATATTTACTTACCTAATATTTCCTTTATTTGTGCTGTACTTAATATGGTTGCAGAGTGCTTCGAACATTCCACTAGTGGTAGTCACATACCGGCAGTCGAATACCTGAAAAAATAAGAAAACATAATTATGATACTAATTATCCTAGATATCTAAATATCCTAGAATACTAGGAGATTTAATTAGATTTTAGATAGATAAAGCTACGAGGATTGTAAACTTAAATGGTAATCATGAATGGAAATGAAAATGGTGTATGTAATGAATTCGGTTTGTTCTCTGTCTGGCCTGGTCTGATTTCTCTGTTCTCTTTTTTTTTTTTGCTTTGTGACTCGATACTTATGTATTTTGAATATGTTAACTCGTGTTCTGATAAAACCACAAAATCCTTTTTGTTTCTTTTTGTTTTTTTGTGTTTTTTATTTCTGCTTTATATATTTTCTAATTCCACCCACAATAGAGCTATGAACACATCTAAGGGTACGGCCACAGTAGAGCGGCGTGGCTTCAGATTCAGATAGAGGCTAGAGACACAACTTGTCGCTATGTGATTTTAACATACAAGTAACATGTGTTGTGGCCAGAGTGGTACGACGAGGTACGCGTCAACTCCTCGAGATCTCTCGAACGACGAGGCTTCATTTATTTTCGACATTGTTTGAAGCGTATTTGCAGTATGGACGTGGACGTGGTACAATTAATATCGTCTATGTATCAAAGAAGAGCTATTTGGAACCAAAGCCATCCAGATCACCGTAATAGTATGTTCTAGATACGTTATGGGATGAAGTAACACAGGAGTGCTAAGTTCTTTAAAAAGCTGATGATATTCTCCAAGTATTCTTCTTTTTTTATTGATATTGTGAACGCCACTCTTTCTTTGCATTAATATGACTGATTTGCAAATAAAACTATCCAGAAGGATTTCGTCTTCACTGCCGAATACATGTTTATAACTAAAAACTCATAGCGACCAGTTGCTCCACTGTGGCCACCGCAGTCTCGTGTACCTCGCGGCCTATCTGAATATGAAGCCTGGCCGCTCTACTGTGGCCGTACCCTAACTCTACAGTAAAATAAAATGATCATTGATGATATAGATATATTTATTATCTAGTGGTGGATACAACCAAATATTAAACATCAGAATAGTCATAATATAATAATGAATGGAATTATGAATAATTATAAACCCCTTAAATACCTTCAAGTTTGAACCGGGTATTTTAACTTTGCAGTTTTATTTCCACAAATACCTCTCAAAGCTAAGTATAATTAAAATACCGAGGTACTGCAATTACCCACTATTTTGCTTAGATAAAGTGTTTTCAGGTTTATTCGCTCTAAAACTGATGCTTGAAACAACTGCTCCAAGATTATCTCATGGAAAATTTACGTACTTATATAATCGTTCTATGCAGACCGAAAATTTACAAATAAAGCATGAAAGCGGAATGCACCACAAAGCTCGATGCACCGATGGTATCTCAAACATTGGATAGAGTACAAAATTAAATCGCATACGGCTAAATGTGCATAAAATGTTGCCGCATATTCTGTTCCCATCAGAAGAATTTGTAGGATGATTGCAAGCCTGTGAAAAACGCACAAGCCTGAAACTATAGGTATACAAATATAGAGAGGATGTTTCGTTAAGTGACACACTGAATTCATCCGATCGGCGTTTACTTTTTTTAAAAAGAAATCTCTGATTTTGTCGAAATGTCTCTTTCAACAGTACGTTAACGGTAATTCCTATTTCCACGTTAACATTTTCTGATATATTGGGTGATAACTCTGTTTTCCTTTGAGAACAGGTTTATATATATACAGGGAGTTTCACTTTCAATGGCCTCTCTGTCATTAGTTCTGAACCTATAACTGTGGAAGAGATTTTAGCTGCGGGAAAAAAACTGAAAAATAAATTCACCTCTGGCCCAGATAAAATCCCTTCATTTATCGTGAAAGATTGTCCAATAGTGTTAGACTTCGTCATTGCAAACTATTTTCAATTTGATTCTAAAGGCATCTGTTTTTCTGAGATCTGGAAGGTTGCTAAAGTCTGCCCAGTAGATAAGTCTCAAGATCGCGCTTCTATAATTAATTACAGACCTATTTCCATTTTAACTTTGCAAAGTTATTGGAGACTATCTTATATAACCGCATCTATGCGGCCGCGAATAATTTTATTTCTACTGAGCAATATGCCTTCATGAATTCTCGTTCAACTGTAAGTAACTTGGCAGTATTTAGTCAGTATATATGTGAGAATCTTGATAACTATGGCCAGGTTGATGTAGTCTACACTGACTTTTCTAAAGCCTTCAATAAAATCAGCCATAAAATACTTCTCGGGAAGCTTTCGCATTTAAACGTTAGTAAGGTGTATTTGGCGCTAATTGATTCCTATCTGTGTCAAAGGAAACAGTATGTGTATTACAATGGATTTTCTTGAAAGACCTATATTTCAAGCAGTGCAGTCCCTCAAGGGTCAAATTTGGGTCCATTGTTGTTCTTTATATTTATTAATGATTTATGTGTTTCCCTGAGTGGTAACAGACTAATGTTTGCAGATAACCTAAAAACCATATCAAAATAGCATTTGTAAATTAAAAAGTTATTTTAGCGCATATTTGTAATAATTTTGGTTTAACTGTATACTACTTATATTCTTTATTTTATTGTAATTTTGCTCAGTAAATGGGTAACTGTTGGGCAATAAACGCTATTATTATTATTCTTATTATTATTATTATTATTATCATTATATTATCATTATATTAATTTATATTACCTCATTATCATTATATTTTATAAATAATAATTTAATAAAATTATAGAGATTTAAATCCTTTCACTATTTCTATGCAAAGGTAAATTATAAACAAATTTTTCCATACAGAAAGATTGTGTTCGTTTCCCAGTTTATTTTTTTAAATAAAATAGCTACTGTAAACTTTAAACCTACGCAATTTGAAGTAAAAATATACTGGGTGTTCCACCTAAAACAATCTATTTTTTAAGCATTGAGTATCCTCAACTTTTAACAGCATAAAGTAACACCCTGTAAAGTAAAGTTGTCTTTTAATATCAACTTAACATTCTTCAATTATCCTTTATCTCGCATTCCAGTTTCATGTCCATATTGATAAAACTTGGGTAGCAACCTATTTTCCAAAGGGTAGTGTTCTCCTCATTTTTTTTATAAAAAAATTCGCAACGGTTAATCGGATTTTCAAAAATAAAACATCATTCAATAGACAATTTTATTCGCATATAGAAATAAAAAAATATACCCGATGTTCTATTTGAAAAAATCAAGTTGAATGCGGTTGCGTCGAAATAGAACACCCTGTAAGGGTGCACATAATTTTGAAAGATGCCACTGTTAGAATCCTTTATTTTATTCAAACCTTTTATTCAAACATTCTTTTCTATCGGTCAGTATTTAAGGCAGAAAGAGCTTTATCGCTCGGTTGGACACCCTCTATATGTAAGAACCCTGTATGGTCTTTCCCTAAAGTAACCCCCCACCATAACTTTTCAACGAATTGAGATATCGATCTCAAACAAAATGTAGAATGAATGGTATAAAATATGCTACTTCATCATCTCAACTCCTTCAGAAGTTATGGGGGGGGGGGGGTAATTTAGGGGTATATAGATTGTGGGAAAATATATTAAAACAATCAATTGATTTGTGCCAACATCGCTAATGTTAAGAAGCATAATTCTTACTGTTTTACAATCTTACTGTCTAGGTAGCTAAAGGAAAGAAGCAAAAAGTGGCTTAAGGAAAGGATAGAACACATTTTATCTTGTTTACTAAACGCTGCCATATGGAGAAGAGAAGGACTCACTTCTGCCTGTCTGCACCGCTGTTTCCATTTGGGAACTATGGCACTAATCCCTTGCCTGTTTTAATAAATTGTATACCTATGTGGCTATAATATGATTGACAGTAGATTGAAAATTCATTAAAATTGCAACTACCCGTGATTTAGGAGACTTTAATATTATTTGCAAGCTATAAATTACAGAATAAATAACGTTGTGATTAAGTTTCAGGGCCATAAATCAAAATTTGACGTCCTGATAAATATTTACACACCATACTTGATGAAAATATAAATTATTCCTAAACCGCAGACCAGATTTTGTTCAAACTTGAAAATGGATCACAAAGATTTAACTTGGCAAAGTTTTAATGGAATACAAAAACATAAATAATCGAGGATTAGGTATTAATGAGTCCAGATAAGTACAAATATATTAACCATAACCTATTTCCAAGCTGAAATTGAGGGTGCAAGATTAATTAACTAGGCTGCACTTTGACTGAAGTTTAAAATTAGCAGGGATTTGAATTTTTTTTTAAATTGCAAAATAGAAAAAGTAAGGCTTATAATATCTATAAATACAACATGCATAGTTATCTTGTGTATCTTTTCCTCCTCTATGCAACCACATGTATTTTAAAACTCACTAGCGCAATGGCAATAGATTTCCTTTATTAGAATCCAATTGGAATCAAGGAATTTATATTATATGGAACGATTATAGACGACTGCTCATCGTCTCCATTTCTGGCCCATCCATCGTCTGGATGGGCCAATTGGCACATCTAATTTTCATGAAAAAACATGGAAGCCGCCATTTTGATGTCACACTGCTCCCAACTTATACATTTTGTATTGTCACATTTCTGTGGTGGTTCTCTTGTGGTGTAATTTACTTTCTAACCTCACTTAAACTAAAAATTCTGGATCTTCCTAATAACGGCAACAATCTAAAGAAAGTAAAACAACTTATTTAAAAAATGTATACCTAAGCTTATTTGTCTATGAGCAACAGTAGTATATTTTTAGTTTCTTAGTGATTTGTTTTATTGTGATCAACACCAACGAGGAACTATGGAAAGGTTTTAAACGTCTGATAAAAAGAAAAGTACTATGTAAGGATATTAATTTTTCAATGTACTTTTTACTTTAAATTCAGTTTATTAAGTATAATATTCATTTACAGAACCTAAAATATTTCAATTAGGTATATAAAACTATAAGGAATTATATAAACTTTAAAAAATGTAATCAATTTTATAAAAATGTTATGCAGCAGTGTTGAGACGAACGCATCATTAAAGTAAATTATTAAAACTTGAATGTCTCAAACTTAATAATTGAAAATCTTATGAGACATACAATTATACCTCCTATAGTTTATATATTATGTTACGATACCTGCGAACATACACACAAACAATACAAAAATCTTCTTTAAAATTTTAATGACGAGCATAATTAATTTTAAACAGCTGAGTTTCAAACGGCTAATAGTACCCAAGATCCCTAAACAAGTAGGTTACCTCAGTTCTATGAAGCCAGATGAGCGACGTCATCTGGCGACCTTGCCTCTCACTCTTTTTATGTACATCATTGTCTCTCTCATAATGTTCTAATGTGTTTAAATTTGACAAGACCTGAATAATCTGTCAATCCTGATCCTGTTTTGTGAACCAAGTGTAGAATTACAATAGATTAATAAATAAGCACTTATGTAAGTAAACCAGCAATAATTTCTGTCAAATTACGTTGTCTTTCACTTAAAAAGTATTCCGCCCCAAATGCTTGGGCTATCTCATTATTTAAAGTGACCGAGGCTGTATTGTTTTATGTAGGATGAAAATATACAATAATTTTATCTTTCAGCAAGATGTCAGAGTGCCGATGTGCTGTTGCTACATGCCATAATAGACTGGAAATTACCAAAGCTCTGAACAAAGATGTGTTATATCACAGGTTTCCGAAAAATCCAGTTGTGAATGCAATGAATCAAATATAATTTGAGTTACATAATAAAAATAAAATATCTGCAATTATACCTAAAACTTAATTAAAAGTGAATAAGAAAATGTATTATTCTTAATAGATTATTGCAGTTTTTCGTTTCTATTATTTTCAAACCATTTAGAATCCGTATAAGACAAAATAACTATATATACATTTTCATGTCATTTCATAAAGTTCTGAAATTGTATGATATAAGTACTTTGCACTAGTAACTAATTTATACTTAATAGTATTGATTTCTGAATTTGATAGATCATTCATATCATATCTACATCGTTAATATACACATATACCGACCATATCTAGGAGGTCCGCATAAAAATTTGTAGTTGTGTTATGTATTTTTTTATTGATTTTACGGTTTAATGTGTACCTGTAAAACGTTTTGTTATGTATACATGTATACAATACATGTATTTTAAACTGTTATAGTAAAATTATACTCTTAAGCATCATGAAATGCAATATTTACCAGTAATCATATCAAAATTTCGCTGCTTTCTGGACGCCAGATGACGTAACCTCAAATTAACCAATTCTTTCTCGAAACTGAGGTAACCTACTTGTTTAGGGATCTTGAATAGTACCTACATTTTAAACAAATAAAGAGAATAATAAGGTAGGTATATAAAATATCTCGTTTGTTCAATCAATGTTACAATATTTTGATTTATGATATATACCTTGCTTGTTTTTATATCTCTTAAATAAAAATAGTACCTACCTACAAATCTAAATTTAAGTCACCGTAATTTCAATTAAATTATAAAATATTGAACATTTCTTTTATTTCCATTTAGAATAATTCGTTGCCTCAAAAGTTTAACTTGTTTGTATCAGTTGCTTTATTGCTTTCTAGCTGAAGAGACTGTGTTGGTGCGGTTTTAAATTTCCCACCAATTTTCAGACATCAAAATGGCGGATCCAAAATTGGAATACTCGCGCAGCTTTGATAATCGTTCCAGATATATATAAATTCCTTGATTGGAATCTTATTGCAGTTTAACTCAAGGCCCTATTGGGCTTTGAAATTTCAGAGATCAATAACCTCTAGTCAGTCAAGTTCATCCTTTCCTTCTGTATTAATCCCCATACGTTTTAAGACTCGAGAACACAATTTGAAATTTTTAAGATTTTTAAAAATAATCTTCACCCCTTTTTATCCCTTCAGACTGGTTGACAAATAAAAGTAATACTATTTTCTGTCGCGCCTCTTCGTTTTCTATCCATCCACGTACATTTTATGACTCAACCACGTAATTTGAAATTGTTACGATTTTTTTAAATAATCTGCATCCCTTTTCATCCCCTCAGACAGGCTTACAAATAAAAGTAATAGAATTTTCCGACGCGTCTCTTCATTCTCTATCCATCCACGTGTATTTTATGACCCGGCAACGCAATTTGAAATTATTGCGATTTGCATGTATTCCCCATGCGATATTAGAAATATTAAAGAGGCACCATTTGGAACTGATCTGACTGTTGGGCCTCACCTTTTTGTTGTATATATAAATTTTCCTGAAATTGATATCTTACCATTACCCATTATCTATTAGTATTGTGGACGTTTATTGATTGTTAACTGTATTTCTAAATTACCTTTAGGTGGTATAACCTTTACGCCTTTTAATATTTGGTTAAACCTAAAACTAGTGACAGTAATAATAACAAGCGAAAAATATGATGAAACAAATAATAATACTCGTAATAGGTAAACAATATCTATAAATAAATGTACAGTGTGTCCAAGATAAAGATGGGATAGCATTGGGATCTTGGAAACGGTAAGAGCTACAGAGTTGGTTAAATTATGAAAAAGTTGAGCACTTTGAATACCTTTTACATGGACTTTGCAAAAATAAGTTATCTTTTTTTGATTTCGAAATATTTGGAAAACTATTTTTTTTGCGATATTTGTTTTTATTTATTTCTGGCGTTATTTTAACAGCTATCAAAAAATAAAAAATACTTTTTCATTGTCACTTTTTGAATTTAACAAGACGGCATTCACCAAGTTTTTTTCCGACGTTTCGTTTCCGAGAAACCATCATCAACTTCTTTTTTTTTAAATACGGCCCTGTATTTTTAAATAGAAATTTTGATACCATTTTTTATTCTCAATTCAATGATGCATCACAAGTAATGGTTTAATCACGTTTTTAGCTTGTTTTTGCCACCATTAAAAATTAACGAGGAAAAGCCGCTTGAGTTTATAACAAATAAACAAGTATTATTTATTAGCATGTTAATTACAAAAGATATTCGAACAAAAGTCCATTATTTTCTAACATCGTTTAACTGTAGCTTCCAAACAATTGTTAAGTCCATCTGGCGTAATAGTTTGAAATGCTTCTAGTACCTATTCGTGTAATTCTTCCTCTGTTTGAAAATTACGTTGGTACACATAGTTTTTTTATGTAGCCCCATATTAATATTATTTTACTTGTTTATTTGGTATAAACTCAGGAGGCTTTTCCTCGTTAATTTTTAATGGTGGGAAAAACAAGCTAAAAACGTAATTAAACCATTATATGTGATGCATCATTGAATTGAGAATAAAAAATGGTATCAAAATTTCTAATTAAAAATACAGGGCCGTATTTAAAAAAAAGAAGTTGATGATGGTTTCTCGGAAACGAAACGCGGACAAAAACCTGGTGAATGCCATCTTGTTAAGCTCAAAAAGTGACAATGGAAAAGTATTTTTTATTTTTTGATACCTGTTAAAATAACGCCAGAAATAAATAAAAACAAATATCGCAAAAAAAATTTTTTCCAAATATTTCGAAATCAAAAAAAGATAACTTATTTTTGCAAAGTCCATGTAAAAGGTATTCAAACTGCTCAACTTTTTCATAATTTAAGCAACTTTGTATCTCTTACCGTTTCCAAGATCCCAATGCTATCCCATCCTTATCTTGGGCACACTGTATGGTACTAGGTAAGGAAAAATGTTTCACTGTAGGCTGAAATAACATATGCACTTATTTTTGTACAGTTGTTTTTAATGACCTGAATTATTAAAAATTTGCCTTCCCATTTGCATCACGTATTGGAAAATTGCAGCCGCAAAGTCGCTACTATTTATTTTGTATTGCGGTTTTCTTTCAGGATTAGAAAAAGAGCTAGGCCAGCTAATCTCCAAATCTCGTGTCTGAGAATTCCTAGGAGAGACAATTACGCCGATCTAAGTCAGTATCTGCTGAATCACAAGATAAGAGATAATCTTTGCCGCATCCTAGATGAACGATGCTAACAGCATGTCAAGAGAATCGAAAAATAAATTGCATGTGAAGGAAAGAATTCTCTAAATTGCTAGTCCCATAAGAAATAAATTAGTGCGAAGTCATTTGAAGTGAATTCAAAACGGATTTCTCTTATAACTCCATTTTTTTACTAATTATTTAATTTATTTGTTGCCTTGCGTTATTTAAAAATATTGGCGAGTATATAGGGTGATCAGATAATCTATGAACATTTCTTTTTAATGGAAAACAAGTTTAAATAGAATACCTTGTATATTTTTGCATTTCCGTAAAAACTACAAAATTTTAAGTTGAAAACATACAGCCGTTTCGGTTAAATTTCACACTTTATAACGATGATAGGTCTGTAAAAATAAAAGAAAATTTATTTCAAGTATACCTAGCTTCATGCGACATTAGCATAGAAAATGAGGTGACCTACAGCAAAGGTTTTAATAATTGTATAATAGTGAATACTTTTTCGCATGGCGTACACGTAACCCGCAAAATAATAATAGGTCACTCCTTCTCCCACACAAGTCTCAACATCCTAGCTAATCATCAAGATGAAAATGACGGATAGAGATATTATTATATGTAAAGCTATATTAAAGATTTGCAAGAAACAAAAAATAAGGTATCAGTTTTAAACAGAAAACAACAAGGTTATTTTTAAATTATATGTTGGTTATTTCATTTATGTGAAGAACTTAAAAAGACGTTGATAAAATTGCTAAATGCTTTTGGGGTAAACTTTAAAAATTTGCCTTTATACTACAATTGTGATCAAAAAACAGTTATTAAAAAACCACAGTACAAAAATAAACGCATAAGTTATTTCAGCTTACAGTGAATAGATCCATTCTCTGTTACATTCTTTTTATACCGGGATATCAAAAATTATCTTGGTCATGGGTGGTTGTGGAATGTAAAACGTGTGTTAAATTTGAAATAATTATGTCACTGTCACACTGACATCATCAATAACCTACAAATTTCATACCTATTTATTTCAGTTTTAAACAATAATGAACTACAAATTATGAAATAACGGTTTTAGTAACAAGAAAAACTAAATTACAGTAATTGTTGGAAATGTCCCCCGTTTGTAAATGTCTGTACCTTTCTGCGTTGACGGTGAAATCGAAAAAAATTGGCCCAATTATTCTTCTGCGAGAAACTGCCATCCAAACACCAATTTTTTGAGCATGTAGTGGCGATTCAGTAAAAACATGAGGGTTATCATTGCTCCACATTCGCATATTTTGAGAATTGATGTATCCCGAAAGGTGGAACCACGCTTCGTCAGAAAAAAAAGTTAAGTCCAGAAGATCGTCATTCATTAAATTATTGACAAACCAATGGCAGTAAGCAAGGCGCCTGGGGTGGTCTGCGGGCAGAAGAGCTTGATGTGCTTGCATCTTATATGGATGCATGTTCAAGTCTTTCTTTAAAATCTTATGACATGTTCCATAAGAAATTCCAATTTCCTGAGAAAGACGTTTCAAAGGTTTTGCAGGCTCCTCTTCCATACGTTGACGAACGTCATTGACAACTTCTTCTGTACGAACTCTTGGTCTACCAGCACCTTTTTTATGAGTCACACAACCAGTTTCGCGAAACACTTCAACACAATTTGTAAGGCACGCATAAAAATTGTCCGGTAATATTGCCACGTTTGAGAAGCCACGTTTGCCCCCCGTTCGAAAATAGGCTTCAATCATGAAAATTTTGTGCTGTGTGGTAAGAGGCATGATTCAAAAACTGGATTAGAAAATTTCAGCACAATGACTTGACAGATTCTGACACAGCAAAACATATTCAAAAATTTAAAGTAAGACATACGTTTTACATTCCACAACCACCCTTGACCAAGATAATTTTTGATATCCACGTACTTTATAGGTGGCCAATCTTCAAAAAAAGAAAAAGAGTTGTGCTACAAATAATTTATGTAGGCTAACTACAAAAAATTGGAAGTGATACCTACGGAATACCCGACTCATTTGTAATTTCTTTTTTCTACTCCCCATCTTTAAAATGCCATTTTTCGTATAATGTTTCCATGACGCTAAGTGATCTTTTAAATACACCTTGACAAGCCGTGGCTTCGTGAATACAAGCCGTGGCTTCGTGCGCTTTAGTTACGGATTGAAATTATTGAAAAAATCAAGATACTTGTCTGTGTCATTTTTAATCAATCTGTCAAACTAATTTGACGCGGCGTGACAAGAGAAGTAATTTTGTGGAAAGTAATTAAGTACTTCAAAAATTTTTATTCAGTAATTTGCTATCGTAGAAAAAGTATAGTATGCAACTCGTTTTATAACGCCATTTTATTCACTCATTTTATTAAACACTCGCTCCGCTACGCTTCGCTCGTTATTAATAAAAATCGTGACTAAAATGGCATTTATATAACTTGATACATAATATACTATTTTCTACTCCCCATCTTTAAAATGCCATTTTTCGTATATGTTTCCATGATGCTAAATGATCTTTTAAACACACCTTGCCAAGCCGTGGCTTCGTGCGCTTTAGTCACGGATTGAAATTATTGAAAAAATCAAGATAGTTGTCTGTGTCATTTTTAATCAATCTGCCAAACTAATTTGAAGCGATTACGAGCAGGGCCTGGGAACTCTTATGGGAGTTTTGTAGACAAATTGATTAGTTTCACTATATCTCACCAGAGAGCGTTTCACAAAAAATTTGAGCATCTGCCAATCATAAGAAAATAAAATATGCTAATAATCATATACCTAAATGTCAAAGACAACTGTCAGTTTATTTTTAAAAATTATGAAGGGAAATCTCAAATTTTATTTTTTATTTATCCTGAATTAGGTATGTGTATTAGCTTGAATTGTAGTGAATTGTGTCTCAGTATATTTAGTGACATTTCTTCGGAATTCAAAGAAAACAGATTAACAGTAAAATGCAGTTAAGTGTGCAGATTGTATGAAGATAAATAATTGTTCTCATGGTTTAAGAAGGTAAAAGAAAAATTAGTTAATGTGATGTGTTTTATTAATTTTGAATTTCGTAGGATAATATACACTTTCAAAGGTATGGAGTCTGTATTGTTTGAAAACAAATAATTTTTCTAGATGTCTGAATAAAACAGTAAGAGAAAATCGAATAGATATCAAGTATAGTTAGCGATTGTTGTTTAATTGAAACTACAAAATTGGGCAAATATATTATGGTCTTCTATCATTATAGCGGTATTTTTATCAAATTGATAAATTTGATAATTTGCGAATATATTGTAAATATTGTAATACAAAATATGCAAAAATATACTTATTGTAGTTTTATTTGTTTCTATCTTCATTAAAAAAGTTAAATATGTTACAAAGGTAGGGCGATTTTGTACAAAATTTTTAAAAAAGTTCCACTACATCTCTACAGATGTCGTTTTCCGCGTCGTTTTTTATCAACATTGCAGATTCCTATCTATCCCTAACCTAATCTATGATTACGAGTTTCAATAATTACAATCAACTTGTTGAAATCTATCTTATATATAAAATAATCAAACCAAATTTTAAGATATTATGTTTCAAGTCGACTACAACATTTATATTTCATGAAATCGATTTTCCTATTTCAACTTTAATATCATGTATCAGGATGTATATTATTTTATTATCATATAGGTAAGTTGAGTGAACTTTTAAGACCATGGTTTTACACCTTTTCATGGGGACCAGGAGTCTGTGGTTAATGTATTAGCTTTTTGTTACGAGATAATTCGTAAATCATTCCGTATGCATCACAATATGCAACAGATTATTATAAATCTTTTGTTTTTAGCATAGAAAAACTTGACCCCCTTAAAAATGGAAGCGCTAGTGGAATTCCCCAATTCCCGCATATTGACAAAGAGGGAAAATTACTCTGAGAATCATTCAGTAAGGAATGTAAGTCAACTCAGGCACGACTAGTTTGAATGCGAGGGCAAACAAGAGATCGGCTTTATCGACGTTCGGATTGGGCATGATTGGCCATGATTGGCGAATCAGCGTTTTGACATTTCTTGTTCCGGTTAAAAGGATAAGAGCTGCTCTCTTTGGTGGTTTCGAGGGCTGCCTCAGGAATGCTTCTATAGACTTGTACACACGAGGGAAGAATTATTGAAATTTATTTGAATGAAATAAGAAGGCTTGAAAGTTGAATTATGGAAAATAAAGACGGATAAACAGATGTTCTTGAAATATAGGTTAAAAAAGGGATTTTAACTCAGGGTATCCCAAATATGATTCACCACCCTTTTATCTCAGAACTTATGGAAAATAGAGAGAAAGAGTGCATACGGAAATTTACTGGTTTTTATATATTTTTTTAATTAATTAATCTATTATATAGGGCATCCATATGGCATATGAAATGCCCTATATATTGTAACATTTTTGGATTTTAGATTTTTTATTAAGGTATTAGCTGTCAAAAATTTATAGTTTTCGAGATATTTTCGATATTTTTAAAAAATTCACAGGTGTAGAGACATTTTTGAACCGGATTTATTATGTAACAATACCTTATATATTTTTGAAATTTGGTGATAGTGAACACAAAACAGTTCAGTTTGACCTGTATACGTCAAATTTAAAATTATTTAATACAGGGTGACTGGAATACTAGAACCAATATCAAACTTTTGAATTACATTTTTCACAAAAATTTGAAAATCCTTATATATTTTGATACTAACAATGCAGAATAATAATATCTCTACCCCTCATTCTAATCACAAGGATTAGCCCGAAAGTCTGAGACTTGTGTGGGAGAGGGGGCGGCATATTATTATTTCGCGGGCCGCATTTGCGCCTCAGGAACGACTTACGTTGGTAGGCCCTAACCACCATTCAGTGCTGGAACGAGGGAAACCTGGAAAACCTCATTAGTTAGGGGGACAAGTCAAACATCAACTGATTTTAATCTCTCACATTAACACCAAGTTGACATTCTTCCCATCCTAGGCCATCGCCAGGATGGTTGCCAAGCCATCCCTGCGAATAAGCCTTGATCTACGGGCAAACAATTTAATTAAAAATTGTTGGTGGAGTGGGAATTAGAACCCACGACCTCTGGGTTGAGCGATCGAGACGCTAAGCCCTGAGCCACCGGCCCTTTTGAAATATGTTTATTTTCAAAAGTTATTAAGGTTTACTATACCTTCTGTATCTGAGCTCCCGCTCAGGATACAAAACAGGGAAACTGACTTTGTGAATGGCCCTCGTATACATATTCAAGTTCCAATAGGTTTTATTTGTGATTTAAATTTGGTGACTTTTTATCACAAGGGTTGTTATATTTATTTTTTGATAGTCGGTATAGTTTTAATTTTTTTTAGTTTTTAATAATGTTGTCCCAGGGACATGCACAATAAAGTGTTTTTATTTTTTTCTCGAAAACGAAGCAAGATACGAAAAAAATTCGAGAGACAAAAAAGTTGTATTTTTAGTATTTTTTGGAAAAAAAAAGTTTTAAAAAAGTCAGTGGCGCACATTTTATTTGTCAAAAATATCGGTTAAGGTGCCCACTGGGACGCCACTGGACTTAATAATTTTAATCTACGGTAAAACTAGCCTCTTCCTTCCATAAATAACACTGCCAAAATTCAACAAAATCGGCTAAAGGATTATAAAGATTTTACGGAAAAACAATTTTTTTTAGAAAAAGTTTCACAACCTGTATCTTGAAAACGAAACATTACTGGACCTATGTTTATATAAACGTTTCGTATTAGAATCACTCACAGAATTACCCCTTGAAATTTGGGCACGTACTTAAATAACACCCTGTATATGTAAAAAACATAAAATACAAAAAAATGTAGTCCTGAAAGTTTGATCTGTTTGAAAATTTCTGAAATATTTAAACAAGTAATCAACATCCTGACATCTACGAAAAGCGTAAAGAAAAAAATCAATGCTTTCTATTAGCAGATTTGCTCACGTTTCTGATTTTCTTTGTGTTTCCCTTATTCCGAGAACGGGTGCATTTAATGCACTCTTAATATTGATAAAATACCATATCCTTAATACCAAGAAAAGGGATGTAAAGGCGATATTAAAAGACTTATGATTTATTGTCAACCAATGCCCTAAAATGTAAAACTTAAAGAATAAAATTCATTCACCACCTGTACTAAACCTGGAGTAGTTAATGTTATTGAATATTTGAAAATTATTTGCTACAAATATACCAATGCCGTATTCATTTCTAATCCATTTCAAAGACGTTTCTTTATAAGGCTAGATATACAGTGCGTATCTTAAGTTCGCCCTCCCCCTGCTAGCTTTTGAACTGATTGGGTCAGGGACTTAGGACAAAATACAGGGTGTATCATGTAAAATGAGTTATTTTTTATCAGTTAATTAATTTCTTAAAATGAAAGATGACGCCACAGGCGCTGTTAAATATTTTTTTTAAATGATAAAGTGGAATGTGTTGCATATTGTTTAAAAGGCCTCTCAATTCTCTGCATATTTCAAATAATTGAAATCGATCGATCCGTTCTCAAGTTATAAACGTTTCTATGAATAAGGTTATCAATCAATAAAAAACAGTCAAATTCAACAGTTTAAAAAAACGATATTTTATTAGAAATAATTAAAGATGTGGTTCAAAATGAGTACCTTGCATGATACCTCCTGATGGTAGAAGAACCTATCAAACATTTCCTGGCGCAAGTTGTGAGATGTTTGCCTGGGGATAGACGCACACTTGTTGCTAATTTTTTGTCTCAAATCCAAAAGATGGTCTGGTTGGGTAACGTACACCTTAAAGTAAGCCCATAGAACAAATACAATTGACTCGAATTCGGTAAACGAGCAGGCCACTCGCAGATAATGTAGTATGCAGGGAATTGAGACCTTTTTAATGATATGCAACATGTTTCACCTTATCATTTAAAAAATTTTATTTCACTAAAACAAAACATAACTGTAACGTAACATAATGTATCAAGAGGACAGTCCGCCACCACTTTATTTTAGGGAAGTTGGGAATTTTCTTGATAACATTTATCCTAACAAGTGGATTGGACATCTTAAGTGGCCTGTTCGTTCACCGGATTAGAGCCCATTGGATATTTCTATGGGGTTGCCTTAAATCTAAGGTGTTTTTTACCCAATCAGACAATCTTTTAGATCTGTGGAAGAGAATCACCGACGAGTGTGCATCTATCCCCAGGCAAAAATTTCCTGAAGGACGCCAGGAAACTTCTCATAGATTCTTCTACTCCCAGGAGGCCCAAGGTGCTCATTTTGAACACATTTTTTTTTTGGTATTGCTATTACAATATTGTTTTATTTATTAAACTGTTGAATTTGACTGCTTTTTATTCATTTATAACCTGACCCACAAAAACGCCCATATAACTTGAGAACGGATGGACCTTTTTCAAAGGCTTCTATGCAGATAATAGGAAAGCCTTTTAAATGATATGCAACATACAATTTGACTACACCTGTAGCGCCATCTTTCATTTTAGGAAAATGAATTTATTGTCAAAAAATAATACATTTCATATGATTCGCCTTGTATTTTGTCCGGAGTCCCTAACCCAATTAGTTCAAAAGTTAGCAGGAGGGGGCGGACTATAGACTCGTACTGTATATTCTTCGAATGCTCAATTCAGGAGATAATTATATTTTATTCGTCAGCGTATGTTTCCTCTGTTGAACAAGTTCCACAAATAAATCGTTATAATTTTTCCTGTGTATTTTAAATCAACCATCAGACTCTTCAGTTTTTTATTTGAAATAGCTTCTTTCCTTTGTGGACACATAAAGCCAATAAGTTTGTCTGTAAATCATGCTTTGGTTCTGTAAATCGTGCTGCCTTTCTTCTACCGTAAATATCGGCATTTCTGTACATATTTCTGAGGTTGGTCATTGCCTTCTAATTATTTCATTGCCACTAAGTTCCTCCTCTTTATTTATTTTTTTACGTAACTTTATTTTTTGGTCAGTTTTGTCATTTTTCCTAACTTCTTGAGCGCACTAGAATTTATTATACCCAAAACCCCTGCATATACACCTGCACTGTGCTTCCACCTCTTTTAGGTGTATCACTTTCATTCGTGTGGCTCATCTTTATTTTGCTTCTGACCTGGTGGCATCCATCGAAATGTTTTAAGACAATTAGCAATTACGAATAATAACTAGTGCTGAAACGTCTGATTATTCATGCTTATAAAAAAGATAATTTTAAACCAGATGATAAATCAATCTATAGTATTTAATAAATTCAGTTCGTTATGGTTCTGGAACAGTTTTAATAAAACTTTCAAATACATTCGTATCCCAAAATAAAATACGAAAAAATGGAAATGTGTAAAATCGAAAGACTGCGTTTCGAGAGAAAAGTTTGCATCTCCACAACTAGAGAAATCAGCATGCAAAGTCGAATTAATTCATATCGGCCCGCATGTTTCAGGAAAATCCTCCTAACAGGCGTCGATATTACTGGAAGACATCCATTTGCAGTTTGGGATGGTAAGCGGATTATGATCCCACGCTGCAGTTAAGTTGCATTAACATAATTTGTCTAAAGAATTCTGGATTTTATGGATGAGAGCATTGGGATTATCTCCGCAGTTACAACGAGGAGATCACTGTTTCAGCGCTAGCGGTACTTCCAGTCAAAGCGGATTTGCATGCTCATAGAAAACTTTTTATGGAGGAATATCGCAATTGCTGTCACGCTGATCGATGTGGCTTCACATGAATGGAATGTGAGTGCTTTTTAAAAGTCAAGTGTTCGAAAAAGTGTAATTCATATTATGATTATAGACCTTAATATGGCAATAGTATATATCGCTCTCGAAAAAAGTACGAAATAGTCCAAGTATGTGAGAAATCTTAAATATAAGTAATTTTATTCAACATCGATCCAAGGGCCTTTTGAATTACGCAAAATTAGATAATCATATTTGTAATGTGGCCACTTTCAGCAAGGAAATATCTTTAACTTGTTAGTTACCATAGAAATAAAAATTGAAATTGAAATACTTGATATTGGATGTATTAATTATAGTGAACTCTCCACTCATTCTTTCACCTTTACGAATATTTTCAATATATCTTTCAATGACCTACAAAAACCTCTAAATTTTCAGTGATACTCTGTCTAAATATTTCTCTTATGTATCTCTTATTTTAGTTTCTTTCTACTTTGTTATCCATGTTATACAATTTGGTGCTTTATTGCATATTTTGCTTCCTTAATAAGATGTTTGTTAAAATTTCATTTTTGTAAAATGTAGATAAGTAATTTTGTATGTAAATGTATGTAATATTTGTAAATGTAGGTAAAATGTAGATAATGGTAAAACATTCTTTATCGAGAAGTTTCAAGATAAATTTAACTGCTAAATCATTACTTTCTAAAATTGTATAGAACGATAGTAATTTTTCCATTATTTTCGCCTACCTCTGTATCTCCGGTATTAAATAAATTACCAAGAAATTAAAAATATCCTTTATATCAATTTTTGAGTATGTAACTGGTTGGTGGTAATAAGTTTTTAGTTTATTTTATCGTTACGGTTACGGTTACGTTATAAGTTGATGAAACGTACGTATGAAAATGATATTTCATGTTGGAATTTAATTGCTGGGAACCGTCGATATTAATATATTTTTTTCTTTTATATATGTTTGTAATGTTGTTAATTATACTTATTCAGGTACGTATACTAACTTCTTATTTATACTTGAGCCTTGTAATTTTCTGACAACAGTTTTCTAAACCCTACAAACCATAACGCCTGGGAGCACATATTGTAAGGGAATATAGACTTTGTGGTCTAACCGTTCCAAACTATGTTAAGCAAAAGGAATAACAACTGGAATATATTATTTCCCAAGACGATATTGAAGTTAAACGGTAGGAGTTAAAATTAGCCCCACGTTCATGTGTTTTATCAAACCACCCTTCTTTGATTTTGAAGGACGTTTCAAACTTTGTGTCACGAGTTCCCACTTTTGTTTTTAAAGTTATCTATAGTATCACTTCCACAAAATATATCATATCAAACCAAGGTGAGCAAATTTGAATAAGTTTAAAGAGGCATTGCTTCACGTGAACAATTTGTTCAAACATCGTATTGATGAGAACCAATTTTCAGCCGCGCAAACTCAAGTTACAACTAGGAAGCATCACTCATACTACAAGCATTTTTAGAAAATGTAATTTTCATTATTCGAAATGAGTATTTAAAAATGTATTTATGTTTACCTAGATCATGTTTACTTTGCAGCACGCAGTAAGTGCTTGAATTAAAATGAAGAACTAATTAACTAAAAGCCATTACTTCCAAACATAAATATTATTTAATGAAATAAATGAATATAATTTACTTATTCACTATAAAAGGCTTGAATGAACTTCGGTTATAATAACACAAAATTTTAGTACACTCCACTTTATACCAGTATACTTTAGTATACTTTAGTATACCAATATAAGTTTTAGGGGTGATTAATATTCATAGAGTGACCATTATGTCTGAACAGGAGCGTTTTGATCTATGATTATCCCTATATATACACATTGAGAGAAATAAGAGGCTCTGTAGATAGGATTTGCGAAATAGTAAAAATCGGTTGAGCTTGATATTAAACTGGCAATGATTGTTTATTGTTACTTCTATTTTCATAGTATGTATATACAGGGTATCCCAGTGTGAACGTACAAAAATTTACCAGAGGGTAGAGCAAACCAAAATAAGAATAAAATTCTTATAAAAAAAATTCTCTGATGCATGCCTAACGAGTCACAGGGTGTTATTTCGGAGAAAAAAAAAATTTTCCGCAATAACTTAAAAACCGTTGCGTAGATTTAGGTAATTTTTGGGTGACGTGTACATCTATTAAAGGTCATTAAAACTACATGGTATTTGTTTAACTCTGACACCTGTGGTGGCCTAAGCCTGCTCTTCCTTATGATTTTGTCTTCATAACTCTTGCATATCATACTTTTTCGTGGATTAACTAAGTTTCCCTTAATCGTCTATCAATTCTGAACAAAAAAGGTGCTCTTGTTACATAGCTCTAAAATCAACCATTTTCGAGTAAATTGAGTGTAAAGTACCGATTACATTCTTTATGCAGAAAAATACATGCAAAGGAAGTTATAAGGAAGAGTAGGCCTAGGTCACCACAGGTGTCAGAGATAAACAAACACCATGTAGATGTTTAGATGGACACGCAAAAATTACCTAACGATTTTTAAGTTATTGCGGATTTTTTTTTTTAAAATAACACCCTGTAACTCGTTAGGCGTGCATCAGAGAATTTTTTTTTATAAGAGTTTTATTCTTATTTTGGTCTGGTGCACCCCCTGGTAAATTTTTGTACGCCCACACTGGGACACCCTGTATTCCATTGTAGACATATGTTTAGAAAATTATCACTTATAATATCCCTAGTGCTTAAATTATTTCTGGAAATTTTTTCGAGGTCATGAATATTTTGAAAATTATCCCGAGCCACAGGCGAGGGATAATTTTCTTAAAATATTCATGAACGAGGAAAAATTTCCGGTTTTTAATTTAAGCACGTGGGATATTCGGTAAGAAAATTTCACACCATTACTTTATAAATATTATGCCAAAATTGAACATTTTAATTACGAATGACAAACACTTATTCCTCATAGTGAGCCATGAGCAATAACAAACATTTTTTACGACTGTCAAGTCAAGTTCCACCAGTTGTCATCGTGTCATTGTGTTTGTGCAATTTGCTGATTTATTAGATTGTATTTTTGAGAATGTTCCGCTTTGGAAAAGAAACATTTATTTCTGATAATTATTCTGAAGTACTTCGAGCATTGCAAATATTATGCTTAATAAAATGTGAGTTTTCTTAGTGAAATAAAATGTCATTTTCTAACATTAGTTACATACATATTTTACAAATAACTTAAAAACATATTATATTTTTGTTTCTTATTAACTTTGATCTACTAATATTGGTGGGCATCATTTATTTTTGATAATTATTCTGAAGTATCTACCTACTTCAAAATTTATATGTTTAATAAAATGCGAAATCTCTTAGTGAAATAACATACCATTTTCCAAGTTTAGTTACATGAACTTTATATAAATAACTTGAAAACATATTATATTTTTCTTTGATCTACTAATATTGGTGGAACATAATTTAATTTTGAAAATATTACTTAAATTCGAGCATAGGAAATGTATTGATTCAACACCCGCGACTCTATTTTGACATTTTAAATGACAGAAATTTTTTGGGTTGGCATGGTAATTGAACAAAAAAGAAGCCTCTGATTGGTTAAAATATGGCGGTGTGAAATTTTCCAAATAATTAATAAAAATAAAACCTACAAAACATTATCTTCCAAAATACAAGGTTAGAAGATTCATACTATCTCCTTGTAATACCAATAAAGACTCTGAATAACGACACATAATATATAAATATACTTGTAAATAATTATTAGAATGCAAAAATTCTAGGTTAGATATTTTTATGTTCTTGAAAACAATAAGAGATATAGAATCGGTTAGTTTTTCAAATAATTTGTATTGGTTCAATAATACCTACCTACGTATTTCATTGTCGCTATTAATTCATAGATTTGTTTCTACATTTCCTTGCCCCCACTTGGGGGATTAAACAAACGCGTCCAGTAGTCCTTAATGGCAAATGTCGCTTCCAGAAATTCAATGCTACGGTATTCTAATTCTAATGACGAGATTGGATTTGTGTATACGTTAGATTAATTTGTCTTTGACGCGACGATATTCGGTAAAATTGGACAATGGACCTGCTCAAACGTGCTAGCAATTCGTGCAGTAACTGAACTCGAAAATATTTACATTTTTAGATTGAAAGTATTATAAGTGAAAGAGTTTACTTAGAAAGGAAGTAAGAACTATAAATTATCAATTGGGTACTGTTAAATTTCATTATATCAAGTCCTTTCGTGGGGAGATCTGTTTCCTACAATATTTAGAACCTATAACCCTATAAATTATTTTATCTACAACAAGCATACGATACAGTGGTACCGTAATAAGTAGTAGTAAGTACATTACCATACGCTGTGCTATAATATTTTACCGCACGCCATTGTCGCCAATTCAATACAACGATGATTACTTGATATCAGTTGCAAGTATCGTTGAAACATTAGATACTGATATTAATATCATTTTAAAGGTGAAACGTCAATACAGATTTAATTATTACTTTTGTTGATTTTTAAAAGACATATGTATATGTGGCGACCGCATGCTTGTAGATAAAGTATGGTATATGATGCGTGTGGTACTTTGTTATTAACGCACTCAAGTGATTACAAACCTCGCCACACCGACTCGGTTTGCAACTTTCTCTCGCGTGCGTTAATAACGTACTTACCACACTTATTATATAATTTACTATTATCTAGAAGCATGCGGTACAGTGGTACTTATCGCACTGATTTGCGTGCGGTAAGTAGGTAGTACATTACCGCACGCCGTGCTATAATATTTTACCGCACGCCATTGTCATTAATTCAATACAACCACAACGATGATTATTTGATATCAGTTGCAAGTATTGTTGAAACGTTACTGATATTAATATCATTTTAAAGGTGGTGAAACATCAATACAGATTTAATTATTACTTTTGTTGATTTTTAAAAGACATATTATGTGGTGACCGCATGCTTGTAGATAAAGTATCGTATATAATGCGTGTGGCACTTGGTTATTAACGCACTCGAGTGATTATAAAGCTCGGCTCACCGGCTCGGTTTGCAACTCTCACCAGCGTGCGTTAATCTACTTTCCACACTTATTATACCTATAATATAATATTATAATTAATAACTTATGTTAAATACATTGCTGTTAGCTTCAATCTAATGAATATGTAAAAATTAAAATAATAGAAGCAAATAGAGGTACAAAATAAAAAAAAAACAATCAAATGAAATATATTATTCTGGGTGAAATAATCTTTTTATATTTTCCCCCATACTTAGAGAATAACGAACTTAACAGATTTAAACTGTTAACTATTTAAACTGTGACGTATTTTATAAAAACGGGGAAAACTTCACGGACGATAGAAACTAATATTTACTATATACTCGTACTTCTTATTTCTGTAAGTATATTTTTATACATAAAAGTTTTATTTAGAAAATAAATCAGTACACGTAATTTAACGCTCACTATAATAAATAAATATCACATTAAAACAGTAGTTAATTTTATAATTTATTAATTTCTAATGATAGGTCCCTAATGATACGTTTATTTCTTTTCTTTTAATTTTTAAAGATAGGTTTAATAAATTAAAATCATCCGGTATATTACTCAACGATCAAACTGAAACAAATTCGTCTCCACTGCTGTATTTATTTAGGAATTCCCCCTAATTAAATTAATATTATAAACTACTAATTTTAACCCAGAACCGAGTTTATTAGAAAATCGTAATACCTTTTATGTAAATCCAATATGTTTGTACCTACATATAATGCCGTTCAATACTTTAAACTTTAGTCGTAATACTCACATCTGAAGAAGCCACTGTGTGGCGAAACAATTATGTTAACAAATTAAAGCGAACATTTTATAAAAACAACTACTGTTTTAATGTGATAATGAATTTTCATCAAGCAACGGCCCAATCAGTACAATACCGGGTGTTCCACATAAAAGTCCTCAGCCTCGTATCTCGGCAATGGAAAGATATATTTTGATTTTGAAAAAACAGATGATAGAGCTCATCTATGGCTTCGTCTCGGAGGTCAACTTGATTTTTTTCAGAGCAAATTGGAGATAGCGCTGAAGTCGAAAGAAATTTTTCGTTGGCAGGAATTTTGTAACAAGGTTTATCCGATACTTTATTCAATTCTAAAAAATTTTTGTCAAATGCCTATTTTTCAAAAACTTAATAGTTTCAGAAATCTTCATTTCAGGCTCTTCATTTGGTGAGGCCAAAAACTCAAGCGTATTTTAGAGTTTCGAATTATACAACCTTATTATACCTTATTATACCTTATACAATGAAATAATAATTATCCAAGCCAATGCAATAGCTCGTTTTAAGGAATAGTGAAATAATATGTATTTCTGTAAAATATGGCAGAGTTTTTTAAATACCTACTTCATTTTGTATAATAATCCATAATTATTTGTACGCATATCCTAAAATAAATCCTGAATGTATAAAGAAACTTCATCACAGTAGGTTTTAAAAAACTCTATTTTACAGAAATACATATTATTTCACTATTCCTTAAAAAGAGCTATTGACTTGGATAATGATAATTATAATTTCATTGTATAAGGTAATAATTCGAAACTCTAAATACGCTTGAGTTTGGGTCTCACCAAATGAAGAGCCCGATATCTCTGGAACTATCAAGTTTTTGAAAAATAGTCATTTGGTAACAATTATTTAGAATTGAACAAAGTATCGGATAAACCTTGTTAGAAAGTTCCTGCCAACGAAAAATTTCTTTCGACTTCAGCGCCATCTTCAATTTGCTCTGAAATGAATCAAGTGGACCTCCGTGACGAACCCATAGATGAACTCTATCATCTGTTTTTGTCAAAATCAAAATATATCTGTCCGTTGCCGAGATACGAGGCTGGGGACTTTTAAGGTGTGGAACACCCTGTATATAAGTAAATAAATAATTCTGAAATATATTTGTGTTTGGTAAATCCATATTTATATCATCTGCAGTTTTTTCATCGTATTCTGCTGATTAAATTTGATAGTAAATACTATAAATTTATATTTCCATTAAATATTACAGGTGTCACTCAAAGTCAATCAAGTAACTAGGGTTAATTAGGAGCTACCAAATTAAATAGTTGGGGGATGCACGTATGAGTCTGCTAATTAGCATATATCAATTAATATTCTGCGTGGAGTGATTATCAGGGAAGAGTCACGTGAAACCTTAATTACAGGAGGATGCTAATCCATAATTTAATTCAACCCTCTCTATTACCATTCCTGTTTCTATATATTTGAACTTTACATGAACTACTTTGGAGAAAACAAGTTTCTTTCAGAGATGCAATAAACTCCATAAAGATTTGTCAATTTCAATAATGGATAGAGTGTAAAAGGCATAAATTTTACGTCTATAGTACATACTTGGTAAAAGCTACAATAGGTTAAAGTTCTGTGAGACACAAAGCGAATTTAAAAGCAGTTTTAAATTATACTCCTGATATGGGTTTTCAGCTTTGATGAAACTAGGATACAACAACTAGATATTTGATAATTGAATGGAGTAGTAACTGCTCGATTCATTTATCCCATAGAATTTCAAGGAAGCAATTCGCAACTATATATTTACAATACCATTTTTAATATACTTGTATGTTTAAACTGTACTACTATGTATTGTTTTGTTATATACAAAACTCTTATAGAGAATCAACTTACTACAAACTCATAATACCGAAATAAACTACTTAATGGCACCGTCGGAATATACAGGGTGAACCATGCAGACTTCAGTTAACTATTTCTAGAATACTACGCGTACCTACTTCAGGAAATGTTTATACAGGGGTTTCTCGCAATTTTCTAACGATTAAAAATATTGGCGTTGGAGATGCGACTTTCGGTTCCACCGGAACCGCTTATTTCAAATGGAATATACTATTTTTTATGTTTTTTTGGATTCCACGTCAAATTTGAAGGTAAGTTTCATAAGCATATCTTATCTTTATTCTTAGTCGTTTTCGAGATATTTTGATTTTTCAAAAATTTCTCAAAGAACATAGTTATATTTATCTGGCTCCATATCTTTCAGTTTGTAACCTAAATACTTTTTAAGTAAATTTTAAATTTTAAGGGAGCAAATTACAAGGGGTGTGAAAAATTGACCGATCAATTTTGGCAAATTAAAAACCCAATAACTCACTTATTGTAAATGGAACAAACACCTTGTTTTCTATTTCACAGTAAAAAAATCCGACTGATTTTAACACTGAATCCACACTCATCAGTGTGTATATAGTCCACACTTGGCAGTGTTAGACATATCGGTGTATTATTACATTACATAAAAGTAATTTAACACAGTAGATTTTACAAGGTAATGTGTAATAGTTAATTATTCACCGTGTAATTATTCCGTATTTATGGCGGATTGATTCATTTTTAACACAGGGTTTTGTAAATTTTACTACAATTTATGAGTACTTCTACAAACTTGGCGGGTATATCGTTCGTGTAATATGAGTTCTAAAGGTTTAGTTATTATACTACCCAGTTCGTGTTAAAAATAACACTGCAGCAAATTACGATAACCATTTAGTAATTTTACCATTTGTCTTTTTTTACTGTGTTCTGTTCTGGAAATGTTTTCTGAAACAATAACGGTTTGTTTAGTTTACATTGCAGCTTAACATTGTCTCCACAAATTGTATAATATTTTCCAAGCAAATGTGCATTCTTTTGCAAATCGTGTAGATATACCTATTTTTTTCGAAACAAATCAACCACCTTAGTTACTGTAACTAGTATTATAGAACCAAAAATATCAAAATTTACTATAACAATTATTTCTGTAATATTTTTACATTTATTTTAAACTAAATGGAAACAAATAACAATATTAAACGAAACATTTAAGATGTGAAAAATCAACTTGGAAGTCACAAGAACAAGAATATAAATTAGATAATCCCGTAGCTGGCATCAATGTTTGCTGAAACTTTTCGCTAGAAGAATTTAGAAACTAAGTAGTTGGCACCTATTAAATTGCTACACAGTAAAAAAAGACAAATGGTAAAATTACTAAATGGTAATCGTAATTTGCTGCAGTGCTATTTTTAATACGAACTGGGTAGTGTAATAACTAAAACTCATATTACAGGAACAATATACCCGCCAAGTTTGTAGAAGTACTCATAAATTGTAGTAAAATTTACAAAACCCTGTGTTAAAAATGAATTAATCCGCCATAAATACGGAATAATTACACGGTGAATAATTAACTATTACACATTACCTTGTAAAATTTACTGTGTTAAATTACTTTTAATGTAATGTAATGTAATAATACACCGATATGTCTAACACTGCCAAGTGTGGACTATATACACACTGATGAGTATGGATTCAGTGTTAAAATCAGTCGGATTTTTTTACTGTGTACTTCCGTTAAAACCAAAAACGGGAGAAAGGTTATTTTTATGTCAAAATGTGATCTTTAATAAGTACTTCCGTCATACCAAATTTGAAAATTGTATCTTAAAAAATAAAGAGGAGAGAGGGGTATACCATGTATCTGTGTCACACTGTATACAACATTCTATTACTTAAACTTACTGATATGGTTGAATAGAGAATTACAAGACCTTTCAAAAGAGCCATCGCATGACCCACATTTGTATTTAAATGTCGGTCGATGATATCATCACTCTCACACAGATGACGTCATATGTAAACAAATATCTTGCAGAACGCACTTTTAAAAATAAAAATAGACTTGTTTCAGAATGTTTGTTCAAAGTCACCGATTTATGAAATAATGAATTTATTCCTTTCATTTGCACCAAACCGTATATTTTATGGTCAGATCCTGCATAATGCCGAATTATTTCTAGTTGTAGTATGGAAGCTACATACGACTAACTAAACAATAACAGGCTATTGAAGTATTTGAAATGTTCTTATTATTTCCTTTTTCGCTATATTAAATTCGGTTGAATGGACACAGTATATATAAGACAGAAATAAGTCACCATCATACATTAATTATATACATTCTCGTTATTTCCCAGCATATTAATATTTACAAGATTTTACTTTATGAATACGCTTCGTTTTCTCACAGGAATTATCTTCTTTTGAAAAAGTGTCAACAATTTCTTAACGGTTGACAGAACCAACTTAATTTGGGCCAATTTATGACCTTTTTCCCTTGACATTCCGGTTTCTATGTTTATATACTGAAAAATATTTGTGTGTGAAGTTATAGCTACCTGATGAAATAACCTGAAATTAAGTCATCCAAAATGTTTACCTACTTAATATTCTCTGAAAATATCTATACGTCGACCAATATTCGTAAAGGGTCGATTTTCTAAAATCACACCCTCTCTCTATCCCTCCCCAAACTGTGTTGTACCTATTAATATTATTTTTCCATTGCATTTGCTCTCAGGTGTGCATCAGTTAAGGAAATCAAATTTCTCAACTCATTAAAGAAAAGTTTTCCTTTCCAAACTCGACAAACTACCAACTTCCACATTCAAAACACCTACCAAATTCCCGAGCGATAACGCTCACTCTAATTTATCTTGCGAAAGCTTATAGATCGCATCTTACAACTGAAACAAGTATTAGGTTAGATAAAGTAATTTCGTTCTCTATACCGGAAGGTATGGAGGTAATGTTTCTCAGATAAAATTGCGCCAACATAAATTTTCATCAAGATGGAAAAGTATTTCCCCTGAAGCATTGCAGTTCTTTTCGGTTGAACATGATAAATGGTGCTAGTTCACGTGTTCCACTACATTTGTTGCGAGTTGTTATAAAACGTCATCCTAGTCCAATTGCTCATTTAAGTACTGTAAGATATCATAGTAAACTTTAAAAAGAAGATAAAGTTTATATACTTTTTAGTCACACAGACAGATAGATGATTTCAGGTTATATGTAACAGAAAAATAAGTAGGTATCAACAATGTTTAAAAAAAATACAGGTAGATGATTTTAGGCTACAACGTAATAGGAAACTAAGTAACAACAACATTAAAAAAAATAACAAAATTGGTATTATATATACAGGGTGTACCCATTGGATTTTGAATTTGTCACAATTATTGGTCGTCCCTTTTTGGACACCCTATGTATTTGTACTAGTTTTCGTATTTTTTACATGCTTCCATACATTTCAGTGTTACTTCGTTAAAATTTCAAGTGTTTAAGCTACAAACTGAGAGAGATAGAACATCATAAATGCAACTATATTTTTTGAGATTTTTTTTAATAATCAAAATATCGTTAGAAAATTGCGAGAAACCCTCGTATACAAATTTCAGTATGCGTAGTATTCTAGAAACGGCTAATTGAAGATCTACGTGGTACACCCTATATATATATATTGACAAGTAACAATAAGGGAGGTATGACCCAAAGAGCGTGCCATAAGCGTACTGTGGTTAAGTGTAAGAATACCAAAATTCGGAAACTTCAACTCCCTGTACCTTCGAAATGGTACATTTACCTTACCTCTAATGTAACTGTTAGAAGTACAAAAAAATAACAGTCGATTATACACAACTTTCAATTCATCAGTAGATTCTGATATGCACTGGATTCCCACCTCGTAATGGGACTATACAGGGTGGCCCACGAACAACGAAACAAGCTAATTTTCGGATACTTACCAATTTTTTCGTGCAAATCTCTCGGACACGTCAATTAAGTTTTCGAGGGGGAAATATTTTGCGCATATTTTCACTATCGTAGTTATGCCACCCAAGCGAGGGTGAGGTTCACCCTTAAAATTATAAATGGGAAGGGGGTCGAGTCACACCTCATTTTAAAGCTTGAAAAAACACCTTTACAATGCTGCCTAGTTTTTTGAATTTGAGTCACTAGTTCTTGAGATATTTCATTTTTAATTTTTCATTTTTTTTTTCATTTTCGCAAAATAATTGGAAACATTTTGAATTTCTGTTACTTTAGATTGTAATATTGTTAACTAAGTATTCCTTTTTAAACATTAATGTAGTAATAATCTGGATCGTCAAGAAACCCGATGTATAAATTTCCGTTTAATATCGTAAAATAACAATTGTCTGTACTGACAAAAAATGCTGACATCAAATCACACCAGAAATGCTAAGTAATGTTCGGAAATACTTCGAGCAAAACCTTTATCACTGTATGGAAGCAAGAGGTGGTCGTTTTCAGCATTTGTTAAATTAATACTCGTACTAAAAATATTAATAAGTAAATTTTCGTTTCTAGTTGTTCGTAAGGCCTATGTAGTATAAGGATTGCAATTAATTTATTTTTTACTGACCAGGACTATTATTATTTTTAAAAAGAATACTCATTAAACAGTATTACAATCTAAAGAAAAAGAAATTCGAAATGTTTCCAATTATTTTGCAAAAATTAAAAAAAAATAAAAAACAAAAAATTTAATTTCTCAAGAAATAGTGACTCAAATTTAAAAAAGTATGCAGCATTGTAAAGGTCTTTTTTCAAGTTTTAAAATGAGGTTTGTCTCGACCCCCCTTCCCATTTAAAATTTTAAGGGTGAACCTCACCCTCGCTTAGAGTGTAAAACTACGACATTGAAAATATGCGCAAAATATTTCCGCCTCGAAAACTTAATTGACATGTCCGAGCGATTTGCAAGAAAAAGTTGGTAAGTATCCGAAAATTCGCTTGTTTCGTTATTCGTGGGCCAACCTGAATATTCCTAAATATATTTTAAGCAATTCACTAAATTATTCTGTACCAAGATATATGAAACGCATTCCCCGAACTATTATATCCATTTCTGGAATAAATTAAAAAAAAATGGTAATACATTATTGTAATACGTGTTTCAGGATGTTGGGTTTTATCTGTCTATATTTATAACATACGTATTGTTCTCCACGCCATTTAAAAACATGCCTCTGATGATTGCATCCAATTCATAATCTGTCATATAAAGTATGTGTCGTTTGCAACAAGCTCTCACACACGGAACAATGTGTAACGCAAACTAGATTTACATTTTCAGAGATTGAGTATTTATATGTCTCTTGAAAAATATTGACATACATTCCTAATGTCACACCCACGATTATTTTGATTTATTATGTCCTTAGGCTATACATATCGAATTAAACAGAAGGACAAAGTGAATAATACAGATATTAAAATATTTCGCTCTTGCAAGCTTGTGAAATATGAAGAATAGTCAAGAAAATGTTTAATATGTATTACATAGGAAAGATCTTTAGCGAGATTGGAATAAAGATTCTATCGCATTGATTCAGGAGGCTTGTAACTTATTATGCAAATTATAATTGAAGACAAATGAACCATAAGTTGACAAACACTTATTGCTCGTTTGTCTTTAGTTATATCTGGTCCAATATCATTTACAATTATAATGCATTTCTACCCATTTCAGTGAAGCTAGGATGTTAGGGAATTTATTTAAAATTTCCTCTGAGCACTGCATTATTATACAACCAAAGAAATTATGAAACTTCAAAAAGAAGGTTAATGTCACTTTGCATGTCAGGGATGGTGACGCAATTTGAATATTGTGAGAGTTTATTTTAATGAATAGTTTAAAATTTATAATCATTCATTTTTATTTTAAAACGAAGACAGTATGAAATAAAATATCATACAATACATGTCCATTAGGTACTCATTTTAGAGTACTCATTTACAGTTTCCGGTACAGTGAAAAACAGTAACAGGTAAGAGTAAAAAACTCGTACGGTAATACTCATCTACTGGACTTGCGACGTAAAATACTATAATAGGTGTGTACCTACTACTAAGAATTTCAATGACTTACTTGCCTATTGTAGATTTTCTGTATTTTATTCGATTTCTCATCAAGAAATTAATACATAATTAACCCTGTCTTCGTCACTTAAACCTAATAGTTTGATAATACCTTTAATTTATTTATCTGAGCTGCTATACGAATCATTGAAACTTCGTTTGGGATTATACCACCTATAAAATAATAAAAAAAGTAGAGGGAGTATAGTAGTAAAAAACTTTTAATGTTTGCCGTATATGTCACAAGTCGCTGTGTAATATACAAGTTTGTCTTGATACAATACTTGGAATCTATATTTTGATTATTTAAGTACTTTGAAAGCTGGTTACCTTTTTGTTATACAGGTGGTGTAAACCCAAAAGAGATTTACTGAAAAGAAAATACTGGACACTATAAGTTTCCGGTATAGGTATAATAATTCGGCTCTTGTAGTGACGTTATTTGTTTAGTTATTATATAACACTGACGTACCTAGTTATCCATATAATACCTAAACACTATACTGCACTCGACGCACGTTTCGCCAACCAAGATGGCACTAAAACTAAATTAATTGGTATTAAAACTAAACCTATGCTAGCACTATGTCCTATTTAACTATTGTTACGGTTCAGCGAACGTATCAGTGAAACATCGCGACGGTTCACTGACCCGCCCGGTTCACTGAACCGTGATTTACTAACCAATAAAGCGGGCTATATGGGATTGACGCTCTGTCACTATTCATACTATTTTTACACTTTGCAATTTCCAAACTCTCAAATGCATCCATCCAGTTGTTTGAAATTTGTTATATTCCTAATTAGTCTTAAATTGCTACTATCTATCGTATGGTTGTTTTCAAAAGCATGCTGGGCGACACTAGACTTATCTGTTCTACCATATTTTTTTAAGATGAGCCATATGTTCCTTGAATCTAGTTTGAAGCGACCTTCTAGTTTGTCCAACATACTTTTGAGTGCATCTCCATCTGCAGATGATACCAACTGGGTTGGTGAAACACGCGTCGTATAGTGTTTTGCTATTATGTGGAAAACTACGTCAGTGTTATCTTCACCACCAAAGATTCCCACCTCTTTCAAGACTAGTTGTGATATGTATATAAGGCGTCTGCAGATGGCGGAACCAGAACATGTCTTACCACTATGGATAGTAAGATTATTGTAGTATTAGTAATAATTATGTATATTGTAATACATAAAAAATTTCATATACAGGGTATAAATAAAATACCCGGGGTTCGAGGGGTGATACTATATCTAAAAATAAAAATAAAAGTTCCTAAGAATTGAAATGGTTCCTAAGGAAGTTATAGTCCTTTAAACAGTGAATAAAAGGAAAGTTTTTTTTATTTTTAGGAACAGTCAAACAACAATTTTTTTGATATTTGGTGTTCTGGCATAAATTTTTATGCCAAAGCAAATGGTGATAGTAAAAAGATCCGTGACAGTTCATAAAGGGTAGTTTTCATAAGAGGAGAATGCTGTTTTTACAAATTTTTTTACTTCAGTGAATGCAGTAATTTTAACATTAGATGTGAAACATTTTTTTATGTAAAAAATATACTTTTCTTTTAACTCGCTACAGTAAACGAGATAGATAGAAATTTCCAAGATATTCCAATGCACATTGTTGGAAACAATATATCCAACCACATATATTATCTACAAAGTTATATAATGAGATTTGTATATAAAAACAATGAACGTTCGTAAAATAATAGTTTAGATTAAAATGTATATACATATGTAGTAATTAGCATAAGAGATGGCGCTGTGCGCCTCTTACATAATGCAGGCCTATCTGCATATGTGCATATATTAGGGTAGTTTTTAAGATCAGTATAAGTATAGTGTTTAACGAAGAAGCACGCTATAGGGTGCAATTCTTTATATCTATATTTATGTCTCAATTTAGTCTTTCTATAAAAGAAAGTGTATTAATACCTTAAGAAACAAGTCTTTCCATAAAAGACAATTCTCATTAAGGTAAATGTGTGTGGACTTTGTGTTAGTGTTACCTATTGTAATCATAGTGCATAAGTTCATACCGTGTATGTAGTGTAAATAAATGTACAAAAGTAACATCGCTATTTTCATTAAAAGAAGGTGAAATAAAATAAATATACAGTCCACTTTAAATAATCGAAGATCCGTGTATTGAGCTATAAATCACATACACACATACATATTGTTCGTGTCAAAGGTGGCGTATCTAGATTTGACAGTTTACAGTTTCAGTCAATTGTTTTTGTGCGAATTCAACTGACAGTTTTGTACACGTTAGATACTTTAAGTATTCGTTCTTCTTTAAGTATTCAATTTTCTAAAATAAAAATTATTCTTTTTATCCGCTGTTTACAAGAATCTGAACTTCCTTAAGAACCATTTTAGGGCATATGTTGATAGGAACTTTTATTTTCATTTTTACATGAAGTATCACCCCTCGAAATCCAGTACACTATTTTTTTACACCCTGTATAGACAGTTATACTTTTTGTATAAATTGACTATATGCCATCAGAGAATATGAATTCAATTACCTGAAGTTTGGACCATTGAATCCTGCCGATGCACCTAGCAGAGTTCCTCCAGGCAAGTTTAGCCCCGTAGATGAGCTCCGTCTCTGTGAGCTGGTAAATGCCCGTCGCGGCCACTTCCTTCTGCACCTGTTCCCATCGTATTGTATGAGCGGGAGTCTGAACTCTGAAATTAATAGGGAAGAATCAATTACTGGAGCGCTTAATCGAAAAAATGACGAAATTAACTTCTTATACATTTTATTTTCTTTCTTCTTTTAGAGGAAAACGAAAGCAGACAACATTTATCAAAGAATTGAACGATTAATCTAATCGTTAAATTTAATTTGTTCTAATAGAGACAAAGCTCAAAGTGAAAATGCATTATTGTAAAGAGTTTCGCGTTTTTAAGTAGTATCCTAGGTGTCAGAACTTTTTTCGTTTGTCCTACTTTAAGAGAAACTTTGGGTTATTATTTAAAATTATTGTGTACTACTTAGTTTTCGGCTTGTAAAATAATTTTGTCTATGACCACCAAAATGTAAATTATTCTTCTTTACTGAAGAATAGCGTAACAAAGCATAGTAATATATTTTTTTTTATGGAAAATTCAAAAAATATTAAATACAGATGTTACAGGATATTAACAGGACATTCTTAAAATTAATTTGAGGTACCTATATAGGGTTTTCGTTTAAAAGTGGAAAAGTAGAGATTTTTTAAATGGAACGAGATACATATTTTTACATTTTATAAAACAGCTTAAATATTTTCGTCGAACAATATATTGTTACAGATTTTTCTACATTATTAAATGTTTATAAATCTATGTTAAATCATTAAAATGTCTCCTGATGATGGTTTTATTATTTCTATTAGAAAAAACTAACGTCAAGTATTTTATGTAACTGATTTCCAAATAAAACTATTTTGGACCCAATACTAAAAAAAAACTAATGTATCACTTCGTAAGTGCTGCCAATTCCGGCAAAGCATTTAGCAGGTCAAGATTTAAATACAACAGGCAGGTTTCTATTATTTTGTACAGGTGGCCCGTTTAATATGGGCCTATACCTTATCTCAGAAACTACAAGTCCCATGGAAAAAAATTATATGAAATTGTTTTTTTCAGTTATCTTCAATTTTTTTATATTTTCAAATTTATAACCTGTTTATATACAGGGCGATGAACTAAAGTTCCTTTTTTTTAAATAGCACACCCTATATATTATTACATTTTCAGAAAGCCCTTCTAAAGACAAGTTCAATGATATATGACATGATGAGTCTGACGCCCACCGTTTCGGAGTTATTGAAAATTATCTTCAGGAAATAGCCAATATTAAAATCGCGCTAGAAAAGTTAATAATTAAGTTTTTGGGCATCAACTTGCGCCAAGACAATTCCAATTTTTTTTACTTTATTATGTAATTTCTCAATATTCAGTTTATAAAAAAAATTTACCGTGTTGCCACATTTCGAAAACCATAACTTCTCACAATTTTTTCAAATGGAACACCCTGTATATTGTTACATTTCTAGAAAGCTCTTCTATCGACAAATTCAGAGATATATGATATGATGGGTTTGTATCCGATCGTTTCTGAATGATTATCCTCAGAATATGAAATTTTAATACTGGCTATTTCCCGAAGATAATACTCAATAACTCCGAAACGGTGAGCATCAAACCTATCATATTATATATCATTGAACTTGTCTTTAGAAGGGCTTTCTGAAAGTATAATAATATATAGGGTGTGCTATTTAAAAAAAAAGTATTATCTTCAGGAAATAGCCAGTATTAAAATCCCATATTCTGAGAATAATCATTCAGAAACGATGGGATACAAACCCATCATATCATATATCTCTGAATTTGTCGATAGAAGGGCTTTCTAGAAATTTCACAACATACAGGGTGTTCCATTTGAAAAAATCGTGAGAAGTTATGGTTTTAGAAATGTGGCAACACGGTAATTTTTTTATAAACTGAATATTGAGTAATTACATAATATAGTAAATAAAATTAAAATTCTCTTGGCGCAAGTTGATGCTCAGAAACTTAATTATTAACTTTTCTAGCACGATTTTAATATTGGCTATTTCCTGAAGATAATTCTCAATAACACCGAAACGGTGCCGTGGGCGTCGGACCCATCATGTCATATATCATTGAACTTGTCTTTAGAAGGGCTTTCTGAAAATGTATATATATATAGCGGGGGCGTGCTATTTAAAAAAAAGGAACTTTAGTTCATCGCCCTGTATATAAACAGGTTATAAACTTGAATACATTAAAAAATTGAAGATTACTTTGAAAAAAACTATTTCATATAATTTTTTTCCATGGAACTTGTAGTTTCTGAGATAAGATATAGGCCCATATTAAACGGGCCACCTTCTACGTGGAGCAAATAAGGATTGTTAACCGACTAATTATTTAATTTTCGCCTTCTCTAAAAAATAAGCTGAGCGTGGTCTAAGGAACGTGAAAGATAAAATGGCATGCTTCCAGGTTTTATATTCATATTAATTTTGTTTGAAATCTGTACATTTTTGCAATACCCAAACTTTGAGTGTAAAAGTTTTCAGCAGATGATACGAAATAGCGTTATAATATTTAGCAAATTCAAACTTCGTGGTTCCCTCCTTTTTGCTTTATCTAATTTTATATTTTTCTATTGCCGAGTAAGTTTACCAATGGTAAAGATTTTCTTAGAAAACCCGTAAAAACACTATTTACTTACGGAAAAATAAAATAAAAAAACATGAAATTAGTGTGAGTACTTAAACAGCGGAACGTGCAACGATAAAAAAATTAAAAATATTTTGAAATTAATACCGTATCGATTGACTCTGATATTTTACTTTAAGACCTTCAAAGTATATCCAAATATTTTAAGACAGTTTACATCGTATTTCAGTGCGCTTAAGTAAATATAAAATTCAAATATTTAACATGTAAAATTTCATCTGTGTTCTCTTTTCAGTCAGATTTATTTCTTCCACCGTTTATTTAAATTCAAATAAAATTAATTGAGCAAAATGTACCTTTCTTCTTAAAATAAGCTTCAGTGTAATTTTAATTTTACTAATGAGGGTAAAGATTTATGTTGCCAGAAGGCGACTCGGCATTTCTTTTGTGCTACTTACCTTTATTCAATGGAAGTATATTTCAATTCCTGCGCTGCATTGCGCAGAGTTTTTAAATGTTACAGTGCAAGCAAAGAATAGAAAATATTCTTTTCTATAGCGATTTATGTTTAGAAATTCTCAATTTTTTTAAATATTTCGCTTTTATTCTAGAAAAAGACTAAATTTTTAAATTAAATTTTGCTTAACTAAATCACATTTTACAACGAAAAAAATCAAATAAATATATTCACACAAAATACACACCAGTGACATCTCGGAATGTGTGTTTATTTCCGTATTTTTTATTATTTTGTCTCTTAATTCTTTCCAAACTATTTAGCAAAGAAGTTACAAAATATTTCTGCTGTTTTAAAGGTTTATTATGTGAATTTTCCTTAAATATCTTCTAAAGTGTAACAAATTAAGAATAATAAAAGGAAGAATAAATAATAGAAAAGAGGCCCAGACATTTTTTGTACTTTGCATGTTTTTGTGTTGCTTAAGCCTTTAATGTGCAGCAAAGGATACATGGTCCTTTTGATCAACGAAGATGACTAAAGAATGAAAAACTTTCTTGTAAGATCAACATGTTAAAAGTAAGGTAAAAATATAACCTTTACTTTTTAAAGTTTCAATTCGATACCAAGCAAATATATTATCTCAATAATCTGTTGATTGTAGTTGAACTCTTTTTTCAAAGTTTTTGAAAACTTTGTACTTTGAAAAAGAATTTTGAAAGTAAAATTATCAATATCATTAGAACTTAGGTAGGTATACAGTTCTTCTTGAAGTAATGGATAAATTACTTATTTTATAAATACCAGATTTTAAAAAAAAAATCGCTAAAACCTGTTTGAGAGCTTTGCCAGAATTATTGGCTTTGGCAACCAATAAATTTTCTTTTATTTGTGCCTTTATTTTGAACATATTTAATTTTTTACATATTAACTCAATGAAGCTTTAATTTAATATAAACTTTAATATTTTAAATGGGACATTTAAATGGACTGTCCCATTTAATGGGAATTAAATTAAATGGGAATTTAGAAAGCACTCTTTTTACGAATATGATCGAATAAGGTTTATGGGTGTGCCTTTAATAATAAGGGAGATATACCAAGAAAAGGGCACTAAGAGTGATATGTTGGAAAAAGACTGTGCCAAAGTCTGCACAGTTGCAACTCATCAACTGATTTATTTGCAACTCATCAACTTTTATTGTAGATATGCATATAATGGATAATATGAGATGCGAAGCACCAAATTTATATTACGTTACTTTATTTGGATATGATTTCACTCTCGACTTTATTGTTTCGCCTTCTATATTAACCAAAGGTTATCAGAAAACTAAACTAGCTTATATTGTAATACAATAATGGTAAAAAGTTTTACGAATCTCGATCTAAGTTGAATAATATTGAGACAGTGTGCACGTAATTTTGTAGACAAGGATCAGCCTCTGTGTGAAATTTCACTTCCTTGAACTTTATAAGAAAACTTCCTTAAAGTTTCAAATACAAAATACACTGCATCTACTATTTATAAGTCAGTGGTGAAAATATTATGACAATGTTATTTTAAGAGAACACTTCTTCAAACTTTTTTATCATTTTACGACTCATTATCACGTTTAGTTATTATGAACAACCTATTATAATAATGGCTTAGTACGTCATCCGACTATAGCTATTGGGATTTTACTATATAGTATCTGAGCTGGTTCCATTAGGTAAATTAAATATTAAGGTAGATTTGGCTTCACTTATTACTTAGTACTAACGATACAAACTTGTTTTTATGGAAAGTTATGTATCCAGTATATTTCTACATCGAATAAAACTGTTTTCTCAAGAAAATATGTACCACAAAATTCTTTATTTGGACCTGTCCTAGCTATAGCAAACTCGTGGCTGATCTACTGATGTTCTTGCAAAATGTATAATTAATATCGCCATACTATAATATACATACGTACATACATATAATATACATATAATATTATTAAGTAAAAAACAAACGTTTTCCCTCGACCGGTCAATATTTGAGCCTTTCCTCTATTAGGGAGCATTCTAAATCTTCCACCTGCCAGAACACTTCTTAATACCATCATTAGGGACCCTTTAAATGATAACCTACCTTACCATTTAAATTTAAAAGTTGGTAGCGTACCAACCAGAGACTTTTTTGTAGACTCTGAGAAAGCAAGATAATGCCACCTGATTCAGTTTTTGGTATAATGTTTCTATCTTCACTAGATTCAAAAGCTAAGTGGAGGAGTATTTTGCGTCAGGATTACCTCTATAATCTCATTTTTTTATAGAAGAGATAACATATTTGATACAGAAGAGATAACATATATCTGAAATTTATAAATATACACGTTTTTACGAAATGTATACTCTGGAGCAAACGAGAAATGCGCCATAGAATGGGTAAAAGTATTCATCCATTTTATATCTATTTTATACTTATACTAATAGTTATTTATGTATCTACCTAGGGTCGTAGGTGCAATTTTATGGTCGAAAATACGGTTAGCAAACCGAAACCCGTCGAGGTCGAGGTTTGTAAGTATTTGAGATCATAAAATGGCCTGTACGACCAGCGGTGCATATGAGATTTTTCGCTATACCATCATATATTTTAAAATTGACAAATTCAATAGTTTTTATTCAATGCGAATGCAATACATTTAGTACTACTTTTATTCATAGTTCTAGTATTACTATTATTGTCCTGTAAGGAAGGGCGTAATAAATATTATAGCCCGTTGTTGTATCAACTTCCAATACAGATATAAAGTGTCACTTACATTTCAAAAACAATGAGACCACAGTCTACTTTCGGTAAGTATGACGGAAATATATTTTATTTCAAATTGTCCAGTAGATCTACTTACTCTGCACTGATTTGCGGTATGTAAATGGACCATTACACTACCTAATACTGTAATGTTGTTGCTTAGCAACACTTCACCGGATTGTTATTAGGGAGCTCTGTTTTTGAGTTTAAATCAATTGTTGATATTTATCCGCTTTAATTTAGTAAAATTTATAGTCAGGCAAATCTAAATAATGCTTTTCTATCCATTTCAGTGAAGCTACGATGTTAGGGAATTTATTTAAAATTTCCTCTGAGCAGTCCGTTATTATACAACCAAAGAAAATTATGCACTTCAAAAGAATGTTAATTTCATGTTAATATCACTTGCATGTCAAGGCTGTTAAGATAGTGATGCAATTTGAATATTGTTAGATTTTATTTTAATGATTGGTTTAAAATTTACAATAATTAATATTTATTTTAAGACGACGACAGTATGAAATAAAATATACGTTACACGGCCATTAGGTGTCTACGGTACTCGTTTACACTTTCCGCACTCACCGCAAATCACCTTGTGATTTGTAATGTAAAATATTATTATAGCCTATATTCAATACTTTAATTTTATACAGTGACATAGCAATATCTTAGAATTATCCTAGTTAATTAAATGTATACAAGTAATAGTGAGTGTGAATGTAAACAAAATGAAACAAATGCTATTTTTTCAGTTTAAATATCTCAAATGGATGTAGGCATTTTATTCTGTAATATGTTATTCTATTTTTAATGTACCCCATTTCTTTGTGGAAGTATGTAATTTTGATGAATAAACCGAGAATGTCGTTTTCTAAATATATATATCATTATGTGACTTCATTATTACTTTACTATTTGTAAGTAGGTAAGTAGGGATTATTTGTACGTACGTATCTTTTAATATTTACAAAAAAAAAATTATATATTTTTTAACAACTCTAAAAATACCAGAGGACTTACGAGATTATACAGCATTCCTAAAAAAAATTATTGATCTGGGACCATTAGAGCTAGAAAAAATGAAATGTAATTTTTGTTACAACCGTCACCGCTCCCCCCTAATTAATAAATTCTTTAATACATGAAAAGTAAACCCGGAAGAAGGAATAATAAGGATTTGTGATATTGGATAGGATTCTTAATTTTTTCGTACATTTTTCTTAGTATTGCTCAGGAGGTATACGTGGTTCAAAAAGTAATTTTTATGTAGAGTAAAGTTGATTATGAGAAAACAATGGAAAAAGATATGATACTCCTAACGCTAATGTAATATATTTGAACATCAGAGGCTTGTCTACTTTCATTTTCAGACCTTTCTTTTTGTCGGTCAGCTCAGCCCTTATACTTATCAGTTATGAACCGAAGAATATGAGAAAATGACGCGGAAATATTATGTGAATGGACGTATTCTTAGGAAACATAATGGGCATGTTTTCAAAAATATTATTACGTACATTGTATACACCCCAACGGCTGGGGAGGATCAGAGGATCTCTGTAAAAGTTACGATATTAGAAGTAAATTTGACGGGATGATCCTATACCTGCCTGTATGTGTGCGATAAAAAGTTTTGCAGCTTTTTCAACTTCTGGAAAGAACTAGATCCAGTGCTAAGCAATTTATTACATTTTCTCATTCAAATATCAGAGGGTTTAAAAATTGAGGTGGCATTAAATGCTTTTAACAAGATAGTAGTGGTTAATTTCAGTTTGTGAAAAGCTATGAAATATTGTTAAAATATACAAAATCTTTTGTTTATTTCTATAAGTGTGTGTAACTTAAAACTGCCTTTCAAGTGAAATTTACCTCAAAGGATTAAAGGTGTGGACTAGAGAAGACCAAAAAGAAACGTATAATAGTCCTGTCTATACAGGGTGTCCCAAAAACATACCGACAAACTTTAAGCTTGACCTAAACTAAACGCAACTCAAAAATAGGAATTAAAGGACCAGATAAACAAAGAAAATTAATTGCATGGAAAAATGGATAATTCAGTATGCTATGTTTGTTGATTTTTTTAAATACCCAAATATTTATGTAGTATTGTAGTCTTTATGCATATTTTTAATTATACCTTTCATCATACTCTCTACCAATTACAAACACGAAATATACCTACAAATTGCAGCGATATGCAGTGAGTAAAAATAGGCATTTTTCGGAAAAAATCCTGTAAGTATCTGAAAAATGCTTCATTGTTTTAGTTTTGTTTGTTTCATTGTAGTAGAAGTAATAAGTAATTTTAGCACAGGGGCGTAGATAAGGTCCTTACCTAGGGGGGGCCTAGCCTAGAAACGAAAACTAGGCGGTAATAAGTCACTTTAAAAAGCGTTAATTTTTACTTAGCGTTAACTTCAGTTGGGGTACAATAGGTTTGTTCCTACACAGCGCTAAATTATCAGCAAACTGTCAGGAGTCTGCGCAGATCATATTTACCCGTTCCAACACAATCATTCTCAAACTGGTCGTAATATTTTACCATTCCAATAAAAAAGTGACTAGATTTCAAACAGTTTGGTGACTGTCAAATCGATTTGAAGATTATTTAGAAACTACTAGTCAGACGCATGCGTAGTGAATATTGGATATAATCATAGAAAATTAAACTTGCAAATCTTAACGAAACTAACCTAAATATTTAGTGAAAGTAGATTTAAATATTGTTTGAAGTGCTATAATTTTATTTTTAATATGAGTGATATTACAAGAGTTAGCGAAAGTAATCTCAATTACATTCCGAAATTAATTTCTACATTTTTTCAGATTTGGAATTTCCGGAATTCTAACTTTAGCCCGGTATTTCCTATTTAAATCTATCACTAAAAGTGTCACAGTTATTCTGTGTCGCCGCACCAGCGGTTACCCGACCTCCGACTTGCGGCATTTGCTGTAGTTCCAACACTGCTGGTACGGAGTGTAGAACTAATAATTAAACCTTTTTGTAAATCCATGAAATTCAAAGAAAATATTAGAGTAAATGTTCAAACTTATTCCTTTTTATTATCTATTACCTGGCATTTTTTAATGTTAACTCGTGGAAAATCGAAATCCACAAAATAAAAGAACGCTTCCAGTGCTTCTACCGGATATTATGTGAAATAAAGATTGTGTTCCAATAAGAATAATTCAAATTAGTTTCCAACTGATGCATGAATCGTACTTGCGCTTTAAACCGATGCTGCAAACTATCAAAAATTGTTGTGTAGGAACAAACCTAACAAAAGCTGTTATCTAACAAAAAAATATATTAATTATAATTATAAATAACATATGAGAATAATTATTATAAAAGTTCAAACTGACCACTTCCAAAAAATAAGCGATTTAGAGACAAATCGCTCATTTTTCGTAAAAATTTACAAAAATTGTACAAATTTAAACTATATTTTCACATAGAAGGCCAGACAAAACACAAGAATTTCCTAATGACAACCAACCAATGAGTCTTATGGCAATATATTTTAAACGTATTATTAATATTTTTAGTCATTATTAAGTTTAAATCATTATTTATTAATTATTTAGTCACATCGAAATGATCACAGCCAACTAAGTTTTTACCGCAGATATCCGCAGATGATTTTTGCTTTATTAGTTTGGCCAAAGTACAGACTAGAAAAATAAACTGATAAGAAGATGTGGATACATGTGGCTAGTAGTTAAATTACTTAAAGTTTATGAAAACTTACAAAAAACTATTTCATGTTAATACTTTCAAGATTTATGGTTTAAAAGTGTGACATAAAATTCAAAGAAATTAATGTTTATAAGAATTAAGGTCCCTGCTTGTTTAGTAAAAGAGTTGAAACCAAGCAAGTTATTTGTTATAACAAAAACTGATAGGTTGAATTTGTTCCTATTTTCGATTATTCTTTTATTATTTGATTTAAAAAATATATTTCTATGTTATCTGGCATTAAATTCGGACATAGGAGCTGAAACTAATTAAAATAGTTATCTAAGAAGAGAAAAAGAAAAAGAATTAGCTTATATAATAAAAAAGAAAAATGTACATTTTTCTTCCTGTAACCCACTGTGCGGCGCTGAGCTGTCTATCGTCGTGGAGGACTGCTCTATTAGTTTTTTTGCACGCAAAATATCATTTGACTTGCAAAGTACAAAGGATGCCGATGCCGCAGTAAGATAAGTAGCTGGTAATGAATAAGCTGTGCTCATACCTAACTTGTTTCTATACACATACTTGCATGAACTTGCAGGAATGTTCGCACGTTTTCGTACATTATCGGTCGGTTATCAAGTACCTATCAAGTAGCTTGAAATTCCTTGACGTCAAGTTAAGTGGTAACGATAGAAAATCAAGCCAAGTCAAGTATTGAATTTGTAAAATACTTGATTATCAAGTCAAGTTAAGTAACCTAGGAAAAAGTCAAGCTACTTGACTTGATGAATCTCTAATTTATACAGGATTATTCAGAACTCATCTCTAAAACTTTGAGGATATGTGCATCCTTAAATAAGAAATCGATATCACCAAAAAAATTTATAATAAAAGTCTTAGGATTTCCCGTAAACAATGTTTAAGGTTATACCATTATAAAGGACTACGTAGCTGGGCAACTGTACTTCAACACATCTGATATATCACATTCCTTCAAAAAAGAGTAAACAACAGTTTTTGTACCTGGCGAACACCTGGCGAATACAGTTGGAGAGGGGATAATATCTCTTATTGTCTATGCAGTCATCAGTCTTTCTGTGTCGCTGTCTCTGTGCGGGTGTTTTACTTATCGAGTGTTAAACTGTAAAATTTTCAAAATGGCTCGTGTACAGTAATGCTGAGTTAATGGACATGATTCTTATTTATGGCGAAGTTGGGCAAAATTCATTGGCAGCTCCGCGCTTGTATGCGGAACGATTTCCCAATCGACACACCGACACATCGACAGTTAGGTTTTGTGAGTGGTTGTTGCAGCAAAATGCTGAAAATCCCCAATTTACTTAATAATTTGCGTTTACAAGATCAGCAACCAGGAGGAACATTCGGTTTAGTGCGGCAAAATTGGATAAGGGCGTGCCCCAAATTGTGTACAAGTCCAGGAATATTATTTCGAACAGCTTTTGTAAGAAGGTATGTGCAAACTTTTTATAAATTTCATGTTTCTAATACCTAGTAATCAAGTAGCGCAATTCTTCAAAATTAATGTAACAAAATTTTATTCATGTTAAAGACACGTCACTTTGGTCAGATCTATCTATCTTTAAGTTTATTTTAAAGTAAAAACGCTGCAAATCTTTTTTGCGCCGGGTGTCGGTATACTCTCAGATCTTCCGAAGTTTTTTTGTGCTAGCCTGTTTGCATTGTCAGTCTCAAGGTCACTCCATTACAGTGGACCAGTATCCAGCGGCGTGCAATGAAAAATGTTTAAATAGTTTTAAGACCCCACCAAAAAATTTTTGTTTGCGCTACCACATTTGTACAGGTATGTTGAACATCCCCAAATTTTATTATGGATAAGTTCTGAATAACCCTGTATATTGAATATTAAAATACTTATTCTCTGTGGAACTAAGTAACCACTAACTACTTAGTTAATCTATAAAGTATTTACTTTTATTACATTTTGCACATGCAGTATACTATTCTGAAAAATTTAAAATGTTTTACCTGATAACGAGTGTAATTTATTTGTGGTATTGCTGTATGATTCATCGTAATTTCCTTTGGGATTGCTAATTTAATTAATAATAACAAAATTATAATTTATTACATAATTATTTATTATGTAATCCCAAAGGAAATTAACATGTTTTCCTTGATGTTACGGATCAGGTAAAACCATAGAGTATTTAAATTTAGCATCCTAAATAAATTAATGTATGCTACTAGCCCTAAGGATCCACCCCTGTTATGGTTATTGTTAATAACAATAATAACAATAGGGCGGGTGTAATAAAGTGACTGTTTAAACATTTAATGTATGTCTACACATCTAAATTTCTTAATTAGCTAATAGCAACTTATTAATTAAAAGGTGGATATATTAATCCTTAGATATACCATGTGTCAAATACTTGATGATGAAATATGGTATAGTTGGGCCGTTGGATCTTTGCGCACACGTGGTGAGATCGAACCTAGCATATTTGTATGATTTAATATTAGAAACTTAATATCGCACTCCATAACACATTAACCTCCCAACTAGCTATTTCGTATTTTATATTAACTACAGAAATGTTTCCGAAACCAATTTTATAAAATAACGTTACTCTCAGAAACACTTTTAAAACTTTACAGCAGCTATAAATTGAAAATTGGCACCATCCAATAAAATTATTTAATCGCCGTTGGTATTTTGTAAAACTTGTTAGAATCATTACAACACTATTATATTATAAACTTTTCCTCAGGCTTTAAACAGAAACTTCATTCTCGGCACTATAAAATGGATGAATAAGAGTGCGATTCTTTGTAAAAGATATTCTACATGGAGTCCACATCAATAAAATGAAATAGTTTTGTAATTGTATCATTACAGTTTCATGAAATATTTCTGTCACGGAGTCATGGCCCAGGGAACATATTAGTTGTTCATCTCAGTGATTAAGTAAAGTGTGTTCTTCTCTTTGTCTATGTATTGTCTATTGTCAGCAAATGGGCCTCAAGTTTGGTGATGTTTTCTAATAACTTATTATTTTGTAAAAACTTAAGTTTACAAATTTACGTTTTTTGCCATTAAAATTTACGTCAATTAGTTTTAAATATCTTAACTTTATAACTAGCGCATTTTTAATTGCTATAAATGTTAATAAATTAATGATTTTTAAAATATTTATAGCTTGTTATACTTTCGACCTTCAAAATTGTCATCTGAAAATGGCTTCCTGTTATAAAACATTTTTGTGTTATTAGCAAGTGTTTTAAAATTATTAAACTATTTAGGTGATTTCTATAAAGTACCTACCTATAGAATAATATACCTAAGAGATGAAGATCTTGGGACAGAGCTGCATTGTAATTAACACTTAAAAATTATCCGTAAAATGAGCAAGGTAAAATTTGTGACAATTGTAGGTTTGGAGGGATTTACCTAAAACTTTGTACAAGGTGTTGAATTGAAGTGTGATAAATTATAAAGAACAGCTGGGTATGCTATAGTATTGCTGCTAGTATTGCTGCCGATACTTGTAATGCCGTCCTTAAAGATACAGAATTAAGATCGCAGATTGCCACATCTTACTTCCGAACTATATAAAATTATAACTCTGAAAACTGATAACCACCCCATGGCAATAATATCATGTCTTAACGCACATATCATATAGTGGCGCTGAGACAAAAGCAAATTCGAAAATAAAATATGGATAAATTAAGCACTATTACGGTTAAATAATCTTTTGTTTTATAGTAATTTTGTTACCATTTCCATATTGCAGCAAATTATAATACTACACGATAATTACAATTTACTTCAAAGGCAAAATTGTCACAAACAATTCTCTAATATAATTATTTTGTAAGCTAATAGAGAACAGTCAAAATAATTCTAACATGTTTTTAACAGTGCTAAAAATGCCACAGTGTGTTACTAAATAGGCATTACAAAACAGTTTGATTTTATAAGCATAAATGTTTTATATCTCAATCACAGAAACGTTTATAAAATATTTTTTTAATTGATTTAAGTATAAGCAATTAATTTTGTTACAAAAGCGTTTTAATGATAAATTTACAAAACAGTTGAGTTGCAGACAACAAAATAGAGTTTTCTACAAGTCTAATATTATATTATATTAGCATGTTGGAAGTAGTTAATAATTGTATATTCAATTTATAAAACAAATTTGCTAGTTGGGCATATATTTTCTAACAGGGGATGTTAATTAGAATTAATCATGTACTTTGTCATTGATAATTTCACACATTAGTACCTACGTGTGTGAAAATATCAGCAGCTCAACTATATATTATCAGAATACTTCTGTTTTCCAGCTATTTTTTATTATTTCACAGTTGGCCAGAATCCCCATAACAATCTCTTGAAGAATCAAACCGCTTTCCTCCACAAATATCTTACTAACTTTGGAGGCACTTATGTTAAAAGTTGGTGCTATAGTGCTGCAACGGTAAAATACACCAATTTATGCATTTAATTCTATTGATCAATGACGGGAACGTATCACGCAGCTGTAGAATTTTATTTTTGTATATATTTGTGACATTTTGCTACAACTGTAAACTCGAACTAAAAGAAAATAACTCCAGACCGCCCATGAAAAACGTTAGCCATTATTTTACCCACATACAAGAACTAAAGTTTAAATCCCTAAACAAAAGTCTAATTACATCAACAATGAGAGTTTCTATTCAGTTTTCAGCTCTAACTGGAGATACAGTTACTTCAAAGGCAGGTAAATTTATTGTCGGCTCTGATTTTATCGTACCGTTTCAGTCTACCTTAGTTGGACGAGTTGGCAGGTTTGCGTATGAAAGGGACAATTAGACGTTTTCATTACTACTGTGTACTTTATCTAAATGTATATTACAATTCAGAATAGAAGACTGTGGGGGTGTAGAATCAGGTATACGAATAGCTTTCAAACATAAACAATTTATAATTAAACTTCCAGTATCTTGTTAATGCATGTTGATAATTGAATATTGGATACAATTATTTAAAATTCCTAGTGAGAGGAGCTGTTCTGTGTTGACATCTTTTAAGTAGACTAGATGCAACACTATTTATGTCTGTCTTTATATAGGAATTAAGCCAAAAAGATAACTAAGAGATACATTATTAATGAAATTATCAAATATTATGGTTCAATAAAGTTTTTAATTTTCCTCATTACCTATAATCCTAGGTACGCAAAGCAATAACTATTATTTTTAAGATATGTCGAAAACCACTACTTTGAATGCAATGTGTACCCCCCAACATTGAATTACAACGGCATATCTTCATATAACCTGAACTTATTAGCTTTAATACATTTTTATTTTTAATAGCCTTATCTACATCTTTTAAATATTGAAATATTTAAACAAACCATCTCATATTACATTACATCTCTTACATTAAAAATAATTAATATATATAATTTTGTGTAAAATACATTTTTTCATTAAAATTCAATACAAAATGTACGGGACCAAAAATAATTATTTTTGGTCCCGTATATTTTGTATTAAATTTTAATGAAAAAATGTCTTCAGTAACATGCCTGAAGACGCTGGAAGCAGGAATATGGGGCGTATATTAGGCTAAGGAGGATTCCTACAATTTCAGTTTTGTCAGTAAAAAATAAATGTTTTCATTAAAATTCAATCTTGAAATGGGTTGGAACCTTTGGTGAAGATAACACTGACGTAGTTTTCCACACAACACCAAAATACTATTCCTTTGCGTACTTAGGATTAGATAAACAGGAAAATTAAAAACTTTATTGAACCTTAATATTTGATAATTTCATTAATCATTTATCGCATAGTTAACTTTTTGGCTTAATTCCTATATAAAGAAATATATAAACAGCCAATAAAGGATATTAAAGATATACTATATGGAACACTGACTGAAAATTTTAGATCCAAACCATTTTCGTTGACAATGAAGGCAATGAATAATAAAGGATTTATTTGATGAAATATTAATGTAATACTTATTCTATCACTATATAATTGTAGTTATTGTTACTAATAAGATTTAGATCAATTGGATAGTGACTAAAAATTCTTGAATCATAATCAGCCCGTATTTTCGGGAAATTTAACAGATTTTCCAAGCTGAGACTCCTTTGCTTTCTATGTTTGCTTACATTGACTTCCAAATAATGTGAATTTATTAATTATTTAAGATTATTTCAAGACGGTTAATATATTAGCAGCCTACATGTAAAGCTGACTTATAAACAACAAAATTTACCTTCAATTGTATTATACTATATACAGAGTCCATAAAGTTCAGTATTCCAAAAACGGTAAAGTTTTTGAAAAATCGCTTGGACACGTCGATTTTCTTTTATTTTTGCACTTTTGCAAAAATCTTCGTTCTCTATTTTTGTTTGAAATAAATGGCTATTTCTGAAACTAAAAATGTTTTGCTACATTTTTTTCATTGAGAAAAAGTACAATGTGGAATTTATGTGCTACTTATTTCAGATATTCTCAGAATTTTTAAGGGAAAAATTAAATGGGGAAAGTTGAAGTTAATTGTGAATAAAAGTGTTATTTTTTTATTTGCCTATTGCATAATGATTACTGGTAATTCTTCTTAAAAGTAAACCTTAGAACAGACATTGTTAAAAAAATAATGCATATTTATGGTAAACATTTGGAGAGTATTCTCTTTATCAGCGCAAGTATTTCTTTTAGTTATACTAGAAATATAAATTTCTAGTATAACTAAAAGAAACAGGCCAAAAATATTATAATGTGTAATTGTGACAATGTGGTCAATTACGACTTTTCTGTCTAATATTTATAAACATTTTCTTTATATTAACCACAGCCACAATGTCTTCTATTTTCTCTTGCCCCTATAAAAATTTTGACATCCTGTTATTATTCACAAAACTATTATAGTTACTGTGAAAGATATTTTTGTTGAAGTACTTTTATGCCAAATTTTATCGCAAAAAAATTTATACTTTGAGCCATTAACAAATCTAACTTAAAATTATAAGTGCAGATTCCAAAATAGTAATAGAAAGTTGGCATTAGAATAGCGAAATTAGAGTCAACTCCTGGTATTCCCTGAAGTACTATCGCCTGGAAAATACTTTCTATAAAGAGATCCCGTCACTGGATTCCTACAGCCAAATTTTCAGAACAAAATAGGTTCCCGTTCTCGAAATACTTCTAAATGGATGCCCAAAATATCACCCTATTATATTATTATAGTCTATTATACCCTATGACTGTCCTACGATTTTTAAGTTTATCTCTCCACCCTCTAAAATGTTATAAGACCGATCCAGGACTTTTTCCAGACACTGTATTGGCACGCCCTCAATATTGAATAGATACAATAATATTGACTGTGTAAACTTGGAAACATGGTGCAATATATTGTGGAATATTAAGTTGGAAAACCTTTTCTATCGATTTATTAACACTAATAACATTAATGTTAACATTAACGTTATTTAATAATGTTAACATAAAGTTACATATGAACATAATTAATTTCCAATCATTATCATTATTTAGGTATAAAAATGTTAATAATATTAATAAATAATTATTATACCTAAATAATGATTGAAAAAATTTAAATATATCCCTATGTAACTTATTTTTTTTGCCAAAAATATCAAAAACTATGCACGTAATAAACCGTACTACTTTGCTCAGGTATTGCAACATTTTTATACGATTCTTGTTTAGACTCAGTTCACGTCGCAGTTCTGAGGTTTAATAACAGTTAAAAGAATGTTCTCAGTCTGATGACCCACACTACTTCCTGTATCTTCTAAATGTTCCTTCAGATACAACACAAAAGTACACGTTTCTGTTTAATGTCCTTCCTCCGTAAGAGAACAATAAAAATAACTTTATCTGCAGGTTTCAACCAGCGCCTTCGCCATATATTTGAATGGGGGACTGAAGCCTGTTTTTATGTCTTTTATTATCGTAACGGTAGACATTTGGGAGTTATTAATTTTATTATATGCAACTGAGTTACATCATACTCCTCGACATTTTTATTGTACGGTTAGTTACATACACAAACTGGATCTTGGGTTAATAACGTATAACGTATATATTTGTGGAGCGATTGGACATTTTTATTACTCTCATTAGTAATATATCAAGCAAATTAACTAGAGTATACGATTAGTCCTTTTGAAAATAATTGGATTTTCCGAATTTCTATTATTCTTAAAACAATTTTGTGTAAACGACCTTGAAAACAATCCTGGAACCTGTAGACATGCGCAGAAAAATATTGTCCTGAAATTTTACACAATTGTCGCACAAATATCAAAGGTGAAATATGGTGCTGACAATTCCCACAAATGCAATAATATATTTATAAATTATTAACATGTTTACTACAAATTTATTATTTACAATTGTCTTCCTATTCTATTTATCTGATTTATCCTTAATTAAGCGATTATAAAGCACCTACATGAGATAATTTTCACTCCTATTTTTCTATAATTAGAAATCCTTGTGTAAAAGTGAAGTGTTTTTATCCAAATCCTCCTAACTACTCTCTGAGTGTTAGAATATAAAGAGTGTCTCAGGAATGAATCCATACACCGAAACCTAAGATAAGATGACCCACGGTAAGTTTCCTGTAACCTTTATGTAACCTTTACACGTAACCTTTCTGTAAGTAGATCAAAGCATATCTCGAACCCAACGACAGAGAAATTGGTTCAGTAGTAAAATTAGACTCCCTTTCGAGATAAATGAATAAACAAGTAAGTTTCGTGAAGCATATATAGTACAACGGGTAGCCTGTTACAAAATTTAATTCATTCTATCCAAAAATTCTCTGGTTTTGTTTCCTCAAGCTTTTAATTAACTAGAAAATAGTTTTAACGGATATATGCTTATATATTTACAGTTACTGGTTACTGTAAATATTTTCAAAACTTAATTAAGCAAGAATGCTATCGAACTTTTTGGGAAAAAATAATGCAGAAATTAGAAAATATATATGATTTTATTTAAATCTTAAGAATTTTGAATTGTATAAAATCTTGTCATACACTTTGCAGCCTCACTTTATATTATAAAATAAATATATAGTTTAGGAAAGTCACTGCTATGGAAAAGCCGACTCAAACACGCACGTTGAGCACGTACCTAGGCCAAGGTAACACTTCTGTAAGAGGGTGAAAATCCAAACCGGAGCCAAAAGGCAGGAAAGGAGTGACTCCTGCTTTATCAATTATCAAATAACAAAGGCATTGCCGTTGTAAGAGCTTAATAAGTGGGTATAAAGGCTTAGCCTTACAAAGTATACTTCTTTCAATTGCTACTTTTGATACAAATTCACACTCATTACAGCACTTGGGAGATCGAAGCGGACTACACCATTGTAACCCGTATTTAGCAACATATAGCGTGAGCGAGATTTGATTTGATAAGATAATATTTCTTGTCCGAAATCCTTGTTATCTCGTACTTACGACTTCTTATCTTCTCTGGTTTCTCGAGAGACTTCTAATTTTTTATACAGAATATTTTTATACGGAATAAATTATATTAGAGGTTTCCCAAGAACGGTATATTATTTTGATTTAAAAATGTTGCTATAAGCATTCAGTGATCGGATCTGTTTACGGGAAATCTATTCTAAACATAAATGGTTAGTTAGAGTTATACTGAAGATGGAAAATATCTCATGCCTTATGCCATGGTTCCCAGGAAAGTGAGATAAGTCTCAAATAAAAAAATGGATAACTTTATTTTTTTTTTAAGTTGCATGGCAATTTTAATTTTTCTGATATTTTCGACCAGTTTTAAATCCCCTGGCATTCTCTTTGTAATAGATCCACCCATCGATCCGTCAATGATTCTGTAAACATGCTGCTTGAAAATATAATATTACATACGTAAAACATTATGTACCCAGTGGAGTGCATTCTTTTTTGAAGAATCAAAAACCTAAGGTTAAAATTTGGGTGATAACATGGAGTGAATCCGACTTTTCAACTCCTGAACAAATATTTACAAAGTTAACCATTTCCCTAGGCAATTTAAAGGAAACTTCACCACTTATAACACGATTTATTGCAACCGGAAGTTTAGTTTGCTACGAAGTTGTAGCGTCTCATAACGTTATCAATCTATTTACACCTTACTGCAGCGCTTCACGACTTTAACCGGTTTAACTATGAGTTACTACGAGTATTAAAATTAGACTAGTTAGAACAGGCCAGAACAGCTAGAACAGCGCAGTTACAGGATGGTTCTAAAAGAACTAAAGGGTATTTGAAGGAGATGCCGAAAACAACTACCCCACGGCCAATGTGCCCTGACTGGCATTGCGTTACTCCGGCAGCTCTCTAGGAGTCGCCATGCCTTTAAGGCCACATCGATGTTGCCATGGTTGGTCTCATGAAGGATGTGGCGACTCCTATGGAAATGCCAGAGTAATACAATGTCACTCGGGGCACATTGTACGTGGAGTAGTTGTTTTCGGCATTGCCTTCAAATAAATAAGTAGGATTGTCTTCCTCAAAGACAATAGAGGTCACTGCTATAATGACGCCTGCGGAAAGGCATGTCTGTTATTTGTCTGTCAATTTGACAGACACTGCGGTGTATTTCTCCCCACTAAGAACTAAAGGGTTTTACTAAAACACTAATTTCTTAAATTTGGGTAATATTAGATTAGCTTACTAAAATTAAAAAATAAACCCCCTTTTGAATTAATTACCAATTTATTTTGAAAAAATTTTGTTCCTAAACTGTAGAATGCTGCCATATTAAATTTTACAAAAATTACTCTTGCACCACCATTTTGTTAATGGAATAATGACTTGTGTTTCATACTAGTTTCTTTAGTGATTACACCATCTGTAAAATAATAAAAACAGGAAACTAGAAGTACTCAAAATAAAAACTGAGTCTTTAAGTCTAAACTAGGCAAACTAGGTCAAACTAGGTCAAACTTCTTAAGTTTGTCCCAAAAAACCACTGTATAATATGTAATAAAAATGAATATTTGACAAATAAACTAAATTTCATAATATATGTGATTTTTCAGTTTGATATAAAATTCTGTAATATTACAAAAGATATTTGGAATTAACTTTAAGTAAAAAAAATATTATTTAAATTATTAATTACTATTATTTATTTGGGTATTATGCCACCACTGAAAAATACAAAAAAAAAATAATAATCAACCTCTGCGCCGACTGATCAGTCAATGGTTGGTTTTTTGAAAATTATGTTTGTCTAATAAAGAAATCTCACCCTAAAAAGTAGATTAACAATATATAACATTAAAAACGTTTACGTTTCGAAAACTTTTCCGTTTTGGTTATCAAACTTTGACGTGTGACTGACGTACAGAATAGTATGACTGTTTGTAATGAATTTATTTTGTTTATATATTTCCATGGGCATATTAGGTACTTATTAGTCGAGTAAATAAATATCTAAATAAATAATAATTACTATTTTTTTATTGCATACTATGCAATGGTTTTTTGGGGCCAACTTTGGAAGTTTGCCTTGATATTAGACTTTCAATTTTTACTTTGAATAGGTACTTCTGGTTTTCTATTTTTATTATTTTATAAACGGTGTAATCCTAAAAAAAAAAACAAAATGAATTATACAACAACCAATAAGTTGCAGACATTAATATACTTGTGATACACCCCTGAATATAGACTTTGAAGAATTATCGAACTGTTTAAAAAATATACACATATTGTTATTTAGATGATATTGCCTCAAAATGTTGCAATGTAAATTGTATGTAAATAAAATGAATTAGTGAAAATTTGAAAGCAATCCAATAAATGTTTTAATTGTGTAAAAAAATAAAAAATAATATAAAGAAATATTTTTCAGTGTCTAATTATTTTCCTGAAAAATTACATTCCGATCTGACAGAAGATAAATACTTAGTTGGCACATTCAACAAATCAGTTATCATTCAATTCTTAGTCCCGGTTGATATATTATAATGTAATATTTTCGGCAACAAAACTACCAGAAATTAAAAAATTAAGAAATAGAGTTTTTGTTTGTACTCTTCAGAAAACTTTACAACTTTAATTGAAAACTCACTCGTTTTATCCTATATGAATAATCGCCCCTTAATGTACACCATATATTAATCATACGTCAAGATCTGAACTAAGCTTCACTTTAGTGAGGTAAAAATCCCAATTTGTACAAAAAGCGATAAGCGCATTGACTTATTTAAGGTGATTTTTTATGCAATCCGGTGACTCTTGTACAGGCCCTGGGGTATACGTGGCCGGCTTATCTGATACATTATTTTGATACGTGACAACGGTTAGGCCACTGGGGACGGTTCGAGTTAAAGTGTTTGATCTGCCTAATCTGCCAGTGGATGTGACAGACTGTGAATAAAAAATTGCAGGGAAATTCATCACCTGAAACAGCATTCCAGTGGTCATCAAAAGCTAATGTAGAGACTAACGATTTGGTTAATGTTGAGGGTTGGCGAGATTTGAGATATTAGTTCTAATTGCCTATAATAAAAGACCTTTAAAGCACTGTATTTCACTATATCTAAAAATAAAGTAGGTACGTTGTTTCTTTCTTTTAAAAAATCTGCATGTCCTTGAAAGCCACTTTAATCAATCAATGATTATTGATCCTTTGAAAACTATGCGTTAGGTTTGACTGAGTTTTATTAACTGGCTAAAATTTACATGTGTGTTGTATTCATAAGTTTTAACATGGTGACTAAACACCGTCAATTTATATTTTAAAATTCTGACTAAGGGCCAGTCTTTCCATCTCCTTATAAACATCTTTTTAAATTTATCTTCCTTGTAACTACAAAATGGGTCTTTTCAATGTGTTTTAAATTAAATCCTGTCTTTAAAGTTCTCTATCTGCTCTTTAACTTATCGGTCACTTTTACTGGCATATAAGTAGTTACAAAGAGATTTCTAACCTCAGAAATTTTACAAATTTAAGTATTAGTAAACAATTTGATTAATAACACGTCAAAAAATATATTTTTACAATGGAAAACATTATTGATTTTGAAGAAGAAATATTATTAGATCATGAAATTATAAACATGGTAAATATTGCAAATCGCGAACGAAAAATATATACTGTAAGGCCTCATATAGACAATTTAAACATCCGCGATGATGAAGAATTTATGAGGAGATTTGGTGTATCAAAAATAACGGTGTTAAATGTTCTAGAAAAAATCGAGCAACATTTACGGCATCACACTAATAGATAGATAGATAGAAACTTTATTGACATTTAAATACATAAGTGGTACATTTACAGTCATAAAATCATAAAAAGTAATTATTAATAATAAAAAAGAAATTATATCTACGTATTTGTTAGATTTTATGACATATTTTATTGAATCATATTTTGAACGGAGGACTGAACTGCTACGATTTGTACTAGTAAGGACCTCAAATTCGTGGGCAATTTGGTTCCAAGTTCTTTACTGTATCATTCTGGGAAGACATTTTTACGCTTCTGAATATTAAAATTAAATTAGAAATCCCAGAAACGAATAGAACTTAAAAAAACTTATACTTAGTTGGTTATAGCCACAGTATGTTATATTTAGCTAGGTAATGTTGTCATAATTGACATATTTTGTTGATTATGATTGACGTATTTCATCTGTCTCACTTTATTATATAGACTTTCTTATTTAATCAGAATTGTCAATATCATTAAACAGTCTTTTTACAAAAGAGCAGTTAAATTGTGTTGGAAAGACGCAATTTTTTAACTGCCAGATAAATTCACTTGTTCACTTTAAGTTTCTTTTAGTTAAAAGCAACTTTATAAAAAGATGGAAAGACCGGCCCTTATTAAACTAAAATTTAAAAGTAAAACAAATGCAGACGGTCAATGAGCTGCATTACTCCTAGGATAATGTGATGCAATAATACAAACACGACTCCAGGAAAATAAAACGTTAACAAGAGCAACACGTTTCTCTCTTAATGTTTGGTAAATGGCCAATGTCTACCCTAAGGGGTCATAAAAAGATGCTACACAAGCACCCAAGTTTTTTCCCGTGACACATAAAGAAAGAAATAGGTCTACAGAGGCTATATGGAATGTTTTTCCTCGTAAGGATCGTCAGTTGACACATTGACGAGCTAACTGTTTGTTATAGTGATCCAGAAGATATTACTCTAAATCCCTTGAGTATCATAGTCCTAATACTTCGAAAAATAATTGTCAAGTAATTATCTATATATGGATGTATATCGTATAAATGGGCATTAGCGAAAAAGTATTTATCTGGTTGTTGCATCAATATATCCAGTGTTTTTCATATTTTAGTGATCTATTTCCCTCAGTACCCAAGATCTCAAAAGCTTCTCCTCTATTTATCCGCAAGAAATGTTTTATTCAGTTTTCCCGTATCCAGAAATTCTAATATTAAATAAATAAATGCTATGGAATTATTCACATCCTTATTATATAACTTTCTACAGAGTGGACTAAGTTTAACGCCATCTTTGGTTTTCTTGAAAATTATGAACTTAAATTCCGATTTTGGATAAGAAAGTAAGAGGGAGGGTTATATTTGAAGATCAATTGGCCATAAAATATAAACACGACAAAGAATGATATACAGGGTGTGTCATCTATTACTCACAAACGATACATTACATCAAAAAACTTTTTATATGAAAGTATTTCGGTCACTAAAAGTGCATATTGTAAAAATATTTTTAATTACACAAGGTGTTCCAAAAAGTCGGGACAAGGTGCAAATCTAGGAATCACTAGCAACATATTCCTATTAAGGTTCCCTATAGCTATCTCTTTTCCTTTTCGAGATATTTAACCATAACGAGAATTTATTTAGAAAATAAATAAAATGTCCTCTATAACACAATGTGAAAAGGAAGAAAATGTGATGTCAGTTAGCACAAGGAATACCTTAAATGTTGCACTTGAAATTATTCGGACATTTTATAAAGGGTGATTTTTATCGTGATTTATATTTCAAAATATTAAATTGCCTAAATGAACTTTTTTTTTAATGAAACACTATGAATTTTTTTATGGCATTACATGTAGAATTTAATTATCTTTCAAGTGGTATTAGGATGTCCTATACGAAAAATTTACCGGTTTTTAGATATTCCGATTTTTTGAAAATTTAGCTTTCATAACCGATAATTACAAATTATAGTCAAGTAAGTTATGAATACAATTTATTTTGTTGAAGAAACTGTTTAACTGTCAAATAAATATTAGATTTTGTGTAATCTGTACATTTTATATAGCGCCACGAATTCTGTTCATGTTATCTCGTGTGGTTGGCGGTGTGCGGTAAACTAAATCTTTTGTGTATCCCCATAAAAAAAAATCTAATTTTGTAAAGACCAGGTACCGAGGAGGCCATAAGATAGGTCCACCGTTCCTATCCACCTTTTAGGGTACTCCCTATTTAACAATCTCCTTACTGAACCGCTGTAAGGTGCAGGGCATCCGTCATGTTGCAACCGCATTCCATTTCTCCATTGACAGTATTTAGGACGGTAGACAGGCAGCATAGGTGAACATTAAATGTATGGGGGATCCTAGACGACAAGGTGATTGGACTATACTTTTTTGAAGCGATTGTCAATAGCGAAATTTATTTGCATTTTTTGGAAAATGACCTTTTAAATTATCTTGAAGATATTCCCTTGAACATTTTAGCAGGGATGCGGTTGCTGCATGACGGTTGCCTTGGACATTACAGCGATTCAGTAAGGAGATATTTAAATAGGAAGTACCCTAATAGGTGGATAGGAAGGGGTGGACCTACCTCATGGCCTCCTCGGTACCCGGATCTTACAAAATTAGATTCTTTTATGGGGATTCACAAAAGATTTAATTTACCGCATACCAACAACCATATGAGAAAACATGATGAACAGAATTCGTGGTTCGTTTGAGAGCATTTTGGAATAGTGCATTTTGCATACAAAATGTAGATATTGCACAAAATCGAATATTTATTTGACAGCTAAATAGTTTCCACAACAAAATAAATTGTATTCAAAACTTACTTGACTATAATTTGTAATTATCGGTTATGGAAGCTAAATTTTCAAAAAATTGTAAATATCTCGAAACCGGTAAACTTGATTGGGCATTCATTGATTAGAGATATAGTTGCAAGTAATGGATATTCTGTAAGTTTAATTGATAAAATAATTAGGATGCATAAATTTCAAGAAACACTTCGAAATTTCTTGACTTTCCAAAATGGAAGAGAAAATCCAAGATTCTAATTGGCTGATACATGTAAGTGTGAAATTTTCAACTTAATTAAGTATTCTAGGGATATGAAACCGTTTCATACTTTTAATAAAATCTTTTTATCACTAAAGCTTTGTAACTAAAATGTAATAAAGCTTAAGCAGACTAATAGAACAAGCTAATTCTCTTTTTTTTTTAAATTTAAAGTGTTATTTCACGATTAAGAAAAAACTGAAAAATAACTAAAAATTATGGTAGGTAGTCCAAGTCTATGTTGGAAGATCAAAGCAAAATGAAAATTTTTGTGACATTAATGTTCTTTTGCTGAAGGAAGTGAGGTGAACTTTATAATCATTTTCATTTCAATCAACTCCTTGAGCACGAAAGAAAACCAGTGGTATCAAGAACGAAGTTATCAGCTTGCTTGAAGGGTTCTTAATATTTATGTTCCTGTTGGAATCAAAACCAGTATGCTAATATAATACATACTTGTATGATATTACATTTTCTTTGTTATTATAATAGATGAGCATGCTGTGAATATTACCATTTTAATATAAGCAGTAACGCTGAGATTTTTTACTTAGTTCGAAATAAAAAGCATACATCAAAGTTTATTGGTTGTTAAGGTAAACATTGTGCAATGTATACGAGGCCGTATATAGCTTTAGATATTTATAGAGAAAAGTCTGGTATACCTTCAAGGAAATATAGCCGGTAAATTTTACGATATTTAAATACTCCACTCAAGGTTTTACGCGTTCCTTACTTTGCGGATGTAAAATGCAGAATCGTGATTTAATCGCATTGTAAAAGTTAGGCATGAATAGACATGTATTCATTGATTTTTAAAACGTAAATTGCTTGTCTACAGTTTATATACAGACCATAGGTATTTACTTGCTCATTAAATCTGTTTTTAAATTACGTCGAGCGATTCAAAAACTTACCATATTGTACTTTCTCTAGTTAAAAGCGAAGTTATTAAAGCAATACATTCTTGTATTGGGCCCTTGTTTGACGGATTATTTAAAAAATACTAACGTTTATTCCCTAATAGGTAGGTACTATTAATACCTGCTAATCCTTATAACGTTCTAATTAGCACTAAAACATGTTTAATTTATCCTAAAACAAATACCATACCGACTATTTGACAATATGGGGAATAACTGACCCTATAGAGCCAGTTAAATGTTACCGCTAAGCTAACTACTACCAGAATATCTACCAAAAAATAATGAAATTTGGTGTTTATTAAGTAGCCTCTCAAGTATTCCATTAGAAGGTTGATAGAGAGAAATGGTATATTTAAATCAAACGACAATAGTTATCTGTTTAACTAGTACAAAAAATAGACGTTTTCGGGAAGAGGAAAAGGATTCTGGGAATTTTACGAGTCTCGAAAACGTATTTTTTGTACGAGTTTAACATAATATTTTTTTTCCAACCGCTTTTAATTACCACCTCCAGTTTACCGATTCATCGGAGTCACTATCTGTTTCTATTTTTCTATTTAATTAAACTTCAATATATTATCTGACATGCAATGTCAATGTCAAATTACTTTTCGGTACTGAATAATCTCTTTTTTGTATAGTTGCTATGACAATCGCAAATATTCCCGAAATGGCCCTCTTTTTATACAAAATAATTTCGTGTGGTTGGAAAAAAAGATTTGTTGTTGATTTTTATTTTTTCCACTAAATTTGTTCCATAAATTCTTTTTTCACTATATATAATTTTTTAATGAATATGAAAATAATTATTTTTTAAGATTATTAAGAGAAATTACTTTAACCTTGACACGGTGTCCTTAAGAACATAATGTCGAATATATTGACGAGAAAGTTCGCTGGTGCGTGAATTGTTAAATAAATAATTTATATCCTATTTTTAATTGGTTGTTTGTGTTTCTAATTTATTAATTAAATCAAGGGGAAAACAATTAAAGCCATAAAAGGTAATTTGTAAACAAAGATAAAATGTTACCAATCTTTACACTTTTGGAGATAGCAAAATAGAAACTCACCTTCTGATTGATGTAAAATATTGGTCTAGAAAGTCCTTAGCCTGCTTCAAGATTTCTGATGGAGTTCTGATGTCGTTTCTGCCCGGTTGGGCCATCATACTGCCCAGGCATACTTGATTCGAGCATGTTGTGTTCTGGAAACAAAATGTCGACATTAGATTTCCTACTAGAAAGAAACAATCACCAATATGGCGATGGAGCTCCATGGTCAAGCGTTTGAAGATCCCAGGTTTTTAATCGTTTCCATATGACGATGACTAGAATTTTGCCGCCGATCAATTATTTTTAATTACTTTTTTTATAAATATATGTATACATAAAGCTGGTAGTGTCCTTATTATGCACCTAATACTACAATCTCACTATATAGGTAAATATAGGTAACATTCTATACTGCTCACTTTAATGAAAAAGGTTTTCCAGTTCGCCCTTATTCTTGTACTAAATGGTAGTTAAAGTATACCATCGTAGTCGTTCCTGGATGCACTCGCAACCCTCAAAATAATAATATGCTGCTTCCTCTCCCACACAAGCATGTGACTTCCGGGCTCATAATTATGATGTAAATGCGGAATAGAGATATATAAGTTTGTTGTCTTCCATATTATTTGTAACAGCGTAAGATGCGAATATACAAGTTACTGTACAGGGTCATTCACGTAATACTTTCATTGAAATTTGTTGAATCTTCAATAATAATATATAAATTCTGAAATTTGATACAGGATGTGTTTACCTAAAAACCTTATAAAAATTTTAAATTATTTTTAAGAATTACTCACTTCAGGTTATATCAAAAGTTAATGCCAATTCTGTTGCTTTTAATAGAATGCTATATTTCTTCTAGCAACAGAGTTCTTTCTTGATTGCCTAGTCCCATTGGTAATAATTATAGAATATAATATTAGAAATAGATTTCTTTGGTGACAAAATCTGGACCGAAGAGAAAAATATTGTCTGATGTAGGAATAATATAGAAGTTTCTATAATTTTGACAGTTCTTAATTTTTGACATTTATCTAAGATAAAATACAATCAAGCAAGTGAAAGTCCAAGAATTGATTTACTTTCATGCACAGTAACGGAAAAACAACTCCTTCAATTAATATTATAAAATAACATGGAAAAACTGCTTAGGTCTAGTACATTAAGTATAACGTATGTACGTTATATATACGATTCTTGGTCAATCTTGTCAAGATTGGTTCAACCACGAATATTGGCCTGTCAGTATATGCACTGTATTTGCACTTATCAATGACATGCAAATTACTATGTAAGTGCGTTGTCTATACACAGAATAAAATACAAACGAACCCAAAATGTTTCTTCTATATTTTCGACATAATTGAGACATGAAGTCAAAATTCGGCATGAAAACTCGGGACCTGATCCTGAGGGAACCTAACGATTTTTCCCTCTGTGCATTTGTAGACTTCGAGCGTTTACTATAGACGTCAAACTATATAGATGTCGGGAAAAATGACGCGTTATTTTCCCTTGCTATACATATAGTGCCTATAATACTTTTATTTCGATATATTTATCAACGATGGCAAAATGAAGTTTATATGTAGAGTCTATTCTGTCAATTAAATTGTTGTAACCAATTGTTATCAAATACAGGGTATGGAGGGTATTTTATACCTATGGTAGTTTTTTAAATATAGTTTATATATGGTAAATATATAAACTATAATAATATGGTAAACATATATTTTTTATCTTATCTATATTTTTCAAATTTTTCTTTTAGAACGAAGAAGTATTAATAAAGAATAACGTTTTAATTGCTTCAAATTGAATGTATATTTTAGTATCAAAAAGTAAACATTAGAGTGCAAAAAAATATATTATTCTATACTACAGGGTTCTCTATAGTTTCACAAGTTTATCACTTTTTAGGTAGGAATCCCTTGAAGCTGAATAATTCATGAAAAACCTCCACTGAGACGGTTTAATTATTAAAAATATGTAAGTGCGGTTTTAGGAACACGTCTTCATATTTCCACAAGGTCATCGTATACCTTTATTCCGGTATAAAATGCGGCATTTATTCCGTACACTACCATTCTATTTCAAAAGTTATGCAATGCCTTTTGAGAGATATAGAATTATTTCGTTATTTTAAAAATAATGATCTTAAATTTGAGATAATCAACAACAGCCAACATTATAGTTTTACAAAACGAGGATTTTACATAAGTTCAAAATAAATAGACTTTTGTATATACTAAGCAATTAGGGTTAAAGAAAGAAAATAAAGGTGTTTGTACTCTATTTTAATTTGGTTTAGCATAAAAGAAAAATTCTGAAAAACGGAAATTGAAAATTTCCCGGCGCAACCAATTTTTTAGATAAAACAATGACTTAGCTACAGATATCGATGTTTCGGAGTTTTTGCTGCTCTCCAGTGTAGCGTAATTAAAGGATGACTATAATGTTAAAAGTCTTGTTATTAAAGCCAATGAAATTCTGAATATGTACAGTATTTTCAAGGCTCTTTAACTCATATTCTGGGGCATCACGGGCAGTCAGTACCTACAACAATCTGTTATGTAATGGTACCGATATATATGAAAAGATATTGGAGCACATACACGTTTAATACTTTTTCCATCGAACACACATACGTTTAAACGATGTTGTAAAGAGAGTTGAAAAGTACGAAAAAAAAATCGTTTATTAAACTTTGTTTATTATATATATCGTTTAAAATTACATTAGATTTTACAAACGTTACTTAAAAAAAACAGTCAAATCTCATATCTAAATAAACGTATATATTATAGGTTTATAAATACCTACCAGTAGAATAAGTATATTAGAAAAACGTTTTAATCAATAGTGTTTTAAATTTCACCTCTGGATACCTAATATACCAAATACACTGCACTACATGTCGGGAAAGTTTTAAAAATGTATGAATTGATGTATAAGTAGGTATACCTATAGTTGAATAATTTATAAATAAGTTCGTTCGAACAATTTCAAAGAGTTTCTTACCACTTAAAAAATATATTAGAAGGTAGAAGGTTTATAGCTGTACGTACATGGACCCACACAAAGTGAATGGCAACTCGATAAAAATTTAAAGTATATTTCAAAGCCTTCCTGAAATACATAAAAGAGTTTTTAAGGCTGGCTCTTTGGGGCTGGTAAACAAAATTTTCTTCATCCAAGGATGTTTTTTTTTTGACCCAACTCAGTTTTCCATGAAGAGCTATACCAAAGGAACTATATATGGTTATTAATTAATCAAGATGTCATTGAATGCTTCAAAAAAAGTTTGCTTAATAAGTTTTATTGATAAATATTGCTAGTACCATGAGTTGCATTTATTTAGAAATAGGTATTTTTTTCTTTCATCCTAATAATATAAAAATTAAACATGCGGTAATATTACATCTCTCAAGATATATTTCGACGAAGAAAAACAGGTGAGTCTGTATAATTAAACATATTTAACTCATTATATTTTCCCTGATACCCTCTCGTATCATAATAATTAATATAACAATAATAGTTTCCCTCATTTTCACTTCAATGATGAGACTGGTGTGGGAGAAGAAGGGGTATTTTATTTTAATTTTGCGGTCCTCGAGTGCGCCTGATATTTTAGCTCATTTTTCCTTATATTCACCCTCAGTCAAATTGCAAGAACTAGGCCGAAATTTGTGTGGGAAGAGGCGGCATATTATTATTAACTTTAATTGCCATTTTGTGTAAGAATGAGGGAAACCTGAAAAAGCTATGTATACTTTTATTGTTGAAAAAAGGTACAATAGAGTAATAGTATAACAGAAGTAGGAACAATTATGGAATATATTTCCTTTATATCAAAACAAAATTTTACTCTCACTCAACTCAAATTACTGTATTTTTAGTTTCAGTAAGAATATGTTCCTATTTTTTTTTTAATTTATTTATTTTTTTTATATAAAGCCAAAGATTAAAATACACCTGGTGTAAACTCGCTGCGCATCTACTTTAAATACAAATTAAGCCTTTAAAGCAGTTTCCCTTCAAAGCTTTAGTTTTAATTTAGATAGTTTCATTCAGTTCAGTTTCATGCTGTGAGTCCTAGTATCCTTTTTGCTGAAAGCTCCATTTTTATCCAGGAAAAATATCTGAGTGAATTTTCTGGAGTCCCAGGTGAAGCGTTAATCAAAGAAGGGTTTAAAACGCGGATGAAGGCAGTAAATTTATATTTACATCCACCCTTTGAAGGGGCTAGTGAAGGGATGCATGCAAAGACCGTCCAGATTGAGTTCACAGTAAACAGGCGGTACAGGGTGATACTCTTTCATCTATGGTGCAGATACAGCAGTGCAGTTCCAACCGATAAAACTATCTTAAAATCCCGATTGACTGGGGTTCAGAACTGGGGGTGTTTTGTTATTGCTAATATAACCAAATATTTGAATTTAGTAACTAAAACAGCTTGAAGTTTATTTTACTACTTATATTTAAAAAAATGCCCTTACGCTCTTCTTCTACTTTCTTTCACTTTTTTCGGTCTCACGCAAGACATTTAAGCAATTTACGTTCACATATTGTTTTTCTTTTGGGCATCTGTAAAATCCTCATAACCCTCAAAGTATAAAAACGAATCACGATTGTATAAATTCCAGTAGGCGTAATGATACGTTTATTTTAGAGGGGATGTATTCCAAATTCGATTTATTCTATACATAACATAATCATTATATCCATGTAAGTCAAAGTCGCATTGTTTTCTAATACATCCTTTAAACTGAATTAAATAGTTTTAATCATTCTTTCTAAGGCAGCTATATTTAAAAACATTGAGTTTATCTCTTATTATATATTTTCATGAGCTTATTATTATATTCTTATGTCTAAAACAAGCTGAATTAACTAACTTTCTGTTGTTTTCAGTTGCATACATTCAACTTGCATTTGCGTTTGCAAAAAGATACTGGTCAATACCATTATATTATATAAACATTACTGTTACCACTAAAATAAAAATTATTGTAAAAGGGTCTTTACAATAACAGCACATAAACTCTTATTTCCTCTGCCTGAAAATACACGTATTTCCTGATGATACAATAAGATAATTAGAAAACCCAATAGTAAATTTAGTATTTCAAGTCTTACACGTTATGACTATTTGTAAATAAATTGTAAGAATAATGAAAATATATAAAGGCGAATCCACTTTTAAGCACTGTTATTTAAATTGGTGTAATAATAATTTCATAAAATATACCTGGAACAGGTTATGACACAACACACTGAAATATCAACCAAATTCAATCCATTAACAATCAAAAGGTCATTTAGTTAGTCTACTTTACCTACAATTTATTTTCTTGAGATATTACTCTTTCATAGAGTAAAATCATATTTTTCAGTATATTCTGTGAATTTAGGCATTTTCTAGGTATTCTTTTCTACGTATTTTAGGTAGTATTTAGGTATTCTATTAACTATAAATGAAGTTTTATTTTGTACAGCTCTACAATATATTTCTACAGAAATAAGTGATAATTTCCTGAATACCATACATATAAACTTTTAGCTTGATTGATTTCTTTATACAGGATGTGTAACAACGAGTTGACAGTGATTGTAATATAGATATCTAATTAAAATTTTGGTTCGGTCATATAACGTGATGTTCTATCTATTGAAAATAACGACCATATTTTATTTATTTCGATTTCTACGGGTCACAGTTAATTTATAAAAAAAATAACTCAATTCACATCAATTTCCTTATTTTAAATGGAACACCCTAACATTTTTTCTTATCTGAATAAACATGTCGCTATTACAACAGATGTTTGTTAATTATGTTACACGTTACTCTTGTAGTACATTCCTTTGGGTATTTCTTCCAGAGTCAATCGAGATAAATCTGACACACTCGAACTTCAATACACAATTGAAATTTCGATTTCAACGTGATATATTTTGTTGCCGGAACCAGCATTTAAATTACATATTTAAATTAGTTTCTGAGTTATGTCTACTGTTGGCATCACTCACCATAAGTGCATACTTTCGCAAGAATTTAAAGAGCTTCCTGTCCTTTCGTAATTGTTTTCGTAATAAATAACAAACCATACGGTCTGCCCAGGACCTCTGCAAATAAGAGGAGAGGGAGCATATTCCAGCAGTGGAAGTCTGTAACTGAAGTATGATGTTTTTTTCTTCTACTTCTTTAAGTTACAGAATTCCACTGAATAGTATTTGGGATGTTCTTATTATTCTTGTTATTACTATTATTGTTATTGTTACAGTTTAAGCTATTATCAGTTCTTTTCTCAGATAGATAAGCTTCTTTTAGGCATTATGAATTGAGAGACAATATAGTTCATCCAGCAGGTACCTACTACAGAGGAAGACATTTCAGACGTACTATATAATATGTTTGAAGAAAACGTCCTTACCAAGCCACTTGTAAGTTATGAACTTGATATTGAGGATAAGGACTGCTAGTGATATTATTATTAATATTAATGTTATTACGAATATTTAGTTAACACAGTCTTAGTGTCTTAGGTTAATGTCTTAGAGCCGCCTGACACGAGACTTAATTTAGCACTGAATTCAGTTCTCAAATATAGCACGCGCAGATTTAGGCAACTTAGATGCTAGAAATTAGAACATGTTCTAATTTCTAGCATCCAAGTCCGCTAAATCTGAGCGCGCAATTTGAGTACTGAATTCAGTGCTAAATTAAGTCTCGTGTCAGGTGGCTCTTAGTCTTAACTTTTACTTTAAATTAGGCATTTAAATCTTAATACCGACAATTTCTTGTTGCTTTAATCCTGTAATTCATCTTGTCCTGTAAAATTTCTGTAAAATATCTTGCAACCGTATAAAAATATAAATAGTATATAGGTATGTATAGCTAGTTCACAATTTTTAATATTATAAGACTCTTCATCCACTTCTCGTTAAAATATTGATCTAAAATTTGACAATCTGCAGATTTATTTTTATTTTATTTAATATCTAATATGAAAAGTTAAGATGGCGGCTGCAAAATGGCGTGTGAATGTTATCATTATTATCCGAATTCACTGAAAATCTATACTTGGAACTTGGGGGTTTGTAAGGTTGTAAATTACGAATTTTTGGTGAAAATAAGAACTTCATGTTGACTAGGATATTATGGCACATTAATTTTGCTATTCACTGTTAGATTTCAATAATAAAGTGTCAAACATTATAAATTTTCTAGTCCATAAAGAATAAAATAAAAAAGTTTATAAGTATTTAAAAATATATGCAATAGTTATTTGTTTAACTAGTACAAAAAATATACGTTTTCGGGACGACTGAAAGAGTTGCCGGATGATGTGTAGCGGAGTCCGACAATTTTACAAAAGAATATTATGTTAAACTCGTATAAAAAATACGTTTTCGAGTATTTTTTGTACGAGTTTAACATTAGTTATTTTCCTAACAAGTGTGGAAGGTGATACTTTTCCGCACGCGACTGCAGTTGTCCGAACGACGCGAAGCGGAGTTCGGACAAGCAGTGAGTGCGGAAAAGACACCTTCCACATGTGTTAGGAACAACGTTTTTTTCTACGGGCGTGAAGAAAATTGACATAAGAAAAATAAATATTTTAATTGAACAGCACGCAATGCTGTCTAATAATTAGAAGTGTCAAGCATTCCTTTTTCTTTATGTCAAAATCTGAACAGTGACAACATGATTTTTTGGAATAAAGATAATATTATGATCACATTGCAAGTAATACATAGGTATTTATTTTCCGCACTAGTGCGGAAAAGTGCAATTTTCTACACTCAAATGCGTGCAGAAAATTGTAACTTTCCACACGCCCGTAGAAAAAATATTTTTCCAACCTATTCTAATTAACACCACCAGCTTTCATATTGCAAAATAATTTTGGAAACAATCACGACATACCTGTCACCATAACAAATGACATAATTTTATTAGTAAATTCAACAGAAGACTTATTACTTCGAATAATAATTAACGTTATAGGTAATCGTTTATAGGTAACTATTTTCATACACTATACTCTTGATTTTTTGGGAAATAGTTCTAAAGTGACATTTTCTGCTGACTTCTTTATATCAGCGGTGTATAGAGTTTAAAAAACGCCAGCCGTTTCCATTTTTCAATTGAACATATGTGACGTGCAATGTAATGTCAAATTACTTTTTGGTACTGAATAATAATCTCTTTTCCCTACAGTGGCTATGGTGATCTAAAAGAGTCCCGAAATGGCCTTCTTCTTATACAAAATAATTGAGTGTTAGTGTCCTATTTGTGTGGTTGCAGAAAAAGTAAATTATTTTATATGACTTGTATAAATTATAATAAGAAACCCCCGTACTATTGCCGGTCACCTTCAATTCACTGTACCTACCTATTCTCTGTTAATTCAAAATGAAGAAGATGAAATGGAAATTTGAATAGTACATCACTCTGTATATGCAACGATTTTTATTCAATTTTCGTAGTTCCGTTTGGGTGTTCTCCATCTTGATAAGGGTATTTTTTCTGTTGAGCGCCTTCATAGTGGAAGCACTCGAAATATCAAAGAATTCTTAAAGGATAAAGCCCCTACCAATTTAAGTGAATTGAATTCAATTTTGGAAAATTATCTAAACATTTTTTTTTTGCAGAGAGAGCTAATATCTGTACTACTTCAGCTGTATCATATAACCAGTGTTGTTAAGATGTGTTTTAAGACTGTCAATCAAACCCTACCATACTTTTGTGAAATACCTAAAAATTTTGAGACCATTTTAGAGGATAATTAATGCACCAATACATACACTTGAACTATAAATGCATGAACTATAAATCAAAGAGTTTAGTAATTTAGCAAATTACTAAACTTATCGTTATTATTTCGAACATTAAAAGGTTGCAGGGACAGAAGGGTAAATTATAAAGAAAATTTGTCACAATTATTTTGATAATATGTACAACCTGGGCCACTGTTTACTCTCCTTATCCACTACTCAAGAAATAACTTCTTGGCTTCCTTGTCCTCTGCGATTCAAAGCTATAAAATAAATACTGAAAATCGGGCTCACTACTTATCTGCAGTAATCCTTGCAATCTTGACTCACCCTGTGTCACAGAAACCTTATGTTTAAAAAAGCGCAATCGTGTTATACGGTAAACGAGAAAATTGCTACGGATTTTTCTGGAGATTAGCTGCGAAATTTAATTTTTTAGTAGGGTTGGGTTTAATGAGCAATTCTTGTCGATCCCTTAATATCATTTATTCTGTTTATAGGTGTATTTTCAACGTGTTGGGGAATCCACTAAAAATTAATGTATGGTAATAGATTTACACCTACCAAAATAATATACAATAAACATTAAAGATATGCATACACGAACTAATAAAAAATATTTGTTTGCGCTGTCATAGTAACAAATTGTTTTAATAAGCTCTCCTTAAATGAATAATCTGTCGGACATTATAAAATGGAGATAGTATTTATAGTTTGATCCATTACAACAAAAGGAAAGTACGCTCAGCTATGTTTTCCTTTTAGTTTGCTATGTTAGAACTACAAATAGATACTCCAATACCCTCTATATGTATAGGTGACATTAGGTATTCTAGATCACACTACAGGCAACAGTTTTTAAATCATTAAATCCAGTCTTCAATTTAGCGCAATATTCAAAGTTTGAATTTGTTTATTTTCACTGGAATCTTTTAAATCACAATAATTAATTATTTTGGGCAACATTATAAATAATAAATAACTTCTTTATTAAACCTTGAAAAGGGTTGGAACTTTTGGTGTGAAGATAACACTGACGTAGTTTTCCAGATAACACCAAAACTCTATACTGCACTCAACGCGCGTATCGCCATGATGCATTTATTCATCTCCAGAGGATGCCACCTTGGTTGGCGAAACCACCACGGAGTTTTAATCATCTCCAAATGATGTCAACTTGGTTGGCGAAACGCGCATTGAGTGCAGTATAGTGTTTTGGTGTTATGTCAACATGATCATTCAAACTCATGATTATTTAATTTTCTATAATAGTGGAGTGGAGTAATAATCCCAATATCCAATTTGAAAAGCTACCTACTACCAAACAGGATTAATTAAAAAACTGGATAATATACAACTTATTGGGCAGTATACTTAGAGTCAATTTCCCATATAAGTTATAAATTGTGAGTATATTTTATAATATAGATGCTATATAATCATTATAAACATTTACAAAAGCTGAGGTCAGAGATAAATTGAAATCTGTATTCATAGTATATTTCCAATAAATGATGGTTTGTTGTATTACTCTAACTATTCAGGATTTAGTGATATATTTTCTAAATATTTATCAAATTGAACTGAAACACTGATATGCATGGATTAGCCATTTCTCATACTTGCAGATATCTGCATACATAAATTCAAATATACATGTAAAGCAAACTAACATAAAACCTTTAAAACCATTAATAATTCTTGTGACATCGTTCGCCATTGATAAATTAGAAAAAATGCACAGGACAAATATGAACAATGCAGGTAATAAATATAAGCGTTTTCTATTCTATTTACAGTTTTATATGAATAGCAATACTCTGCTGGGTTCCCATATGCGTTAAATTAAAATTTTTATTTTATTACTAACAGGTAAAAATGTTCGTTTTATCTCGAAAAGACAAAAAAATAACAAGAAATTTCATGGTTGAGTTGTTTTATTAATTACTGTTCAAATATTTTTTCGCGCTAAATTAGAAACCGCTACGCTGGTGAAATTTTATTATCTTATTAAGTAATTTCATACAGTGATTATTTTCTGAGCTAATTTAAAGAAAATTAAATATTTGATGATGCTGTTTTTGAACACTTCCTATTTTTTTTTCAGTCTATTCCCGTGATTAAGGCCAACGTCCAACGCCAGGAGACCAATCTGGACATTATGTCGAACCCCCACTTATTCCGCATATATTTTGCTTGCCTATAATCTCATATACAAGGGACCTCCGGCTTTACAGACTCTCCGAGAACCATACGTATTCTACGCAAACCTCGTCTAAGTTTGTAGAGCTCCTATGAATACACCGACGTATAGGATATGAGCCTAGAAGCCTATCTAGAAGGTGAGCCACACCAGGTGAGGACACCCATGAAATTAAAAAAATATGGAAGTAATAGTTTTTCTAAAAACGTTTAATTTTTGTATGCTTTAATAGTTTAAATTTTTTAAATTTTAGAGGGTGCAGAATTAAATGCTTCTAAGTGCTTCTTCCAATGCACTAAGTATGTATATAGCGTTATTATTATATCAGAGACATTTTGCCGTTATGGCAAGCACACTATGTTTAGCATATCTCCTTTATTATTAAAAATTGACTCATCAAACGATGTATGCAGAAGTTTTCATGAAAGAACGTTTTATCCATTTATGTGTATATTTTATTCAATATAACACATATTATGTTACACTTTGGAAAAATAGAAAATATGGCAACATTAGATATATTAAAAAATGTATTTCTAAATTTCTCATATATTTAAATATCTCATTAGAATTTTGATTAGTCTTTAGTAAAATTTACTAAGGACTTTTCGTGATTATTTTATAATTCTGCAGCCTACTATAAGAGCCTATCGATGAAAAAATATGTGTTGTAATTAGCTGACGTAAAAATTGTAGGTACTTACTTATTTACCATCTAATGTAAAACGAATATAAAACATTAACTAAAAACTGTATTTTTTTTAAATACCTCTTTATACGAGAAGAATCTCCTTATAAAATAAAATTTAGTATCTACTAAAAATCAGTAAAAACTTTAATTAATTACTTTAATACCCAGAATACCTAAATATACCTAAACATTACAAGCCTCTAAATTTTAGCAGCTGATTTTATACAAAAACGTGTAGATGAGAAACTACACATGATTCTCGAAATCTCTTTAAAAAAGAGTCTTCATGAGCTTTTGATCAGAACAGAGTGAGCTTCACATTGCATTGTATTTCCATTTTAGAATAAACTTTAATGATAAAATATTGTATTGTTAAATTAAACTACAGGCCGTTGTGTTAAGCAATTAAGTCAATATTCTGTTATTCCTTCTATAGAATAAGGTGTAATATATGTGTAGTATTTACTTTATATCGTCTTAACGTAGCATTGTCTTTAAGCAGAGGCAATCAACACTGATCGAAATTTAAATGGTAAAAAACTTAATGCTATATTCGTACTAAGGCAAGTAAGTACAGGTGGCGAAACATTAACAAAATAGTAATGGTGTTTTGTTTAAAAATATTCTTTTCCAGTGTGAAAATCATTAGGTAACTCCTAACGGATCAGAAACGTGACAAAATATCAAATAAAACGAAGAATATAGCAGCAGATAAAGGTAAATAAATAGTTACAAAAAGTATTAATAAAATAGATTCAAAGTTTTGTAACTTATTGAGAATCAGGCAATCAGGGTAAAGAGGGAAGCATCTTAAATTCTATACTATTTTCAAGTAATTCTCAATATATTGTCATAATAACAGGCATCAAACATATTAAACTGTGTAAAATTCACCCTGTATCAAAGTGGTTTTATGTATCTTTCAGGCAAAAAAGGGTGGAAAGGTAACGAGTCTCATTAGAAGCTTTGTTACCTCTTGTAAGCTGTTTTATGCATATTCTTAGGCTATGAATATCTTGAAAGCTACGTATAAATGTTATATATTTTTCTGGTATATTACGTAACCGGTGTAGTGGGTCTTCAAAAGCTATATACAACTGGAATATTTTAAATAACTCATTTATAAACATACACTCTGGCAATATGTGATAAATTTTAGATCGCTTCAAAAAATTCGAGTAGATGGTAAAAATCTAGGATTATTCAAATTTCTTCTACCTCTTCAGCGGTATTATCTAAACATCAACTGAATAAAAGTATTTTATTTTTATTTACTATACAATTATTATTCATCTATTTCACCAATACTAAACAAACATTACATAACAATTAAACTAACTACTAATAACTAAAACTTAGTAGTTAGTTTTAATCATCTCCAGATGATGCCAGCTTGGTTGGTGAAACGGGCGTCGAGTTTGATATAATGTCTTGGTGTTAGTGGAAAACTACGTCAGTGTTAAACAAAACAATGTTTTAAATTGAATTTCCTTTTTAAATAATAATTATTTTGAATTCGGTTCTCCATTAAAAGAAAAATGTTTTAAGCCAAACACGTAGTTCCAGTTCGTTTGAGATGTAAAGTATATTCGTATATTATGGCGAATGCGCTAGTTGCCATAAATATTCCCGTTTATATTTCAATTTTTATCTTGAACATCCATGTGGGAAGATCTGCATTCATTTAATTAAAACCTTAATTTTCTAGATGGTTTTGTCACCCGAAGGGCGACCCAGGCCGCAGGCCTGGACCACCGGTAGGGCTAGAAATGGGAACGAAAATCGCGATAGCCATTTTCTCCCATTTCTAGTTTGGTTTAAGATATTAACTCTATTGAAATATATAATAATTTACATACTACATAGATTAACTTAGATAGTTGAGAGACAAATAAGAACCGAAAAATTCAAAAACCAGACGTTGATTGACAAAATCAACAAACTTTGGACGAAAGATCCAGAAGATGAGGTAGAATTCTTGCAAATAATGCATACGCAATAAATTAGTGGATATTATTGTTATGTTTCATATATGAGCGTTCAGAAATTTGAATGAAATAGATATGTTGTTTTAGTTTTGCCTGTTGCCTGGCTTCTTTTTCCCAAAATATGGTTTCGTTTGATAGGCGAACTTAATGAAATAATAATAATAATAATAATAATAATAATAATAATAATAATATGAATCTCCAGCACAAAGGGTTTTAACTAGACAAAGCTAATCTCATCACATTTCTCATGTTTTTGTTGCTTTAGTTGTATACAATAGTGTATAGTAAAATCATATAATACAAAATTTCTTTTATGTAGCGGAATTCTTGACGTGACTTTTTAATATCTATTTTTCCGCGTTCTTCATTTCTCATATTTTCAGTTACCTAAGTGAGTAATGATTATAAAAAATCATTACGGCCGTCTAAGCTTATTTTTTATTTAAATATTTAAGCCATTTATTTCGTGTTCAAACAGTCGATTTCTTAGATTTGGCTCGCTCCTTCCCGATATCCTCAAATAAAGCTCCAGATCACAGTCACAAATAATGCTGTTGACAGGACAAATTAAGTTACAAAAGGAGAACAATAAATAACAGGTAATCTAAGGAACAAGGGTTATTTTTCTTATTTGATGATATCAGCAGGACTACAAATCACCGTAACAATATTGCCAGGGAAGATACTGTCGAAGGGGTGTTACATAAAATGAGTAATTTTTATCAGCAACTATAAATCCGAGCCTGCTTCTTTATTTGAGAAATTAAAATGCCGAAGGTGGCGCAGAATGGAAATGATTTTCGCAATAAATGAGTTTTTGTTCTTTAATGAAATTCACCGTTTATTTATCTGCTTTAATTTACTTTCCATAATTGCATTTGCCTACACTCAAAGAACAGCCACAAAAAATAGCAAAGAAGGAAATAATTAAAACCTCATTTAATATTGCTGATAATAGATAATAGTTAAATCATACTCTAGTGTGCCTATAAGGTGCCAATTTAATTACAATTCGTAATAGTACGAATATTTGAGTACGAGGAGTAGCTCTCAATGTGTGAGATTATATTTTATTTTATATTGCACCACCCAATAGATCCAATTACAGGAGCTAGATATCATATATAAAAAAATAAAATAACTAAATCATTATAACTACAAAAAGGTTATTAACAGACATTTGAAATACAGATGATTAAAAAATCTCAAAGAAAAAATATATACAGAATCACAGTAAACGAGTATAAAGTGGCCTTTAAAACGCAGTAGTTTTAAATGTTGGATCAATTGAGTCTAAGTTGAACTAAAAGGGTAATTACGATTTTTTATCAAGGCCATGCAGCAACAGAAAATAACATACCAGATAATTACCGCTGCTGCAAATTCTAAAAGATAGAGACTTTTTTGTATGTTTGTCCATGCAGTAAGGAAATAGTCGTATACTCGCTGTTGGCTGTTGTATGTTGGGTGGGCATTGTAGATAGGGTGTTATGGGCATATGCATTGATATGGTATTAATAGATCCACCTTGAAAAATATAGAAGACATACCCAAGAGACTAGGATACTCCTAGTCTCAACTTACAGAGTTAAGTATACACTTATCTCTGTAATCTTTTATACTTGAAAGTATTTAAAAAACAGATTGTACTAACTAAATCGATATTAAATCGATTATTGAGGAAAGTATTAACTTTAGCAATTTAATAATGGTACTTATATATTGACTGTTTCATATAAGGCTACTAAATTTGTGACGTGCAGCATAAAAATCCCTAAATTGCAGTCGACCAGTGCGGTTTTTCATTAAAATGTTACAATTTGTTAGTCAGATTGTATTTTCAGTGCGACAACTATGTTTCGGTTGCCTAAGTTCACACTGAATACGTTCAATTCACCTTTATCGACAAGGGAGTACAAACGTGCCTTTAGAAACAGGCTCTTTATTGTGATTTGTTATTATTTTATCTATACCTACCTTCTGAAGATATAATGTAACATTTTATATATTTTAATATACAGGGTCGGTTTTTGAAAGCGAAACAGAGCAAATTCTTTTCGAAAACTATTTTTTCGAAAAACGCCGAGACAGGTCGATTTTTGATCAAAAGGGGACATCTTTTCCCATACTTTTGATGCTCCAGTCTCACCCCCCTAGGGAGGGGGAGCAACCCCCCCAAATATCTTAATAGGGAAGGAGGGTTAAATGACACATCATTTGAAAGGTACTTCAATTCTCTACACAACCCTGTATTAGTTTTTTAATTTGACTGGTTAGTTTTGAAGATAAAGGTTGTTAATAAAAAACTACTTTTTACGGTTTTATTTGCAAACTTTTTCTACATCAGGCAATTAAATATTCAAATTGATGACCTCCAGCCTCCATACAATTGTCGTCCATGAGTGTCACCCCTTATGTCAGAGTGACATTTCCTTTTATTATTCGCAGTAAATTGAAATAATAAATAATACAATCAGAACGGGTATTGAGTGAATTATTATTTTATTGTTACCTGTACAGTTTGTCGACATTATGGTTTATTCGATTCCAGAAAGAGTGGAAATAATTGCTCTTTTTTATTCAAATAATCGGAGTGCTAATAGGACAGCAGAAATATTTAATCAGCAACACTTGGGTAAAAATGTTCACAGGAAGTACATTTTGGAGTTAGTGACGAAATTTCAGGAGACCGGATCTGTAAGTAATAAAAAGCGACACCCCGAAAGAAATGAAGCAGAAGATGTAGCTATTCTAGGCCATGTTGCTATAAATCCTAGAACGAGTACGAGGCAAATGGCAGCTAAATCCGGTTTTGGGCGAAACAAAATTCGTAAAACTTTGAAGCATCATAAATTCCATCCCTATAAGATTCACCTTGCACATGAACTTAATGGAGATGACTTTGACCGCCGACTACAATTTTGTGAAGTAATGAGTGAACGAGCTATTAACAATCCAGATTTAATTTTTAATATCTGCTTCTCGGATGAGTGTTCATTTACTGTTAATGGCAATGTCAATCGTCACAATTGTCGTTATTGGTCCGATTCTAATCCCAGGATATTTTATGAGACTCATACACATCAGGAAAAATTAAATGTATGGGCTGTAATTTTTGGTGACCACATTGTTGGTCCTTTTTTCTTACCAGGTAATCTCACCGGGGAGATGTACCTGGATTTGTTGGAAAACTCCATTTATTCAGAGCTGATACACATTATAGAGAATAATGAAAATTATCTAGAAGACCAGTTGATATTCCAACAGGATGCTCGTAGTGAGCCCCTCCTCATTACGCCTTACCTGTTCGGCGGTATCTCGATCGTACGTTTGCAAATCAGTGGATTGGGAGAAGAGGCGTCATAGAGTGGCCTGCGCGATCGCCGGATTTGTCCCCTTTGGATTTTTTCTTGTGGGGTCATTTAAAGTCCAAAATTTATGCCACTCCACCTACTTCCCTTGAAGATCTACGCCAACGCATTATTAACGAATGCCGCCAAGTTACTCCAGAAATGTTGCAAAACGTACGTGATCGCATTGTGCAAAACTTATACTATTGTATGGAGGCTGGAGGTCATCAATTTGAATATTTAATTGGCTGATGTAGAAAAAGTTTGGAAATAAAACCGTAAAAAGTAGTTTTTTATTAACAACCTTTATCTTCAAAACTAACCAGTCAAATTAAAAAACTAATACAGGGTTGTGTAGAGAATTGAAGTACCTTTCAAATGATGTGTCATTTAACCCTCCTTCCCTATTAAGATATTTGGGGGGGTTGCCCCCCCTCCCTAGGGGGGTGAGAGTGGAGCATCAAAAGTATGGGAAAAGATGTCCCCTGTTGATCAAAAATCTACCTGTCTCGGCGTTTTTCGAAAAAATAATTTTCCTGAGAGTTATTCGCTCTGTTTCGTTTTCAAAAACCCACCCTGTATAAAGAATTCACTTTAGAATCTGAATTTCAAACCCAATTCTACCAATTACTTCTTTGAATATAAATACAAAATACTTCTTTCAGTGTACTTTAGTAATGGCCTTAGGTATCTTAGCTGGTAATAAAGGTTTTTCCAAGAAATTCAATAACACCGTTAAATATACGAAACAAGAAATCCCCCTTATATTAATTACGAATTGGTTTCTTATAATTGCGGAATTTAACTTTCCTGTTTAGATTGAAATGTATCCCAAATTTAATTTGACCGGATCATTAATAAAATACGAGATTGCATTCGCTGCCTCGATTTCCAATACAACATGGCTACATGCGGAGTTTATTCACTTAATAAATATCAAACGGTAGTAAAACAATCGTTTTGTTCGATACAAAGTTAGCTTATTTTCGGACTACAATGAGGCAATCAATTGCCGCACTATCTACAATTTCGTCCATGGTTTACTGTTGGCGGTCGCAAATTCTAAAGTACTTTTTTGACCAATTGCACAGTAAGTATATATTTTGTAACTTCATCGTTTATTTGACTGCAACTCCACCGTTATTTGACCACCTAATCGGAATAAACCAGTTTAACTGTTTAAGTAACTGCCAGTAAAAAAGTTTAAGCAAATTGTAACTAATGCTTATTGCTACTAATTGAGTGGGATTGAGCAACCCCAGATACTACTACCAGAACTGTTAGAACTACTTCTTTGCATGATAAATCAATAAGTATTAGTATAGGGTGCTTCAAATTCGATGCAATACATGGGGATCTCGGAAACGGTAAGAGATACGAAGTCGGTTAAATGGAGGCAAAGTTGCGTATTCTGGGGGGAAACATAATGGTGAAAATAGATCAAGGCTAACTTGATTAGTTTTCGAAATATTTTGAAAAAACCGAAAATTTCGATTTTCGTTTTTGTTTTTTTGCGGGCCTATTTGATGAGGTATTCAAAAATAAAGGGCACTTTTCAACTTTTTGCCCTTTATCGAATGGTGTTAGCGAATTTTCCGCGAAACGTTTCGTTTCCCGGAAACCAACATGAACTTATTTTTTTTTAATACGGCCCTGGAATTTTTTTTCAATTTTTTGGAAGCATTTTTGAAACTTGATAGAATGCCACCATAAAAGGAACCACATTTAAACGTTTTGTCTAAGAAAAATCCATCATTAATAATTTCCAGTGGTCCTCTTAGATTTAGTTTTATCTAGGCAAACGTTTCTATGACAAACACATTTCAATGTTGTGTCAAGCACTATCGGTACTTAAAAATGGCTTTCAGTAATCTAGCATTTTTTAATTTTATTTAAATTTCCTCATAATTCAGAAATTGTGCGCAACTACTTAAATGAAACATTTCCAAACAGATGGATTGGAAATCATGGTGCTATAGAATGGCCAGCAAGAGCTCCTGATTTATCCCCATTAGATTATTTTTTATGGGGACGAACTAAAAATGTTTTATATAAGAATCAATATAATAACATTGAGGATTTGAGAAATGCCAGTATTCGTGTTCTGAATGCAATACCTGCAAGGGAAATCGAAAGATCTATTCAAAACTTAAAAAGACGAATACGCCTCTGCATGAATAATGATGGAGGATTATTTCAACATCTGCTTTAGGGTTTTTATAGTTTTAACATATTTTGTTGTTTTATTCATTGTTTATTCAATTACATCAAAGTTTATAGTTGTTAATTCGTTGTTTTATTACTAGCTTTTGTTTATTTATCACAAATAAAAATGAAACCTCAAAAATATTATTCAATATCTAGAATTAACAAAAGTCGACACAAAAATACCAATGATGGATTTTTCTTAGACATAACGTTTAAATCTGGTTCCTTTTATGGTGGCATTCTATAAAGTTACAAAAATGCTTCCAAAAAATTGAAAAAAAATTCCAGGTCCGTATTTAAAAAAATTAAGTTGATGTTGGTTTCCGGGAAACGAAACGTTTTGCGGAAAATTCGCTAACACCATTCAATAAAGGGCAAAAAGTTAATATAGAAAAGTGCTCTTTATTTTTGAATAACTCATCACATAGGCCCGCAAAAAAACAAAAACGAAAATCAAAATTTTCGGTTTTTTCAATATATTTCGAAAACTAATCAAGTTAGCCTTGATATCTTTTCACCATTATGTTGCCCCCCTGAATACGCAACTTTGCCTCCATTTAACGAACTTCGTATCTCTTACCGTTTCTGAGATCCCCATGTATTGCATCGAATTTGAAGCACCCTGTATACGTAGTATTTACTTTAAAGAGAAGTATAGATACTACATTTCGAAGTACTCTCTTCTATTTTCCCGGAAATGCTAAAAGAATAGCATTCTCTTATTATAGTAGCATGTACTATGACATAAAGTATCTCCTTTTTACTGGTAGATACTTCGATTTTAACAACAACTAAAGTATTTGCTCCGTCATTAGCGAAGTTGATACCATAGCAGCTTCACCGTGCGTGCTACAAAGTGATCATTTTAAAAATGGCTCAAATACGTATACGTATAAAATTTATACTGCAAGAAGACACTACGACGATGATACCCTATATCGTCAAATATTTAAGTAAACAATTAAGTACCATCAATTTAGAATGTATTATGTTTATTTTTTCATCTAGGTTTAGTAGGGAAAACGTTACTTTCTCGTTACTCGTTACTCTTCTATCACACTTCCTTCATCCGAAGACATCTTAAAGGATTGTTGATGTTATAAATACATACAATACTGAAACAGTTTCCCAAAAATTTTTTAAAATGTCTTATCTCGCTAACCAGGGCCCGGCGCGCGGCGTATGTGTGACGGAAGTAAGTACTACACATTTCAAAGAATGTACTACATTTGTTAAGTAGATACTTAATAATATGGAGTATATACTTTGAGTGGTATGAATAAAAACGAAGTACCTGCTACTACTGCAAGTGTTAGTATATTCTACTTAGTATTTACTTCAAAATGAAGGATGTACTAATTTCCGGTACTTTTTACTTGACATAAAACATGCTTCACCACAAAGCACACTATAGGAGGGTTGTAATTCTTCTTGAAACACATTACATAAATATCAAAATACTTTTTTACAAGAATTTTTTCCCAATTGGCAAAAAGATTGGTTTTTATCATAGCGAAGAGAAAGTATACTTTTAAAAGGCCATCAGAATAATAGTGGGTCTGCTAACAGGTCACTGTAGGCTAAATAGGCACATGAATCTTATGGGACTGTCAGAAGAAGCAACTTGCAGATTTTGTCAAGAAGAAAAAGAAACCACGGTACACGAACTGTACCAGTGCGAAGGCCTAACAAGACTGAGATTTCAAATACTTGGGGAAGGAAGACTAAGAGCCAACAGCTACATAGAAGAGCCTCCATCAAGCCTGTGGAGTCTAATGCAAAGGACAAAGCTGGGCAGAGTGCTCTAAATAGGTTGGGAGTGCCACAATAGATCTTCTAGGTCGCGGTGGATTAGGCCAAGGGGCCGACTCCTATATAAATTTAATCTAAAGTATATTTAGAATATATTTTCTTTAATTAAATCATTATGAAAAGTATATTTCACCGAAAGTTTTTATAGAATTTTCATAAAGAAGATAAGCCCTAGAGACAGAAAAATCGTTTAAAAGTTTTCATATGATTTTGCAGAATTTAAATATTTATGCTTGCATTTCATAATATTGTAACCTACCAGTTCGCACTGAATAATTTAACAACACTAACAGTAATTTAGAGGAATATATGCAGAAGTTCTAAGTTGGTTTATGGATTCAAAATGTGAAAAATACTCTTGAGAAGAAATTGATTGTATGCCATTATGTTCGTAACATGTTTAATATTTCTATTTTATCGATGTTGCCTTTGGAAAGAAATATAGGCATCTGAAACACCCCGCTGTAAGATAAATTTTCTTATATTTCTATATTCAGCGCGATATATAAATAAATATATTGGTTAATATATACAGAGCGTTAAAGTAAATAACTATTTAAATTGTAATCTACATGCCTTCGCCCCTAAAGATGAATTTTATTATTTACTTTCTAATACTCAGAGTACTTTTAAATATTATGCTTTTCTCATACTTTTTCCATACATTCTTGAATATTAACAATGGAGCCTCGCGATAACGCGTATTATATTGCTTTTTAATCCCTTAAATGGATCAGTCTATATTTCATTATATACATACTGCTGGAAAGACTGCCCAATTTTGATGGGTTTATAAAATTGGCTGATAAACAAAATAGGTTAATTAATTTAAAATGTAGGTATTTATATCAAGTTCCACTGCCAACTCTCAAATCGAAAATATTATAATTTGATTTGTTTTCGAATTACATACAGGGCGATATTATCTTTTTGACATTTTTAATCACCTCTGTACCTCTGGTTTTTGCACTTGTCTTTTTTATTTGTTGCTATATTTTTGCCAAAAAATTTATATTAAGATTTTACCTCACGTAAGTTCGTTAACGTAAATCCTTAAAGTCCTCTTAAACTTGTTCAATTACTTGACATTAAATGATAGTCATTAATGAATCAAGCATTACTCAATATTTAATATGAGCTTACTTATGTATGTAAGTACTTAATTTCTTATAGAATTCTATTTTAAATTTTTTATATAAAATATAGAAAGACAACATATTAATATATAAAACACCCTGTATTCCTTACATTTTAAAAAATAACTTTATATATCATTGGAAGATAATAAAATGCTCTATTTTTTAAACCTTAACCAACTACGGCAGTTGAATACTTTTTTTACTAGTTTATCATATTATTTAATCGATTTTTAAGAACGACATATTTTTAGACCAGAACAATCTTTTAATAATGCAAAGCAATGAAGGATTACATTTAAAAGTTTAAGAAACAATTGAATATGTCCTACTTGCACAACGGTTTGAAGAAGTCAATATTTACTGTTTACAGTTTACACAAAAAATTACCTACTAAATAAGTAATACCCTATACTTATTAAGACAAATATAAACCACAAGGATTTACAAAGTTTTGAAGTAGATAAGTAGATGAGGGGTAATTTTCTAATAAATTAGGTAAAACATTTGAATGTTTAATATTGTTTAAAATAATCATAATTTGATTGTTTTATTAATTAAAGTGAGGTTCATACAGATAGTTTCACCACGTCTGTTTTGAAGACACGCTGGGACTATAAATAATGGTGGAATATATCTTTGCTACGCGCAGATTCAGCCTTCCATTCTAAACTTTTTGCAGGATTATCGAAGAGCACATATTGCACTAAAACACCAGTTTTAAATTCTATACATTTTGTATTGTGTATAAAGAAGTTTACATATGGCACGATCTATCATCATTTGTAAATAACGTCATCTTTCTTTAAAATATTTATATATGTGAGAAGATACCCAATATATCAAGTGTAGGACACAGTGCCTCAATAAGATACTGGAGTTTCTGCAAATAAACGGAAGGTGAACGGAGGTGAAAATTCTACGACTGCTAAGAATTTTTCATTGAAATATATTTTAGAAAACATACAGGGTGCTTCAAATTCGATGCAATACATGGGGATCTCGGAAACGGTAAAAGATACTGTTGTATTTACTATAATTTGATAGGAAATAATATACAAGCACTTTAACTAATTTTAATGGTCGCATAAAATGAACTACCCGTGTACATTCTTTTCTTTGGCAGTTTTTAATATAAAAACTTAACTCTTTTTTGTCATACACGAACAACTGCGTGTATGTCTGGTTACATATATAACAGATACGAAGTCGGTTAAATGGAGGCACAGTTGCGTATTCAGGGGGGCAACATCATGTAGAAAAGAGATCAAGGCTAGCTTGATTAGTTTTCGAAATATTTTGAAAAAACCGAAAATTTTGATTTTCGTTTTTGTTTTTTGCGGGCCTATTTGATGAGGTATTCAAAAATAAAGAGCACTTTTCTATAGCAACTTTTTTCCCTTTATCGAATGGTGTTAACAAATTTTCCGCAAAACGTTTCGTTTCCCGGAAACCAACATTAACTTAATTTTTTTAAATACGGACCTGGAATTTTTTTCAATTTTTTGGAATCATTTTTGTAACTTGATATAATGCCATTATAAAAGGAACCAGAATTAAACGTTTTGTCTAAGAAAAATCCATCATTAGTATTTGTGTCCAACCAAAATTGGAATCTTTGATCGTCTAAAAATATTGTTTTTGAAATGATTCACTATGATTTTTTCTAACCAATGAATTTGTATTTAAAAACATTTTTATTTGATATAGGGTTACCCTTATCAATATCTTATTCTAAAGTCATAACCTTCTAGAAACATATTCTAAGCATTAGAAAACAACCAAAGTGCGACATTTTGACATTATTCTTGCTAGTATTCCATGCAACCACTAGCTAAATTGGGTTTTTGATTCAAATGTAGATGATTTACATATTTCTCCGACTACAAAGACTTTTATCCTTCTAAATACCTCATCATAAATCACCGTAAGAACAAGGATCAGAACTAATAACATCCAGCGGAATTTCTCTAGGTAAGGGAGGCTCAAGTTCAATGTTAAGAGATTTGACAGGACCTAATTCGGTTAATTGGAAATATTAACGCCCCCTATCGATTTTATGCAAAATTTTCGTATAGCAAATTAATTATCACTTTCCGTTATCGAGGCAGAGAATTTACTGCCCTAGTCAAACTTCGGTTGGGGAAGATGAATAGCAAATTTACCGACATAAAATATCGGCCTATCGCCAAGGAACTGAATTTTTTTCTTATGAATTATATCTTTAATTAAAATACTTTGGCCAAAATCTCACGTTCGATAATATAGGGTGGCAATATACTGTCAATCTTAGATTTAGAAGAAAATGGTTGATTTTCTTCACTAGGCACCTAATTTAATGATATATTTTTCAATGTCAGGCTTTTGCTGTGAAGCAGGCACTAATTCTTAGTGACAAAAAAGATAGTGATCATCAATTTTCACATTCAGTATCATGTGGTATGGAGGTACTAAGCTTCCCAAAAGTATGAAAGTATAAAATGTTTGAGTTACGCAAAGAAATAGGCCTTTTTACTAAAGAAACACATACCAATCATGCCCTATGAGACAATATGCAATTTATTGAGTATACAAAAACTTCAGAACAGCTTTTGAGCATTCTCCACACTAATAGCTTATTAGTCCAAATTAGAGCAATTACTAAGTACTACAAGGGCAAATACTTAAATACTGACAAAAACTACCAAGATTCTACGAAGCTTGGTACTAATATTGATTATTCGAAAGCAATCATAAGAAACCCTTTGAAAACAATAACTAAAAAACTTTTAGAGTTAAACAGGTTCGACCTACGAATTTACCCACAAATTTTAATTGGCATATATACTGAGTGTTAAGATGCTGAGTGTTGCTCATTCTGAGTGTTGCTTCAAATACATGTTATGTATTAGAAGGAGATGCCCAAGACAACTACACTACGGCAAATGTGCCCCGACTGGCGTCGCATTATTCCAATATCATCATGGAATGATGTTGCATTCAAGTGGCCATAAGTCGCCATGTTAATATCGCATCTCCTTCAAATAAAAAAATTAGGATTGTCTTCCTCAAAGACAATAGAGATGGCACTGCTGTAATGGCACCTGCCGAAAAACAGGTTGCTATCTGTCTGTAAATTTGACAATGATTTTCAGACGGATAGTAGTAAAGACCCAAAGAGGGCACTACGGTTTCTCATATTATGTACCTGCCCCTGGGGAAAGGATCAGATACTATCATTATTTGGATCTGAATAAGATCTCACCAATAAGGTGATCAGCTTCATTAAGAGGCTGGATCTGTTGGGTGAAATATAAGTAGGTGCGAGTCACAATAGACCACATGATCGCAGTAGACGGTCTGGTTTTCGGCCCATTCACTTTTGAACCTAACCTAGGTTAGGTAAGGACTGCTGACCCTAACTGCTGACTAACTGGTTGGTATATAACTCCATGTCAGACTAGTTCTGAACAGTTTGATGAGAAACATGATAATTTCCAGTCCGTTTTGGAGCAGAGCTGGAAACACATCATCCTCACCAGGTGATTTAAATGGCTGAAAAGATTTAATAGCACATTCAATGGCTAGTCTTCCAAGTTAGGTCACCAAGAACCTAACCTAACCTAAGTATCACAAATATAAAGCTGCAGTAAAAAATCTGTTCCTAACAGGTGGCTATTATAATTTCCAGATTTTATAAGTAGTGATGCCTAAAATTTCAATCCATTTGACTGTTTGTAAGTTTAACTGTGATGTTTTGTGTGTAATTGTTATATACTCGTTTTTTGTACTTATACAAATTAATTGTACCTACTTATATACACTATTATTAGAATTACCATATACCTATATCTATTTTTGGTCATGAAATTATTATTATTATTATTATTATCATTACTTGGTTACTCATTAAGTTCAGCCATCGTGATACAATAATTTATAATTGCAACACCTGACTCTTCTGGTGTATTTCTTTTTGGGTACGGATCTCTTACTAGCAAAGGTAAACCTATTAAATCCTTAGATATATAAAAGTAGGGATACATTTTTCTGGATCATTGTAATATCAATAACAATACATTTTTCTGATAAATTTTAAACATTTTTTGTTTTATTTTATATTTTTTTGAATTCTGAAAAATAATAAAGGTATAAAGGAAGAATATGCAAATAACCTGTGAACTGGACCTGTTTAATATCACATATGCAGGATGTTCCGCTTTTAAATGGGGAAACTTTGGGAAATAAATAAAATAGGTGATAATAGTTGGACTTTGTGTATGGATAAAAATGAGGACATTATTTTAAAAAATGAGAGAATACACATAAATTATGAAATTTACGAAACAATTGCAAACATATTTTTTACAGAAAATCAATCGTACAGTTTGAAAAGTTTGCTCCAAATTTTGATTTAAACTATTTTTTAGTATCATAAAACACTACTTGCACGCCACTGACGATTCGTATCGAATCAAAAATTTATCTGATAATAGAGGTCGTTGCCAGTATACATTATAGTATACAGAATGCATAAATTAAAGAGAATTATCATGTACTCGTATGCTTTCATAATGTCGATAGTAATACTTTAAATACTTTGATTTTATCGGTATATATGTCGATAACTTGTACAATAGCAAACAAGTCTCAGTTTGGTAGTCAAAATAATCGGACCACGAAGCAAGAGTTATTTTATCAAATAAAAAAATCTGTGATTATAGTAATTTAAAGTGCCCACTAAATCATTTTGATACCTAAACATTGAAAGCTAATGTTTTTAATTTAGATAAAAAAATTGTTCTTAAAATCTAATTTATTCAAAATTAAAATCTAAAATTTTATTTAAATAAAAAGTTGCTCTAATAGGGGGACAATCTAAAATCATCAATATAAGGTTTGACAAAGCAGTATATTTAGAAGTAAACTATTTTTACTTCAATCAGGGGCAGCAATTACTTTAAGATAATATAATTTATTACTCAAAAGACTCCATTGGCTCAGAAATATTTATGGTTTATTTTAATTACGGAAATTTAATCAAGTTTAACAGCCAATTTTATACGTTTGTGAGTTGCTAATAAAATTTATTGCTGCCCATTGTAAGTTTGGATTACTTGAATCAGAAGTAATATTGGGTACCTATTCCCATATTTACCTAAATAAAAGAAATATAGAAGAGGAATTGCCATGTAATAAAATCATCATAAGTAATAATTAAGTCATAGAAATTGATGAAGTTTCGATATATGATGTAAGCACATCGATTTTTTGAAATATACTTTTGGAAGGTTTTTTAACGTTATTATTATGAATAAGTACAAAACAAAGTAAACAAAGCAAACAAAGTACATTGAGGATGGTAACTTTAAGTGCTACGAATCCAGATGTAAAGTCGTGTCCCTCCGCTGCTAACCTTTCAGCTAATCAAAGTAGAAACCTCAACAAAACTGATCGGATGATATCAAGTTTACAACATAATCTACTTTGGAGTGTTTAATTTTAGAGTGAATAATGTTACACATATTTTGAAAAAACTTTTTATTTCTCCAACACACTTGTAAAAGGCTAATAGCACAAGTCACAACAATAAAGACTATATTTTTTTATTGAAACAGAAAAAAATTAGCAACATGATCGTGGTTTCCAAGCATCTTCGTCGATGTCTTTTCACTAATGCTGCGTCATTGTCACATAATTAAATCATTGATGAATACATCAAATATTTATATGAATATTGTATTCTGGAACAGTTTTACATTTTGTCAATACTCTGGTAGCTGAAACAACCGTTTCACCGTTTTATTTTTTTATTTTTTGGCGTATATAGATATTTATTTGTATCTCACATATTGCTTATATTATACTATATACTTATATATTTTGATATATAGTTTCACTTAGAATATTTGTATTATTATTATTATTATTATTATTATTACTGAACTACTTACTAGGGTGCCTATCAGTGAAATATTTTACGAAACTGAAATACAGACATATAAACCTACAAATTTAACAGAGCATTGTAGTTCATCTTAGCATACAGAAATAATTAACTAAACACTCCTACATTAAAAGCAGCCTACTAGACAAGGTGTACCACGTAAAACCTCCTTATCAGCTAAATATTAAAAGCAAGTTCTTTCTATACAGACAACTTGAATCTAGCTTTAATGTAATACATACAAATTTGTACCACTGAGCACCTATTAAAATTTGTTTTGTATTCTTGTAATAAGTCAAAACTGGATTTTTCTATAAATATTCGTCTTAACAGTTCTACGTGAAACACCCTATAAGGCGAAGTACTCATGCCTGTAACATAATGCAATAATATCTCTAAGTGGCTTTATTGTGTGTAAGTCCATTTAAATATTCATCTTGTGTTATATGTAATTTTGTGAAAAGGGATGTTCTGTTAAGTATAGAGCAAATCTATCACACATTTAAACTCATCATACCTAGGTTCATCAGTGAACTATTGTAAAAGCAATTAAAAAAATGAATTTCTTTAGTTATCCGGCTTTGTTCAGAATACATACAGGGTGTCTATTTAAAAACGAGCAATGTTTTGTAAATGTGAACCTAAAAAAAATATAAAAAATTTCTCAAAGCTGTCTAAGCAACCCCTGGGGCTATACCCACCCCAACTCAATTTTTTTAAATAGCAACACCCTCTTTGTGATGCCTCATTGGGAAGCTCTTGGAGATTGCTATTTAACAGTACTAAACAAAATACTTCTTAATAGTTTAATTTTTGAGAAATACGCAAAATAAATTTTATAATTATTTATTCCAATTTCTCGTTATAAATATCAAACTAAACCATTTTGGTGCAAATAAGGTTGTAAAAACATTCGTAAAAAACTGGAGAATACAAAATAATTCTAACAAAAGTATAATAAAGAAAAAAAGCATAAATAAACAAATTGTTCAACAATAATCAGAACACTTTAATTTATAGCTCTTTAAAGTAAATGTTCAAAATGACTCCCATTATTAATCCCTAAAAATTAAATTTTTCCTATCGCTTCGTGACATCACAGAAAATTGTACAAATTTCATGGAATTAATACTTAATATAAATAATTTCTCACTCTGACATAAGATTTTTAAATATCCATTTTTATGAGACCATTATTTGAAGAGAAAATTATGAAGAAAAAAATTATTAATTAATTAAATTAACAGGTCAATTTTAAGAGATCATTCCCTTAAGAACATTAGGAAAAATTAGGTGAACATATGCCGCAATTTAAATTTTGAAAAAAGTATTGGGTTGGGTGGATAGATCTTTGCGTAGATAGCTTAGGGTCTAAGGTCTTTAGATCCAATTTCGAAATAGCGGGTTTTCCTCCACACAGGTTTTCATTAAATCATTGATACGTTTATAAGGTTTGGAAAGAGATAATGATAATAAGGTAGGTATACACGGTGTCCCACCGGGAACCGCCTCGATCTATATATGGCAAACAATTGGGAAAAAATTGAAAATTGGGCAGTGTACCAAAGTCACTGGGGGCAAGCGATCTAAAATATTTTCAAGATGGCCGTACTTCCGGTTATACCGGAAGTAGGTGTTAACTTGCTTATTTCAAATGTAACACCTTGTATATTATTATATTTTTTAATTCTACTCAAAATTTTAAATATATTTCATGTAGGATGTCCTATACCTATCTTCAACCGTTTTTGAAATATTAGCAGGTGAATATTGACATTTTTCAAGTTTGATACCCTGTAAAATCTAAAACGGTTTCAGGTCGAACAAAACGGTTTACACATTTCTATCTTAACTTTTCATAAGCTATCGTTTGATACTAATTTCAGATTTAACTAACAGATTAAATTTAATCGAAAATTTTTAATTTCTAGAAAATCTGAAATTAGTATCAAACGATAGCTTATGAAAAGGTAAGATAGGAATGTGCAAACCGTTTTGTTCGATCTCAAACCGTTTACATTTTACAGGGTGTCAAAGCTGAAAAATATCAATATTTACCTGTCAATATTTCAAAAACGGTTGAAGATAGGTATAGGACATCCTACATGAAATATATTTAAAATTTTATAATATACAGGGTGTTCCATTTGAAATAAGCAAGTTAACACCTACTTCCGGTATAATCGGAAGTGCGGCCATCTTGAAAATATTTTATATCGCTTGCACCCAGTGACTTTGGTACACTGCCCAGTGTTCCCGGTGGGACACCGTGTTTATGGATAAGGTAATTCAATCTGCCTGCAATCTGGTATGGGAAAATACCCACCAGGTTTTAATGTCAGGAAGTGACGTAAATGTGACTTTGACTATCCTCCTGACTGAAGTTATCCAGATTTCCTCATTCCTACAAACCTATATTGATTATGATGCGGTCCTCATAATAAAAATATGCCACCCTCTCTCCCACAAATGCCTCTAATTTTCAGAGATATCTTTTAATTAAGATTATGGTTAGACATATTATTAAATACAGCGTATTCGACCAAATATTTAGATTTTTCTCAATTTTCTAGGGGCTAAAATTATATATTATATTCTCAGAGAAATTTCGGATGTGAATAATGAAGATTTAAAACATCTTATGCCACACCACAATCGCTTTACTTTACAGTTGCATATACTGCAAATATTCTAATCTAATCCCATTACTGCATTGAGATTCTACGGAATCTCAATGCAGTAATTGTAGTAAATTCCTACAGATATCTTAGTGAATGAATGTATACTTTTGTTAAATGGAATATCATCTTATGGAATACCATATCTCAATCGTTTAGGTTTAAATGAAGGTTTTGTCTTATGATTAATCAAGATATGATTTCTCAAAAAACATTTACATATTTAACAACATGTACGTTGGAAAATATTGATAATTAAATACATTTACACAACGTAATGTTACATTTTATACATTTATGTGTTTCTCAAGCAAATGCGGACTTGAGAACGCATAATTCAATACTCAATTTAAGAAACTGAATAGTTAGAATATTGAAATATCTATAAAATAATATGCAACGTTATACTCCTTACCATTTAAAAATGTTACTTAACACCTGTGAAGAAAACCAAAAATGGATCATCAATAATTTGATTTACACAGTTTAATAATAAAAATAATATTAATAATTTCACGTTGGTAAGCCCTAATCAACATTCAGTGCTGGAATGAGAGAAACCTGGAAAATCTCATTAGTTAGGGGGACAATCAAACATCAATCGATGTTAATCTTTCACATTAACACCAAACTGATATTCTTCCCAGCCTACGCACGGACGTCAGAATCCCTGCGAACAGGCCTTAATATATCAGTAGACAATTTAATTAAAATAGTTCGGAGGAACGGGTATTCGAACCTACGACCTCTGGGTTGATCGAGCCACTAAACCTTGAGACAACAACTTTAGAATGACGGCTCTAATATAATTAGTTTAAAATTAAAGTCAAGGGGTAAAGATTTTAGACGTACGCTGTACAGGGTGATTCACTTTCGAGTGTGTAACATGGGTATCTCGCTTATTATAAAAGATAGACTGTAGGTTTAAATTCGGCAAAGTTGCGGAATTTTGTGCTCAATAAGTTGGCGCAAAGAAAACCCCCTTATCCGCTTTCGTTTTTGACTAACAGGCAAAAAAACATTTTTTCCGATTTTCGTTTTCTAACCATAACTTCTATACTTTTGAAAATATTGACTTATCGTTTTCACATTATTAGGACACTTTCTTGAGACAAATACGATGCCGTAAACCGTTTTTTAAAAAAATGTCACTTCTATCGTAAATCATCTTCAACTTTATTTTTTCTTATGGGCACCATATTAATTTTTCTCTTATTTGAATAAACCGCTTTTTTCTGAATACAACAATATAATATATGTTAATATTTGCCTAAAAAATAAGGGCATTAATGAAGGAAAATAGGTATTTTTTTGAAAATGTCTAGTTAGCCATGGCCATGACAGTCAATTCTTGACAAACCACAAATGTTACTTATAATTTTTATACACTGCATCTGTGGAGTACTTTTTACATTGACTAACGATGTGTTCAACCGAAGAGAAACAAGATATTGTAGATATTTATTACAGATGTAACAAAAATTTAAACAGAACTGTTGAATATTTAAACACAACCTGAAAGACAACAACCATGCAAGACATATATTACTAAACTGCACTGTAATTTAAGAAATTATGGCAGTTTTTCTAAACTAAGAAATAGGTATGGATCTCGCATGAATGAAGAAAATTAGAAAAACTGTCATAATTCCTTAAATTACAGTGCAGTTTAGTAATATATGTCTTGCATGGTTGTCGTCTTTCAGGATATGTTTAAATATTCTTCAACTGTTCTGTTTAAATTTTTGTTACATCTGTAATAAATATCTATAATATCTTGTTTCTATTCGGTTTTATACATCGTTAGTTAATGCAAAAATTACTCCACAGATTCAGTTTATAACAATTATAAGTGATATTTGTGCTTTGTCAAGAATTGACTGTCATGGCCATGGCTAACTAGACATTTTCAAAAAAACACCTATTTTCCTTCATAATGACCTTATTTTTTAGGCAAATATTAACATATATTATATTGTTGTATTCAGAAAAAATTGGTTTATTCAAATAAGAGAAAAATTAATATGGTGTCCATAAGAAAAAATAAAGTTGAAGATGATTTACAATAGAAGTGACATTTTTTTTTTTTAAACGGTTTACGGCATCGTCTTTGTCTCAAGAAAGTGTCCTAATAATGTGAAAACGATACGCCATTATTTTCAAAAGTATAGAAGTTATGGCCAGAAAACGAAAACGGGAAAAAATATTTTTTTGCCTCTTACTCAAAAACAAAAGCGGATAAGGGGGTTTTCTTTGCGCCTACTTATTGAGCACAAAATTCCGCAACTTTGCCAAATTTAAACCTACAGTCTATCTTTTATAATAAGCGAGATACCCATGTTGCACACTCGAAAGTGAATCACCCTGTACAAGAAAAATAACATAATAATAAGTATAATAATAAACAAAGTAATCATCTAAAACAAGAATAGGTGATAATAAGTGGTAAAAGTATGATAACGCTAATTCTAGTAATTTAACCAAAACATTTTTATCAGTCACAAAATTATCCTTGATTACAATGTCTTACCTCCTGCACTCCTTTGGAATGTAGAGTATCGAACAGATCCTTATCTCTACTCTGGAAGTTCCTGCTGCAGATTGCACGCTGTTTCACGGGTTGCACCTTTACCTCTTTATGGTTCATATTCATGTTCATGTTCTTATATTACAAATAATTCCCACGCACTTTATAGTCTATAAAAACACTACGAAAATAAACAAATATGTAGGTCTAGGCAGATGTGATTGTCTAAAGGCACTGAGTTGAGCCTTTGCAATAATATTTATTTCAAACGCGCTTGAAACATGTGCATTTTTTAATGTTGCTCGGTGGAGGGAGAATTTTAATCTCCCGATATTAACTCTAAGCTAGTTGTTACTACTAAAGTCTTCCTTCCTTATTTATACCACCACAGAATTTCCTTATCCGAAGATAAGTTGATAAAAAAGATTGCAAATCGTTAGCCTGAAATGCGGAGATATTTTAAGTGGAGACACAAGATAATGGGTCAGTGTTAATTTTATATCCAAAGCAATTTCGAGTTTTATAAATTACTCCATAATAGGTGTAATATGCATAATATTTTCAGTGAACCTCGAAACTGAAAACCAAAAAAAAATTATTAAATTACTATAAGATTATCAAGATTATTATATACCAGATCGGATGCCTACTAAATAATATTCCATAATTATTTAATGGCAATTGTCTAGTTTATATTCTAGTTAACACAAAATTACATAATTTAAGTATTTTGAAATCATATACTCCAGATTTGCAGATATTGCGATATATCACAAGTTGATATTATTCTTCACAGTAGAATAAAAGAGTAAGATATTTAAACATCTAAAATATTTACTTTCATGTATGTTGGCATTTTTTATTAATTCCAAAGAAATATTGCATATTTGTTGAAAACAATTTTAGATGATTTTTAGTGAGATTTTTTTTCAGCCGTCTTAAAAGACACTTGTTGTGATACTTGTTTTGATCAGGCACTAAAGTTATAATTTTCATCACTACGATGAAAATAAATGGGTGGCTAGGCAACACTTTCATATTCCCCAAACATTTATCGCGAATGTGGATTTTATTTGCAGAGGCTTGTAGGGTCGAGGCAAATAAACCACATGAGGGATACAAAGAAACTTTACAGTCTCAACATAATGTGTACCTACATTATGTTTTTTTCGAAATCGAGAAATCATTAAATTAAAAAATTATTTATACAAAATTATGCCACAAATAATGCAGTGTTTGTTGTGGGTTAATTTGACATTTATTTGTCAGTCCGCCTACTTGAAAAAATCGTAAAACAATAGATTACTTTCCTGATTATTTCTTGTTCTTTACTGCCAATTTCGACGTTCTTTAGATACCGATTTCGAAAAATAGTATATTATGTTAGTAGGAGTAAAAGGCGAACATTATATGTTGAGCCCAGAAGCTTACATAGCCGAGGCTGTGTAAACCGGACGAAACACAAGAAGAGCTTTATACTTTGACTGACATACTTTTTTTTCTTCAAACGTCAAAATTAAAACTGTAAATCTGACGTTTAATTTCAAACTGACAGTCCTGAGGAATCATGGCTTCATGACTCTCTTTTCTAATCCGTTGTTACATTTACACTTTTACTTTTTTGTAATAGTAAAAAAGTGAAAATAGTTCGTTACTAGTTAAACAATAGTTTTTTTCTATAATACATTCTAAATTGTCATCCTGTATTATTTTTGTGTAGTACCTATCTTGCTACCTCTCTTTTATAGCATGTGATATTAACAGTATAACTATATTAACACTGACAGTTTTGAATTAAAAAATATGCAGCCTTATTAATAATAAAACTTAGAATGTTCTAAGACGTAACTAGAATGTAATTAGTGAAAACTGCATTAATAATGCCATTTAAATGCATGTTAACGCTAGAATGATGCTAAATCACTAGTTATCAGTTTGGGTATGTTTTACAATAAGTTAAAGTTAACCTAAAAGTTTGACAAAAATGTCAGCAGTTTTTCTTTTCCCTCCCAATTAACAGATCAAGAACGTTTTTCTGAAATATTAAATAATTTAATGCGAAATTTTCCGTATTTATATGTCAGTAACCTTAATAACTATTATAAAATTTTATTATAGCATGGTTACTTATCGAATTCATTAGGGAGTTTATGAATCCCTTAAATTTTAGCACGTCGTTATCGTTATTCTGAGCATGTGCAGTTCCAAAAAGAGTATCATTTTTGGCACTGCGCGTGCTCAGTATAACGATTGCGATAACGATAAGGTAAAAATTTAAGGTGTTCTAAATCTCCCGTAACCCCCGAGTTAACGTGGGCTACGAATCTCCCTGTTATAAAAGGCAAAGTTAATGCTTATCAAGAGCGGATTTACCATGAATTCAAATTTTACATTAGCAAAAAGCAAAAACGTAATTAGTTTAAAAAAATATAAACGTACTTCACTTAAGGATAATTTATTAAATACTTCCATTTGCTATTTCATGTTTGTCCAAAGAAAAACGTACCTATACCTATCTAAATACACAGATAATTTCTAATTTCACAACATTTTTTAAAAATATGATTCTTTGAGATACTCCCCCATGTTGAAAAGCTAAATCCGCCCTTGATTGCTTTTTAACACAAAACAGTTTTGACACAAGACACTTGTCAGTCTTGTCACTTTGCGTAAATGTTTGTAAATGCAAATAGAATGCAGGTTAGATTTATTGCAGTGAAATTAGCTCTATGTATAGAATGAGATGTTGTCACATTAACTTCTTATTTAGCATGCTGTTAGTTATTTGTCTATAAATATAATTATTAATATGAACTACTTAGATTGATTTAAGAATACGGTTAGTTGTCATTAGTTAACTTCATGTTATTGTGATTATTATTAATATGGGTGATGTTGTTTATAGCTTTATAATTATCTGTGTTAAAACTGTTTGACATTTAATTTAATTTGACATTGAATTTCACAACTTTTAACAGAAATACCGTTTTTCTTCTTGCTAAACATCGCAGAAATATGTAATTATTAGAATTAAATTTACTATGTAATGAAATTAAAAAATTAATACTATCAAATTAAATATAAGTTCAGTTTGACGCTCACAGTCTGAATTTGGATTAGATTTGAAAGCCGATTAACACTTTAATGGGGAGTTAAAGTCCGGCCCTAAAATTTAAAAAACAACAGTATCTAGATCTTTTTGGAAGCTATAAATCCAATACGGTTCTTAATTAAAAGGCACCTGTGACAGAACAACATGTTAATCATGTGTCACTACAAACTTGAGGATATGTAAGTTTGATAATATATTTGAATCTCAAGGATTTTGTAACATATCAACATTCGAAAATCATCTGCTGAAGTACTGGCAAGCATTTACCACCACGCTGCGATTTTATAGTCATAGAATCGACTCCAAGACTTTCTAGTTTTCAGCTCAAAATCAATATTCTTGGTCAAAATAAATTTGTCAAATCTGACGTTTTTCAAAACCAGAATTTTTCACATGCTCTCACACGGCTTTCACCCTCCTAATTGATCCGTTTTGGCCGTGGTCGGGGATAAAACGTTGAATTACATTCGAAAATTTACCACCTTTAATCCTCTCGAAAAAATTTAACTCTCGGCTGCGCCTCAAGTGCCCATTTTTTCTCGTGGATTAAAGGCTTGTTGATCCCCTTATATAATTAATAACTAAAGGGTTTTTCAATAGGAACGCTCGATCTTTGTAATGTAATAAAACAAATTGTGTAAGTTAAACTGACATGTTTTTATTTTTATTTTAAAACATATGTGAGCACATTATGTTTTAAAAATTATATCAGCTAAATGTCCACCGCGGCTTCGCCTGGTGACTCGAATCCTGGAGATCCAATTTTCGATGACGTTATCGCATAGAAGTGGCTCAATTTCACCAATGACGCGTCTGATGTTGGCCTTTAAGGCGGCAACCATCTGTGGTTTGTCGGCATAGACACGAGATTTCACAAAGCCTCAGAGAAAAAAATTCAGTGGCGTTAAATCGCATGATTATTTTTCGTCCAAAATTAGGATCAACCTTCAACTGCTCTACCGCCCACTCAGCGAATGTAAGCGGCTGTCTATGATCGTTGGGCTTTAGTTCTTGGGTTAATTTCACTTTATAAGGGTGAAATCCTAAGTCCTTATGCAAGATTCGCCAAACTGACGTCGAAGAAAGACCAAGTTCTTGAGCACGACGTGGAATGGATTGTTATGGACTGTGACGCACACTTTCCCGGACTGCATAATATTTTCAACGGATCTTGCTCTTCGTTGACGTACAGGCGTTGTCTGATCTAACAGCGACCCGGTTGCTTCAAATTTATTTATTAGACGGCGAATTGTGGACTCTGAAGGACGACCATCGAAACCATAAATTGGCCGAAGTGCACGAAACGTTTGCCGAATAGAACATTGATTTTGATAATAAGTTTTAACCGTTACGAGGCGTTGTTGAATCGTATAGCGTTCCATAATGAAATGTAAAGACTAACTGACTACGTCCGTCAAAGATACAACCTGTCTGACTACCGACTTCGACATACGCTGTTGCCAAACATCGAGCGTTCCTATTGAAAAACCCTTTATAATAGACATAGCAGCTTTTAAAAGTTGCTGTTTATTCCATCAAGTCTATCATTATTATCAACGTTGTCAGAATGCATGTTTTAAGTAGGTACTCATGCATATATAGTGTAAAATGGAGAGTTCCGTGTGGAATCAGATTAATAACCCCTATATCAATGCATTTGAGAGATAATGTTCTATCGTTCAAATTTTCAGTACTGAATGCTCTTTGTTTATTGGATATTTTTCCACATTTTTCAAAATATTCAATTGTTGGTTTTTTTTACTTTTAAATTTGGTTTTAAATTTATACAGTTCTATTAATTCTTGAATTAAAACCAATTAAGCTTTAATTTTGTTAAATGAAGGTAGTGCTGTAAATTTTTCATTACGTTCAATCATTGTTGGTTGCCTTCTCTATTAGTTAAAGAAGGAATTTCGAATAAATCATAGAATATTGCCTAACAGCTTATATGTAGCCCTATCTATAGAAACAATTAAAAAAATATCTACTACTATCACATTTGAAAAATTTTGCAAATTTACTTATATTTTATACTTTTGATAATATGATAATATTTTGGAAAGTGTGACAAAATAACCAACGCAGAAGGAATAACTTCTAGACAATATCGTAAACAAACAGTTACAAGCAATGTCTAATATTCAGATTAATTATTAATGGGTACATCGGGTATTTTGACCACTGTGTCTATGTTTATTTTGGCATGTGTGACATATGTTAAGGTTCATCCTGATCAGTATTCACATTTTGAGAGCAGACAAATCCAATATAATCTAATAATCTCCTTCCTCAGCACCATTTGTCTAAATCAGCTAACAGTCCATTTGCATTAGCTCCAAAAATATTTAACCATCTTCCACATAGTGTTAATGTGATCAATAATATTAAACTTTTTAGGTGTAATGTCAAGGAGGTCTTATTCCCTTATTCATTTTATAATCTACAGGAGTATTTCAGCTGCAAATTTTAATCTGTAATAATTGTTATTTATATTATTTTGATGACTTTTATTGGGTACTTTATAAGTACCATTCAAATACTATTGTATTGTATTGTATTGTATTGTATTGTACTGACGTTTCCATGTAATGTGTCATAGGAAATAAACTCATTATTATTATTATTATTATTATTATTATTATTATTATTATTATTATTATTATTATTATTATTATTATTATTATTATTACTATTATTATTATTATTATTAATGATTACCATGTTCACCTATATATAAAACCGTCTGGTCTAAGAGGCTTGTTTACGTTTTTTCTTAATTGGTTTATTTATATATTAATCTTTAAAATTTGTTCTCAGAAATTAGGATGTACAATTTTGAATCAACATGTTGATACAGTTTACATTTACTATAAATGTATGGCATTGAGAACTGAACGGTAGCAATACTATTTAAGGATATAGAAAATAAAGCTAAAAAAAATCCATAAACAGACCATAAGGCATTTGAGTTTAAGAACCGCGGTAAACCCTCTAGAAACATCATCTGTGTCACTGGCGTTTATTTAATCAATATTATTCGATTAAAATTATTTTCAGTATCTTCCATGAAACTGCAACTCCATATGTACAATTTCTTTCAACTAGTTCTGTGCTTTACATCTATATAGTAGTTATTTTGAGATTACAATATATAAAAATAGAGATGTAATATTTACCTTACATTCAATGTTTAAGATAATATCAAGGAATCTAGCGAAAACTACCAAACACGATTTTTATTTTTACGAAATAATCATCCAATTGCATATTTACTTAACCATTCACATATTGCGAAAAATCTGTTCAAAGTACACAAAATAGTAAAAATCCCGCATTGTAATTGTTCCCCGGCGTGTACACGTCCTCATTTCAAGTATTTTTCAAATTATTTCTTAGATAAACTAAAGAGCAAACACTCTAGCTTATCTTTCCAATCCGTTATTGTCAATTATTAATACGATCACGATAGAACTCTCTTTTCCCGTCTCTGTTACACCCATTTTCAACTACTTCCATCCCCTTCTTTTCCGATAGATCTCACGGCGTGTACACGTCTTTTCAAGTGTTTTTCAATCCCTTATCAAATGGCGTTGTCACGTAGACTAGTATACTATCTGCTTCAATCAAACAAAGAAAATTTGAGGCGCAATTGATCTACATATTTCTGAAAGACCTGTATAGTCATTCGATTGATGATATCAAACAAATATTTGCCACGTGTTCGTAATCTTATAGATGTTGCATGCTGTTTACCTCAGCTAGTATACTATACCCATGTCACTTATAACAAAGGATTTATTTTTTGTACCGGGTGTCTCGCAACCGTGGATACAGACAGAAACATCGTTTACAAGCATTATATTATAAGCAATTCAAATGCAGGGGCTTACTGTTCCTTTCAGTAGGGCTTATGATTAAAATTTTTATTCTAGTTTTAGGGTGACTATATTTTACTTTGTCGTTTCTTATGTAACGCATAATAACATACCGGATGTTATTTGCGAATGTTTGTAAAAGCATAAAATTATTAATATAAAATATGTATTTGCTGCTACCTGAAATTTATAATAGCAAAGTGAGTTAGAGGGTATTTTTTCAGTCACACTGTATATTAGGGCCTGCGTTGGATCCCCGTTGCCAGCACTGGCAATCGCAGTGGCTATGAGCTGTTTAAAGATAAATGCTCTGATGTTGTAAATAATATTTCTCACTATTTCACTGATCTTAATTTATATTTTAATGTTAAAAAAACCGAAATTAGGCGTATCCATACCTATCAACATGATGTTGAAGATGTGGCTCTCAGTGTTTACAATACATCGCTGTGTAGTACACATGATAGCATTAGATTTTTGGGACTTTATTTGGACGAAAACCTGAATTGGAAATCTTATTGTGAAGCGATAATTAGTAAGTTAAATAAACTGAGATTTGTATTTTTGAACCTGCGATCTGTACTAAATGAGAAACAATTAATAAATGTGTATTATGCAGCGGTGGAAATAATATTAAGATACGGCATCTGCTTTTGGGCTAACTCGGCAAATGCTTCTAAGGTGTTTATTGCACAAAAGGCTATTATTCGATGCATAGCTAAAATATCTTCGAAAGAATCTTGTAGGAAATTTTTTAAAAGTTACGATATACTAACACTGCGACGTCTTTGTATATTTTTGAATTATGCACTTATGTATTCAATAACATAAGGAGTTTTAATCTGAATGAAAATATTCATTCTTACAATACACGTCAAAAACATCACCTTCACGTGCTCTCTACTAGAATGAATTTAACAAAAAATTATCCTAAATTTATCGGTTTAAAAATATTTAACAAATTACCTGAACACATTAAATCGTGTCATAACATAAAACGATTCAAAGTTTGTTTGAAGAAATATTTATTGGATGAGTCTTTTTATTGTTTGTCTGAGTATATGTAAATCATGTGACCTGTATTTTACTTTGATGTATGTGTACTTCTTGTATAGTGTTTTTCTGTTTTTTTTTTTCTTTTTACCCTTACTTGACTATTCCTATACAATTGTAATATATTGTCATTAAGGAAAATAAAGGTTTATTATTATTATTATTATTATTATTATTATTATTATCTGTAATATCTCAATGACAAATTGTATGTCTGGAACACAGAAGTAAAGACTATAGAATGGAAAGGTCTTCTACAGGTTTTCTGATATTTTGAAGACCGGAAATGAAGGATTCGGTCCTTTACAGATTCTGTGCAATTCACGTTTGATGACGGAAGTCGGCATTTTTTCTTGGAAATTCGGACGACAACACCATGAAATAACACGATATTTATGAGAGCTCAATAGTATACCGAGTTTCTTTATACGCTCTTTAACTTTTACTTCAAGAAAAGAAAATCAGAAAATGCAGCTTATATGTAATTTGCTTGAAATTTATATGTAATTTGATTGCAATTTATATGTATGTAGCTGACTTTATATGTAACTTGCTTGCTTTATTTGTCATTTATATACCATTTTCTTAATGCACCAACTTCTCACGGGACCAAAAAACTATGTTGTAGTCACAGAAATCGTATGAAAGGTAATATAGTTTATCCATTCTATAATCTTTGTTTCTGTGGTCTCGCCTGTAGTTCATCTTCTCTCGACCAAATGTTTTTACGATTTTTGAACCGAGGCGAGACGGTGCAACATTAAAGTGATCGTTAATAGATATAAACACCATATTTTACATTTCTTCTATCCGTCTCAATAACTGTCGTATTATGATACATGTTTACCGTTTACAGAGAATTGTATTATTATAAGGACTGTTTTCTCAAAATTGATATTGAATTAGTTATCTAGATTCTTCAATGTCTTAAGTAAAATATAAAGTTAAAGCACAATATACAGGGTGAGTCAACGAGTTTCATCCTCGGTCAAAGGATTAGTTTGAATGAATTTTTTTTTACAGTATTAACATTTATGTGCCACAAAAAGAAGAGGTTTACCACAACATGCATTTTTTAAATGGAACACCCTGTATATATTTTCACAGAATTGGGTAGAAAGTCATTTCACGAATACATTAATTATAGAGTTTGATGGACATATCTCTAATAGTGAGGGAGATATGACCGGAAATAGTTACCAGTAATGTATTGAAGAAAGACTTTAAAGTGACTGTAGCCTAGCAACGAATAGATATAGTCTTTATATCTCACTATTCTCATGGAATACTGTTTTAGGGAAATCTCCCTCACTATTAGAGTGATTTAGAGTGAGATCTATCAAACCCTATATCAGTGTATTCGTGAGAAGACGTTCTATCCAAATCTGTAAAATTACACTGGGTCGGTGTTCCATTTAAAAAATATAAGTTATGGTAAATATGTTCTTCTTGAGATACTCCGTATAAATGTCAATGTCCTGCTATGAGAATGTGTTACCCTTCAAGTAAAAATCGACATGTCTGAGTATTTTCCATGCTCAAACAGTCCTTCCGTGCCCCAATCCTTCGACAAAAAAATCGAGGATGAAACTTTTCGTTGACTTATACTGTATATTCTTTTTAATTAAAAAAAAAGGCAATTTCAGTGTCAAAACAGTGTCTGCATTTTATCTTAAAACTTTAGTTTAACACCCTAAATTTTCTCTAGTCAAGGGTCAAGATTGTCAGGTTAAAGTAGTATTTTGATATAGTAGACAGATTTATTCTATTTTCAAAGTCGAGGAGTCTTGTAAAATGTAAATTATTACATATTAACTAATTAAATTTAATTACTATTTTAGTCTACCCATTTCCCAATTAAAGCCACTTCCTTTTGGCATTTATCACACATTTGACGTCAAACGAATTATTGGCGCTATTATTTTAGCTGAAGTATATAAAAAAATTCTCTTCTAGCATTGTGGGTTATCTAGATTCTTCTAAACTTGCCTCACATTACTTGCCAATAGATATCGGATTGAATTATTTTTGTAAATATTACAAGTTAACTGTAATAACTAATTTTATACATGAGAAATAATCGTATTAGACGTAGTCGAGGACGTAGTTAACATTTCTCTTGAACCAAGCTTGAAAAATAACCAGAACTGACCCAAAAACTTTAAGTCAAAACTTAAAAATGAGCGACAAAGAACCACAAATAAGTGCCTGCAGCAAGAAAAAATGTTTGAATTACATTTTTTTCTCTACAGTTGTTCAATTTGATCAAAACATTAATATCACAAAAAGTTATAACCTCAATTCCTGTAATATCAAAAGGAATAATTAAAATTTTACATATCTTACATAGAAAACAATAAATTCTTGAATCTTGATTTTTTTTATAATATATCTAATTAACGACTAGTTTTACGTGTAGGTAAATTTTAGTTATAATTAGATACTAAATTTTCGAACCACAATTTTATGACATCTCAAAATACAGAAATATACAGGAAGCTAAATAATTTCGGTCAATAGCTCTAGAGATGTGGGATCCTCTGCGTTACGGTGTTCGCCACACTCGGGAAGGGCTCACCCTTTTTCTCCTTTGGTTTTACACGAAATTTTATTCAAGGATTGAATTATACGGATTATAACTAAAGAGGAAACGTTTATGAAACTGTCGCATTTTTCTGAATAAAACTGCAAAAGGCAGTGGCTCCTGTAAGCATTAAAATAATATATTAATGTTTTAATTGTTTTATTTATATTATATTGTAAATGTTTATGCACTGTTTATAGGGAGATAGTCAGTACTAGCGTATCATAACATAAATGTTTATATAAAAATTAATATAGGGAGCATATTGCATTTTATTTTCTATACCAATATACAGAGTGGTTCCCGAAATTACAGGGCAATATTTTACCAGTGTGTACTAATATGACTAATGCAAACATTTTTCGTCATGTAACTATGGGTAGAAAAATGTTTCCTCCTAAAGGGAATATATCAGTAGCATCTTAAATGGTGCACTAAATAACTCTGGTTGAGAGTATCACATTCTGAATTCGAAACTGCAAATAGAATTTGCATTATTTTTTATTAGTTAAGTTCCAGACTTTTTACAGTTGGTTCTCAAACCCAAAATTAATAACCTAGAAGTGAGTAACTGAGTAGTCAAAATAATTACGTCAAATGTATAATTACGTTTTCTTAACTGTTGTAAAAGTATTTTACTATTTAAATCTTGTGTTGTTTTTTACATATAATATGTGTATTTGTTACATTTTCAAAAGTATAAATAAAAACCCCATCAAGAGTTATCAAATTAAGGAATAAAAAGTGTGTAGTAAAAATTTACTCCACGTTCCCCAATTTAGAATAAATGTGAAACAAATTTAAATCTTTTGTTTACACCACCGAATATTTGGTTAAAAAATCCCCTCTGTTACGAGGCATTCTTCTGTAGGTTTATATGAAGAGGAATTTTGTTCTTTGCATATAGAACATACTGATACAGTATTAATTTCGCCACACTCTGTATAGATGTACAAAGAAAAAAGACTACATAAAGAAAGTCTTAAATCAGCGAAACCAACTGTGTTTTCATTCCCCATTAAAACACGAAAATACGACTGAGGATAGACATTATTTATGTTCTAGTGGTATTGCATTGGGCGATCTAAAAGTTTAAAGACCAATTAATATTTTAATTATCTCACCAAGAAATCTCGGAAGAAAAATCTACCTAACCAGGAAGTTGGTACAAAAAAATCTTTGAAAATTACTTGTACTTTCATAGAGTGTACTCACTCGGGTGATTAAAATGTAACTAATCAATTACTAACTACTCGGGTAATTAAAAATCATTGTTATTAATATATTTTTTTTAACATTAACCTCTCTTTACATTAACCTAAACATTACGACATAGGCTCTAGAAATATGGATTATCTATTAAAAAATATGTCACTTAGAACCTGGTGAAAAAATATAGAGATGTAACCGACAAAATATAAAAAATACTAATTTGATTACCCAAACGCAGAAAATAGGATACCTAACTATAGAATAATTCCACAATTTCACATTCCAAGATTTTCCACATTGATTAATAAGAAAGTATAAAAAAGTAAGTCTAATTTCTTTGTTGTGCAGTTCGTTCAAAAAAAATATATATTATTAATTGTATAGCATACTAGATATAAATATGAGGATAACTTAACCTCTTTCGATTAAGAATTAAAAATATGTTTACTTTTGAAGTATTACCCCAAAACCATGTATTTAACCCAAAAACAAGTCGACATGATTTAGTATTTTAGGTCTTATAGTATACTATAAACAATTTCTGAATACAAACAACAGATTCTAGCACTGATATTGTCGTCTGCTTAGTTCTTGAGATAACCTCAATTTAAAAAAATATTTGATTTATTCAATACGTATGAAAACTGTCGTTAAATGCCACAACAATATGAGTGGTTCGACTGCAGATATTATGAAGAGCGTTGAACTTATTACTGATGTAGACACACAAAAATAAAATATTATAAGGTAAATAATACTCCAGATAAGTATGATAATAGACCATCTAGTATACTAGGTAAACTTCGAAGAGCAAATGTTGATATATCCAGTTATTGATCACCATATTTCACAACGTTTTTGCAAAAAGTCAGTTTTCCATTTAAACTTAATTTCCCCATTTTCGGGGAACACACTGTGGGTACGATTATTTGAATAATACTGATAGAAGATAAGATTTTAAATGTATTGTATACGAAATTGCAAATAACGAAAATATAAACCATCTAAACCACAAATAGGAACTCGTTATTTGAAATTTATTGTTCTTACATTCTGTACTATCAAGAAGGAGGTATGTTTTAAACAATATATGTTTAAAATAATTTGAAACAAATAATAAGACAATAAAGATGTGATAGCTATTTGTAATGTTTATAAAATCGTCGACGAGATTTTAAAGTGGCCTCTTTCAGTTGTTGAAACATTTGACTCGAATTATATCTAAAAAATGTGTTTTATAAAATTAGTTGTATTTAGAACAACAAGGCGACATATTGTCTATCTTTTCACCAGAAATGATTCTTATCGTCTACCTGCCTTACAATTCTATTATAAATATAAATAAATACAGAGCGATTTATAGATGTAAATAATAAGTTAGCGTAGCTATGAGGATCTAATAAAACAGAACCAAAATCTCAACTCCCAATCTCGAACAACCCACGCTCGAAATTGTGTGTATTGAATATACAAAAAATATATATACAAAAACGGTTTAAATATTTTTTATGGTTTCACCTTATCCCGTTGTTGACTATTTCTAGTCATAATTTTTGTTGGCATAGACGGGAATACAATATGCTTAAGGGTCCATTCTCTGTAGATTTGACAGGCATGAATGGTGGGTCGGATTGAGAGGATGGGTGGCCGATGGGTGGAGACTTATATATTCCAACTATCGAATTATTAAGATTTCGGAGGTGCACGTAAAGCCGAAGTAAAAAGGCACATGGAAATAAAGCTAGCCCTCATTGCAAGGGTACCGGATTTGTCTTATAATTGCAACAAAATTTCTTTTTAGTGTTATAAATTATATATCACCGGTAAGATCAAAAGATAAACTAGATCCCTATAGTAGCAAATTTTTGTTTAATACATGTATTTTAGAGAAAATAATTTTTGAAAATACGCTATTTTAGTACAAGATTGATTGCCTGGAATTTTAAAAATAAAAAGAAATACCAAAAATTACTACTATAGAGACTTAGATTAAAGTCTTATCTTTCAATATTTTTTTACTAAAAGCCGCTATCTTTTATAGTTTTTTTATAATTAGACACGAGACGAACGCCGATTTAGGGCTTATTTCGACCTAGTGAATGGACCTAATAAATCAGAAAGGGTCGTTAAAATTGAAAGTCTAGTCAGATTAAATCAAACATTGCGCGAGTGAGTAATTTAATTAACTTGAAAATATTATTTATGCTAAAGGAATAATAATTATAACTATTAAGGGCAAACAATTTTGTGTTAATTAATTTGAAGTAATAACAACAATGTAAAATGAGACATTTGAGAGAAAAATGTTTCAGATAAAAGTATCATCGTTTTACAAGCGGGATTTAGTGGTTATATGTTAGATTTGTTTGGTTTAGAGTTTCAAGGTTATTTGAAGGGTAACTTTGATTTTTTAAATAGGAACCCCTATTTTTTTTAATGATTCGTATTCTTCGTAAAGAACCTAACAACTTTTGTTCTGTGGCATTCCGTGTTTAACCTCAGCGTTTACGAGTAATTACGCATTTAATGTAGAAGTACAGAACACTTCTGAAAAATGGAGAAATATTTGACTGGATACTAAAGGTAAGTTGAACACCCCCGGAAAACCCCTGGAAAACTAATGTTATTTATGAGAGTAACAGAATTTTTATTGCGTACCTACTAAGTTATTGCAAAAAGGAAGTATCATTTATTTGCGAGTTATTCCATCCGGAAATTAAAAGTTAATCAATTTAACAGATGTTCAAAGTGATGGCCTTCGACTGCAATACATCGTTCAATGCGTACTGTAAAATTGTCCACCGTCCTTACTAACATGCCTCTGTCAATGTCGCGGCAAGCATTTCTAATGCGTTCTTACATATTTTCCGGTGTGGTTGGTACATCTTAGTAAACTTGTTGTTTAAGATATCCCCACAAAAAAAAGTCTAGGGAAGTTAAATCAGGGGATCGGGCGGGCCAATGTACTGGACCACCTCGTCCAATCCATCGCCCAGGATAATCCCGGTCCAATATTGCACGTGACGCCCGTGCATAATGTGGTGGACAACCATCGTGCTGGTACCACATGTTTTTCCTGAGTTGTAGTGGTATGTCCTCAAGAAGCTGTGGTAATTGATGGTCCAAAAACTCAGTGTACATTGCCCCCGTCAAAACACCATCAATAAAGACAGGCCCTATTAATTTATCGCCAACTATGCCACACCAAACATTTACCGTCCATCGTCTCTGCATTTGTACTTCACGCAACCATCTTGGATTTTCTGAAGACCAATAATGCATGTTGTGCCTGTTGACTTCTCCATAACTCGTAAAATTTGACTCATCAGAAAATAGTACTGTGTGAAAAAAGTTTCCATCAGCTTGTAATTGTGCATGTGCCCATTGACAAAATGTGACTCGATTGTGAAAGTCATCGCCATGAAGTTCCTGATGGAGAGATACGTGGTAGGAATGAAATTTATGACGTTTCAGTATTCTAAGAATGCTTGTTTGTGAGATGCCAAGATCATGAGAAATTGCACGAGAACTTGTGTGTGGAGTCATATTGACCATAGCTAATACTGCAATTTCATTTTCTTCTCCAGTTACTGTTCGTCGACGTTGTCTTTTCTTTGGTTGAATACTGCCATCTTCAGAAAACTGATGCACAACACGATAAAATCATCTACTGGATGGATGTCTTCTATGGGGAAAACGCTGTGCATACAATTCGCGCGCGTTCTCAATGTTGCGACCGGCTTCTCCATAAATGAAAATCATTTCAATCTTTTCTTCGACTGTTAAGGTTTCCATCGGTAACATACTCGTTAACATACAACGCTTTATTAGTAACACACAGCTAAATAATAACTTCGTGAAATTTGAATTGATGCGATCTCACGTGTAGCTCGGACTCAACTTAACTCTTTAAGTCTTCAAATTACAAATTTGCTTTATATTGAGTCTAGATCAGCAACAAACATACGGCAAAAAATTCGGTCGTGGCCAACATACTTCTTTTTGGTCTAATAAAAACTTACAAGTTTGTAGTGATAGTAAATTTTTTGTAGCCTCTTCCCATTTTTTGTAATATCTGATGAATCAGTAGCCAAACTAATAGCCAACGGTAGTGTTCATTGCAGGGGTAACGGCTACTTTTATATTTTATTGTTATTGCTACGTTCAATGCTTAATTACTCGTAAACATTGAAAGTAAACTCGAAAAGTCAAAAAACAAAAGTTGTTAAGTGTTCTACGAAGAATACGAATCATTAAAAAAAATAGGGATTCCTATTTAAAAAATCAAAGTTACCCTTCAAATAACCTTGAAACTCTAAACCAAACAAACCAAATATATAACCATTAAACCCCGCTTGTAAAATGATGATACTTTTGTCTGAAACATTTTTCTCTCAAATGTTTCATTTTCAAGATATTCAAGTTTGCCAACTTAAATGGTGCACCCTGTATATATGTCCTATGAGACTCTAAACTGAAATAGATAATTTCATAGTTATATACAAAGTAATGCAGAAATTTATGGTTAGGTACTCAAATGCCACTGATAAAACCATTGAATTTTAATTGGTTTAGATTTTATTTACAAGATAGTTAATGTAGATTTTTTGAAAACGCTGTCACTATTTTATTTACAGTCAAATAAAAAACATCTGGGACCATTGTTCTTTTTGCTTGGTATTTAATGAGCTCCGCAGTTTTGTATTATATCACATAAGTGTTCGATTATTTCTAACACAATCACAGTCACCTTACTTCCTTATGGTAGCCATATTACATCAAATGGTGGAGGACGTACGAAGTAGACTTGGTAGCCCAAACATATTATTTTTAATTAATAAATACAGGAAAATACATTTGGGGCATAAAATATGTTCTAAATGAATAGTAGTAAATACGTCATTTAAAAACAAAAAAAAAAACACATAGAAGTGTATAGTGAGACATTATTATTGCAGTTAAACATTGGTATAATGTTCATTTTAATTTCTTTTGGTAATACACAACCTGTAAAATAATAAAAAAACAGAAAACCAGAAGTACCTACTTATTCAAAATAAATATCGAAAGTGTACTATCAAGTTTGCCTTGATACTACACTTTCAATATTTATTTTGAATACATCTGGTTTCCTATTTTTTCATAATTGTATAAGCTGCACCACAAACAAGTTACAGACATTATCAGTATAATGTTCTGAAAAGACAAAATTGAAAGTAACACACTTGTTAAACAATCTAGTAAGATTAAAATACCATAATAAATCTATATATTTTAATTTTTCAGCGTTATCAGTCGCCGCGTTATCGTATCAGTTATCAGTGGTAGACCGTGCCTTTAAAATTGTTGTCATATCTACTTAGGTGATTAAAACTTTTTGAGATCTTTTTTGTTAGCATTTTTAGTAATTTGGGGTTTTCGTATATTATAATAAAATTCACTATGAAACAGTGTTTTTCGTTGTTGAGTGTTTCTCATTTATTATTTTTGTTATTACACTTAGTACTGCCCATTTGATAACAGAAACGCGTGTGCCGCGTTAATAGCCGTTTCCTTCACCTGTGAAGCTACCACGCACAAGTATGAAGTGTGAAGTGTCCCACCGTAACCGAGCCTGGAGTGGATCCACGGCGCAAAGGCCCAAAACATCAGTAAAATAGCAAAAAAAAATAAAATTCCCCTTGACTGAGCGCCTGAACTGGACCTTGTCACGTTCTGATGAGCTTACCCGGGTTTTATTTTCAGTAGTAGTTTTTTAGAACATTCAACCCTTAAAACGCTAATAAATCCCACCCCGAAGCCACAGCTATTCGTCGACGCTAACACCCGTCTTTAAATGCCCCCATGGATGCGTTTATGACCCTTAATTATAATCCGAATATAATGCTATCGAATCTTTCAGCTCTTTTTATAATATTTAAGTATACCTTATTGTTTAATTCTTGTACCTTTTTTTTCAGTTTAAGTCTTCAAAAAGTCTATAAATACAGTGTGTTTCTAAATCGGATAACAAATAAATAAGGTGCAGTATTTTGTGTTTGCGTAGGTAATGTGGCGTTGTAGATAATACTTTAACTATTTTGCAAACGACACGGAGTTATTCGTAAAGTTTTATACACTAATCTACTTTTAACCAATCCTCTATATCCAATAATAGCCCCACCCATTATTGCCCAAGTTCCGTGGAGCATAAGAAATTGATTTAATGTGGCGTGGTCCACATTTTTCTAAATAAAATTTAAACCAAACTCAGTTTAACTATTTTGCAAACGACACGGAATTCTTCGTAAAATTGTATATTATTATACTAATCTACTTTTAACCAATCCTCTTTATCCAATAGTAGCCCTCCCCATGATTGCCAAGTTCCGTGGAGCATGAGAAATTTGTTTCATGTGGCGTTGTCCACTTTTTTCTAAATACATGAATTCTGCATTTTTTGATACATCAATGACAGCTCTGAATGTCAAAGTGACAGCTGGGCGCGCAATAGAAATATTTTTTTAAATGGAAATGGGGGTCGAGTAATATTCCTATTGCGCGCCCAGCTGTCACTTTGACATTCAGAGCTGTCATTGATATGTCAAAAAATACATAATTTAATCATATATTATCGTTCCAAATTTCATCACAATATATCCAGTGGTTCAAACATTAGAGGGGGGACGGACTTTATGCCCTTACTGTATACAGTAATCTACTTTTTACCAATCCTCTATATCCAATAATAGCCCCACCCATGATTGCCCAAGTTCCGTGGAGCATGAGAAATTTGTTTGATGTGGCGTTCTCCACTTTTTTTTCTAAATAAAATTTAAACCAAACTCAGTTTAACTATTTTGCAAACGACACGGAGTTACTCGTAAAATTCTATACACTAATCTACTTTTAACCAATCCTCTATATCCAATAATAGCCCAATTTCCGTCGAGCATGAACAATTGGTACCTCTCGTTTGTATGATTTAATAAGAAAATGTAACAGAAGCTTGGGGTAATAATGGACAAATATTAATAAAAATATATTTAATTCTGAGAATAAAGAAGACCTCTTATCCTCAGGACCAAAAATAGTTATCTGTCCCCTTCTAAAAATGTCAATATATTGAGTCAATTGATAAAAATAAATGTAAGGCTCAAGTTTGATTATAAATAACAGTTAAACAATTTATGATATATGTAACCAACTTTGATTTATATTTACTTATATTTCTATTTTTAATTTTTGGTTAAAATATATATTTTCGCGAAACTTGTAATGATAATAATCATTTGAAGTGGGTACATATAGGTATCATTCTATATAGTATTTGCTTCTCTGTTTCTCACACTGTCTTATATGTATCTCTCTCTCATTCTACAACTGCGTGTACACGCCATCTCAAGTGTTTTTAATATCAGCTGAAGTGGGATGAATTTATCTTATCCTCAATAATAGTTTTAGTACTTCAAACGTTAAAACGTTTAGATTTTCCCTAAATTGGACTGCTGTGGCAGGTAGTGTATTAGCTAGTAGGTGAAATGCCTAGCAAGTGGTTGTTTATTATCAGATTATACAAAGAGTTATATATAAATATAAATTCTTGATTTAGATAAAAATATATTAATAATAATTATTCCTGATATAAATGAACGATGCCGGGTAAAAAATTGTTTCATTTTCAAAACACAGGGGCCTGCTTTTTCTGGTACCTCTGCTTTACGGAAATAATTTAAAATATAATATCAAATTCTTTGTTATATATTTCTGACGAAAGAGTGGAATGTCGATAGCTTGTAGTTTTGAGTTATTCAAAATTTTCAGAATTAATACACCAAGAAAAAAGATTTAATGAGTCTCAATATAAATGTGCATAGGTATAAAATGTCAAATGAACTTAAAATTGATAAAAATATGTTTGTTATTAATGTTATACTGAGAATTTAAAAAATCCTATTGACCAGTAATTTCATAAAAACTCATTTTTTTTTTAAATGAAAACCCCCATTTTTTATTGCCATTAAATCTTCTAAAAAAATATGGAATTATATGTAAATTTGCTGTACCTAAAATCAATCCTTTTTTTAGTTATTGGCGATAAACTGATTTTTTGTATCTATAAGCAAACCTGATAATTTCTAGTTACTTATAATGATTGACAGGCATAAAACAATACTTTAATGAACAAATTTTTACAAATACTTAAGCTCATCTGATACTGTTTATAATAATATATCTCTACCATATAAAATATTACCATTAAATTGAAGAAATCACTACTGTTCAATTTTTTTTTATTTGAAGGAGATGCCGAAAACAATTACTCCACTGGCAATGTGACTGGCGTTGCATTACTCCGACATCTCCATGGAAGTCGCCACAATCTTCATCGAGACCAACCACCAGACACTGACCAGTTTCGCGCTTATTATGCGCTCATCAGGGTGTCATAGGTAGCGGAATCGATGAACGATGTTGCCACATGATTGCCTAAGAGGCATCGTGAATGTTAGTAGTGGTGAGAAACACACCTTAGTGCCCTCTATCTGTCTGTGTGTCGTAGTGTCTGACAATTATTGTCTAATTAAATAAAAAAGTTGGATTGTCTTCCTCAAAGACAATAGAGGTCACTGCTGTAATGGTAGCTGCGGAAAAGCAGGTCGCTGTCTGTCTGTCAATTAGGCAATAATTACCGTCAGACAGATAGTAGCGAAGACCCAAAGAGGGCACTACGGTGTATTTTTCACCACTACTAACAACCACTATTCTATGTTAGACGTGATATTTTTCAAGTTTAAATTATCTGGCAAGTTGGTTAAACTATAATGTTGGTTGGTTATGCCTACCTGTCATCACAAGTAAATAGATAATATTATATTTGCTTCTAAATAAAAAAAGGAGTTATTCCCCAATAACTAAAAAAGAGGTTTTCTTTAGATATAGCAAATTTTACATATTTTTTTTTTTTTTATAGGAACTGAATGACTGTAAACTATATGATAATGTCTGTAACTTATTTGTGGTGCACTTTGACGATTCATAGTTTGTTTCTTTTGGGATTACACCACCCGTAAAGTAACAAAAAGCAGAAAACCAGAAGCATACAAATTAAATAAATATTCAAAGTGTTGTAACAAGGCAAACTTCTAAAGTTTTCCCCAAAAAACCACTGTATAACGTGTGATAAAATATTATTTGATATATTAACTAAATTTTATCAGTGATTTTTCAGTTTATACAAAACTCTATAATATTATATGTCATATTCTAAAATATGTCTAAATAAAATAGTTATAATAAAATTTAAAAGAAATTAAACACTTAACTAGCTTTCTTCTATAGCGCCACATTCTTGAATTATAAATTGTTTTTAGAATACAGTGACACGCAGGCGGCCATATATCTAAACTAAATATCCTTTTTTTTATGAAGGAAATTATAATCTTATTTATTATTGTCATATTTGTATTGGGAGAAAGATAATTAACTGATTTATTATTGCCTGATATTAACAGAACTACAGCAATTAATAAAGGACCAAAGAAACCAAAAAGCGATACAAAAGCCAGAGTGTTGTAGCATTTATTTTGGGTAAATAGCCATATAGCTATATTGTCAGATAATATGCGAATATTATTATTAAAATATTTACACCACCTTATTTAGGTATACTAAAAACGAACCATTGTAAATATACATTTTACCACTGTTACCATATAACTGCGAAAAGTGGATGAAGCTGACAACAAGAAGGACAAATATCAAAATAAAATTGCTATGAGAAATATACAAAAACATGAAAAGACAATTAAAGAAGTATATATAAATCTAATAATAATTACCATTCTAAAATTAAAGTAGTGAAACAATAAAACAATACACAGTAAAAAAATCCGACTGATTTTAACATTGAATCCACACTCTCACACTCATCAGTGTGTATATAGTCCACACTTGGCAGTGTTAGACATATCGGTGTATTATTACATCACATAAAAGTAATTTAACCCAGTAAATCTTACAAGGTAATGTGTAATAGTTAATTATTCACTGTGTAATTATTTCGTATTTATGGCGGATTGATTCATTTTTAACACAGGGTTTTGTAAATTTTACTATAATTTATGAGTACTTCTACAAACTTGGCGGGTATATCGTTCGTGTAATATGAGTTCTAAAGGTTTAGTTATTATACTACCCATTTCGTGTTAAAAATAACACTGCAGCAAATTACGATTACCATTTAGTAATTTTACTATTTGTCTTTTTTTACTGTGTAGACGTTTCGAGTTGATCCTCAACTCTTTTTCTATAGATTGTTTGTACGATAAACTCTTTATATAAAAAAGTATTTTTGTCAGATTAAGATTTTTAATTTAAATTGTCATCACATACACTGATCACTATGATATTATTCATTTTCTATTGCTAACACCTTTTTGGAGTAAAGGAAGCCATGTTTGATTTATGAATATTGTTTCTGATGAGATACAATTATCACCATTAATAATTTAATGGTGATAATTTAGTATTTAATTTCTTTCAAATTTTATTATAACTATTTTATTTAGACATATTTTAGAATATGACATATAATATTTTGAATAAAATTCGAATTTTGTATAAAACTGAAAAACCACTGACAAAATTTAGTTACTATATCAAATATTATTTTATCACACATTATACAGTGGTTTTTTGGGGCAAACTTTAGAAGTTTGCCTTGTTACTATATTTTGAATATTTAATTCTATGCTTCTGGTTTTCTGCTTTTTCTTATTTTACAGGTGGTGTAATCCCAAAAGAAACAAACTATGAAACTATATGAGGCCCTAAAATACCAGCCTTAATTGTCATGTAAAAAGATGAAGTCTTTGAAGATGAAAGATGAAGTTTTTGAGTTTTTTTGAAAGTTGTTGGCACCTGGATTTTTTTAAAATTCCCTGTTAACACTTATGAACCTATTTTAGATACCCTTGATTTAGAAAATTGAAAATATATCGCAAAATCTTGCACGCATATAAAAAAAATGCGAGCATATAAAAAAAATATCTCGATTTAAGTACACAGGGTGGTCACCGTGGGACATCCTATATAAGGAACCTTTCAAAATTTATCAAGGAATTGAAAAACATATTAAAAATTTTGGATTGCATTTAAAATAAGGATGTTGATATCGACCCAGTTGGTATTTTTGAAGAATTAGTTCCTGCAAGTTTTCATAATTATACCTCTACTGGTTATCCATTATACAGATCGACTCAACTCGCCCTGGCACACCCTGTATACATTACTTAATAATTATGAAACTGGCTTTGTCTTAATGGTCCAACGTTTAGATTAAATTGAATATTATTTTCAATGATTTACATAGTTCTATATTAACTAAGTATTAGAACATTTTTTCATAACACAATATGTTCACTTCTGCCCTTATTGTACTAATTAATAACACTAATGATGATGATGTTAATAATAATAATCTCAAAACGGCTAATTTGTCACTAAAAGCAAAACAAAAGTAAACTGCAACAAAAAAAATTGAATCCAAAGACCTCAGTGCATCGTAGATATGTAATCAAGAGCCAGAAATATGATTCCCGTTTTTTAAATTGCAGAACAGTTTTCAGTCAATATCGCACATGCACTCACACTTACAACAAGTTTTGTTTCGAAACACGATTGTGTAAAAAATGTCTCAGCGTCGTATATCAGTTTGTGGAACCGCCGAACCCAACTAAAACAATGCATTTAACTACATCTTATTTTATACAAAACCGTCACGCAAAGATTTTATGCTGTTAGTCATAGCTGTAGTGTCCCTAAATAGATGACGTTTGCGGAAAAGTAACATTTTTTCTGGTTTACTTAGTTTGAGACTACGCTGTGTTGATCACGTTCAAGAAGTTAAAAACCAAACTAATAATCATATTTATTTGTGATGATCAATTTTCCCCATTTATGTTAATATATTTATTTCATTACATTCATTCATTTCAAAGTGATGGTCATATGCATAGAGTGCATTCAGATCGTGCGGATGTAAATATTGGAGTTCCACAGGGGTCAATATTGGGCCCAGTACTATTTTTATTATATACCAATGAGGTTGATACTCTGACTTCTGAAGCTTTCTTTACAATGTATGCAGATGATATGTCCCTTGTAATATCTGACAATCTGGATACAGAACTGAGATCCAAATGCAACAATGTATTGAATTCATTAAGTGGTTGGTACTCTAACTCCCTGTATTTTAATATAGAGAAAACAGAATTTGTAAGGTTTCACAATAGGCAAAAGAACTGTTCAAAATTACAAATAAATATAAATAATGTGCCCCTTAAACAAAACAACAGTGTTAGTTTTTTGAGTCTTAGGGTGGCCGAGTTTTTAAACTGGAGGGATCAGTGTTGGACTGTTTCATCCAAACGAAATTCACTTACATATTTATTTAGGAATTTCAAAGGTGGCCTATCTAAGGAACAACTGTTGGGCTTATATCATTGTCAGGCTGAATCTAGAATAAGATACGGTATGTGTTTCTGGGGTAATTCTACCTTTTCATCGACGGTGTTTATTGGTCAAAAGCGAATACTTCGATGTATTGAGGGTGTTAGTAGCACTGACTCATGTAAACAAATCTTTAAAAAGTATAATTTGTTAACTCTGTCAGGTTTATGTATTTATAAATCATGTGTGTATGTCTATGTTAATCGAAATTTCTTCAGTAGAAATGAATTTTATCATTCTGTTAATGTTAGAAACAAAAAAGATATTCATGTAAATTTCTGTAAGTATAAAGTGTCTTTGAATTCTCCAAATGTTATGGGCTCTAATGTCTTTAACCACCTGCCAAATAACTTAAGAAATGTCCAATTATTATGTCGTTTTAAAAAACAACTCAAACGGTATTTAGTCGATATGTGTTTTTATCCTTTAGATGAATATTTTCGACTTTAGGTTTAAGCTTGTTATGACCATTCCTATTCATGCCTGTAATGTCTAGAGGAAAATAAATATTATTATTATTATTATTATTATTATTATTATTATTATTATTATTATTATTATTATTATTATTATTAACTTTTTTTTTCGCTATGCTACATGATTCTATTTAAAAAGGATACAGTCATTATATTGAACTAATTAGAGGGTGCATCTGTATCTATGTGTGTTAAGCACATTATGTGAAAGGTATTTCGATTATCTAGATATTTGTTTTTGGAAAATGAAAATCAATGACAACAATAAAAAATTGTTCAATTCCCTACATGTTCATTTTTAACCAAATGAAAACCGAGTTACGCGTACTGAATTACAAGCATTGCCTGAGTGGTGTCAAAAATAAATAATAGTCAATTCAAACACAATCAAAATTATAGTTTGAGTTCACTTAAGAATAATGTTATTGAAAATTGTAGGTACCTCTAACGACGTCTGACCCACATACGACGTCGCGTCGTGGAACACTTATAAATAACCTGCTCGCTGATAGTATCTGATAAGAGAGCAAGCAATTCAACCACTTGTTAAGTATCATTCACATAGGATTAGTGCAGAATTAGTGCAGATGTGCAAAACCTACCAAGCCCTCTCTCTTATGGGCGCGTTCATATAGATTTAGCGGCAGTGTAGAATGGTAATGGTAGTGCAGAAGCTAGCAAGCTTTTAGGTCCTAGTTTTACCACACCCAATAATAATTTGCTGTTTGTTTATGCGTGATGAGTCTGTTTATGTTGTCAATGTCAGTTGTCACTTGTGTTTTAACCTCATATTTGTTTAACCTGATGTACTTTAGTTTAACCTTTACTTTTAACTTGTTTTCTGCGTGAAAATATGGAGGAAAGTTTACCGCAAAAACGTTTGTTGTGTTTAATGTTGTGTGAGAAAATGTAAATCAGTAACTATACATCGAGTGCGCATGCGTTAGTTTACATTTATTAATTCTATGTGACCACCTGCTTCCATTACCACGGCACTGCAACTGGTTTACCACCACACTAACACTGGTATTCATAGTCGATCGCCGAGCGCGCCGCCGGGACAACCTCCCGCCGGTTTTTTATGGAGGGTTGGCGAATCGCCGAAATATGTGTTTCATAAGTCAAGCGATGGAGAGTCGCTGGCGAGCCTTCTAGCCGCCCGGAGAACCATCAGCGGTTCTCCCATAGCCAACTAGGAATATATAGAAAATCGTAGTACTACGCATGTGTTCTCTGATCGACTATGAAATGCAAAATTAAGTATCGCGGAAACCGCCGGCGAAAGAATGTTCCAGGATGATAATCTGGCGTGAAAGTGGTACGCATACGGCGGGCGCTCCACTGTGAAACAGATATTCAAAATTTCGGCGTACCGCCGCTTGGCGAGCCGCTGGCGAACGACTATGAATACCAGTGTATGTCTATGTGAATGAAGCTTTAGGCACAAAGTTCTAATGTTTCACAAAATCCTTGATGGTCAAACTCAAACTATGCATGATTTGTGTTTCAATAATTGACAATATTACGATATATACTATTTGTGATATCATTGTAGACATCTAACTCCATTTTATTTTTTTTTTTTTAACAATCGTTGACCATTTAAATAGATTTCAAATATTGTACTACGTACTCCTTTATGATTTAGACAAATTTTAATTGATTTAATTTCATATGATTCACATTGTAGGTACTTTGTCCGAAATATCTTAATTAATTCAAAAGTAAAGTGGTTGACTTTAGACGCACTGTGTACCGGGTAATTCAAATTGATATGTTTTCGAGGGTTGCCAAGAATCTGTAATAGACATTGTGTAATATCATATGACTAAAATGAATGTAATGAATAAAATTGTGTAATATCATAAATAATATTTTTAATTATGTTTAAATGAAGTATATTGTTATACAATACATAACTAGTCCTAGAACTTCTAGAAAGTCCTAGTCCCTAGAACTTCTAGAAGTCCTAGTTCCTAGAACCTGACTTGCAACCTGGAACCAATTAGGGGCGATTTGGAGTGGCCGCCCCGCTCTCCCCATTTGGCCCCTTGTGAAATCCCGTGTTTATGTGAACCGTCCAAGGACCCTACAAGATTTGAAGACTAACATCCAGGAAGAAATTGCCAACATAACGCCTGCTATGCTGGCAAGAGTCATGACAAACGCCAGAAATCGGTTTACTCAGTGTATGGAGAATGGGGAACGTCACCTATTTGATTTGATCTTCAAAACTATGTAAAACAAAACTTTAGGCATGCGCCTACATTATAAAAAACAAATAAATATGTTCTAATTCATACAATGGGTTTTATTAAGTTTCGAAAAAAGGAAGTTATACTGCCGCACCCGCGTCAAAAAAGTGACACTTTTAACCCTAAAAGTGTCACTTTTTTGACGATAAAATTTTGTATTTGCGAGGCGAAGCATAGCGTAACCGAGCGGATGGAAAATTTGCATCCGCTTAATTTTATACGAAACTGAAAAACAACTGATGAAATTTAATTTGGTAAATATTTATTTTGTTGCATTTTATACAGTGTTTTTTTTTGGGCAAACTTTAGATATTTGCCTTGATACTTCACTTTGAATATTTAGTTTGTATAATTCTGGTTTTTATTATTTTACAGGTGGTAATCCCAAAGAAGACTACAATGAATATTCAGTTAATTTTTAACAAAAATGACGCAGACCGAGGTTAACTTCAAGTCACTTAGTCTGCTTGTTAAGTTACTAAAGTCGATGTAATTGCTCCCAATAAATTCTGAAGAGTATAAACCTCTATATAAACTAGACACTCAGGAGAAGTTGCGGTAGTTTCCTTGAAAACTTTTTGACCAGTTGCCATAAGAGTGGCACGGAGCTTCTAAGAAATGTAAAAAATATTTTTGGGTCACGATACCCTTGTGACACGTTTAGCATGTTAACATCAATATTACAGAAAACTTTTCCTCCGCACAGTGCTTTCACAAAATGTAGGTATAAAATTCCTACATTTGTCAATGTGGCTATGTTATGCATTATTAAAGATATCGACTGACGCCAAATGTTACTTAGGAGAATTATATTCGTAAGTTGTGTTTCATGAATAAAGTACCACTTTTAAGGTTATCGGATTCAGTTTTAGGCGGTAACGTATGTATTTTAAAAAACTTTTTTATGACATACTTATTTTAGAGAAGTTTTCAAAGAATAAGAAAAGTGTACTTATTAATTAATTTATAATTAAGACACGCAAAGAGAGTATAATACCTGATAAGCATACCAAATTTTGAATAAAGTTTAATTTAAAATTCACACCTGACATAATTTAAATAAAATTAAAGTACTTTTATATATAGATTTATTTAAGTGTCATCCACTTCAAAAACTTTTATAAGTTAGCTAAAATTAAGCATTAAGCCCCCTACATACGGGCGTAGATGACTTAATATATGTACGTCCATTCATCAACGCATATTCAATAACGTACATTCAGTTTCCTCTACAGACGCACTAACTTAATTTCTGTAGTTGGCTTCTCGAGCTTGTGTTTGCAGTTATTGCGTTTACATCATGTTGACAGACGAAGATTTGGGATTAGTGACAGTGGCGTGCATATATGTTATTAAAGGCGCGTTCTCACCAGTCAAGTTTAGTTGAACAATTTTAATTGATTAACAAAAGTAGATTAAGACTTGAACAAGTTTTAGTTCATACATTTCAACAGAAATCCACCGTTTCAGTTTTAAAGTGGCGTCGAACGCAGTTGTGCGTGAATGTGTACAAATGGATGCATGTTTGTTACGAGACGAACTAAAAAGAATATCTAATACGAACAAAAGTCGTAAAACCGTCGTTTTCCGGTGAGGCAGTGGACTATAAGAAGAAACAAATTAGGAGCATCAGAAACCTTGCTGAAAGAGACCATACCATAGAACCATACAGAAATTATTTAAGAATGTCTGAAGTCTGAAGAAAAAGAAGAATTCTTGCTTCTGATATAGTTCCAAAAATTTCATCATAACATATTCAGAGCCCCTCTACACTAATTTTTACACTATTTTATTATTTTTAATAATGTTTTGTCCTAAAACTGCTAAAGTCGCGGTCAGTTGCAAGCGATAAAACTTGACTGACGTCAATACGTTTCAAGACTAGTTTCAACTTTAAAGCGATTCGTGACTTGAACGACAAAAGTTTGAATGGATCAAACTTTTCTTGAACAACTAAAAAGTTGACTAAAGTTGTTCAACTAAACTTGACTCGTGAGAACGTGCCTTAAGCAACATTATTCAATAAATTCTTTCTTAAAGTCGCGAGACACTGCTCTTATGTCAGGAATTTTAATTACCTACAACAGTATTCATTAACTTAATAAATAAATTAAGTAATAAACATGTCATCTGTTTTAATTAATAACGAGTGATCTTTTAAAAATGCCATGTCATAGTGGCCTATGATTTTAAAACGTAAGTGTAAATTTCTTTGATTATAAAACATAACCTGATTTTTTTAATTTCTATTTGAAATGTTGTCAAAATTATTAAAATTACAAATTTTTAAAGGGTAACCATTATCTAAGCAATATGTACGTTTGCAATTCATATTTATAGCCGATTATAAACGACGTTTTTATGATGACTCCTTATTAATAAGAATACCTAAATAAGAAGAGAATTATAATTATCAATAATAGGTATTATGATTCACAAAAAAATACTTAGACGACACTGAAAAATCAAGTTAAAAAGTTTTAAATGGTCTCCACACATTAACCTTATTGCTGGCACGATAATCAACGCACGTATAATAGCGCAAAATAGCGCGACGCATTTTTTGACTGTGCAATCAACAACTTGACATTATTCCGCACACAGAGTAACGTTATTAAATGCACGTTGATGAATACGCGTACATGTATAGTCATCTAGGCCCGTGGGTAGGCACCTTTAAGAATTAAAACAGTTTTACAGGTGAGAAATTAATAACAAAGGCAAAAAAATGTTTTCTCTATCATGCCAGAGTGCACAAATTTTTTTAAATAATAGATAAATATTCCACGTGTCTAAAATTATTATTCATTGAGAAACGTCAATTGCTACTTGTTTTCAGTTATTTTTATTTATCTAGCAGACATCCATGGAATCTAAATTTTCTTACTTTCTCCAATTCCAACCAATTATTAATTAAGCCGTATTATTAAATAATAACCCAGATACACGACTCGATGATGAAAATGAACCTGAAAGGGAACTTGATAAACGTGGGAACAACATGTGTGGGCTAAAACTGAATGTTATTTAGTTATACATCAGTGAAATGTTACCACCGGCTGTTTATTGTCTATGCTATTCTGTTATATTTGCGCTCCGACGAATATTTATATTGAAGTACTAATAATTGTATTCACTGGAAAAGCTAGAAGATATTTCTAGCTTAATATTTAATTAAAATGGTGTTCAAAACATACAAGCAAAACACAAACTGCTGTATTTTGGGTATCATTTCAGAAAAAAGTTTGCCCTATGAGAAACAGTTCCTCACTCATTTTCACCTAAAATACATGTAGCAATTATTTAATAACAGAAAACACTTTTATTTACAATTTAACCGGTTTGTTGCAGTATAGAGTGTGTTTCAAATTAAATGCAATAACATTGGTACCTTGGAAACCATTAGAGATAGAGACTAGGTTAAATTGGGTCAATAAAACGTAATTAATATTTCAGATATTTGAAAAAAGTCGAAATTTTGGAATTCGTTTTTATAACATATCTTCTAACTATCTTGGAAACATATTCGTATATTACGTGTAGGTACGTATATTCAGGTATAGTAATCGATAAAGTTATTAGTACTGTAAACCTATTTTAGCCAATGGAATAGTTCTGTATAAATATGAAAAAAGAAATGTTGCTAATACCGATTGCAAATCAGAATGCTGCTACAAAGTTGCAATATTATCAATATTAAGAATAATATTAAGAAACAATTGCGTAGGAGCAGATTTAATTAACTCAATAGTGGTTATAAATATATATTTCAAGGCGAAGAATTTAACTGAACCGTTTATTGAGACGTGCGAAAATTCAAGTATGAATGACTCATAAAGACAGGCAAAAAATATTTATTGTTCCGTGATCATTCACCTATAACTAGGGAAACTACTATCTACCAATTCTTTACATGTGAATGACGTTCACTGTCGCCTGTCGACAAAAAAACACATTCTAATTTAATCACATTTCCAGTTATAGTAGAGTGCCACGGAGCGCTAAATATGCTTAAAAATTAATTCTGTGGGCGTCGAGGGGTTACAAGCTGAATTGTATATAAAACTAAAGCTTATACCTTACTAAATGTTAATCCGGAAGTAATAAAAAAATAATGCGGGCAGAAGGGCAGTAAAATCAAAAAACGAGTTATTATCACGGGCGGATAGTGCAGCAAATAGGCTACACTCCCACATAAAAATCAATTTATATTTTGTACAGAATGTATTTTTTATCAATTTTTTTCTGTGATCTGCCTAGTTTCCGTTGTAACTAAATTGTTAAATTTTTGTTGACTGCATGAATACAGTCAAAAAAATTGGACAAACAATTTGGTAAAGCACAGTCTAAAGAAAGTACCAGTAGAAAAATTCGCCAAACCGACGACAAGCCTTTACAAAATATAATAAAGATGGTATTATGGTAAAGATGGTAAAGATGGACGATATTATATTTTGTAAAGGCTTGTCCTCGGCTAGGCGAATTTTTCTACTGGTACTTTCTTTAGACTGTGATTTACCAAATTGTTTGTCCAATTTTTTTGACTGTATCACTAGGCAGTTCACGTGATATTTTACCTCCATTGCTAATAAGTCATTAGAGCCTATTCTTTCTAAAACCTCTGAAGAGATCGACGCAATATTTTTTATTTTACCTTCTATATTTTTAGACATAACTTGGGACAATCTTTTCCCAGCAGACCGCTTCTGGTAGAATACACATTTGTTTATGTCAAAGCCATCCTTACAAAGCGCTCTACCAGGAAGTGGTGGTGGTTCAATACCAGCTGCCCTATACTGTTTCAGTCTTTCTACTCTTTTCCTTAAACTTTCAATGTTCTGTTTGCTCGTATAGGCAATATAACACATTTTATGCCATACAACATTAGCAAGATTTCCAGTTTTGCCATCACGAATCCATTTTTGTATGTCCTCATCTGACTCTTTGTTTATATCATCCCGAATTTTAGTGGATTTTGTAAAAGTAAAGAACGTTTTTTGGGTTGATTCGATTGTAGTACCTCCAATTTTTTTTACATATTATACATTGTTGCTGTTCTTGCGTTCTAAATTTTACAAAATAGCCAATTTCGGTCTCAGAACTAGTGCTATCAGTTGTAGAACTGTCCATTTCGTGCAGCCCTAAATTTTGATAAACAATGATTCAAATGTAGAAATCCCTACAATTAACTAAAGTAAAAGATCTCACCTAGATTATCCTCGTTAACACTGTACACTAACCACTATTTAAGTTTTTCAAAAAGGGAAAAATTAAGTTTAATAATTAAGTATTAAATACTTAGTACTGAATTCGTATGAACTCATCCACAAGGGTACTTTTACATAAGTTTAATACCTAATACCAAAGTCTACATATATTCTAATCTAAATCTAATAGGTACCTATACAAATAAGAAAACGACGAGGGTGGAAATAGAGGGTAGAGAATTATGCATATTATAAACAAATTCCTGAGACAGATAACATCAGATGTAACAGTAAGAGATGGAGCTACGGGGATTTGTGCGATAGATGCGACTGTGGTCAAGTGGGGACGCCTACAGCCAGCGGTGCGGCAGCCGGTTGAAAAATTACTTATTTTGTATTTTTATTCATATCTTGTTTACAATTGAAGTTAAAATTTTGAATTTAACGCTGTTGTCTTCTAAAATTATGGTAGAAACTATTTGTAAGAGTGAGTTTTTTTTATTAAGGGCTTCGTTTTCGAGTAAATGGCGTGTAGACATAAAAATTATTGAATTCAGTCAGATTTTCGGCGTGTTCGAACCGAGATATTTGAGTTTAAAAATTTATTCTCCCGTAAGACTCAACGTTGTGAGCAACTTTCAAAAATTGATAAAAAATACATTCTGTACAAAATATAAATTGATTTTTATGTGGGAGTGTAGCCTATTTGCTGCACTATCCGCCCGTGATAGTAACTCGTTTTTTGATTTTACTGCCCTTCTGCCCGCGTTATTTTTTTATTACTTCCGGATTGACATTCAGTATGGTATAAGCTTCAATTTTATATAAAATTCAGCTTGTAACCCCGCGACGCCCACAGAAGCAAAAATAAATTCAAGCTGGCACTCTACTATTAATTCCACTGATGTAGACAGGCAGCTTCCTTTCTAATAAAAAAATTAACAAACTTAAATCGCCGCTTCAGCGATGTACCGCAAATCGAACCGCAAATCGCGGTTTGTGGTGGTAACACATGAATTACTAAATAATAAAAAAGCCATTATTTAATTTAGTTAAACCATTATATAGTCCAGTTCTTTCAATAAGGCAATACATATAATAATAATTAATTAGGTAAACACATTATAACCTAGCGACAACAGACCATAAGATATTGTTTTACTATTGTATTGTTTTATAGTAAAGTTAAAGTAATGCGCATTCTTGGAGACGTTTTCCTAGATCCCTAACAAATCTGCCTTACACTTGAAAGGCTATAGTCAGTAAACAGACAAAGTGCATAAACTGGATATGAACAGATTGTACCCGTCTTGTTATTGTCCGCAGTACCTATAAACAGTGATTTCGTAGCGAAGTGGATAAAGTTGTTATTTTAAAAATACGTATTTTTTTTTAAATTGCTCGGTTCCCTCGACTTTCTTTTATTTTTGCCTTTATTTCACGTAATATGTTTAATTTTTTACAGGGTGACTCAATGAACCTACCTCGATATAAACTTTAATATTTCAAATGGGACCGTTCACCGGATGGAATGGAACTAAAAAGTGTGCCATAAGGGCAATGTGCTAGATATAGAATTTGGATTCGTTGGTAAACTTACAACACATCGCTCTTATGGCTCACTTTTTGGGCATATCTCATTATCAGAGATACATCACAGAAATGAAGACTATCCAATTGAAAAGTCTTATACAGGTTTTGTGATATTTTGAACACCGAAAATTAATGATTCCCGGCATGCATACACTCTTTACCTTTTAATTTAAGAAAAGAAAAACACACAATGCAGTTTATATGTAATTTGCTTGCTTTATATCTAACTTATATACCATTTGATCAATGCGCAAACTCTTCACCGGACCGAGAAACCATATTGTAGTCAGAGAAACCGTTTCGTATTATCGTCTGAAAGGTAATACACTTTCTCCATTCTATAGTCTTTATTTTTGACTGGCCGATTAGCCAAAATAGAATTTACTAGTACTGCACAGAGTAATTCAGAAGATATGAGCATTTTTGTATCTTAATCACAGTAAATTGAGCATCCTGTATCTTTTTTAAGAAAATAAATACTAGATAATTTTTGGTTCCATTAATTATGCTATAAGGTCTAGTTTTCCTTTCTATATAATTTCCTTCAAAATAGGTTTACTTGTGTACAGGGCGAATCAAAACTCGCAACCACAGTTTTCTCAACTTTTATTAAAATATAGGGTGTTTCATTCATAAAAAAAGTTGAAACAAGTAAGTGATGCATTTGATTTCCCTCGTACATCCTATAAATTAGGTGCGCTGGAGTTCCTCATATCGTTACATACTAGGTATCAGGTTATTTCAATATACAAATATTTGTGCATAGTGTGAACTAGTTGCTGTACAAACACAAACACATGGGGAATTCACAGTTACGTACCTAGTTGTTTCGGCTACAGATAACTTTATTTATAATTTGTGCAAATGAACTTTATAATATAACCTCATGTTAAAATAGCAACAATATTCATGTAAAACTAATATCAGGAATTCTCAATTTCAGGGAATAAATTGTATAGCTGTGTCTGTTTATCGTACATGTACAGTTGCTGTGCGTTGGGGTGTAATTGATGCATAGTCACATTCTTCCTTGATAGCAAAATCTGGATCTAAACATCCGTATCACGTAGTTACATAAAACGCACGAAAATAGTATTAAGTTCAATTACTAATAAAAAGATACACCTACATACGAAACCAAGTATACAGCTCCCCAAATAAAAATATATTCAATTGGTAAACAAAGACACAAAATATTAGAACGTGGTAGTTAAATAAGATAAATAACATATTACTGGGAATATGGAACGCAGCTGCGAGCCTGCCACAATGACACGTCACCTCTCTCACCCATGACACGTTTCCTAACCACAAATATTGATACCACTTTGATCGACACGTCCTTGTTTCTAAATTGAACATATATTTTTCTGGGGATGCGTATAGACATAAGTGTATCAACCAGCCCTAGTGCGTTGCTCTTTGCCATCCTCGATGGTGTCACTTATGTCCCACTTGTTGTAGCACGAATCGTAGTGTTACGTGCACTACACTACACTCCAGCGAATGAGTTATCTTCACTCTGAGATATGTATGGCACTGAGAAGATCTAATACATCGACACAGCTGGGTGTCGTAGGAGTATATAACACTTTTATGTCTATATATTTACTAGTATTGGGAAAACCATGTTATTTCAATAACCGACTAATGAGTATTTAAATAATTTACAAAAACCGGATGATCACTCGAATGATATTACTTAAATAGTATTGATTTATTGGCATATTATTTATAAAGCTGACTTCAACGAAATGATGAAGTTGCCTTTATAAAAAAATATACTTGGGATAGGGATACCATCTCAAAATGTGCTTAGATTAAGACGGTCTTAAAATATCAATACCAGCATTAGCTAGTTGAATATTTATTTCAGTTCAGTTATGTAATCTGTATTACGACTATCAATTTATTTAAACAATGTAATTTGAATTCGCTAGAGATAAGTTATATTAACTCCTTGTTTTTTTTGGCAAATATCAACTTATATGTTCTTGCTGATAATTTGAGAAATCATTGTTTTAGAACTAGTATGGGACAAAATTCACCTATTAATAGGTTATGTAAATTATATAATGATAAGTTCTCAGATATCGATATCTTTAACTTCACTATCGGATCTTTTAAAACATCTGTTAAAAATAATTACTCTTAGGCCCGGTTTCACAATCGCTAGTTACCATTACTTAACTGATAGTTAACTAACCATAAGTTTAGAATGTGCATAGTTCTAGATAAAATGTTAAAGACATTCCCATTCTAAACTTATAGTCAGTAAACTATAGGTTAAAATGCATTGTGAAACCGGCCCTTAGAAAATAAAATCATAGCTTATCCTAATTATCTAATTAAATATAATCTTTCTATATAATTTTCATATATTTTCTTTTTAATGTACACCAAACTGTTTAATTCTTCATATTTTTAATTTATGCATCCTATTTTAAGCCTTTGTTGCCTGTTTTGTATCCTATAATCCTATATATGTATAATTAAATAAATATTAATCTATAAAATTATTTCTCAAATATAATTAAATAAAATCTTAAATTAACAGTGAGCTTATGTTCATTTTTTTATTTTCCATGTGAAAATACGTAAATAAATGTGATAGACAAATGCAGAGCGCAGCACCTCTTATTCTCGTACCACAGTATTTAGTGGAGTAAAATCGGTAGAAAAATGTTTCAAAAAATTTTTTAAAGGTATAACCACATGAAACCTATACAGGATCATTGGTTGGGTCCTTGTGCATGTGAAATGACTAATTACGACATCTTTAGGGGGGTCAGACATTTTTTATCCCCAAAAATGTCAATAATTTGTCAAAATGTTATATTTATGTTTTTTTAGACATACCACGCGATAACTTCGAAACTAATTAACTTATAAACATGAGGTTTTTTTTAATCGATTGAAGATATATAGGCGCTCATAACTGTACTAATTTAAGTCCCCTGGTTAGCATATTTTTTCTTGGAGAATGGAGTAAACTCGAAATTTTACTTTTATTGCTGCATGATTTTCGGTAAGCGAGAAACTTTTTTATTTCAAGGAATTTTGCCATAGTATCTGCGTATGAATTAAAGAAAAAATATTGAAAAAGTTTTTAGAAGAAGAACCAACCTTCTGTGACAAACAGTTTTCGAGTTATCGCCATTTAAATTTAATAACACAGGGGCGCGCTGCGCCGCGCAACGTGCTTGTCGAAGACTATCAAATTATCGCACCGTACCGCGCTCTCGATGTGTTTCGAAGGCCCGCTTGGGTGATCTCCTGACCAATATAAAATATCCAAAAAGAATTTTGTATTAAAAAAATAATTTAATGTTCTAGTCTACTATATATATTTTCTAATTTCATATGATTCGATAAATATTTTCTATCAGGAACACAAATTTGCATTGTATTTACATTCATATTTTTAATATAAAGTTAAAACACGAATTACAAAAAAAAGGACAGAAATTTAAAAAAATTAGAATTTTCTAGACTCCGAATCTGACGAACTGAGATCTTCGTTTTGTGGTCTGTTACTATATAATGGGTGGTATGAATAAAAACGAAGTACCTGCTACTACTACAAGTATTAGTATATTTTACATAGTATTTACTTTAAAACGAAGTAGATACTACATTTCAAAGTACTCCCTTCTATTTTTCCGGAAATGCTAAAAATAATAACATTCTTCTAAACATTATAATTACTTTAATACTTTTTACTGGTAAATACTTCCATTTTAACAACTGAAATATTTTCTCCGTCATTAACGAAGTTGATATCATGGCAGCCTCATCGTGCGTGCTACAAAGTGATTACTTTAGAAATGGTTCAAATACATAGAAATAAAATTTATACTGCAAGAAGACACTACGACGCTGATACCATATACCGTCAAATATTTAGGTAAACAATTAAGTACCATCAATTTAAAATGGTTTATGTTTATATTTTTCATCTAGGTTTAGTAGGGAAAACGTTACTTTCTCGTTACTCGATACTCTTCTATCACACTTCCTTCATCCGAAGACATCTTAAAGGACTGCTGATGTTATAAATACATACAAAACTGAAACTGTCTCTCAAAAACTTTTAAACATGTATATTTCGTTAGCCGGGACCTGGCGCACGGCGTATGGGTGACGGAAGTAAGTACCTACTATACATTTCAAAGGATGTACTACACTTGTTAAGTAGATACTTCATAATATGGAGTATATTATACTTTGTGGTGAAGCATGTTCTATGTCAAGTAAAGTAGATACTACCGGAAATTAGTAAATCCTTCGTTGTAAAGTAGATATTACGTAGAATATACTAATACTTGTAGTAGTAGTAGCAAGTACTTCGTTTTTATCCATACCACAAATTGCATATTTACATTCGTCGCAACATCTTAATCTTTGTGCTAAATGCGTGCACTTATTATTGTTGCAATTTCTGTCGGAACATCGGATTGATAAAAATTGCAACCATAATAGGTGCACGTGTTTAGCCCAAGGATTAAAATGTTGCGACGAATGTAAATATGTAATTTGTGGTATGGATAAAAACGAAGTACTTGCTACTACTACTACAAGTATTAGTATATTCTACGTAATATCTACTTTAAAATACATTCTTTGAAATGTGTACTTGTACTTACTTCCGTCACACATACGCCGTGCGCCAGGCCCCGGCTAACGAGATATACATGTTTAAAAGTTTTTGGGAGACAGTTTCAGTTTCGTATGTATTTATAACATCAGCAGTCCTTTAAGATGTCTTCGGATGAAAGAAGTGTGATAGAAGAGTAACGAGTAACGAGAAAGTAAGGTTTTCCCTACTAAACCTAGATGAAAAATATAAACATAAACCATTTTAAATTGATGGTACTTAATTGTTTACCTAAATATTTGACGGTATATGGTATCAGCGTCGTAGTGTCTTCTTGCAGTATAAATTTTATTTCTATGTATTTGAACCATTTTTAAAGTAATCACTTTGTAGCACGCACGATGAGGCTGCCATGATATCAACTTCGTTAATGACGGAGAAAATATTTCAGTTGTTAAAATGGAAGTATTTACCAGTAAAAAGTATTAAAGTAATTATAATGTTTAGAAGAATTCTATTATTTTTAGCATTTCCGGAAAAATAGAAGGGAGTACTTTGAAATGTAGTATCTACTTCGTTTTAAAGTAAATACTATGTAGAATATACTAATACTTGTAGTAGTAGCAGGTACTTCGTTTTTATTCATACCACCCATTATATAGTAACAGACCACAAAACGAAGACCTCAGTTCGTCAGATTCGGAGTCTAGAAAATTCTAATTTTTTTAAATTTCTGTCCTTTTTTTTTGTAATTCGTGTTTTAACTTTATATTAAAAATATGAATGTAAATACAATGCAAATTTGTGTTCCTGATAGAAAATATTTATCGAATCATATGAAATTAGAAAATATATATATTATCACAGACAAGATATATTATACTAGAATACTAGAACATTAAATTATTTTTTTAATACAAAATTCTTTTTGGATATTTTATATTAGTCAGGAGATCACCCAAGCGGGCCTTCAAAACACATAGACAGCGCGGTACGGTGCGATAATTTGATAGCGTCTTCGAAAAGCACGTCGCGCGGCGCAGCGCGCCCCTGTGTTATTAATTTTAAACGGCGATAACTCGAAAACTGTTTGTCACAGAAGGTTGGTTCTTGTTCTAAAAACTTTTTCAATATTTTTTCTTTAATTCATACGCAGATACTATGGCAAAATTCCTTGAAATAAAAAAGTTTCGCGCTTACCGAAAATCATGCAGCAATAAAAGTAAAATTTCGAGTTTACTCCATTCTCCAAGAAAAAATACGCTAACCAGGGGACTGAAATTAGTATAGTTATGACCGCCTATATGTCCTCAATCGATTAAAAAAAACCTCATGTTTATAAGTTAATTAGTTTCGAAGTTATCGCGTGGTATGTCTTAAAAAACATAAATATAACATTTTGACAAATTATTGACATTTTTGGGGATAAAAAATGTCTGACCCCCCTAAGGATGTCGTAATTAGTCATTTCACATGCACAAGGACCCAACCAATGATCCTGTATAGGTTTCATGTGGTTATACCTTAAAAAATTTTTTTTCGAGAAGGAAGCGACTTTTTCCCTTGTTTTTACTCCACTAATTTGAATGATGTAGAATGGGGTAACGGTACTCATATGAGATATGAGTTACAAATTATAATTGATAAAAGTTACAAGTGATTTGTTGTTACTTGTACCAATCGTCACTCGTTCGTTCCATGAGTTGCATGAAATGATCTACTAAAATAAAAACCGGTTATTCTCATCTCATCACTCGAGTTATAATTGATAACTGGATAACTCAGGTTATTGCAATAACCGGATGATAGGTAATTTTTCACTTAAGTGATCTCAACACTAATATTTACAAATAAAGGAAATAAAATAACTGCTTATCTTGCATGATATTCTTATTCATCCTTGAGCCTTTGTTCTATTTACGGCTTTAGAATAACAGTATAAGGTGTTTGGTCAGATGTTTATTAGGTACAAATCCTTTAATAAAGCTATGGACAGTTTCTGCTGAGATGTAAATACGAGAGGTAAATTCCTCGACTTTTCAAAATGAAAGAGAAAATCCAAAATTCATATCTATTCCATATGAATCTCGTTTCACCCGTGGTTTTGGTAGTAAGGTTTTTAAAGATATAGGTATGCCACTGGTTTATTCATCGGGAAATAAACTACAATAAGTTCGGTAAAAAGTCGGTGATTCACGAAATTAGCTGTAAAGACTGCAATCAAAAATATATTGGACAAACTAGAAGGTCAATCCAAACTAGATTCAAGGAACATATGGCTTATCTCAGATATGGTAGAACAGATAAGTCTAGTGTCGCCCTACATGCGTTTGAGAACAGCCATAAAATAGAGAGTAGCAATTTAAGTCTAATTATAAATGTAACAAATTCCAGAAAAATAGTATGAATAGTGACAGAGGACCAATTCTAAACAGCCCGTTTATTGGTTAGTAAATCACGGCTCACTGATCCGTCGCAACGGCTCACTGAGCCGTCGCAACGGTTCACTGAATCGTAGGAATAGTTTAGTAAATAGGACACAGTATTAGCAGTAAACGCACGTCGAGTGCAGTATAATCAGTATAATGTTTTGTTGTTATGTGGAAAAGTACGTTAGTGTTATCTTCACACCAAAAGTCCCAATCTCTTTCAAGATTCCCTAGTTTTACATACACCAAGTTTAAAAAAATCCTGAGAATAAAATTGTGGAACTTACAGTTGAATGTACAGGGTGATTCACTTTCGAGTGTGTAACATGGGTATCTCGCTTATTATAAAAGATAGACTGTAGGCTTAAATTCGGCAAGGTTGCGGAATTTTGTGCTCAATAAGTTGGCGCAAATAAAACTCCCATGTCTGCTTGTGTTTTTGAGTAAGAGGCAAAAAAATTTTCCCTGTTTTCGTTTTCTGGCCATAACTTCTACATTTTTGAAAATATTGGCTTATCGTTTTCACGTTATTAGGACACTTTCTTGAGACAAATACGATGCCGTAAACCGTTTCTTAAAAAAATGTCACTTCTATCGTAAATAATCGTCAACTTTATTTTTTCTTATGGGCGCCATGTTAATTTTTCTCATATTTGAATAAACCGATTTTTTCTGAATACAACAATATAATATATGTTAATATTTGCCTAAAAGATAAGGGCATTATGAAGGAAAATACTAAATTGACTGTCATGGCCATGGCTAACTAGACATTTTCAAAAAAATACTTATTTTCCTTCATAATACCCTTATGCCGAATTTAAACCTAGTCTATCTTTTATAATAAGCGAGATACCCATGTTACACACTCGAAAGTGAATCACCCTGTACAGAATGGGGAACATCATATAATATAGAGACATTTCAATTTTTGTAATAATTAGAAATCGTTTTTTACGGTCCTGATAAATACGTGAAAATTAAAATAATGTTTGGGTCCGCAATCAAAATGTAAATGAAAATTACGTTAGTATATATAAAGGCGATAAAGTAAAATTGATTACAATTAATTGCCAAATTTAGAAATAATTGTTTTATGCAAATTAATTATAAAAGAAATATTTGTTTTACAGTGCATACAAATATGAATTAATGACTATGTTGTTGGCTATTTATTTACTAGTATGAAAAGCTGGTGCTGTTTCTAATATAGCCAGCTGTTTTTTTTTGTGAGAGCTAAGAAATAGCTGCGAAATTAAGTTACTTAGTCATGAGACCTCAAAACCAATAAAGACTCTTCCTAAAAGGCATCCTGAAAAATTAATAAAAATACAGTAACTCAAACTTTATGGTAGCAGCAGAAGTAGAAAACTAAGTACACAGTCAACAACAAACGACTGACAAAAAAGTATCCAGTTCATACTATCTTTTAGAAACAGTACCTGCCTCTCAATTGTAAAAAAGAACGAGCTTAAAATATCTTCCCATTTTGATTGCTTAGAAATAAAGAAAAATTGTCTAACTACTATATGCATGCAGTTTGAGATACACTACCAATAAATATTTTCATTTAGGACTAACTCTTGCCTTGAAAGTATATTTTAATCATAAATTAAGTCACAAATTTTGCGGCTTATGCTCTTACATTTAATTTGAATCTCTAAACTTAATCCCCGTACGACAAAGAACAAGAACAAAGGATAATAAAGAAAATACGCTAGCTGTAAGCTTAACCATGGAGGGAAAAGTCTTTCGAAACATAATGTAAACAGAAGTCAAATCTGGATTAGTTTATTAAGATGGATTGGTCATAGACATATATAGTTCACTATACGATATGTGCCAAAATGATAAAACCAAATTCATATTTAATTCTAGTTGAGATTAAAAAGAAATACTGAAACTGGTCAATTAGGATATAGAAATTTCCACTTTTCTGCAATATTTCCTATTTTTTGAGCCATGTTTGACGAAGCTATAACATTATCGACATTTTTTTTAAATAGAACGCTCTATATTTCATAGTAGCTTTATTCCAACACAGAGGCTGAACTAGTTCACTCTCGAAATTCACGAATTCACGAATTTAGCGCGCTAAATTCGTTCTGCGCATGTACTGGACAGTATGTGAACTAGTTCTTCCTGTGTGTTGAACAGATTAATCTTTGATATGTTTCATCTATGTTTGAATACAGAATAAAAATATTCTTCAAATGAGGTGCGACTCGTCCCCCATCTGAAATGGTGTGTGCCCTTGTGAGAGAGGGGGTGAGGTGGAGAAGAGGTCAATCTTCACTTATGCTCCAAAAGTTGTCCCCCTAGAATCAAACATTGACCTGTTTCGGCAAATTTTTATATCTCGTTTTCTTCTCGAAATATTAAAGGTGTATCGTATTAAACGGAGCGCACTGTAATTTATCGAAATTAGACTTGCCATCAATAAATTGTGGCTCCTGATGGCACCAAATAGTTGTTGCATTGTTCTGTTCATCCAAGTTGTGTAGATGTTTGAGCCTTGATTGCACTGTTCTCATAATGAAAAATATGCAGCAAAATACCATCGACCCTTGCGTTATACATTGTTTTTCTATTTGAAATAATCACTTCATATATCTAGGTACTAATGAAAAGTTTTTTGTGTATTTCAAATATCTGTTTCTCAAACTCGATACTAGTTTTATTTTTTTTTAATATGAACAACTTGAAATTCTACACTACTTATATTTCTATTTCTAAGCTAGAAAGGTAGTAACAGTAAAAATAAATAAAATAAGTCACCATGTAGAGACTGAAGGTTTATGATAAAACTGAATATATTGTTTACGTGTAGGATTTAATAAAATTAGAAAAGTTTCTTTAAGTGTTGTTGTTTATTGAATTGTAATACATATCGAAAACGTGAGAGGAAACTTTATAGGTGGTTATGATGAGAATTTCATAAAACAAGAAAGACTTTAAAAACGGCAGATCAGAAAATTTCTACAACCGCTTTTGTTTATACATTATAACGACAAATTCGTTATTTAAGATTTAGGTAAAGGTACAAATATACTAATAATAATTGACGGCACCTTGGTCGCCAATTATATAACGATACTTCTCTTACATTAATTTATTAACCAAAAAGATACAACTGTGTTGAAACTCTCTATCAGGGGTGGGCAGAGTGAAGTACTGCAGGGTTATTTATTATCTGCCAAACTTGGGCGCCATCAATTGATCTTTTTTGATGGTATTTAGTAAAGGTATAGTTCCGATCTAAGTGAAGACAATTGCAAAAAAAACACTTGACAAGAACAAAGTTAGTTTTAATGTAATGATATTCAACTATACATTTACGAACATTAAACACATATAGAAACATATAAAGGTACATATTTTAACAAGTACTCTCAAATTTAGATACAGGAGAGATAATTCTGCTATACTAAACTCGACAAGATGGTAAATTTTAGATATTTTCAGTCCGCGAGGTAACGGTAAGGGCCCTCTTTCGCACACACGACCTAGGCTTAGGTAAGTTAGTGAAATAAGGCACAGTATACGCAAGGTGTTCAAGAAGCACTTCCAAAATAGATAGATAATAAGGTACTCACATCAACTACAGGGGTTGCAGAACTTAACGTTTTTCATACGTTTGCTGTCCAAGCACAGCGAAATCGTAATAAACGATCGTTTTTTCTTCTAATCACTATAGAAAATCAAATTTATGGTTGCTGTTATATTACACTCGTAATATTTTTGTTGCATCACCTTTTTTTTTTTCTCTCAAAAATTCAGAGAGCCTTCTGAATTTTTCTAAACTTCAGAGTATGCAAACCTAGGACTATGAAGATAGATCTAACGCACAAACACAGAGAGTGAAGTCGGGATTATAAGCACTTAATATACACCGAATACATATAATACTTTAAATACAGAATTGGTGTTTAACAAGAAGGTAAAAACACAGAATGAGATAAGAATTATTAGTTTAAATCAGCTAAGAAAGGTATTTTGTTTTAGTTACTAAAAACGAGACCGTTACAACATTTAAATTAGATCATATTTATCTACTGGACGAACTGTTTTACCACTCCATAAGTCCGAAGTACGTTGCGGTGATTCTATGGTGGCTTATTTAAATGCACTAATAGAGCTAATTAGTACAAATAAACATGAATAGAGCTAGCTGTTAATGCTAATGGCTAGGTAGTAATTTTAGATCAATCTGCAGCAATCCCACTGTTAAATCATAATGATTTATGCAGGTGTGCGTGTGATCTACATAAACCATACGCACAATGCACAACATTTTAGTTTAATTAGGTACGGTGCCCTACACATATTGATGTACACAACATATGTGGCAAGTACTTTGTCATATGGAAATCATAAATCACTGCCAATAGATCGGCAATACATATACAGCTTGTCTCAGGGAAATCAGGGATCAATTTTCTGGAATAATTTTTAAACGGGAAATAAGTGTCACCATAATACATAATAATTGTTTTATACATAATTGTATTGAAAATCACGTCTTATAACTGTGATACCAGTATCTATTTTTATATGATGAATTATTACATCTATATCTATGACAGACTTTATGAGTGTCATAGATCTCTATAACACACATAAATGTGATATGTGATATCTATGTCTTATAAAGACCAAAGAATTGAAATAATAATTTCATTAGAATATAAAAGAAAAATACAAAAAGATATGACTTCAGGCTATTTCAATATCCGCCTATATAATTCCATGCTATAGCGAGACATACGAGTATAGCAGGCAGAGTAGATGTTTCAAGAATATCCTTATAAATATTGAGGTTACAAATGTTGAGGGTCCCTTGCTTACCTAGGTTATAAATAACAAATAAAATAGATACTTCAAAAATAATAATAATAATAACATTTCTAACTCTCATCCTAAGAAATTATTAGCCCGATTGTCATATAATTATGAGGATAGAGGGGTGGTAAATTATTACTCTGTAAGTCGCATTAGTGGCTTGCAGAAGGCTGTTATTAGATCATCATAAATCATTAAATCATTTCATTAGTAACACACGTTTTAGAGTCATATGTTTGGCTATATACCTAAACAAATAATGTAAAAAAAAATATAATAGAAGCGTAACTGTAATAATAAAAAAATGTGTCCTGTAAAAGATGTATTCATTTATACCGGGCCGGTGGCTCAGGGCTTAGCGTCTCGATCGCTCAACCCAGAGGTCGTGGGTTCTAATTCCCACTCCGCCAACAATTTTTAATTAAATTGTTTGCCCGTAGATCAAGGCTTATTCGCAGGGATGGCTTGGCAACTATCCTGGCGATGGCCTAGGATGGGAAGAAGAATGTCAACTTGGTGTTAATGTGAGAGATTAAAATCAGTTGATGTTTGACTTGTCCCCCTAACTAATGAGGTTTTCCAGGTTTCCCTCATTCCAGCACTGAATGGTGGTTAGGGCCTACCAACGTAAGTCGTTCCTGAGGCGCAAATGCGGCCCGCGAAATAATAATATGCCGCCCCCTCTCCCACACAAGTCTCAGACTTTCGGGCTAATCCTTGTGATTAGAATGAGGGGTAGAGATATTATTATTATTATTATTATTATTATTATTATTATTATTATTATTATTATTATATATTTCTTTATATAGAAATTAAGCCAAAAAGTTAACTAAGAGAGAAGTTATTTATGAAATTATCAAATATTGAATTTGATAGATGCTTGTTAAATATTTTATTATTTAAAAGATGTACCTAGATGACACTATTAAAAGGAAAAATGTATTAAAGACAATAAGCTGAGATTATATTTTATGAAGATATGCCGTTGTAATTCAATGCTGGGGGGGGACTGCATATTACACACAAAGTAGTTGTTTTCGAAATATCTTAAAAATACCTAGGATTATAGGTAACGAGGAAAATTAAAAATTTTATGGAGCCATAATATTTGATAATTTCATTAATAATTTATCTCTTAGTCAACTTTTTGGCTTAATTTCTATATAAAGAAAGATATAAACAGTTAAATAAGCCAATAAATATTATTAAAAATATACTATAAAAAAATGTAATCTTTTAGTTTACGTTAAGACATATGTTTTATATACAAGTACTGTTATTATATTCTTGTAAAACATGAAATATCTTATTTTAGGGTCAGCCCTTTCAAATTGTTTTACTTGAGAGGACTATTACCTTTTTAGGACTGTGCTCTCAACTTAATGTCGAACCTTGAAGGTGTTAAATAACTTTGAGTACATGACTTTCTGCCTTTCGCAGAATAATCCCGACAGGGTTACGTTTAAAGTGAGTTTTATTTATACGAATTGTGCCCAGTAATAGTTTCTAATAACAAAGGCGCACATATACCTCAAACGTGAGGCAGATTTCATCATAGATAACCGTACATTTGGTTGTTTTCTAGATGATAAGGAACTGCACTTGACAATACAAATCCTATATATAAAATATATAAAAGCCTCCCGTATAAGATTGAAAACGTGACTTATTTTTCCAATGCATTTCAAAAGGAGCAACCAATTTGGGCCTCTGTGTGGTGTTGTGTACTATTAATATTCCATGGGTAAAAAATTGGGTCAAATCTGTCGCATCAGTCACGTTTTATCTGTTCGGTGATAAGTGGCAATTTAATAATTACCCTTAATTAATTACCTCACAATTATATTGATAACGCTCTTATTAAAAGCGGACCACATTCTCTGCGGATACCAATACAAAACAAAACACATGTTTTATTTTCTTTTTCTTATGACTGTCGCAAAAAGCTGTTGTGTTCCGCACTGAAAATGTTAAAGGAGATTTCAAGTTGGTAATCATCTTGGCGGGCATGATTATAATGGGAAGAACGTTAGCTTCATGTTAATGTACGAGGTTAACGTCGATTTATATTTTTTCCCCTCAATCCAGTAGTAAATGGTAATGGATGGATGGATTACCAAGTCACTCCTACACTGAGAAAACTGTTGACTATTTATTACCCAAATTAAATAATAACGACTCAAAAATACATTTAAAATCCGACATAATCAGATTAGAGTGTTCTTAAATCTACCATAGTTTTGAGTAATCCGGAGTCTAATATATTAATTATAAATCAACGCTTAAATAGTTAATAATCTTTTGATGAGTTATTGTTAATCAAACGTAGGTATATTTATAACCAGTCAACACAATTTTTTTTAAACTAAAGCTTTATTTGATAATAATTATTTATTTATTTATTTATTTATTTATTTACATCTACACCAAACAACAGGTCAATGACCCAATTATTGAATGGGCACACAAGACAAAATATGAATACATTCAGAAACAACAAATACTAAAAGAACAAATCAGTACTAAATATAGAAAAACAAAAACAAAACAGATTAATCTTAGATTATCTTATTAATAGTTAATAAAACTCATATTAATTAATACTTTGAAATTTTAGTTGCAGTGTAATAAATAACTCGTAACTCTCGTAACTCGACCGGCGATGTTGCATCACATTGCATTGGTGCCATGTGCCATTCATCTGACGAATGCTTTACTTATACAGGATAGGAAGTTTTGTTGAGTATCTATTAGTCAATAGTAATTTTTTATTAGTAAAACTAATTTTTATGTAAACTTTACACTTTTATTTAATATTTTCAATTATTTCTATTTCGTTAACTTGATTTGAGTTTTAAAGTACATTTAATTTGATTTATTACCAATCAGAATAGTTTATAACGAATCATATTAATATTTTTAATAGCTATTATTAGACGTTTTCATTATAATTCAATCAACTCGTGATAAACAATTTTGGATTTATTTATAATCTAGGCAAATTTTGAATATGAAGCAATATTTTAAAATTGATTTACTGTAAATGTTAATCACTGTTTAGTGATCTACTGAGTTAATATTTATTCAATTTTGCAGAAACCTTAGATAAAGTAACAAAAACCTCTTTTTTTCCTCAGTGTATAGGCACAATTGCTGCCTAGTGCATAATAATAATATGCCTCCCCTTTTTCCACACGCGTGTCGAAATTCTGGACTAATAATGAGGGGTAAATCTTCACTCCACCGAATTGTGCGTCTTTTATTAAATCCTTCAATTAACTGTTCCCATTCCCATTCCATCAACAATTTTTCATTAAATTGTTTACTCGTAGATCAAGGCTTATTCGCAGGGATGGCTTGGCAACCATCCTGGCGATGGTCTAGGATGGGAAGAATGTCAACTTGGTGTTAATGTGAGAGATTAAAATCAGTTGATGTTTGACTTGTCCCCCTAACTAATGAGGTTTTCCAGGTTTCCCTCATTCCAGCACTGAATGCTGGTTAGGGCCTACCAACGTAAGTCGTTCCTGAGGCGCAAATGCGGCCCGCGAAATAATAATATGCCGCCCCCTCTCCCACACAAGTCTCAGACTTTAGGGCTAATCCTTGTGATTAGAATGAGGGGTAGAGATATTATTATTATTATTATTACTGTGATAGGAAGCAGAGAGCATTTCTCAAATTTCCTGCAGACATATTCCACCATTTTTACATCAGCAGATAGATTGGATTGGAGGTTTGAGAGGAGACTGTATTTCAAAGCTACACTCTGCTGCAATAAACAATATGCAGAAATTCTCTTGATGGTTATTACAAATTAACTTTAATTACTAATGCACTTACCTCATCAACATAAAATTAATGAAATTTTTATGTCGAACCGCACTCTAGCTAATTCATTTTTATTTTAGTTAATTGTTAAAATTCTATGCACGTATCTACAAAAAGAGGAACACATGTATTGTTTTTCTGTAGCATATAACTCAATTGTGTACCACAATTAAGTTTGAATTTGGAAGTACTGAATTAATTGTTATGCAGTGATGCACTAATTTACAATTGTTTAATATTTTATTCATGCATTATATAATATTGCGTTATATGAATAAGCCATTTTATAATTCACCATGGAAACTAGATCATAACACAGGAAAAAATACAGTACCAAACAAATAGCTTTTTCTTTTATAGGCAACCTATCAGGTAGTTGTAACGACCTCATGCATTGATATAAAGGCTAAGCAATGATCTCGTGGTCTAGTATTTAAATGGGTAACCAGCATGGAAGCTTGTCCGATGCTGGTTCACCTTCTAGTGGACTGTACATCCATGAATTCACAAAAGTTATATACATTTTGATGAAGTTTGTACGCTTCGGGTATGATGTAAAAGTAGAGGTCACTTGTCTATGAAATGATGACAATTAAAATATTTCTATTCCACGACAAAGTAGGGGTACAGCAAAATATCTAGGTTGGTGGCTGTTCGTCTCCTGGTCTAGGTGATCTTAGGAGAGCTTAGGCGCGGAAATAGAGAACAGAAACATAAACAGAGAAAAGACTTTCGCTTTTGGATACCCCAAAGAAAAAGGCAGGGAATATTAATCGGATAATAATTAACGATTCTGAAAAGGTCAATCAGTTCCCTATTCTAGTTTAATATGGTTTTATTAATAATTAACATGTTTAATATCCGTTGGAATTGGTTGGCAAAATTTATAATGTGCGATCTTTTGGCTAGACTTTATTTTATTCATTCTATTCGGAATAAGAAGGGGCCGTCCTTTGTCTACTGGGACATTTTCTCTTAAAATTATTAATAATATCTTTTTTGCTCATGCATTCGTTTAATCGTTTCCATCTTTCCCACCCGTGTTTGGAAAGCAGAGACGAGCATAGATTATGATCAAAGGAGGCCAATTCCATTGAAGAAAACCTAGCGTTTGTGATTCTGATCACCGTTACTATTGTAAAAATCAAGATATAATATCACTGGAAGTCAAAATTCGGGGATGCTTCCAAAACTAATTAGAAGCACGAGGAGATTTACTTTCTTTTATAATATAGCCTACAGGTTTAGTGCCCAAGTTAAACTATTTTTTACTAAAATAACTATTTACATACAATATAACTATTACACAAACTACTACAACTACAACTGTTACACTATACAACATAACTATTTACTACAGAGTAAAATTTATAGTGTCTATTTTTCTTGTATAACCTCGTGAATCCTTGAGGCGGAAACATTAGTTTGATAGGAGTTCCTTATGCCCTTTTTCAACTTATTAAAGGTATTCCTCATTATACAAAATAAGCAGGTATAATTATCATCTCAAGAATCAGGTAATAACTAACTTTCTTTTTCTTATTATATGTATTGTAATAAATAACACTAAAAATATTATTTTACATATTGAAAGAGCACGCAGTTTATGTAGCTTACTTACTTTAACTTACCTTATATCTAAACTTAAATGTTTCGAAGATATGGCATTTTAGAAAAATTGACATTTACTATATATGCAAAGTGTTTCCATTTTTACATAATATTTTGACAATTTCACGCAGCCAAAAATTTTTTAGCTCAAATGCAACAAACTGTAGTTTTTTACTTTGCGTTATGTAATATTAATTCTCGTTCTTTTTGAATGGGTAGTACCTAGAGAGGGCATTATTAGTTTTTTAGGTAGGTAATGAATATTTTACAGGTTTTAAACAATTTTTCGTAAAAATTTCTATCGAGTTAGCCATGCTAAAAAACAATCATCTTAAAAAGTTGAATTGAATTTTTATTGAAGGGTACATATTCGTGGATACATGGTATACTATTATACACTGGTACACATGTTTAGCGTAATGGATTAATATTGCGTAGAGTTATTATTGACAATGTGGTTCTAATTTGGTAAAGTTTACATCAATTTTACTTATATTTTTAAGATAGACCATGAATATGGGGCTGCTGAACAAAAATTATATTAGATTTTACTATCGTGACAAATAATGTGAAACAATGGCAGGTATATAATCGCTTGATTTTCGTAAGTTTATTTCATTTATAATAAAAAATGTGTTCCACAAATAAATGATCTGTAATGAAAGGATGATCAATAGTAATTAAATTAAAAACTTTTGAAACTGAGTTTTTGAAGTCACAACCCCTTTTATAGAAATTATTACCAGCATTTCTGGAAACGAAAATATGAAATATCTTAAAAGATAGTAATTACATTACCTACCATGTTGATACTTGAAGAAAAATTATGTAATATTACATAAATTGAAACTAAAAATTCAACATGTTTCAATCAAACTAAAAAGTAACACTTGGACTTTTTGCATTTATTTTGCAGTTTACTTCTTTTCAAATGCTAAAAAATAGGTCATGTCCTCTAGGTAAAAACTGGGTTTGGATAAATGATACGCTGTTTTCAAATAAAAACTATATAGCATGCCCTTTATAAATAATAAAATAATATACCGGGTATTCTGTTTTAATTATGAGCACTGATTGCGACAAGGAATTAAGTGACAATCTTGTCGAAAAATTTGTATTCTATCAGGGAACAATAACAAGTTATTTAGAGAAGAAATACCCACTTAAAACTCTAGTAGGTAATGAACACAAGAGAGGACTTATACTATAGTCTATTTCAAACTATACCCCGCAAACCTTATCATGCTGTAAAGTAAATAAATTAAACGTACTCCATGTCCAGAGCTACATCTGCAGTTTAAATTGTAGTCAGTACAAATAATTACGTGCACCTAGAAACTATCGGACTTCAATTCATTTTCTATTAATGGGCACACTACGTGTTCGTGTTAGAAACCCTGTGGAAAACCTTGTATTATGGTGCTAAAACGAAATGTCGATACTTTCCTTCAACAAAATACCCTTTTATGAAGCAGTATGTAAACTCTATCAAAATAGGGTCCGGCCATAGTCATACAATAAATAAAGGCATGTAGCCACCAAGACCTGAGCTCAGTATAATGGAAACTCTTACGTTGTAATGGATATGAGAAAGGGGGCCGGCTATACAGCTTATGCTCTGTGAGTTCACCTATGCTTAAAGTCATCTGAGGGATGAAATATAGGTATGACGTAAAGAAGTTGATCAATTTATGAAACGCAATAAACCACAATATACTGACAGTTTATTTTCAACAAGCACTGGTGGGTAACAACACAATTGGGATAACATAGAAGGAAATAATATCAGGCGCAACTCGTTTCTTATTTGAAAAATAAACATAAAAAGGTAATTTGTCGCCTAGAAAAGTGATTCATTGTAACGTTGTAACGGCAATTGGAAATAAATAAACTTAGAATGAAATGTAAGAGAAAGTGAGAGATACAGCATATTTTTTAAATGGAAAGGAAATGAAAACCAGAAAATAGTATATTATGATACAAGTTTAAGTAAGCCTTTAATGATAGAACGTACAAACAGTTATCCTGCTGGAAGCGCTTCCACAAGTACTTTTGTACAGGAACTTTAGTCCCGCTGGTAGGACTTACTTCCGCACATAAGGCTGTCCTTCAGTGAGGACGATAGCGTCCTGCCAGCAGTACGAATAAAATATCTATTCAAGCCTAATGTAAACAATAATAAAAATCAATAATAAATCAAGACGTCAGTAGCGTAGAACTTTTTATTTACGAAAAATAGAAAACAAAGAACATATTCTAAAACAAAAAATATATATGAAAATTGTCAACAATGAATGTTTCATTGTGTCATTTTTATAAAAATAACAAAGCATAGGTTACTAACTCATCGTCGGTATCAGAGTCCGAAGAGCTAGAGTTGGCAGCAGAATTTGGCTCTTGCCTGATATTTGTATTACCGCCCAATGAAGATAATGCGTCTCTATTAGATGGACCTGTAAGATAAATGCAACCTCCTAATTCTCGTAATCATATTACCTAACTCACAGATATTCACATACAATGTGTCTCAGAATGATAAAACCAAGATATTTATAAGAACTGCATTTTTGCCCGTTTTTTGTAGATAGTCTACTAAACGTACAACCAAGTAGTAGGTTTATTCAAATTCAAATATTTTACTTTGAACACCCTTGACCTACATTTTATACCAATAAAAGTCATTACATTCATATTTAGAAAAACCCTTCGAATAAAAATTTTGAACTTTTTAATTACCTACCTTATTAAAAAGGGGTCTTAACTGGGATACACTGTACCTATATATTTTTACAAAACATGAAAATTGGTGCAATAAATATAATTATTACCTGGAAAGCCAGTCTCAAGTTCATTTTCGAGTCTTAGTACGTCTATTGATATTTTTGTAAAATTCCCGTCAATGTCCCACAAAACTGACGCACACTTGCTGTACTTTATTATGGTTTTTACAACACCGTAACACCTTGCGGTCTGCCACTGGTCTCCAAACTGGGAAAAACTCCATGAATTGTCATTCTTATTGTCGAAAATTGTAGCTAAGACGGATACGCGTTGACCCACACGCAACATTTTTCCAACTGAAGCAATGCAAATTATCGAGGGGCAAACCGCGCTCAAAATTTGTACACTAAACATCCATTTTCTACAGTACATCCACGGACATCCACAATACATCCACGTACATCCACGGATATCCAGAAATATCCAGGAATATCCATGGACATCCACGGACATCCATGTACATCTTATAGACATCCAGGAAACATCCGGGCACATCCGCGGACTTCCACAGACATCCGCGGACATCCGCAAATGTTCCAGTTTCATTTTCATACCGCTAAATAACTTAATTTTAAATCGTAAAACTTTATATGAAAATCTTGAAGGGGGTTGGAACTTTTGGTGTGAAGATATCACTGACGTAGTTTTCCAGATAACACCAAAACACTATACTGCACTTGCTGAGTGCAGTACGACAGTGTTTTGGTGTTATGTGAAAAATTAGGTCAGTGATATCTATATGAAAATATATTGAAAAGATTGTTGTTTCAGCCTAATATAAATACTCGTAAAGGTATTATTATATTTTGTTTTTAAATTTTATTATAGTATCCAGAACACACACACACATAACTTAATAATACCTCATGCTAAGTAACAGGTAGTAACTTAAAATAAATCATACACTGTTTATATGCTTACAGTACCGAGTACAGTACCTACATATCTATAATTATTAATAAAACAGAAAAACTAGAAATTAATATCACACATCAGTAAGTAATAATAGAATAAATAAAGAAATAAATAGATTCATTCTGTACAATCATAATAATACCTGTATATATTAAAATGACAAGAAATATGAATTTTAATTGGGATTGGAAATACTGGAATGAATGAATACTGCTCAATTTTTCGCTGCTTCAAGCTTTGCCTAATACGTCGACTAACCGTATTAGTTTTTTTCGAAGTTCCCTCTGTTATTGAAGCTTCTAAGGCCTGATGAATATACAGAGGTAATTGAAAAATTTGGTACTGTATACTTATAATCGCAAGTATTAACGAACGCATGGCTTTTAGGGGCAATAATTAAAAGTTTTCCATCCTCATTGAAGGTTTACCATATACACAGAAAACCTAAAATGCTTTTATCTTGACCTATGTGGGCAGTAGTAATATAAGTATTCTCTTTATTTTTCTTTCTTCAACACTTTAAAGCTAGAATTCTACCAATAACAAAGACGAACAAAGCCCAATCTCCAATTGATAATTTATGTTTTGTTACCTATATGAATTTCTACAATTGGACCATCATCTGCAATATTTGATATTTTACTGGTAAACTTTTTTAAGTTTATGTTGTTGCACAAATCAATATATACCTTATATACAGTGAGCGTCAAAAGTGTTGCATAAATTAATTATTTCACAAACGTTCAATTGTTTAAAAAAACGCTTAGACCCGTCGATTTTCTTTTATTTAGCCCAGTGGTTTCCAACCTGTGGGGCGCGCCCCTCTAGGGGGGCGCGAGACAGTTGCAAGGGGACATGCAGCTGTTTCCAAAATATCATTTTCGAATACAAACCAAAAAAGTCTGTAAGATTTGTTTTTATTACATTTAAAATTATTATTTCTTAGAATAAATAATTACTTTTTTATGTATATTTTTACATAATATTGTATATTATTTTGTAGCCCATTAAATAATATCAGTTGAGTATTTATGAAATTAGATTGTTAGACAAATTAAGGGGGCGCAACAATTTTTTTTTTAAAGGGGGGCGCAAAAAGGTTGGGAACGACTGATTTAGCCTATATTATGTTATACATATACGTTATAAGGGTGATACAGACTCACATGGACACATAAACACATTTTTCCATATTTAGAAAGAGGACATTCTCACGATCACAGAAATATATGGTTTGGTGGGGTAACATAAATATTAACGGAGCATTATTTAATCGCATTTACGACACCTGTCAAATTTTGACATTATTGTATTGAGTCCGTACAGTTGCAACAGTTAAAATTCAATTATGGTGCAATTAACAGAGACCCAGATGATAGAAGTTGTAATATTTCTTGGGTATGGAGATTTGAGTAGAACTCAAAATCAGGTGTGCGACTTATTTAATGCAAAATATCCAAATAGGCCTGTCAACAAAGCTACTGTTAGTAGAATTGAAAAAAATTCAGACAAACTGGACATGTTACGGATATTGAAAGGTCGGGTCGCTCAAAGATAAATGATGAAAAAAAATCCAATATTTGGTTACAAATCCAAGAATACCCTCATACTACATCTAGAGCAATAGCAAACGAAAATGAAATTAGTCAACGCTCCGTACTACGTGTATTAAAAAAGGAGAAATTCCATCCATATAAAGGTACAACTTACTCAAGAGCTCAATGAAGATGACCCTGACAGACGTTTGCAGTTCTGTGGCACACTAATAAGTATGTGTAATGTTAATTTGGATATGAAACGTCAAATCATATTTTTGGATGAAGCCACATTTTGTCTAAATGGCACGGTGAACCGTCAAAATTGTAGATATTGGAATACAGATAATCCGCACTGGATGGTCAAATCACATACCCAGCATCCACAAAAAACTAACGTCTGGGCGGGAATAATTGATAATCGAGTAATAGGTCCTTTTTTCTTCAATGATACCCTTATAGGGAAGAAATATTTAACATGTCTCCAAAATTATCTCCTTCCTGCTGATAATAATAATCCTGATCTACTGAATACTTCAATCTGGTTTCAGCAAGACGCTGCACCACCACACTTTGCTCGACGTGTTTGCGATTATTTAGATACGTGTTTTCCTGGCCGGTGGATTGGTAGAGGTGGATCCATCGAATGGCCTCCAAGATCTTCAGATCTTACTGCAATGGATTTCTTTTTGTGGGGATATTTAAAGCAAAAAGTTTATATCGACGGACCACAAAATTTAGAAGACCTAAAAAACAGGATCAGAGATGAAATGAGACAAATTAGTGTAGCTATTGTCCAAAATGTTCAACGGGAATTTTTAAATAGGCTTGGCTATTGTCAAGAAGTTAACGGATGGTATTTTGAACATCTTATTCATGAGTTGATATTAAATGTGTATTTTTTTCAATTTTTGTAATACAGTTAGGTATATAAATGCGATTAATAAAGTGGAATGTTTTTTTAATATTCCAGTAGCTCTATCTCCGTTAATATTTGTGTTAATCCACCAAACCATATATTGCTGTGATTGTAAGAAAGTTCTCTTTCTAAATATGTAAAAATATACAGGGTTTCCTATTTAAAAAAAAAATGTCTTTATGTGTCAATCTGCGCCTGTATCACCCCGTATGTAACATAATATAGGTTAAACAAAAGAAAATCGACGGGTCCATGCGTTTTTTTTTAAAATCGATCGTTTGAGAAATAATGAATTTATGCAGCACTTTTACCGCTCACTGTATATCATTTCTAATTGACCCGATTGATTGATACTTAAAATGTCCATTATGTCCATATTTCCATTTCGTTATTTACTTTTAAAATTTCTTGTGGAGCTATTTCCTCGGTTATTTCTTCGGTCACATCTGCAGGAAGATTTTCATGTTCCAAATTTTGTCGCAATAAAACGAAATAACAAGAGTCTCTTTCCACAAACATACTAAGATTTTCTATGTCAATAATTGCATTGATTAGGGCAGAATCGATAGTTTTTTGAATATTTATATAATTTAGTTTCACATAACTTCAATTCTTCATTTCTTCCACTCTTTCTACCACGTATCTCACAGTTGTACCTATTCTTGAATGATAAGCAACTTAAAGCACAACAAACAAAATTTATCTGCAACACGTTTCAGTAAAGTTACTAATAGAAACCAAGTCAAAAACGCAGTATTAACAAGTTTTATTATTAAATGCATTCGAAACATTAAATGAATCTACTTTTATGTTTTAATAAGTAACACCCACAAAAGCACAGAGTATATGTTTGCACTCTGTTAAAAGCGAATTTACAAGTGAAAAATACCGGTTTAACTAGTTTGTGACCAGTATTACGCAATAATGAATTACACGTAGCAGTAAAATTTTCAAAGACATCCACGTACATCCACGGACATCTACGGACATCTACGGACATCTACGGTCATCCACGCACATCCACGCACATCCAGGCATATCCACGTACATCCAAATACATCCACAGACATCTGCGGACATCCATGAACATCCACGTGCGTGTACACCATACATCCATCGCGGTTTGCCCCTCGCAAATTATAACAAGTCATAACTTCTAGCCAGAAAGAGGTACAGTTGTGATAAAAAAATGCGCTAAAAGCTAAAAATGTGCAGAACATTATTAGAGAACTTCCAGTCCTGCTAGAAGAACAGAAAGTCCTTAAAAATGCAATCTTATTAGGTACTCAAGTGAGTTAATTTAGTTCTGCTGGAAGGACGCTGTACGTTCTATCATTAAAGCACGTGCAACAAGTTTGGGCACGACGCGAACGGTATTTTTTATTATACCAGCTTATGGGCTAAATACATCCACAAATTAAAATAAAATCAATACAATATTCGTTAAATTTATTACATTTATGTATACAGTGTATGTGAGTTTGCATTACACACTCAGTAGCTTCGTAAATGTCAAGATATTAAAATTTTCAAAAAGTACTTCTAAGTGATTTTTTGTGCTCTTTTCAACCCTCTGGTTAAAAACGCTCTCATTAAAAAAACAAAAGAGCAGCGACATGTACCGGGTGGCCAAATAATAATGGACGCCGGCTGTATCTCAGAAACTACTTATCGTATAACTTTGGGAAAAAAATTATAACAAGCAAATCGGACAAGAGAAATCGCTGGAAATTATTTTCAAGTTCGTAGGATGGCCGCTAGGGTTCGCAATTGCTATGACCAATCAGCAAATGGGGTTTTTCTCAAAAATATGCCAAGTTAAGAGGTATCTTAAATAGTGGCATTGTAATCTTTGTAAAATTTTCAATCTTTTTATTGTAGTGCACTTTGCTCTATCTTTAAAAATAAAGTGGTGGGGGAAGGTTAAACTTTATTTTATTCAAATAAGGTTAACTCCGGTTTGGGTTAACAGAATTAAACGAACTAGGGCTCGTTTAAAAGAGCTCTTCTTACTGAATAATCTGCAGTATATACTGTTCCTGAACTTATTTTACCGTGGTAGCTAGAGGGCGCTGTTTGACATCGTAACGGTGATTGCGCGTTTTCATAAAAATTTTAAATAGCAGGCTATGTCTCTTTTTACATAGTTAAAAAGAGCACAAAATTTCCAAAAAATCAGCTCAAACCGCAACTTTCTATCTTCTCTCTAACGGGAGATATTAAGAGAACAAATCAAGTTGCTATATGTTATATGTCCAGGACCTGTAACGATGAAACGATCGAGAAAACAGTTATGGAACGGGACTTATGGAATTACCTCAATTTAATCAATGGCATCCTAAATGTTCAAACTGTCGTCCATCATTTTCTATGCATTTTAGCATTCTTTCCTGTGTGGAATCAACTGCAGTCTCTACTTCTACGCCTAAAATATTTTGTAGACAGCCCCTTATTCGTGCAATCATATTATCCCTGGTAGTAGGTCTACTTGCAAAAACTATATCTTTTATTCGACCCCATAAATCCAGGCATGTTAAATCCGGTGACCTAGCCGGCCATGGAAATATGCTGCCCCGTCCTAGCCATCTACCAGGGTAGGTGGTATCCAAGAAGTCCCGCACATTCACAGCGAAATGAGCTGGACAACCATCGTGCTGAAATAGCATTTGTTGTCGAATTCCAAGGGGCACATCCTCTAACAAAATCGGCAATTCTTCTCTTAGAAATTGTAGATAGTTCTCTCCATTCAGTTGATTAAAAAAGAAAGGTCCGATAATTCGCCCTCCTAGAATTCCTGCCCAAACATTTACCGACCAACGACCTTGGGGCTGACTTCTTGCATCCAGTGTGGATTTGTTCTGGACCAGTAGTGCATATTGTGGAGATTTACACCTCCGTTGCTATGGAAAGTGGCCTCATCTGTCCACAAATATGTGGGAAATAATTTGCTGATCTTCTGCCATCATACCCAGAAGCCATTGACTATGATCCAGTCGTCGGTCAAAATCTTCAGCACTTAATGACTGGATGCAGAACCAAGTGAAATTTATGCCTCAAATTATATTTATATAACTTGTATAGAATAACAATTTTAGTCAGTAATTTGCTTACCTTTGTTCCTTGAGTATATTTTGAACCGTAGGTCGAGTTACTCCAAGGTCTTGTGCAATAGTTCTAGTGCTTAGATGAGGATTAAACTCTATATAAGTTAACACATTAATAATGTTCTCTTCGGTGCGACCTCTGCCTTGTCTAAGGTTTACAGTTAGATGGACATTTCCAGTTGTTCGCAGACGGCGAATTACCCTTAGAAAAACTTTTTTGCTGGGGTGCCGTCTATCAGGATATTGTTGCGCATATACTCTCGCAGCAACTGTAGCATTTCTTAATGATTTAAAATAAACTCCTACCATGTCAAATAACTCTTCGTTTGTATAAATCATTTTGTAAGAAAAAACGAACAATAAACTACAGTTCAGAATAAACAAGAAAACAACACGAACAACAACATGAAAAATCTGGTCAATACAAACCTAATAAGACATGAAATCACATTAACTAAATATCATTAACATGAAAGTCTTTTACCTCTATTACCTCTATTTACTCTTTTACTACTATTTACCTCTTTTTGTTTCATAGCCTACTAGTATAATTTTTAATTAGACTATTATAGGCCTAGGCGGCAGCCTAACTTTATTTGTTCTCTTAATATCTCCCGTTAGAGAGAAGATAGAAAGCTGCGGTTTGAGCTGATTTTTTGGAAATTTTATGCTCTATTTAACTATCTAAAAAGAGACATAGTCCGCCATTAAAAATTTTTATGAAAACGCGCAATAACTGTTACGATGTCAAACAGCGCCCTCTAGCTACCACGGTAAAATAAGTTCAGGAACAATATATACTGCAGATTATTCAGTAAGAAAAGCTCTTTTAAACAAGCCCTATTTCGTTTAATTGTGTTAACCCAAACCGGAGGTATCCTTATTTGAATAAAATAAAGTTTAACCTTCCCCCACCACTTTATTTTTAAAGATAAAGCACAGTGCATTAGAAGGAAAAGATTGCAAATTTTAAAAAGATTACAATGCCACTATTTAAAATACCTCTTAACTTGGCATATTTTTGAGAAAAATCACATTTTCTGATTGGTCATAGCAATTGCGACCCCTAGCGGCCATCCTACGAACTTGAAAATAATTTCCAGCGATTTCTCTTATCCGATTTACTTGTTAGAATTTTTTTCCCAAAGTTATACGATAAGTAGTTTCTGAGATACAGCCGGCGTCCATTCTTATTTGGCCACCCGGTACAGTGATTTTTTTTAAATGGAACACCCTGTATTTTATTTCATAATTTGAAATCCTATCAAATTCTGAATATGACACCGTTTTTATTTTTTGTTAAAAATGATAAATAGCAATACAAAAAATTATAGGTAATAGCGAAGTTTACAGAATATTTATTCTGGATTGTACCTACACTTGAAACAAAATATTTATTGAAATAAATGAAAATAATATCATTAACAAAGTTATGAGTTATTTGCATAACTTTTTTCTTCATAAGCATGCTTTGTTTTCAATAATTGTGCAATCCATGGCCTACTACCTACACTTTTTTGTATTGCTATTTATCATTTTTAAGAAAAAATAAAAACGGTGTCATATTCAGAATTTGATATAGGATTTCAAATTATGAAATAAAATACAGGGTGTTCGATTTAAAAAAGATCACCGTACATGTCGCTGCTCTTTTGTTTTTTTTTAATTAGAGCGTTTTTAACCAGAGGGTTGAAAAGAGCACAAAAAATCACTTGGAAGTATCACTTTTTGAAAAATTTTAATATCTTGACATTTACGAAGCTACTGAGTGTGTAATGCAAACTCACACACACTGTATAAAGTAGGCTACCTGGTGATTTCAAGTAAATACCTACAGTCAAAGTTTGTTTGAGAGTTCACTGAATTTAATAAGAGAATAATTATTGTACATTTAACATTTATTTGAAATATTTTGTTCACAATTGTTGATAATTTATGCTTATATAACTTAACAAATAAATATTTGATGTAATTTCACAAATAGAATTTAATTAATTGCAGTAGTTGCTTAGCGACCTTTAAAACACGGCGTGCGATAATCACTCGTTTAAGCACGCTTTTTACTATTTTATAAGTGAGGATTATGATGCAAGTATCATAAAAATATAATTATACTGTTGTTTAAAAAGCTTATTCATTAGACAAGCAAAGTCGTCACCCCCGAGGACGTAGTGAAGTTGAAGTTGAAGTTGAATTGACGTGTTTATAAAGACTTCAAGCCTATTAATGTTCTCAACTATCGCACTATAGCGTACACGCATAACATGATTGATACACCTTCTTCTTCGATTTATAAATATTTTCTGCTAAATTTATCGACTTCGTTGTAAATTTTATGATATCACTTAGCTCATCTGTTACTGAGACACTATTTAATATACTTTATCCACCACCACTATATTAGGGAGGTTCTAATACACTAGTGGATTAATTAGATATTAACACGACACAAGTTGGTTTATGGGATGTTTAGCAACGAGTTTGATTGCACAGAACGAGGCTGTGAGCCGAGTGATGTGCAATCAAACGAGTTGAGTTATACATCCCATAAACAAACGTGTATCGTTTAATATTTTACCTTCGTCAGTGAATATAAGTTTTAATTTAACTATAAAATAGTAAGTGGCAATGGACCACATTGTTACTTTGATGCTTGTTTTTAAAACATTTAGTGAATTAATTTTGATATGCTAATTTTGTGACACGTTGTTCCTTATATTGGTCAATGGATGATAATAAAATCATTAAATTTTATAAAGGTGACAAAGATGAAGTACAACCTAATATACAAAGTGAACACGTAGAACACATAATAATATATCATAAATTTTCAAACTTATATCGGTCACGGAATAAAGCAGTTTATATACAAAATTAATTAATTTATAAATACAGGGGTCAGTTTATACTAGCAGGACTCTGGCATTCGATAAAACAGCTGATTTTAAGTTAAGTTTGTCGTATAAACATATGTCGGGAATCGCTTTGTTTTTGAGATACAGGGTGTCAAAGTTTTGGGTTTTTTTTAGTATTTTCCACACAGCTCCTATAGTTTTTAAGATAATTTATTCAAATTTTTACCATAGATTACTTATGATGGTTTACAAGTTTTGACATATGAAAAAATTTTGAAAACGTACAGGGTGATATTTTTTCTGAGGTCAGGCCTCCTTTTAGCGGCCAGAACTTTTTTGCGGTACGCCACTGACTGCTTATTTGCCAAAATTTGGATTCCACGTTCAATTTAGAAAAATTTTCGTATTTTGCATTTTTATCGTAGCTGTAACAGTTGTCGAGTAATTTGAAGAAATCTCTGAAAGAATATGTTATTAAAAAAATATTTTTATTAAAATTTTCACTAAAAACAATAATTATTGTCAAACGAAAGTTCATTAATCTAAATTGAAAGGTTACAATACTTACAGTACAACTTTTGCCACTAATTCTTGCTATTTTAATTAATTAATGCTATTTTTTGTAGCATTTCAGAGACTTAATAACTAAGTAAAATAGTTAAGAACTAATAATAAAACAAGGCAAATACAAATAACTCTACAACCAACCCGAAATAATTTTATTTTCAAATTACAATTTTCAAAATGTGATCCATTTTGTTGGATACATAATCGGCATCGCGTTTCAATAGATCTTCTTGCTGAAACTAAGTGATGAACTTTTATGTCTTCGCAAGCATGACTTATACGCCTTCTAAGATATTAGAGTTGGTTTATTATTAATTCTTAATTTACTTAGTTAATAAAAGTCTTTGAAATGCTACAAAAAAATAAATAATTAGTGGCAAAAGTTGTACTGTAAGTATATAACCTTTGACAATTTAGATAAATGAACTTTCGTTTGACAATAATTGTTTTTAGTGAAAGTTTTGATGAAAATATTTTTTTTTTAATAAAATATTCTTTCATAGACTTTTTCAATTTACTCGATAACTGTTACAGCTACGATCAAAATGCAATAGACGAAAAAGTTTCTAAATTGAACGTGGAATCCAAATTTTGGCAAATCAGCAGTCAGTGGCGCACCACAAAAAAGTTCTGGACGATAAAAGGGGGCCTGACCCCCGGAAAAATATCACCCTGTACGTTTTCAAATCGTTTATATATGTCAAAATTTGTGGACCATTATAGGTAATCTACCGTAAAAATTTGCATAAATTATCTTAAAAACTATAGGAGCTGCGTGGAAAACACTAAACAAAAACCAAAACATTGACACCCTGTATCTCAAAAACGAATCGATTCCCGACATATGTTTATATGACAAACTTCACTTAAAATAAGGTGCTCTATCAAATGCCAGAGTCCTGCTAGTATAAACTGACTCACCCTGTATAATAAAATTATTTCTTCAAATTAACAGACTGCTTTATATTGATAGTTGGTAACCAATCCCGCATCAGTTGTGGTAGAAACTACTACTGTATTACTGTTATTAACAAGTGGTAGTACTTACAGCTGAAGCTGCTGTTTTCTTTCAATTTGTATTCCTAATTTTGAATTAGTAGTGTTCATTTAATTAAAGAAAATAAAATTTTATTTTGATTTAGCAATTTTAATTAACCTAAATACTAAATTAGGCAAACATTGAAATTTCGTGAGGTATTAAAGAAAACAGTTGTAGACAGCGTACATGAACTACATATTATAATCGATTTTTTAATTGAATGTTTTATTTTACCAACGCTGTTTCAGTTCTTTAATAAAAAATTACCACTGTTTATGACCGAGTTTAAAATTGCATGTTTCAAGATATCATCGAAAAACATTGCCCAATATACAGGATGTATTATTTTTTAGAAAACATTCATTTATCTGAATTGATATCAAAATTTAAGTTCTTTTTTGATCACAAATAACATTTGTTAATTTCTGCGTGTAAGTCATTTTCTTTTACGTACATTATATAGTACCATCTACTCCTAAGTTAAATTAAAAGTTGGATAGATAAAACTTATTTATATCTTGATAAAGTAAGAAGTGATAGTAAAAGTAAAAACTAACTGTTTAAAGAAGATGCCTGCTGAAAAGTATCGGCATAGGTCGAACTTTCTTAAGCTTTCAGTTCAAAGGAGTAAAAGTAAAAGAGAGAGAAAGTTCAAAAACAATTTGAACGATACATAAGTTTGTGTTGATAGAAGTTTTTTTGCAGTTCCTCATAGTCGTCTCCTGAGTCTGCCGAATGTACGGAATAAATCAATTATCAGAGAAGCACTTTTACGAATTTTTTACGATTAAAAGTATGATTTTAGCCCAAATTTTTACCGAGAAAACAGAAATTAACGTTTTCATATCAAATGCATCTTCCCGAATCCTGTATATATTTACAATTTAAGCTTGCTTTCATGAATACATCGATACAGTGGTAACAGGTATATCTGTGACAGAATTGGAGTTTTAATTAAATTGAATTATATGTAATTTAAAAGGTCACATTTATTTTAATTAACAGCCCTCATATTTAACAGTTTTTTCTCAAAATATATATTTTTTGCATATTTTAATTCACCAAAAATTTTGAGGAATGGAAAAGAACCCCAATTGAAAATTAAAACACAAACAGGTTGTACAGGTTTTAACAGAAACATTTTCTTTATCAAATTAAATGTTCAAATTGATGTTATGACATGGTGTAGATAGTTTGCAAATGTCTCAGACGAACGAATGGGTGGATCGATATATCATGGATGTGTAGACGTGACCAGTTTGAATAGCTTGTTCGCTCACTGGATCAAAGCTCCTTAGACATTTTTGCGGTATAAAATGCTCATATATTTGACGTAACTCTACAAAGATTACAGATATTTAGGGGGAGTCACAACATTACATCCAGCAGTCAGACACCTAGGTGGTCATTTTCAACAAAGTCCTTTCCATTAATACCGAAATATGATTTTACCTTATTGAATTGTTTCACTGACCACATTTATTCATAAATGAGTTTACTAGTCGTAGCACTTTATTTATTGTCGAATCGGTAGCTCAGATTTTCAGTTTCAGTAGTGTTTCTTTCGCTTAACCCAGAGGCCGTGAGTTCAAATCCCCCTAGTTTAAATTACATTTTCTAGTCGTATATTAAAGTCTGCTTTCAGGGATGGGTTGGCAATCTTTCAGGAGTGCGTGTCTGCGGTGGGAAGAATGTCAGATTTGTGTTAATGTGAGAGATTAAATCGGTTGATGTTTGACTTGTCCCCCTAAGTAATGAGGTTTTCCAGTTTTCCCCCATTTCAGCACTGAATGGTGGTTAGGATGTAAGTCGTTTCTGAAGTGCAATTGCGACCTACTACGAGAAACGGACCAAATATCGAGACCTTCTCTTCGAATTCCGCAGACTACATCCAGAAGATACTGTGAAGCTTGTGGTACTGATAATAAGAGCCCTCGGTGGAGCAAGAGATACACTGCTTTCAGAACTGAAGATCATACCGGTATACCGAAATTCGGCAGATCTTCTAGCCGGAATAATGTAGGAGGCGGTCATTCTGGGTTCATTACTTACTCATGGCACAGGATCCCCAGACTCAATAGTTATTCACCCCACGGACGTGGGGAATAACTACTGACTACCACCAGCGGGCAACCCTAATAATCGTAGCCAGGGAACCGGTCGACTGGATTTTAACAAAAAAAGAATAATAATAATAATAATAATAATAATAATAATAAATTCAGCTGAAAGCCCCAGTTAAACCTGCAGAAGGCCGTAATCTTCTGCAGCTGCATAAGGATAAGCCATTGCACGGTCTCTTCTATAAGAGCCTTGAAGACCATGGCTTATCCGAAAGGCTGACCTTTGCCTTCTTAAAGTCAGCGGGGCTTAAGTCGGAGACCGAGGGATTCATAATGGCTTGCCAGGATGGTGTATTTAACACCCTCGTCTATCGAAGCCGTGTCATGGGTATGGCCGTGTCAGCCCTGATGTCAACTGCAGGGCCTGCCATAGGGCACCGGAGACAATTACGCATCTGCTCTCCGCTTGCTCGGCATATGCTGTCTCGGCCTATATCTATAGACACAATGCGGCTTTACGAGTGCTCTACTACTTTCTGCGGCACTCGTATGAGATAGATGAAACACCAGTGCTGCCATACGCTCCGGGGGATATTGAGTCCGTTGTGGGGAATGAGAAGTGCCGAATTTATTGGAACTACTCATTTCCCACGCTCAGGCAGATTCGACCCAATAAGCCTGATGTAGTCCTCCTCGACCACCAGCTCAAGACAATGTTTGTCATCGAGTTCTCGGCTCCTGCCGAGAACAACGTTGTCTTGAAAGAGGAGGAGAAACGGGCGAAATATCGAGACCTTCTCTTCGAACTCCGCAGACTCCATCCAGAACATACTGTGAAGCTTGTGGTGTTGATAATAGGAGCCCTCGGTGGAGCAAGAGATACACTGCTTTCGGAACTGAAGATCTTACCGGCATGCCGAAACTCGGCAGATCTTTTAGCCGGAAGAATGCAGAAGGCGGTCATTCTGGGCTCATTACTCAGTAGTTACTTACCTCACGGACGTGAGGAGTAGCTACTGATTACCACCAGCGGCCGACCCTGAGAATCGGAGCCAGGGAACCGGCCGACTGGATTTTAACAAAAAAAAAAAATTATAATAATAATAATAATATGCCGCCCTCCCTTCCATTTCCTTCTCACATTTTCGGGCTGAGCTGAACCATTCTACAAGGATCACTCTGTTGTTTGATCAGCTTTTCTTACTCATTTACTTCACTATTTTAATTAATTTTGTAGGTACTGAGGATACGATTTTTCTCATTTCATAAACTTCATGATTTGTTAACAATAATTAACATACACTTTGACTTCAAGGAACCCTACAGAAAATAATATATTGTAATCGAGAGAATAGTAAGCTATTCTATTTCTGAATTAACTGTCCACATAAAATAGTATTAAACATGCACATAACTAATGGCTATTCCGTTTAATAGTAATGAGGTAATATGAAACGAAATTTGGCTACAAGACGGTACATCACCACCATACTGTGGAGTACCTAATCATGATTGCTTTAATGCAGCTTTTAGTTATGGGTAAAGTAGGGTGTCATATGGTGCCTATATTCAATGTAAATTTAGGTACTCAATGTTATTTTAATGCCAAGGTCGCCTTCACAAATCTATCCAACTATACAGGGTGTCTCACGGTGACTACCCATTAGAATATTTCAAAGACTACTTCGATTTGAATTTTGAAAATTTTGAATATCGGGTTTTTGGGCATGTCCCCTTCAAATAAAATAATGGCGCCCATGTAGAACTAGCGACCCACCAGCCATAAGTTGTTTTTTTCATTTTTTCAAATGGAACCCGCTGAATGTTTTTCCATGGACTGGTGCACAATTCTCTAGTTGTTTGTTTGGAAGTTCGGCTAAGAATTTCAGAGCCATCCTCGCAAGAAATTAAATGATTTTAGGTGATTACACAAAAAATAGTAGGTTGATATCTGTAAGTGTTTTCGAATTAACAATTTTTTAAAAAGCACTCGCATTTATCAGAGTAAAGCATTACAGTACGCTTAGACGACTTATAGCGCGAATACTGATGCCTCTATAGATGTCTACCCCTAGAAGGAAGCGAGATAGACCGGCGATTTTACTCCAATATAGATAGGACAGCAGACCGGCAGGCGACATAAAGAATAGTGACGAAATGTTCAGTTATAATACTGTACTCGCCTAATCGAGTAGCGCTCATTTGATAGGACCATCGACGCGCTTATAATTATGTTTCATATACCGGGTGTTCTACATAAAAGTTCTCAGCCTCGTATCTCGGCAACGGAAAGACCTATTTTGATTTTGAAAAAAAACAGACGATAGAGTTCATCTATGGCTTCGTCACGGAGTTCAACTTGATTTTTTTTTTCAGAGCAAATTGGAGATGGCGCTGAAATCGAAAGAAATTTTTCGTTGCCAGGAAATTTGTAACAAGGTTTATCTGATACTTTGTTCAATTCTGAACAATTTGTATGAAATGACTATTTTTCAAAAACTTAATAGTTTCAGAGATATCGAGTACTTCATTTGGTGAGGCCCCAACTCAAGCGTATTTTAGTGTCGAAACAATAGTTATTCAAGTCAATTTAATAGCTCTTTTTAAGAAATAGTGAAATAATATGTATTTCAGTAAAATATGGCAAAAGTTTTTTAAATACCTAATTAATTTTGTACATACATACACTCAGGATTTATTTTAGGACAAGCGTACAAATAATTATGAATTATTATACAAAATGAATTAGGTATTTTACAGAAATACATATTATTTTACTATTCCTTAAAAAGAGCTAATAAATTGACTTGGTAATAATTCGAGACTCTAAAATACGGTTGAGTTTGGGCCTCATCAAATAAAGAGCCCGATATCTCTGAAACTATTAAGTTTTTGAAATATAGTCATGTGACAAAAATTGTTTAGAATTGAACAAAGTATCGGATAAACCTTGTTGCAAATTTCCTGCCAACAAAAAATTTCTTTCGACTTCAGCGCCATCTCCAATTTGCTCTGAAAAAAAAATTAAATTAAAGTTCGTGACGAAGCCATAGATGAGCTCTATCGTCTGTTTTTTTCAAAATCAAAATATATCAAAATAATCAAAATCTCCGTTGCCAAGATGACTGAGGACTTTTATGTGGAACACCCGGCATGGTGTTATCATTTCCAATGTCTCCGATGGTAGCAAATATTGCGAAATCTGTAAAATTTTTACTTGTACATGTATACGTATAAAAGTTAATACTTAATAATAAAAAGTTAAGTTTCATTTCATACAAAGATCTTTCATTAATATTTATATGTTGAAAGGTCAATTAGTCAGAAAGGGGTGGTAATACCACCCCTATCCAAATCTCTCTAACTCTGTGACACATTGTACACTTCCTTCAGCATTCCTAGAAATGGGGTATTTGTATTCCCGACTCATTGTAATGGACGCAACGTCTACCAAATAGTCCAGCAGACCTCAGTATGCCTTTGCACCGACTGTGCACAGTTCGGACATATAATAACTAGCCGCCTGCTATGCAAGCAGGAATTTTGATGCAACTGCTGCGAAATTCTCTCCAAACAGAGAAAGAAACGTACTAGTAAGTCGTTTTGTGGAAATATCTCCAGAATTGGTTTATAGTGCATCCTAGAAAGAAATTCTAGTGCATATAAAGAAAGAAATAAATTAATATCAAGGCAGCGTGAAATTAAAAATAAGAATACGGCGAAGTACCTACGAAGAGGTTGACAAATAATCTATTTTATTATTTGGTGTTCAAAAACAGCAGAATAAATTTAGGTCTGGACGTTGAAGTCAACACATAAATGTAAATATAAAAAGTAAACTAAATTAATTTTTATTATGTAAATCTTTGCACAGGTTTTAAAAATATCACAATCTTGAAAACAGTTTTAGGGATTCGAAAAAAAAAATGTTTAAATTTAAAAAGATTGGGCGACCCAGATGTTTGTCCTAAACATTTTTTTAAAATAACGTTATGCTGAAACTACTGCTTCAAATAAACAAATTTTACAAAGGACTTAAAAAGTTTATTTTCCGTCGTTCCTTCGGCATAAATGTATACTTCGTTATTTCTTATTTATTTCTAGTTTGTTTTATATTATCTTATTTAACTACATATAATAATCATTGACTGATGAAATCAACTGACTGACTCAGGTAAAAAGATAAAAGCAATAAAAAATCAGTAATATAATTTCATGAGCATTTAGATAAAGCAAATATGCTTAAATTAAATATTATTCATATTTTGATTGTTCTAAGATGGGATAGATATGAATGTCTGGGTGATTCTAAGAATAAATATCTTATAATCAGGATAACCTGGTATGTTTTGAATATTTTGAATCTGGTTCAGATTCTACCATAATCAAGATTATACTGCAGTTAATGCGTTCAGTTCGCCAGTAGATATTAGAATATTGACTGAAATACATTGTTTAACAGTTTTTTGACCCAATATGCATCTTCTTTGCTCCGAATTCCAATGTTACATGTTACGGATTAGGAAAACATGAGAATATGTATTGAAAATATTTGTTTTTTAAGGGCTAACATCATTTAGAATTTGTCAAAAATACATAATAAATACACACATATACATAATAAATATAAAAATAACTTAACTTCCATTCTTTATATAAATAAAGGTTTTAAATTGAGTCATCTGGATGACGTATTCCTGCGCATTAAATGCGAACATCTGATTGGTCCAAAGTTACCAGGTAACCTACTCCTTGATTGTAAAATATTTATTTTTTGGAAATTTTAATTGCTACATTAAACATTGCATTTAAATTATAATTGCTACATTAAATATTTTAATCTACTTTTAAGTGAAGTATTAAATATTTTAAATATACTAAACCACTTCAAAGTACGTCACTTTTTGAAATATGACCTTTCTTTCATCCAGGATGAACTCCCCTGTCTGTTGTCACGACGTACAAATTATACGACGTATTTAGTTGACAAACAGCGTGTTGGTAGCTCATAATTTTCGTGCGCTTTGAAGTTAAAACTGTAATCATCTGAGTCTTGCCTTGGCTAAGGTCAAACTGACAAAGTAAAATAATATCGCACAGGTAAAATATTTGAATTATTCTAATAAGTTTCTTTTATTATTAATTTTAAAATAAGAAAAGTACACCGTTGATTTTGGTAAGCGCGATTCCAATGATTTTTTTTATATATAGCATCCTAGATGTACTTGTTGAACCTATTACGATGATACGATTTTTTTTTTAAATCAATTTCTAGATCAATATTCTAGATTAACAATAATTATTAGAGTTTCCAATGCCCGCTATATCTTTTAAACGAAACCCAAATTCAATAAACTTGAAACATTTAAGACTCCATAAAAAAAAATTCTTCGATACAAATTGAAGAAATTTGGGCCACAGAGGTTTTAAGTGATGCTGAAGAATGCCACGATGTCAATTTTTTAATAAAAAAATCCCTAAAGTAATTTTCGAAAAAATTGATTGAAAAGGAAATCGTAGTAGGCTGAGGATTAGCAGCTGTACCATCGTAATAGGTTCAATAAGTATATCTAGGAGGCTAATATATATATATATAAAATATTTGTTATATATATATATATATATATATATATATAACAAATTTCATCAATTTGTATCGAAGAATAATTTTTTTATAGAGTCTTAAATGTTTCAAGTTTATTAAATTTGTGTTTCGCTTAAAAGATATAGCAGGCATTGGAAACTCTAATAATTATTGTTAATCTAGAATACTGTTCCTTTACTTACTTCACAAATTAATAATAACGTTAAAACAATACTTTACAGTAGTCCCCTATATCCCTAAATCCCTAAAGTTATTTAAAAATAATTGATTGAGAAAAAAATCGTAGTAGGCTGAGGATTAGCAGTTGGACCATCGTAATAGGTTCAACAAGTAGATCTAGGGAGCTAATATATACAAAAATTTGAATCGCGCTTACCAAAAATTTTTTAGAAGACTGTCCTGGTTCTTAATGGTTCACACTGTATGAAACAAATGAATGTATATATAAAATGATCAAATGTATTGTTCGCGTTGTTGAGTTCTACATTTAGAAATTCCAACTTTGCCCGATTCTTGTATACAGAATAAACTGAAAATTATATATTTGTATTAGGTAGTAAAAATGATCCCGAAATTTTTCAAACAATTTGTAATGTTTTTTTCTACATTTTCCCTACTTTTCTGACATTAAAGCTACACTAATTTGTTCAAACAAGAGCACCATTATCGAAAAGAGCTAAGCTAAACGAGAACAAATATTTAACTAAATTAAATTTTCAACGGACAGGTCCATAGCGAATGGTCTAATTATACAGATTATGTTGAAATTGAAAGTTTGTTCGGAATAAAATGCCGTAATTATGTATACCAGCGTTCCCAATTGGTTGGAATTATATATACAATTAATTTTTCTGGTGCACAGAATTCCCCTTAAAATTTATTACCCACTACAGATTTTATTCGAAAATACAAAAAGTTAAGAATGAATTTTAGGAATGTTCTTGAAGATCTACGATCAAAAGATAAATCCTCATTGAAACGAATTGTATTGAAAGCGTATATTTTCTTTTCTATAGAAAATCCTTTATACAGTGCGGTCGTAAATAATCCCCCCCCCCCAGCTAAGTTTCGAACCATATAAGATAGAGACACCGAACTAAAACTGAATAAATGGCATGAAGTATACTACTTTTTAGTTTAAAATTAAAACTGCAGATTTCAAAGATGGCGCTAGTGGCGCCATCAGCTTTAAAACTTTAAATAGCAAGGGTGGTCATGTGATACCTCATTTGAAAGGTTTTTTAATTCTCTATAAAACGGTGGCTTGATTTTTAAATTTCATTGACTAGTTCCGAAGTTATTAGCGTTTGAAAGTTTCTTGATAAATATGGCGAATAAATTATTTTATCTCATTTTCATTTAATTTTCGCACAAGAATGTCATTAGTAAAGATTTTTAAATGGATAAATATTTTATTACTACAACCACAAATAATACGTGAAAAAATAAAAGAAATAATCAAACAAGGATTATTCGCCATATTTATCAAATAACTTTCAAACGCTAATAACTCCGGAACTAGTCAATGAAATTTAAAAATCAAGCCACCGTTTTATAGAGAATTAAAAAACCTTTCAAATGAGGTATCACATGACCACCCTTGCTATTTAAAGTTTTAAAGTTGATGGCACCACTAGCGCCATCTTTGAAAACTGCAGTTTTAATTTTGAACTAAAAAGTAGTATACTTCATGCCATTTAATTCAGTTTTAGTCCGGTGTCTCTATCTTATCTGGTTCGAAAATTAGCTGGGGGGGGGGTTATTTACGACCGCACTGTATATTCTAGGTTATAAATTTAATTGTTTTTCAGATATATTTGTATGATACGCTAATCTAGGATATATGTATTTTATAATTCTACATACAGTGTGACAGATTCATGGTATATACCCCTCTTTCCCTCCCTCTTTTTTTAGTTACAATTTTTAAATTTGGCATGACTGAAATACTTATTAAATAAAAATCACGGTTTGACATAAAAATTACCTTTTTTCCGTTTCCGATTTCACCGGAAGTAATACCAACTCTGTATTTTTATATGGAACACCCTGTATACTCCACTTAAATTATTATTAATGTATTATATCACTATACTTTTTATTGGACTGAATGAAAAAATTATATAAATATCCGCTAAAACAATTTTCTATTACATCCGGACATTTTACCCATTTACAGAAATATTCTTAAATCAGGTATTGCAAATTGTAATCTTATGAATCCATGAGATCACCTTGTTGTAAGGTGTGTACTGTAATAAAGAATTACTTACGTTGGTTCTTATAGCCTACCTTGGCAGATTGTGATATTTCTATTGCTTTTACTTGTTGTTTTTTCTTTATTCGTGTAACGGTTTTGTAGGTATAAACTAAACCAAGACGCTTACACAATATCAAGATTATTTATTAAGTCCTCTGAAGGTATTTGAACCAAATATGAATGACCGCCTAAATAGGCACAATGTCTTGCTTCAAAACACAAAAGCCATTTGAGATTTATTGCTAGAATAAGAAGTCTAAACTTGCGAGAGCAACACCATTTTACGGTTCTCTAATATCTAATATGAGTGAATTTACCTAAAAAAAATAAAACAAAATCTTCTAGATTGCTTCCGACAACCATTAATCGTTAAAGAATTATCACAATACAATATCCACTTTAAATTACACCCATGAATTTCATTCACTTTGAGAAAGTAAATATCTTTGAAAATAGATGGAAGGAAATCATTTGGCTCAAGTAATGAAAAAGTTCATTGGGGTGAGAATACAATATAAGCTATTCCGCCCGATCCTATCTAACTTTGACATATTCCCTTTAAGCGGCTGATCTTAACACTAATATACTTTAGCTGCCTGACATAACATTTATCGAGAACGTTTCAATCCTTTTTGTCAGTTATTTTATGCTGAGGATATCTAACAGCTTTTGATTTTGCAAATGGCTATAAAATTATAAAACATAGCAATTTGCAAAATCCGCTGAAACTGGATAATTATTTATGTATATTATTATTATCGGTATTGTACTTTTTAATTGTTTTTGTGTCTGTGTATTAGAAAATATGATAATATAAGTAGCATTTAATAAATCATATAACGAAGTAATTTAGAAAATACACTGAGGGAAATAAATGTTTCATAGAAAAATGATAAACTACACATTACTAAAGAAGTTTCTATATTGAAACAAGTTGCGGAATGCCAAGAAAATCTATTAAGAGAAAGTAGACCTAGTAGTGTCGCTGCAATATCGACTGTAGGAACCCTCATTCACTGAAGAAGAAAGGTTGCTGAGACATATGGATCAGTCTAATCGTGATATTATATATGAACAATAATAATAATTATACAATAAAGTACTGTAGTATAAATGATGTACATACAAAAATTTATAGCCTTATTGCACATCTGAATAAACTCAAAAATTGTATTTCTTTTATTGTACTGAGTGAAACTCCGATCTTCAACATTTAGAAATTAATTTATTTAAAACTGCTTATAACATAATAGTAGTATTAATATAATAGTTATTAGTAGGTATTGAAGTTTAAATAAAAAAATGTGTAAATATCTTTTACTGACACATAATATACCGGGTGTCAACGGATCTATTAGACAAGCCATAACTTCTAGAGTATTGGATGTATCAAAATGAGATTTGGTATAGGTAAATGGTAGAGGAAGAGGAAAGTTTTTGCATATTTTTCACGTTTAGGTTACTTCCGGTTTCACCGGAAATGGCTTCAATTTTGAATTTTTAAATGGAACACCCTATATATTTTTACATATTTGAATTTCTGAGACAATTTTGGACTAGAAAATGACATTAAAACTTTTAAAGTATAATACTCGTATACGAATTTATTAAAAACTTCACTGAAGTAAATGTATTTTATGAGCTTATTTTTAATCCAATCACAATGAATTTAGTATCGTTGGATTCGCAAAAAGAAATCCCTTTTTGAAAAGTGCTTGTCTAAAAAGTGTTGGCATTTGAAAAAAAATAGTTAGATATAAAAAAGTAATTTTGCCAACTTGTCTCATTCCTATCTATCACACTAATCACTAAAACTTTGCGATTACATTTTTCTGACATCATCTAAGGCCTTCAGATTAGTTTGCGCTCAATCATGGCCACCTAGATGCAATATTAAAAATGGCTCTAAAAAAATCAAGTGGGCGAAAAAACTTTTTAAAATGTCATTTTCTAGTCCAAAATTGTCTCAGAAATTCAAATATGTAAAAATATACAGGGTGTTCCATTTAAAAATTCAAAATTGAAGCCATTTCCGGTGAAACCGGAAGTAACCTAAACGTGAAAAATATGCAAAAACTTTCCTCTTCCTCTACCATTTACCTATACCAAATCTCATTTTGATACATCCAGTACTCTAGAAGTTATGGCTTGTCTAATAGATCCGTTGACACCCGGTAGATGCAATAAATATGTTCATTCGTATGTTGCTTATGTGTTATTTAAAATATTATCATAAAATCTATAAAATCATAAGGTTTACAAATATTCTGATAACTTTGATAAAATCTACAACGAATATTAATGTATAAGAATTACATCCAAAATAATTATTACTTGATTATAATGGGCCTATTCTTGATCTGTTTATATAGTTAATCTAGCAGACAATTCCCAAGGATTTTTAATAAATCTCTACTAAATCTTTGCGAAACGTATTGTAATAAAATATGATTTACTGTAGGATTGCACGTACCTTATAAGCCAGGGCTACCTAAACCGATCCTGCCGCGCAATAATATGTAAATTTATATGGCCTCGTCCTTTGTCCTAGGCAATCCGGTAAATATATCAGCCTTGTATATTCATACAAAAATGTTTAAATTAATTAATCCTGAAAGAACTAGAATAAATAGAGGACCATTTTTAAAGTTTCAGTTAAATGCCTTTATAACCAAAAAAAAAGCATAAATCTTAATATCCGGATGTTATAACAAAATTGAGGAAAGTGTTTCATATAAACAATTGTAGATGAACGCTTCATTTTCAAAATACCTACAATGTAATGAAATTGAAAAAAAAATTAAGTTAATTCTGTTGTATGTGGTCATTAAACTTCTGAATAAAATAATCCAAGAATATTTACAGTCTCTCCAAAATTATTTTGTCAACTTATTTAAGAAGATTCCACCCAATTTCTAGTTTATAGACGGCAAAGCATATGTGATCAGTGATGAGTTTCATCTTGCTCAGTTCTCTTCTCTAATTAAGTTAATTGGGAGCTCAATACAATGTACGTGCAATATACGGAGTGTCCGCATGAAAAGTTCGGATATGTTTATTTCTGGTACCTTGAGTTACAGACTTATTAGTGCCTCGGAAGAGTACAACAGGTTCTTTACTCCGCTCGTTTTGTACATTTCTTTAAAAGATATGTTGATGCCATATTTATGGCAGTTGACAAAGATAAGTGTCAAATAGTATTAGATACTTTTAATGACTTCCATCCGAGATTGCAGTTTACAATAGAAAAGGAAACCAACAATACATTAGCATTTTTGGACGTGTTAGTTGTTAGGCAAAATATTGGTAGACTTGTAACAGGTTGGTGCCACAAACCAACTTTTTCCCAGAGATTTCTGAATTTCCATTCACAACATACTTTTAGTCAGAAAATAAATATAATAAACAATTTAAGAGACAGAGCATTTAGGCTTTCAAGTAAATGTTTCTGGGAAAACAATTTAAATTATATACATAAAATACTTGTGAAAAATAATTATCCACCTAAATTATTAAAAAAAATTCTTCATTACAATATACCACATAGCAATAACAACATACAAACTCCAACAGACATAAAATACTTGAAGATACCATATATTGAGAATCTCTCGGAAAGATTAAAACAAACATTTTCCCGGGACACTGATAGGTTCAAGATTGTTTTTAAAAGTGAAAACACTATCAAAAAAAATTTCTTTACGAAATTAAAATCTAGTACCCCAATGGAGCTACAGTCAGACGTGATATATCAGATACCTTGCAATATGTGTGAAAAGAGTTATATAGGGTAGACAGGCAGATACCTAAAGTAGAGACTAAGGGAACATAAAAATGATAATAGGAATGCATTAGAAAAGACCAATCCTACTCAACTAGTAGAACATGTGTATTGGCCACACTTTCAATTTTGATGACAATAAAATAATTGGGAAACAAAACTTTTTAAAAAAGAGGCTGCTTCATGAAATGATAGCTATAAAGAAGAATGAAAAATGCGTTAATAAACGAACGGACATCGAGGACTTAAATTCAGTTTACTTTAATATTAAGAAAGCAAAAAGGTAGTGTACATACTCTAACATATTATTCTTATTTTGTGTTTTGTTGGATCCTTTTTATGATTTTTTTTTTATATAGTATGTTTATCTGAATATAGGTACCGTGTTGCTATGGACAATATTTTAAAATCATTCAACTTGGATACTGCGAGTAGACTAGATAATAAAGATTTATATTGTTTGTTAAACAAAGTTTCCTGGTGTATGGTTGTTTTAATTGTTTAGGGAGCTCCTACTTAGTAATGTCCGAATGTTTAATATTTTTTTAGACTACAAAAACCAAACTATAATTGTAAGTACCTAATTTTAATTAGGGTTTTGTGTACAATATTTTAATATTATATATATGTGTGGGGTGTACGTGTACATGTAACTGTGTATACATGTATGGTTACATCCGTTGAATTGATGTAATGTTTGTTTTTTGTTTCTTGTTTTCTACATGTGTTTTTTGTAAATGTTAGTGTCCTGAGGATGTTTATAAAATAAACAAAGCGTCGACTTATTAAAAAACTTGGTTTTTATGTTAAATACTGATCCCTGTACCCACAAAAATTCACCTATACATAGTTAAATTTGGATCACCAATCTCTAGAAGAAAGTAATGCAGAATAATTTGCTTTCATTGAATACTAAATAATAACATGTCTCTCGTAAGTGTCTCATGTTTTACCAGATATTCACCAGATCCTTAATAATTTATCCACATTCAAAATTAGCTCCAAGGTAAATCGGGTCTACATATTTCATTTCTGGCATCAGGGTTGACCGAAAGTCAATTCAGGAGACAAGAGGACAGTAAAACTAATACAATTTGAATCATTTCGATGATGCCATCTTGGTTGACGAAACTCGCGTCGAGTGAAGCATACTATTTTGGTGTTATGTGGAAAATTAGGTCAGTGCTATTTATTAATACATTAAATAAGAATATATCCGATACCGTTTTGATATTTTGTTTGTTATAGCAGTCTTTAAAGTCACTATAACATCTCCTTATAACAGGATCTCCACAGAAACGCCTGTAACATGAAGCCGCCTTTCTATTTACGATTCATTAAAGTGTTGGTTTTTATAAATAAATGAAATTTATAATTACATTTATTTTACTTATTTGAAGGAGATGCCGAAAACAACTACTCCACGGACAATATGTCCTGACTGGTGTTGCATTACTCCGACATCTCCATAGGAGTCGCCGATTTATTTTAGCTATTTTACTATTACACAAAAAATATAACACCTTGTTCACGGAACCATTTAGCGCCCTTGAGATTGTCTTCCCTCGGCGATAATTATTCTCTCAGAAACGCTAAAAAGATAATTCGCGGCATTGGGATACAAACCACTATTACTTAATGGCTTATTTGCCTTATTACTGAGTTGGAGTGTCCACTGATCACTACAACTCCAACTGAACACGATTCAAACTTTAATAATGCCAACTTACTTCACGTACTTGGATTCAATAGAAAAAACTATAAAATCCTTTAAAATCACCAATATATGGACATAGATTACTTGCCGCTGCATATAGGTAGAGGAAGAGTTGTTAAATCTCGAATAATTTTAATTTGAAGAATCATATTGGAATCATTCTGAATCAATCACTGAATTATACTCATAATATACAATCTTGTTTCATTTTCCAAATGTTTTTAGGTTTGGATAATAAAAGCCAATAAATAATATCCACTGGTATTCCTGGCAAGAGGCAAAATTCCCTTTACGCCGAGCTTAACAATCAGACACATATCCTGTTAAAACATCATTAGTTTACCTATATTTCGGCAGTGTTTATACGAAAGTAGCAATATTATGTGCGGGCAACGGTTATTATTAATTAAAGCTCGAATTCGACAAGTTGCTCGGTTAATTAAATAACAAACTGGTCCTCTGCTTAAGCACGAGCGTAACCATCTTGACAAAGGTCAACACATTATAAGTATTTCGCCTTTCTATATATAGAATGCGAGGGACAATTTCTCAAAAGCACGTCAAAGAATTATTTCAGTTATGACCTTGCTTAATATCCTTATTAAATATTAAATGAATCAGGGCATACGCTGTCAAGGACTAATAGCATTTGCTCCTGATATACTGACCACAGTTTCTGATAAGAGAACATGTATAGGTAGGTATGAGAGGAATGTTTCTCTCATACACATTACGTTTCACGCATATCTAGATAACAATTCATATAAATATGTTTAAGCATACAAAAACAATAAGTATATCAATGCCTCTACCATTAAGTAAAATTTCCTATAGCTATAAGTCTTTAATTTATAATCTTGTAAAACTACCCTGTATACAGGGTGTCTAATGTAAGATTCATTGTTCCAGATCTCTCTTATTTAACATTTTAGAAAAAAATTTTTATAAAAGTTTTATCGAATTATGTAGACCATCTTCAGAAAATATTTTTCATTATACCGGGTGTTTAGTTTGGCCTGAGCGCTTGGCAATATTGTGACTTTCAAAAATAATAAGTATAGGTACTGACAATGAACCATATTTATTCGAATAAGTAAACACTAAGAATTTGTAATTAATGAAAAAGTAAAAAAAAAGTTATCTCTGGCGGGATTCGAACCTGCAAAATTTCAGTCCAGGTCCAGGTCCAAAAACTAGTCCACCGCCGCCTGCCGCTCAACCAACTAGTCCACCGGATGGCGTTTAATAATGTCTCTTAAAACGGTTATGTAAACTACACCTATTAACTTAAAACGATCTTTTATTGATATTTTAATTAAAAAAGCATTTCGCTTTATTATTTTGGTAATCAGAAGTGTTTGACAGTCAGTACTATCGATTCCGTTACCAATATTTCTCATAGTGTGCCCTGGGAATATAAAATTCAATGAAATGTAATAGCCCATGTTAATTGCCATTAGTCAACTGAACTGGGAAACCCGGTATATATGAAACGAATCCACATTTCACAATTTAACTTTTAAAAATGAAGCTACATAAGCAGTTGAAATTGAAAATTAACTTTAAATAGACCCATGCCAATGTCACTTTATTTTAAAGTTGATGATGAAATTCACCCTCATTAGGTTATTTTCAAAGCTGCAAGTGCAGGCAAAGTCCGCACGCACAAATAAGTATCGAACACTCGATTCGACACCTTTGTCTTGAGACCGTTTTCCGAAATAGACAGGAAGTGCAAGTAAATCGCCAAGTCTATATGAATCTCCATACACACAACTTACTACTTGCCAAATACTTTGCAATTACTTGTCAAGTATCGCGTAGTAAATTTTTTCGACCATATGACATCATATTATACTGATTAAAAATGGTGACTACATATTTAATATTTTTGTTCCTGTAGGAAGCTAATCTCAACGTATTTATTTTAAATTAAATACGCTACATATTTTCGCAGATTTGGATACAGCGTTTTTTCACTTTTACAATTATGTAATATAGGTGTTTATATATAGCATCTTTAACTGATGAATGATTAAGCTCGTTTTTCCGAAAGAACTTTTTAACTAAAGTGCTTGAAGCCTTCATAGCGTTTAAGGAACGATAACACATTACAAATCTTATTTACAGGTAGATATGCAAGAACGCATTTCCGAATTATGTAAACATATACGGAGAAGTGGTCAAATAGAGCTATTATTTTCAATCCTTATAGAGAGTGACATCATAAAACCGAAATCAAAATTTTTTGGCAAAAACACAAAATCAAAGTTTTTGTGTTTTTTGTGTTCTTGGTAATCGTTTGGACTTTAGTGAGCAATACGAAACACTGGACGAAAGAAAACCGCGAAAAACGATAGTCTGAATTTTTAAAAAAATTATATATTGAAGTTGAAGTATTGAAGGTGGATTTTTAGGGACAAAACGTTTTAATTTGCTTTAGGCCATGGCAGCATAGTGTCAGGAGACGACATAGAGACTTCCAAAAATGTAATAAAATTTCCAGGACCGAATTTACACAATTTTAATTGAATACGGCCCGGGAAAGACAAAACCTTTCTGAAAAATATGATTATGCCATTCGAAATAGCACAAAAAGTTGCTGTGAAGAAGTGTTGTTCTTTTTTCAATATCTACTCAAATAAAGTTTAAATGAAATAAAAACAAATTTCCAAAATTTCTTATTCTTTCAAATACTTCAAAAACCAATCAAGTTGTCCTTGATATTTTGCAGCCATTATGTTGGTACCCTAATTGCCCTCATTTTGCCCCCATTTAACCGACTTCGTATCTCTTATCAATTCCGAGATCCCCCTGTTAGTACCGAATTTGAATCATCCTGTATATTTCTGAAAATATTAAAATGAAATGTCAAAAAATTAACAATTTTTTTGGTTGTACATACTTTTAAATGTTTTCCTAACATAAGGCTATGCATCATATGTAATATATGTAATATGTAATATGAAAAAAACGTGAGTTGCCAATAAACATAATAATAATGGAATTTTCTGAAAAATAGGAGTACCAAAATTTTACAGTGTCTAAGTAATGATAAGTATCATAAGTATCACAAGTAACTGCAAAAGAAACCACTCATTATAAATTATGATGGTACCTCTACACCTATTGGATAAGTCTTGCCCAATAATTGAGTGCGGTCAAAAAAACTCATGATAGAGGCTAATCCAAGTAAAGGAAGAAATATTGCTAACCAAAAGATGAACACAAAACAAGAAACCTCGTAGAAGAAATGAAGATGGCAAAAAGTATGCATTGAACGAAATGGGTCCAAAAAGAACTTGTGGTTCAAGAAATCGCATAATTTTATAAATGTTTGAATCTAGCGATAGATTCATCATCATCAGTAATTTACAAGTCCTAACCAAGGCCTGAAAATTATTGTATAATGAACCAAAGTGAATTAGCTACCTACATCTCGCATATTTATTGTATTCACGCTCTAGATATTTAATGCTTCACATTTTGCTTTATTAAAGTCCTGTATAGCTTCCCTCAAGAAAACCATTATTAAACGAAATGAAAAGAAAAAGCAATTCTCTTTATGAAAACGTTGTGCAATGCAATGGAAGACGAATTCAGCTAAAATTGTTAAATTTCCGACTTATTTTGAACCATGAAATAATTTTAAATAAATACGAACATAAAATAGTTGGTAAGCCACAAATATTCCACGAGGACAATAACGGGGTTGTTAAATTTAAGAAAATGAAGCTGCTCAAACGACTCTGCAATTTAAATTGGAAGAATGAAGTAATTTACAGTTTCCAAAAAGATTAACATAAATGCTTTATGTTAAAAATCTTGGCACAAGAACGCAATGGTTGTTTTATTTCCATTTTATGTGTGAAACTAATTTAGACTAATTGCTTCTTACTTACTGTATACATTGCGTACGGCTTTTCACTTACCAATTACATACCAAATTAATAAATATACCTAATGATTTATAATTCTCTTTTTCAAGATTTGTTCTTGCGCAAGTGACATGGTAGGTACTAGAGGATTTTTGAGCTGTATCTAATGTCATTTGTCACAATTAATTTTAAGATTTTAATTTGACGAGTAATTTATTTATTTATTTATTGTAGTTACACCAACCCACAGTACAAGACCAATTATGGGATGGGAGTTTACAGAGACAGTTAAAATATATACAATATATACATAACACATATACAGGGTGGGTTTTTGAAAACGAAACAGAGCGAATAACTCTAAGGAAAATTATTTTTTCGAAAAACGCCGAGACAGGTCGATTTTTGATCAAAAGGGGACATCTTTTCCCATACTTTTGATGCTCCAGTCTCACCCCCCTAGGGAGGGGGGGCAACCCTCCCAAATATCTTAATAGGGAAGGAGGGTTAAATGGCACATCATTTGAAAGGTACTTCAATTCTCTACACAACCCTGTATTAGTTTTTTAATTTGACTGGTTAGTTTTGAAGATAAAGGTTGTTAATAAAAAACTACTTTTTACGGTTTTATTTGAAAACTTTTTCTACATCAGCCAATTAAATATTCAAATTGATGACCTCCAGCCTCCATATAATAGTATAAGTTTTACACAATACGATCACGTACGTTTTGCAATATTTCTGGAGTAACTTGGCGGCATTCATTAATAATGCGTTGGCGTAGATCTTCAAGGGAAGTAGGTGGAGTGGCATAAATTTTGGACTTTAAATGACCCCACAAGAAAAAATCCAAAGGGGACAAATCCGGCGATCGCGCAGGCCACTCTATGACGCGTCTTCTCCCAATCCACTGATTTGCAAACGTACGATCGAGATACTGCCGAACAGGCAAGGCGTAGTGAGGAGGGGCTCCATCCTGTTGGAATATCAACTGGTCTTCTAGATAATTTTCATTATTCTCTATAATGTGTATCAGCTCTGGATAAATGGAGTTTTCCAACAAATCCAGGTACATCTCTCCGGTGAGATTACCTGGTAAGAAAAAAGGACCAAGAATGTGGTCACCAAAAATTCCAGCCCATACATTTAATTTTTCCTGATGTTGTGTATGAGTCTCATAAAATATCCTGGGATTAGAATCGGACCAATAACGACAATTGTGACGATTGACATTGCCATTAACAGTAAATGAACACTCATCCGAGAAGCAGATATTAAAAATTAAATCTGGATTGTTAATAGCTCGTTCACTCATTACTTCACAAAATTGTAGTCGGCGGTCAAAGTCATCTCCATTAAGTTCATGTGCAAGGTGAATCTTATAGGGATGGAATTTATGATGCTTCAAAGTTTTACGAATTTTGTTTCGCCCAAAACCTGATTCAGCTGCCATTTGCCTCGTACTCGTTCTAGGATTTATAGCAACATGGCCTAGAATAGCTACATCTTCTGCTTCATTTCTTTCGGGGTGTCGCTTTTTATTACTTACAGATCCGGTCTCCTGAAATTTGGTCACTAACTCCAAAATGTACTTCCTGTGAACATTTTTACCCAAGTGTTGCTGATTAAATATTTCTGCTGTCCTATTAGCACTCCGATTATTTGCATAAAAAAGAGCAATTATTTCCACTCTTTCTGGAATCGAATAAACCATAATGTCGACAAACTGTACAGGTAACAATAAAATAATAATTCACTCAATACCCGTTCTGATTGTATTATTTATTATTTCAATTTACTGCGAATAATAAAAGGAAATGTCACTCTGACATAAGGGGTGACACTCATGGACGACTATTGTATGGAGGCTGGAAATCATCAATTTGAATATTTAATTGGCTGATGTAGAAAAAGTTTTCAAATAAAACCGTAAAAAGTAGTTTTTTATTAACAACCTTTATCTTCAAAACTAACCAGTCAAATTAAAAAACTAATACAGGGTTGTGTAGAGAATTGAAGTACCTTTCAAATGATGTGTCATTTAACCCTCCTTCCCTATTAAGATATTTGGGGGGGTTGCCCCCCCTCCCTAGGGGGGGTGAGACTGGAGCATCAAAAGTATGGGAAAAGATGTCCCCTTTTGATCAAAAATCGACCTGTCTCGGCGTTTTTCGAAAAAATAGTTTTCCTGAGAGTTATTCGCTCTGTTTCGTTTTCAAAAACCCACCCTGTACATATTCGTACAATACACATATATTAATTATCTGTTGTGAAAAATTTTCTTGATATCAGTAATTCTACAGTTAAATATATCAAGCTGTTCCTGTGTAGACATATAATTCTCACACATAGAGTGCAACGGCGAGTATGTCAAGGCATTTGTTCTTAAGACCCCAAGATAAAAAGTTTTCCAGTTTTTAGTTGTCTCTACAGAGGGTGCGTGAAACTTTAACATAGCCACAATGCTTGGACAGTCAATAACATTATGGATTACCTTATGCAAAAATATTATAGAATTAAGCTTCCGTCGATCAGAGAGACTAAGAAATGAAAATCTACTTAATAATTGCGCTTGAGGAAAGCCAATAGCTGGGTACACGTTAACAACTTTATAAGACAAAAACTTCAGAAAGCGACGCTGAATGTTCTCAATGCCATCACAGTATTTCTTGTAACATGGATACAAATAAGTGATCCATATTCAAGCTTACTTTTTACAAATGATTTGTTTAGCAAATTTAATAACTGCACATCATCAAAACTCCTAAAAAATTTAATTAGGAAACCCAAACTTTTGTAAGCAGATGCTCTTTCAAAAAAAAAAAAAATATATTTGATAAATTAACTAAATTTCATCAGAAGTATTTCAGTTTTATACAAAATTCTGTAACACTACATGCCATATTTTAAAATATGTCTAAATAAAATAATTATTATAATGAAATTTAAAAGAAATTAAACACTTAACTAGCTTTTTCCTAAACGTTTCGAGTTGATCCTCAACTCTTCGTCAGTAGAACGTTTGTGCGATAAGAACTCTTTGTATGATAAAAAAATACTTCTTATCATACAAAGAGTTCTTATCGTACAAACGTTCTACTGACGAAGAGTTGAGGATGAAAATACCACAAGTTTTCCTTTAGGCGTCAAACTCTCAAAATTCTATAAATAAATTATGACATTAGGCTCCTTCGTAGTGTTCGTTTCATATATTCACAGGAAAAAATATAATGACATTAAAATTATTCTATATTAATTTTTCCTTGGTGTGAAATTTTTTTACCGATTGTCCCAAGTGCACAAATTAATTACCGAAATTATTTTCGCTGTGGTGATATTTTTAGAAAATTATCCCTCGTTATCAACTTGGGATGATTTTCAAAATATTCGCCACCTGCAAAACATTTCATCATTGTATTGTGTATTTTCTCAAGCGCAATAATTTTTCACTTGGGATATTAGAAATGATTATATAACTCATGTTAAAATGAGCCAATAAAATCCGTGAATTTTACATAGTTACCGCGTATTGATATGTGAATATACCCTTGACGACGTTGTATAACCGTTTTGGTGTTTCGCCTCCTGTCAAAATGTGTGAATATTTTCCTAGTGACGATTTTTTGACGTTTATCAAAAAAATTAACAATCAAGTTTAGTGTTGTTTAATTATTCAATATGCAACCCTTTGGTTGTAGTTCTGGCGGTGAAATAGATCAAGAAATTGAAAATTTGACACCAGAAAATACCACAATGACGCATAAGTATATTTGGAAACAGTTTACGGAGTTTTGTGAACATCAAAATTACAAACTTTATATTGATATTTCAAATGAACAATTAGCAGGTATCCTAAAAGATTGGGCGTTTAACATGAAACCTGCAGACGGCACAGATTATAAAGAAGGTACAGTGAAAACATAATTGTACCTTCAATTTTAATAATTAATCAATAAAAAAATAATATTAGTTTATTTGTTATATAATCGTAACGAATAACTCGAACAAACGAAAATAATCGTTATACTGACCTCTTCACTCAACGTATTTTCTTAAAACACCACTCGAGCTGCGCTCTCGTGATGTTTCGCAAAATACATCTGGTGACTCGGAAGTATAATCGATTAATTTCTATGCTCTTGTGATATTATAACTGATAATTTATAATATATAATTTGTTGCTGTGACCTAACGGCTTATTTTGCATGAAATACCCTGCATATTATTTCATTTTTAAATACCTAGATATCGTTCTCTCGAATATACTTTGATCTAAAAATGTAATAATATACAGGGATATCATTGTGATCTCAAATCAAGATATGATAGTGTCAAGTTGTCTCTCCTTCCAATCCTGCACTAAAGAATGTTGGTGTAAGGTAACCTATTGGGACTTACCTCGCTTGGTTTCACATGCAGAGAGTCGAACGCTTCAGCCTTAGAAGCGATGTTTTTCAGTCTCACCGGCTTCTTATTTGCCGAGGGGGAGTTCTGGGCAGCTGGGCAGATACCATCACTTCCGGTAAAGACGGATATGTGATTACTGTTTATCACTGACATTATTCGGTTCATGCACCACACTTTCAACGCGTCGTCGTGTCGCAAACACTCAGAGTTAAAGCAATGTGGTTTGAGCCCATTATTAGGATAAGATCTGGTAAAGAGATGTTATTCTAATGATGGGGAATTGCGTAATTGTTTTATGAATTTTTGGTATGATGTTCGTACTGTGCTACTGAATTAAAAACAATAACAGGTGATTAATCGCAGGGCCGTAGGACTTAAACGCAGCGACCTCTGCCAATTAGTATAGATAGAAAGTGGTACAGAGGAACAGTACTGTACCCCTCTCAACTACTGTATAATAAATAGTATACTTAGTATTTGTACTGTTTATAAAAATAACAAAAAGATATTATATATTACTAGGAAATAAATAGAAATTATAGCTCCATAACCTTTTAAAACATATTAAAAACTTTTAATAGAAAGCATCTTATAATGTCAAAAAATGTGTCAGCTGCAGTTTTTAGTATTTCTATAATTTACTTAGCAGCAGGAAAATAAAATAAAATAGGTACAAAAGTGATAAAAAATATTTAAAAAATGATTATCATCCTCGATGTCCAGAACTAATCAGGAAATATCGCATTTTGATATGACCTTTGAATTTGTCATGAAAGTTAAAACCGTGGAAAAATAATTTTTATTACCTCTTTTTAAGAACTAAAAGACAAGAATGGTCATCTATACTTTAAATTTGATTTAAATGCGCTTCGGTAAAATTGCAGTGATGTGTCAGCTAAAAAATTTGAAATAAATACATTCGCTTTCTACTAAATAATTTTAAAACCACAAGTTGTATTAGATATTTATTTTATTTTCTTTTGGGATTACACCAGGTGTAAAATAATAAAAACGGAAAACCATAAGTATTCAAAATAAGTATCGATGTGTAAGTATCAAGGCAAACTTACCCCAAAAAACCTCTATATGCAATACATATAAATATTTGACAAATTAACTAAATTTCATAAGTGGTTTATTAATTTGGTATAAAATTCTTTAATATTACAAATTATATTTCAAATTATATCCAAGCAAACACATTACAGCAAAAATTTAAAAGGAATTGAACACTTAACTAGCTTTATTCTATATTAAAATGGATACTCGAAGCAGATGGTTCTTTATGAAAGAAACATCGTGAAAATAATTGTTTAAAAAAAAACATTGATCTCATTTAGATGTTCCAAGAAATATATAGAAAACACTCTATATACTAGTATTTCGGCTTATTAGGCCTTTTTCAATAGAGTAAATGTCTATTACTAGAGTAAGCCCGGGCAAAAGTCCGCATGTAGTTTTTTAACGGCTATAAGTAGAATGAAAGTTTAATATTTGGCTTTGACTATGTTGAAGAGAAATATACTAAAGTTTCTTGTACAATATGCCTTGGCTAAAATATATTTTATCTCTAACTGTTTTGCTATATTTACAGAATTTCTGTTTGGTGTACTAACGGACTTTTGCCCCAATGTCCGGGGTAAAAGTCCCATAGGTACGGGGCAAAAATCCGATACCAGAGATAAGAGTTCCATACATTTTTTTAGGATAAAGTGCATGTAGGAGCAAAATATAGTCCGATTCACAAATTTTCGATTTAAGTAGACACTGCCTGTGTATTAAAACAGCCATTAATGTAAACGTAACATAAATAGTAGATACCTATCTTAACAGGAGCATTTTTGAAAACAATTTGGTTTATTATAAAAAAGTTTTATTAGAAATATCTATATAAGAAAAACTTAAACTAAATTCATTAAAAAAAATACTGAAAGTACATTATACTGCAGGTATTTATGTTTTATACCGTAACTTCCCAACTAAAGTCAGTCTTCACAACAATTGTCGCATACAAATTCGCCAGCATCGTAGTTTGAACAATTTTCATGCCACCAACTTTGGCACCAATTACATAAGATCCAGTCTTCAAATGGAGATGTATTACATGCAGGGCAAAAAACTTCCGTTTCTTTGGACTTTCTAGCTGCTCTTTTTTCAGATAAAAATTGTGCAGCTGTTTTTCTTCTTTCTTTTTCCATCTTCTTTTGTCTTTCCATTTTAAGTTCTTCTTCATTTGGCGTAGAAGTAAAAATTGTAGACTTCCAGTCCGTCTAAATAACTTTTTAGTAATTCCGTAGAACCTAAGATCCATCTGTCGACAATGATTAGCCAAATCAAGTTCTTGTTCAATGGTAAAGGTTCGCTTAAATTTACCAAGGGTTGTTACTCCATAACCGTGCTTCAACCTTTTACGTAAAGATGATTCACCCACATGGAAATATTCTGGTTATGCTTCTTATGGAATCCCCTTGCCGCCTTCTATTCTGAGCCTCAGCTACCATGTTAGGCGTAATTGGTTTTCTTTGCATTTTTTGTTTATAATCTCTGAAACAATTAATTTGCATTAGTGCAGGGACAAAAGTCCGCATCTGAGGTAAAAATCCGCACAGTGCGGATTTTTGCCCCAGGGTGTCTGGTGATTAGTTTACAAATATAACCGCCATATTGATAATAATAAAAAACGGTTGAGTACGGTAGATGAAACTTATAACTATACCTTACAAAACGACTGCAAACTTTTTTTTATCATTTTTTTTCCCAAGGTTATGACTTACGAAACACGTACAGAAAATAACATTAAAAATTAAATATTTCAACTTACCTCATTTTCTCGAGACATGCACACTCGATGGCCAACTAACTCACACTAAATTTCATACATCCAATGTACTTCGCGTTGGTAAATTCAATGTCAAGATCCAATTACACGTGGCTGCGCAGTAAGCTATAGGACTTTTACCCCAATGCGGACTTTTGCCCGGGCTTACTCTAAATGTTTCCAAGCACGTTTTCACTAGTATATAGAGAGTTTTCTATACAGGGTGTCCACCTAGTGCGCGTAAGTCCAATATCTGGGTTAATAAAAGAGATAACTTAATTTTTTTTTCTACAGGGTTGTCTAATATCCCGAGCTGCACAAAATGAAAATATATTTACATATTCAGGGTGTTCAGTTTTTCCTGGACAGGTACCAACTTCGTTTTTCTAAATGGAAATATATATTTTTTATTGCTTTTTCGAACTAAACCCTTGATTTTAGTAGGACTTTCATCAGCCTTCCCTATACCTAGCTTAAACTGTTTTTGAAATATTGACGGGTGAATATTGACATTTTTGCAACTTTGACACCCTGTAAAATCTAAACGGTTTGAGATCAAGCAAAACGGTTTGCACATTCCTATCTTAACTTTTCATAAGCTATCGTTTGGTACTAATTTCAAAATTATCCAAAAATTTTAAATTTTCTGAAAATTTTGAAAATTTTTAATTCCTGGATAATTCTGAAATTAGTACCAAACGATAGCTTATGAAAAGTTAAGATAGGAACGTGCAAATCGTTTTGCTTCATCTCAAACCGTTTAGATTTTACAGGGTGTCAAAGTTGCAAAAATGTCAATATTCACCCGTCAATATTTCAAAAACAGTTTAAGTTAGGTATAGGGAAGGCTGATGAAAGTCCTACTAAAATCAAGGGTTTAGTTCGAAAAAGCAATAAAAAATATATATTTCCATTTAGAAAAACGAAGTTGGTACCTGTCCAGAAAAAACTGAACACCCTGAATATGTAAATATATTTTCATTTTGTGCAGCTCGGGATATTAGACAACCCTGTAGAAAAAAAAATTAAGTTATCTCTTTTATTAACCCAGATATTGGACTTACGCGCACTAGGTGGACACCCTGTATATTTCTTGGAACATCTAAATGAGATCAATGTTTTTTTTTTCAAAACAATTATTATTCTATACGTTTCAAGTCGATCATCGACTCGTCAGTAGAGTAGTAGAAGTTTTTATGAAAAAAATTGTCAGATTGACATTTTAATTCAAAAGTCATCACATGCCAATCTGACAATTTTTTCACACAAACTTCTTTCTACTGACGACGAGTTGAGGATCGACTTGAAACGTATAGTACAAAGCTAGTTAAGTGTTTAATATCTTTCAAATGTTATTATAATTTGTTTATTTAAACATAATTTGTAATATTATACAATTTTATATTAAACTAAAAAACCACTTTTGAAATTTAGTTAATACACTGCTTATATATTTATTGCATATAGTGATTTTTGGGGCAAACTTTATAAGTTTGCGTTGATACTACACATGATATTCATTTTTAATACTTCTAGTTTTCTATTTTTTATTATTTTACAGATGGTGTAAACCCAAATAAAAAGTTAAATTAGCAACTACGCAAGTCAAATTTGTTTTCAATCAAAGTTCCCCAATCTGTATAATATTATCGTGAACACATACCATATATCACAAGTATGACTTGAACGTGAAGATAGAAGTTTTCAAAGGTAGGTAACATCTAACTTTTACTTTATAAACAAAAAAAATATATACAAATAAATGTATATGTAACGTATGATTTTAAAAAAAATTACTCTTCGATAATATTCCAGGTTTTCGGGAAAAATGTAGTACATTATTTCTTGATAGCCAGGAATTTGATAGAAAAGAATGAATAAAATTCGTTTTTTTTCTTGCAAAATATACCTAGTCACTCAAATAATCTAAAGGTCTAACGATCTTAAAAAAACAATAATAATTCAATTTAAAAAACAGCAAGTTTGGCTTGCTGTTAAAAAATAAATGCTAAAATAATAAATAAATAAAAAAAATGAATGCTCAACATTAACAATAAATTATTAATTTGAGTAATCTTCCTCTTAATTCCTCTCTGAAAACAGTTCATTCTTAAATACAGTCCTGTATCCTGGAAATAAATATTAAAATCGTGTACCTACTACATCCAGATAATAATAATATCTCTACCCTCTTTGTAATCACAAACATTAGCCCGAAAGTCTAAAATTTATGTGGGAGCGGGGCGGCATATTATTATTTCGCAGGCCGCATTTGTGCCCCAGGACAACTACTTACGTTGGTAGGTCCTAACCATCAATAGGCTTTATTAGTTAGGGAGGCAATTAAACATGAACTGATTTTAATCTGTCATATTATCACCAAGCTGACATTATTTCCAACCTAGGCCTCGACAACCCATCCCTGGGAAGAAGCCGTATCCTACGAGTAGACAATTTAATTCAAAATCATCTGATGGAACGGGGACTATATACGCAAAAATTATAGCAGATAAATGTCTTTTGTTTAGTAACAAATCAGACAAATTTACATATAAATCCTCAAGGCCCTAAATTACTATTAATTTATATTACTTATTCCCACGGATTTATGAAAATCGTGGTCTACATGTGTATTTGTTCAGCCTATAAGTAATTGTCCTATGGTTTTAGTTGATGGATTACATTTTGTTTGCAGGCACGTGAATGAGGGACCATGTGTACGTAAAAGATAGGCTTGCCTGACAGTGAAACTGGTAGACAGGGGTATTACTATAATTTAGATTTATTTTAAGTAGGTACTTGAGGTGTAAAGTCAAGCTACAATCAGGAAGGGCGGCACTGATATATTACTTAAGGTTAGTTGGCTAATTTTCGTATATCCCGAAATATACCTACTGTTCACTAGTTGGATGTTCATGTAAATAACATACAAAATAAGTTGTATGCAAAATAAGACTACTTAATATATAATACACAGTTGATAGATAAACAAATTGTTTGGAAGACGTTATTTTTTTTTTAAATATTAACTAGACATTTATTTAAAATTATTGAAATAAGGCTTTATATTTAATTTTTTGAAAACAATGTCTTCCAAAAAAATTAATTTATATTTAGAGGTGATAGCAGATGTACTGTGGCTCAGTATCAGTCCTTTAACGGGTTAAAATGTTACTAATACGTATATGTCCACTTATTGCAGCCTAGTTTTATAAATTAGTTGTATGTACAACTGTATGTAGAAATATTGAGACTGGGAATCTGTAGTGAATATACGAGAACATAATTTTGTAATTTTCATATATAAATGAAGGGGCTATGGTTTTCACAACTTTTTCATTTTCCTTGATTCCATATTGAATATGAGTATAGGTACTTGCTTGTATAGATTGTAAATATAAAAATATGTCACTTATATTCTTATATGAACATCACCTTTGGTAACTGATATCAAATGTCAAACCAAATAAACTTCTGCTCTCAATAAAACTTTGGTTATGATTAGAAAATAAAAAAATGATCGAATAGCGATTTGATCATGATTGGCAATTAGTCTGGTAGCAAGCAGACATAATGTAAGCAAGAAACCTGCATAAAAATGTTTACAGTTTTTTGTTAATTACTTGTACCACTGATAAAATTTATAAATGATCTCCATTCTAAATGAATGACCCGATATGTTACCGTAAAAGATTGATTAGAAAAAGTATGAAACGATATGTGTAATTACAAGAAGTATGAAACGTTGTAAACTTTTCCCTACGCTTCGGGGATTCTCTTGTTTAATAGGTACTATTTGTCTGACAGTAAGACGATTACTACCTTGAAGTTGTTTTTATCGATCAACTCTGAACATCAAACCCTTCATAAAATTTTCACCATTCTCTCTCTTTGGGTCTCCACTACAAAACTACAAAAAGTAGTGCTTTTTCGAAGTGAACATTAACTATTAACAAATTTTTTGTGAATCCGGTAAAAGCCGAAGCGAACCACAGGTTTGTAAACCCCTTTTTGTCAACTGCGTGACGTGGTGCGTCAAGCCGGTCACAACGGGAAGTAATATCATCCTCAGTAGGAAGCTGCGGAAAAGGGATCATAATAAATTAAATATCCATTAAAATGTGTAGTCACGCACACAATGACTGCTCTATTTGTGCGCGTTGATAGGTTTATAAAAGGAAAGTGTAGATTTTGAAGTATGGCGCAAGAACAGAATGATTTACGTCAAGCAGTGTGTGTTATTGCTTACACATACGGTGCGACAAGTTTTATTTAAACCAGCCAGGACTTTAGCAGGATTTTGCTTTCTATACATCATAATGAACCACTCAGAAGATCTGGTTAGTTGGATAAATTCGAGTGTCATTAAATAAACAAAAACATGTTATTGAGACACACAAATGCTATCGGAATAGTACAGAGTATTCGCGTATATTTTGACCCCTACCTACAGGGGTTATTAAGAAAGTTAGAAAAAAATTTAAATACAAAAGTTGTTTGGTTTTTCATGTATTATCTTTTAGCTAGGTCGAAAAAAAATTGCATGTCGTAAATTTGAGGAAACCAATTGAAAATAATATTTTTAAATGGGACGCCCTGTATAATTTTACATGCTTTGGTAAACATTATTTTCCTGATTTCAAAAATATATATTTTGTTGACATTTGCACTGACAGTTTTCGAAATATTCGACAGCGAGTACCATAAAAAAATACAAAAAATACAAAGAACTAAAAATATTTAATAGTAGAAACAACAGTAATAAAAAATATTTAACGATTTTCGATGTAACCTCCTAAGTTATTTAAACATTTTCCAATATTTTCATTTTTTAATATTTTTTTTATGATTTATTGTAAACATTAAACATTAAATATTTCGAAAACTGTCAGTGCAAATGTCAACAAAATATATAGTTTTGAGATCAGAGAAAAATTGTTTTCCCAAGCGTCTAAAATTATATAGGGTGTCCCATTTAAAAATATTATGTTCAATTGGTTTCCTCAAATTGACGATCAAATATGAATTTTTTTTTCGACCTAGCGAAAAGATAATACGTGAAAAACCAAACAACTTTTGTATTTAAACTTTTTTTCTAACTTTCTTAATAACCCCTGTAGGTAGGGGTTAAAATATACCAGTCGTGGTGAACCTATGACCCGCGGGTCAGACACTGGCCCACGAAGGTTTTCCATATGATCGACGCATTGATTTTTATTAACTTATTTTTTATATCATAAAAGAGAAAACAGAAAATCGAAAATATTAAAAAATTAAAGTATAAATATTATCAGAATATCATAATTATAGTAGTTTCTAATGATAGGTATGGTAATTCATGGCATCATTGATATCAATTTTTGACGTCAATTTTTATTTTTTGCTGTTCATTTTCAAAAGTAAAAGTTGTAAAATAATAAGGAAAACCCTTTTAGATGATTTTAAGAATGATAACCAAAAAAAAAAGTCAACTGTCATGTTTTCTGTTGACAAATTTTCAGTGTTTCCAAATTTATTGGTACTTTTTTACCACACTTTCCGCTCCCCTTTCCAAGTGACGCTACTGATTTAATGATTCACGGGCTAGTATTAAAGAAAATATTGATCAAGATTCACTGGTATATACCATGCATTTTCTAATAATATTATATAATTTTATAACACGAAAAGGTCAAATTTTCTCCTCTCATTTCTTAATTTATTTATAAAAACTATACAAACTGCTGTTAACGAAATCAGGAATCTATTTTAAATGAATGACCTCGTACATATAGCTATCATGATTAGCATCATTTATTTATTTAAGCATTTGTTACACCACTGAAGTCACAATGATGTCTTCCATCATCAGTTTCTGAGGACATCATTAATGCCCTCAGAAACTGGCTCTGTATAGCACTGAAGAGATCAAACAGGACGAAACAGCTGTCTGTTGTTCCGTGAAAAGGGGTGAATTACAGTAATGACACTCGAGGTGGTTGTAGGTACATACAATTCTGACTTATTGGTACCTTCTATAAGCATGGAGGTCTTGAGGTATATGAGGGTCTTGAAGGCCCTCAAGAACTTTTGTTTCATGGAAATAGCACAGTTACTCAAACACTTGGTTGGTGTTTATTTGATCCAGAATTACAAGGTGAGGTAATTACTAGTAGGTACTTATTTAAATTGGAATGACTTTGTTCCGTATCGTATTAAACTTTATTCTCCTATATAATTTAAATATTCTCTATTACATAGGATTAGCTGTCTGGAAAGTTTAATAAAAGTTGAATTTTTAACGGCAAAATTTTTAGGATAATTCACTAAGTATTCAGACATTGAATCTGAAATTCAAATTAGCTTGAAAAAATGATAAGTGCATCATAAAATTTAATTGTTCAGGAAATTGGTATTTGATATTAAAACCTCACAACTTAGTTGTCTGTAGAAGGTTTCAATTATAATATTTTACAATATCATACCATATAAGTACTTATATTGTAATTAAATTTAAAGAATAAATAGGCCTCCCCCTCTGAAAACTTTTGATATTGTTAAGATTGAAACATTATCAAATCAAACATAATCTGATCAAATTGCATGCATTTTACTACCTACATTTTCTGCCGAAAAATAGAAGTTTGATATAATAGGGGTGCTATAAATTTTAAAATATTAAATGGTAGTTAGTTATATACCACCTTTCTTAAATGGTGTATGTTTCTGTGCCCAACACAAGCTATACAGGGTGCTTCAAATTCGATGCAATACATGGGGATCTCGGAAACGGCAAGAGATGCGAAGTCGGTTAAATGGAGGCAAAGTTGCGTATTCAGGGGGGCAACATAATGGTAAAAAGAAATCAAGGCTAACTTAATTCATTTTCGAAATATTATGAAAAAATCGAAAATTTCGATTTTCATTTTTATTTTTTTGAAGGCCTATTTGATGAGGTATTAAAAAATAAAGAGCAACTTTTTGCTCTTTATCGAATGGTGTTAGCGAATTTTCCGCAAAACGTTTCGTTTCCCGGAAACCAACATCTTAATTTTTTTAAATATGGACCTGGAATTTTTTTCTAATTTTTTGGAAGCATTTTTGTAGCTTGATAGAATGCCACCATAAAAGGAATCAGATTTAAACGTTTTGTCTAAGAAAAATCCATCATTAGTATTTTTGTTTCGACTTTTGTTAATTCTAGATATTAAAAAAATCTAAATCACAACGTTTAAACCTGGTTACTTTTATGGTGGCATTCTATCAAGTTACAAAAATGCTTCAAAAAAATTGAAAAAAAATTCCAGGTCCGTATTTAAAAAAATGAAGTTGATGTTGGTTTCCGGGAAACGAAACGTTTTGCGGAAAATTGGCTAACACCATTCGACAAAGGGCAAAAAGTTGCTATAGAAAAGTGCTCTTTATTTTTGAATACCTCATCGAATAACCCCAGAAAAAAATAAAAACGAAAATCGAAATTTTCCTTGATTTCTTTTCACCATTATATTGCTCTCCTTAATGCGCAACTTTGCCTCCATTTAACCGACTTCGCATCTCTTACCGTTTCCGAGATCCCCATGTATTGCATCGAATTTGAAGCACCCTGTTTAGTCTCTTAAACCCCGCATGCATATTGAATACATTGTTTATAACCATCATGTTTAACTTAAGTCTAAAACAATATTACCCAAAAGTGATACTTCAGCATAAATAATATTAATGTTTCTTGTATTTTATTAGAGCGACACGGAGTTGGTTTTTTCAAACACCAAAATGAAAATTACAGGAAATTACACAGAAAGAAAACACATGTAGCAGTGAATGTTGAGTGAATAATGATAACATACCATAAATGTTTTTACCCAAACATTCAGAAATTTCGAATGCGCGACCACAAATAATGTCCGTTTAAAATAAACGAAACATCAGAATATTAAATGAAAATAATGTAAGAAAGTAGATATTTATTTGTGGCATTGTCCAATTGGTCTTATTTATTTCCGTATTATGCCACCACTGAAAAATACAAAAAATTAATAATCAACCCCTGCGGCGACGGATCAGTCAAAGGTTGGTTCTTTGATCGAAGAACACAAAGATTATATTAAAAGGAGATAATATAAAAAGTCAAAAATTTGTGAACACGCTTGGGAAAATGGCCGTAAGGTACAGTGGGAGTCAGTTAAAATTTTAGATAGAAAACAAAACAATATAAAAGAAAACTTAAAGAATCCGCGACAATTTTATTAAATGGAGACAAATGTGTATCCAATATTTCTATAAATTTTGATAGCTGTTGGTTATCAATTCTTAAAGACGAGGTAAGTCAAAATAGAATGAAAATCGACTAATATCTAATATGCCCATGGAAGTAGATAGACAAAATAAATTACAAACTGTCATACTATTCTGTACGTCAGTCAAACGTCAAAAAAATTTTGATAACGAAGTTTTCGTAACGTAAACATTTTTAAGTGATATGTTTAATGTTCTATATTGTTAATCTGCTTTTTAGTGTGAGCTTTCTTGATTAGGTAAACATATTTTGAAAAAACCAACTTTCGACTGATCCGTCGGCGCAGAGGTTGATTATTAATTTTTTGTATTTTTCAGTGGTGGCATAATACCCAAGAGTAATTAAATGAAAACCTGATGCCTTTAGTAGATTACATTACGTATTGTTTATCAATTTCTCAATCAATAGTGACAGAATTCGTTAACAATAATTGTTGTTTATGATTTCAATATATACAGGGTGTCCACCTCGTATGCGGATGTCCAATATCTTAGTTGACAAAAGGGTTCTCAAAGAGAGACTCTAATTCTTTTTTATGAAGTTGCCAGACTTCTCGGGTTGTACAAATAAAAAAAAGGTTGTACCGGGTGTTCCGTATTTCCTAGACAGGTAGAAACGTCGTTTTTTTTAAATAACAACCGATATGTTTATAATTTTTTCGATTTTTACTCTTCATTTTAGAAGAGCTCTCATCACACTCCTCTATATTACACACTTAATATTTTTCGAGATATTCTAATTATTTTCAAAAACACTTTTTCACACTATTACTAGATACTGAACGTTGTGAAACATGCAGTGTATCTAATAGATATAAGCTAATATTGCCTATAATTGGTTCGTGGTATTATCTGAACAATATTTGTTTTATTAGGCATATTACCATTTTCCTGAAAATTTAATAGTATTAAAAAAATGAACTCTTGCGAAATAAATATGAAAATCTGTTTTTGTCAATGCCTTCTCCCTTCTGTATAACTTTGATCAACTATAAATTAAACAATAACAAGTTATAACAATATTTATAGAAAATAGTACTGATTTAGAAAAAAACAATTTTATACGCTTGATACAATATTTCAACCAACACATTTAAAAGTACCCTGTAACTTTAAAACATGTTATTTACAAAAAAAAAACGTTTGCGAAACAATTCAAAAGCTAAACTAACATTTTTGCTACACTAAGATTTGCTCACTATTTCATAGTTGAAAACCAATAGAAATGAGTATATTACCTCTGCCTAGAAAAGCATATAAAATCACGTTATTGAAATGAGAAAAACAATACACTTCTCAATAAAGTAATACTGCCATTTTATAACCCATATGTGGCTACCACCAAACACATAAAATTTAAACACCATGAAATGTAGAAAGCTAGGCAGGTAGTGCCACATATTTCTACAATCAGTTAGTTTTTGTGCCAATAAATCTTTCGGCCACATATTGCGAAATTCCTGCGCGTTTAATAAACTGCAGCTTTTCGTTTTTCAATGGTATGCTATAGCGTGATGTGCATTCAGTTTCATTCCTGTCTGCAGTTTGTGCTTAAAATCTCAGGAAATTAAATTTATATAAAACGGCACATTATTTACAGTGGAAAAATGCCAGTAATTCAATAAAAAAATGCTAGTAATTAAAGTATTGTAACATTAACACCATATTTAATGTAAAATAAACATTATCTAAAACAGTATCTATACAATTTTGTAGAACAAATGAGCACATTACTTGGCCACTAATTGTTTTATAAACATTTTTACTGGGTTTCCCAGACGTATGTTATATCTTGTATACTAACCTTGGAGAAACATATTATTACATAAATTATTTTATTATATTTATTTATTTATACAGATCCTCAAATAAAAATATATTCAATTTGGAAACAAAGACACAACATATTAGTACATGGTAGGTAAATAAAAATAAATAACATAATAGTGGAAAAATAGTTCTAATTCGTAATTTAGTGTGGAAACGCACCTTATATTCGCGCCAATAGACTACCTTTGTGGCCACACTCTGACCTCTGTCATCCCTGTCATGTTTCCCACCCATAGATATTGATACCTCGGCCCAGTCATGCACCGTTTTTTTTTCTGTTTCATATACACTTTACTTATTATCGACCCGTCCTTTTCTCGAAATTGAACATATTTTATTTGTGGATTATTTCAAATTGTCTGGAATTAGTTGGGATTTATTTGGGGATTATTGTTTGAGGTAAGTTTAATTATCCACAACGAAAGTACGGAAGTACAGCATTACTTAATACTTCTAACTTGGAAACAGAATTCTATACTGACTAATAAGACAACAAAAAAAATTATATTTATAGTAGATCTGATAAAACGACATCCCAAATGTAATTATACTTATATACTGCGATTTTATTAATTTTTTAATAATTTTACTTTTTTGATTACATGCTATATTTACAAAGAAAAAATAATGCTAAAAACAGTTCAATAAATATACTTCTTTCGGGAAATTTCATAGGAGAAAGTTTCCAATTTATAGAAAATCAATTCTATTTGATGACCAAAAAGCAGGAACAGTTTTGCAAATATTTAAAATTTACTTCACTGCAGCTTGAACACTATCATCACTATCATCATAATTTATCAAAGATTGAAGTCATTTAATATACCTATAATGCCTGGTAGTAGTAAAAACAAATATGAAAGTTATTTTGAAATATTGACATTTCAGCATAAAACTTTATGTTCATATTAAATCGAACAAATCGCAACAGTTTATTCAAATCAGCAAAATTCAATTTAACCGTCACCAGTTTAAATTAATATTAGAGTAGTGAGCATAGCAAATGTATGAAATTTGCCAAAATAAAACAAAAACATGACAAGCTGGCATTTCTTAACACGAAATAGAATATGAATAGAATACTTTTTGACGAAGGAAACAATATCGATTTGAAAAAACCACAAGCAAACTTTTTTAGTAATAATTATAGCATTTAAGATACTTAATTAATTTTTATCAAAGTAAGAGTAAGAGGAACTTTAAATATTGTCTATAACTTATTTAATACACGTTATAGGTAATTATGCAAATTTCTTAAATTTATTTTACAATTGACATATTCTCAAAAACAATTTTGAATCAAACTAAAAGTATTTTCTAAGACAGGCAAACATTATAATCAACAAAAAATATAATATTTATGATTAATACTCCTATTTTCCTTTTATTTTTAACTAAGTACAGACTTCCAGAAACATATATATATTGTAATAACTACCACGTTATTTACTGATTCCCTCTAATATAAAGTAAATACCTATATATTTCTTAAACAAACTGCGATACTTGTTTGCTTTTAAAATTAATTTTCCCAGCACTCCCATCACTCATCGAGACAAAGGGAATTATTTAAGAGTTTTAAAGAGAAACAAAACTTAAATGAAGTTTTCAAATTAGTGGCAAGGGACTATGACTTTATGTACTTCTATTCATCAGGAATACTTGACAACTTCCTAGAACTAATATTAACATTCATTAACGCAAACCTATATATTTATAATTTTCAATTGGTGATTGGAATAAATAGAAATAAACTGCAGGTGTTTGAAGTGACTCGAGGAGCTTCTATTACCTTGAACGGGTACTCACTCCAATAAGATATTTTTGGTATAGGTTAAAAAACACTTAAATGTCTTGCAGTACTTTGTACAATTTAAAAATGTTTGTACTGAAGAAAACTGTTGCCTTTTCAATTAATTATTATCAGGAATCGTAAAAACTTTTTTAGAAAATAACTAGTACTCCTAATATTTGTATTTTATTATATGTAATATTTTATTTAAGGCTCATAATATGGAACATAATTAAAGTACAATAATTTTTTGGCCTATTTTCAGGCTTTGGTATGTTGGCTATGGTATCAATCGGGTAATAATGATTATCAGAGATGTTAAAATATTGCATATTCAGAAAAAAAGTATATTTCTAAAATATATGGTTTAAAATTGTCTATATTTACATATACAAGGTAATAAAACTATAAAAAATTTTAATTAGGTATGGAATTTTGTCCTACTTCTGTAAGCTATTGATTCTGAATTGCCGTATCTTTATAATCATATATTAACTGAAGTAAATACAGTTCGTAGAGAAAATTCTAAGAGCATATTATAATAATAATAATAATAATAATAATAATAATAATAATAATAATAATAATAATAATAATAATAATAATGAATGGCTTTATTTTCAGCAATGGGTATTAATTAAAAAATTATAATTAATAAACAATGAATGTAAGAAAAGAAACAATAACATACGCTGAAAACCTCAAGGGAAAGTTCACAACAAGTGTGCTCTACCACTTAACCCTTGGGAAGAACACATAACAATTATACGTCGTACTGTGATAAACAATGAAAAATAATAATAATTAGAAACAAATAATGTAAAACAGATCTACAATTATCTAAATTAAATATTTTAACACAGGAATACTGTAGAAAATACTAGCTATGGCAAGGTAAGGAAATAAGATAATCGAACATTCAGTATGCAATTACTAATTTAAATTTTGCTATTAAGTATCATATTTTTCATGGAAACTTTAAATTCAACATTATTAAGCATGTGTGAAGTACGGGAATCGCGTCATAAAGCTTATAGATTGTAAATTTGAAGCAACTATGATATGAATTCAAATCAAGTTACTTTTTATACATTTTTAAAAATTGGAGTAGAACAAATATACAGGGTAACATTAAGTAGGTAGGTACATTAAAATACGTCAAGGTGATGTTACTTAGACAATTATTAGAATAAAATAAAAATTTAGTCAAGGAATGATCAGAAATTCCCATATTCGGGATACAAAATGTTGGAATTTACAAACAATTTTCCAACTCTTGATTAATGGAGCTATTTAAATCAAATTTGGCTCGTAGTGAACCTAAACGAAATAGTGATAAACTCAATTTCTTCAATTTACCATCATTATGGAGATATGATTAATCAGGACCAACAATTTAAAAAAAAAGTAGTAACACCCTGTGCATAATTGTAACCATAAGCGGTTAGATATTAGGGCAACTCATAAATAAAAGTATTTTTTCCGTCTTCTATAATTTAAAAACTAATTTGATGTTTTAAATTTATTCACACCGTTCATGCCAACCAGCTTTTATACTATAGGCTTTGATTATCTCATATTTGTCGTCTTGATCATATATTTATTTTCCTTACTTTGGCATTATTGTCTATACTTATCGTTGAACTATAATTATTTATAGTTCTATATATAATTAATAAATTAGTTTGATCGGTGAAAAATTTATATTATGAAACTTTCAGGGCAGTTTGCTCGAATACGGGGACTTATTAGACAATCATGTGAATTGTTTAAGAATAGCTGAGGAATGATAACACCCTCGAAATATATAAGCTTACTTAAATTAATTCCTGTACATGCCAGGAACAAATGCCATTAATTAAAAAAGCATTAAAATATGTTATTCGAAATAATGGCGAATGCGCCACGAACAACCCGTCAAACATATTTTTTGTTTCATCTTTATAATAAGCCATTTTAGTCCCTCAAAAGCGAGAGTAAAGTGCGTGTTTTACTCCCTAAGGTAAAAAAGCATAGCCAACTCAATTAATGAATATAAATATGATCAAATAGATCATATTTATTTAATATTAATATTTACATTAATATTAGAACCACCACTAATACTGAAGAAAGATGTTAATGAATTAATTTTATTATTTGGTATATTAATATCCACTTGCTTTAACTAGCTGGAAATTGACGGTTGGTTTTAAATTAGAAATGTATAATATTGACAATACTTTTTAAATTCGTACAAAAAATAATATATACACCTCGGGAGTACATGCTTTTTTCCCTGAGTGCTTTGTAGGGCCCTCGGGGTTTGCCCTCGTGCTACAAACCCACCTCGAAAAAAATTATTCATTTTACTCCTTTGGTGTCATAATCTGCTATTAAATATTTCACTTCATGTAGTTGTAAATTCCTAAAAATAAGTAGGTGACTGTCATAATTAGAATTAAATATCTTTTATTTCCGCTATTGCTGATGAATATTTAATTTATAATAATCTTGTTTTCCACTTTACTGAGGTCAGGAGATTCAATTCAAATTGGCATTTGCATAAATATTATAAAATAACAGGTACAGTTACAAAAACTGCTTTCAACATAACAGCTGTAGTATATAAAGCATCCAAAAATTCACAAAACCATTAAACAACCCTACTACGGGTTAGGGATATGTGGATAAAGAAATTCAAAAGTTATTTAAAAACATACAGAAATGTTAGGTACTTCAATATAATAATAAAAATTTTGGTGAAACTTTTTTCGTAACTTAAAATAATAGAGATTATATAACATTAATAGGGGCAAATAGAAAATCAGAAGCATATTTATATAGAAATATTAAAAATACTAAAAAAATCCACTAAAAAGTGGATAATTAACTAGAATGTATTTTTAATTTTCAGTAGATATAAGATACCTACTTATTTTTTATGAAACAAAAACTTCCTAGTTTCTTAAAAAAGTATATAGTTAGTCTAGAACTTATTTGTATTTTAAATTATAGAAAAAAGTTATCCATAGAATTCGATTTAAGATACTTTTCTTTTAATTTCAGTAAAGGTAAGTATATTTTTTCGATATCATATTTTTTATAATTATTATGAATACCAGTTGTTGATTGAACTTAATTATATGGCTTCAACATGAATTTGTAAATATAATGAAAATTTTGGAAAATAAGTATTACAGATATTTGCAGATTGTTCTAAAAAAAAATTATGAACATAAGTATCGTGATATAAAAAGTATGCATATGTCATGTACCTATAACTTTTGACGAGATTTTTAAAAAATTCCAAATAGAAACTTGTAAGAACTTACTAATTTACGAAGAATTACTTTAAAAAGAAACAATTATTTCAGTAACCGAACTTAGAACTATTTAAATAAAATTCCTTCCACCGCAAATTTTTGAAAATTTTCAGTCCCGACTCTATTTCGCGAAGTTTTCCGGAGAACTGCGGCCGCAACTTTAATGCTCCAGTCGCGCTCCGGACCCACCGGAGTCTATTTCGCGCACGGCCGCGGGCCGAGATACTCTCTCCCCCCTCCACTTTTCCGCTCCCCTCTCCCGCGCGTCACCATCCATTGTCAACGTTTGTCACCTGTTGACAATTGCATTCAAGTTTGCGTCTCTTCGCCGGAGTTCGGTTCGGCTTTGTATGCGTAGGCGCGGGGGTCCGGAGTCCGGAGCGGAGATATGCTGATTAGCGGACCAAAGTTTAACATCTGTCGGCGGTATGGCGTTCTGCTGATGCGTGGGGTTTTGCGTATTGGAAAATGTGGTGGTTGAAATGATATATTTGTTCATTATAGGAGGCAGAACTTAAATAAGAACGATATTATTCTTCTACTTGCATCTATTTAAACTGATATTTATTTAATTAGTATATACCGGGTTTCCCATCTCATTTGACTAATGGCAATTAACATGGACTATTAATTTTATTGAATTTTATATTCCCATGGCACACTATGAGAAATATTGTTAACGGAATCGATAGTACTGACTGTCAAACACTTCTGATTACCAAAATACTAAAGTGAAATGCTTTTTTAATTAAAACATCAATAAAAAGTTAATAGATGTAGTTTACATAATTGCGTTAGCGCTCACAATTTTAAACCGACGCGCAAGCTTTCAAACTGGATCGCAAAATTTTGCAGGTTCAAATCCAGCCAGAGACAACTTTTTTATTTTACTTTTTAATTAATTACAAATTGTTAGTGTTTACTTATTCGAATAAATATGGTCCATTGTCAGTACCTAATTGTTATTATTTTTGAAGCTAATCTTTAAAGTTACCATATTTATTTATTTAAAAAAAAAATAAAACTTATTCTAAGAAAATAATTGAAAATGAATTAATTGATATGTTAGATGTCCAATTTTATAAGTAAGACGAGCGAATGAGTTCTCGCAAACTTACATTCAGATTGTATTCATTATTAATGTGTTACATACACAACCACCTAAAGATTTTTATTAATTTTAAGGAAAAATTATCTCAAGACTATTAAAATTATTAATTTTATGAAATACTTTTCTATTATCATTCTGCTTATCGGTGGTTCTCTGCTAGTTAATCCTGAAGTTTCATTTACTTGTGTTTTGTAAAAAAAAACTTTCTTACCTTTAGTAATATAGAAAGTACCAAAGGACGTGTGAAATAATTTTATAATTGCCAGTTTAAACTGGCAAATATGTATGATTGCCAGTTTAAACTGTAAATTATACATAATTACCAAATCAAACTGACAATTATCTATAATTGACAGTTTAAACTGCTAATTATAAAACGACATCGTGTGAAATAATTTTATAATTGCCAATTTAAACTGTCAATTATAGATAATTGGCAGTTTTATCTGTCAATTATGTATAATTGACGATTTATAATAATTGTCAGTTTGCTCTGGCAATCATGTATAATTTAGAGTTTAAACTGGCAGTTATGTATAATTGCCAGTCTAAACTCTCAAGTATACATAATTGCCAGTTTAAACTGACAATTATCTATAATTGCCAGTTTAAACTGGCAATTATAAAATTATTTCACGCGATGTCCTTTCCTCGCTTTCGTAAAAAGTAAAAAGCTCAAGTAAAAATTCATTTTGTAACCAATTACGAAAAGTATGACGTTTCATAATTTCAACCATTTCTGAAAAAAAGACGTTGAAAATGCCAAAATTGTAGGAAAAATTTATAATTTTTTATTTTATAATAATTATGTTATACTATTATACCGTTGATTTGGTCTAATTCATGAATGATCCCAAGGAGCCCTAAATTGAACGTGACGTTGCCATACGTGACTTTAAATATTTAAAAAATTGGTTTGATTATAATGTGTTAACAATTAATTACAAAAAAACAAATTATATGCCATTTACTAGCTATTCTAATCATTTACCTAACTTAGGCCCACTCAAAATTGATAAAGATATTGAAATACCGGAGGCTGTTTCAGTTAAATATTTAGGCATTATTGTCGATCGTCATTTGCGGTGGGATTTGCAGGTTTCGAATTTAACAAAAAAAGTAAGAGGATTACTACCAATAATTAAATATACAAAAACTTACCTAACTATTAATCAATTAAAAGTTCTCTATTATGCCTTGGTTCAATCTTTATTGTCGTATGGAATTATCGGTTGGGGAGGAGTAAACAATACCCACCTGGAACAACTATGTATCGTACAAAAATGGATATTAAGAATTATATTTAGTAAGGAAATAACTTATCCTAGCGATTTACTGTACGACAACTCACAGTTACTTGATACAAGGCAATTATATTTCTTGAAAATAGCTTTAAAAACTCATAAAAATGTAAATGATTTGGAAAAATTACAACATCATTACGAGACAAGAAATAAGGAAAATACCTGTCAAAAACCCCGTAGTTTAAAAACAATTGGCCAAAAATCATATTCATATCTGCAGTTCATATATACATAATATTATTAACCAGAATATACTTACCTGAAAAAAAAAAAATAAATAAATAAATAATTGTATTTAGATTAGGTTAGATTTAAAGAAATTATTAAAATAATTTGTCACTTATAAGCAAAGCACTGCTTTTATGTGATTTCAGTTTATTTTAGTTAATACATGTTGTAGGTATTATATTGAATTGTAAAATATTGTTATATTTATTGTATATTATTATTACATAAAATCTACAATACATGTAAATAATGTAAACACATTGTAACCATATTCATGATAAATAAACTTATTATTATTATTACTATTATTATTATTATTTTATATTATATCTTATTTTAATACTAGATACTTTTATATCCATATTTTTAAGTATTAATTTAAGTTAAACTAATAAAATATAGTTTATTTGTGGCATTATTTTATAAATAATGAGAATGTGGTTACACATAAATTTATACGTATTCAGTGAAAATAAACATAAATTAGAAGATATGTTATTGTTATTAATGAAATTGTCCAGATATTATGCTCCAATGAAGTTTCAATTTTCATTATTACTTATAACTTACGTATAGGTACAGTGCCATCACGAGAAAATTCCGACCCTACAACTTTTTATTTTTGGAGATACAAAAAACCATATACTTCGATTAGAAAACGAATTTTTGTAACTTTTCATCCTACACGTAAAAGTGTTTATGTACCTAACTGTAAAAAAATTTTACTTATCGTTGAAATCAGAAAAAGTAGCTCTGTCTGTATAGCAGGTGTCACTAAATATATGGGGTGTTCCATTCAAAAGAAATGTTTTTGTACTGTCCTACGTTTATGGGATGTCCGGTAGATTTTTTAATACAAATATAGATAAGTCCATGAAAAACGCAAGAACTTTCATATTTAATATTTTTTTGTATCTGCAAAAATAAAAAGGTAGATGGGATCGGAATGTTCGCGTAAAGAGACTGTACAAATAATAACCTCAATATTTATAAACAATATATCATAAATAAGTGTTGTGCATTCTATATGCACTCCACACTATGGAATTGTAATGGTAAATCTTGTAATTACTTCTTATTGTTTTTCAATACATTTTTAATCATGAACGTGATTGTAAATATATAAAACATATTAAATAAGTACCTTCTTTAAATTAAATTAAATAAAATATAATTTATAGTTACCTACATATGCCTCTTATATTGAATATTGAATATAAATATAGGTATTATTTTTCTTCTCTTTACTGACAAATCTGAAACTATACCAGTCCTCTTTAGACTAATGTACGTATTTTTCTGCTTTTGGAAACTTCAGGCATATACATGGCAGCATGTATCATTCAAGAATTATTAAGTTACACAAAATATGATACCAGACCGCGACATGCGGTCCATTATGGTTCAATCTTAATTGTATTTCGCCCTACAAGTCAAACCTCTTAATGAAGCTGATAATTTTTATTGGGTGAAACTTATCTATGTTAATTTTTTTGAAAAAACACAGTTTGCATTTAGATGTTTCAAGAAATATATAGAAAACAGTCTATATACTAGTATTTCGGCTTGTTAGGCCTTTCTCAATAGAGTAAATGTCTATTACTAAATATTTCCAGGCCCATTCTAGTTATTTATCTATTTACCTACCCCGATTGATCCGTCCCATCTGGTAAAGCCCAAGTTTTTAGTACCTTTTCTAAGAAGGGCGAAAGTGTAAAATCTATCTGATCATTCGTAGTACAAGGATTTCTAATTAAAGATTTTTAATTTCTAATTGCTCTAACAGAAGAGCTAAATGCATTCCTATTTTTTCCCGATGGAGTACCTTTACATTTTTCAGATCTATAAAATTATGGTTTTTTTATTGAATGCGTCGATAATCCTGAATTTTTTACGTTATTTAGTATGGATTTTTTATGTTCTTTTACTCTAGTTTCAATACGCCTACCTGTTTGACCCACATACACGGCATTACAATCCACGCAGTTAATTTAGTATACGCCTGATTCTTTCAATTTATTAACCCTTTGTTTGTTATTTATCAAAATCCAACAGAATCGAAAGAAAACGTCAATTAAGCTATATTTCCATTATTATTATTAATCTCGATGCTTCGTATTGTTTACTATCTACTCACATAGTTATAGGAATGATAAAGTAGTAATAGTATGTTTTATTCAATTTTTCACCGTCGCTTTCGCCATAATTTGAAAAATTTGCGTTGCAATATCATTGATTATCGTCCACAATTCTACTGAAACTATTTGCTCGAACCATTTTCTTTTCAGTGTAATATTTGATCTATATTTTAGGAGACAATTTTTGTTTGTTGACAAATGACCATAATATGTAACTTTTGTTCTTTTTACCTGATGACGGAATTGTTAGACAGCGAAGACAGTAGTTATTAAATTGTGAAACATTTCTTCCTACTAAATTAAGAATTTTGTTTTTATTATTAATTCTTATTTTTCTCTTGTCTTTTTCTTGCCTTGAAGGATGGATGTCACATACAATGTTAATTAATCTTCTGCATTTTTACCCTTAACTAACACATAATGAAATTTTAAATTTAGTCCATGCAGGCGTTTTGCTAATGAGCCTGGTCTGACCAGGATCCTAAACAAATTTAACTTTTTGTTAATTAATTCTTGCAGGACAGATAAGTGCCCGATGTGTATTAAGTATAATTTATTATTTGAGATACATGAGACCCTGCAAATTTGTTTGAGACTTGTACAGCTGTAATTAGGTTAATGAACACTGAACAGTCTTCAAAGCAAAATGACGTTTTCGGCTGCTGATAATTTAACAGTAACGTATAACTCACCCTTATCAATCTGGAAAACTTTCGCTTCGGTTGGTTCAGTTCGCAGAGTGGGTGCGTTTACCATTTTTCAGATACACTTAGGTGATGGGTTATCTAAACTACGTGGGTTGCAGTTACCTTTAGTTCATAAATCAACTAAAATATCAAACTAAATCAAATATTAAACAGTCAGGTCTTGCGTACTCCTTTATTTCAGTATATCTGTAATTTTATCAGGAACAATAAATAACGCCTCAATCTTCAGAATGGACCGATACAGGGTGTCTGAAAGAACAGGACATATTAGCTGATCTTCCCCGGGTATGCTCTCGCTATAGACTAAAGAAAGCGCTGATGATGAAACTAGACTACAGCAATGTACAAAAGCATATCATATTGCCATTCCTAGAACATATCTGTCAACGCTGTTGTTGCTAAATTACTCCATACATAGAGGGAAATGATTTGTGTAAACCTTAGATTTAGTAATAACAACAAACAATTCATTATAATAAACTTCGTCTTTTCCGACACATGTTCACGAAGTTGTTGGTGCAGTAAAACGTCTCAGTTAGGTGTAGACGTTTTAACCAATCACAATCATGTATCGTCAAGCCTGACATCATACGTTAGTGTTGACACATGTTTTATGATTCAGTATCAGTCCTTGAATGCGTTTACATGTTACTACAATATACATATAATACATATAATACTTATCCTCCTCTAGAAATTTGGGTTTGATAATAGATGATGATTTTAGATTTAATAGTCATATAGACGGCCTGTTAAAAAAGTCCTACTTCTCTATGAAACTTTTATATTCAAATAGATTCGTGTTAAACGGTAAACTTAAAAAAATGTTGGGTGAATCTTTGGTTCTGTCTGTATTCAACTATTGTGACTTTATTTATGGCCCTTGTCTTAACTTAATTTACAAAAAAAGGATCCAAAGAGTTCAAAATTCCTGTATTTGTTATATCTTTGGACTGCGTAAGTATGATCATGTGTCTCATAAATTACATGAACTTGGGTGGCTAAATATGGAAAATAGAAGATTGCTACATTTAAATACATTTGTTCATAAGCTACTAGCACTTAATATCGATTCTTCACTTAATTCTAAATTGACTAAAAAGGCTCAAGTTCATACTGTGAATCCTCGACATACTGATATGGTTAATCTTCCTTCTCATGCCACTGCTCTTTTTCAAAAAATTTTTCTTATAATGCAGTGAAATCTTATAATTATGTACCATTTTCTATGAAGAATCTCATGGTTCAAGCTTTCAAATTTCAATGAAGAAAACACATATTTTCATTTCAATAATACAGGACCTGTATTTTTGAACTGTATGAAACTTTTTTTTTCTCTTTTTACAGGATTAGAATGCCGCCTGCAGTATGTTAAGTGTAAGAATAGCCTAGAGCTAAACTTCGCATGCTGCAAGGTGACTATGCACCAATATTGTATTGTACTGTATTGTATTGTATGTATTTATGTAATGTTATTATATTATCTATTGGTGTAACAATAAAGACGATTATTATTATTATTATTATTATTATTATTATTATTATTATATTTACGTATGTCCACTTATTGTAGCCAAATATTATAAATTAGTTCTTTCTAATAATGAATTGTATGTAAAAAGATTGGGACTGTGATTATCTACTGAATAGCTAAGAACATCCTGTTGTAATTTTTATATATAAATCAAGAAGTCATTTTTACAGTTTTTCAATTCCCTAGATTAAATATTGATTTATACTATTATCCTTTAAAATTTCGATCCGTAAATATTCTTAATGTGGTACTTGTTTCTATGCATTGTAAATATAAGAGTAGGACTTACCCATATTCACCACATGGTTGACAGTAACATAATGATGTATGAGTTTTCCGGTACGTAAATAAAACTGAATATGACAACATTAACGTACCAACATTTAATAGATCACTACATTTAATTTTACTCTAAGACTATTGGTTTATATGATCAGCAGGTTTGGTAACTGATATCAAGTCAAGTGAACTAATTTCAATTTTGGTATTAGTAAAATTTTATTAGGTATATGTAAATAAAATAAAATATTAAAGCAAATAGTGATTTGGTGATAGTTAGCAAATCAAAAAATAGTTAAATAACAAGATTCTAACAGTCAAAGTTAGTAAACAAACCATACTACATAGATACTTATTTCCCTGTGTTCAAATTTATCATTTTGCAAAAAAAACAAATACTAGATGTAATTATTAAACCTTTCTCTGAGTATAGTTCTAATAAAAGCTCTCTAGTATGGCCTATTCACGTTTGTTTCCCTCCGTCAAGTACATAGTAAAAAATTTAGTGCCCTTACGCTTTTATAATGACATTAAATTTTACAGCAGATATAAAAGTCAAGAAGTTTGCTATAGTGAACGTTTACAACGTTTCTGAATCTGCAAATCTAATACTGACAAGCCAGGACTCTTGCAAAAAAGGCAAATTTGTTATTAAAAGTTATTGATTATTGCAAAATATTCTAAAAATAAGTCTTGTTAAAACTCTTTTACCTTGAGTTACTACACAAATAACAGTAAATTAACAAAAATACGAAGCAATTAACGAAACAACAATAAATTTAAAAATAATAATGAATAATTAATGGAACAATAAAAAAACCATAACATATTACGATACATCATTGAACATTGAACAAGAAAAAAGTGCTGTCGGGTGACGTAAAAATATTAATGTAAGTTGATGATGGTTCTGAACAGTCGAAACTTACCTCACAATTTACCTTAAAAAAAAGTTTACGCCATTAGATAAAGCGTAAAAAATTGCTATGAGAATGTGTCCAATTGCACTTCAAACAAGTCTGGTAAAAAAAAACGAATTTCTAAATTTTGTATTTTTTTTTTTCAAATATCTAAATAACTAATAATGTTAGCCTTGATTTTTGTCGTGGGAATACAAGTAACGCGTATGTTTATTTGTCTTATCCTTATCTCTTCTCTCGTATTTCATTCTGTCATCGCATTATTAAAAATTTTAATTGTTTTGTTGTGTATTGGTGATGTATGCAAACAAAAACAGTGCTAAAAACTATTAACGAAGGGAGTTTATGTTCAAGTAAATATGTCTACATGAAATGTAGATTTATATGATTAAATTAAGAATTTATTTTGTTTAAAAAATAAAAATATTTGTTATAAAAAAACATTGACTTGTCCTGTTGATGAGATTTATCTTAGTAATTTTCCTTGCTTGAATGATACCGTTTTCTTGGTGTAATGATCGTTCTTATGTCTTTTAAGGCAGCAGCAGCAGAACAAACAATGAAAGTTCATCGCCAACATCTTACCTGTCAGCTTGCAAATGCTGCAATTTTTTCTGTTTAGTAATCCGGACTACGTAGTTGCAGAAAGCCACATTTATACGTTCTTCTTCTAACCTTTTACACAGAATGCTCAAAGTAACGTGGACAAAGATTTATTATTCTTTCAGTACAGTAAGACCACAAATAAGAAAATTCTAGCATCTGATTCATTGCAACTGTATACAAAGGAAATAAATCTTGAACTATTTATACCAGTCAACAAAATATCATAAGCACAGTTTAACTATACTATAAGTAATTTATTTGTAAATTTATTTCTTTTATTTCATTATGTTAAAAGTTGTATGTATACAGGGTGGGCGAAATTCGAGGCTCACTATTGGGATCTCGGAAACGGTAAGAGATACAAAAACGGTTAAATTGGGGCAAAGTTGCGTAATTTTGTGACCAATAATATGCCGTCAAGAAATCCAGAATATCTACATTCATTTTTGAGTTATTTAAAAAAAAAACAAAATTTTGAGTTATCGTTTTAAATTTTTTTTAGCTTTATTTGAGACGATATCAAAAAACCGACAAGACTTTTTCATTGCCACTTTTTATGGTCTATAACGTGGCAGTACAAAATTTCCATTACGGCGTTTCGTCCGATCAGGACCATCTTCAACTTTATTTTTTTAAATAGGGACTCATAATGTTTCTTACGAAAAACGATAGGATTTTTTATTCTGATTCCAATGATGTATGATACTTTATAGTTTTAATTATTCTTTTTGCTCAAATACTAGGAATAACTTTTAAGACGATTGAATCTAGTATGCTTTGGGCTGATGACATTTGTTATAAAACAATTTTAATTGTCAATACAATTTGACGTTTAAAAAGCTTCGCTTTAATGGTGGCCTGTTTGAACATACACTTTAATTTAAAAAAATTTTAATTTTAGATTCCGCTGTTCTTAAGCTAAGTTCTTTACGTCAACGTCAAATTGTATTGACAATTAAAATTGGTTTATAACAAATGTCATCAGCCCAAAACATACTAGATTCGATCGTCTTAAAAGTTATTCCTACTATTTGAGCAAAAAGAATAATTAAAACTATAAAGTATCATACATCATTGGAATCAGAATAAAAAATTCTATCGTTTTTCGTAAGAAATATTATGGGTCCTTATTTAAAAAAATAAAGTTGAAGATGGTCCTGATCGGACGAAACGCCGTAACGGAAATTTTGTACTGCCACGTTATAGAGCATAAAAAGTGGCAATGAAAAAGTCTTGTCAGTTTTTTGATATCGTGTCAAATAAAGCTAAAAAAAATTAAAAACGAAAACTCAAAATTTTGGATTTTTTGAAATAACTCAACAACGAATATAGATATTCTGGATTTCTTGACGGCATATTATTTGCCACAAAATTACGCAACTTTGCTCCAATTTAACCGTTTTCGTATCTCTTACCGTTTCCGAGATCCCAATGGTGAGCCTCGAATTTCGCCCACCCTGTATACCCGCAGCAAATGATTTCAGAAACTAATAATGTATATTGCTGCCAGCGTATATTTACTACCTTGTCTTGGTTTTACTCTAGCTTGAGATTATTTCATATTTGAGCGTAACAGTAATTTTTTGCCTAGAGTATTTTTTGCTCAATCGCTAAATCTAATTTAATATGCTCCGGGCTGAATACTCCCAAAAAATATTCTATATAGGCGTTACAGCAAACTGTTAAAGGTGAACCGATATAGACTTTACTGCTAACAGAGAATTCGACATACTTTGTTTTTCTTTTATAGATATCAAAATTAGGTTGCTATAATTAGATGCCCCGAAGAAATGCGTGCTTCGTTTTAAGCCGTATAATAATAACCTATCCGCATTTTTAAAAACCCGTTATTAAATATAAAATAACATGATATTTGATCAAATTATAAATTTTTAAAAGGGAAAATTCGTACTATGCTATATATAAAATAAAATTAAGAAGTCGCATTATACAGTGTGTTTCAAATTCGATTCAAAATTCGATGTATTTTGGAAACCATAGATAGAGACTATTTTAAATTGGGGCAAGTTGCGTAATTTAGTGAAAATAATATATCTCAAATAAAATTAAGGCTAAAGTGATTAGTTTTGAGATATTTGAAAAACATTGAAATGTTGTAAATTCATTACGTCATTCGTCAGCATATGACGTATCATATGTTATAGTTTATTTATTGTTCCGATAACTGTTCATTATTATTTTTTAATTTATTGTTGTTTTGTTCATTTTTCTTTGTTTTTGTTATTTAATTTTTATTTATTGTAAATGATTTGTTACTTTTTTGTTAATACAGACAGACGCAGATGAGTGTAATGATGGTTTTTCACCTGCAAAACGTGATCAAACTATAATATATGGTACATCAATGAACTCACAAGAGAAAATGCCGTTGAATTATGTAAAAATAGTAATGGGGCCGTATTAGAAAAAATTAAATTGATGATGGTTCGGAAGACACGAAATAAAAACCTTTTTACGTCATTCGATAAAGGGTAAAAAGTTGCTATGAGAAAGCGTCCTTTTTCTTTTCAATAGTTCCTGAAACAAACTTGAAATTTTACAAAAATGAAATTACCTTGATTCTTTAGAGGTATATTATTTGTCACCAAATTACGCAAATTTGCCCCAATTCAAGCTAGTCTCTATCTCTAATGGTTTCCAAGATACCAATGTTATTGAAACACACTGTATGTCTAAATCACTTTAATTTTCATTTTAAAACATACCTACTTCCTTCTCTATTTATATGTGAACAGAGGCATCAAATAAAAGTATCTGAATCCTAGAAATGGTAATTTACCGAGCCAGTGAGAGTTGGTAACGGATTATTATAGTAAAACTTTAGCTCACTTACTTAGTTCGAATATTGCTTCAAAAACCATCACGTAATTTACAATGCAGATACAAGTATCAAAGTGGGAGTCTATTGAGACTATCAATTTCATTCTTTTGATGCTACTAATTTTGTAGTTCTCTTTTGTCTGAACAGTTCACTTTGACATTCACGTTACGGTCCTCGTTTACTGTGTTTTTTGTTGGAATTTTGGGGATATCGTTATTCAGTTTACGCTTGAAGGATAATCCGTAATTGGCCCTGATGTAAAGATTATTTTTTTATTTATTTATTTACTACTATCCCATAGTAAATATTAATAAGTGGATAGAGAAAAAAACATTAACATTGGTTATAGTAAGTAAGTAGGTAATTGACGGGAATTAAGTTATCAAACTACAATGCAAAGAAAACAAAATAAGAACAAAGAAGAATAAATATATACATACATACACACATACATACAAGGTGTCCACCTAGTGCGCGTAAGTCCAATATCTGGGTTAATAAAAGAGATAACTTAATTTTTTTTCTACAAGGTTGTCTAATATCCCGAGCTGCACAAAATGAAAATATATTTACATATTCAGGGTGTTCAGTTTTTCCTGGACAGGTACCAACTTCGTTTTTCTAAATGGAAATATATATTTTTTATTGCTTTTTCGAACTAAACCCTTGATTTTAGTAGGACTTTCATCAGCCTTCCCTATACCTAACTTAAACTGTTTTTGAAATATTGACGGGTGAATATTGACATTTTTGCAACTTTGACACCCTATAAAATCTAAACGGTTTGAGATCAAGCAAAACGGTTTGCACATTCCTATCTTAACTTTTTATAAGCTATCGTTTGATACTAATTTCAAATGTATCCAGGAATTAAAAATTTTCCGAAAATTTTTAAAATTTTTAATTCTTGGATAAATTTGAAATTAGTATCAAACGATAGCTTATAAAAAGTTAAGATAGGAATGTGCAAACCGTTTTGCTTGATCTCAAACCGTTTAGATTTTATAGGGTGTCAAAGTTGCAAAAATGTCAATATTCACCCGTCAATATTTCAAAAACAGTTTAAGTTAGGTATAGGGAAGGCTGATGAAAGTCCTACTAAAATCAAGGGTTTAGTTCGAAAAAGCAATAAAAAATATATATTTCCATTTAGAAAAACGAAGTTGGTACCTGTCCAGGAAAAACTGAACACCCTGAATATGTAAATATATTTTCATTTTGTGCAGCTCGGGATATTAGACAACCCTGTAGAAAAAAAAATTAAGTTATCTCTTTTATTAACCCAGATATTGGACTTACGCGCACTAGGTGGACACCCTGTATAAAAATACATACTATTAGAAAATATATCACTGACAAACAAAACAATAGTAAAACACAAGCAAAACATGATTAAATATAAATGGTATTATGAGTAAATAAATTATAACATTGAGATAGTATAAATTATAGTCTATACGTTGAGGAATGCTCTTGTAATCCTAGTTATACAAGTGTCGAATATATCGGTACTATCATCAACTGCCAAATAATTGCGACACATGGTATTAACTGGAGAAGATACTAGTGGGCGCGTACGAGGTGTAGGTTGGTTAAAAGTCTGACGGTATCTCGAATTAATCCGAGGCACATGGAGGTTAAAACTGTTTAATGTTTCAGAACAATCTAAAAATTTTAAATAAAAAAAAATAATGAGTTAGCTTGCTTACACACATATAATAAAGGTATTTAAACTCTGATAAGAGGAGCTCATTCGGTTAGGTGGGGGTAAAAGACATTATTTCTAAAAAACAGGTATGAAAATAGTGTACGGCACCTATTTTTAATAAATCTGCAAGGATGTGTAACTTAAATATTGTAATATTTTTCAATTTAAGCCTATCTTTTGGAATCTTCTTCTATCGAATCGAGTTTTTCTGATTCGATATGGGAGAATTATAGACAATAATGATTTCAAGATTTCTAGTTTCTTTCTTGTTTCCTATTAAGACATCAAGAGGCAGGTACAGTTTAGTTTTTCTTAGAAATCTACCTATTGTATCATCTATGTGCTTGATTATTTTAATACTGCTTATTTTATCTAATTTTGGTGCAGTGTTTTATTAACAATAATAGTTATTTGTGTATCAAGAGCACAAAATTGGTTAGAAATACAGATTCATTTTGTAAAACTTCTGAAATAAGAAAACATTATTATATACAATTATTTATAATAAAGATTTAAAACATTTTTATTGTAATAAATAAAACACTATAATTAGTAATAATTAATTAATTAATTAAAACACATCGAAATTCTGGAATTATATAAATAAATTAATTAATAATTCATTATCGATTATTAATACATTCCATTACTGAAGAAACATACTTGAAAAATTAGTAAATAATATCGTAGATAGTGATATGACTGCAAGCATATAGCAAATACTCCAAATAATATACTGGCCAGCCAAAAACGTAACCGAAAATGTACTGCTAACCCACTTCTCCGAGATGAACCACTAGGTATGGACGGGTCCGGAATATGATCAACATATTGATTGATGATTGACTGATTATTTCTAAAAAAAGGCCCAGTTAGGTTCAGAGCGAACAAATTCAAGATATTTGTAAGAAATCATATCAATAAACTTCTTATCAGAGTTCCAGATAATCGGTATTTAAAGATGAAGGTGCATTCCATTTTAGGATAATTCTAACAAGTAACAAGTATTGGATACTGAGGAATTCCATTGAAATAAACTCTTAAAAATTACCACAGATGTATTCATTGATAGAGAGCAAACTCATTGTTGACAAGGAAGCATTTAAATAAGTCTTCCAACTCTATAGCAAATATCAATAGCATCTGCACAAGTGGTCGATAGTGAGAAAAGAGTGTCTTACCATATAGCGCAATCTGAAAATAGATTAAAATCCCCAAATGATAATTCAAAGTAGGCATTGAGGGTGATCTCTTAGTCCGTCCCGCTTTTCTACCATTGAGACTTAATGGCGATGTTTATAGATAATTTATACAAAATTGGCTAAAGGAACTTCTGGATGATGTTCCAATTGCAACCAGGCAGAGAATAATGTTTATACACGACGGAGCACCAGTTCATATAAGGAATTTCCCCGTTGGATGGGAAAAACTCATGGTTAGATGATTTTTTTTTCAATCTATGAATTAGACGGAATGGATCATACTTTTAGGCTGCAGCTTTGGGTGGCAAGGCGGTGCGACGTCGACATCTGATTCTTTTGAGAAAATTCCACTGCCGCTCTGACCGAGTCGCTCCGTCCGACTGCCGTAATGAACGAATCTTCATTCATTTATGTGTATTTAATATCAGAGCGGATATTCTTCGCGTCGCGCCGCGCCGCTCCACCGGCCTAATGGACGCTCAACTTTAAACCAATTAAAGCTAACACCACAATAAGCATAGCATATCAACAAGCACTGAGTCACTTTACCATTCGCTCAGCAAAAAATTTCAACTTTTAGTTTAAAAAAGTGCAAAATGTCACTCTTCAGATGTATAAATAAAACAATAATTGCCTTTTTATGATGCTGATCATTGAAACGTTCTTGATGATAAAAGTTATAGTAAAATTATAGTATTTTATAGTAAAATATAACTCGAATGTCTTAGATGTTGTCTTTTCCTTCCTCATAATAGAACGGCTGCATAATTAATAAAATTATAAGGGATCGCACTATTAAAACGCGCCCAGGGCTTCCAAGGAGATAAATCCACCACTGAATAGAGCCTTTAACAATTTTCTATGGTCCCATTGAAATCACAACAATGTATGCGAGAATTAATTGCGTGTTATGGTTGATTAAGTGCCATTATAACATTTCATCACACTGAGAGATAAACTAAATTATTTCGGACGTTCCCATCTGGTAAATAAATTATTTTGCACCCCCGCACTGCGTTAAACGGTTTGCCTAACCGTTAGCAGTTTCGCGGAATGAAATTTTAATCTGGATATAATTAATATCTGGTGTTTTCGTTTAGCTTAAATGACGTTTTTACGTTGCGCATTAAACTGAAAAATCTCTGTGCTTGTGTAACCATGTTCGTTTATCCTCTAAAGCGAATTAATTATGGAATCTTGATACGTGTTTAAATGGAATTATAGATTTTGCAGCAGGCAGGACTCGCCAAAGTGAAATAGTTATTGTGGCACAAGGGCGGATTTACAGGGGGGTGGTAATAGGATAATTACCCCCCCCCATGAATACAAATTTTACAATAGCAAAAATCAAAAACGTAATTAGTTAAAAAAAACCATAAACGTACTTACGTACTCAATAGGATAATTACCCCCCCCCCATGAATACAAATTTTACAATAGCAAAAATCAAAAACGTAATTAGTTAAAAAAAACCATAAACGTACTTCACTTAAGGATGTTTTCAACACTTCTATTTGCTATTTCATGTTTGGTCAAAGAAAAACATATACCTATCTAAATGCACAGGTAATTGACAACGTTTTTTAAATTAGACGGTGTCGGCTTCTTTTTTTCAGATTGTCCTACTACAGTTCTTGGATGTCCTAACAAAATTGCTTGCGCCTTATAAAGAGTTCCAGAACTAAATGTGGATGGTTCTGTTATAACAACTGACTAGAAACCTAGTTTCTTGTTTAGTTCTGACCAGAAATCTGATTAATATGAATATGAATATATTATTAGGTATATAATTAATATAAATATTTTTAAATTAATATCCCACGTCATCTGTAATGATGAAAAATAAGAAAATGTGGGTCCATATTCACAATCACAGCGCTAATATTTTCCTAGGGCTGCGGCTTCATTGGCGCCAGTTCAGACCAGATCAGACCAGATAAGTGGCTACAGTTATCCCTTCAGACCGTGACAGACATGTTTTCACCAGACACGTACCGTATACTTTCCGACGGTAGGTACGAACCAAACTTGTTTGATATTTTCTCAGAGTACGGCCGTACGTAAATTGACTTGTGAGACAATGGACAAATCACTTTTAATCGACTTTATCAGAGAAAATCCACCTCTTTGGGATTTTACATCACAACAGGGATTTAAAAAGTATTTTATGGAAAGATATTGAAGTAATTTATATCTCTATAAATAGCTTTTAAAAAATATAATCATAAGTATAGATATATGCATTCGACAATACTCTCTAAACTTCTCGGGGTAATTTAGAAGCCTTTACACAAGTTTTCATATACTCACCTTCTTCGTGTGATTCGTATAATGTATGCATACAATAAGGGCGCTTAGGTGTATTGTATTTTCTAGTAGTATTTTTTAATTAGCCATTCATCCCATTCATCAGAATCTGAGGAATCCATTGTGAACGTCTTCTCTGTACTTTATCAAATAATAATAACCACGTGTTTACTCGTCGGGTATTATCCACCGTACAAAATAATTATTCCGCTACAAATGAAGCCACTATGTCGGACGTGTGGCTGGTGTGATCTGATCTTATATGATCTGGTCTGGTCTGATCTCATCTAAACCGGCGCCAATGGAGCCTTAGACCAAAGCTCTAGTTTCCTTCATACAGTCGGCGGGTGCGCCTGACGGTTGCGTCCGCCAGCTGCCGTTGACAGTTCGTTTAAGGTGGTTTCCTTTACGCCGTCGACACTAGTGATTGAAGTATCGTTAATATAGGTTGTAACAAATGGTAGTAAAACCATTTGTTATTGTTAGAAGAAGATGGTGATGATGAAATAGTTGGAAATGAAATGAACGTCAGGAAAAACCACCACGAACTTTTTAAAAACCCAAAGAAAGAAGGGTTTTATGATATAGTAATTAATGGAAGATTGAAAAATGAACACGAAAAAATTCGTCAATTTTTTAAATTAAACAAAGAACTTCTTCTTTGTTATCAGTCTGATTGAAGAAGATCTTAAGAAGGATGGAACAAATGCTTTGAAAATTTTCCTTAACTTGCATATTTTTATAATTCATGTTCATTATCAACTATCATTCACTATCAAAAATACTCGGATATGAACACATTGTAAATACTAATCTTTCATCTTAGAATTATATGGAATATGTATTTATAACTTACAATTTTCCATATTTCAAATTGATATACGTATATCAACCATTTATTCTGAGCATTTGAAATGTTAAAATTATTTATCCTTCTATTATATCTTTCTGTTATAGTTTCCACACCAATCGATAGAGGGTGCTGATTACATCTCGCTGTCACAGAACTTCGAAAACATACTTATATAGAACGATTATAGCTGTTCTACTCAGTCTTCTAATATCCTTTGAACTAGAAAGCGATTTAGTTGCACGGAATGGAATTGAAAAAATAGATGCAATCATGTCGCAACATGGCTCATCGGTTCCACTACCTATGGCACTCTGATGAGCGCATAATAAGCGCGAAACCGGTCAGTGTCTGATGATTGGTCTCCATGAAAGATGTTATGAAGGATGTCACGACTTCCATGGAGATGCCGGAGTAATACAATGCCAGTTGGAGCATATTGCTCGTAGAATAGTTGTTTCCGGCATCTCTTTCAACTTCACAATCTGAGCCTCGATTTGGTATAGACGCGTTTTGGTAATTATCTGATTATGCAGGAAACATTCCAACTTTTTTATTATATAAAATTATACAGTGTTATTTAGAACTTATCCATAATAAAATTTGGGGATGTTCAACATACATGTACAAATGTGGTAGTGCAAAAAAAAATTTTTAGGCGGCTTCTGAAAACTATTTAAAAATTTTTCATTGTACGCCGCTGGATACTGGTCCACTGTAATGGAGTGACCTTGGGACTGACAATTCAAACTGGCTAGCACGAAAAAAACTTCGGAAGTTCTGTGAGTATACCGACACCCGGCGCAAAAAAGATTTGCAGCGTTTTTACTTTCGAAAAACGGTGTTGGAAGTGATTTCGTTGAATTGCGTGCGGATTTTCGAGTGCCCAAACGTGTGTATTGTGAATGTTCTGTATTCCATTTCGAGTAAACAAAGCTTCATCTGTAACTAGTACATCAGCAGTAAATCGGGGATTTTCAGCATTTTGCTGCAACAACCACTCACAAAACCTAACTATCGATGTGTCGGTGTGTCGATTGGGAAATCGTTCCGCATACAAACGCGAAGCTGCCAATGAATTTTGTTCAACTTCGCCATAAATAAGAATCATGTCGATTAACTCGGCATTACTGTACACATGAGCCATTTTGAAAATTGAAAACATCCGCACTGCGAGAGCGACACACATAGACTGATAGACAATAAAGATATTATCCCCACTCCAATTCGATTCGCTCGGTCTTAACCAGGCGTTCCAGGTACAAAAAACTTGTTTACTGTTTTTTACTGTGGTATATCAGATGTCGTTGAAGTTAAGTAAAATTGCCCATCTACGTAGTCCTTTATAATGGTATAACTTTAAACATTGTTTACGGGAAATCCTAAGACTTTTATTATAAATTTTTTGGTGATATCGATTTCTTATTTAAGGATGCACATATCCTCAAAGTTTTAGAGATAAGTTCTGAATAACCCTGTATAATATATTGATATTCATGAACTCAGAACATTTCACAAATTGTATGAGACTTGCTACAGAATAATTATAGTGGATTCTAATTTCACCCAATTGCAGGTGGTAGCCACCCATGACCTTTAAAAGAACAAATTATAAGTATCACCCGACCCCTTGTTTAACTAGTAGAAATATAGATTTACTCCACATGCTCGTTTTTTAAAAATAATCCAATGTCTATAGAGCTAACCAAACTCAATAATTATTTCAGTTCGAATTTTAACGAGGAATAAATTATTTCGCTATTAATTAAATGTCATTAAATAGGATACTATACTATAGCTGATTCTTTTAACCGTGTTGCTGTGTTTATATGTTACAGATTCGATTCGTTCTTGTCAAGTTTCTAATAACGACCGACAAGGCTTCAGGAAGTAATAGGATAACAGGTGACATACAGAAGCAATCATGTTCTACTATATGTGACGCTAATGCTATGAAAACCCGTCTGAGGAATGGAACGATAATATTTTTTTATTCGTTATAAGTTGATTTCTTACAAGTTTACTGCCATATCCATATATTGTCCTAAATAAACTTGTATTTATATTCACCCTTTATCAACTGATACAGTTAAAAATCAACTTTTTATGTTCATACTTATTGTATGATATTTTGTATTTAAGTAGTGTTTTGTACTATACTCAATTTTAAAATGTATTTGTAATTTTGTTAAATTTTAAAAAACACTGATAATTTTTTGGTGCAAATTTTTTTATGAAAATTTAGCTATCACAATTATATTGTCACAAAAAACTCTTTGATTTCAAGCTCATTGTGCTTCCGGTTATAAAGGATGTAATTGTCAACCAACTTCGTTATTTTTAATGGAATAATACACTTTTAAATTCTACTTGTTGATATAATGGGAGTTTTATAACCTACCTTTTATATATATTTAGATTTTATTGAAAAAAAATCATCATTCTGCTATCCCACCACTTTATTTCGTTCAACAATTTTGTTTCAACTACGCTTCTTGTTGGGAGAAAAACATGTCTTTATCACAATAAACATTCCAAAGATACCAATTGTAAAATCGTAGTATTCTTTGTGACTTTATGTAAATTAATACCGTTCAAATGAATTGTTTTCTAAATATAAAGCCTTAAAATGATACAATTTGAATCCCCGTATAACAGAAAAGATACTTAACAAAGAAAGATGATTAACTAACTTATATTTAAGCCGATTATGTCTGAACTTTCTGATTAATTTAATATTATTTTAATTACCTATAATAATACTGAACTTTTTCCAGATCACATAGATATCATTAAAATAAATTTACTTCATACAGCATTAATAATCTACACATACAAATTTACTAAACAAATCATGATATGAAACTATTTAAATATAAAACCCTTTTAAACTATAACCAGTATCAAGTATCATTAGCTTAAGTTACTCATTTTAAGTCCTTAATAAGAATAGAAAGACTGATAGTGGAGTAAAAACAAGGGAAAAAGTCGCTTCCTTCTCGAAAAAAAATTTTTTAAGGTATAACCACATGAAACCTATACAGGATCATTGGTTGGGTCCTTGTGCATGTGAAATGACTAATTACGACATCCTTAGGGGGGTCAGACATTTTTTATCCCCAAAAATGTCAATAATTTGTCAAAATGTTATATTTATGTTTTTTAAGACATACCACGCGATAACTTCGAAACTAATTAACTTATAAACATGAGGTTTTTTTTAATCGATTGAGGACATATAGGCGGTCATAACTATACTAATTTCAGTCCCCTGGTTAGCGTATTTTTTCTTGGAGAATGGAGTAAACTCGAAATTTTACTTTTATTGCTGCATGATTTTCGGTAAGCGCGAAACTTTTTTATTTCAAGGAATTTTGCCATAGTATCTGCGTATGAATTAAAGAAAAAATATTGAAAAAGTTTTTAGAACAAGAACCAACCTTCTGTGACAAACAGTTTTCGAGTTATCGCCGTTTAAAATTAATAACACAGGGGCGCGCTGCGCCGCGCGACGTGCTTTTCGAAGACGCTATCAAATTATCGCACCGTACCGCGCTGTCTATGTGTTTTGAAGGCCCGCTTGGGTGATCTCCTGACTAATATAAAATATCCAAAAAGAATTTTGTATTAAAAAAATAATTTAATGTTCTAGTATTCTAGTATAATATATCTTGTCTGTGATAATATATATATTTTCTAATTTCATATGATTCGATAAATATTTTCTATCAGGAACACAAATTTGCATTGTATTTACATTCATATTTTTAATATAAAGTTAAAACACGAATTACAAAAAAAAAGGACAGAAATTTAAAAAAATTAGAATTTTCTAGACTCCGAATCTGACGAACTGAGGTCTTCGTTTTGTGGTCTGTTACTATATAATGGGTGGTATGAATAAAAACGAAGTACCTGCTACTACTACAAGTATTAGTATATTCTACATAGTATTTACTTTAAAACGAAGTAGATACTACATTTCAAAGTACTCCCTTCTATTTTTCCGGAAATGCTAAAAATAATAGAATTCTTCTAAACATTATAATTACTTTAATACTTTTTACTGGTAAATACTTCCATTTTAACAACTGAAATATTTTCTCCGTCATTAACGAAGTTGATATCATGGCAGCCTCATCGTGCGTGCTACAAAGTGATTACTTTAAAAATGGTTCAAATACATAGAAATAAAATTTATACTGCAAGAAGACACTACGACGCTGATACCATATACCGTCAAATATTTAGGTAAACAATTAAGTACCATCAATTTAAAATGGTTTATGTTTATATTTTTCATCTAGGTTTAGTAGGGAAAACCTTACTTTCTCGTTACTCGTTACTCTTCTATCACACTTCTTTCATCCGAAGACATCTTAAAGGACTGCTGATGTTATAAATACATACGAAACTGAAACTGTCTCCCAAAAACTTTTAAACATGTATATCTCGTTAGCCGGGGCCTGGCGCACGGCGTATGTGTGACGGAAGTAAGTACAAGTACACATTTCAAAGAATGTATTTTAAAGTAGATATTACGTAGAATATACTAATACTTGTAGTAGTAGTAGCAAGTACTTCGTTTTTATCCATACCACAAATTACATATTTACATTCGTCGCAACATTTTAATCCTTGGGCTAAACACGTGCACCTATTATGGTTGCAATTTTTATCAATCCGATGTTCCGACAGAAATTGCAACAATAATAAGTGCACGCATTTAGCACAAAGATTAAGATGTTGCGACGAATGTAAATATGCAATTTGTGGTATGGATAAAAACGAAGTACTTGCTACTACTACTACAAGTATTAGTATATTCTACGTAATATCTACTTTACAACGAAGGATTTACTAATTTCCGGTAGTATCTACTTTACTTGACATAGAACATGCTTCACCACAAAGTATAATATACTCCATATTATGAAGTATCTACTTAACAAGTGTAGTACATCCTTTGAAATGTATAGTAGGTACTTACTTCCGTCACCCATACGCCGTGCGCCAGGTCCCGGCTAACGAAATATACATGTTTAAAAGTTTTTGAGAGACAGTTTCAGTTTTGTATGTATTTATAACATCAGCAGTCCTTTAAGATGTCTTCGGATGAAGGAAGTGTGATAGAAGAGTATCGAGTAACGAGAAAGTAACGTTTTCCCTACTAAACCTAGATGAAAAATATAAACATAAACCATTTTAAATTGATGGTACTTAATTGTTTACCTAAATATTTGACGGTATATGGTATCAGCGTCGTAGTGTCTTCTTGCAGTATAAATTTTATTTCTATGTATTTGAACCATTTCTAAAGTAATCACTTTGTAGCACGCACGATGAGGCTGCCATGATATCAACTTCGTTAATGACGGAGAAAATATTTCAGTTGTTAAAATGGAAGTATTTACCAGTAAAAAGTATTAAAGTAATTATAATGTTTAGAAGAATGTTATTATTTTTAGCATTTCCGGAAAAATAGAAGGGAGTACTTTGAAATGTAGTATCTACTTCGTTTTAAAGTAAATACTATGTAAAATATACTAATACTTGTAGTAGTAGCAGGTACTTCGTTTTTATTCATACCACCCATTATATAGTAACAGACCACAAAACGAAGATCTCAGTTCGTCAGATTCGGAGTCTAGAAAATTCTAATTTTTTTAAATTTCTGTCCTTTTTTTTGTAATTCGTGTTTTAACTTTATATTAAAAATATGAATGTAAATACAATGCAAATTTGTGTTCCTGATAGAAAATATTTATCGAATCATATGAAATTAGAAAATATATATAGTAGACTAGAACATTAAATTATTTTTTTAATACAAAATTCTTTTTGGATATTTTATATTGGTCAGGAGATCACCCAAGCGGGCCTTCGAAACACATCGAGAGCGCGGTACGGTGCGATAATTTGATAGTCTTCGACAAGCACGTTGCGCGGCGCAGCGCGCCCCTGTGTTATTAAATTTAAATGGCGATAACTCGAAAACTGTTTGTCACAGAAGGTTGGTTCTTCTTCTAAAAACTTTTTCAATATTTTTTCTTTAATTCATACGCAGATACTATGGCAAAATTCCTTGAAATAAAAAAGTTTCTCGCTTACCGAAAATCATGCAGCAATAAAAGTAAAATTTCGAGTTTACTCCATTCTCCAAGAAAAAATATGCTAACCAGGGGACTTAAATTAGTACAGTTATGAGCGCCTATATATCTTCAATCGATTAAAAAAAACCTCATGTTTATAAGTTAATTAGTTTCGAAGTTATCGCGTGGTATGTCTAAAAAAACATAAATATAACATTTTGACAAATTATTGACATTTTTGGGGATAAAAAATGTCTGACCCCCCTAAAGATGTCGTAATTAGTCATTTCACATGCACAAGGACCCAACCAATGATCCTGTATAGGTTTCATGTGGTTATACCTTTAAAAAATTTTTTGAAACATTTTTCTACCGATTTTACTCCACTATGACAATTATGGTTTTAACCGACCTCGTACCTTCAGTAGAAAAATATAATTGTGTTAGACATGTAATGCAACGTGTAAATGCAATCTAATTTGTGAATTCCACCTGAGCAAACAAATTTTTTATATGTGCAGCTCGTGACAACACACCTATATAGACATATTTGATTTCGTGCCCAAGAAGATGAATAAAAAATAATATTCACCAATATCCTGAGTTTGAATTCATTAAAGGGCTCCGGAATGGAATAATTCTGCGGGGTAACAGGTTTTTATTCAAATATTTTTAATCTGTGATGATTTGAAAAGCAAAAATCTAGGACATTAAAAAGCGTAGGAAAGAGACAATCGAAAAACTAATTATACTGAGAAAAAATATAGGGGTACTTTTAGTTGCTAGAAGTAGGCTTCTAATAACTATGCTTCTTAGTAATTGTTTATCCAATATTATTGAAAAGATAATAACATGCGAGCCGGTGGCTTAGGATTTAGTGTCTCGATCGCTCAACCCAGAGGTCGTGGGTTCGAATCCATATTCCACCAAACAATTTTTAATTAAATTGTCTACTCGTAGATAAAGGCTTGTTCGCAGAGATGGGTTGATAACCATCTTAGCGATGGCCTATGATGGGAAGAATGTCAACTTGGTATTAATGTGAGAGATTAAAATCAGTTGATGTTTGACTGTCCCCCTAATTAATGAGGTTTTCCAAGTTTTCCTCATTCCAGCACTGAATGGTGGTTAGGGCCTACCAACGTAAGTCGTTCCTGAGGCGCAAATGCGGCTCGCGAAATAATAGTATGCCACCCCCTCTCCCACACGATATATTTTCCCTTTTTTATAAATTCAGAAATGTGATAAAATACCCGATAAATTAAACAGGAGCAATGTTCTACATTATGACTTTCTTATTTTTATGAGTAACATACCAACAACTCATTAGCTTTGTGGCACATTTTTGTGAGTGGGTGTATTATTATTATTAAACATAGACCGTTCAACCCTGTATCAATAGTAAGGAATCTTACCCTTATGTAAGAACTATATCATAAACAAACTATTTGATTTTCATTTAAAATTTTGATGGTGCAGGATGTTAGGAGTAAAAGGCTAACTTCACATTTAATATTTAAAATATGAATCTGATAGATGGAACATAGATCTGATGGGTGGTTTTAAATTGCATGTGTGTCAATTTCATGTGTGAAAATTATCTAGCGGGATAGAATTTACTCAAGCCAAACTTTCTAGAATGTACACGCGATCCGTTTACATATTCAAATGATTTTGGAAACTGAACAAGGATGATGGTGCTGGGAAACGGCGTGGTTGTCCGCAGCACTCAGGCCTTTCGACCTACTGAGCGTACTGGCCAGTCGAGTGAAAGAGGAGTGAAAGAGTCGAGTGCTTTGTGCATAGGCCAACGCCAGTTCTACTGGAAGCTCTTTAAAATCCTGGGGCAGGAGAAACGCTGCACCCAGATGTTTGTGTCTCTCGACCGTGAGGCAGGCACAACCACAGAAGGCAGGCAGGCGCAGGACGTTCTAGTGTCACTAAGGCCTATAGTATTGATGTGCTTGTTGAGATGTCCATGGCCTGTTAGTAGTCCTGTGAGACTCCTTATGCTGTTACGAAGTATTGATCAAGTTGGATTCGACCAGGGCCCTTTATTTAAGCCTGACTTGTCGCAGCCCAGTTCCGTTTGGCTATTGCTCCTCAGATCTCTTTCTGATCTAGTTTTCAATGGACCGTGCTACATAATTGGACGGAAGCCCTAGCACTAGTTCGGGCCCTGTAAACTGAATACCTACTTGAACCTCTTCTAGCCAGTGCATCGGCCTTCTCATTTCCAGTTATGTTGTGATGACCCGGTACCCAGGTCAATTTAGTTGGTTGTTCTGTCCCAATTGGACAAGCCCATTAATGCATTCCTTAACCGCCCTGGAGGTGATCCTAGATTAAATCTAGGCATATAAAGCCGCCTGCAGTGCATATCTGGATATGCTGATTAGAATATCTCCTTTTGAGATTTTCCTGAACACAAGCAGATATAGGAAACACTTCCGCCTGAAAGACCGTAACATACGAACAGAGTTTACTTATACATTAAGATTACATTGAACATTTTTTTTTCTAAATTAAGTCAGTCTCATAACACCGTTTGACTATAATACATGTAAACCATACGAATATGAAAGTGTACTTGATGAGTAAAGCTTGAAAATCATAAATTTGCATGCAAAATTCAATAATTTAAGTAACTTCCATGACAGTTTAAATCCGCCTTATAAATTAAATCCGCCTTATAAAACCTTTAGTCCTTTAAAGTGAAAGGTGTGATCGGACAACATTATCTCTGGAAGCAATAGCTTCAGGTTTCACGTCGGCAGCTGTTCGCCAAATGCCAACAATTTTTCATACAATTGTAATTATAAAAATTGTCATAACTGACGCAAATTTAATTTGAATTCAGTCTCTTCTGTCGGCAGAGAAAAATGACCATTTATAGTTATTTTCGATTCCTCTACGTTCTTCCGATGTTTGTTAAATTTTCATTTCCGCCACTATTCGAATTAGAGAACGTCATTTATATGAGCTTATAAGACTGTCACTCAACATAGACTATAGGACTTTGATTTAATACAAATCCTTGTAGAACCGAGGAGAAACAAAAACTCTTACATGAAAGACATGACAGTTGAATTATTCCTTTCCTTAACGGGGCATTTCGCGCAAATAAAACCTGACCTTCTTTCCATTCTGCATTATTGGAAAGCTTGAATTCCTGCTAACATTCCCTAAAAAAAGTTAGATACTTTGCATTCCATATCAGTCACTCGTCGAACAATTGTTAGAGCCGTCAATAGTATTTGAAATAGTTGAAAGGAAGGATATATAGAAGAACAAGTTTTTCTAATTATTATCCTCTGTACATAATTTTTATTATTCACAGAAAATATTTTCATCTTTTAAAATTTAGAATACGTTTCAAATAAACTAAATAAATACCAATATAAAAATACAAAAACATTTTATATATTTAAATATTTATATATATAAATATTTTGTAAATTAGAAAAGCAAATTATATATTTTTTAAAGTTAGGTTTAAATTTTCAAAGCTGCTTTACCCTTGGTATATTGGGTGTAAAAATCATAATATTAAGAGTGAAGGAAACTCGTATCATATCTAATTATATCATACTGATGTAGTGTTGTTGAGCCTTTATAATTGATAAACCTGGCAAGAAAGAAGTTCCACTCTCCTCCATTTGTTTCTAAGTAAACAAATTATTAAGATATCTAGGTACATCTGCTTAAATAACTTCAATCTTAGAACATCAAAAATAAATCCAACTAGCAAACACACTGAAGATCATAAGTTTGCCCTCAGCCCTAACTTCTAAACTATTTAAAACACTGACACATTTATGGTGGTACAAGAGGGGACATACTGCTTTTCGGTGTAAAAAAACGCAAATTAATTTGCCTAAATGAAAAATGAGGGTAACGTAATATATCAATCCCTTTAAATATTTTATTTCTTCAGTTTTCTATATTTTATTTGTTCTATTTCTGTTGTTACTCAGCATTATTGTTGTTATAGTATATTTTTTAGATGTGTACAAATTTTCTGGCAGGTTAAAAGCATTTTTTCTGCTTTCAGTTGAGTTCATCAAAACACATAATGTTTGCTTTCTCTTAAAGTTTTCTTTTTTATAGTTCTCATTGTATTATTTATTTATCTTATGTATAGAGCACTCCATATTTTTAATTACAGGATGATTTTGAAATCACCCATTTGCCTATTCCAACAAAGCTCTGTATCTTTCTTATTTCAAGAAAGAATTACAAATTTCTTAAAATACTGAAGCGGAATGCAGTGGAGTAGGCAATTTTTTTTATCTGCTTTTGTTTTTGGGATTCGAAATAAAGTTATGTTTTTTTTAAATGGGACACCCTGTATATCTTTCCTTATTTAAAGTAAAAGTAGTTTTTTTCTGTGGTAGTTCTTAATTTAGACAATTTAAAAGTAACATTACAATGAATGTTATACATTACTGATTTTTCTGGTGTCAAATTTTTTCGGAAAGACCAGCCTGGTTTAAAATTCAACATTTTTCATTCGAGAGAAACTTATACAATGTCTCAATTTGCGCATTTGGAAAACTGTGCACTTTTAGAATAAGTAAAATCATTTTGTTAGGGTAGCGTCACTTTTTTAGGTTTAGGTACACTGTTTGGCTGTTTGGTTTCAAATTCTTATGATTTCTATCGAAAATCAGCTATCGGCGGCTCATACCATTTTCTAATATAAATCAATATACACATAAACTAGAAAATATGTAGCCCAAATCTAAAGAAAGACGAAGCGATGTAAACGAGCACAGCGACGGTGGTGGGCAAAGTACGGTCGGCCCAGGCCACGCCTTTGTCTTCTGTTCCCTCCGGCGGGCGCGATGGCCAGCGGGAGTGCGTTCGGATGAAGTTGTTTTACCCAGCTGAATCGTTCACCCGGGTGAATGACGTCACAGAAATGTTACTCATAAAATACGAACGATTGTGGTAAGTATAATATGGCGGCAAACTTTAAATTCAAGCAAATGCAATCCAGGTTATGTGTAGTTTACTTCGAGTGATTTTTGAGTAGGTGCAATAAGATTTTATCTGTTTTATCGTCAATGGATCAAAATGGTATTCATATTTACCGGGCTGTTGTTTCAACATGCACTATTTATATGAATAACTTTATGATGGAAGACAGTAGTTCAAGTGAAGATGATGATGAACAGGTACAATTTTATTTCGATCACGGCCTCATTTGGACAGATTACGGAACTGTTTGTTAGTGGAGTATGAAGTGTCTTCAAGAATAAAACAATTTTTGTTGAAGTTACAATTGCAAATTGCAGTGCAAATGAATTTCAAAGCAATTTTCGTATGAAAAGAGCAACTTCTCTGTCCTTGTAGTGATGTTTATTATACACACAAATACACAAAATATCTAATTATACAAAATCTCTGACAATGTTAATAACTGATAAAATGTCAAAATTCAATTTACTCACATCTGCGCATGTCGTGTGATTATCGTCCCAGTTTTAACAAGGGCGAAAAGTTGTTCTCCTAACGATTCTCCTCAAATAACCGAACGGCACGCTCGTACAAAACGCCTGTTAAAACCGAACGACTTTTGGGCGAAAAGTTTCATCTGGACGTCGCCCGGGCGTTATATCCGAACGGCCCCCGGGTAGCTATCACAACCACAGCTTGACCGACATTTGCTATCGCTCTCGCACTGAGAAGAGAAGTCAGAGTTGGACGTATAATATTTGTAGTTATCGTAAATGCACGATAACAGTGCCGTATTAAAAACTCTTGAAACATTTTATAAATAACTTTTGAAGTAGACACGAATAAAACGGTAATTAGGTACATATTATGTTTATTACACATTCATTATTTACAAAAATAAAAATAGACAATATACTTTACAATGAGGTACATGTAATAAATAATAATAAAAAATCTTTATTGTGTTCGTAACGAAAAAAGAAAGAAACACAAACGGTAAGAATTCGGCATTGTCGTTCTTCTATTCCGCCTATATAAATTTTCAAAATTGAAGCTTGGCTTGGCTTTTATGAAGTGTGTCCAATTTGTCCAAAAGGTCTTCCCTATTGGCTTTCATTAGCCATATCCTTGCCCTTAAAAAAATTAATATTTTTAAAATCTAGTTAAAATTATTTTTAAACACACCGCAAAACATTAGCAAAAAAAATTTACACTCGACTACTTGCGCAGTACTGTTCTATAATTTGGTTTTTCCTAAAACTAAAATATAACAGCAAGCTGGCCAACTTTTAAACGAAATTCATTAAATCTTAAATTGAGTGATTGTTGATTGTATAAACCATATTATTGGCTGTCTATGAATGAATTTCCTAAATTAAGTTAAATTAGATACTAAATTACATTTATGTATAACGCATTTTTATCTATTTACCGATCGGGTTGTTTAGGAAAGGTAAAAAAGCTCTTATTACAATTATAGCTTTTATTATTGCAGTTTTTAGTTGCACATACGTTTCCTGTTTTTCTTACTTATTATCACTAATGAAAAAAGGAACGCTATAGAAAACAAAACAATAAAAAAGCACAATAAATAAACACAAAACATTACACTCCAAATAAATTCGCAAGAATAACTACGTCGCTGGCTTAATCGATAATCAACACGAAGTGATTGTCCTATTTCGGTTCGAAACGCTCGCCTCTGTGCTGTTCTCTTCTCAAAGGCGGGGCTAAGAAGCGGCGCGTGGATCGGCGCAAACCGTTCCTGTCAAGAGAGCGAGCGTACCCTTGCACTTAGCTGGGCGGTGACTCTACGTCTACCACAACATGCATGCCTTTCACCCATTCGCTGAGGACTCTCTGTTTATCACATTGTTACCTACATCGCTTCGTTCCTCTTTAGATTTCGGCTAAATATTTTTTAGTTAATCTGTATATAATGTATAATATGTATTTTCCATTTTAGTATTTCAAGTTATTGACAGTGGTAAAACAAGGACGGAGCTACTATCTTTCTCTTTCTCATTCGACCGAAGCGCCACCTCTCGTTTTGGCGGTAAGTAAAAGGCGATCTTAAGCGTCCCATTTGAGTGCACACGGCATGACCCATACTATTATATATTGTTATAATCAGAAAGAAAAACTACTTTTAAATAAGGAAAGAGATACAGGGTGTCCCATTTAAAATACATGAGTTTATTTCGAAGCCAAAAACAAAAAGTAGGTAGAAAAAATGTGTGTACTCCACTGCATTCTACTTAAGTAGGTACTATTAAAAAATTGTAATATACACTTTTTCTGTATTGTATCTCCCAAAATAAATAAAACACAGGGCCTTGTTGAAATAGGCAATATTCCAAAATCACCCTATAAGTCGAAACATATGACAATATAATTGATCTGATAGCACCGTCAAAATGAATTTTAAAAAGTAGGTGGAGACTGCAATTAATTTGTCCCTAACTTTTACACTTTTTAAGTTATCCTGATTTAGCAGTCCATTTTTTATGGGAAACCACTGGTTTTCCATAAAAAATGGACTGCTCTGTACTGTAGTCGAATTAGCTTGCAAACTATCATTTTCAAAATCTCTTCCTACAATTACATTACAATTTTTTTATTTTACGCCTCGAAGATATTTCACAATGTCCCTGCTGCTCAATGATAAATATCCAGTTATGTAAACGCCACCTAGCAGTCAAGCATGTAGGCCAAGTATGAGTTCATTTGCTAAAACCGTGTTAATAAATCACACTCGATAACTTAATTATTTTGAGAACTGTTCAAGTAGTTCGGGGCTCGATATCTACACCGATGTGTCGACTAAGTTAAGTCCCCGCTGTAGGAGAACGTCTTATTAACCTAACTGTATTATGCAATTAGCTGTGTTGTAAACCAGCGAACGTCAAAATTAATGGCACTCAAAATAGTTGCCTGCAACCCAACTGGGGCTTTATTAAGTGGCTGCTAAATGGTCTCAATGCAACAAAAACTTCTTTATCTCATCATGCGTTGCTTGTACTAGAAGCAGAATAATAATAATATAATAATAATAATAATTTATTTCCAGAACTTACATGTTACATTTAATTCTATGAGAAGTAAATGGTACAGGAAATAGAAAAAAAAAAGAGATACTCCACAGAAGCTAATATGTAGCTTGTATGTGGCAAGTAGGTCTAGCAATAACTATTCTTAGAAATACCAAAATCCAAAATCAAAAACTAAAGAAGGGAAAAGAGAAAACAAAAAAAACGAAAGAAAAACAAAAAAACTATCAATCCAATTCAACCTTTAATTCAATTTTGCCCATGAAAATAAGTAACAGAGCAAAACAAGAGCAAAAAAAATGAGAGAATAAATGTGAGTTTAATTAATAGATATATAAAAATTGATACAAAAGAGCAAGCAGTACCCATATTTGATTAAATTACAAGGTGGCACCATTTCTACAATTACCAACTATGATTATTTGAACCATTTCATATTCAGTACATATAATTTGTTTCTTTGTTCAGCAGTACCCTGCTCATTTTCCTTGTTCCTTTATCTGCTATTTCGGAAAAAGGACTAATTGAAAAACTTAACACTGATGATTTGATGATGGCTGGTCATATATCTCCACTGCCATTGATTCCTCCAAAGACGTATATTCCCTCCAAGGGAAAGCTTTTATCTCAGCTATTTATCTACTTTCTATTAGTAAACTTCTGTGCTTCTAATTGTTTTTTATCGTTCTCATTTCAGAGTTTTATTCATAAATTAAAAAATAATTAGTTTATAGTGGCTTTTATTTGCGAATAAGAAAGTACAATTATTATTATTCTTGTTATCTATCCTCCGCTATAGTTTGTAAACTCCCCGTGATTCTTATTAAAAAATTATCAATACAGGGTGTTTCTAGACGACCGTCAATTAGCCGAATCTCGAGAAAATCATTCGCGAAAATTTGCATACTTGACTTTGAAGAGATTCCGAATTCACTATATTTAGCTGTGACGTACTTCCAGTTCTACCAGAAATTCATACTAACTTCGTTATTTCAAATGAAACTCCCTGTATATTTTTTAAACAACCATCTAGTTTGAACTTGAAAACGTGAAGTTATCCTATACCTAAACCTAGCCGTTTGCGAGATATTTAATAGGTATCTTAAAAAAAATTGACAGCTGCAAATCTTTGTAAAAACCTTTATAACATTTTTTGTATAGTAGACTCTCATTAGTTTTTTGGCATGTAGTAAGAACGTAGGATGTGCAATTAAAAGAATTTAAAAAATAATATACCAAGTGTTCCATTTTTCAATTTACATTTTGGAAATTTGAAACTGGGAAAACTTTCTTAGTTCAAATGGAACACTCCGTATTTTTTTTTTTTTTTTTTTTGTAAATTAATAGTCATTATTTATCAATAAAATAACACAAGTTACAGAATTATGTTTTTTGCCAAGACACCTCATTTGCGAACATGTTTTGGTTCTATCACTCCTGAAAGTTTTTAGGTATATTTTGTAACAAAATTTTAATCATTTTGTTCCTTTGTATATGACGAGCAGTATATTTCCGGACGATTAAAAATAATATCAAAAATCCGTATAATTTTTCCCTGAATACCCGCAACCCAAAATGCTCTCTACATTGTAATGTGTTGTCTACCTCTAAAGTGTTTCTGATTGGTCACTTTTATGAAAAGGTAGGGACGCAAAACAGACAGGAAATTAAGACATTTTTAAAATTCGAGAGTCTGGTTTTCAACAGAGTACGAGCAAGTTGACAATTTTTACGCTTATTGAAAGCACATGTTCTTAAATTTTACTTTCATTTAAATCTTGAATTATTATCACTATTGTTAGTGATCGGTGTTCTGATATAATAGAGTATTATCTGTAATAAGCTCATTAATTGATATTATCGTATATTTTTGTTGTTGTCACGAGATAAGTGATAATAAATTTAGTTTACACGTGGTGTAAATTTTCTGCCGAATTTTTTTATTTTTTTGCAGAGTTGTTGAGACGCTGGCTTAATCTTCCCAGGAATCTACTTTATATTCTCGTAAACCATCCAATTCCATGTGGAACGTCTTAGGACATATTTGAGGTGGATGCACGAGATTGGAACTGCACTTTGCATACAGGTGAGTACATTTCATTTTCTTAATAAATTGAATATGATTAAAGAAAATTGTACCCTGAATGCAAAGGTCTGTTCTCTGTGAAGAGCCTGGGTTGGTTAGTGCGTTTGTATATAACCATATGGTTATTTTTGATATACTATAAATTTTGTCTGCTAATTACAGAATCTATTATATCCAGGAATTTTATTTTTGATTACTTGCTGGTATTCTAGACCGTCTCACATTAATTTTTTTTCAATTTAATTCTATTTCATTGTACTTGATATTGTTAATTTTGCATTTAAAATCTCATGTATGAATTAGAAATTTTCACCTTTATGCTAACCAGTTTTTTGTGTAGCACAGTTACGAATTTTGTTACTGCAATTTTGGTAATTTTTATTGTAGTATATAGTACCTGGTCATAAGTCACTTTTTTCTATTACAATTTTTATATACTGTCCTTCAGACATAGTTGCTCTACGGTTTGATTGTTTACAAAATTCCAATTCCTGGATCATTTTTTTGTACTGTGGGACTGGGCTAATCATACAATCTTTTACATGTGCCTGTTTCCACATTTGGAGCCTGAAACCTGAAACCTAGCTACGTGGGATTTACTTACCTCCATCCATGCAACCCCAGCAAGTCTAGCTAGACGGGGACCTGTTCAGGAGTTCCTGATTAATCTAGGACAGGCTAGTGGGTGGGATCAATCCATAAGTAGGCCGAAGACTGGTGAACCCAGCCCAGTAAAATTTTTTTGTAAAATTTCGATAAACGCTTTCAGGCTGTAGAGTTTTTTTCAATTTAACATAAATTGAGTTGTAAATATATTTTGTAATATATACTTTTATCTTAACGTAATTTGTTTGTTCTTACTTTCACGCATTCACAATTTCATATATTTTTTTCTCATTTAAATTACCTGGTGCTTAATTTTTTTATAAGTAAGCTTAACAGTAAAATCCAATCCCCGCCTTGAGCCCAGAGCTAACCGGAGCTATGTCCCTGAACCTTTAGGGAAGAAGCTAATAATTCCCGAGGATCAGTGCAATTTTTAAGTCACTTTGTATATCCAATTTGTCGGTACTCTGTCCCATTTAACTATTTAATGTATTTAGGTATGTAATCACCTCCAAATAATTAAATATGAACATTTACACATTTCCAATATAATTAAGGTTGTTAACACCAAAGATTGTTAATAATTTATGTTTCATTAACAAATTTATAAAATTATTTGTTAACAATAACAATTCTACCTACCCCAAATGATTTGAGAAAATGATTTGTAGCCACGAAGCCAGCCATGCACACGTTGGTTTGCTTGTTGATATCAAACCTTCCATATGGATGTATCGATCTCGCTAAGCAACTGAATAATATTTGCCATCGCTTCCACTACGTGTAGTTTGTGTTCTAGCACACAGAATATAACCAATTCCTAAATTGGTGACATATTGATACAATAAATTTATAAACTGAGAGATAGAATTTAGGAATTGTGTCTGAAATCCGTGGAGATAACTTGATATGTGATGGAATTAATAATCATATTAATTTTTTTCTACATGTACAGTCAATTTATAATTGTTCTAAACGTACATTAAACATCCTGCGCAAGCATGTCAAAAGTATAATTTGCCAACAAAAACTATAAATTTAAATTTTGGTTTGCCCATGTTCTTACATGCATTAGTTTTTTAAGTATCCAAAACTGACTGAAATTGAATCCACTACCCTAAATACTTTTCGATATTTTATCCTCCACAAACCGTCTTCAATTTCTAATGCACATCAGAATTAAGGTCCATGTGAAGGATCTAAATCCCCTCCCTCTACAGGTTCTAAATATCAAAGGCATCATAACTGAAAAAAATATATAATTATACAGTAACTAACAAAATAGAAAATTATGAGATTTTCTAAAAATCTCTCCCATTATTACGTACCTTCTAGAATTTTTCTAAAAATAAAGAATATAATTCACATACAAAATAAATCCCTCAATAACTTTTTTTAGATATTGTCTATTACATTATATAAAACACAAGTTCTGATCCTAAAACATAGTTGAAGAAGTACCTCTACCACTGGTTGTTTAGATATTTCTATTTTCATTATTATACTTAATTTTTTTCTTAAGATAATTTAGGTCTTATTCATAATATTCATTAAAACTATTATAAAACCTGATATATTGGAAATTGAAGTTTGATTCTAATGTATTTGAAGTTAATAAATGTTAGAATTGGTGGTTTTAGACTGATAGAAGTGGTTAAAATGTATAGCAGCATCATTGGAAGTAATAAACAAATACGATTTCATATTATCCCATGCATTATTTTCTTTAACTAATTCTCATTATTATTTTGGAGGACTCTCTATGTACCTGAGGTACATAGGTATGTATATACGACGAAAAATGTAACATTTGGTAGCTGCACCACTAAAGATTCCTCTAAAATTAATTAATTCTGAGGAGCCCTATTATTCGTGGTGCTTGGTATAAGAGTGGCATTATAAAGGTTAATTATTTAAAATGGCACATTTCATTCCGTACATTTTTACGAGTAAATTCTTGGAAACAGAAATAAAGACAAGATGTAGTCACCTCAAACTTAGATATTTAATATTTTGGCGAATGCGCCAGGTGTTTACATTGAATATACAAAGCTTTTCATAACTAACACAATTCGAATGCTTTGACAATTATTGACGTCTGACAATCATTGTCAAATTGACAGACAATTCCGGAGGCGCCATTATAGCAGTTTAGTTTAGTTTATTAAATCCAATAGGATTTCCAGGAATCCAATAGGAATATTTCAAGGAGATGCCGAAAACAACCAGTCAGAGCACATTGGCCATGGAATAGTTGTTTTCGGCATCTCCTTCAAATTATAATACATCAACTTCAAAGGAGATATAATGAGAAGTTATATGTAGTAGCAGTATTGAGGTGGCTGAAGGCTGACAGTTCCTTTTGCCGGTTTCCTGTTCAACTATGTTTTTTGGCTCACGTTGAACATCCCTAATCTTCTAAAGATGTCAGGATATCGACGATATTCCCTGTAAGGGATTTGCACCTTCTTTCTTCTCTGTAGTTTCGCGATGTAAAACAAAATGCCTCCCACAAGTCGCAAAATAACTCAGTAAGTGAAGAAATGATTCTCCCATCATTTTGGATAACTTGTATGCTCCTCTGTTCCTATAAGGGCCTTCATAGTAGACTTCCACTAAAGTTCAATAATTCAGTTATTCCAGTTTTGTCAAGTCACTTTAAGAAGCCTCCACAGAAATTATATTTTGCCCAAGTTTTCCAAGTTTCAATGATGTTTTCTAAGTCCATTTCCAATCGGCTTAGAAGACTATCAAGAAAAAGCTATCAAAGTCGAGCTACTCCATGGAAGTCATTATTCTCTGGGATCCCTATAAGTTTTGATACCCAATTCAGTTTTACTTCCTTTTGTCCAATCCAGAAGTTCCAATGGCGTCACCAAAATTCTGAAATAATAAAAGTTATTTTTAAATATCGCTGAAATTTCTGTATAAAATGATACAGCAGCTTACTCGTGTCTCCAGCTTTTTACTCGTAGTTTATATCTGCCTCAGCTGCGCTGCAACTCATAATGGAATCGACACATGGCTTGATTATGCCGATTTCCAAATGTCGTATCAAGCCCGACGAGCCAGCAATGAACCATGGTTTAGAATATTATACGATGATAATTGCCTAGGTAATTGGTTTATATACGATGGGCGTTATACTCACATAATGAAATTCAGGGAACTGATTTACAATGTTAAATAGGGCCAATTTATGAAGCTGTTTGTAGCCCAGTGGTATTTAGGATAGTATAGTAAATGGCAGTAAATCATTATTGTATAGTGATTGTTTTGAGTTCAATACCAATACGTACTGCGAATTTTGTTCAATCTGGTTCTCGGTTCATTGGGTCCACACTGACGTAAATGGGACAATTCTGTCAAGTTTATATTAAACATAATCAAAACCGGAAATCAAAGGACTGATTCTACTAGAAGAATTACTTCTAGTAGATCTTTCTTAGTTAAAACAAGATATAAGCTATTATTTATAGAATCTAATTGTATTTTATGAAAAGTCCCCCCAATGTTTAGAGAAAACCATCTAATAACCAAGTAGCACGCGCTCACAAAAATTTAAAAGTGTAAACATGTACAGTGCGCTCAAAGAGAGAGACAGTTACAGAGGAAGAGCGAGAAAACCGGGGGAAAGGAAGAAGAGTAGTAGAAAAAACATACGAATACGAGGATAGGCTTACTGAGACTCCAAATGAAGGTCCTCTTTCACTGGGCGCAGAGTAACAAACATAGATTCATTTTAATATAATAAAACATAAGCTAAATCCAAAATTAAAAAAACAATTATTTCTGATAGGTATGGGAGTGAATTTGTGTACAATAATAGTTGAAACTGAAAATAAAACCAGAACCAGTGTCTTTTGAAATAGTTTTATGGACCAAAAGTTTAAATGAATAAATCATATAAATTTATATAAATATGATAATTGTTAATATGAGAGTTTCTTATACGAAACTCGAAGAAGAAAACTTTTTCTTATAGGGTGCTTCAAATTCGATGCAATACATGGGGATCTCGGAAACGGTAAGAGATGCGAAGTCGGTTAAATGGAGGCAAAGTTGCGTATTCAGGGGGGGCAACATAATGGTGAAAAGAAATCAAGGCTAACTTGATTAGTTTTCGAAATATTTTGAGAAAAACGAAAATTTCGATTTTCGTTTTGTTTTTTTTACGGGCCTATTTGATGAGGTTTCAAAAATAAGGAGCACTTTTCAATAGCAACTTTTTGCCCTTTATCGAATGGTGTTAGCAAATTTTCTGCAAAACGTTTTCTTTCCCGGAAACCAACATCAACTTAATTTTTTTAAATACGGACCTGGAATTTTTTTTCAATTTTTTGGAAGTATTTTTGTAACTTGACAGAATGCTACCATAAATGGAATCAGATTTAAACGTTTTGACTAAGAAAAATCCATCATTAATAATTTCCCTTGGTCCTCTTAGATTTAGTTTTATCTAGGCAACTAGATTTTTCTTAGACAAATCCATCTTACAAGAGGGGAATTTGACAAACATTGATATTACCGTATCTAGGAACTTAGAGATTATGGAAATATTAACCTATTTTCCTTCAAAGTAAGGATTGCAATAACAAATTAAAATAACATTAATTATTTTGTAAGTAGAGTATCTTGTTGATAAGACCTGTAAGTGACAGAAAGTTAACTTGCCTCTTCTAAGAGAAAAGAGTCTTTGTGTATTTCATCCATAGTTTAGTATATTTGTAAACTTGTAAATACCCTTAATTTTTCTTATATGTATATTTGTTATACATGGCGTTATAAAATCAGTGATTGTTCTTACCAAATAAAGACAATATAGAGACCAACAAAGATGATAAAAGATTGAACACTTTTGTGTTATCTGGACAAATAATTTACTTAAAAAAGTAGTTTTTGAAAAAGTTATAACACTTCTTTTATTAATATTTATAAATAGATTCCTTCAACAAATTTATTTCTTTCATTTTATCTTGAGTTGTTTTCATTTCATCTGTTTGTCAGTGGTGTGGTAAAATGCTCATTGTTCTCATCCAATACCACGAATAAATATATCTCAACGGTAAATACTTTTTTGTTCTTAAAAATATGTCACTGGATAACTATGATTCACGCCCCAAAGTTTGCTATTCCTTGCCTTTCTGATTAGACTCATGACATCAGGAATGTAAAAGAAAACTAACAGAATCGATTTACCTACCTCTGTTCTCCTCCGCTTTACCCACTAATTCAATCACGTTCATTAATTCAAATTATCCAGAACTTATCCCGCTCGAAAGTCCTTAAACTCGGATGTGCTTCCAGTGGGATTAAAAATGATTTAGTCGGGCATTGAGGACAACTTTTTGAACTGCCTTATACCTTTTACACAGCGTATGGGATAGTATATTGAAATTGGAATTCAAATTAATAGCGATTTTAAGCAGACCACAGAATTCAATTTGGTGACCTTTTTGCTGAAGTTCTAAAAAAAAATTTAAATATTCCCGGAGAATGTAATTTTAAGGCACAAGTTTGGTCGGAAAAACAGGATGTGATAGGACTAGAACTGATTCTAATGATATGCAAACATGTTACTTATACTATGAGTATTTAAAGAGGTTTTCAATACTTTAAAGTTCAGTAATGTCTTGCTATAAAAATAGAACGATAGATATTTATTTTTAAATTAAATACCCTCTGTGTTTGAATTAGAATATCAGTCTTCGTTATAGGTATTCACTTTTCAGTGCTATACTATTAATTTTAATAATATATTTTATTATTATTAATTCATTTCCGAAGTACCAAATATTTTCTATATTTTATATTTTACATTTTATAATCTGCGTATTCTTCAAACTAGGTTATTAGTTTTCTCTATAGTACATATTAGTTATACATGTATATACAGGGTGTCCACCTAGTGCGCGTAAGTCCAATATCTGGGTTAATAAAAGAGATAACTTAATTTTTTTTTCTACAGGGTTGTCTAATATCCCGAGCTGCACAAAATGAAAATATATTTACATATTCAGGGTGTTCAGTTTTTGCTGGACAGGTACCAACTTCGTTTTTCTAAATGGAAATATATATTTTTTATTGCTTTTTCGAACTAAACCCTTGATTTTAGTAGGACTTTCACCAGCCTTCCCTATACCTAACTTAAACTGTTTTTGAAATATTGACGGGTGAATATTGACATTTTTGCAACTTTGACACCCTGTAAAATCTAAACGGTTTGAGATCAAGCAATACGGTTTGCACATTCCTATCTTAACTTTTCATAAGCTATCGTTTGGTACTAATTTCAGAATTATCCAAAAATTTAAAATTTTCTGAAAATTTTGAAAATTTTTTATTCCTGTATAAATTTGAAATTAGTATCAAACGATAGCTTATGAAAAGTTAAGATAGGAATGTGCAAACCGTTTTGCTTGATCTCAAACCGTTTAGATTTTACAGGGTGTCAAAGTTGCAAAAATGTCAATATTCACCCGTCAATATTTCAAAAACAGTTTAAGTTAGGTATAGGGAAGGCTGATGAAAGTCCTACTAAAATCAAGGGTTTAGTTCGAAAAAGCAATAAAAAATATATATTTCCATTTAGAAAAACGAAGTTGGTACCTGTCCAGCAAAAACTGAACACCCTGAATATGTAAATATATTTTCATTTTGTGCAGCTCGGGATATTAGACAACCCTGTAGAAAAAAAAATTAAGTTATCTCTTTTATTAACCCAGATATTGGACTTACGCGCACTAGGTGGACACCCTGTATAGTTTGCCATATACCGGGATATCAAAAATTATCTTGGTCAAGGGTGGTTGTGGAATGTAAAACGTGTGTCTTACTTTTAATTTTTGAATATGTTTTGTTGTGTCAGAATCTGTCAAGTCATTGTGCTGAAATTTTCTAATCCAGTCCGGGTGCGCTAGCTAATGGAAATTGGCAATACAGCCAACGTTTGTGTTTGGACAATTTTCGAGAGCACTTCCCAAACGTGACAATTTTTATGCGTGCCTTACAAATTGTGTTGAAGTGTTTCGCAAAACTGGTTATGTGACTCATAAAAAAAGGTGCTGGTAGACCAAGAGTTCGTACAGAAGAAGTTGTCAATGACGCTCGTCAACGTATGGAAGAGGAGCCTGCAAAACCTTTGAAACGTCTTTCTCAGTAAATTGGACTTTCTTATGGAACATGTCATAAGATTTTAAAGAAAGACTTGAACATGCATCCATATAAGATGCAAGCACATCAAGCTCTTCTGCCCGCAAACCACCCCAGACGCGTTGCTTACTCCCATTGGTTTGTCAATAATTTAATGAATGACGATCTCCTGGACTTAACTTTTTTCTGACGAAGCGTGGTTCCACCTTTCGGGATACATCAATTCTCAAAATATGCGAATTTGGAGCAATGATAACCCTCATGTTTTTACTGAATCGCCACTACATGCTCAAAAAATTGGTGTTTGGATAGCAGTTTCTCGCAGAAGAATAATTGGGCCAATTTTTTTCGATTTCACCGTCAACGCAGAAAGGTACCTACAGACACAACTTTTTGGCTGAATTTTTGCAACAATTAAACGATGATGAACTTCGGTACGGTTATTTCCAGCATGACGGTGCAACAGCACATACTACACGAGAAAATATTGCTTTCCTCCGCGAGTTTTTTGATGACCGGCTGATAAGTTTGCATACAGAAGTTGAGTTTCCTCCGAGATCACCTTGTTTGACAATTATGGACTATTTTATATTTCCTTAGTTAAAAAACAAGATTTTCGCAACTCCGGTAAATAATTTGCAAGAACTGCAACAAAGAATTGTTCAGCAATGTACAACCATAACGCCAGAAATGCTGCAAAACGCTTTTCACAGCATGAGGAGGCGCGTCAACTTGTGCATCGAACTAAAACGGGGGACATTTCCAACAATTACTGTAATTTAGTTTTTCTTGTTACTAAAACCATTATTTCATAATTTGTAGTTCATTATTGTTTTACAACTGAAATAAATAGGTATGAAATTTGTAGGTTATTGATGATGTCAGTGTGACAGTGACATAATTATTTCAAATTTAAAGTAAGACACACGTTTTACATTCCACAACCACCCTTGACCAAGATAATTTTTGATATCCTGATACTATATGTATAGCTTAGCAATGAGCTGTATTTGGAATATTTAACGAACAAACTATTTTATTTGTAGGGAGTCGATTTCTTGTAAGTGATCGTCTACTAGGTACTACGTATTGAGTTTCATAATTTGTGTTATAATTTTCATTATCATTGTAATAGTTATACGGGTGCTCGGTTTCTACATTGTAAAGTCTGTTGTTATCAGCGTCATTGGTATCACTGGGTTCTAGTAATTCCGCGATATTCTCGGTGTTTTGTAACTCGCTTATGTTATTAATGTGATGTGGTTGATAATTTTTTCCGTTTGTCATTGTCTGGTTTCTAGTACTTGTTGACATAAGCGTCGGATTTTCGTGGAATATTAGAGGGAATATTACTTACACCTGACATTGGTGTTGGGTTAGGATAATTTTGTATATTATAATTTTGTCTGAGTTGCCAAACATTTATAGGCCTGCCAAATATTGTGAATTTGTTTAATATTGGGATCGCTTGTTGAATCGATTATGAGGCGATTGATAATTTATCGGTTTGAAAGATATTTGCGAATAGGGGTTTGGAATTTGAAAGTATGTTTGTTTAACATTCGCTGTATTGGATTTTTGTGGAATATCTTCCCTAGGTAATAGTTTCAATGTTTTGGTTTTCTTGAACCAATGCAGTAGCTTGTTCCAAGTTAGTCTGACTTTGTGTAATAATTTTGTCACGTAGTCGTCTGTCCAAATGTCTAAGAAATATTTTTAATGCTAAGCTGTCGTACTGTTTTAAATGAACCTGTTTGTTAAGCCATTTCAATTAATAATTTTGTTTTTAATTTTAGTGCTAATTTAGATCTAAGTAATTGTAGTCGTTTTGCGAAATTGTGATAAGTTTCACTTTTTTGTAGAGAGCAAGTCATAAGAGCTTATTCTAAATTATGAAGACTTAAGAGTCCATTCACTAAGTCGAAATAAGCCCTAAATCGGCGTTCGTCTCGTGTCTAATTATAAAAAAACTATAAAAGATAGCGACTTTTAGTAAAAGAGTATTGAAAGATAAGACTTTAATCTAAGTCCCTATAGTAGTAATTTTTGGTATTTCTTTTTATTTTTAAAATTCCAGGCAAACAATCTTGTACTAAAATAGCGTAATTTCAAAAATTATTTTCTCTAAAATACATGTATTAAACACAAATTTGCTACTATAGGGATCTAGTTTATCTTTTGATCTTTCCGGTGATATATAATTTATAACATTAAAAAGAAATTTTGTTGCAATTATAAGACAAATCCGGTACCCTTGCAATGAGGGCTAACTTTATTTCGATGTGCCTTTTTACTTCGGCTTTACGTGCACCTCCGAAATCTTAATAATTCGATAGTTGGAATATATAAGTCTCCACCCATCGGCCACCCATCCTCTCAATCCGACCCAACATTCATGCCTGTCAAATCTACAGAGAATGGACCCTTAAACGTTCTCCATGCACACTGCGTACCTCAGTCTTAATTAAAGACGATGTATTTAATTCTGCACGAGAAGCAATAATCAATAACGCATTTTCCTTCAATTTGCCTAAAATTGCCTGATAAATAAATTGATTTAACTCGGTGTTAGTTGTCGACTGATATTTATTATAAAAAGCATCACAAGCTGAGATAAAAATTTCCAGCATATCTTTATCTCCATTGTACCTACTCTCGAATTGTCTAAAATATTAATCTTACTAAATTATAAATCGTTTGTATCGGTAGACATTTCTACAAGTTTATGCAAAAACTGTCTTTACCTACTTTCTTTATTATTTAATTTCACTTAAATAAAACAATAATTTGTCCTGGCGTACACTTACACACATACAGCCTAGTCACACCTAGATATTGGTATGTTTTTTTTTTCATTTATTTAACGTCGGCCTATTTCCGTGACTAAGGCCAATCACCGACGCCAGGAGACGAGCAAACCCCAACCTGGAAATTTTGCCGAACCCCCACTTTTTATAGCAGGATAGGGATCTTTTACTTGCCTGTCATTTCATAGACAAGGGATGTCCGGCTTTACATCCTATCCAAGGGATGGTACGTCTTCTACGCTAATCTCGCCTAAATTTGCATAGCTTCTGTGAATTCACCGACGTACAGGCCACTAGAAGATGCGGGCAAGCGCCGACGGTCTTCCCTGCATGGTCACCCATCCAAGTACTAACCGCGACCTACCTTGATTGCCGCTCATATCGTTAATATGAACGCCAAGTTGCTACCACGGCTTGCCCCTTATTGGTATGTTACCTTAGACAAAGCCATGGAAGGTTAAAAGATAAATTAAACAAGGAACAAATTAATGTAAAACTACATACCTATTTCCATAAATAGTAGATTGATACGCCGAAATTCTACTGAAAATTTTTAATCAATTTTGCGGTTATTCTTCGGGAAGTCACTGGAATAGAACTTTGTTTATTTAAATTAAAATAAACCAGACATTGGGTCAGAGACAGAGCATCATTTATTGTTTAAACACATCCCATCAACAAAAGAAGGGTGAAAGGTTCGATCAAGAAAGTTATTATAATCCTCTTTGATTTTTCTCTTTGCATTTAAACATTTTTGAATAAGTATTCACTTATTCATTTTGCCTCACATGGTATTTATAAAAATTTCTTGCAAAATTACATATAATATTCGTGTAATCTTTTTAATTGATCTTAATTTCTTTCGATAATTTCCTCCCGGACCTAAACCAATGCTCCAATTTCTTTTTCTAAATAAATATATAAATATCCGAATAGAATTTTCTGTTTAACTGGTCTCCATTCAGGTTTAATGTGTAAGTGAAAATTTCAGCTAATAATAGACCACTTCAGTTTATTGGAGTATGAAGCAATTTTCTGAAGGACCCTCCTATAGCGTGCGTAAGCTGAAATATTTTCAGTTAAATATGTTGCTTATACGACGGGCTTTAAGCAAATTGGATTTATTGTCAGTTTTATGATAATATAGGGCTGTATTTATTCATTTGTCTGAAAAAGGTGTTTATCTGAAGTATCACTGAAAACTGCCAACAATTTACCAATCATAATTTGAGTATGTTTAATAATTTATGTTTTCATTTTATATTTGTCAGTTTATTTTTATTAGTTTTTACTCTGATATCGAATGTCCAGGTTGATTTAATTCAAATATCAGAGAGTACGAATTAAAAAATATAGTTAGTTATTGGTAGGAGATGCCGAGATGGTGGAGTAGTCATGGGCATAGTGCCCGTGACTACTCCACGGGCACTATGCCCCGACTGGCGTTGCATTACATCAACATCTCCATGGTAGTAGCAAAGACCCAAAGAGGGCACTACGGTGTATTTCACTGTATCTCGCCACTACAAACAAATATAGTTAGTGTTCCTGTATTACATTTATTAATTAGTTTTCATTTACATTTTATTAATTAGTTTTTCTTTTTAGTTTTTTAAGGTTTTTGGCATGAGAATATTGATATATACGAGTGTATATATTGATATACCGGGTGTTCCACATAAAAGTCCTCAGCTTTGTATCTCGGCAACGGAAAGACATATTTTGATTTTGAAAAAAACAAATGTCAGAGCTCATCTATAGCTTCGTCACGGAGTTCAACTTAATTTTTTTCAGAGCAAATTGGAGATGGCGCTGAAGTCGAAAGAAATTTTTCGTTGGCAGGAACTTTGCAACAAGGTTTATCTGATACTTTGTTTAATTCTAAACAGTTTTTATCAAATGACTATTTTTCAAAAACTTAATAGTTTCAGAGATATCGGGTTCTTTATTTGGTGAGGCCCCAACTCAAGCGTATTTTAGAGCTTCGAATTAGTACCTTATACAATGAAACAATAATTATCCAAGTCAATTTAATTACTCTTTTTAAGGAATAATGAAATAATATGTATTTCTGTAAAATATGGCAAGAGTTTTTTAAATACCTAATTCATTTTGTACTTACCTACACACATTCAAGATTTATTTTAGGACAAACGTACAAATAATTATGAATTTATTATACAAAGTGAATTAGGTGTTTAAAAAACTCTTGCCATATTTTACAGAAATACATATTATTTCACTATTCCTTAAAAAGAGCTATTAAATTGACTTGAATAATTGACTTGGATATTGTTTCATTTGATAAGGTAATAATTCGTGACTCTAAAATACGCTTGAATTTGGGCCTCACCAAATGAAAAGCCCGATATCTTTGAAACTATTAAGTTTTTGAAAAATAGTCATTTGACAAAAATTTTTTATAATTGAACAAAGTATCAGATAAACCTTGTTACAAAGTTCCTGCCAACGAAAAATTTCTTTCGACTTCAGCGCCATCTCCAATTTGCTCTGAAAAAAATCAAGTTGAACTCCGTGACGAAGCCATAGATGAACTCTATCATCTGTTTGTTTAAAAATCAAAATATATCTTTCCGTTGCCGAGATACGAGGCTGAGGACTTTTATGTGGAACACCCGGTATATAGAATATGGGGAAATAATATAATTTTCTTACTTGTATGTTTATAAAACCTGGTTTGGTTTTCCATCTATCTCACCTATTATAGAGGGTGTCATAAATTAGTAGGTTAAATCGTGAAACACACATTGCTTGAGCGAAAATAATGGGGCTATAATTACGTCATGTTTAATGTGGCAGTCCCGTTTTTGAGATACAGAGTGTTTTAGTTTTAAAAAACGATTTTTATCAATAACTCCGTTGTTTTATAACTATGACTATTTCTTATATTTATTCCATATAGTTTTACCAGAGCATCCGCTTCCTTTATTGAGATTTTCGGGAACTCAGAGATTATTACGATGTATCACTGAAGTCAACAGAAGACAACGAAAATATATCTATAAAAAACGAGCTTATATATTTTTATTCCCCTCTCAGAATGAGAAATGAGAAAAAATAAGGCCCAATACAAATCTGAAAGCAGTTCATTGTTTCCTACAATATAATAGAAAATATGAACATACAACAGAAAGTATTATTCAGAAATAAATATGAACTGTGAGTTGTCAAGTTCTCATACAATTTATTGTTGAGGAGATTTCCTTTGACATCCCTTTCCTATTATTAAGAAGAGAAAAAATGTTATTTCCTCGGCATTTTAATAAAAATATATGGTACACTAAAGTTCGTATATAAATAAAATATTTCCGATAATTCTGACGTGCATCGAAGTCAAAATTGTTTTTTAGCAGTAAGTCGAAGTCGTAGAATTAATTCCTGCTGCCTAAATAATTTAGGTATGACATAACTGGTCGAAAGTAAAGTTCAGGATGCGACACTGAAAAGTATTGATTTTCACTACTTCTCCAACTTTCTTCGACATTGGATTTTCAAAAACAATTACAAGTTGATTGATTGATTGATTGATTGATTTCCTTGATTTTTTGATAGAAATCAAGCCAGAAATTAAAAATTTTCGATTAAATATAATCTCTTGGTTAAATCTGAAATTAGTGCCAAACGATAGCTTATGAAAAGTTAAGATAGGAATGTGCAAACCGTTTTGCTTGATCTCAAACCGTCTAGATTTTACAGGGTGTCAAAGTTGCAAAATGTCAATATCCACCTGTTAATATTTCAAAAACAGTTGAAGATATGTATAGGACATCCTACATGAAATGTGTTTAGAATTTTACACAGAATGTGGAAATTATATAATATATAGGGTGTTTCATTTAAATAAGCAAGTTGATGTCGACTTCCGATTATACCGGATGTGCCAGAAACGTGAAAATATTTTAAAATGGTAGGCCCCACTGGCCTTTGTAAATAACCAAATTTTCAAAATCACCCTGTACGTACTTTTCCATATATCGATCGCGGCCCTTCCCGGTGGCACACCGTGTATATATATGAAAAATATGTTTGCAGTAAGTACAGAAACATTTAATTATCTATCGAAAAGTAGACTAGTAGACTAAAAATTTCTACAAAGAAAACGTACCCATTTAACTGGATAGATACATCCTTCTTAACAAAGACTGTCAAGTATGAGAATTGACAGGCATCACATCGACAGCGAATCGCATTAGCGCCCAGGGACGACTGAGGTTAGAACGATTTAGCACCATTTAGTGCAGGACTCGGAAAAACTTGGAAAACCTCATTAGTTTAAGAGAGAGTCAAACATACACCCATGTTATTCTCTCACATTAATACGTGGTAGGTATTCTTTCCAACGTCGCTGTTATGCAGAGTTGGTTGCAATCTCATCTCTTCATAGAGGCTTTATAAAAGGATCACAGTTTAATTAAAATTTGTTGGATACACCTAGAAATGGAATCCACCACCATCTCTGGATTGAAAGATCAATACACCTAACTATGAGCTACTGGGTCAATATTAAATACTTATAATATGTTATATACCTAATATTTATGATGTGTGAAAAACCTGCCCAGCAAAAAATGTGTCCAAATATTTATACTCAATGATACAAAGATGTTTTAATTAGTTCACGGTAATAAATGTTCCATTTAAAATAAGAAAGCTAATAACTGTTTTTAAGCTTTCCTTGGGATCATAAAAATATGTATTCGAATGTAATTCCTCTAATTGATACAAGACAATTATTTAATGAATATTATATTAATTTGGAAGTATAAATTATGTCGTAATTTTCTAGTTTTAGTTACTGCTATTTACAGCTGCAATAACTTTTTCCTTTGTTAACTACAATTTGATGTGGATAAATTATGTATGTTATAGTCTGAATGTTTTTAGTAAATTATTATCAAGCAGTGAATCGAATTAGTAAGTTTCCCAAATATTACTTCCTCTTAAATATTACCACCGGAGGCTATTTAGCCCCTGCACTGGTATATTACACACTTTTATAAGAAAGCAAATGAACTATGGTTATTCATTTTACAACTACGCGTAAGATTATTTTGAATTAATTTTTCAATTTCGCGCTGCTCCGAGTCTTTTAAAATCATTCCATTGTGTTCGCTGTGAAATCTTTGCCCTGAATCAAGTATATCACGGTGGCGAAAAACCTATTTGTCCGCACAAAATAAAACATTGAATTCACTGTGGGACGTGGAAATGAATCCTTCATTAAGTGCGGAAAAGCCAGGTCTAAATTTCATTTATTTTGGGGAGAAAAGGGAGTTTTATCTAAAACGAATTAGTCTCTAAATGATAGCCCCGCAATATTTTAATTAAAGTGCTGTTCTCGTTATTCACAGTAGCAGGTATTCCTCTGTAAATTGCTGCTGGTTATATAAAGGATTGTTTTCTTTCATTTCATTCATGTTTTGCAATTTCCTTGGAGGATTACAATACCTACGATGAATTATTTATTTACGTTTCAGAATTATACCAGCCATGAATTTCATTCTCAAATACAATAGAATGAGTAAATGTGAATGGTAAAATAAAGGGACGCGGGCACCTATAACATTTTAAATAAGTTTGTTCCGAATAAAAAATTATAATAAACAAGTGTTTATGTTGCGTCCTCTAACTTGAAAATAATTAAATTCATACCTGTGAGAATGTATTGATCATTTTTCATATAAAGGACGATATTGGCATAAATGAGTAATAGGTTATATTATAGACTTAGACTATAGAACCAGACCCTCCACGGCGACCATGGCTCACACCTACTTATATTTCACCCAACAGGTCCAGCCTCTTAATGAAGCTGATCACCTTATTGGGTGAGAACTTATTCAGATCCTGTGGCAGAAGTTGTCCTTTGCCAAATAATGAGTATCTGATCCTTTCCCCAGCGGTCCAGGTGGATAATATGCATGTTCTGCCGTTTCATCATCTTCTAAGCACAAGTGGCACTCAGCATCTTCTGCTGGGCCGAAATTGTACAGATGATATTTTAAACGGCAGTGACTAGTATATAGGCCAATTAAAGAATTAAAGTTCGTAGGTGCAACCTGCTTAACTCTAATAGTTTTTTACTTTTTATTTTTGAAGGGTTTATTATGAACGCCTTCGAATGAACTAATCTTGGTAGTTGCCAGTACTGGAGGATATACCCCTCAGCCCAGGTCAAGTGAGTTGCTTTGGGAATACTCGAGGATATGCCAAGCACCAGTTCTGGTCCGGAAAATTCAGAAGCAGCACCCTTCCTGGCTAGAGAGTCGGCTGATTCATGCCCTTCATGGACAGAATGACCTGGGACCGACAAAGCAAGCGCCTGCTGACAACTCCATACCGTTTTTTAAGTTAAAAAGATAAGGGCCAAGAGCTTTAAGAGCTGCTTGGCTGTTCGAGAAGATTTTTATAGATTTGCGTCTAAGTTGCGTTTGTTCCAACCTCTGTACACACAATTCAGTGGTATAGATTTCTGCCTGAAATATATTTGCATAACTACCAAGGCATGAGGATTTTACGATTGTGTTACACTAATTTGGCGAGAATTGTCAATTCATTTTTCATAATTATACTGAATGATATCTAATTCAAGACTAGTATATGTCTGCTATGTATGGGTACGAGGCGAGAAAACAATAGAGCAATATGTATTTTGACATTAATTTTGGATTCTGCATGAGCAAAAATAGCCCCGTATCTATTTTTAGGCGAATATCTTTGTCTAAGCTATCAGAGAATTTTAGAAAAAACTGAAATTTCAAGTTTTTCCAGGATATTTCAGGAACTTTTGAAAATAACTTAATGCTAAAAAGCGATCTATAAAGGGCGCATACAAGCGGTACTTTTTTTAATTTAACCTTTTTTGTATTTCTTTTAGTTTCAGAGATCCCAATGGTAAGCGAGCTCAAATGAGGCATGCACCAGCTATAGTATATTATGCTTTGTATTTTCATAAAACAAAAATATTACCTTTGTTGCATTATTCCTTTTCTCTAAATTATCTTCAAAGTAAGTAAACTGTTTCACAAAACCACGCTGAACATATTTTTTCATTTAAATTTGGCAGCTTAGATTAAGTGATATCAAAAGTTAAGTTGTATAAATTGAATGACAGCCACTTTAGCTGCCTCCACATAAGTGAAGCCATATTTTTATATTTACGTTTGGTACTGCGAAAAATTCTAAGTAAACAATAAAATATACCTTGTTTCAGTTTAAAAATCAGAAATACCTAAGAATAAAATTGATCATTCAATTCTTTCGCGTGTCATTAATGACTGCAATTTTGAAAATGCAAATCTAGTAGAGCATGAGTGACTAGTTTTATTGTGTGACTAGTATTTATTTCCAATGTTTTGTCTCCTATTCTATTAATGTAAACACATGACTCGTTTTTATTCGACTTAATTCTGAATTTACTGCAAACAGGACCCTAAATTAAATTTCAATGAATTTCACCCTTGCCAGTCATAACTTAACAAATAATTACCCAGGGCCAAAGCATTCAGCTAAGTGGGCTTTAAAAGCAACGAAATGTAGAATAATGTAGGTCTAAATTACGGGTTGAACAGGGCCCCCTATGAAAACAAAAAACTTAAGAGAATTACAGAATAAGCTGTGTTGGCTCAAACAAATTTAATAACGTTTCTTTTAAACTGTTTCCGGAATGAATAAAATCAGGAGCGAAAGCGTGGGAAAGCTTTTGCTCATATAGGGTGACTACATATCTAATTGAATATGTTATTTTATCTATCAAGCACCACAAGGACAAAGGATTATAAATGTAAAAGTCAACTACAGCTGTCACATTGTGATTATTTCTAGTGGCGTCAAATTGATGGTATAAGGTCACTAAGAGAATGCACATTATATCTTAGATCTAGAATGTCACTCTCACTATTATAATACTTAATCAATAAGTCTAAAAGATAAACAAGACTGTAGATGACTTAACAGGGATTAACTCAATACAAATATTGCCAAAATATTTATAGATGAAGTCTCTCTTATTCGATGATTATGAAATACCAACAGTGATTTAATTGAACTGTTACTTAATTTATTGCGGATATACAGAGTGTAATAAATAGTGTGTCCCACTATTACTCCGAAACCATAAGAGATACGAAATCAATTAAATTAGAGAAAAGTTACTCTTTCATATGACTATATGCATATGTTACATATGACTATACATACGTAATTGATCCTGATTTCGAAACCTGTATCTCCATGAGCAGTTTCTAAACATAAGCTAAGCACGGTCTAGGCCAAGGGCAAATGCCTCCATTCTCATTTACTGCTCTAGTGTCATCATTACACAGGAACAGATACGTTAACCCATCAACGGCGGAAATATTTATTTTGAAAAAATTATAATAAAAACTAGGTTTCTTTATTAAAAATGATTTATTGAGCACAAATATTTGTTTTTTTTTTTTTTAAATTTGATGGTTTTGCCAAAAAATAGTGTTACATATATGTAACGCTAGCCAGTTTAGGGATACAAAATTGTTATTTAGTGTGGAAAATTGTATTACACTCTAGGCATAAACCCACATCATTTTGGACACATAGTGCGTGTTGAAGTTGAGCATCCTTCACCGGCACATCTTCTTCTTTTCTTATTTGGAATAGTCGTCAAAAGATGATCCATCCTATCATATCGTACGTCATCATGGACCCGATTTAGTGAGACACTGGCTTTCGATATCGGTGTTTGGACAATTTGGCGTCGAAACTCTAATTGGGTAGGAGACGGTTGATTTTTTATGCGCCTAGCAACACACCATGCGTTGACCATGGATACGTCAAGTAGCCATGTAAAAATCGACCACCACCACTTTTTTCGGCGAATGGATATTCTAAACCGTGCAATGTTTTGGTCCATGAGGTCGGTTCCTCCCATGAATCGATTGTATTCTGTGATGATTTTCGGTTGCGGGACTTGAATGATCTTTTTTTCCGACTGAGAGTACCTTTTGACATGCGTGACTGGATTCACACCATGACATGTTGATGCACCTGTCACCACATTATTATCCACCCATTTTACCAAAATAATGCCATCTTCTTTGTTGATAAGTGCCATAGTGTCTCCCCTTTTCTTGGTTTTTGTAATAACGCTCTTTTGTGGAAGCCTACAACTCTTCGGAATCCTATTCTCCCTTAGAGTTCCGGTTCCGTTATAGCCAAGTTGCTTTAGATGAAACAATAAATTGAAATTAGTAAACAAGTTGTCAAAATAAAATTTATATGGCAGTTTTTTCTGTCCATCGGAAAAACAATCTATCATTGTAAGCAAAGGCGCGGCACATTTTCCAACTACTGCTTCATACTCAGGATTTCCGTACGGATTTTTACCCTGACACAGCTCAAAATTGATCAAGTAACCATCACAAGAATTGAGAGACCACATCTTGTATCCAAACCTAATTGGTTTGCCCCTGATAAATTGTTTGCAGCTGTGCTTTCCAAAGTACTTTATCATTGATTCATCGTAATCAAGCTGCTGTTCTGGAACCCAATTTTGAAGAAACTTTTTCTTCAAAAGATCCATAAGTGGTCGAAGCTTCCACATTTTATCATCAACGCTAGGTTTAGTATTATCAGCGCAGTGGATAAATTTTAAAATTTGTCGGAATCGATCTCTTCGCATAGAGTTACATACCATCTGGTTCCGCATATCTTCTTTGCAATCCCAGTAAAAGTCTCGCCCTGGCAGTTCGGTGTAACCATTTAAAAATAAGATGGCTATAAAACACTTCATTTCTTCCTCAGAAATCCGAGGATCTGGTTAATTGCAAAAAAGCGCATATTTTGTTGTTTCTCCGATAAGCAACTGAACAATTTCTTGATCAAAGAAATCCTCAAATATCTCGACGTAGGTTTTATTTGCATACCTTGAAAAATCAGGTGTTGGAAAAGAACGCTCAACTTCGACAAAATCGCCAACAAGCCAGGTAATACTTTTCGAGCCGGGTCGTTCTTGTATTTTTCTTGTCTCGTTGGGTGTGGGAAGTTCTGCTGATTCCGTTTCGTCAGGATCTGAAATTTCAGGGTCGATTGGTATGAGAGGATTTTGGATCACTAATTCCGCATTGGGACGTAGCTGTAGGCCACTGAGGTTGTCTACAAGGCCACCACCATCTTCGTCTCCAGAATCCTCATCAGTTAATACTTGAGGGTCTGGAGGTTCAATAAAAATGTCGCGAACGTCCAGATTGTCATCATAGGCCATTTGGATGGCCTCCTCCAAAGTAAATCCACGCCTGTAAACAAAAATATCATAAATGTTAAATATTGCGAATTTTGTCTCCCGTGAGCCGCTAGCGTTACATATAAGTAACGATGATATTTACAAACTCATAAAAGACCAATAAACATAAACAAACAAAAAATTTCATTTTATTATCCCAATATCATCTATTTTTAATTATGTCATATGGTAAACATAAGAAAAAGTGGAATGATAAATAAATAATTGCACTTACTCTAACCGGAAGTCCATATTTTTTTATTCAAAAATTCACTGGTCACTTTCGTCACCTGTTGAACTCACAATATAAACGAAATTATAAAAAATTTGTACTATTACCAATCTGGCACGTGTAAAGTGGCTAAACAGCTGATTTACATAACCTACAAACTAAACATCTGGCAATGTTGCCAACTTCAGAATTATGAGTTTAGCGTTACATATATGTAACGCTAGCCGTTAATGGGTAAAGAGAACAAAAACCTTTATTAGGAGTACGTTGGGTCAAGATATACTGTTTACTACAATGTTGTCTATTGAGAAATAAATTATTTGAGATATTCCAAATTTTAATGAATTGGAATTGTCTCTATGTAAAATGTATAATAGATGTAATATTTTAAAATAAAGCTGTCATTTTTTAGTTTGAAGAATTAATTTTGAAAAACGGCAGACGATATATATTACAATACAATAAGTGTTTGTGCACTCCCATGCAATTGGCGAAACCTAGAAATAATTTTCCATAAGTACATGAATTTCAAATAAATGTGGTTTTAAGTTTCAAATAAAGCGATGACTGCACTGATGAGCGACAGACTCTTAGAGACACTTTGTACATTACGAAAACATAAGTTACTTCTGTAATATCATTCTCATAAAATCACACATTTTATCTGCTCATTGCAGACAAAGCGTTTTATTCAGATACAGATGTATAAATTGTGCTTAAAAATTACGAAGCGTTCCAAAGAAAAGCTTAGCAATTGGCACATGCTCAGTTTTGTTTTGACAATAACCATGGTGAACATGGAAGATTTTGTAAGTAGGTATGACTTTTGTCTGAGGAGTGCCACTTGCAACTTTTAGAAACCAAGAACTTTATAAATATCTTGCATGTAACCCATGAACCCTGCTCATTCAAGAGCTGATGATTTGAAGTTCCTTTGTGTTTTACCTCCACATTTTTTATTTTTCTACTACGACTGATCTTTATGTGTTGATTGAAACATTAAATAATAAAAAGCGCAACTGAGTGGAATCAGTGTTTTTTTATAAAGAAAAAAAAAATACGAATATTGTTCCTTTTTGTTCCATGTGGAACTGGTTGTTAGTATTACATAGTTACTATCAATTAAGTATAAACCCAGTTTTCAATTATTATTTATATCCTGGACAAGTTAAATCAGGTTGATTTGCTGTGCTGAAGGTTCATTTTTTTATGTACAGGGTGATTCACTTTCGAGTGTGTAACATGGGTATCTCGCTTATTATGAAAGGTAGACTGTAGGTTTAAATTTGGCAAAATTGCGGAATTTTGTGCTTAATAAGTTGGCGCAAAGAAAACTCCCATATCTGCTTTTGTTTTAGAGTAAGAGGCAAAAACAAATTTTTTCTTGTTTTCGTTTTCTGGCCATAACTTTTTTTGGCCTATTTTTGAAAATATTGACTTATCGTTTTGACATTATTAGGACACTTTCTTGAGACAAATACGATGCCGCAAACCGTTTTTTTAAAAAATGTCACTTCTATTGTAAATCATCGTCAACTTTATTTTTTCTTATGGGCGCCATATTAATTTTTCTCATATTTGAATAAACCGATTTTTTCTGAATACAACAATATAATATATATTAATATTTGCCTAAAAAATAAGGGCATTATGAAGGAAAATAGGTATTTTTTTGAAAATGTCTAGTTAGCCATGGCCATGATAGTCAATTCTTGACAAACCACATATGTCACTTATAATTTTTATAAACTGCATCTGTGAAGTACTTTTTACATTGACTAACGATGTTCAACCGAAGAGAAACAAGATTATAGATATTTATTACAGATGTAACAAAAATTTAAACAGAACAGTTGAAGAATATTTAAACACATATCCTGAAAGACAACAACCATGAAGGCCATATATTACTAAACTGCACTGTAATATAAGAAATTATGGCAGTTACCTAATATATGTCTTGCATGGTTGTCGTTTTTCAGGATATGTGTTTAAATACTATTCAACTGTTCTGTTTAAATTTTTGTTACATCTGTAATAAATATCTATAATATATTGTATTTCTTCGGTTCAATACATCGTTTGTCATTGTAAAAAGTGCTCCACAGATGCAGTTTATAAAAATTATAAGTGACATTTGTGGTTTGTCAAGAATTGACTATCATGGCCATGGCTAACTAGACATTTTCAAAAAAATACCTATTTTTCTTCAAAATGCCCTTATTTTTTAGGCAAATATTAACATATATTATATTGTTGTATTCAGAAAAAATCGGTTTATTCAAATATGAGAAAAATTTATATGGCGCCCATAAGAAAAAATAAAGTTGACAATGATTTACAATAGAAGTGACATTTTTTAAAATGTCATAAACGGTTTGCGGCATCGTATTTGTCTCAAGAAAGTGTCCTAATAATGTCAAAACGATAAGTCAATATTTTCAAAAATATGGAAGTTATGGCCAGAAAACGAAATCCGGAAAAAATTGTTTTTTGCCTCTTACTCAAAAACAAAAGCAGATATGGGGGTTTTCTTTGCGCCAACTTATTGAGCACAAAATTCCGCAACTTTGCCGAATTTAAACCTACAGTCTATCTTTTATAATAAGCGAGATACCCATGTTACACACTCGAAAGTGAATCACTGTACAATTCTTGTAAAAAATTAAAATATTTCAGCACTAATGTACCCAGAAGTAATATGTACCCAAGTGCTCCCTTGGAAAATCGGAAAATCAATCTCGTAGTGTCACAGTTTTTTATGAGCTTCTTCACAACGATGTATTCGCACCTGCGTTGTTCCTCATATTCAATTTTTCAAACTAACTACCTTTACTACATATATTTTGGAGTCAACTAAAGATATTTGCGCCTTCTAAAAATTATAGGCACTAAAAATATGTAAAACAAGCAAACAAACTTCTCGGACTGAAAATTTCAATTGAAACGGGATGATTCAATGAATCTGTTCCATCTGTTACGAGACCAGTAACTTTTCATTATGCAACCAGCAAAACAGTCCAGAGCATAAAGTATTTTTATTATCACTGATATTACACCCTTGTTTACCTAGTTACCTAGTTATTACTTATTATTTAAAGAACTAATCCACTGACAAATAATATTTATTGATTAACAAAACAATCACCGAATGGATAATTCTATAGATTACGAGCCCTAACAACTAAATGTTGGGACAAGGTATTATTTTGGATATAATACAATGGCTCATCAAAACTACTGAATTTTGTTGTTTATTTTCTTAAATACAAACATAACAATATATCCTAGACTATTTAAACACATTTTCGTGCCATGGTGAAGCAATAGGTAGTAATCATAGTGTATTTAGTCATTGGAAGACCAAATTGGCTGACAACTAAATGTTGGAACAAGCACAAATCTCACATTTAAAATGTTTAAAAAACGCTATATAAACATCAAAAAAACGTTTTATTTATTCATTGACAGTTTGTAAGTGACGTAAGTAGTTATAAATAGTAGTATTTGTTGAAAAATTTAAATTTTGTTAATTTAAATTGGAATAATGGGTCGTGGAAAACTACCGAACAGAAATTACGTGAAATTATCATTCACCAATACAGTGCGAGCAAGACAATGCTTAAATTTCTAGTAATTTACCTATTCCAAAGACCACAGTCTATAATATAGTGAAAAAATATGGTGAATCTGCCAATGTGGATGTTCGAGGTAAAAGTTCGGGGAAGACCAAAAGTTGTTTCAAAAAGAGATTTACGAAATTTAGTTAAATTATGTAAATCAACGAGAAGAAGTACCGTTCGAGACATAACTGCTCAATGGAACAGGGCAAGTGGATTAAATATATCTAGAGAATGTTGCCGAAAATACATTCATAAATGCGGTTTGGGATTTTACAAGGTAAGTTCAGTTTTGTATGGTTCATCCATTAGCAAAAAATTGATCCAAAGTCGTATTTAGGCCGAAGAAAAACCGCTATTGACAGAGATTCAAAATAAGAACCGTTACAATTGGGCAAAATCTAAACTTCTGTGGACAGAAAATGACTGGAAAAAAATAATATTTAATGATGAGGCGAAATTTGATGTTTGCGTTGGAGATCACCGTAAACGGATAATACGAAATAAAGCAGAAGCTTTTCATAAAGACTGCTTAAAAAGGGTTGTGAAGTTTCCAAAGGGAATTATGGTTTGGGGCTGCATGTCGGCAAGGGGCTTATGCATTTTAAAATTTATAGATGGTACTGTAAATGCTTAAAAATAACAAGAGATACTTCAGACCTCACTTTTACCTAGCGCGCAAAATTGTTTCCTATTGAGGATTTCATCTTCCAGCAAGATGGAGCATCATGTCATTCGGCAAAATCTACCAAAAAATGGTTTGGTGATAATAATATAAAGGTTTTATCTCATCCAGCCAGCACACTATTTCTGATTTGCGGACAAAACTACAAGAGATTTGTGAAAATTTTTCTCCTCAAACGTGTCAGTCCTTGGTTAATACAACGCCTGCAAGAGTTCAAGCAGTCGTTAAAGCTAAGGGCGATGCGACCCCGTATTAAATTAAAGTTGCTTCTTGTTTGTCCCAACATTTAGTTGTCAGCAAATTTGACTTTCCAATGACAAAGTACGCTATGATTAATGCCTATTCCTTTACCATGGCACGAAAATGTTTTCAAATAGTCTAGAATATATTGTTATGTTTGTATTTAAAAAAAATAAACAAAATAATTCAGTCGTTTTGATAAGCCATTGTATTATTTCCAAAATATTATCTTGTCCCAACATTTACTAGTTGTTAGGGCTCGTAGATATAGGATACTTACTTATAGATATGTAGGTTGGGCTTCTAGTATGGGTGTTTTAATCTCTTAGTTCAGTATCAATCATATCTGTGATTCAGAGGACAATGGTATTCTCCCGAAGTGAGGTTCTATTAAATTCTGACCCAAAAACTATTGGCAAAAAGCTAATCGATGTGGATAATCTTCAGGATGTAAAGCTTGTACGCGTTGGAAATGGTACGGGTAGAGGAGTTGTTTATGCATGACACGGTGTACCGTCGACCTGAAGGATCTGAAGGACCTGAAGGGACACCCCTTTGGTGTGTAATTGCGCGAACACTTGTGGATTGATTTTCCTCCAGACGGTGTAGATCTCCTTCTTCAAATTCAACCGTGCGAGCTGTTCTTGGACGACCACCACCTACAGGACGCTTTAGGTTCCCACTTTCTCTAAGGCGACGATGAATGGAAGCAAATGTTGTATGATGAGATTGCCGGCGTTCCGGATATCATTGTCCATAGAAGCGTGCAGCTTGCTGCACCATAAGCAAGATGCATAAGTTCTTGAAATGAGAAATTATCGTCCATCTCAATACAAATTTTGAATAAAAATCAACAAAGTAAATGTTCTGATGCCAACTAAATAAGTCACAAATAATACTACGATCTTAAAATTGGCAAATTTGGAATGTTTGTTGTAATAAAGATTTTTTTCTCAACAAGAATCATTGTTGAACGAAATACAGTGGTGTCCAACTAAATCAAGAATTAATTGAGTTATTTTGGTATCATTTAAAACATTTTACTACTCTACCACCCAAACGGCTCATTTGCGGACATATATTAATTAAGTAAACAAAAAAGGGTTGCTTTCATGTCCCCTACCACCCCTAAAGTTTGTCGGTATGTTTTTGGGACACCCTGTATATAGGATAGGTTAATTATTATTAGATACCTACATGATCCTTACATACGTCTCCATTTAATTAAATGTAAAAATAAACTATTTTCAAATACAGTCACATGTCGCTGGATTATAAAACAAGTCATTTACAAAGTACCTATATGCGTTTTTGAAGCGATTTGTTTATACTTGTTGACGCTAAATGCATATGCCTCATACATTACAATATGTAAAAATACACAGAAAAACTGCATGCATTATAAACAGAAACAACTGTATGCATTCTAAAAGATTTTAATGAAATGGATTGTAGGTGCATCTACCTACCTCCTACCTACTACCTTGTCTACCATTGTCATTATAATAAACACATACTCCGTCTTTATTTAACCATCGAACCGCCCTCAAATTTCCAGCGGTATTACTAGGGGAACAGAAAATAAAAGAGATTCTTACTTACTTCGCATACATCAAATCGAGATGTTTTAGCAATTTTAGCATCGTTTATGGTATTAATTTGTTTTGTTGTGGTAATGTTTATGTAGGTATGGTTATCAAATAAAATATTTTCTTTCTAAAATACAAGATCGAGATCAAGCACATTTATTTTATACAAGAATGGAAAATAAATAAAAATCATCATTTACCATTTATCTTATAGAGCTATTGCAATGTTACTGAAATAAAGAATGGGTTCTGTGAGAAGCTGACGAGGGGGAATCAAATGACAATAATGGCAAATGATCTCAAACTTAATGTATAAAATGCTCATCCATACGTACAAAAAACCAAACTACATTTGTAGAAAGACGGTCAAGTTGAGGATCAATAGAAGCAGTCACTTTTAGTAAAAGACGTGATTATATAGTCGATTAATCTGATGAGATGAGATACAAAAACATGGAACTAAGTTAAAAAGGGGAAACGGCCAGTCGCAATCGATATGAAATTTAGCTAGTCTGTAGATATCGTGCACAAATAATAATTATAAAAGAAGGCATCATTAATGGTACGCGATAGGGTTCGTCCTTGCTCCTTGCAATGCTTGCACATACTTGTATTTAATCCATGTATATTCTAATAGACCATGGTTCAATTATAATATACCTATATAATACCATATATAGGTATTATAATATATACTTATAGGTACCTACTATTAGTCAAAAGAATTAAAGTGCCTTTTTCTCTTATTATAAGTTAGTCGCGAATACTCGTAAATAAAAATAAAGACGACATATACGTTACTATGGCCAGAAAGGTCCTAGCCAGTTATAGGTGAATATTGTTTATTCGACTATATTCAATTATATTTGCCAGGACACTTACAAATTGCCCTGGGGTGCAACTCTGAAACGTAATAACTATAAATATTTAGACAATCGACGATAAAAATCGTTTAGACAAGGGCGCATTTATGCCAAACAAAACTCAGGAGGGAGATGAGAAACCAGACGCTTTCGTTACATCTCGTTAGGGAGTCCCAGTCCTGAAGTATGTGTTCTGTATAGTGTGCGATTTTACCAAATAACTCTATTCTATATTGAGCACTTCTTATTTTTCTTTTCTTTAAGACTGCATGAAGGATGCTGTTTAATTTAAACTAAACACATTAAACAGTAGCAAAAATCATCGTTTGGGCCTGGCAGTTTTGGTTTCACTGATAATAAAGTATCAGTGAGTGAATAACAAGGCCATTAGCCTTGTTTAAGATAATATATGAACAAGGCTTACAGTTATGGTATCATATATGCACGCCGATCGGTCAGATATTAAAATAGCTACCTATATTTACTTGATAATATTGAAAATAAATAAAATCAAGTAGACCTACTAGGACTTTTCCAATTTCGTGACTCGCCACTGGTGTCCCACCTATTATAAGAGATACAGAAACGATTAGTAGTAATTACAAAATTTAGTTTTCACGAAATCTTCTCAATAGAAAGAGTGAAGGGAATTCCAAATTACCATGCCTCACGCTTCTCATATACTTAAGTATTATAGATTTGTTTCTACAGAAGTCACGGACTATTTGGAAAACCCCTATAACATTAGCATTGTTATTCTGCTGTCTACTTTTTAAATATTATTTTGGAAACTTCATACTAACAATGCTCCTACTGATTACGCGTCTTATTAAATTTTAGAACTAAAACTTTTATGTAAGTAACCTCAACATTACTGGATGAATTGTTACGACGGTTGACAAACTGTTCACGGCTTCTGTAGAAACAAACGTAATAACTTCCACATCATGGAAGACTTCTTAAACAAAATCCTTACCGTGACATAAAGTTATAATAATTCGTATCCGACTAAGTTGACAGCAAAAATAGAACGACGTTCGCGAATATGCATTTCCTTAATTCCTTTCAGTACCCTTATCCCCTTTTCTTGTCATAGCCTTGTTAGAGTGTTTGGTTTATAACGCTCTGATTGCTTCGCTTGATTTGCTTCTGAAAGAAAATATTGACTTTGTATCATTAGCAAAATTAAATTTTCTGCATATATATCATATTCTTTGGTACTGTTTGACATGTGGAGATAAAAATTTTAATCTGTTAAGACATAAAATATGAAACTAGTTAAGGTAATACTCGCCTTCATTGCTTAGAGATTTATCATTGTATCATCAATTAATATTTATTATACTTACCTACTTATATCAGTAAAATGTAAGAATACAAATACTCACCTAATGGACCTACAGAAAAGCAAGAGTTGGAAATCACAAATAATGAAGTGTTAAAAATTTTATAAACAGTGAAATATCAATACCTACTCCGCTGCAATTTTTGCAGCGGTGACAGCTCAGCCTGTTAGGTGCTGGGTCAATATTTAATCTGTGGCTGGGTGTTAAAGTTAAAAGCTTGTGACTGAAGGAATGGTATTTTGCAGTACTTGCAGTGCGAGTCCAAATTTCGCTAGGGAAGAATTGGCACCTCTCCTAGTGAATGGTTGTGATGTGTACCCTCCTTCTACTGTGCGTTTCACGAAGTTGTATCCCGGATTGGAATGTTCGGATTGTCAGGATTCGCTGGCAAATCCTGTGCGAGACTGGAACGCGGGCTTAAATCACACCACCTCAATTTGTAGCGGTCCGTAACCGAGATGTGCCAATGCATTGAATTTAGCTAATAACATGACGACGCTCCATACGTTGGAGATATATACTAACATTCCAATCCGGGATACAACTTCGTGAAACGCACAGTACTCAAGCCTGAGGCTTTCAGGAGGCAGGTTGTCCATTTCTGTGGTGTATTTTGTATTTTATATTGATTCACACTTGCTTCATACTTAATTTCATAATTGTGGGTTGCAGATAATGAAAACTGTCTCTTGTGTAAGAATGTTGGTTACCAATATTTTTTTAACATTCCATGATATTCAAGTTCGAAACTAGGATTTACAAATAGCAGAATGCTGAAAGATGTTTAAGATAAATGTCTAACCAGAAGCGACGTGTATCAGAAATGATGATAGACATGCACTTTACACAATTTTTTAACAAAAGTAACTTTAGAATTGTACTAAAATGATTTTATTGAGAATGGCACATATAACTTTTATCTTTGTTATGGAATCTATTAATTGCTTCATATATTTTGTTTCGTTACATTCAAAATTGTTCGGTTTCTCTGCTAGTTGGCACATTAGTGCTTACTGGATAAATTTCAGTAAGAAATTCTCAATGAATGTAACATACTCATATAAGAAATTAAGAGCTCTATGGAAACGACAACCAAAAACGGAAGAAAATAGTTCTATTACTACTATCTACCACTAATAATTTTGATGAACTAGGTAACATTGAACTATCTGCTGCCATGAATATTTTGTTCATTGTTTATTTGTAAAGAATATCCTTTTACTGTTGAAGAATGAGCAAATACTTTTTTAGCAAAAGTGATTCATTTACGTAATTCTGCCTGGAGAATCAGAATTGACTTAAATAGGTCATTAGCAATGACCGAACAAATCGAAACATTCGTTTATCAACTCGCTCTTCTGCTCTATGTACTGATAGCTTTACATAAGTTGGGGGTCACTTCTCGTGAAATAGGTGTATATATCAGAGTTTAATGTCTCTATCGCTTAACCCAGAGGTCGTAAGTTCGAATCCCCATTTCGCCAGACAATTTTGAATTACATTGTCTACTCGTACATCAGCAGGGATGGATTGATAATCATTCTGACTTGCGTACCTAGGATGGGAAGAATGTCAGCTTGGTGTTAATGGTTAATGAGAGATTAACATCGGTTGATGCTTGACTGTCCCCCTAACTAATGAGATTTTCCTGGTTTCCTTCATTCCAGCACTGAATGGTGGTCAGGGCTTACCAGCTAACTCGTTCCTGATGCGCTAATTCGGCCTACTGAGTAATAATATGCCGCCCCCGCTCCCACAAAAGTCTGAGACTTCCGGGCTAATCCTTATGATTAGATTAGATACACAAAGTTTTACATTGCCTTATATCTATCATCACTTCAGAAAACATCATCTTCACTGGCAACGAAAAGGAATCAATAAGTAAGTATCTATATAAAATGTGACATATAGCTGTCACCTTTACATAAATTTCGCTTTTATTTCATTATCTTCTATAGAGCAACGGGGATTAAAAGGTACATTTTAATCGTCTGATAACGAAGTTACGACTCTTGAGTAATTCCGGTGCTATTAGCTTATGAAGACTGAATGAAAATTATATTCTTTTTATATATTCTGTAAGAAAATTCAATCTATTCAAAGAACGATTAGGTATATATACTCAGTAAATGTATTTATAAAATTAATTGCTTAATTTTAATCGATTTCTGCTATTTTGTCAAATTCAGTGATTTATTTCAATGTTCTGGTTCATATATCAGCTGTGTTCATATTATTCCTGTATTTCATGTTATTTTAGAACTCAAATAAGTTGCTCTTGATCATACAACTTATAGAATGATAGTTAGTCTTTGCAACACATATTTCTACATTAATATTGCGTACAGAGGTCTGCAATACGTTTTACTTATCCATTCCTTAACAATTATTGCTTAAGTGGCATCACCAGGTTTCGACATTAAGAACTACAAGTTTTCATAAAAAATATCATTATTCTAGTTAAAGTAAATTGGAAAACAAAACAACAATTCAACCAAGTATAAATCGGTGGAATAAGGTAACAATAAGTAGTACAACATTTTGTAGCTCGCTTCACAGCCAACTACTTGTCAAAAAAAAAAAAACAGTAAATGGTCATTTTACCATCAACGACGTATTTTAGTATTGAAAATACTTATGGGAGCATATATATGGGAGCTGTCTCTTAAAATATTAACGCTTAGCGGCATGCAAAAGCGGGCGACCTCGACATGGGCATTGGGCACGTCCTCATATGGAGACGACCTTGCCTAGCTGTGTTGTTATAATAAGCAGTCTATGTTTATTGTTTATGCTTGGGTTACATGGTTCCTGTGTCTTTGAACATCGAACCGGCGACGGCGACTCAAACTGTTTATTGTTTATATAAACAGAGCCATTATAAATAGAATTTGAAGTGCCTTGTCTTTTAGACCGGCAGCAGTTGTACTATGATAAAGAAATATGTTTTAAATAAACTAACAATTAATGCTGAAATTAATAATTCGCCGTTTGTAAAATGTTTTATGGGAAACATAATTAAGAGTAATGAATTTGTAATAAAAATACAGGATGTTGTTAATACAGTCCGAATTATTGTTCTACCTGATGATCTTGGGTACTGATAAAACTTGTCGCCCTCTATATATACAAGCGGCATTCAAGAAGTACCTTCAATCCAATATATAGGGAATACTCAAAATGTTGATGACATATTGTTATTCCATCAGAGACTGTAAAGGAGGGTCTACAACGTCTTGAAGCGGTTCTAGAGTCTCTGAAAGAAGCTAGCTTGACTCTGAAGCTGTTAAAACGTGTGTTTTTCAAAACGTCCATAGACTATTTGGTACAGGAGGTTAGCATTACTGATGTCAGGCCAGGCAAAAAAAAGATGGAAGCTGTAAAACAGATGCCGAATCCTACAAACGTGCGGAAAGTGAGGCAATTCTTAGGATTGTCAGGATATTTCCTGGTTTTGTCTTTGAGATGTTTTCGCGTTTTTCTATTGGGGGTCGACTTTGAAGTTTTCACGGACTGCAGTGCTCTGAGGACAACATTTACTGGGCGAGACCTCGTGCCGTGTGTTGGTCGTTGGTGGCTTGAGGTTCGGGACTATACGTTTGAGGTTGTCTATCGCCCAAGGGCCCGTGTGTGTCGTGTGGATGCATTGGGTCGAGCGCCGATGCCCTTGGTAGAAATGAAGGAGCAAGTTTGTTCAGCAGACTTAACCGATACGGATTGAATTTTGTCAGCCCAGTTAGAAGACGAGGACGTGTCCTTGATAAGAAGGACGTTGTTACACGAAAAAGACAGATGTCAATAAACAATCTTTTGATAATTATATCCTGAAAAATGGAACAGTTTATAGAAAGTTGCCTGATTCAAAATGCCTTTGGCTAGTTCCCAAGATGGCAAATCTGTAGAGTTTGCCATGACGAACAAGGCCATTTTGCATTGGATAAGACGCTTAAGAAAATTACTCTATATTACTGGTTTCCTCGAATGAGAAGATTTGTTAAAAAATACATACAAATACATTGCATCATGTTTAAATTATTGGATTTCTAAAGATTCAATAGATCATGATCAAATTAAACAAAAGGAATGATACAATAGCCATAGAACAAAAGCTTGCAAATATGAAAAAGGGGCTTTAGTAATGGTGTTTATGACCGATAAACCTCCAGAAAAATATAATAAGTTGTTGGCTAAGTATAAGGGTCCTTTCAGGACCCTTATACTGGCACTGCTGCCAAATGACCGTTATGAGGTTTGAAGACCTTAAGGAAAATTTTAGGCGAAAAAAAAATTATAATTGCAGTAGATAAGTTGAAGTCATATGTGCTTCTGAGAGGTAAGCGAAATATCAGGCCTGATCACGAATGAATGTGTGCACACTTGTATAGAATGTTTTGATTCAAATTTAGTTCTGTGCGTAGCTTGAACCATTATGATTAAAGATAAGTTCTGTGTAATACTTGAACTGTACTATCAGGAATATGTTCTGTGCGATGCTTGAGCTAACTTGAGACTAGCAAAAGGGGGCAGTCTTGTGCAACGCTTAGACTAACCCTTGACCGAATAGGTTTATTGGAAAATTCTGTGCGTAGCTTGAATGTGAAAACACTTAAATGATTCAGTGCTTAGCTAAAGTATTATAGAGTGAATATTTGTCACTAATAGAGTTCGGTGCTTTACTAGAACTTGTAAATAGAGTTCGGTGCTTGGCTAGAACTTAGAGAAAAAAATGATAAAATTCCAAACTGGGTAACTGTTGGATTCCCAAATTGGAATTGATAGCAAAAGTGAGGATGACCCCTGTGGACAGTCGTCTAGTCAGGATGGTCGGATGTAAGAAAACATTCAAGACTTCACCTTGAGTGCGGCCACAACCAAGGAACGTGGCCCTTGTATAAACATACACTCGGAGCTCGGGTGAAAGCTGCTGACAAGTGGATATGATTGGGATTCATTCACGAATTCGCATTAGATACTGTTCAATTGCATGTAACCGTTTTCCCTTTTCTTTTACATAAAGTTCTTAGTTTTTGAAATTGTGTAAGTGTAATTAATTCCTTACAGTATCACACTCTGTATAAATTATAAATATAATGGACTATGAAATGTATACAGTGCGAACCAAAATAGTTGTGTCTGGTATTTTCAATACGTCTACGATATTTGCGTAAGATGCAAGATCTGTGAATTTTTTTATATGGTTTGACTCTTATCTTGCTATATTGCTCTTGTGGCACAATTATTTTGCCATGTTATTTTGCTTCACTATCAAAGATAAACCCTTCAAACTATATATCACTGTGGTTTTGAGATAACGCTTTATCCAAAAATGCAAGAATATACAAAAAGAGAAGTTGTATGCGCCAAAAAAATATAGAAATATGCCTAAAAAGGAAAATAACACGAGCGAGTCATTTCTACACCAACGATATGAAATAAAATAAGATAACACATAAATAGGATACCTATATGACGCCACTGGCGATGTATAGAAAGCCGCAAGCCAATGACGATGTATAGTAGTTATAGAAATATTGGAGTTCTCGATTCTCGCTGAACCGCTGTCGAACATTGGAATGGCCATTGGCGCTCATATAAGAAGGTTGAGTCAAGCAGGACGGGCAGAGTTAATAGTTAATAGTGTGGAATAAAGGAAGTATTATCTGATGCGACCCTCACAACCGCTATTTTATTTACAGCGGCCCTTGGGCCAGTTGAAGTTGGACAGCCCTACTTTAAACCATCGTTCTATAGTACCGTAGGTATATACTATATACCCTAGGTACTTTTTTACTAAACTTGATATTCTAATATTAAACATTATGCTTTTGAAAAATTTCTGATTAAATATTTTTATTCAAAGTTTAACAACGGATATATTATTTTCGAGGATATTTTGGAGACAACAAGTGACAAGTAGTACCTAAGTACACTTTTTAATATGTCAAATATAGTGCATATATGTGTATTTAGGTAATTACATAGTTTATTTTATATCTAGAACAGAAGTGGGCAAATTAAGGGGGTGTACCTAACATTATATGCAGTCACCCTGTCCATAAAAATATTATATTTATGTTCGGTATCATTTGCATACGCCTCGCTTTTCTAATGCAACCTGCATGATAGCGATACGGTGACCTACAATAAAGAATAAAATTGACACACTTTAATGTTTAATTATCTCATTATACAGATATGAAATTAAAACAGTTCGCTTGTGTCAGCGATTCGAATAAGCAGGTATCTTGGAACTTGGAATTGCTATTATGATGATGTTAAACAAAGTATGACGTCACCGTCACCTATTGTTGTTAAATGAGCTGGTGTTAGTGCTGGTAGGATGAATGACTATATGACTAACCGAGGACCCACAGTACCCGGTGATCTTACCGCATTTCCAAAGAATGTGTCGGTTAGCTCGAACGGATATTGGTTCGTCCGTTGAACAGTTTGAATAAACTACTCAAAGAAGTCGGTTAAAACTGAGACAATTAACAATAATAATACTAGTAGATATTAAAATATTCCAGTGAAAATGAAATCCAAACACGAAATACCAACCAAATTTGACTACATGAAGGCACATTCCTTTAATTTTATACAAAACGAAATAGGAAATCCTGATTTAAATGAGAAAAATGTTGGGAAAATTGACACGGACATTTTCAAACACGGTAAGTTATAGATTACAAATATTCTTTAGTGTAGTGTCATTGACAAACATTTTGTGTTCATCAGCATTTATATGCGACCTTGTTTATTTAAATTCAATAAACATGACACTTAAACCCACAACCTGTAACATGCAACATACTTATAGTTTAAAATAAAGTTGTTGTAAAACTACTACAAAAATATATCTCAAAATATGAACCCTTACTTAAGAGTACCTACTTATTTCTGTATATAGTATAGGTAGCAAAATATTTATTTACAGCTTGTGACGTCAGGCATATAAAAATTTATATTATCTGTGTTTGTACATACCAGGTAATGCTCATATTTATACTATTTAAACTAGCCTTACGTTTGTTGAATTGTGTGGCAACTAAAATATATATAGATAACTTACAAAAATAATAAATCGATTCTTAGTAGACATATAAGGTTGCTTCCTAGATGTATCAATTGTGTCACTTCCACTTCCTATCAGAATTTCCTTGCCATTATAAAAGAAATGACTCCAATTTTTTAACTCAGTGGAACACCCTGTATATTTTCACATATTTGAATTTAGCGTGATTTTTTGCATCTCCTAGTACCAGTATTTTCTATTTTTAACAGTTGTATGTCAAATATGTTTATATTTAAATTTGAATTAAGAGTGCAATCAAGAAAACGGCTTCCTACCAAATTAAAAATCATCAGTTTCATCACTGTCTGTTTAAAAAGCAAAAACTGATTTATTAAAAAAAACTGTTCTTTTAAATCCAGCCCCTCGACGAATCAATTGATACCTACCAACAACAAGGTGTTGGATGAAAAAAAATCCATAAAATTTGTTAAGAACTTATCTTATTTGAAAATTGAAAATTTTGACATTTCACTGTCCAAAGTAGAAAATAACGGTACCTACTAGTAGATGCAAAAAATCACGCTGAATCCAAATATGTATAAATATACAGAATGTTCCATTTAACTTTCAAAAGTTGAGGTCACTACAGTGGCGGCTCGTGGGTCAGTAAATAGGTGACGCGGACAATTAAATCCACGTCCAAAAGCATCCAAACAGCATACAAAAATTTTTTTAAATAAATACTTCCACACAACCACTTATACTCCTAATACAGGCATTCCGAAACTTCCGAACGAACACTTTGTCTTTTGACTGTCCCTTTTCTTCAACATCGAGAGAAGGCACAGATCTCTCGCAGTTTAAAAAATCTTTTTTGTCCTCATTTTTCCATCTAGAAAATGATGTCTCTAATAAAACACAAACTTGATCATGCATAGGAAGCATTTCTACGATTGATAGAAAACAATGGTTATTTATTATTATTAAGAATTGTTTTTTAACCGGCGCGGCATCACGTATAGAGGCAAAGCTGGTAGGACGGTAGGAGTGATGTGATGCGGCTATCGAAATTCCCGACACTCATTCGCCCACAGGCAGGGCAGTTTAGTCACGCATCGGCCGCCTCGTTGCCATGGCAACCGCCGTTACGACTGTCGCGGAAATACCACCTGATAGCGATCTGCGTCACTTGCTTACTATAAGAACGGAACGGTACGGGGTTTAATTTTCGCTCTCAACGAAGGCAATGTTTTTTTTGAAAGCGTTTAGCGCGCAACGTTTTATAATAATTATTCTGTTTATTTCTATGGATAAAACAAACACAATACATTTTCAGTGTCAAAATATATAGTATCTAATAGTATAAAGTATCTATATTACAAAATTTATATGAAATTAAAAATAATTTTAAATGATACAACCAAACACGGAAAATTTAGGTGAACCGGCGCGTCACTTGCGTCCCCTGTCGAGCCGCCACTGGGTCACTACCCGTGAAACGTGAAGTGGTCGAGTCAGTTTCATATTGCCCTTACATGCATTTGGGCTATTAAGCACTCCCCAAATTTAGTTGGTACGCCTTGAAAAATAAAACAGCGAGCCAGCCACTTTCCTGCTTCACCCGGTATACCTACTGTATTAATTAATATTTCCACTAGGTATACCTATGACCTAATATCCACACATTAGTATTGTGGTATTTCATTTTGCATTTACATCTTTTATTATATCTACTAGTATTCAAACCCATAAACTTTCATAGCAGTAAATTCAGGACGAAGCGATTTTCAAACCTACATCTGTCCAAATACAAATTTATACTTCTATAATTTAAATATACATGTACAAAATCCAGCAAACTGAATAGTTTTAACAGCAATGTTGTCATGGTTTAAACATAATTATAAATATTTTAAAAAACCCATAATTGAATGCTTCCACTTTATCATTAATTCCCAAATCATACACGCATATGCAGTCTTCTAGTGAGTTGAAGATAGCTTGAATTAAATAAAATATTTCTATAAAGAGATGAGTAAATAAAGAAAACAGGCACAGTACTTAGAATCTGTAAGTAATAATTTGATTCTAATTATAATTGTTGTTTTATTTTTATTTTTTGCAAAGTTGAGTTATTATCTATAATTATCTACTTTACATCCAATTAAATTACATAAATGATTTGCGGTTAGCGGCATATTTAGCAGCGTCTCATTAGCTAAAAAGCACCAATATAGGCTCATCATGTCATAATGTAAATATAGCCAAAAAAATAATTAGTATATTGTCTTTGATATAGCTGTCCATAATCCTAACAGAATAGCTTTGAAAAGCTGACTTATGTAGGTACTTGCCTATTTCAATTTAATATATAGGAAATTAGAAAAAAATGTGCTATAGTGTTGCAGTTTAGTTATAATTATTATTAAAAACTAGATATCTAACTAAAGTTATAAAAGGGATCCAGAATGATTGACGAGAGCGCACATGTCAATTTTGTTATATATGGCACAACGAACCATACAAATAATGGTATTTTACCGTTTTTTGGACATGTTTTAAATCGTTTTATGACATTGTACCATACAATTTTAAAAAACAAATAGGTACCTTCTTCAACATGTGCACCAATTTTTTAAAACATATTTCATCTAAATCACACCAATTATGTGATAGTATTTAAATAAAAAATATATTATTATTTATTATTAAGTAGATTACTTACTCCTTTATTTTTTACGTTTACATTTTTCTGTAAATTGATTTTGTTAATTATAAGGCATCAACTCATATATTACCAAACATAAAAGCAAACCACAGTATAAAGTACAACACACATACATTACATCCTTTTAAAGATAAGATGTGATTTATCTATTCGTCAATGGTCTATTTCCAATGAATTATTATTTACTAACTTATTGATAACAAACGTCTTGTTAATAAATGATTTACCATTAATCTGATGTATTTTTAAGGTCATGGGAGCAGAGAAAATACAACGTCCATTTCAAAGACCCAAAACAAAGTAGCACCCAAGGATAAGATGGAACAAGAAGATTCTAGGTAATCATAATGTACAAATTATATATAACTTAGAATTTAATAGATTTATTCTCACAATCTTCAATGCGATAAGCCATGCTATTACAGCTTGTAAAATTGCTTTTATTGTGGAAATGCTTATCATTGCCAAAAATAAATGTATTCATTTAGGTTTATAAATACCTTTGAACTGTGATTTATGAAATATATGAGAATCTGCGATACGGAGCAATATTCATAGTTTGTTTCTTTTGGGATTACACCATCTGTAAAATAACAAAAAGCAGAAAACCAGAAGTATACAAATTAAATATTCATAGTGTAGCAACAAGGCAAACTTCTAAAGTTTGCCCCAAGAAACCACTGTATAACGTGCGATTAAATAATATTTGATATATTAACTAAATTTTATCAGTGGTTTTTCAGTTTTTTATTTTACAGGTGGTGTAATCCCAAAAGAAACAAACTATGAATCGTCAAAGTACACCACAAATAAGTTACAGACATTATATCTACGGAGTTATATGAAATAATTTTGAAACCTTTTAAATTTTAAGTACCTACCTACTAGTACCATACTTGGTAAACTAGTTTCATAAGTTGTGTACTAAAGAAAAACTCAAGGAATTTATCAAAAATATTGATAGAAAAGTTGTTGATACCGAAAAAAATATTAAGTTACGCATAAGTTGAATAGTGTCTAAAACCCGAGTCGTTAGTGGTAGTTGTTGTTAGCATGTCATTATATCAAGAACTCTAAACTAACATTAGGGTTCTTGATTGTGTATAGACTATGCTCTTTGAATATATATATATAGATATATTCAAAGAATGTTGGTTTTAAAATTATGTAGGTAACTATAGAGAGAATGGCTTACAATTTAAACTGTTTTCTTTTTTATAACCCAAAATAAGAAAAACGCTTCAGACATTGGCTAAAATATAAGTACTTAGATGCCTAATACTTTATCGATGGTTCAGGGATTATTATGTCCGGGTGTTTATAATAACAAGTACCTAAGTGTAAAACAAAGCAAAGGCGAAATTATCCCCAACAAGTAGTAGAATAAGTAGAAATAGATACATTGGGGGGACGTTGTTAGTGGACGTGCCATTTAGATCATAACTTAGGCAGTGTAAACGTCTTGTTCATTCATTAACGTACCTACGATATTTGTAATTTTTTTTTTGTTTATTGTTTCTTATGAAATACGGCAATATAAATTATTACAATATATATTGGATATTTATTTGGGTTTCCTTTTCTTACAAGAAGTTCAGTAAGATAACATTCCGCAGCTTGTAAAAAAGTTAAACGTCTCAGAGAATGGCGGTTATTTTTTCGATTCCAAGTGTTTCATATACGTGCTTTCGAAAAGTAACGAATAAATTCAAAAATTGAGAAGTTTTCGAAAAAATCCCCTGACACGTCGATTTTGTTTTTAAAAAAGGCACTTTTTGACATACGACCAATATTTGTGACGTCATCGTTGTTCGATCTATGACGTCATCGACAATTTTTTTAAATAGCAACCCCCAATTTTGACCACGCCATTTGAAAGAGATTCTACATACGCATCATGAAAGATTAGGGTGTTACATAACAAAAATTTCAAGAAAATAATGTTTGAAGATCTTAAAATTTAATTTTCCAATACTGACAATGATAATGAATATGTAAAAAATCGACTAAATTAAATGTTCAAATTGTGCACCGTTGGCTGCCTGACAGTAACCAAGACAATTAATAAATTATTTTTTTCTTCGAGACGACCTCATTCCTGCACTAATAACTTTATATCCAGATCTAGAGGGACGTGATCTTCCAAGAAAGACATGTTCTTTCTACAAGATGGTGCACCTCCCCATCATGCAGCACCTGTCCGTGTTTTAGCTCATTTAGATGAGCTGTTCCCGAATCGTTGGATAGGGAGAAGGGGGCCGATTGAGTGGCCAGCCAGATCGCCTGATTTGACACCACTAGATTATTTCTTGTGGGGATACTTAAAAAGCAAAGTATACGTTACTAGACTGGTTAATTTAGAAGATTTAAAATCAAGAATTCGTCACGAGATACATCGTATACCTCCTGAAGTTATAGATAATGTCCAAAAAGAATTTATTAATCGTCTTGGCTACTGTCAGGCAGCCAACGGTGCACAATTTGAACATTTAATTTAGGCGATTTTTTACATAATCATTATCATTGTCAGTATTGTGAAAATTAAATTTTAAGATCTTCAAACATTATTTTCTTGAAATTTTTGTTATGTAACACCATAATTTTTCATGATACGTATGTAGAATGATACGCTCTTTCAACTATTTAAAAAAATTGTCGATGACGTCATATCTCGTACAACGATGACATCACAAATATGGGTCGTATGTCAAAAAGTGCCTTTTTTAAAAACAAAATCGACGTGTCAGGGGATTTTTTCGAAAACTTCTCAATTCTAAAATAATGAATTTATTCGTTACTTTTCGAAAGCACTATAACGCTCAGATAGAGCCTACTAAAAAATTCAAAGATGCACTTGACACCAACAAGGTCTCAAGTGCATATATACAAGGTATATATTTCATAGCACCAAACAAACTTCAATCAATTCCCTATTTTGAACTATTTTAGATTGAGTTATTGAAATCGTTTCATAAATTCTCGTCCAAATATTTAACCCTAAATGAATTGGTAGAGAAAAAATCACAATTTGGCAGGTAGGTGTACCTATACGACGAAATAATTATCTTAAGTTACACCTAAATTAGTATATGTCAATCAATTAGGATATAGAAAGAAATTGCCACTTTCTGCAATATTTCCAATTTTTTTGATGCATATTTGAATTTTTTAATTTGTTAACGGTTGCGAATGACAAAAAAAGTAAATACAAATAACCTTATATTGTTGAATTTGTCTTTCGAAGAGAGGTACCATTACTACTATGAAATATAGAATGTTTTATTTAAAAAGAATGTTGGTAATCTTATAGCTCCTTCAAATATGGCTCAAAAAAATAGGAAATATTGCAGAAAAGTTGCGATTTCTAATATACAATAGATACTAATTGATCTGTTTCAGCGGGTTTTTAATCTCAACTAGAAAAAAATGTTAATTTTGTTCCATCATTTTTGGACACTGTATATAGTCTCTGTGGCAGTTCCTATCTAGTCCACCTACCTATACGTTAATACTTATAAAAAACATTATCTACATGAAAAAACTTAAAAATGAGAAATGAGTGTTTTGTTTTTTAAATTCGTTAAATCGATATAAAAGCATGGGACAAACAATGTAAATATCAGTGGACTGAAACCAAAGTGTTTAGCTATGGTGTTTCCTTTAACACCTCCTACTTCAAAAAATATGAAAAAAACAATTATTGAAAAGCGCTGGAAATTTGTACCAGCATTAATAAAAAAACAAGATAATGAGATATTTGTACACATTATAAAAAGAAATGTGAGAGTGTATGTTTATTTCTCTGTATAATAGTTTAGAAGAAAATTTCACAAAAAAATTATGTTTGTTTCAGTTGGACTGAAACCCCGACAGAAAAGACAGAAACCAGTATTGTAACCGACTCTAGGACAGATTACTCTGGATCTGCACCAAAAAGGTAACAAATTTAAGGCGTTATAAATAGGAAAAACATTGGGTACCTATATAGATTACATTACATTAATTTTTACAGTGTTTCTAACTCATAAATATTACACCTAAGGTACCTAATTTTAACAACAATTTTTCAATAAGTAGGTATACCTACGTAGGTATAGCAAATATGTACCCCAGTATTCCTACTTCTATACAGGGTGTCCCAGTGTGAGCGTACAAAAATTTACCAGGGGGTAGAGCAAACCAAGATAAGAATAAAACTCTTATAAAAAAAATTCTCTGATGCACGCCTAACGAGTTACAGGGTGTTATTTTGGAGAAAAAAACAATTTTCCGCAATAACTTAAAAACCGTTTCGTAGATTTAGGTAATTTTTGGGTGACGTGACCTACATCTATTAAAGATGTAACGTAAGAAAGATCATTAAAACTACATGGTGTTTGTTTAACTCTGACACCTGTGGTGGCCTAAGCCTACTCTTCCTTATGATTTTGTCTTCATAACTCTTGCATATCCTACTTTTTCGTGGATTAACTAAGTTTTCCGTAATCAGCTATCAATTGTGAACAAAAAAGGTGCTCTTGTTACATAGCTCTAAAATCAACCATTTTCGAGTAAATTGAGTGTAAAGTACCGACTACATTCTTTATGCAGAAAAATACATGCAAAGGAAGTCATAAGGAAGAGTAGGCTTAGGACACCACAGGTGTCCGAGTTAAACAAACACCATGTAGATGTTTAGGTGGACACGTCTCCCAAAAATTACCTAACGATTTTTAAGTTATTGCGGATTTTTTTTTTCAAAATAACACCCTGTAACTCGTTAGGCGTGCATCAGAGAATTTTTTTTTATAAGAGTTTTATTATTATTTTGGTCTGGTCCACTCCCTGGTAAATTTTTGTACGCTCACACTGGGACACCCTGTATATTACAGAAGGTGCCTAGTGACGTTTCTTTTCAGATATACAACTAAGTGTTATATAAAACTAGCCCCAATTCCAATATGGTACACTGAATCTGTTTTTCTAACTATTGGGTCTACGAGACGAAAATATGAAGAAAAAATTTATATTAAGGTATAGATTGGATGTTTCCATGCTTTTGAGTATATTTCAAACTAAAACCACATTTTTTCAGAACAAACTACGACCGTGTACATGGTCAGAAAGCATGTATACCGAAGTGAAAACTATGCCAAAGAATATTATCTCTGATATATACATTCCAGTGGAAGAATCTGACATACATTATATGTCATTGGAACCACAGCAAATTGCAGCTTGTGCTAACTGAAGGAACCTATTCCAAAATGTATATTTATATTTTATATTTGTTCCATATATTTACATAAACATTCATATAAATATATTAAACATTAACATCCGCAGTCTTATTGGTAAATAATATTCTACTATATTAAAAAACAGGAAAATGTAAATGAACATATACGTATATAAAGAATATGTATATGTGGAGGGTATAACAATTTATATAATTTATTAACCCGATTATTATTTTTTTAGTTATTACCTGAAACCTTTGCATTAATTCATTACAGAAACCAGCTTTACCAGCCTGTTACTATTACACGTGTTTAACATGTAAACATATGATTTACTTTTATTATAGCTCAAATATAAAAAATGTAAAAATAATGAAAATGGAAAAAAAAGTAAAAAAATGAAAATATTAAAACAAAATATAATGTTTGAAATCAGAAAAGAATATGGTAATAATAAAGGGTAAAAATTATTTTTTAAATTTATTTACTTATTCCAGTGATGGTAGAAAATTGTCTGAATTTGGTGATAAAAAAAATCTAATTCACATTAATAGTTCCTTTATTATTTAAATTAACTATTACCTCAGAAATAACAAATATACAATAAGAGCTATATATAAGAGAGTAACCTACCCTGTAAATACAGGGTAGGTTACTATGTAAATACAGGGTATACATAACTTAAACTTATTTTCTTTTTATAAAGGCAAGATACAGAAATATAATAATAAAAGTAAAATGGACTATTTTATAATTGGGTAGGTAAATCATATAGAAATCAGTTTCATTTGACAGTTACAAATAAGAAATATTAACAAAATAACAAAAAGTACCTATAAATCGTCGGTCTGAAAAGAAAGAATCGTATGTCCAAAATGAGCATTTTTCAGTATAGTCCTGCAAAGTTTTGATCTATACATAGGTATACCATTCAAAGACGCATCTACCTAATTACTGTTTGATTGTTTTACTTTTGAATATACATTTCAAGTGATAAGCATGAAAGTAAAAACTGAAAATTCAATATAGATTTTGAAAAATATTGGACATACGTTGAAGAATGGACTAACGACAATTCTGACTGTTCTCTCAACAAACAGTTACGCACTAGCAGAAAGTCAGAACTATCTTATGTCAACATGAGATAGTTTTGCACCAAGTATGAAATGTCATTCAAAATTATTTTCATCGTAAGTCCATTATAATATAGTTCAGCCGAAAATAAAAATTCAAGCGGGACATAAGATATATCTGCACTGAGTTTATATTTCATTCAAATTGTCAATTATGTCTCAATAATTTTGCACACATATACAGTCCATCAGGTACGAGATCAGAAGCATCTTATCAAAAGGACAAATTTAGACATATGATAGGTACTTTTGTTCCAGACTGACGAAATAAAACATACCACTTTCAATAAATACAAGTCATATATGGTCTCGTGTATCACAGAGTTATTATTTTTTACTTATTTCTATATTATTTGCTATATTAATGATCTCCTACTCATACAAACATTTTGGAAACCTCTAGGCAGTGTGGTAAAGTAACCAGGGTCTATATAAAATAACTCCAGTCTTAGATATAAATTATTATTCTCAATTTTATGAATTATGTTTTTATAAAATTCATTATTTCTTTTTAAAACAAGAACAAACGCTCTATACGCAATATTTTTTAATAACATAAAAGTAATATAATTAGTAAAATATAAACCTGCACATTGTCGGATTTTGCAGAAAACAATGTTACTATAATCCAACACAACTTTTTCTAAAATATCCATTAAAAAAGGCATATCATTTGCCTGTTGTTGAAATTCCCTAATGGCCATTACACCAACATCAAATTTGAAAGCAATGTACACCATGCCTTCAAAATAGTTTTTCAAGACTGTTTCTCCTGTATTAAAAATTGTATTAAGTTCCATTTTTTTAAAACAGTGATTGTTGGAAGGAAACTGTAATGCTTTTAATAAAACATAATGTTTCGATGTCTCTGGTACAGGATTTTTAATATTCCACATCTTAAATTTATGTCGAATAGGGCACTCTTTTTTAAAACTGTAATACTTGCTCACCTGCCTAGAATTTGTATTAAAAACTTGCCCAAAATAAGACAATTCACAATTATTATCATCGGTTTTTTGTGTTTTCGCATCATTTAGTTGAAATGCACTTTTAACTTTAAACTCAAATACATCTATATCATACTTTTCTAAAGAACAGAAAAAATAATCATCAACTATTCTATGCAAAAAACAACCAAATTTAAAAAATTCTTGTAAATGTTCTTTCTCAAAACAGCTCATAAATAAGTTGCAAAGACTTGATGAGAGGCAGTCACCCTGTAGTAGCCCGTGATTCCAGAAATATATTTTTTTATGAAATGTAACATATTGGTGCTGTATATGATTTATTACAAATTGTTTATCAGAAAAATTTAAATTACTTTGTTTAATAATCTGACATAGTTTGTCAATGTTTACATATCCAAAAGCATCTTTGATATCCAGTTTTATGCCATAAATATGCTGTCCCTCAGTTTCTTTGCAATATTTTCCCCACGAAGCAAATAGCGAACCATGGCCAATTTTACTAAATGTATTTGCTAATTTTTCAATGCTTCTAGCTAATCGTTTAAATTTAACTCTGGCTGTTACGTTGTATCGCTTTGGATATACTATTGGTCTGTACTCTAAAGAATCACAAGTTTTTTTAGGAAACAATTTTAATTCGCCACGAGATTGATGCTTATTACTATTAGTCACTGGCTTAATAAAATTTTGATGTAAAAGTTCATTTAGAACTTTATGTTGAAAAGAATGCCACTTTGGTCTTTCAATGAAATTTATTTCGTACCCTTTGTGATTTTTCACAGGATGATAAAAATGTTTAATTAACGGTTTTACAACATAGCGCAACAGAAAAAGGTTGGTATTTTGTAAAAGCATTCTGGAGTCCTTTTCACATAAACTTTTGGACTGTAACCAGGGTATAGCCTTAACATTGTAACCTCTGGATAGCGACGAAATATAAACACATTCAAACCGGGACTGCGTAGTTATTTTGTTAACTAAATTATAGAACCGTTTTCTGTTTTGAGTTGTTCCAAAGTAGTCATTCCCTATTACCTAAAAGCAGAAATATTTTGTACTGTATTAATGAAACTTGTTTATTCCAGAGTTTTTACTTTTCTATAAGAATTAGGTAGGATATGAGACTAAACAGTTTCTTAGACCCTGATGTTTTCACTCAACCCAAGAAAATAATAATAATTACTTAAGTATAACTTTATATTCTATTTAAGTACCATACCTCATCCAAAATTTTGATGATTTTGTATTTCACGTACACACATTCTAAAGTTTTAATTCTTCTTGATTTTTCTAATATGCGAACTAAAATATTTTCCACAGGTTTTGAAAAACACATTTTTCGTTTTAATTTTTTGCAAACTTTATATTTTTTCCATATTTTTCTGACTTTTTTGTCTAACGACAGCTGATAATATGCCATACTATTACAACTTTGGAACACATTTTTCTACAATACAAGATCAGAAATTACACTCACAGATAGTTGGAAGGTAGCAAGGATTTAAAATCGTTGGGTACCTAGTATTAGCTATATTCGTACATAAAGTAAATATATAAACTTGTATTAGTAAATACAAATAATAATAATAAAATCTACAAAACAGAACAGAAGTTAATAGCGTTAGTACTATTATTTTCTATGGTTAATAGTGGGGCTGTGGGACTCCAAAATGTTAGTGTTGCCGATTGGAGCTGATGATAATTGTGAGATTTTCGGATAATTTGAGATGATATCGGATAATTTTCTCACCTTATTAAATATTTCATAAAAAAATGGCCAATTTGAATCCGTTTGTCTTGAACAATGCTTCTAATAAATCAATTTCTAAATTCCAAGAAACTTTTGGTGGTGTTTGTGTATAGTATAAAACGGGGGTATATTCTGTGTATAAAACCTCTTTATAGCTGGGTTGTCTCTGTTTATAGGCAATAATCATACATGGTTGTCATGGTTGTCTCTGGATCATACCTTCCCAACCAAACCTAACCTAACGAATTTTGAATTTTGTATGTAGGCATTGTAGGCAACTGTAAATGCAATTCGTGCGTGACTCCTCTGCCATCTAGAGTCTAGAGGAAAATTAGTTCATGGTTCATGTCATGAATAGACTCTAGGGCCATAGAAAATATTAAATTTTCTATGCTCTAGGTCTCTAGTCTGTCTGTGGATTCTGTGCAACAAACTGTAAAAGAGCAATATTTTATCTATATTTAGTATCTACACCATAGGTATCACATATAAAGTATAAAAAAAATTATAATATAAAATAAAACGGATCATGAACAAAATCGGATAATTTTAAGTGAGAACGTGGATCTTTATTTTATCTTCAGCCATTGGCAACACTGGTGAACAATTAACACGAGTAATATACGATTAAAGAATTTGAGTATTCAAAACATGAGCATATCAATCAATCAATCAATCAATCAATCAATCAATCAATCAATCAATCAATCAAACAATCAATCAATCAATCAATCAATCAATCAATAAATCATTGACTGCATGTGCATTAACTCCATTAGGTCAGGTCAGACTGGAGTTGGGACTAGAGCTGGGTCGCTCATGAACTACTCGCATGAATGGGCCGGCGCATATAAATATGTCGTGAGCAGAGCGAACGACTCGCAACGAAAGAGCTCATCGTTCATTCCGTCATTTACACAGGGTACAAACATGAGCTTTATTTTTACTGTGACTCAGCTAAGGTCGTTCACATGAACGACTCATTTGAATGAGCTGTGCCGTACGTGGCAGCACACCGAAAATGAACAAGCGAGAAGCGACCCAGTTCTACGAGATGTCGACGCGAAACAGCGATGTTGACCATCGATGTTTTCTTAAATAGATATGTTAAACAATGATACTACATTATGTAAAATATATATGAACTACATTATATAAAACATATGTATACAGACAATAGTGATAGTGAATGCCCTCCCACCCCATCACACAAGTCACAGTCACAAGTCGTTAACATCCTAGAACCAACGACAGACTGCCTGTTTCGACCTATTAGGTCCCATCAGTGCAGTACAGAGTACAGGTCCAGGATGAAGACAACTATAACGTGGCACAAAAGCATTCATCTCATGAATTCTTGTTTACTTCTAGCCGTAGGATACAGTGATGTGCCAGATAATTATCTGGTTATAATTAGCCGGATAATTATCGATAATTAGCCGCCGCCTAAAACACTTTCAAAATTAGCAGGCTAAATATCCAACAAGACCATAGACATAGACCATGCAGGCTATATATAGGGATAACCAACCTTTCTGTTGGCCTTTTTGTTAGGAAATCCAAATTAGTAATTAGTAAATTAATTAATCTAGTCTTGTAATGATCGAATTAAAGTAAATTAGTCTCCCGATATTGGTCAGTGTAGTACCTAATTAGCATATAATAGTTAACCATATAGAGAAAGGTATATGAATAGGTATAATAGGTATTCTGATCTGATCTGTTAAAAATTAAAAAACAATGTATATAGTCGTTATTCTGATAACGGCTAACTATAATATTTTTAGCCGGCTAAATGCTAATTATATAATTAATTAGCATTGGCTAAATATATAATTAGCGGCTAAAAACCCATCACTGGTAGGATACAAACACGTCATCTATAATGGAGAATGGAGATGCCATCTCCAATTACAGATACAGAAAATCACATACATAGATAAAGACAGAATACTGATTGGGGTGAGTTAGTGAAGATGAATATAATTAAATAAGACAATACACCTTTCTTCACATATCTATCTATATAGCAATGCTTAATGTATACATTTCGAGTACTATGTACTCATCGTCGGTAGCTTATGGCCGATTGCACCAACGATTTTAAGGAATCCTTACAGCTAAGTAACCCATAAAATCGATATTTCGCTTGCACCAACATTTAAGAATGCTTATACTATCCTTAAGCTTTCCTTTACTAAGTCTTCGCCAGCGACCACTTAAACTATCCTTGCTGAAGTTTTTAGGTTGTTTTATCGATTTGGGAGTCATTTATTTATCTTTGTAATTTGGAATCAACTTTTTAATATGTTCAGGATTATAATAATTATATTGGAAATGGAGTACCTAGAATTATTAGGGGATGAACCAGATTTCATTGGAGACGACTTGGAACTTGTAGATATAATTGAAGCAGGATTACCTAGGAAAATTTATGATCGGTCAAATTATTTTGAAGGAATGGATCCTATGGGATTTTTTAGAAGGTTTAGGTTAACTAAGGAAACTCTACTAAATATTCTACCTCAGATAGAAGACCAGCTAGAATATCCGCATAATAGGTAGGTAGCCATCAACTAAAGTAGAAACTTCTGAAAATATTTCGGCTCATATTTTAGCATAATAGAAATGAAAGAATGAAGTTAAGTAATAACATTTTATATTCTAGAAATAACAGTGTTTCACCTATGAACCAGGTTTTGTGCTGTCTTCGGTATTATGCCAGTGCAGGTCATCTTAGACAGGTAGCCGACTTTATGGGAATGGACATAAGTACAGCCTGTAGGATTGTCAGTAAAGTGTCAAGGATAATAGCAAGTTTATTTCCTCATTATATTAAAATGCCGGAACAAAACAAGTTTATACAAGAACAAAATAAATTTTATAATATCGCTCGGTTTCCCCGTGTGATAGGGGTTGTTGATGGCACTCATATCAGAATACAATCTCCTGGTAAGAATCAAATTAATAAAGAAATGATTACTTACAGTTCAATTTTTTTTGACAGAACAGGTGACAGTTGTAAATGCATTTTTCAGACATCCTGTAATATTTAAAATCAATCTAATTGTGTAATGATGCAGATATTCCGTAACTAACTGCAAACTTACACTTAGTCGGAAAAATTGCAAAACTGGTACCTACACCTATCACTTGTTCCGTCTAAACCAAAAAGTTCTACCTACTCTACATTCAATAAACTATTTTGATTTTAGGAGGTGATAATGCAGAGGTGTTTAAAAATAGAAAAGGTTATTACTCTTTAAATGTTCAGGTTGTGGGAAATGCAGATCTACAATTTTTGGACGTGGTGGAAAGATGGCCTGGATCTACTCACGATGCCACAATATTTGGTCACAGTAATTTAAGAATTCGTTTTGAAGCAGGACATTTTCCCAACAGTATTTTGTTAGGTATGATACCATAAATTAATTTAACTAAATGGTTATTTCATGGGTTTAAAATAAAAATGTGTTTAAAAGTAAAATAATGCTTTTTTCGAATTCCCTGTGGTTTTTACAATTGATATTACTGCATATGTAATTATTTGTATTTTTTTTATTACAGGAGACAGTGGATACCCAACGAAAAATTATCTTCTTACCCCATTAATAAATCCTATAACAAGAGCTGAACAATTGTATAATGAATCATTAGTGCGATCTAGAAATATCATTGAAAGGATTATAGGAATATGGAAAAGAAGATTTCCTATAGTTGCATATGGAATGAGATTAAACTTAGAAACCACAAAAGCAGTAATAATTGCAACAACAGTGCTGCACAATATGGCCAGACAAATGAATGAGCCAGAACCACCACCACCAGAAAACATCAATTTAAATGAACTTAATTACTTAATAGAAATAGAAAATATTGAAATACCTATAGTTAGAAATTTTAATGTAAATTATGTCCAACGAGAGATTATTAACTTTTTTGGAGGTTTATAGATAAAATTAAGATACCTACCTAGTTGATAAAATTTGTATGTACAGGGTGAGTCATTAGTGCGATAAAGTTCTATAACTCCTATACCGTTAAAGTTAGAATAATAATTTTTTGTATGAAGTTAGATGCCAATGGCGTGCACATTTTCAAATTATTTTGATACATACAAGGTGTTTAATATTAAAATGCCAAATCTAACATACATTTTTTAAACCCTATATATTACTTCATTTCTGGAATACACGTAAAATTATAAACATATTTCATATAGGATCTCCTATACCTATCTTCAACTGTTTTTGAAATATTGACAGGTGAATACTGACATTTTGCAACTTTGACACCCCGTAAAATCTAACGATTTATTATTATTTAAAATTATTATTCTAACTTTAACGGTACAGGAGTTATAGAACTTTATCGCACTAATGAACCACCCTGTACATCACAGAAATGAAGACTATAGAATGGAGAAATTATATCAATAAATATTAGTATATAAAGAAACTCGGTATACTATCGAGGTCTCATAAATATTCTGTCATTTCATGGTGTTGTCCAAAGTTCCTAGAAAAATGCAGTGTTCAGTCATCAAACATGAAGTGGGCAGAATTCATACCCGATTTAATCCTTCATTTCCAGTCTTCAAAATATCAATACTTGTTCCAAGACTTCCATTCTAGTCTTTATTTCTGTAATGTACATACGTATCTGCTCAGTTAAGTTGTATAATTTGTTATCTCCTACCCAGTAATTTGAATATACTCTGGTAGTCTATGGTAAAAATAAATAAATAATCCAAAAATTCATGTTTGAATCTTTAGTTTTTATTTACAGGTAACATTTAACATTTTTATTTAAATAAGGCAGGTAAGTAATTAGTTTTGTATTGATGGCAAGCCTAGTTGTTGTTTTTTTAGTTCTATATAAAGTTTTTTTTTTTCAATATCTAATTTAAGGGTTTGAGTTCTAAGATTGTGCTCTTCTTTTGAATGCTCTAGATCCAATTTAAGTTTTTTCAATGTATAATCTGCAATCAAATTTTTTTTGTCCGCAAGTAGGTTATATTTTTCGGCCAGCTGGTTTGAGGCCAAACTTCTTATGACAGTTTCAGTTGGCCTTCTTCTATTAAGGGGCCTTCGGCTTTTATTTGCATCCAAGTTGGTATTAGAGTCAAGATTATGTAATGGCTAAAAAAATTTACATAAAATAAAATTTAAACATTTTTTTTTTTCAATAATACTTAATACTTACTAGTTCTTCTCTGGGCCTACATAAAGGTGTTGATATGGGTCTCAGTAAATCTGATCCTTTCTTCCAATTAGTTTGGTTACATTCACTCGCATCATGGTTTTGTTCGTTTCTCGCATCCTACGACATTTAAATGTCATATTATTTTATAAAAATTTTGTTTATCAAGAATTCAGTAAAAAATACATTTAAGTTTAAAATAAACGTAAAATAATGCTCTAGTTTAGTGTAATTTTATGCCCTCAAATAAGGGCGTAAAATAACAAAAAAAAAGCTAGTTTGAACAAAAACTAATATATATTTATAGTGCATTTGTACCTACCTCATTATTTATAATTATATTTTCATTATTTATGTTTACATTTTCATTAAATTCATTTGGATTTTCGAGTTCAAATGTGAAATAATCATCAATGTTGCTATTATTACTCGTATTATTATTGAGTGGCAATGGTAAGCTGTCGGAACCATATAAGCTGGTACCTCCAACCACAGAAAGTGGATCAACTATAGATAGAATTAATTCATGGGCTGGATCTTTAATAATTTTTTTTGTTGTGCCACCTCCAGTCAACAAAATCTCTTTCCTTTCTTCAGACTTTTCTTTTCGGGTTTCCCTTTTTTTATTATCGTATAATTTTTTTAAAGATTCTGTGGCTCGGAGCCGACCTTCAGGACAAGCTGAATTAAATGCACTAGTTATTTTTTTCCAGGCATTGTTTTTTTGTTGTACTGACACACCATCTGTTTTTTTATTTTCAATAATGTTTCTGAAATCACTGATCAATGACATTAACAAAATTGTCTCATTGGGCGTGAAATTCGCACTTCGTTTTTTTCGTTTAATTTGGCTGCAAGTCGCCTCATTTTCAGTTTCACACATCGTAAATCGTAAATAATTTCAAGTTTCACGAGCACGAGACACTTTCTTATACACAAATATAAATAATAAATATAATATAATAACAAAAATGTGAGGTTAATGTTAATTTCTACAATGTACCCAACATAAAATTTGAAAACGGTAATATTTACTAAATTTTTGCAGCGTTGCCAAGTGTAACAGATACTTAGCTAAGGAAACCTGAATAAGTGATGGTGCAACCAAACAATAAATTAAAGACAACTTAACTTTATGGATTGCTTTGGTATTCTATGCTTAAACAGAAATTGGTGCAATCGGCCATTAAACGCTTAAACACTAACCTGGCTAGTGTTAAAGCTACCGGTCTTCTTGTCTTACATAGGTTGTGTTCCGATATTATCCGCGACCAACCAGGATTTCGGTTAACCGAAATATTGGTAAACCTGAAAAATGTGTAATTAAGGAACTGGCTGGTTAATCAACATGGATGATGAATTGTTTTTATTGGGATTCATTCAACCTTAAATACCTTCATATTCCGTGCTTAACTATTACTCTAGTCTTCAGTCAAAAAATAAATGAAACAGCAGATAATTTGGTATATTATAGTAAGATATAAGTAGTTTATAAGTAGATATAAGTGTAGCTTTCAGTCGACTTGGTCAAGTAGACTACAGAATACAATACAGAAAAGTAGAATTTATAAATATTTATAATAACACTTAACGCAAGAACACCACCCCATCTGCCTTCACCATCTAAACAAAATATAATTAAAATCGTTGAGAGAATTGATTTTTCTTCTCTCAACGCTAAAACCTAACCTGCTAACTCTTCGGTTGACCAATGCACCGCTCCCAGAGCACGGTCAATATTTTGACGTTTGGTTAACCTTTTTCAGGTGACGACAGTTCCAAAATTAAACAATTTTCAGGAATTTTTATTTAATGGAACGCTTAACCGGGATTTTGGTTAACCAAGTTTAATATCGGAACACAACCTTAATTAACGGAATGCTATGGAAAACCGGCAATAATTATTGCATCGTTCCCAAAGTATGTGATGTGACCCCAGCACTCTTTTGTATCGCGGGTTGCTGTGTAAATTGTTCACTTTTACCTCACTGGCTCACTTCTTCTTCTAGTTTTCCAAACCATAGAAAAAAGATATTATGGTATATTCTTTTTCTATATTATATTTCTATGTTGCTAACCTCAAAAGTACCTGTCAAAAAATTATAATTATCTGTTATCTTTTTAATAATAATAATACTGATTTTGTGATCATTTTTTTGGAGATTGTGAATATTTGTAAGTAATACTTTTATTTTCTCTGTGATCTCAACATTCTTCCTGCCTAGTGCCTGAGTAAATGACATTTACCTCCAATCCTATATAAAATTAGTGCACTGGTAGGTACTCTAATCCAAAAAGACATTTAAAATATTTGCCATTCCTGAAAAAGTCTGAGCTTGTCATATATAGTATTATATATATGGAGCTTCTACACATTCTACACTGCTGAACATTACTGAACAAGATACAAATGATTTGGTGATAAGTTTCTAAATGAACCTATTTAAGTAGGTATCTGAATTCAGACACTAAATATTTATCCACTTAGAAAGTGAAAATGTATTATATCGATAAGTTAACGTTTAACATTAAGGATTTAGTATTACCATAAAGAAAGCCATATGCTAAGCGTATATACTCATAATAGCTAAAAAATTATAACATTTGAGGTGTTCTTTATAGTAAATAATTACCTAAAAGAATTATGATTAAGGTACTTAAATGTGTTAATTGTTCTTTCATATTTCTTCATTCCAAGTTTATTTTGCTAATTAATTAGGATTATCATCGTAGAAAAATAAAAGTGAATTTGTCAGTAATAATACTTTCACTTAAATATGTTACTCTAATAATACCTTGACATTATCGAAACTATATTAAGGTAACTTAACTGAATATATCAATTGTTTGATAGTGGGATAAAGAAAGTAATCCTTGATACTATACCTAACTACGACTACCAGAGTAATCATTAGCTTTTCTGTCTTGGTACATAAATGGCAATGGCAGGACAATACAATTTGCATCTATTAAATAAATTCTCTTTTCTAATGATGTTACGGTACGTCCTTTAACCCTGCAGTAGACGCACCAAATTTCATAACTTTAGTAGACGCGTCGGAGTAACAGTCCGATTTTAAAAGTGGTCAAATGATGCTAGGTTTTCGTAAAAATTATGAAATATTTTACAAAGTATCATAATCTCACATCTTTTATTAACAAATTACACTACACAAATTATTTATACTCGTTTAAACTCATCATTTAAAAACTGACTGAAATTAAAGGGAGAATACTGGGCAAACTATATTTATTTTACAAAAAATAGAAAAGTACAAAAAAATTATTAGGTAATATTTATTCTACGCAAAAACAAAACATAAGTGAATGATAATATACAAAACTGGTTTCAATTTTAGGTTAAAATGTGATGTTTTTTAACACTAGTTTTCGCCACACTTTTCTAGGTAACACTTGCCACAGAAAGTTTTGAAGAAAGTTCTTCAAAAAGTTTTTGAAGGCGTTCTTGTTCCCTTTGATATTCACACATTTTCAATTACTAAAATATAAATATTTACAAACTTGGAATAACGAATAACTTAAGTTATTTTACCTAACTATAATAATGTTGTTGCGGCAATAATATAACTTGAGTAGACTCGTCGGACTCACAGTCCGAGAATTGCAATATTTATAACACGACTGGACGTAGTGCCGTACCGTCCAAGACTAGTGTAAATAAGACCATTTCTAAAAGATACTTAGAATTACCGATGAGTGACGTTTCGGGAAAAAAAGTTATTTACGTGTAAGATGTGCGTCGGACTGAGAGTCCGGGCGCGTCTACTGGAGGGTTAAAAAAAAAGACCTAAAACTGTAACTATTATCTATATCCTTGTTTTTAGACTGTTTAATATTTGAAAATCAAGTTTTTGCCACATACTTCTAACAGCTTTCAATTTCCTTTTTCTTAAACTACAATAATACCACATTAAAAAAAGGTTTTTAGTATTCTGAATTTAAATATTGTAATATGTTGGAGACATTTTTTAATGCAATGCATGTGTAAATTGTTCTCTGTCACTGTTTATTCAATAAAATATCACTTTGAATACATTGTTCTTAAACAAAGTACTTATATACATTTAATATACTCACTTGTTTAAAAATCGTCCTAAAAATAATCATTGCTTTTGTCTGCAAACTTGTGAGAACTGTTATTCCTTAGATAAAATTCTCAGTAAATAAGTTAATTTATTTTCTTAATTATAGAGCAGTTCAATATATATACACCAGTTTTGTCATATATTTTATAAACAACTTGAGAGCTATGGAAAATAATATCCTGAAAAGTCATTTGAACATACCAAGATAAACCGTTTTATTTTCTGCAACTGATCTTAAAAAAGATGGTTTTCTAATATATTTTTTATGATAAAGTCACATTGTCTTTTCCAGTTTATATATTGAAAAATGTAGACAGAAATTACCTAGTTATACAAATAATCACTACTGTTGAGGTTCGCCTCATAGCAACCATAGTTAAATAGTTGTTTAGTTGTATAATTTCTCATTATATTTTAAAGAACTTATTTATATTCAGTCAATATTCATATTCATAATATTGGTTAATGTATTACTCTTGAGAAGTGATAGTGACCTAGTGATTGATTATTAACCTTCAACCATAATGAGATGCCCAAAGTTATTAATGTATATTTTCTAGAAACGACCAAGGAAATATGTATAATTTATATTAATATATTAATCATATAATATACTAAAATTAGATTATCATAATATTGCTGGTATAGAGATTGATACCATTAATCACTTAATATAACATAGGTTTAAGGATTTAGGCAACATATTTTAGTTATACAGGATGACCCAATAGTGTGTTGGTTTTTTGTTTCGTCTGTTCTCCCATACAAGAGATTTTAGAGTAAAAGGGCAGTTTGAGTAACAGTATTTTTAAAAAATTTTAAATTATAATAAATGTGTCGGATATTCGCGAATCAGAGTTTATTTTGAAAATATGTAGTTCTAATAATAAAACGTTGTTATGTAAAATATATTAAACTATTTTTATGGCATCAGTAGACACTACCTTAAATTATTATCTTTCATTTTACTACACACTATCCATCCCTGATAGTGTTTGATACATTATAAAATCTCATAAAGCTGCGAAGGTCTCGAGCTTAAGTAATTGGCTATAAATGGCAAATGTTTAACATAATAATTAATAAATGAATAAAAATGCATAATAGGATACAATGGGTTTATCATAAACATTTTTTCTCTAAAATGTATGAGATAAAAGTAACAGCGCTAATGGAATAGTATATTATGTATAACTGTATTAAGAACATTAATGATATTACTGTATCAAATATATCTTTTAAATTTTCCCTCTGCAATCATTTTTTTTGTTCTTTTAAGGACCAATAAAGTTTAATGAAACGGACATAGATCAAACTTTTCTTTTACTGCTTTAATTCGTGTTTTATTTACACTCAGGTTATATCTTAATAGTATTGAACTCTCACGAATTATTATTTACCAGTAATATTGATATTTTAAATATTGGTCAGTTGGAATTTCATTTATAGTTTATTTAATAGAAAAGCTTTCCCTATAATATTATGGACATTAATGATAATATAATTAATAACAATGATAAATAATTAAAATTACTAGAACATGGTTTCAATAGAAAATGTAGGTTATAGGTAGATAATTTATAATTAAATATTTATCTACACACTTATTACCATGATTTTTGTTAGTATATATCTAATAGTGATTGAAATATTTAAATAAATAAAAAAATATAAACTAAAAATTTGTGTTTATTCGATATAAGTTTTTCTATAAGTTTCCTCTTTATAAAATAAATGAGTAAAGAAAAGGCAACTTGTACAAGCATAATATGTATTTTTTTTTTTGTATTTTTTTGCTTTAACTTGGTGGTATCACATGTTAATATTTTTCAATGTGTTATCAATTTATGTACAGCTGCCCTGGATTAACAAAGACGTCAATAAGACCATGTACCCAGTTGGTATCTTCAGACATTTAACCTTGTGTGTTCAGTTCTTATCACTTGATAAAGTTCAAACTCGAGCGTATGTAGAAATAATTATCTAGCAACAGATATAAAGCTGCTACTTCCTAAATGTGAAACAGTTTCAAATTGTTATTATTTAAGAAATAGACGTCAACTTGTCTGCTGTGTACGGGTCTTACTGTTTTTATAGTCAGAATTATTAATGTATTTGAAAACATTACTGTTGAAAACATTTTAAAGTATCGAGACAGTATATAGTCTTACGAGTGTAATTTGTGGCTTCAATCTGTTGGGGATAGAATTTATACATCTTGCGTGACACAAATGGCTGATCCTGGTGAATGTTTAACGATTTCTTCACATTTACAATGTGATTTCTTGACGAAAAATCAGGGATCGAAGGAAGTTACAACTTTTTTGAAATACCCCCAATTTCCTATAGTGCAGATGTTAATGAAAGAACTAAATCTATGCGCACATGATCACAGCTTTGTGCCTCCATGGTAGCTTTTTTCTATAAAAAAAATCTCGAGTATATTAATTCACTGTAAAGTGAAAATTTCATAACAAAAGCTGTAAAAAAAGCATGGGTTAGTGTTAAAAGTGCACATCGTCAAGGTATAGATGTTACCTTGATTGAAAAAAGGACAAAAGACTTTAGTAGACTTAAGTTGTTAGTTTAGAATTTAGAATTAGTGAAATACAAAATGCCTATATTAACGTTACAGCGATCATACAAGTACATAATGTACGCAACTAAGCAGCCCTCTTTGAGGATAAAGCAAGCCGATTTGAAATGCAAAACCGGCTGTGGATTCTTTGGCAATGCTGACTGGGAGGGTAAGTAATGATGCCATTATTTAATTAAAGACAAAGTGGTATAAACGGTGGCTTTTTATTATATCAAAATTTATTAGTTTTGTAGGTAGATAGTTTTGTTATACAAAAAAATTACATGTCAATCACAAGCCAATTACTTTACCAGTGCATATTTATTTTTTTATGCAATTTTTAATATTAACATGATATTTTTATGGAATAACGAAATAGTTCAATTTTATTAAATATGATTAAAACATACTAGGAAATAAATAAAATTTACATTTTAGGGTACTGTTCCAAATGTTACCGCAATCACATGGACCAAATAAGGCAGAAAAAGTCCCGGCAGAGTCATGGAGAACAGTCAAAGACACAAGTACCAGGGTTTTCAAAGTTCGAAGAAAAGAAAAGACAACAAACTGATAAAAAGACCAAGTATCTCAAAAGTTTTCCCGTTTTCAGAAAATCTTCTAGTGCCAAAGGTATAACCTCTTGAAATTCTTATATTACTTCCTATGAAATGTTACTGTTTCCGACCTACTAAACTAACACACCTAAACACTAATAGTTTATTAAACGTTATACGTCCACTATTACTATACACTACATAATATAAATTTATCCTATTAATGCATTATGAGCAATTAATTGTCTGAGAACCAAAGTGCAATTAAAGGTGCATGGACTTTATTCCTTGAACATCTTGTAGAGTAGAGAAAGATCTGCTGGGGTCTATTAACTTTTAGTGTTACATAACTATCAGTTTTTATTGATCCACAACTTTTGTGTAACTTGTAGATCTTATAGATCAGTAATCTATTTTTCCAGATTCAGGACGACCTGAAAAATACTTTGATATGCGACAAGCAAATCCAGATGCTGACAAACTAATGGCAGAATTCTTATCATCTTTTGGAGAATGGGGCGAGATAGTTAGAAAAGATTTTTTCAAATGTGTACAGTCATTTACCACCAAAGTACTGAGTGAACTGGATGCCAAACCTATTGAGGATGTGGCGGAACTTGCCCAAAACTGTTATAATTTGTATAATGATAGGCTCAACAACAACGTTGTTTATCAGGGGGTAACAAGTGAGGCTCGAGATGAACTGTTGAATTTCTTTGAAAAGTATAGCATGGTCAGCCTTTACAGGTAAGTTATTGCAAGTTATTTATTTATTTCCACTGGTACTATGTTGACATGTAGAGTATGTGATTAGATGTGTTAAGATATTTGTAGATTTTTGACAATCAATACATCTTGATGAGTATAATATCACTAAACGGAAATTGAAAACAATAATTTTTCATTCAGAGTTGTGTAATAGATTAGTACTTGAAGCACATCATTGTCTAGTAATGGAAAATGCTCGAGCATTTATTTTTGGAAAACGCAAATTGAGCACAAACCAGAATAAACGAGAAAATACGAGCATAAACTAGAAATTCCCGAGAATTTATTATCAGCATAGCCGAATTTAGGCTATTTAACGGTTTTTGTCAATGTTTCTAATTTTTCTCTTTTATTCTCAATATTCTCGTAAATATTCTGATTTTTCTCAATAATCTCAAGAATATTCTCAATCTTCTCAATGTTCTCGAAAAGATTACCAGTTTTCTCAATATTTTCACCTTTATTAAAAAAAAAAAACTTTTATGTTAAATGGTTATAGAAAAGAGTAAATACAAATAAAGCTCGATGCAAGAGGAAAAGTTTGTAATCGGTAGAAACAAAGTAAGTACCTTCACGGTAACATATCGGCAATCGTCGTCTTTGTTTATTCTACATTTCTATCACAACAGAAAGAGATAAATTCTATGGTGTAGCGGCGGCCCGGCGGCCACCTGTGATTCTTGGGAAATAGGTCGCAAGTCGCAATACCACTTTTACCTCTTAGCGGCAATTTGAACAATGTGTCTCGATTATGCTTGGAGAACATTCATGAAGCTTCGCGAAGTTTCAAATAAATTTGCACGCACTTTCCCGGCCGAGCATATTCAAGGGAAAGTTCTCAATATGTGCTCCAAAATGCTCGGCCGGGAAAGTGCGCGTAAATTCATTTGAAACTTTGCGAAGCTTCGCGAATGTTTTCCAAGCACAATCGAGAACGTTCCCTCATTTACAACACTATCATTGTCCATCTGCATTTAGACTTTTACAATATCCTAACTTAATAAAGAAAGAAAAATTATAAGACATCTCTGTCATTGCTAATAAAATCTGTTGTGTCTGTCTTTATATTTAAAAATCTCATTCCACCCTAACAGTGAAAACCCATATCTCATATAGTAGGTACATTATTTTTTCGAAAATTTGTTGCTTCTTTAGCTTTGTCTATTATAAGTTGCAATATTTATATTGCAGTTTCCTCTTCTGCCCACCATCGACAAACGATGAAGAAAAAGACCTCACAATCCAAGACCGTATCCGCAAGCTAAGTTGGGTGAATGCTCACCACCTAGATTGTTGCATCAGTGAAACTAGCATTGAAGTCCGCGATTTGGTCTACACCGCCATTAACGACTTGTTGGGCATGGACTCGATGAAAGCCCCTCAGGAAAAGCTCACCTCTGTAGTTCGCTGCTGCCAAAGCGTTGTCGAGGTTCTACAGCATTGCCAGGGTGGGCCAGTGAGTGCAGATGAGTTTTTGCCCGCTTTGATCTTTGTGGTATTGAAGGCAAATCCAGCAAGGTTGAAGAGCAATATTTTGTATGTAACGAGGTTCTGCAATGATTCTCGGCTGATGCAGGGTGAGGCTGGGTACTACTTTACGAATTTGGTAAGCACTTCTTATAATTTAAAATGAGTGGTTTAATGTGTGTCAGTACTAGAGTCATTTTGTGTGTCAATCATACAGGAGTAAATAATTTTGTAATTAAGAACAATAATTAAGGGATGGTTTTTAATTATCTTTGTTATAGATAATATATAATCTGACATTATCTTTTATTTTTGTTTATAGGATTTACTATATTACTTTATCTAATGGTTTTCCTTTATAACGCTCCATTTGGTATATAAAAGGAGACCTTTCAAATATGTCTTTTATTATACTAATGGTTAATTAATGGATATTATGGTTATTATTGATATTAAACATGAAATAGTTTTAAAAATGTCATTCATGTGAAATAAGAAATATCTATGACTGTATTTCCTTTTGGGGTGCTTATTAGGTATAAGGATAATAACAACTTAATTACATTATTATTCTAAAATAATATAGGATGTTCAATGGTTTATTCCTTCAACTAGGTTGTTTTCCAAAATGAGTTTATTTTCTGTAAGGGGTATCTAATCGATTGACACCCATTACGCACTTTAATATACGTAGTGAAATATAGATGTTTTTGCCGTGTGTTCCAAATTGATGATACCTACAAAGATATTTGTTTGCCTTCTTATGAAAAAAGTAAAAAAACTGTCTATATATTTTATTTCTAAAACTCACCTAGAAATTAAAACTTTTATTTTTTAAGTTGAGGAAAAATATTTTCCCATTACATGCTGAGAAAATTAATTGTGTTATCAACAATTCAATATTTACTAATTACATATTGTAAATAAGAATAAATGTTATTTATTAGAAAGTTCAGATAAGACAGAGATATAATAGGACAATAATTATTTGTTAATCATTGTGACTTCACCCAAGCTTGAAAATATTTAAGTTTGATATCTAAAACTTTTTAAACATTGTTTTCTCATTCCACATATTGTGTTACTTGAAAAGTGACAGAACATGTACATATAATGAATCAACTATTATAATATTTTAATTAACTTTCATTTAATCTTTGAAAATAATAATACTAATATAAACATAGATTCTTATAACATAAATTCTTAATTTATTACTTGGTTTTGCATAAAAATAAATGTTTTAATTAAATTCATTTTGTATTCTTTTTTGGCAATTCCAAGTTTTATTTATATGGATAAAATTATTTGAATATACGTAATAGAAATCCTATTTTTAGAAAACAATGTATCCTACGCTGTAGGAATCCCTACAAATAGATTTCCCTTTCTATTTTTAAACATGTTCAAACTGATTTTATGCTGCTATAGGAAACCATAAAAGTTTATTTTTGTATTTCATCATTAAAAGCAGAAATATAATTTGTTTATAAACAATCATCCACTTTCCTTTCAGTGTTGTGCAGTATCATTCATAGAAAACTTGACAGCAGAGTCTCTGAACATGCCCGAACAGGAATTCCAAGCATACATGTCCGGGGAAGTCACATGCGTCAGTGCCTGGGAGTCTGCATTGGTTGCTTGTGAAGGGATGCATCAATTGTGCGAACATTTAGCCTTGCTTAAGGGACTTTCAGAAAGGACGTCTGTAGTACAGGAAGGTACACAGAAATTGAGAGAAGATATGGAAAAGTTACAGGTATAACGTGAGAATGTTTTTAAATACGTAATTATTTTTAAAAAGAAGCCTTTTATATATTTGGATTATCTAATAGTGAGCCAAAACAGCTTTCAATTTATTTTATACAGAAGCAACAATCAATGATTTTTCTTTATTATTTGGTTAAAATTAATTTCAAACTGTGAGGATAGAAATGGTTAAATAGATGTAAATGTTACTAACTTACTGTGGTTTGGAAAAATCGTTTTTCATTCTAGTTGTTGACAATTGCTGAACTAATAATTATTTTAAAGATAAAGTAACATACTAACATGGGAATAAAGATTTATATAATCTTAAATGTATATATTTGTTGTCTCTTATTTGTAAAAATGATAATAGTTTAATTTGCATTATATGCAATTATGACCTCTGCTATACTAATATACTAAACTATATTATTTATTACATACACATATAAATAAATATAAGTAATTCTGATTTTATCAAGTAATTTGTTAAGATATAAATTTTCCCTAAAGTGTGCATGTCAAATTATTTGTAATTATGGGGTGTATCTGTTTTCAAAATCTCAGTAAGTTTTCTTTACAGTCTAATGAAAGAAGATTCATGAAAGAAAATAATTGTTGTAGATTTGTGAGTACAACTTTTTGATTTTTTGAGTTATTTTCCCACATTGTCAATTCTAATTTAATTTTGCTTAACATAATATGAAAAATTAAAATGTAGTAAATATTGCAATATTGCTGAACATGAACTGATTATTCCTCTCTCCATGTTAATCACTTAATATAATATTTTTAATTAATGGAATAGATTTAAAACATGTTATAAAACATTAACAAAGTGCACAATATTTTCTAAATAGTTTTATTTCCGTGTGATAATGTATTTTTATTGAACCTCTTAAGCCTTGTAATTGATTAGATCACCATCTATCATTTTATGTTTTAAAAGATTATTAAAAGTGTGCTAAGACTTATGTAATTTGTAGAATGAAAATAATAGGTAATCAAGTTTTAAAAATAGGTATTTCATCAAATAATATCATTAGATTAAAGAAGGGATTGTCTCATTTATTATATCATTATTTATATTAAAGTTTAAGAAATTGTTTTTAAAAATAAAATTAGGTTTTTTTTATAACCACTGGTCTCAATTCTCAGCTATAATTATTATTTGATATTCTATGTGAATTAAATGTTCTTTGATTTCCTGCTGATGAATATTAAGATATTGGAAAAGTTACAAAACTTGTAAATGGATTGAAGGTAAGTTTAATGTTCTAATTATTTATAATTTATAATAATAATTTATAATTTCATAATAAATATAGGTACACCAAACATTCTTTTATTTTTATTTACTCAATCTTTTGGTAATGTAAGTTGCTGTTTGATTTTAAATGAAAGTATTTAAGATTTGCTGATATATCATCAGAAAATTGGAAAAATTTGTTATAATCTGAAGAATTTGTATTGGAATCTTCTAGAAGATGCTACCCAAACCATCAGGTACCATGAAGAAATTCACTCCTTACCTTTGTTTATTATAAAATTGGTTCACTTCGCTAGTGGCATCGATACAAATTTATTAATCCACTAATAAGAGGTTGCTCTGGCATCTTTGACTGTCATGTCTAAAAAACCAACTAGCAGAAATAGGAAATATAAACAGCAAAGTCTACATATATTCTAATAAGTCCGCTCACTTCTTTGATCTTCTCGAAACACCGGCAGCTTTTTGCTACCGGGCATAAATCATTTTATGCGTGCTGACCAGAGATATCTCTGGTGCTGGCTCCGCTTTACACGAGGACTATTCTGCCTCCTCAGTGCCGGCTGAATCGGCGATCGATAGAAACACGATGGATAAGGAGCATGAGAAGGCAGGGGAGGGACTTTCGGATGGATTGGCCGAGTGAGCGGACTTATTAGAATATATGTAGACTTTGATAATAGTTTTAGAAGAATCATTTGGACCATTTTAGAGATTATTGAAAATAATTTCTTTTAATATTTTTGTGGGTATTTAATAAACCAGAGGATCGAGATATTACTAGTTGTGCTTATTATTTAGGTTTAAGATAGCGATCATAAACAATAGACTTGTAAAATGGAGGTAGTAATTTTATTCCACTTATTGTCATTTATTATTTTTTTAGTTTTTAATAAAGCTCTTAAATCATATTTTTGTTTTACTTACATTCTATTGACAGGAAATAGGCAATGAAAGGTATTGACAAAAACATACGTACATACACTAATATCAATAATAATCATTGTGAGTGAATATTCCAAAATATGACCAGGAGAGCCATTACTATACCTATTTGCATAAACAGTGAAAATATTAATAAACCAGAGTTTTTTAATAGTGCAAAAACCAGGAAACAAGACATTTAGTCAAATATATAGAAAATATTGAATATTGAATCCTCAATTTTTAGTACCTACAATTAGTAGAACACTTCTGGTAGATGTTTATATCTCTAACATCACTACTTAGGTGATAAGTACAGGAAATGTGCCCTTTGTCATATATAATCAACAGTAATAATCTACAATTTAAAAAAAATGTCTGATATTTTTAACCCAGCAATTGATATGTTTTGAAATGAGTTAGGTAGCATAAGAATGTGTCAAAAAAACCCAAAGATTCTAATCAAATTGTTTTTACATTACATGCATTTTGACATGTATCCCTATATTCACCATTCAGGTGATATTGTTCTATCCAATTGTAAAAATTTGTTTTATCCACAGTCAATTATAAATGCTATCATATTATGCAACGGTTTTGAATTAGGTAACTGGTTTATCAATCCCTGATAAGTGAAGTGTTAAAGATGACAGTGCTCCTTGCAACACTATTATCCCCATTAGTAATGTTTAGAAATGCAACAGCGCGTCTGTGTGAAACATGTTCAATTTATAGTCAATATAAGCATTCCTTAATAGCAACTGTCGACATATACCTATTAAATTGTACAATAATTATCAAATTCTATTTTGTAGAGAATTTTTAACTTGTTAGCTTTGCAGAAATAAGAAAAACTTTTGTTGATAAAAACTATGTTTCTAGTCAGACTAAAATTCAAAATATAATTAGAGATTCATTGTTGCTGCTTTCAGATTTTTCTTGTTCATTATATGTAATTGGAGGTTTGTTTATACAGTCTCCCAAATTTGAGCTGCATGTATTGGAGAAGTACAAATTTCATGATCTACGTCTTTGATTTCTGTGGCAACCAAGACACTTTTTCTATATAGCCTTATCATAGTAAAAATCTTATATCCCAATTTACTGTTTTCAAAAAATTATTCTAGGTCGTAATTCATGACTAAAAAGCAAATTTTCTGTTCTAATAAAAAAAAAAATTTGAAATTTCAACCATAAGAAATTGTGAATATGTGATTCTCAAAAACAAATGAAAATTACGTTTTTGTGAACATCAAGAGATTCATCTGGCTGAAGAATGTCATACTCGCTAAGGAATTAAGATTATACTTATGTGGTTTTTTGAAAAAACAGAAATCCAACTTTTTGGTTTTTTCTTAACAATACCAATGTATACAATGTAGTTGCGAAATAACTATCAATCGCCTTATCCTTACAAGCATTAGACTGGCTGTACAGAAATTATATCGATACCTTTTTGCCAAACTATCGTAAGTGACATTTTCCATGAAAATGACTTTATGGATCTATCATAAGTATAATATGCAAATACACGTCCTGGCAGAGTATTGTAAGTGTATTTAAATGTTTGACGGTTAAATAACTGCTTACATTTTATCGTAAGTAACAGAACTGTAATAGAGAGATTGGCAGAATTGTCATAAGTAGCCTAAGGTAAAATTTATTGAAAGTGACTTACGATATTTTGGCAAAAAGGTATCGATATACTCTGGGTGGATGATGTCAAAAAGTTAATGGGTCACTGGTCCAATTTATAAACCTTGATATATATAATGTAAATTACCTTGGCGTTATAGTATAATTAAAAAATTTGGATATCTCTCTGTTGGAGATTGCACTGTGCAGTTAAAAATATATTTTTAGCAACATATACTGATTTTGATAATACATTTTTCAAATCCAATTACTCATAGATATTGCATAAATACTTAATTTCAATGTCAAAGCAGATTGCAAATTAAACAAAATTTTGGCTGATAATGTAATTATAAATTTCAATTCTATTTATAAAATTATATTTGTAGAATGATGAAATACTTAAAGTGTGATAAGTGTTTATTAAAAATATATATATAAATATGATTGATCATGATCAAATACAGTGTGACACAGGTTCATGGTAGAGATGTCGAAAAAGTATCAATTCGTTACATGAGTACTCGTTACTCGATTGGACCTGAAGTAACGATTACTCGGTTTTAAAAGTATTCGTTACTTTTACTTTTTGATTACTTTGATTACATGGATACCGGATAATATTTATCTATGCAGTATGGATGGATACCTACTTATACTTAATCAATACCGAGATTCGAGATTACCGAGTACCTACTCAGTTGCATTATAGTCTAAATAAATGTACTTATATCAATATAATATCTATTTACCTATATGTTTCAAATTATTTTAAAATTAGTGAATCTACAGTGAAGTTTATCTACAAAATATATATTTTATCCATAATTTGCTCTTTGCCTAAGAATTATATTTTTGAATCTTAGGTATAATATATAGAATTGCTAATGGAAAGATATTGAGATGAGATTTTATTCATAATTTAATTATGTCTATTTATTTCATATTTTCTTATTATATACTTAAATACTGTATATAAATTAGATGATTACTGATTACTATAGTATTTAGAATATTTTGGATACAATACTCATTAGTAACCAAGTAATCAAGGTAATCTAATAATCAAAGTAATCAAAGTAATGAATACAAAGTACCGATTACTCAACCTGAAAGTAATCGGTACTCATGATTACTCAAAAGTAATCATATCTGACATCTCTAGTTCATGGTATACCCCTCTTAATTTTTTTAGATAAAAATTACTTTATTGCCACTTCCAGTTTTACCAGAAGTAATGCCAACTCTAGACTTTTATATGGAACACCCCGTATACGTGAACACCCTGATGTAAATCCAGAGTTGATATTACTTAAGGTAAAACTGCAAATGGCAAAAAGGTAATTTTTATGTTAAAAAGTGATCTTTATACTTGGTAGTTAGAAAATCATAATTATTTTTCTTAGTGGTTGTTTGGTGCTATGACATAGACCAAAAACATAATGCATCAAACTGTAAACCATGCATATGTTATGTACGTAATTATATAAGTTCTGAGGACTTAATGCCTTGAGTCAGTGTGAGGAGAAAGTTTAATCTTAATTGCCTTTTTGTTACAGGAAGAAATAAATGAAAAAGTGACATCTGTATTGGAGAGAACACCTTTGACAATAAAACCACGAAAATCTCCATTATCAGTAACCAAAGAAAATCTCATTATACCGCCATCTCCTCTTGTCCCAAAAGTTGCGAGTGAAACTGGATCACCAAATGAAGAAATTACGAAGGCTCCAAATTATTATCTACAAAATTTATCAATGAGCCAAATTAATATTTTGGATAGTACAAAAAATAAGCTACAACTGAACATAACCCCTTGCATAAACATACCAACGAAAGCACCGACACCACAGGCAACAGATTATTTATCACCATCACCAGCACAGGACAAGAGCATAGATAGTTTAACTCCAGATGACAACAGCTATCTGGGGTTGTCAAAAGTTAACTATGATATTGACTTTTCTGATATAAGTGCAGATAACAGCATTGCAGAAGAACTGACTCCAGACAAACGAAAATCTCCAACTCCAAGCTTTACGACGCCAGACCCATTTAGTCCTATTGGTAGCTCTTGTAATATTATGCAGAGTCCTCTAATACCATCCAATGCTCCTCTTTTGAGTGATATAGAAGAAAAATCAACAATAAAAAATGATTTTGTATTACCATTTTTGGAAACTATGACAGAGCCGACACCAGAAGAGTCTCTTTTGGATAAGGTGGAGGAAACTCCACTTATAGGTTTACCATCACCATCGATAAAACCGTTTACTTCAGAGTATACTGGTTTTTCTAAACAGGGATCGAAGATACCAAGCATTCCATGCAATACAGGAGACTTTAGTTCCTTAAATTTACAGCAGAGTAGTTTACCGTCCTCTTCGAAAGAAGTTCCAGATTGAAGATGCAAGTATTGTTAGTTGTGCATATAGAGCCAAAATCAACCTAAATATACATTACTGGGTACTTTCAATCTTTTTTTATTTAATTTTTAATTGGTATTTATTTTTTATTATTGTAATTGACATTTATGTTAGAGCACAACCAATTAATTAAGGATCCCACAAGGCAATAGAATAGATACCTAGTTTAGCAATCAATTCTGACAGGTACTAGCATTGTGAAATAGCCGCACCATTTTGAATAATGTGCGATAATCTAATTTGATTTTACTTATTTTTTTAATTAAAACCAAATACTTCATTTGTCTAATTTGTAAAATGTTATTGAAAAAAGTGTAATTTATTCAACTGTATCTCTTAATGTTAATATTAATATACGCTATAATGAAAAATAAATATTTGTTTCATTTTATTGAAATTCAACTAAAAAGAATACCCACATAGCACAACTTAATCAGAGAATATTCTCTTAACTTCCCATAAAGAATATACTTTTTTAAATATTCATATAATATTACATAAATATCTTTCACTTTGAATACTATCCGTAGAACGTTCTTTTTAACATAATAGAATAATCTGCACAAAATGGGTCCAACTACGGGAATATTCAAATAAGTTTAATTTTTTAATAAATAATATAAAAATATTCGCCTGGGGTTTTTCATAATCAATTCTTAATGAAACATGTATACATACTATTCATGGGCTTGCTTTGTCTAATAATAGGTTTGTTAAGCAGTTTAATCAATAAAAAATCGTCAATAAATTTTTTTTTTATCACTTTGAATAATCTAAAACTATCCCAATCATATCCAAGAACAATAATTATAGTATAGGATAAATATATAATGAAAAAAAAAACAGTGTACTTTTTTATGCTATAGATATTCGCTGAACAGCTTCATCCATTAATGGATGATCCCAGTATTATAAGTATATTTGAATCTTCGAAAAGAATATTCAGAAGCTATTCTTTGAATCGCTTTGTGCTATGTGGGAAGTTAGTGATAATAGAAGCATCATCAAATATAGAATTATCATAGGTATTAGAAATAACCTTATCTTAGAAGTTTATCGACAACTACAATCTAGCCCCTCATTCTAAGGATTAGCTAGACATGATACAACTATTGTATCATGTTAGCTAGAGAGTTACAGACTTCTATGGGAGAAGGAACATTATATTTCTGTTCTGTAGGACGCATTAGAGCCCAATGAATGATATCAGTTGGTGAACCTTAATCACTACTTATTACTTATTGCAGGATTAAAGAATCTGGGAACCCTCCTAGTCACAGACTTATCCTTCGTTATTAGAAAGATGGGCTAGAAGTCCGGAAGGGAAAAACGTTCAGTATTATCATAGAGTAGTAGGTTTGTCTATAGTATTATTTATTTATTCACTTATCAATCGAGTTGAATTAATTTGCATCACACTTGTCCACACTTTCATGCATAATGTTACTGTTATATTCCGTGACGAGGCAGTAAATGCCAACTTATACGAGGAAGTAGACATAGGTACTTACCATTATTTATTTTCCTCTGAAGACTTGTACCCTTATACTTACTACAAAAATTGATAAAACCCATATACAAGAATAAAACGTATTTATTGTTTAAAAAAATATCTAGGTATTTCTGAAAAGTTTATCTAATGTTGTCAAAAAATTGAAGAATCTGTGTTTTTAATTCATAAGTAATTGAAGATTTTGTTTATATAATATATGATATGTTTCACTTCACTAAAAGATATTACGCATTCCATTTTCCCCTTGTTATTTCAAAACTAAGGGACTGAGGTTATTCACCTTATTGTAGCTCCTCCCTCTGATTTTGATTTTACAAAGTTCATTAACCTTAACCTAAAACAAAGAATGGACTACATTTCTCTATGATTTCTCTTCTTCTCTTTTGTTTGACAAAATCAAAGGGTCAATTGCTAAGTCTATGGTTATCCATCTATAATTATTAATTTTCTTCTTCTTTTTCTACGTGATATGATATTTTAATTTTTAAATACCTATAATTTTACCTTAATGTAGGTTAGGTATTATTATTATTATTACCTTTCCTAAGGTAAATTAGTATTTAGTTTCTTGGGATCATTCCAACTCTCCTGTTACAACACATAAAGAAAGCGTAATTCAACATTTCGTGGTCGTGGCCCTTTTGCTGACGCTTTATTTTTTAAAATATAAATTTTTTAAATATTTATTTTTTAGATATTTACATTACTTTACATAACTTTTACCTCAAATCAGCGTGTGAAAGGTAAGTATTGTAGATATAAATACAAAGGTCATGGGATTATTGTAAAGGTGTTTTATATTATATTAAACTTTTAGCATGAGAATCGTAACAGTGAGTTTAAAAGAATATGATGATCATTTTATCACATAGTACCTATCTACCTGTTTTGGTGGTGTTCGCATTATCCATTAGGTATCAAATATCTGGATACTTAGAAATCGACCTCTAATACAACGAAAAATCCGGGCGTGCTTATGCTCTAAAATTTTCCCCTTTCTGCATTAGTTTTTAATCTCAATTCACCGCTTTAAAAGGTAAAGCAAAGCACAATTCGTCTTGTGTCGTATACAGATCCCCATCTGTAACGACTGTAACGTAAACAATTGTTTATCCCCCACATAGCACAACTTAATCAAAGAATATTCTCTCAATAAAGAATACCTATAGGTACCTACTCTTTTAAATATTCATATAATATTACATGGATATCTTTCACTTTGAAGATTATCCATAGAACGTTCGCTTGAACATACCTATTAATAGAATAATCTGCAGGAATATTACGCAGGAATATTCAAATAAGTTTCCAAAAATTTTTTAATAAATAATATAAATATTCGTCTGGGGTTTTTCATAAGCAAATAATAGGTACTTATAATAAGTAATAATAGGTACTTATATACTTACTATCCATGGGCTTGCTTCGTCTAACAATATAGGTTTGTTAAGCAGTTTAATCAATAAAAAATCATGATAAAAATTTATCCCAAACATATCCAAGAAAAATAATTATAGGATAATCATAGAATGAAAAAGACAGTGTATTTCTTCATGCTGTAGATATTCGCTGAACAACTTCATCCATTATTAATATATGATCTCGCAGTATATTCGAATCTTCGAAAAGAATATTCAGAAGCTATTCTCCGAAACACTTTGTGCTATGGTTATATTTTACTTTTTCACACGTTATTGACCCCCCTATATGTGACATATAGTTTTACAGGGTGTTTCTTCGTGTCATGTTCATACGGTAAGAGCTAATATTCCTTGCCCAATTTTATGATTAAGGGTCAAAATAAACGTGTGTCCTAAATTGCCTCGTTTTCGAGATACAGGGTGTCAAGGTTTTTATAAAAAATTGTTGTTTTTTTATTAATATCTTGAAAACTCTTTCGTCGATTTGGATGAAAATAAGCCCATTACTACTGCAAATCAATGTATACCAAGTTTCATCCAAATCGGCGAGAGTTTTCGAAATATTAATAAAAAAAAAAACGATTTTGACACCTTGACACATTTATTTGGACTCCTAGTCATAAAATTGGACAAGGAATTTAATTAGCTCCTACAGTATGGACATGACATCAAGGAACAACCTGTATAACTCTGCGACCACTTATTTGGTTCCCGCATGGTTAGGCATTATAAGCCATATCTATGAAGTATTTGAAAAGGAGTTTTTTTTATATGGCATTAATGCAGCATTTTTAAGAAATTCCGTGTATTTGTATTAGAAAAAAAATATTATGAAGGTGTCGTATTGTTCGGTTGAGTGTTTCCCACTTATTAGTTTTGTTATAGTTTAATTAGGTAGTTATTATGTTTCATTGAAAACGAAAGAGGTGAATTGTGTGTGCAGCGCTAATAAGTGCCGTTTTTTTGTCGTAGGGTTCATCATGCGTGAACCGCGAGTATAAATAAAAGTGTTCCACCGTGTAGTTGTATCATGGTCCCACCGTGACACAACCTGTAGCGTATTCAGGGTATGGATCTCGGAAAATCCTTGGATCCTTGACTTAGGCCACCAGCGCTTTTGTCACATTACAACCGTTACAACTACAACCAACGTAACCGCGCTTTATTTTTATATGTTGAATCAATATATTGCGATTATAATAAATTAACAAAGTATTTGGAAAATTTTATAAATTATATCATTATACCCTAGTTAACTCTTCTTATCCTAGTTATATCCTAAACGTATAATAATATAAAAATATAGGTACCTACTACAAACTAATGCTAATGTAGTTAAAAATCTGCTATTAATGCTAATATTTTTGTATGTATAGGTATATACATATTTTTCTGGATAAATCAGAAACCTTGTATGTTTTTACTATTTAGAAATTTATAGTTAGTAGGTATACCATATGTGATGTCACTTTGAAATATGGCGTAAAGTGATTTAAATGTGTCTCTGGCACGAATGGCATGACGCCCATAGTTTAACAGCTCAAATTCTCTTCACGAATGTTTCGAATGTTTGTGCGAATTGTGTCACAACTTTATATATGATAGTGCGAATTTGATTGTCATTTCTACTTTCTTCTCAAAAAACTTGGTCAAGGTAAACAAGAAATACAATATTACTTACCACTTAGAAATCTTTTACATTATCATCATTTACCTACCAACACAATTTTGTAATAGTTTGACGTTCAATCTAAACTAGCAATATCAAGGTTTTCCAACAAAAAATAGTATAGAAATGATATAAACAATTGAAGTGTAACATTACTCATTTATTATTATTTTGCTTTAAAACGATCTGGTGTAAAGCGCCACAAAAATGGTTGTAGCTAACAGTGAAAATGCTGAGCTGGATGCGATCTTACAAAAATATTTTACAAGCAAGTTTCGGTCGGGGTATGTTACAGTTAAGGAAGTAACCATGCCCAAACGGTTTGCTGAAATGGAAGAAGAAATCTACAATTTGGAAGTCAGTGAGGATGATATCTGGGTTTGCAGTTTTCCTAAAACTGGTAAGTATTATCTTAAGATACCCGCATATGTATACTTACATAATAAAACTTAAACAGTATAATATCGATGAAAAATACTTTATAAGAGTACTTTTAACGAGTATATAGTATAAGGTAAGATAGGGTACCTAATAGGATTTTAGATTGTGTTATAACTCTTATTGGAACAAACATATAGGGACCTTAATAAGGTAAGATATAGGTATAGGTACTTTACATAATTATACATACCTATCTAAATTCCTTGATAATATAGATACTAAATAAATTAGATGCCCGCTCGATATCCCTTCATTCAAAATGAACATCCACAGGACTTCAATAAAGACAATAGGTATATCGGTTAAACATTTATAGCCAATATACAGGGTGGGAAAAATTTTAATGTGCAGCATTGGTATCTCGGAAACGGTAACAGATACAACGTTGCTCAAATTAGGAAAAAGTTGCTCAATTTTATACAAGTTTAATATATTCCGGGCCGTTCGGAAGTTATGCCGGAAAAATCAAAATTTGCCAATTTCTTTTAAGTCAAATAACTTCTCTTGAAATAAATGTAGACTTTTGAAATTTGGTTTGATGAGAGCTTTCCATTGCCATATTAAAACATGTTCTAGGCCTACTAGTTTTTCCGCAACAATATTCAACTTTTGAATTTCTTATGGGCGCCATCTTGGATTTTTTCTTCACTAAATACAGAAAGAAATTACAAGCACGGTGATATATCACACTTGATATCACACTTGATAATTTCTTCAATAAATATGGATAATACACGCGGATAACGATAAATATTATTTATTTACAAATAATAAACTATCATTCATTTATAGTTAATTGTTACAAAGTGTGTTTTTAGCTTTTTAGAGGAACTAATTCTTATAATAAGAAAAACAACTTATTTATACTGCTCGAATTGGCTGCCGTTACTCTGAATACAAAGTTGAGTCCTTACAGACATGTCATCCACTGCTCCATGTTCATTCCATCTATTGAATTTATGTATTCATTAATTCTTTCCAACATTTCATCCTCTGTCGATGGCATTGGATTATTGTAGATTTAATTTTTAATAGCTCCCCAGAAATAATAATCTAAGGGGTTTAGACACGGTGATCGCGGTGGCCATAGAATGGGACCATTTGTACCCATCCACGAATTCGGAAAACGTTGATCTAGGTACTGGGTTACAATCCTATTGTGTGAAACTGTAAATTTTGTATATTTTGCAAAGGAAAGGCTGGATTTCATCCAGCATTTCCTTCAAATCATTTTGTAAGAAGTGTAAATAATTTCGAGAAGTTAATTTATCAATAATACGATAAGGCCCTAATACCTTGTTATTTAAAATTACACTATATTCACTATAAATGAATGATTGTTTATTTTTTGTAAATAAATAATACCTATTTATCGTTATCCGCGTGTATTATCGATATTTATTGAAGAAAGTATCAAGTGTGATATATCACCGTGCTTGTAATTTCTTTCTGTATTTAGTGAAGTAAAAATCCAATATGGCGCTCAAAAGAAATTTAAAAGTTGAATATTGTTGCGGAAAAACTAGTAGGCCTAGAACATGTTTTAGTATGGCAATGGAAAGCTCTCATCAAACTATGTAGACGTACCAAATTTCAAAAGTCTACATTTATTTCAAGAGAAGGTATTTGACTTAAAAGAAATTGGCAAATTTTGATTTTTCCGGCATAACTCCCGAACGGCCCGGAATATATTAAACTTATTCACATATTTTGAATCAGCATACAATTGAGCAACTTTTTCCTAATTTGAGCCACGTTGTATCTGTTACCGTTTCCGAGATACCAATGCTGCACATTAAAATTTTTCCCACCCTGTATAGTGTTTTAAATACGTATACCTACACCGAGAGAAAAACTGTTTAAATAACTAAAAAACGTTAGCGTAACAGTTTTCCATGGCCACTAGTGACGAATGAAAAGGCCGCGTTAATTTAACAATTCAAAAATGTCAACTATTTTCTGTTAATGTAATCTATGTGAAATGTTGCTTCAAAATTTATTTGCTTCTTTGATTCAAAGGACATAGTATCTTCAACAAGAAATATATAGTTCATGAAAATAGGGGAAAGGCGGGCAGCCAGGATCACTTTAGTTTGAGGTTGCTTGCAGAAGCCAATTTTTAGAATTTCTATAAATAACAAAGACTGTGATATCTATCAACAATCTAAGTATAGTATTAAAAATACTTTTTGAATAATTTCGAATAAAAAAAAAGTTATTTCAATGAAAATGGAAGAATGCCTTCGACCCATATGGGTAAAACGGATCACCAAGTCGGGCAAAAAGAATCATAATATACTTATGAAGGGGCAAATAGAAATAATAAACGAAAAAAAAGTTTTATAATATTTTTTTATTGTAAACAGCATATAAAAGTATCATATTAAAAAATAAAAAACAGCTTGTGCTAAAATGTGCCTACCTATTCTAATGTAAATCAACAGTATTTAGAATAACATAAGGTAAGCGGGTATTAAAACATATTTTTAAAATACAAATCTATATATTTATTTTCTCTTACTAAGTACGTCAGTTTTGCAACAGTCGCAAATATAAATTCCCGTTTTATAGTCCGAACATGTGCCCATCGGCTGCAGAAATTGCACTGAACCCAATTCTCGCCAGGTTGGGGGTTACCAAAAATATCGCCACATAAAACACACTCTACCGACTCCTCCTCAGCAGAACAAGTTTTTGCAGGGGATGGTGGTCTAGGCATCTTAGAGGTTGCATCTTAGAGGTCATTGTCAACTTTTCGTTTTACTCTACCAATATTTAAAGTCTAGATACCCTCTCTTTGGCTACCCTCTGGTAGCCAAAGGTCTGGCTGGTAGAGATACTCTCTACCAGGCTCTTTGACTGTGTTTTGTGCCTTCAAATTAACTTTATTTTTAGTGGAAGTTTTAATTTCTTCCTTCACAGCAGTTGATGTTAGAATTTCCCTGATTTCTGACTTTTCCTTTTGCATTGCGAAGAACGGCGATCGCATTTCGGTAAGATGTCAGACCATTTCTTGATGACTATCAGGTTTTGGATTATGTTCTTGAGACAAACAAATATTTTCAGTGGGTACGGGAGGAGGTGTTCTTTGCTCTGGTCGATTTTTGGAATAATCAGGAGAAGTTCCTGGTGAATTTATATCAATGTTTGTTATAGTGGTCACACCTTCATTAATGGAATTATCGGTCACCATGGAGGGTAAAAAGTCAGCTTCATCAAACACATCAATGTTGCAGCTAGAAATGCCTGTTTTCTCGAAGCCCTTAATGGCATTGTTTGGTGTAGCTGATTTTAAATATGCTTCGCAAAAGATTGAACCTATATCATAAAATGTAACATGCAACCCTGGATGAGTCTTTTGCCATTTATCGATTGCGGACTGAAAATACTTGTCTAAACCTGCCCAATTTTTGTTTTGTTTTACAGATTTAGTGTGACGTTGTAAGGTCGTAAATAGTATGTTAAAAGTTCTAACTAGCTTGGTGTAAGCTAATTTCTTTGTTTTCTATTGCTCTTAAAGCAGATGACATTTTTTCTTCGTCCCATCCAAGACCCGTTTGTGTCGTTCTCTTATGATTGAACACCATCTGTTAAAGAAACACAGTTCTAAAAACAAATAATATTCTATCGGGCAAAACGGATCATATAATTCGGGCAAAAAGGATCTTGATTCCTTTTGCCCGGGATGCAACTTATTTACATTTAAAATTCGCGGTTTACTTTAAGTTTACATAACCTAACTGTTTTATTGTCTAAATTATAGCTGAAATCCTAATGAAACCAAGCGTGTATCTATTAATCATATCATGCAATTAGAAAACCTACTACAACTGCTTCACCTATAGCCTATTTTAGTATTTTGGATTAGTTAAAACTCAAAATATTTATTATGTTTACCTTGAATTGATGATGGCACTCGAAGCAACATGAATTTATGTCGATGAATGGCGCTAGTTACCCTGACAATGTTGGCAATAGTGACAAATTATCCTCTAAAAATATTTTGTAATGATCCGTTATGCCTCGTATATCCGTTTTGCCCGCTCTTCCCCTAATTGTCATATTGGTTCATTTCATGAAATTAATTGTACCTACTAAGATAAATGGTTGGTTGAGATTACATCTACTACACTGTTGTTGTATATAACTGACTAAATATGCGGTGGAGATTTACCTAATTTTAAATTAACCTATTTTAAGTATTAGTGCAACTATTTTTCAATTTTACCTGAAAATAAAAATTATTTGATGACTTACCTGTTGCTGTTGATTTAATATTTCATAAGGCTTCTATAGGAAAAGTCGAAACATTGTACGCATATTAAACGTAGAAGGAATTCTAAATTAGTCAAACAAGTAGGTACAAATCATTATAACAGCATTTATTTGAAATAAAATCTGATTTGATATTAACATAATATAACATAATAAATAAGTATTGGTAAGTAACATAACATGATAAAAATATAATAAGTAGGGCGAGAACATTGCGATCAATGTCTAGTGATCCAGTAATAAAGCAGTACCAACTAGGTTCTTACCATTAAAAGTTTTGATTAGGTTGGACGCCCTAACTTCCCTCAATGGATGATTTCCTGGTTCATGATAGAAAGAATAACATTAACAATCACACTCCTTGCCGTCGCAGTTAACACCACAACACAGATAAAGTTAACACTGACTAGGCTCTGTCTCATAATGTAAAATAGCCTCTGCAAAATAATAGTTAAGCTCAATAATAATTTAGGTTTAATAAAGCGTACTGAAAATCGGTTTAACTTCATCTTTCATGGTGTTAGGGTACCTAACTCCTGTGTAACATTGGATCAATATGCATTGATTAAAATTTTAGTTGCAGATAGTTTTACTTTAACAACAAAAAAAAATTAGAACGACAATAATAGTTTACAGAATTAAAATAGTTGAAATATTTATTTAAAGATAAAAAGAATTGTTAGAATTAAGAAGTAAAATGTCCATGTCAAAATCCATGTTAACGGTTGATAGTTAATTCAATCCATTAAATTAACAAAATAACCGTCAATAAAATATTTTTCTTAATTCAAATAGTTCGAATAACCACTAATAAAAAAGTGGTTCCATTCACAAAGTTAGGTAACACTTAGGAAACTGTTCACCTAACAGTTTGTCTTTTTTCAATATAGTATGTCAATATGCTGTATAGAACGCAGACTATTCGAGGAGTTCAAGACGTTCTGTCCACACGTTAGGTACAAGATGATAATTTCAACATCCTTATTGAGTACCTAATACAAAAATATATTTTTTTATTACAATAGTGTTCAAGTTTACTGCCTTTTATTCATCTGTAAATTTACTCATTGAAACGCGCCAGTAACTGAAGAATGTATACTTAATTTTTATTTTTTAAAAAGGAATATGTACAAAATTGTTATTGACTTATCCATTGATATGGTCCTATCTCAAAATTTAAATAAAACAAATTTATCATAAAAAACATTATGTTCCTAAGTTTACAGGAAGTCGTTCTGTTTATTTTATTCGAAGAAAATTATTAGTTCAAAGAAGTTCAACGGAATACTTGTTATTATTAATATTATAACTCAGTTTTTGATAGGTACTAAAAGCAAGTAGATTTTAAATAACTTTTAGACTCTGTTAGCCCACTAAAATTATTCCAGTCTTCATTTTATTTAACTTTACTTCATTTTGCTACAAATTTTGCATGATAATAATATCTCTTAAACGGTTAAAATATGATATTTGTATGCTACGACTTTTTTGAATATAGGGTATATTTTCTTCATAAAATACAACGAAATATAATTTGCTTTGGTGAGTTTATCTATTTACCTATACAGCAATGGTGGAAAAACCTAATGTAGTGTTCCAGTTAATGAAAGCTTAAAGAAACGATTATCAAAAAAAGTAACACTGACCTTGTGGTTACAGCAACAAATTATTTAAGGTGTTTCTGTAAAAATCGGTTTCTGCGTATTAGTCATTCATTAAAAAATGTACAAATAGTATCTTTTTGTGTGAAATAAACAATATCAATTTTGTACGTACGCGAATTACGAATTACGCGAATTGTACGTAACATTATTAGTCTTTGAGATTCAATCATTTCAAGTCTTCAAATGAAAAGTTTGCCCAACCAACAACAATTTAAAGAAAGGAAACAGTTCTGTTGTTTGAGATTATTACAATAGGTAATTAGTAAAATCTGATATAGGACTTCAATGGATAAAATAAATTGATATTACTTTTCTATTCGCATTCGCGAAATTCGCAGAAATGCTAAGCCATGGTAATCATTTTACAAGATTTTAAGAACTGGAAGCATTGGTTATTTAATAATTAGATAGAATTAATAAAGGGATTAGGTATATTGTGGGTACAATTTTTTGGAAATTGAAAATGGAAATGGAAAAATCGCCCCTGATCTTATGAATGAAAATATTTTTGTTCCTGCACTTCCGGTTATAGCAGAAAAGGACCTCAACTTAAAATAAACCTTTGTTATTGCAGATTTGAATTCCGATCTTTTTGAGATAGACTACAAACAATCCGTTTGACATTATTGAAATATTTGGCATTATTTACTGCCAATATTTTTAAATGTAAGGGCAGTGATAACCATATTATTAGAGGAATCTATCATAGATAAGCTTGACTCGTAGCCCACGTTAACTGTTGGCTACGCTTGACTCAAAGGCAGATTTAGGAGGGGGGGATCCCCCCTCGTAAATCCCCCCCCCCATGAATTCGAATTCAAATTTTACACTAGCAAAAAGCCAAAAACGTAATTAGTTAAAAAAACATAAACGTACCTCACTTAAAGATACCTCTGCTTGACTCTGGTACCTCAAGTATTGGTCATTTATATGCAAGGTGTCCAAAATTAAATTAAAATGTACTCCAAATTGCTCTGATGTCACCTACAATAGTTTTCTGGTTATTTAAGATTTCTACAGCATTTGTTCGAAATTTATAAAACATTGTAAATATTTTACAATGTGTCATTATTCCTTGGAAATGCCCCAAATTCCACAAAATTATAATATTATTTAAATACTGGATTATTCGGAAATTTCTATAAGGGTGGGATGCAGGTTTCTAATAGTTTTTATGGATTAATAGTTTTTCAGTTCAAAATCATACTTTAAATTACGATACGTCATACGATATTACCGCTTTTATATCACGTTATTTTATTACCGCGGTCATTATTGTTTTCTCAATGACTATCTACGAATTAGAATGAATAACAATATCTAATAATCAAGTCAAATAGTGAAAATAAAATATCACTATTGTCATAAACCCTTATTATGTCTATGGTCATAAAGTATCTAATATTTGGATAGTTTATGCTATATATGGTGATATTGTCATTTCGTTATTTAAAATAATAAATTTGTGGTTAACTGCTGGTATACTAAGAATCGTCAACGAAATCGAACAATGGAAATATTTCCATTGAATATATCTGAGGCTATTCCTTAGGTAACAATATTTAAAAAAAGTACTTACAGATGTCAGGTGTTATATGTTGTATAGAAATTCCTTTAAATGATTGAATCCTTTTAATTTTTTTTTAATCATAATTTAAATCATCATTTTTTTTTAATCATATTTAAAGTTTTTAAAAATGTTTATGCTAGGGTTTCTCTTGCCTAATATAGCTACATAAGTATTCTACATATTTAATTTAACATTTTAATAAAATTAAGATGATGTGATGTGAATGAGAAGGCATTCCCAGATTCACAAACCATACGAATCAATAAAAGTTGTGAAGATAAACCAACAACATTTTTTTGATATTAGGTACTTTGAACTCAATTTCCTGTACATCTCATATAATATTTCTGTAACAGTAACAGAGATATTTGATCTTTTTTATTCTTATATATAAGATGGTCATTTTTCCAAAAGGTGCAATATAATGTCACCACTATGTTACTAAAACAGAGACAGAATCGGTTAAATTAGTATCATTAAAGTATCTTTTTAAGGAACCGTTATGGTATATTTTTCTGAGAATATTCCTTCGCTATTCATATTCTACTTAAAAATACGCAAATATACAATATGCTTTCATTGTTTTTCTGCTTTGGCTATTAAAATCACCAAAAATGACTCAATTTTGCTAATTTAATCTTCTATCTCTCTTAGACACCTTAGATACATACATATTTCTTATAGGAACTACATGGACCTTGGAGATGGTCTGGATGATCATGAACAACCTCGACTTGGTAAAGGGACAAGAGAATATAGAAACTCGTTGCCCATTTCTAGAGTAAGTGGAAAATTTATCCAAAGAAAATAAAATTGTATTTATAAAGTGTTCACACATTATAGATTGTCAGCAATTTTCGATCACAGAGAAAATATTAGAACCATTAAAGATTTTGAAGCTCCCGAATATTTACGAGATTCTCTAAAGTTTTTGAAGGAGATCAAGGGTCCAAAGTGTATAAAGACGCATTTACCCTGGGTTTTGTTACCGAAAGAGATACAAGAAAATATAAAGAAGCCAAAGGTACGTATTTTGTACAAAAAAACACTAAAATTTATAAACTCCTGACAGTTCAAATTATCTTCTGAAATAAATAATTTGTGATTATTTTATGCATATATAAGGTGTTACAAACTGGAATTTCGGGAACGGTAAGAGATACAAAGTTGTGTAACCAGAGGCTAATATATATTGTTTCAAAATCGTCAAGCTGACTCGATTCGTTTTTGAAGTCGAGGATTTGAAAATGGTTTTTTTGTAGCTCCATTTGAAAAGTATTAAAAAATTAAGAGCAATTCCTTAAGGGCAATTTGTTGTCATGTATTTACAAGGATATTCAGGTTTTCGAAGAAAAGTTTTGTTTTCCCATAACTATCATCAACTTCTCAAATAAGGCAACAAAAAGACGAAAACGAATTATGTTGGTCCCCTGATTACGCAATTTTTCTCGCATTTAAGCTATTTTACATTTCTTACCATTTCCGAATATATTTATTCCATTATAATATTGTTTATAAATTGTTTTACAATATTTGAAAAAAAATACATTCGTAGAGGATATGCTTAAAACCGCAAAATTATTATGTTAGGAGATATCGAAATCCTTATTTTATATGGCCTTTTAGAGGACACGTGTAGCTTCCTTTTGTCAGAGAAACTCGATAAGACATACAGAATCTCAGCTCGGAACATGACAATCTGACAAACTTCAAAAGGGCGCAATTATTTTTTTCTCAAATGAAGCGTATGTCAAATTAAACGATTATCTTAAAATTAAATTCTCTTTTCTTTGGAGTAACATATTATGCTTCTGGAAAATGTATACTTTTTCATTTGAAAAAACGTTGATCAAATTGTCAGGCTTTTAGCTGAGACCCTGTATAACTATCGAGTTACTGTTAAAGACAACGGAGTTACATGTGTCCTTGAAAAGACCATATCAGAGGGTATTCGATATCTCTTAAAATAATAGAAAATTTGAGGATTTAAGTATTCTCTTTGCAAATACAACTGTTTCCAAAAATTGTAAAATAACAAACTGTAGAAAATAACTAAAAGTGTTAGAAAAACTCAAAATTTTATGAGTAATTCATAAATGTATTAAAAAGATGCCATTAAAAAAACATATTAAGTTGGGAAGTGCCTTTCCTCAACACCCTCTATAGTTAAAATGTTAAAAATAATTTTAGGTTATGCGGTTTTGCAAACTGCGCAACTTTAGTTTTCCTTGTGTGAAGTGAAGAAATACGCTCAAATAGGACACCCTCTTGCACTAAAACTATAATTATTTTCTTATTATTTCCTTAAACATTTCTTTATCTCCAATTCACGCAATTTTGAAGAACGAATTGCGCTTTGAGAATGCTTGTTCCACCCAACTTCCAATCTAATATTGGAATATGACATACATCAATCTGCAATATATAGTTATGTTTTAGATTATCTACGTAACAAGAAATCCAAAAGATACGTGTGTTTCATATTACAACCATTGTAAACTACTAGAGGGTTATACAGGAAATTTTGATGATTTCTACAAACTATTCCTGGCAGGCAAAGGTTAGTAAAATAGTATCAAGCTCATGTAATATACGATTTAATTTTGTTATGAAGGTTTTTTAGTACACTATAATATCAAAATGATGAATTTCAAGGTGGAAATTTACCTAAAATATTAAGATATAGACGTGAGAAGTTTTGGAATGTACCTATAGTATTAAATATACATTAAATACCTAATAATAAATATTTGGAAAGCTGAAGCTTTAACTTAGATAATCCTAGTAATTATATTACAAAAAAGTAAAAACCTAATTATATACCTAAAACAATTTTGACCATGTAATTTCAATACAAACTTCAACCACTATTGTCGCATATTTAAAGTAAAAATAGTAAGTATGAAAAATAATATGAACCGTACCAAAAGTGGTTATGTTTCCTTCAAGATATATGCCTTAATTGTCTTTTAAATATAATATGTATCACTCTCTGTATCCGTACTGATTTTCCTTTATTTTACCAAGTGATCTACTCTAAATTTTTTCCAGTTACATATGCTCCTTTCTGGGACCACATCCTGCCTTTTTGGGAACGGCGAAACCAGCCAAACATACTATTCCTCAAATATGAAGACATGATAAAGGACCTTCCTTCTATCATAAGAAAGGTGGCCCAGTTCCTGGGAAAGAACCTCAGTGACGAGCAGGTTTCTCTCCTCACTGACCATCTCAGTTTCCAGAGTATGAAGAACAATAATTCTGTCAATTATCATATCATGGTGAATTTTCTCAGAAAACATAACATGACCAGTTCTAACGGGTCGTTTATGAGGAGTGGTAAAGTTGGCGGGGCAAATTCTCAAATGTCCTCAAAAATAATAAAGGAATTCGAGCAGTGGACGAAGGATAACTTGAAGAATAGCGATTTTTCGTTTTAATTTATAAATTATATTTTTTTACACAGTACATACAATAAACACATAATAATCTCAGTACAATAGGATGTAAAATTCAGTTTATGTTTAGCAAATATCTTATGAACTAAATATAATTTTAAATACCTAGTAGTAGTTTCTTGTGGGAATGCCGCTATTTCCCGATTTTCCTAAATTTAACAAATTAAATCAATTTTAAGCATAAAATTGATTAAAAAATTGTAGGTCTGAAACTATATGTATATTTGTCATTTAACTCTAAACACACATGCGAGACAGACACTTTCCATCTTTTAGTACCCTTTTTAAAAGAATTGCAAGCAAAAGAGTGTGGACAAAGAGAGAGGAGAGAGTCGTGGATATAAGCAAGTATTACAAGCTAATAGCGTTTTTAAAACGAAAAAGTGTAGGATATCGGCCAAAGAAATCGAAAATATTTCCTACCGAACAAATTAATACATTTTTGAATGAAGATCCAGACAGAAAATATTTAATGATAAAAGTTCAATCAATTTTTGGTTTATTTGGAGCATGCCGTCGTGAAGACCTTTATAAATTAATATTGGATGATATTGTAAAATCAAAAAACTCCTTATTGACTCATATTTTGGAGAATAAAACCAACGTTCGTCGTATTTTTTTGTATCGTTGGAAGCTTCATGAATTATTACCATAAATATGTTGAGCCGCCGTTACCTATCGCCGGTTTTTTTCTAATTTACGTTAACGACAAATGTACTGTTCAACCTGTTGGGATAAATAAACATTTGGGAATATTCCTGCTAATATTGCAGAATTTCTGAAATTGCCAAATTCGAAGCAGTTTACTGGCCATTGTGTCCGAAGATCTTCGGCATCTTTGTTAGCAGATTCGGGAGCTACTTTAATTACAATAAAACGACATAGTGAATGGAAATCCTCAGCGGTCGCCGAGGGTTACATCGAGGATTCTATTGTAAATAAAAATGAAATTGCTGAGAAAATTCTTCCCTATACCAGTACCTCTTCTGATGCTGTAATTTCTTTAGAGAACCCTTCTACTTTGACATCATCGTCTTCAGGTGACGTCGACGATAGTATTGCAGTTAAACTGCATACCTCCGCAATTACTTCTCAGGGAATTACCATAAATAACTGTTCGGGTTGTAATATTAATATTAATGTTTCTAAATAATATATTAATTCTAATTTTATCATTACAGCTTTCTATTATCTTGAGAAGAATGCATGTTACTATACATATAGGTACTTTACCTACTTAAGTATAGCATTTTATTTTTAACACTATTGTTAAAAGTGTTTTTCACACGTAACATTATAAAAGTCAATTTGTAGTTCACTTGTCAATGAATTAAAAATGTAATTTTTAATGACAGTTTTACAAAAATAATATTTTCTCTATCTGATAAAATTTGTCTTGGTATATTATTCAAAATATTATTTCCGTTAGTTGTCATTGTTTTATTTAACTATTATTTATGTATGGTTATAATGAAATGAAACTCATTTTCCATGTAAATTTTATATATTAGGTAGTTTAAAGTCTATTTTCTTTTTTACAAAATAAATAATCTAATTTTTCGCTCAAAAAATATGCTTGTGCTGATACAAGTTCTATAAACATAATTTTATGCTAAATATGCATAACATATCTAATGAGCAAATATGTTCTAGGTACTTAAACTTTACAATAATCACTTTTTACAGCTCGCTATGCACATATTCTGTCGTTACTTTTATCTCCTCTATATGGAAGTCATGGCATTTCTCGGAATATAAACCCTGAAAAAAAAACAATATTTTATAAAGAAATAAAAGGTTTGGTGCTTAATTTGGCTAATATGAAAGGTTTAGTACCTAATGTATAAAGATTTAGGCCAATTTAATACATAATTCTTGTTTTATAAAATCGGAAAGTGCTCCATTTATAGCCAAACGCGAAGTTAGCTAACCGAGGTGCGTGCAAGTGTTGCCTAATTATGACTTCTTCCTTATAAGATGGCTGCTCCCGGTGCCTACAAGGTCCTATTTTACACCGTACACGAATATAGTAAACTTTTAATAATGTAAAAGTAATACTAATAACTGATAATTCAAAAGTGCAAGGCTGATATAATGAAGCCACTTTAGGTATTTACATCACAATTAAAGTCAAAGCCAGAATTAAGCAAAGTGCAATGACCGGAAAAAAAGTAGATCTATGTTGTCACATTTATTTCTAAACTATTCTTATTTATAACAGGAAACGTATTAATTATCTTATTTACCCATTTTTTTACTTGTCTTTAACGTCCCTTATCTCTATTGTACTTTATTAAAGCAAACACAATGTTTAATTTGTGTTTTACTTAATAATATCAACGAATTTCCGAATACGTAACTGCGAAACTCGTAAAGTTGACGACAAGCTGCGTTCATCCTTATTTAACATACATATTCTTGCATTTACGCTTCCTTTTCTCTGAGCTTCAACGACGTTGATTTGCCGAATCAACAACCAACCAGCGACTGCGCTCGAGGTAGTAGGGAAACAGTGGCGTGATGTTGGGTTATTTCGCGCGCGTTTCTTAACGGTAAAAATTTGTGGTAAAATTATCAGTTTATTTATTCTTTGTGTCAGTGTTTATACTTATTTATGTTAGTTAAAAAAGTGGAAGTGCATATACTAGAAGTATTCTATAGAATAGTATACGAGTATATATTAACTGAAATGTGTCCAATGGTAAAACAGAATACGCACGCCCATGCATCACCGCATTTTACCAGATCGGTGAGGTCATTCCACTTTGCTTAATTCTGGCTTTGACTTTAGTTGGTAATGATTCATTGAGTTAAAAAAATTATTTTATTAATTTATTTCTTCAGTTAAAAACAAAAAAAGGACTTTCAATCAGATACATATAGTCAAATATCCCACATTTCGTACGAGTTTCCGGACTTTTTCAAGGTTACCTAATGGTAGCTAAAAGTAATGGTTTTACATAAGTATTAAATTAGATTAGTTACAAAATAAATATCCCAAAAAAAAGTTTTCTTACCTAATATCAATTTCCAATTTTATTTTTGTTGTATGGGTTGGTTTTATTTTGTTTTTCATCTTTTTTATTGTTTAAGAATGCAAAATACGTGTAATGTACGTATAATATTACTTTGGGGAATCAAACATGGAAGGGGGCTGCTCCTATTTCTGTTAATAATGCTGAATTCGTTAATGATCAGTATTTATTGGTGTTCCCGTTGATGTGTTTCATTTCGAGAGCAGGTAATTAAAAACTGATAGCATATATTGCTGGTCTGACTAACAGGGTTATTGTAAGCATTCTCGTGACTCAAGAAAGTCGTTGAGAGGAGGTTTTACAGTTTGTACATATACAGTATGTAAAAAAAAAATAGTATTGAATTATCCAAACTTATTCCAAAATAAATATCACCATGAAACCTAGATAATGTGAATAATAGTGAAAACACCACTGAATTGTCTCAATTTTTTCCATGAAATTTAAAAACCTTTGTAGTTAATTTGTATTTAATATATCTGTGTTCTCAATTGTGAGATAGCCTGACTACTGCCTGCATTAATAATTCAATTTAAAATTATTTGACTCTAAACCAATTTGTGTCAAAATTGCACAAGAGAACAATAATATTAATATATAGGTACTTATTCCTTGGGCGAAATAGCTCGTTTTAAGATTGGAAATCTTAAATTGGAAATCCTAATTGGATTAGGCTTTCAAGATGAAAATGTTTTTCAACTGCTTCAGTAGATTTAGTAAGAAGTTAATAAATCTGTAAAAGAGTATGTCTTTTGTCATTTTCTATGACTCAAATAAAAACTAATAGTGTTATTGTCAGTACCTACAGGGATTATCGAAGGTTTTCCCACGACAAACAAGACGGCACAGAAAGATGCGGTATAGTCTCACCTCGTAGCTTCTCTGTTCGAATATTTGCAATTAAATATATAATAGAACCCATAATTATTATTCAGTTTTCCCCTTCTTCCCCTTTTCCATTTTTGTAGATACACAGAAAAAAAATGGTTTAACTTTTCTAGTAGATAGTACAATTTTAGGGCTATCTTGCTAATAACTGCATTAATTCCAAATATTACTATCAAAGAATTCAAAGCACTTACCCTGCAATTTGAAATTTCGGTTACATCTGAGTACAAAGTCAAAAAAGGAGTTCCAGTTTCACTACTCAAAAACCATGCTGCTAATAAACTCGATCCTTTATAAAGAAGTTTCTTAAGACCAGGTAAGCTCTCCTGGTCATTTGAATTTTCTTCATTAACCAAACACAGGACATACCTGGAAATAGTCAGCATTTGTAAAGGAGAAAATATATGGAAAGACAATAAGGTTTATGAAAGAATGCTCTTTCCGAGTACCAACTCCGGCTTTATAAATAAATTTTCAAAGAGAGAATCATCTCTCAATCAAGTTTTCTGCTAGGTCTTTTTACTAGGTATATTACAAAAATTAGGTATCACGAAACGTCGAGTTTCATTATATCTAATTATGATCATAATTTTCGAATGTGTCCCAAATCCGCTTAGAGCTAACTTTCGAGCATATTTAAGTCGTTTTGCACTCTAATTCTATCGTTATTTGTAGGGTCATCCTCAATATATGTTTTTCAATATAACGCTCTACTTAGTAATTTTAAATTCGAATCATTGAAGGATTGAATGGTAAAAAATGGTTGATGAACCAACGTCAATAATTTAACTGAAAGGCGTTAGAATAAAGTTAAATCACGTTTAGCAACTTTTTAGTATATACATGCATATATATCCATGAATATATGGCGTCCGACATAACTCGTGAAATAGAATTAGTGTCGTTAATATTTTTCCCCAAAAATTTCAATCAACAAAGACAAAACAATTGATCCTTTAACAAAGAAGTTACGAAATGAAAAATAAGTTATCAAAAATTACCATGTATTACCTGTATTTCGTTATTCAACAAATCACTTCCGATTTGGTGGGCAATGTTACTTTTTCCTGCATGATACATTACCACCATTTTATTTTAAAATTTCTTTCTAAATTCAGTATAACGCACCTCATATTGTGCTTATCAGTTATTTTGATAAACAATCATAAGAAATTAGCCTTAAGCTGTAATTTTGCAAAATTGAAAAGTTGGTTAGTTAAATAACAATTAAGAATTCACACAACAGAAATATTTGTATTCCATGAAAATTCAGTTTTAGATTATTTCCATTACTCTTTTCATTGAACCCTTAAAAACTTACTGCACGATTTGTAGTGGATACCTTGCACACAACAAATTCAATAAGTTTTGAATGTGTGTGGATGCACTGGAATCTCGGTTTGTTTGCGGCGAATTTCACATAACATCCGAAAGATATCCCCGTCTATACATGGTGTTTTGTTTTGAATTAATCGTTCAGTAAAAGAATGTTTTCATTATAAACCTCTACATGTATGTATATCTAGAGGGATTGGTTATACCCATTTATAGGTCTCCAGATATATTAAAAGAGACATGTAAGATCAAATAAAAATATGTCTATATTTAGCACCTACCTGTCGCAGGTTGGGACTGATTTTGCAAAACGATAAGCTCGGTTGACCCTAGCGATTGGCTCAATAATTTCTAAGTTTATAGTATCAGCCAGTTTGTCAGACAGTTCTCTAGTACCGTCTCCACTTCCTAAGGCACCATTCTTCTGAGTAATACGGATAAGATCCTAAAACCATTAAAGGTACATACAAATCAATAGTTCGTTGAAGTAGGTATACCTATATATAAATATGTTTAAGGCTATGTAACCGCTAAATCTAATAGGTACTAGAATAAAAATATGGAAAACAAAATTATTTTACACTGCTTACTTGATAAGACAAAATTTAAATATCTAAAAACTAATATCAGCTTATAAATAATAATAATTGTAAATAGGAAAATAATTAAAAACTGATAAGTTTTACGAAGTAAAATATGTCATAAGTTGACAAAAAGAAACCAAATTTTTATCCCAACATTTTTGTCTTTTCTTTCTAACTATATATAATTTTAACTGAATGACTAAAATAGAATAAACAATATGAGGGGCAAACAGAGACATACATTAAAACTGGTTTGAAAAACATGAAATAGATGTACAGAAGAACAATTGTATATACCTACCCAATACTTCTTGAGAAGCAATGTTGTTGTGAAAATCATGCTTTTTAATACTAAAGAAATACATGCGAAAGAATTTTAGGAAAGATATTATTTCAGAAAATACTTAACATTAAAAAACTGAATACAGCAATAAAAAATATAGTCATCATTGTATTGCTAGCATGATGCGTTAATATCCTTGACATAATAATTCTTACCACTTATTCTATTGACTCAAGACATATATAGTATGACCGAAAATGTGTGTATAGGATTTATATAGAGAAGGGGAGGCGGATTATTATTTTGAACGCCACATCAGCATGAATAAACAAAATGTCATACCTGCACGTAAGCCACTGCAGCTTTAACATATTCTTTCGAATATATCCGTAAATCGAAGTACTTCTTAGCTACGTGGTTGACAAGGGCTGAAATGGTCTCAGTTGGTCTAGTAGGATCGAACAGAGTAGATTTAGGAAAACCTTGCGCTTTCAAAAAACTGTTCACGAAGAATTGGGCGTTAGCAAGATATCTGAAAACAATAATAGATGTGAAATTACAACTTAGTTAAATTATAGTATTTGAGGTAGATGCCGAAAACAACTACTCCACGGGCAATGTGCCTCGACTGGCGTTGCATTACTCTGACTTCCCCATGGAAGTCGCCACAGCCTTCATCGAGACCAACCACCACACAGTGACCGGTTCCGGGCTTATTATGCGCTTGTCAGAGTGCCATAGGTAGTGGAATCGATGAACGATGTTGCGACATGATTGCCTAAGGGGCATCGTGAATGTGCTGAGAAGCACACCGTAGTGCCCTCTTGCATTAGGTAGGTACTCTCTGCCGGAGTAATGCAACGTCGGTCGGGGGACATTGGCCGTGGAGTAGTTGTTTTCTGCATCTCCTTCAAATAAATAAGTAGGATTATCTTCCTTAAAGACAATAGAGGTCAGTGCTGTAATAGCACCTGCGGAAAAGCAGGTCGTTATCTGTTTGTCAATTTGACAATAATTGTCAGATGGATAGTAGCAAAGACCCAAAGAGGGCACTACTGTGTATTTCTCAGGTTTCTCACCATTACTAACAAAATTATAGTATTTAGATAGACTAAAAATATCGAAATCATTTTATAGAGATGTTGAGAGCTCTCTTTGAATTTAAATCCCTGGCCAATATTTTGTTCAAAATTATTCAGTATAATGTTAATCATTAGCACAAATTAGAAATTAATATAAAGAAATACTGATTAACTTGCTTCCCAGTCAAGTTCTTAATACTGTCATAAAATGTTACTTTTATATTCCTTGAAAGTAGCTGAGCGACAAACATAGTATTCTGTCATATTAATTTATCGTTAATCATCAAACAATAAGGGAAAAATGAAAATATCGAAAATAGGAACTTTATTAGATGGTAATATTTGGTTAATTTCATTAATAGTATTTCTTAGCTTTTTTTGGTGAAATGTAAATGAATATCTAAAGAATTAAGAACACAAAATATACCACTAAAAGTTTTAAGAAATATTTTTCTCGAAATATGCCAGTTGTACAATAAAAATATATTTTACAGATATGTTAGAGATACATATTTAATAAATCATACAGTTGCTCCCCAAATAAGTTATATTTATAACTACTTATTCATACTAGACAAACATTCAAAATTCTTTTCACTGTCCCAGTTATTTTTCCCTGGAACCTAATAAAGAATTTACACCCAATGTTGAAAAAATAAGAAATAAGTAATGTGAAATAAACAGAACAGGCATGCGGTCCATGGAAGCGATGGAAGCACCACTTCCCTGGCTTTCATAAGACAAGACACCAAAAATTTTAGTTTTATTTATATTATTTTAAAATTAATTTAATTTTCGCTACATAATACCTATTTATATGTAATTTGTAAATTACATGTCTCTCCCTCTCTCTATTAAACCCTTTACTAATTTTCACTGCAAAATATAACTGGAAACCTAATGAATCTGAAGAAAATAAGTAGAACATCGCCGATATAGTTTAAAATATTATTTACCATGACACAAACGCTGTATTTCGATGCCAACAAAAACTTGTATAATTTTGATTTAAGGGCATAGTCATTCTTAATACCTTCATTGCGACAAAGAAGAATATTTATAAATTTTTTGTGAAGTAAACTCATACTTTTTTCGATATAAAGCTCAGTATAAATTTTGCTAGTGGGTTCGGGAACATTTTGCTTACCTCAACCTACTGCTATTATCAGTATTTTATGCGAGTAATTGTTATTGTATGTTGTTAGCTACAATTTGATATATTTTTAATCACCATAGTTTTGCAGCAATTATTATCATATTCAAGGCTAAAAACAATTAAGCAGTACAGTAATTAAAACCTCGTATTTAACAAGGCGTATATAACAATTTCTCTATTTCTATTCTCTAATAAAGTAAAGTTCATTCCAATTTTCGAGTCCATATCTCTTTTTAACTAGATCATAATAGAATCATATAATGTATATATTGTTGTAGCGTTCCCACACATTTGAGAAAAGATAGTATCTGGCTCGTATTTATCTAACAGTGACGAGGCATTTTCTATCTCTACTTTTGCACTGTTTTAAGAGAAATATTGCATTAGATCATTAAGTACCAGGTGCAAGACAAGTACTCACGTTTTTTGTGCCTTTGGGTCATTCGCATACTGCAGCATTTCGGCTATCCTATCCGTTACCATACGAATCCAGTGTCTTCTAAATGACCTGTTTTCCATCATTTCTACAAATTTGGGATAGTTGAATCTACCATTATCATCAGTGAAAACTTTAAACGCCTTCTCGGCACCCATAGCATTAATGGCGTATTTGCCCATATCAGAATGGATAAAATTATCGAATGCTACGTGAAACTGCTCCAAAAATGGAGGCAGCTTCCAGGAATGATCTGAATGGCTTTCAGCCCGTTTTTGAGCCTCAGGGCCACTGAAAGAACCAATTGTTTGCATAATCATAGGCAGGAAGTTGAGTAAACTTCCTGCAGCGTTCTGGCCTGGATTTTGGCCTAGGAAACTTCCGGCCAAGGACAGCAAATCACTCAAGTCGAAGTCGGGCTCGTTTTTAGATTTAATATTTTCCAGTTTTGTTTGAGATTTCTTTTTGGGAACCTTAGAAGGCTTAGAAGGTTTAGATGATTTAGAAGCTTGAGAAGGCTTAGAAGGTGACTTTTGGTTTGCAAACATGTTTATGAGTGAACCTATCATAGCGGGATCTATGTTTGCTTGGCCTTCACGGCCTGCTTGGTTCCCAAGGAGGGAACCTAAACCTTGGAGAATTGCTCCAGCTCCATTCCCCTCAGTTCCTCCTGCGCCTTGGAGAGAACCCATGAGGCTTCCCAGACCTTCCAGGAGGTTACCGGCACTGTCACCTGTTTACAATAATAAATGGATGAAGTCAATAATTCAATTAAAAAATAAATGAAATAGCAATATATATATTTTTAAATTATTAAAAATTATTATTTAAATATATTTTTATTAATATATGTATGTCGTTTACAAATCCTTTCCCACATTTTTCCTAATTACTAAAATATATTTTATATATCTCGAGAGAACTCAAAGGTAGAGCATTTATTTGGATCAAGTGTTAAACTAATTGCAATAATATTTGAAAAATAAGTGATTACCTTCCCCACTTTCATCCTTTTCTTTAGATCCCAATAAGGATCCCAGACCTTGAAGAATTTGCCCCGCGTTTTCGCTCCCCAACTTGGACAGAGCGTCTCCAATTTTAGCAGCTCCTCCTGATTGCATGAAACTATTCACCATCGACCCGATATTTTCGGCATTTTGTTCTTTGAGAATTGCTGATGCCGCTTCTGCGAAGATATTGCCATCTTCTGTTTCTACCTCGTTGTCATTCGTATCTTGTAGAGAAGAGTGAAACGTCGATAATATTACTAGAAGTAGGAAGTGGTATCTTGCCATTTGATGAGTCTTTCTTTCTCTATACAAATGGAAAATTGAAAAGTTAAAACGTCTTCAAAAAACTAGCTTCTCGATAGTTTTATATTGTCGATATTTTCCTATATTTTTCTAGTGTACAAGTCTTCAATATACTTCCGTACACATTAAGTGGCCCGGAGACGGTCAATAATATTGTCAATAAAATTGAAGATTTCAGTTGCACTTGCGATTGATGGAGATTCAATGAACACATCAATACTTCATCAACTGCTCAGTGAATTTTTCGCGATTCGAGTCGTTTATTGATTGTTTCTGAACTAGTATAATGGTCAATTTCTGTCAATTTCTCGATTACATGATCAATTAGGATGCGTCAATGGTCCCAGTCAATGTACTTCAATCAAATTACCTATCGATTACATGATCAATTAGGATGCGTCAATGGTCCCAGTCAATGTACTTCAATCAAATTACCTATCGATCTCCGTCCATCGATTGACAATGGCATCCATCGCTTCCTACATGATCAATTAGATGCATCAATGAGTACCATTGACAATATTAGTGACAATATTATTGACCGTGTCCGAGCCACTTTAGGTCTAACAGACTATATATATGTTTTTTTCTATACTAATAGAGTTAAATATGTCTCAACCTATGTATCAGTATTTCTTATTCCTGTTATTTAACTGCCAGAAGTAGGTATATCTAGATTATCTCATAGCATAGGTGACCTTACAGATTATGACAAATTGGAATTCCAAATAATTAATACAATTTAGGACATAGGTACTCTGTAGTTGCATTAGTATTTAAAATCGAATAGATTTGCGTGACCATCAAATCTTTCTCGTACTAAACCGCAAGAAATGTCATGTCTGTCTTCATTACTTGATTTATACCTACTCTAATCATGCAAATTAACATAGAAGTTCATGTTTACAAACCGGAAGATTTAATATACCGTTTTTCGTATTAGATATGGAATCTTACAATAAGGTAGTGTGTAGTTATATATTAGTTATATATTATATTATCATTATTTATATAACAGCTTAAAATTTAAAAATATACCGCAATGAAAATAATATAATATAAAAATTATTTTCACTTGTAATCTCCCTAGTGATTGAATCATTTCCGGAAATTTATCCGAGGGCACGAATATTTTGAGAATTATCCCGAGAATAATTCAAACTTAAAAATAAAAATAATTACCTACCTAATAATTTAAAAGTTCAGTTTTCACTCATATTTATTCCCCACTAAAACGAGATGAATTATTGCTTTAGTTTCAAAACTAGGTTCTTAAATTTAGATACCTACTATAATTTGTAACTGTTCACAAATAATATATGGATTAAATAAAATTTGGAATATAATAAATTTATTTTTAAAAACAATGAATATTAACACATTACTTTGTGCACCAAATATGTTTTTTGTGTCGACAAATAACTTTAAATTCGAAAGCTACTCTGTTGTTCTGCGTCATGATTGTAACATTTAAAATGACAGAAAAATTTCGAGTGTAATTTTGTGGCAAGTTGTAGGAGGATGAATATTTCCGGAAATTTTTTGCGTTGCCATGGTAATGATTCAAAATGAAAGTGTGTGATTGGTTAGAAAAAGTGGGGTGCACTTGTAATCTCCCTAGTGATTGAATTATTTCTGGAAATTTATCTTAGGGCGCAAATATTTTGAAAATTATCCCGAGTCGCAGACGAGGGATAATTTATCATCCTATACATAATTTTACATCCTATACATAATCATCCTATACATTGACTAATGTTTTTAAAGAATGCAAAAATATACAAACTCCAAATAATAATTATTTTAATTTTTTTTCTGTCTCGAGAAACGCTGGGTTATAGAAGAAATACGCATAGGTACTAGAACCTTATCCTGTATGGGTAAAATTAAGTTTGGAAATAAATGAGACTATAAATAATACTAAAACTCTGAATAGGTAATACGATATTTTTTAATATTAATATTGTCATATTTATTTTCAGCAATGAAATATTTTTCGAAAATTAAACCACTGCCTTCATATAGTTATTTTTATCAAATATTTTATTACACAGAAACACAATGAACACTTGAAAGATATCTACTTACTGTATATCATATCATATACCTAACTCTTAATTACCTATATACATAAACTTACCGAGTATAAAATGATTTAAAATTCACAGGCACTAATTTATCAATAATTCTTGAGTTGTTTATATCATATAATATATGGATACATCATGCCATCTCTAATATACTCGTAGGAGTATTCATAGGTCGAGAGGAATTAAAAAATATAACTAATTGGAATACGTTCAGGTGTACAGTTAGTTTAAAATAGGCAAAGTAGATTAGATAACATTATATCAGTAGAAATGTTTACAAAAATGTTAATATTAAATAACCAATTCACCTAAATGTAAAAACTTTAAACATATTTATTTTTACAGGTATTAATTCAAATAGAAAATATTTCATTAGAAAGGGGGTTAGAAAGTATATGCATCTCCATCATAACTAAAAATAAACGGCAAGTAGTAGTAAATAGTTTTCTGCTAATTATTATAATTTTGTACCAGAAACAAAACACCTATTATTCGATTAATAGAGGTTGACTACAGAATATAAACAATTTTGAAGTCTAACCATATTGAAAAAAAGAAAATAATTACAATCAAAATTGTCCAATTTTCCAGGCTAATCTTCCATCTAATTTTTCAGGCACATACAGTGCCCATCTAAAGTCCGCTCCTCTTTCTAACTTTTGAACAGTGGCGGCTAGTCATAATGGGCACAAGGGCACGTGCCCTATGCGTAAGCACATAAGACTTGTGAATGTTGTGATATTTTATAAACTTTTATAATTATTATAATTTGGTGGATTTTTTTATTAATTTTTCATCATGAACATTGAATCATTTGGTGCATACATATCCGTCTAGCGTCTAGACCTTCACGCTTCACCGTCTATGTAATCCGTGTGTCCACTGGGCTGGGCACGGCCGCTGTGTGCCTGTTCTTTTTTCTTTTCTATTTGCATGCGCAAGAAAAGGATACACAGCTTCTATTTTTCCAGCGCGTCTTTTATAATGCGTTCTGTTACGTCATTGAATGGGCGCTGCCCCGTCGACCAGACGGTACAGAGTACAGATACTTTTCAATCAGTTACAGGGGAGGCAGTTAGATTCCATTACTGTTAGAAATAATTTAGACTCGTTTACAGCTGCTATACAATGTCTAAGAAATAATACAGAAGAATTAATAAATAATGCTGATATTTTAACAGAACATTCCGAGGAACATTCTGTGGATAATTTATGAAAAAAGAGAAAAGTATTTTTGCTCTACGAATTTCTAATTTTTAATTTTAAGGTGTTTGACCTTGAAAAATACAAAATTTTCGCCTGCGGCGCATTTTTTTCCCCTGTGCCCCCCATTCCCAAATTTCACCAGCCGCCACGCTTTTGAACTAATTGTATTAGGGATTTCGGACAAAATACAGGGTGAATCGTGTAAAATGTATTATTTTTTGCCGATAAATTCATTTTCCTAGATTAAAAAATGCCGAAACAAGCGCTGTCAAAAAAAATTGTTTAAATGATAAGGTGTTGCATATCAAACGGTCTCTGCAATCAATTCTCTGCATACTAGCTACCTAGTCTTTTAAAAATTGAAATTGGTTCATCCGTTAAACGTTTCTGTGAGTAAGGTTATAAATGAATAAAAAGCAGTCAAATTTAACGGTTTAATAAAGAAAACATTTATTTTAGACGCGCACTGTATATATCACTAACCGGCAGAATTTTCCGTTCGAGCCAATAAAGAATCTTAGCAATCTAGTGGCAATCGATTCACTGTATGTTTTGTTCTTTTTTTGCAAACGGTGCCTTGAAAGATAGTCATATATTTTTCTTATTATTCGCCTTGTTTTGTCCTGTCGCTATAAAAATTACAGTAGTCATCCGAAATCGTTTTAGAAGAATGTAGAAAAAACATGCGGTACAAAAATCGTTTTTTTGTCAAATCCCGGCCTTAATTTCTGAAAATCTTCCTGTATTCTTACATAAAAAGTGTAACGACAAAATTATCTTATCCCAAATACCTAGTTAAACATTTTTTCCACGGTCGGGAGTAGAAATCAGTTTCTATGACATTAAAATTGAAACAGAAGTAGTCAATTATTCCCAAGGGAGTATAATGCTCCCAAGGGAGTTTACATTATGGAGAACGTTTTTCATGCAAAAAAAGAGGTAACATTGAAATTATTTATTGACATTTAAATTAAATGTAACATTTGTACAATTTTCAAAATTAATATTAGAAGGAATATTACTTTCGCTTACATTTAAAGTTTTTGTGATTGCGCTAGTGGTGGTACTAAAACGTGATTAGCAATTTTGGTCTTATTTTCAATGGAGTTCTCGACATAACCCTCAGCGACTGTCGTTGATTTCCAACCAGCATGACGCTTTATTGTCGTGATATCCACACCAGCATCTGCCAGTAATGTCGCTGAAGATCTTCGTAAGCAGTGACCAGTATAACATGCAGCATCAGGTAATTTTAAATACGAAGCTACTACACTAGGAATTTTTCCGATGGTATTCTTGCCAACTGGCTGCGAACTACATTTTCCTGCTTTGTAGTACAAAAAAAGGCGCTTATGCTTGACGTAGGGAGAACGAAGGGACAGGTATTTTCGATACAATTCAAGCATATTTCCCACATCGGTAATCACAAAGGTTCGTGGAATCTTTGTCTTAGTGTTTGGAATTTTTACAATCAAGGATGAGCCTACATCCTCAATATCATCTACAGTTAAATTGACTAGTTCATCAGTTCGACAAGCTCCGGCAATCCCCAGAATTAATACAACCTATAAAAAATCAAAATACTAAATAATTGAAATACCTAACAACAAAAGTAATCTTACCTTAATCATTAAGAATTCTTTGTCATCTGCAGTTGATAGAAAACGGTCGATTTCACCCTTTGTCAATATTTTCGATTTTTTCGCTTGATATCCGTCACCGGTTCTTTTCAAAAATGCGATCAGTTTGGGGAATTTGCTTATATCTATGTTGTCGTAAATTATCAAGCATGACTTAACCATAGAATATTGCGCCCATAATGTGGAAGACTTGTAATTCTTTGCATTTTCACTGAAGTATGCCAACAAAAGATTCTCGCTGTATACTTGAATATTTTTCTCGGCGCACCACGTTTTGAACCGATTGTAAGCTATATCGTATAAAGATCTTGACTTCGTAGGTAACAAATTGCTTATTGCAATATTTGCAGCCTCCACAATCTCTTCCGACTCACAATTATTCATTGTGCACTAAACAAACTGTAAACTAAACCAAACTAACATCTTAATTTGACGATTCTTTTTGTTTGTTTATTTTGTAGTTATGACAATAACTCAACGACTACTAAATAAATGCTCAAATCCGAATACAATAATTCTGGTGCTACTTACTTCATAATAACAAAATATGTGTTTTTAAGTTAATGAGACCGTGGAAAAAATAGTATATACCATTCGGGAGAAATGCTATTTTGTCCTCGGTGCATTGTAGCCCTCTGGCTTCGCCCTCGGGCTTCAAATTGCACCTCTGCCAAAATAACGCATTTCTGTCTCTTATAGTATAATATACTATTAAAATAGCGTAAAAGTAGGTATATAGTGGTTAATTAATTACAGAAAAAAGTAATATAAAATTTTACAGTTCGGTGGTAAAACCGCATTTTTTCAATGATTTCTAAACTATTTAAAATTACACACTTCCTGAACCATTACTTATCATGATAAATTTGTCTAGGGCAGACATAACTTCCAATTATTTAAATATTTTGCAATTTTTCAATAAATTATCATGTATATAGGTACCTACCTACTTGTGCTAATCTGCATAAATTATTCTTTGACAAATCCACTGGTTTATGAGCTGATAAAGGATACTGGAGTTGTTTGTATGATAGATATGAGAAATTAATGTCTTTGTGTAAACATGCCCAAAGTCGTAGCATGAGAAGGAGGATGTTGGAAAAAATTATTAGATATTGACTGTAACAATTTATTTGGAGTATATTATTATCTAAAATATTTTCTTTTAGGTAACTGGTTAACTATTATATTATCTAACAAAAATTATCTTAACAAGATAAGACATGTTTAAAAGTTTTTGGGAAACGGTTTCAGTTTTGTATGTATTTATAACGTCAACAGTCCTTTAAGATGTCTTTGGGTGAAGGAAGTATGATAAAAGAGTAACAACGTTTTCCCTAGTAAACCTAAGTGAAAAATATAAAATATAAACATAATACATTCTAAATTGAAGGTACTTAATTGTTTACCTAAATATTTGACGGTATAGGGTATCATCGTTGTAGAGTCTTCTAACAGTAAATTTTATTTCTACGTAATTGAGCCTTTTTTTAAATAATCACTTTGTAGCATGGTGAAGCTATGATATCAACTTCGCTAATGACTGAGCAAATACTTCAGTTGTTGTTAAAATCGAAGTATCTACCAGTAAAAAGTAGATACTTTAGGTCGTAGTACATGCTACGAGTACTATAATGTTTAGGAGAATGCTATTATTTTTAGCAGTTCCGTAAAAATTGAGGGAGTAACTTCGATCTACTTCGTTTCAAAGCAAATACTACGTAGAATACCTATACTAATACTTGTAGTAGTAGAAGGTACATACTTCGTTTTTATTCATAACACATTAATTGTAGGCGAATTTTATTTTTTTCCTATACAAGTTGACGTATAATTGACAGTTACTCCACTTTAAAGTTAAAGTGGATCGATTTTCGACTCTCACTTATAATCAGCAGCTGAATAAAATTAATCATTATTTAATGTTAGCTGAGAATTCGATATCAATCAGCAACGGGTGTAAGGAAATATACAAGGTGTCCATGTGTAAAATATCACATTTTAACTGTTTATAACTCGAGAACGAAAAGAGCTATCGACATGAGGATTTCACTGAATTTCTTAGATTTTCTTAAGGTTTTTCCTGTCATTGTTGCCAATTCTCAAATGTTTTCAGAAATTATCTGAAAAATATGGTCTATTTAAATCTAAAATTATGAGCTTTGTTTTAAAGGAACAACATCTATCTGTTACATGTCCATCTGAAAGGCTGATTATCGAAAATGTATACATTGTTGCCATTCCGACTGTATTTTAAGACGATATAATTTTTTTACGAAACCATGTCAGAAGGTCTTTCTAAAAAAATTACAATAATAAAAATATTTGTATGGTTTGGAGTAGAGAAAATCCAACTATAATAGGTAATCTAAGAAATTTGATGAAGACAGGAAACTCATAATTCTTTTACTTCTTTAGTTATAAGCCATTATAATGTGTTATTTTTTAGAAAGGCGTTTTGATATGGTTTCGTAAAAGAATTAATATCTCCTTAAAATATTGCCTGAATGGCAACAATGTATGTATTTTTTCACAAGAAAAGAATCAGGTTTTCGGATGGATTTAACAGAAAAGTAAGTATTGTTCCATTTAAAGGGAGCTCATAACTTAAGACTGAAATAAGCCCATTTTTTTTTTCAATAATATCTAACAATTAATAATTTACAACATTTAATGGCAGGAAAAACTATCAGAAAATCTAAGGAGTTCAGTGAAGACTGCATATCGATAGCTCTTTTCGTTCCCGAGTTATAAACTGCTAAAATGTGATACTTTATAGATGAATACCCTGTATTACACAACCACATTATGTTTCATTGATATGAATATGTATATTACCTTAAAACTTAGTTTTCAGCATGATAATTAACATAAAATATCACGTTCTCGGAAAATAGTATTTTTCCTTCAACACGTGTCCTGTTGGTAAGTTTATTTATTGTAAATATGCATCCTTAACATATTTACGTAAATATACAGGGCGGCCCATTAATTTCTACTATTGCGTGATATCCAGCTGGTATTCCAGCTTTTTTGCTTAGAGACTGTGCGGCTATATTTTCTACTCCCCTCAAAATATTATTTAATAGAATTTTACAATCATGTACTTTTCCAACTATATGGAAGTTATTTAAATAATTCCAATATTTAAAAAAGGCGAAAAGACAAATATTTGCAATTATAGGCCTATTGTAATTATTAACAACTTTGCTAAATGTCTTGAGATGTTACTATCTGAAATAATATTTGTTCATACGAGGCACATGATAACTGACTTCCAGCATGGATTTTTTCGAGGTAGATCGACAGTAACAAATCTACTTTGTGTAACAGAATTCATTTCATCTGCCATCGATGAAGGGTTCCAAACTGACGTTTTATATACGGATTTCTCTAAAGCCTTCGATAGGGTTGATCATGGTATACTATTAAGGAAATTAGGTTCTTTCGGTTTCTCCTCCTCCTTCATCCTTCTTCTAAAGTCATATCTTTGCAATAGAGTTCAGTGTGTGGTGTATCGTGGTTATAAGTCTAGCGAGGTATTTGCTACATCTGGTGTTCCACAGGGTTCGATTCTTGGGCCTCTTTTATTTACACTATTTATTAATGACATAGTTAGTCGGTTAACAGTTAAATGTCTACTATATGCCGATGATTTGAAGATTTTTACTAGAATCTCAAATTCACAGGACTGCGAACATTTGCAGCAGAATTTGAATATTATTAATGAATGGTGCATACTAAATAATCTACACTTGAATACAGAGAAATGTAATGTTATGTCGTTTTCTACAAAACTAAACACCATAAATTTCAATTATTCTATTGTTAATAACATCATTTCAAGACCTGAAACCTTTTGTGACCTTGGTGTTACATTTGACAGAAAGTTAAGTTTTAATAAACATATGGTAAACACAACTGCCAAGGCGTATAAAACTCTTGGATATGTTATTAGGAACACGCGCAATTTTACAAATGAAACTTGTCTTAAAACATTGTATATTTCTCTAGTTCGTTCTAAAGCTGAATATGCCTCAATTATATGGTCTCCTAATTATTTAATTTATATTGACAGTCTTGAGAGAGTCCAGCGCAGTTTTCTTAAACTTGCTGCCTTTCGTTCAGATGGAGTATATCCACCTATTGGTTTTCCTCATTCTCAACTTCTCGATAGATTTTCGCTTATTCTGTTAATAGAAAGACGTAACATTGCCTGCCTAATTTTTCTTTTTAAATTACTTCATAACCATATTAACTGCGCTGAAATTGTAAGCATGCTTAACTTCCATGTTCCCAGAACGGCCTCGCGCCATTCAAATTTATTTTATTTGCCAACTCCACGGACAAACATCAGAAAATTTTCTCCTTTAAGCAACATCTGTAACATTTATAATAATTCGTCCTTCGATATTTTTTCTTGTTCCCTTTCTTTTATAAAAAGGTTAAATTTGTAACCGTTTCTTTTAATTCAATGTTGGCCTTATTTTCTTTTCTTACTCATTATTTCCTATACTTGTGTAATATTGTAATCTTATTTGATAGGTTTTGTTAATCTTTTGTTTTAGTGGTTAGTGTTATTTCTTTGTGTATTATGTTGATTATGTTAATTATGTTATATTATAATTTTGTTATATTATTGTAGGTAAACTTATTTTCCCATTCTAGTACTGGGCCGTTAGGCCTGTTGAATGGTGTATTACAATGAATAAATAAATAAATAAATAAATAAATATCGCTCATACAAAATTTTAAATTTAGTAACGTATGCATGTATATTTTTCGATAGGTATCTATCTATTTGGTCTTTTCTGAAGAATTTCTATTTCAATACTTGTATAGATTTGATCGATTATGAGATATAAATAATTGCCTTTGTTTGTAACGTAGGGTATATCAGTTTCTATTAATACTTTGAAGAAAATTCAAATGGCACGTTTTCTCAATATAGTTTAAATAAAGAAAAAAATCCGGCACTTGGTATGTTTGTTATTCAAGTCAAAAATCATATTAATTTTTTAGCAATTCTGTAAACAATAACTAGGTTACACATACACAGAAAATGCCTTTCAATGAGGAACACGAGGGGCACCATTAAATCAAGTACCTCATTAGTGACTAGTTTACTCAAAATTTTAAATCTGTATTTGGTGGAATACTATCCTTCGAAAATGACGACAAATTAAGGATGAATGTCTGCTTACATAACTAAAAATAATCCAAGCACAATATTTTTTTCATTGATATTCCTTTTAGGAATTTCAAACCTTTTTTAACTGTAGCATTTCTTGTCAAATTTGTAAATGTATGTTTTTGTACTAAGGAACCTCATATTCAAAGTTTAACAGTATTCCTACACATTATTAAATTGAGATTTAATTAATAATTATAAATATAGAAAAAAATAATTATTAATTATTATTTAATTTCTTTTGAATTTTATTATAATGGGTAATTATTTTATTTAGACAATTCAAAATATGATTTTTAATATTATACAATTGCGTAAAAACTGAAGAACCACCGATGTAATTGAGTTGATTTATCAAACATTTATTTTATTGCATTTTGTACAGTGGTTTTTAGGGGCAAACTTTAGAAGTTTACCTTGATACTATACTTTGAATATTTAATTTGAGTACTTGTGGTGTCCTATTTTTTATTATTTTACAGATATTATAATCCCAAAAAGAACTACACAATGAATCATGAAAATTAACCACAATAAGTTACAAATATTAGATTAAGTGAAATATTTTTTGGCCTTCTAACAAATTTGCTTTTGATGATATACCTACTTTACTAACCTAATTACTGTGAACATGATGTTGCAAATTCTGTATTCGGCTCATTATAATCACTTCAGGTAACGAACTAGACACTAAACTATGAAATAAACTATCTATACGCAAAGGAATTTAAAATAAATAAAAAACAGTAGTAGTTATTCAAAGCTCGTATGGTGGAATATATACCGTTAAATATCCAAAACGACACTTCTAAAAGTAATTCATAGGTAATTAGAATAATGTTCGACTTTTTTCCAATCCTGCCTTCGTCGTTTGTTTTGTCTAATATGGAGCTGCACGAAGATGTTGAAATGAAACTGTTTTTGTAAAACCGTTATTTGCAAATTGTTGCTTTTCAACGTCAACAGCTTAAGCAAACAACTAAATTTGACTTACTACATTCTTTAAATCTTCTTCACCTAATGTCTCATAAACGTATAACGTATTATAGGCAAGAAGAGAATTTAATATTACAGTTTAAATACTTACACATCTATCAGATTTACCATTTTCAACATTTATAGTAACTAAATTATCATTTAATTTTTTGGAATATATACCTATATATATAATAATTTTCTATAAACATGTCATGCTCTTCATCTCTCTTACTAACGTGAAGAACAAGGGCAAAAGCAAAACATTTATGTTTTTAAATAAGTAGACATTTTCTAAACAAATTTTAACGCATTTGTATCTCCTAAAATAAGCCATTTTGATAGAGAGCATGTTTATATAAACTTTTTTTAAAGTGGTCCAAGGAATCGCATCCTGAATGTAGTACATATGTGCGTGCATTAGCAAATACTCCTTTGAAACATGGTCATCGTTATAAATATTGAAATGTTTAATATTGTTGGTCAAATACATTTTAATTTTCATTGCATTCATATGCCCCCTAAATTAAATTCAGTGAACACTGACGTAGTTTTCCACATAACACCAAAACACTATGGGTATTGCACTCAACGCGCGTTTCGTCAACCAAGTTGGCATCATCTGAAGGTGATTATAACTGGTGTTTAGGTGTTAGGTGATAGTGTTTTGGTGTTATGTGGAAAATTACGTCAGTGTTAGCTTCACACCAAAGGTTCCAACCCCCTTCAAGATAAATTCAGTGAAGTTTTACTTAAAAATAATACTTTCAGATACTAATTTTACAGAAAATTAAAATCAGATCTTTCAAAAACGCACATTAAAAAAGAAATTGAAACTTTTATGCTGGAAAGAAATATCTAGAATAAATGAAAATTTGTTATTAAACAATGCAAAATACTTTAGCCTCAACAACTTAACCTTTGAAGTACCTACCTAGCTAATAGCTAGGTAGGTACTTCAAAAATCAATCGAATATTGAACTTCTAAAAAATATATATTATTAAAATTAATTAATTTTGTTTGATATGCATTGATATTTTGTGCGCTTTTAAAATACCTTGTTCAAAATTCAAAAATTTAAAACTAATAATTAAAAACTTTTTGTTAATCAAAATCCTATGCGTTTATACGCAAAATTTTACAACTGCTGAACTATTTGGAATAACATATTGTTTTTTACTGTTTCTATCAAGTACTTCCCAGTTCTTTTGTATTAGAATTTTTTTATTAAACTTCATGCATTAATATTATCAGTATTGATTTAGTGTTTTTTGATAAATCTCAAAATATTTTAAGACTGTTTTGTCAACAAGTGACTTGTTAGCTCTATGCCATGTCCAAAACGGATTATTTGTGTACATGGAATTTGAAAATTTTGAAACGCTCTAAAGTAAAGTTTACGTTAGAAGATGCGGTAGTGAACTAGATGAAATATAATTGATAGACTTTTCATTGAAAATTGAACCACATCAGTAGTATATGCCCAAAAAGCAGTTATTAATTATTGAATTTCTTTATCAACCGCAGTTACATTTAAATAAACATTGACAGTTACTAACCTTCTAAGATATCCCAGTCGTAATGGGCTATAAAGTCATACCAAATAATCGATTAGCGCAAATTTACCCTTGCCAATCACTCAGAGATTCTTGAGAGTCACACATTCACATAACCACCACCAACACCGTCTCGATCGACTACCATGAATACCATGTACCATGCAGCACCTGATGGGTCCCAATGACGTCAGTCAGTAACTTCTGGTAACGGTACTTAGGAACGGTGCTGGCCGCAGTCGTACCTAAAGGTAGATACTTGACACGAACGACTGGTACTCCTTATTTGTGGAGTGGTGGCAATCCCGTAAATACTACATCGGGGAGGTACCCTTGAACACAAAAGTAGTGAAACTTGTTTGCTTTCGTAGAAATGCGCCAGTATTAGAAAAAGTCTTGGAAGGAGTAAAGTCGATGACTCCAATTATTGTTTTAATTTCAGGAAACATCTGAATATGTCAAGTGGAACATGTAACGTTACCTAAGTATTCATTCTATAACATACTTATTGTCTATTATTTGAAAAATGATAATTAAAAGATACAGTATAATGAAATTTATTTGTGAAATGGAACGTTGAATTTAATTAATAAGGTTTTCCAGATTTTCCTTATTTTCGTACTGAATGGTAGTTAAAGTTATAAAATTGTAAGTCGTTCCTGGCTATAGATACCTACTGAGTATTGTACTGTTCTTTTTCATTGGATACTTTGCCATGCTTCTAAAAATATAAAAAAGGATCAGTTAGGTATTTTTTTAATATATATTTTTTTAGTCTAACAAATTATTTTTGATTAATCAAACATGGATTTTAAAAACCACCCCAAGCTGGCCCTTTTAGCACAGGGATTTATTTCTTCTACTTTAAGAAGAATGCTGACTATCCAATAAAATAGAGGAATATTAAAGTTAATACATAGGAAATAGTGAAGTAGGTACTTTATTCTTTGGTTTTATTTCACTTACTTAAGATAATCGTAGTTTAGTATTATACTTATGATGACGAGGAAGAGAAATTATGTTTCTCGTTCTGAACCTGCTTTCAATACATCTTGAAGGTTATTCTGTTCAATTTTGATATAAGTACCTTCCTAAAAGGCTGCTGCAGTGCAGCTTATAAGATAGATAGTCTCCTTCTGTAGTATAGTATATTCATAGGTATAAGAGATTGATTTAATGATTGAAGATAGTACACATACAACATGAAATTCAAAATGGGTTTTACTGTCCAGGCGGGGACGTGGTGACTTAAGTGAAGACGTGGTGAACGGACGAAGACAGTACAGCTTCATCCTGGAAATGAAAATCGAAGAAAACACTTATCATTTATCTATAAATGGTAAAGGGACTAGCTTCCGCCGTATCGCTGGATCTTATTCTTATAGTGAGGTGAACAAAATGATTGGGATTAGTTGGAAAAATTGTGTTTCACGTATTAAAACTGATAAACATTCATACATTAATAGCGCAAATACTACACAGAAAGATTTATTATTAATATAAATGATAAAAATAATAGTAAAACGAATAAACTTTATCGATAGGTATATATAACTGATATAAGTATAACATTTCTTTTAGTATACCTAATTTCCTGTCATATTTTTTCCCACTAGTTAGATAAATATAAATAAATTCATCAAATACAGATCCAATGCGGATCTGTCTAGATCACCTCTTTGTTTTTATGACCTGGTAGCAATTCGAGGAAGGTAAAATTCTCATCAGTCGTTAAATCAACCTGTTTATCTATGAATACCACCATGCAGAAGACTGTGGATAGGTAAAACTATTTACATACCCACAGGATTTACCTTATGATAAAGATGATCTTTTTTAATGGAACACCCTGTATCTTTTTTCATTTTTAGTTAAGACGTTGCTTTACGAATACATTGATATAGAATTTCATGAGTATATTTACAATAATAAGAAAAATATGATCAAAATTGTGTGCCATAAGAGTAATGGACACATTGGCACACAACCCAATTTATGTTCTCTTTCCTACACACTACGCTTATGGCACAGTGTTTTGATCATATCCTCCTTATTATTGTGGATAGACCCTGCAACTGCTATATCAGTGTTTTCCTGAAGGAACGTGCTAACCAAAAATGAAAAAATATACAGGGTGCCACACTAAAAAAAGAACAACTTTGTTTTTCCATGACTTTTTGACTGATCCCCTGTATACTTAATGTTTCTTTATTATAATAGATTTTAAAAACCTTAAAACTTAACATTTTTTGCTAGCTATCTTTAGGAAATAATCGACCGTTTCCATACATATCAGGGACCCTGTTACACTGTAGATCAAGGAGAATGAGTAGATATAAAGAAAACTTGGTAGGTATAAAGAAAAAAAATACGTATTTATCATAAAACACTATATAGGTAATTTTTCATAATATATGTGATAACTAAGCATTGTATTAATGAGTACAATTAAGAAAAGTGATTCCACAAGAATTGGCGCTCAAAAATTATTGATCAAAGAAAATGTTAAAAAACCAAGACAAATATAAAAAGCAAAGAAAAAACTGGAGCAAAAATAAGCTAAGATCCTGCCCTTTATAACTTGTTAAACCAATACTAATTGTTTTGTCTGTGAAGATTATTTTAGTTTTTATTATAATTTTTTAAATATTATTTTTACTCACTCTTCTGTTGTACGTGTAGCTACTATTTTATTTTTAATTTTTAAATGTCTAATTTTTAAAGTCTTTTTGAAGAAGAGGAGATTACTGTTGATCTACAAATACCATTCTTGACGGAATTACAATCATCCATCATCATTAAATTAAAATAAAGGAAATAGCTCTTTTTAGTTGTACATTTTTAATTTCACACGTTTGTTTTGTTCGTAGGTATATTCAGCAATAAAAGATGGACATTACTTATTAAAATAATATATATCTTACTCTGTTTTTGTAACTAAATGTCTATAAATAAATATGTAAATAAAGGAAACGTATTTTCATTTACTTTTATTTGGTTTTCTCTTTTTTGAATAATTTATCACAGAAAATATTATTTTCTGTGTGAGTGTTCAATCAACCAAACTATTATTTTATGTAAAAATGAGTTAACGACCTAATAATTTCTCCCATAATTTTTATGTTCACACACTTACCTAATTATATTGGTATAGATACCTGACCAATAAATACTTGACCATATTCACATGGTATTTGACATGCATAATTTAACACCAGATATGATGAAGTTTATCAAATAACTAACTTCAAATCTATCAGGTACCTACTTATTCCTGAAATATATAGGATAGCGATGATTAATCTCGAATTTTTCTCTGTTTATTACTTCTTGTAGTGCGTCCAAGTTTTATAAATTATTCTCCTAAGAAAATCCTCGAAAATTGTTCTCTTTCAAGGTATTTTGAATACCATTGCCTTTAGCCTTATGTTCACGCTTTTTCCTATTTTTCCAATTAATTTACTCATTTTTCACTCTTTGTCATTTTCTTTGTGAATATTCTACAACTTCTTTTTATACAAAGTCACTACATACTTATTTACACGTTAGTTATTTACTTATTACTTTATCGGGATTTCCATGACTTCATACTGACCTACTTACCTTTTTGATACTCATGCTCGCACACATATCCAAACGGTTCAAGAATTTTAACAGTGCTTCTCGTCTTGCCCAATATAATCTGGTACAGTTATTCGTGGTATTCTGAAACGCTGCTTCTTTAAAAATAACATATACAGGGCCGTCATACGTATTCATTGGAAACGCTTGTTTATATTTTTCGACTATAGTGCGAACAAGAATTAAGCAAAGTGCAATGACCGGAAAAAGAGTAGATCTGTGTTGTCACATTTATTTCTAAAGTATTCTTATTTAAAACAGGAAACTTTAACGTCCCTTATCCCTATTGTACTTTATTAGAGCGAACACAATGTTTAATTTATCTTTTACTTAATAATATCACCGAACATAAACAAAAACTTTGTTTATGTTCGGTGATAATATCAAGGAATTTCCGAGTATGTGGCAACTGCGAACGCCGTAAAGTTGACAACAAGCTGTTCATCCTTATTTAACATACATATTCTTGCATTTACGCTTTCTTTTTTTCTGAACTTCAACGACGATGATTGGTCGAATCATGAACCAATGGGAACCAACAAGCGAGTGTGCTTGAGGTACTAGGGAAACAGTGGCGTGATATTGGGTTATTTCGCGCGCGTTTCTTAACGGTAAAAATTTGTGGTAAAATTATCAGTGTATTTATTCTTTGTGTAAGTGTTTATACTTATTTGTGTTAGTTCAAAAATTGGAAATGCATATACTAGATTAAGTACTCTATAGAATAGTATACGAGTATATATTAACTGAAATGTGCCCAATGGTAAAACAGAATACGCACGCCCATGCTTCACCGCATTTTTACCAGATCGGCGAGGTCATTCCACTTTGCTTAATTCTGGTTCGCACTTTAGGTTCTTCTCAAGGACATTTAAATAAAGTTAGATACGGTATCTATCGATTAATTATTTGTTTACGAAAATAGCAATACGCTATAGTGTATGTCTACTAATAAATACCTTTTAGCAAACAATGCTTTTACGACACAGGTGAAATACCTGTGTCGTAGGTATCTTGGAAGCATGAAATCCTTCGAAGAATTTCGGTCAAATTAAAGTGATTAAGGTGTGTTCCGTTTGAATATTTTCAGATATTTTTATTTTTTTATGGGCATGTTCTATTTAAAAAAAATCTACTTCACTTGGCTTGAAGTTAATGAAATTTGTTAAACAAACTGTTAAGGTACAGCTAGAAACCTTAGATATTCAACAACTTTTCATATGAATATCTATTATTATTATTATAAATATAATTTTTTTAGAGAAATATTTAATTTTGTTAGGTAGGGAATTTTACAAATATTTAAAAAAATATATTTTTTCAAAAAGGCTGAGAATTCGTATAGAGAAGTTTTATGAAAGTCATACTGAAATAATGCGTAGAAACCAGAAATGCAGTAATATACAGAGTGTTCAATTTAAAATAAGAATAAAGTTAACGGCAACTTCCAGTATACTTAACTGAAAGTGTCAGAGGACCTCATTATTTTATTTGAGGAAAGCACACTCAAAAACCCCAGTGTCCAAATTTTCACTGTTTAAATTTAAGTAATCCCTGATATACAGGGTGTCCCATCGAAAAGTATCACATTTCGTCGTCTTATATCTCGAAAACTAAAAGAGATATCGGGATGCGGTTTAGACAGAACGACTTTTTGTAAGTTTTTTTTGGCACTGTTGCCAAATCTCCAAATATATTGGCAAATTTTTTATGGAATACGCTCCCCTTTGGAGTAAAATTACTTGCTTATATTAAACGGAACACCCTGTATATTTGCCATAATCAGAAAGCCTAATCACTCCACGTTTAAAAAAGGTATGCATTGTTTACATTATTTTGAGAATTGGGGCCACAAAATTAAATTTGTTAGAAGTACTCTTATTTGGGTTATTACGAATGAAAAAATACCTCATTTTTTGTAAAGCTATTTTTAAGTTTTTGTACACTTATTTTAAATAAAATACCCTGTATATTTTACCATTTTAAAATCTCTGATCAAACTTGATGTGGAACTTGACTGTATTTGCTTTTTAAATGAAAAAAGGTAAGGAGAAAAGAATAATTCTTTAATAATCGGTAGGAACGATTTTTGTTAACAATAACAACAAAGCACAGTAACAGTAATTAAAATAAAGATATAAATAAAAATTACTTGAGTAAGTTAGAAAACAATATGTTGGAAGTGCCCACCATTTACTTTATACATTTGTGCATCCTTAGTAGTAAATGATCAAAAGTGTGTGATTCTTCTAATGTGAACATATCTATACTTCAAATATCTGACACAACTGACAATCAGTTTATTATTGTACTTGTTTTTCATGGCTACTGTGGAAACGAAGACCAGCTTCACAAACTGTTCAAGTAAGAGGTGCTCCTATTAAACTGAATTTTGTGGCTGCAATTCTCAAGATAATGTAAACAATGCATATCTTTTTGAAAAGTAGAGTGATTAGGCTTTCTGATTATGATAAAATATACATGGTGTTCTATTTAATGTAAGCAAGTAATTTTACTCCAAAGAGGAGCGTGTTCCATAAAAAATTTACCAATATATTTGGAGATTTGGCAACAGTGTCAAAAAAACTTACAAAAATCCTAAGTCGTTCTGTCCAAACCGCATCCCAATATCTCTGTTAGTTTTCGAGATATAAGGCGACGAAATGTGACCCCCTATTCTAATGGGTCGCCACCATGAAATACCCTGTATATAGGTACTTATATTAAAGAACACAATGAAGCCGTGTTGTGACTTTTAGACTCTTCGAAAAATTCATTATTGGACAGAATTTTTTCGGTTTTGTGGTGGACAGTGTAATTAAAAATATAAGTAACTTTAATGTTAAATTTGAATGAGCAAGCGTGAATATTTTAAATGTGATGTTGAATTGATGTTAATGATGAGTAAGATTTAAATATGTGTTTCAAAGATAAAAACAAATTTACAATAAAGTTAATTACGCAGCTCATGTTCTCATCTTACACTTGAAAATGTGACTACAAATTTCTATCTCACACTTAGATTTGTATACAATTATGCAATAAGCCTTTCGATTTTGTCTGGAGACCCCGCATGAAGGATAATTTCCAAGATAAGATAAGGGGACTGTGGTCAAGTGCAAAAAATATATGTCAGGTGTTGTCTAAAGTCATAGGCTCCGTTTGATAAGGGGGTCTGACCTCAAGTTTACTGACTAGGCTTTGCCGCGTACGGATGACATGCAAAATATTTTTAATACCAAACAATAAATAATTAATATTTGGTAACAGATTTATGTTACATTGATTGCATACAGGGTGTTCCAAAATTAGTTCAAAAAATCTCGGAACAAATGCTATAGTTTGTTTATTGTTCCATTAACTGTTCATTATTATTATTTTTTTAATTAATTGTTACCTATTTATTATTAATTATTTGTTACTTCTTCTTTTATTTCAAAAACTAATTATGCCAGCACTGACTTTTTTGACGCATATTATTGGTCATCAAATAACGCAATTTTGTTCCAATTTAACCTAGACTATATCTAACGGTTTCCAAGATACCAATGTTGTTGCATCTAATTTAAAACACTGTATAAATAATTAATATTTTTGTCATATTGCCACTGGAGAATAGAGTATTGTGACCCTTTTCGAAGATTGAGTGTTTTTGAAAATTAGCCGGTCTTAATTATAAAGATTTCAAAAAATGAAAAAATAACAATGTAGGTATTTTACTTATAGATAAACACTTAATTTGGCCTTGTAATTCTTGATTGATTTGTATAGCAGAAAATAGCATGTCACAGATTTTTTTGACTTTGGTGCTTGTAGTATTTCAAAGTAGTAAGTAGTAGTTATTTCAAAGTCGTTAAATTTTCAAAAATATCCCATACCTTTGAAATTGTGAAATATACCTACCTCAAACCGGTTTTGATCATTAGAATCATCTATATACGCACGCATGTTGAAGAATTGCATCTTTTGGAATTACTTCTTTATTTGTAAAGATAAATATCTAAGATAACTAAAATATCACATCTACATCTGTCTATATATGGACGGAATACAGTCTACAATGTTTAATAAATGAATAGTATTAAAGTAGCTATATTGTGTATAATGTGTAGCAAAAAGGCACTATACAATGATATTCGTTTCTATATGATTGATATAACTATTACTATTTGCGTAATATATAATAGGTACTAATACTAATACTATACGTAATATAATACTATAATATATTCACAATTTAAATAATAGTGTAAAATAAATAAAGTATTATAAAATATAAGTAAAATATAAATAATAAATATAGGTATTTTACGTGTCAAAGAAAGATACCTATTATTAAACAATATATAAATACTGAATTTGTTTCTTTCGCATGTATAGGTGCATCCCTATTTGTGTTTTGTATTCAATCAAGACCTATAGTTGCCGCAGTAGCCTAATAGTAATAATAAGTCAAATTTGAAATCGTACCTAATTTCCTCAAGTACCATATTTAAATTTTTGAATGTTCAAATTCTTAAAATAAATGTTAAAAGTATTACGAAGAAATACACTGAGAAAAGTTCTTCCAGAGGGCACCAAAGCGAGTCAAATTGAGTATTGAGGTCAGGATATATATGAGCTGGACGATCAAATAGAAGGCAGCTTTTATACCTAATATCTTTCTTCGTTTGACAATCAAAACCATTTGAAAGTTTTGACTTCAATATTTCGGAGGCAAGAGCTCGAAATTGTAAAGTCTACTTGAGTATTTTATTGTGCATTTCAAGTTTACGTGTAATCTATCTCTAGAGCATTGTTTAAGGTTAATAGCGATATAGGATTTCGATATAGAAGTTGGAATTGTACTTTTACTGAAATTTGCTAGTTCAGCCTCGTTTCCTATTCCTCTTTGACTTCGAGGCATAAGACAGTGACGCTTACCTTCCACTTCAGTTCAGTTAGGTATTTGCCTTTAATTTCTCCAGATCGATAATTACCCTTTTACGTTTAACCCATTAACTTATCTTTTTTCCAGCAAAATTGCATTTTTAACTTGACTTTTACCCTTGGAATAATGACCAGAATAAATAAATATGGAGCTAAAACGATTGATCTAGACGTCAAATGCCATCAAGGTTTCAATGGTGAGACTCAATTATCTAAATATATCAAGATTCAAGTAGGTCAAGACGTAAAATCAGCAAAATATAACTAATGCAGACCATCCAGCTTTATATATAGGTATATTTTTTTGTAAGGAAAACCCATCAGATGCGCGACTAAACTCATTGTCAGGTTAAGCCTAGTTGTAGTAGTGACAACAACTAGGCTTAACCTATTTTTTCTTGATACTTTTGCAGACCCACTCCATGCCTTCTCGCACTCCTACTCCCTGGAAAGCCGTGCAAGCTTGGATCTGCCAAGCTCTGTCCTTTATAGTTGGCAGGCCTAAAGTTTGGGCCAACTCTGCAGCAGTAAGAGAATCAGGAAGATCTTGCTTGTTGGCGTATACTAAAAGTGGCACGTCTTGAAGTTTGTCATCGCTGAGGAGTTCGTAGAGTTCGATGCCAGTTTCCTCTAGCCGTTTCTTGTCCGCGGAATCGACAACATATATCTGTGAATAATAGAAAATGTACAATGCTTCTTGTTATCATAAAAAATTATGGAATATATACGTACGTTAAAAAAATTATCCGCGCTATTATGCCTATAGCTATATACAGAGCTGTTAAATGCAAATAAAATTGTTTGAGGGAAATGTATTTTAGTACCTACAAATATGATTATTATATTCGATTTAAAAAAAGTGGGTAATATTATGTTAAAAAATATATAATTATTCAGAAACATTTATTTTTATAATAATAATAATAATAATAATAATAATAATAATAATAATAATAATAATAATAATAATAATAATAATAATAATAATAATATAATAACAATAATGAAAATGCAGGGGTCGGAGCATTTCTATTTAAGGCAGCACGACGAGCAGCTGATGAACTCAGTCTCATCTTCGACGTTGATCGGAGAAACCCAGACTGTCACAGAGTTGGAACCCGTTCAGTTGAAAGCCCAAGTTAAAGCTGCAGAAGGCAGCAATCTTCTGCAGCTGCATAACGATAAGCCATTGCAGGGTCTCTTCTATAAGAGTTTTGAAGACCATGGCTTATCCGAAAGGCTGACCTTTGCTTTGACCTTTTTAAGGTCAGCGGGGCTTAAGTCGGCCGGCGTCCGAGGGATTCATAATGGCTTGCCAGGATGGTGTATTTAACACCCTCGTCTATCGAAGCCGTGTCATGGGTATGGAGGTCCCTGATTTCAACTGCAGGCCCTGCCATAGGGCGCAGGGGACAATTATTCATCTGCTTTCCGCTTGTCCTGCAGTCTCGGCCTATATCCATAGACATAATACGGCAATGCGGCGTTACGGGTGCTTTACTATCTACGCGGCACTCATACGATAGACGAAACACCAGTGCTGCCATACGCTCTAGGGGATATTGAGCCCGTTGTGGGGAATTAGAAATGCTGAATTTATTGTAACTACTCATTTCTCAGGCTCAGACAGATTCGAGCCAATAAGCCTGATGTAGTCCTCCAAGACCACCACCTCAAGACAATATTTCTCATCGAGTTCTCAATATTTCTCTCTCGAGTTGGTCTCGGCTCCTGCCGAGACCAACATTGTTTTGAAGGAGGAGGAGGAACGGACGAAATATCGAGACCTTTTCTTCGAACTCAGACTCCATCCATACTGTGAAGCTTGTGGTACTGATAATAGGAGTCTTCGGTGGAGCAAGAGATACACGCTTTCGGAACTGAAGATATTACCTGCATGCGGAAATTCGACAGATTTTCTAGCTTGAAGAATGCAGAAGGCGGTCATTCTGGGTTTATTACGTCTATTCAGGGCACACGATTCCCGGACTCAGTAGTTATTCACTCCACGGACGTGGGGAATAGCTACTGATGACCACCAGCGACCGACCCTAAGAATCGGAGCCAGGGAACCGATCAATTGGATTTAAACAAAAAAGCCATTAATACATTTACGGTTTCCGCGCTAACAGGTATACATTTGGTGTGATAAAATGGTCAGCAATGAATATAGAAAACCTAAATAGCTACATTATAAATAGTATAATATCTCCATCCCTCATTCTAATCACAAGAATTACCCGAAAGTCTGATAATTGTGTGGGAGAGAGCGCGGCATATTATTATCCAATAGCACCCCAGGAACGACCTACGCTGCGTAAATTCAGTGTTGGAATGAGGGAATCCTGGAAAACCTCATTAATTAGGTATGGGACCTATAATCAGGACTTAAGGGAATCAGAACATCGCATTATAGGTACTGTAATAGAAAGTAATATCGTGCGTAATATATAGAAAACTACAAAGTTACAATATATCAAAAAATAAATAGGTAGGTATTTGTAGTAAATATATTAAAATATAAATATTCAAGCTTCCGTTATTTAGGTTTAACGGTTTTGAGAGGTAGTAATCCGAATCGAATTGAGATATGATATATGTTCTATGGAAAAGTGTCGTTTTTGTATGTTTTATGTTAGATCAATGCTCAGAAAATATTATGAAAAATATATACAAGTGGGCAAGTTTCAGATTAGAGCAAGAATAAGAGTAAGTTTATTAATTTAAATTAATAAGTTGTTTGAGCAACAATATAAGTACATTTGGAACTTACCTATAGAATTATTAGTTAATTTGTAATGATAAATAAAAATTTATTGTGTTTCAGTTTTGTCAATTTTATTTCAGATAGCTTCAATTCATCTTCAATTGTATCTTGATAGTTTCTATATCATTTGTAAACCCTAATTAATATACTGGAAATATTATTGTAAACCATAATATATTCAATTTCAGAAAGGATCAATAACATTTTATTCGTCAATTATTGTATACGTATAGTAGGACTCTAAATTTTATTGAATTCATCTGGAAAAGGTGTAGACAATAAATCTATTTTGTCATTCTGAAGTAGCAGCCTCTCCGCGGAATTAGGCAAAATAATGGATTTGACCTTTTAGTAGATATATCATTGGAGAATACAGAATAATATTCTTACCAAAACATCTGTGTTCTCAAAATAATTCTTCCAATATGGTCTAATTTTCCTTTGTCCACCGATATCCCAAACATTTAATTTAAACCCATCAGTTATGACCGATTTGATATTAAATCCTGCGGTAGGTGTTATATGGGTAATATCTTCTGAGGCCAAGGTCTTCAGAATTGTAGTTTTTCCAGCGTTATCCAGTCCCAGAAGTAATAATCGAAGTTCTCTTTCAGGGGCAGCCCGTAACTTCCTTAAAATGGACAGCAGACCCTACAATTTAAATTTAATTTTTAGTATGTTGGCTGTACATACCTGGTGGCCTGGTGGAATTCTTCAACACTAATGCACAGTGTGACTCCTTTACCTGTTCTGTGGTGTGACTATTGCATAAACAAGGATAATAAAACTGAAGGCGTTTAGGAACTAATGTATAAAATAATAATGCAATCTTTGAAATGATAGTAATGTAGATTACAGAATTACAGATAAATATTTGGTAGGTAGATTGGATTATGATTAAATATATTAAGAAGTTAGGGTATAATCAGCTTAGGGTATTTATTAAAATCCTTGTTTAAAATGAATACGTTGAACATATTATGTAGTTGGCCATCCTGTTTCTGTTGTTCTTATTTGTAGTTAGTTTCTATGGTGATTGTGTTGACAGTTATCAAAAATGTCACTGTATTTCCATTTCCAATAATTTTAAATTAATTTTTTTTTACCATTTACCGAACAGTTCTTCCTCATTCTTATTCATCTAATCACTTACCATCTTTAACTGTTGTTGTACAGTCGCACTTATTTTAAATGTATAAAATTGTAGTAAAAAACATCGAAAAATACGGTAATACAGTGCGATGTCTGTGTGACTTATCACTTAATGCAGTACACTAAAGTCGACACAAATCTTATCTGAAATAATCAATACCTACCTACCTAATATGAAAATTCTTTGTAATGGATTTAATTTATATGGTCAATTGGATACACCTGAACCTTTGCTTGAAAAATTCATAACAGTTTTTGGAGGTTATATTGTTGAAGATCTTTGCATTAATCACTCATTTTCTGTTTTAAAGATAGATAAAAACTATAAAATAATCTGCAATAATTATAAGAAGCATACCGTATCTTGTGGAAAAATTATGAAAATATGTTCCAATAATGAAAGAATTATATTATTAAATGATACCGGAAAACTAATCAAAATTGACATAACAGATGTAAATACACCTTGTGAAATATCAAATTCTGAATTTCCTAATGAAATGATTGTTGACATAAGTTGTGGTTCAAAATTGACAATAGCATATTCAGATAAAGGAAGTTTGTACAATATTCCTCATAAATTAAATTTTAAAAATGAAGATATCGTAAACATACAATGTGGTAGAGAACATTGCTTATTATTGGATAAATCGGGCAATGTTTATACTTTTGGGAGAGGAAGGTAGACACATACATTTTAGTATCAATAGCCAAAGAAATTGTATAAATCAGTGTTTTAGCCGTGGTCAACTAGGGCATGGTCAATTAGAAGAAGAATTGGAGCCAAGGCAAGTTGAGGCTCTAGGAGGCATTAAGATAATTCAAATAGCAGCGGGTGGCTGGCACTCTTGTGCATTAAGTAATGATGGAGATTTATATAGCTGGGGATGGAATGGTAACGGACAACTTGGATTAGGCGTGCAAGGGGAAGATGAACAAACTGTAATTTCTGTCATGGCTTCTCCTCATGTTGTCGACTTTCCTGATCCACAGAGAAATGCAGTGAAAGTAGCTTGTGGAAATCGACATAGTATTGTGTTACTTGGTAGGAAGTATGCATATTTTTTTTTAAAATTTAGCTTCTTCAAATTTTTGTTACTCTCAGTAATTAGAAAAATGAAATGAACTTACCTACCTATAATATACATTATAGTTGGGAATGATATATTCAATTTTATTCAATGGTAAAAAAATACTATGCAACTATTTAAGAAGGTACAACTAAAGTAATACCTATCTACATGGCTCTGCTACCGATTTTGAAAAATACCGGAAATATATTTATATATTAAATAATATTACTTAAATATATATTAAATCTGTGAAACCTTTTTCAATAGGTATCATTAGAAAATAGATAAATATAAATACTAAAATTTTGTAATAATTTATTAATAATGAACAATATTAACCAGAGCTAGAACTTTATAATTTAAGTTGCCACTTCTGCCTTGTAAAAAGGAGCGAAGAGGTCAATCAACCAAGCAACTTTGACTAATTTATTTCCATTACTACTATTACGGGTTGAGAATTTTAAATTTAACACTGTTAATTATTTCATACAACAGCTATCAGAGCTAATGCCACTAAAATTAATATGTTACTGCTTTAATTTTCAAAAGTTAGACTACATATATTAACTACATAATTGTTTTCTTGTTGCTCATATGGTGTAAGCAACTAAAATATTTCATTATTTATCATCCAATAAACAGTATAGGTACTAATTTTATTAACACCTATGGTACTGGTAATAGACTTGATTGGTAATACTTTGTGTAGGAAACAATTAAATTAAAATCCAGAAATTATAAAATTATATTCAATGATTTTTACAAGTGTATATGATAGACTTTCTTACTTCGCTGACAACTAATAACTGCCTTCTCGATTCCCCCTATTGGTACCTCGCGACCGTCGGAGTCACCTTATCGTTCGAACGTGATGTTATTCAAAACATTTCTCTGGCTGGAGAGCCAGATATTATTTCCTACATTCGGCCATCCTGAAATCCAGTCTGTCCTCAGACTGCACTAGCTTAAATAAACACTTAAAGGTCGCAACCTTCTAAGCATCGTAACAATTTGAATCTTAGGCAGGTCAGGTTCTATAAGGAAATGCTAAAACTTAGCGTTTGGTGTGAGTACGCAACTCACCTTTTACATACAACATATACAATGTTTTATGACAGCAGTAAGCGTAAGTAAGAGTACGCAACTCTTTCTTATTTATCGTACGTTAATGTAGCGAGAGTACTCAACTCTTCTTTGTGGAACCCAATTTAATGCAGGGAGAGTACGCAACTCTGGCTTGTTTATCATCCTTTAATGTAGCTAGAGTACTCAACTCTTCTTTGTGGAACCCAATTTAATGTAGAGAGAGTACGCAACTCTTTCTTATCTTTCGTCCTTCGAACCACTCTCGAGCATGGCCGCGTAATCGTAGAGCTGCTAGTCGCACCGTATCCTTTTCATCCCAATTGTATCGACGCGCGATTTCATCCACCTTTTTCACCCACTCTTCTATGATATCATCGTCGTAATTAGGGTCATAGACAGGTATTAGTTTTTCATCTCCGATGTGAGGCCTTGCATATGTTAAAACTAGTTCACCGGTCCCGGTCTCACTAGCTTCCCTTCGTACTTGTGCTGGCGTGGAAGTGTCACTAGCTGCACTAGATCTTGGGGTATTTGTATCCCTTGATGACTGTTTCTTTTGTTTTTCACGTAAATCGTCATACTCTCGCAATTGTTTATACTTCTGTTTCCACTTGCTTTCACTGTCCTCTGACGAGTATTTTCTCGACGTAGACGGACGAGGCTCAGGTGTACTCATTGTCTGGCACTAACTATTTGCACGTGGGCACTAAACAACAATAAACAATCCCACTTCTGACTTTGTAGGAAACAATTAAATTAAAATCCAGAAATTATAAAATTATATTCAATGATTTTTACAAGTGTATATGATAGACTTTCTTACTTCGCTGACAACTAATAACTGCCTTCTCGATTCCCCCTATTGGTACCTCGCGACCGTCGGAGTCACCTTATCGTTCGAACGTGATGTTATTCAAAACATTTCTCTGGCTGGAGAGCCAGATATTATTTCCTACATTTGGTAATAAAATATTTCTGGCCCCCAATTTACGTATTACGTTTTACTAATGTATTTTTTATGGATTTATATAGGTACATAGGCCACTTTCCAATTAAGCACCGTGCACTTAAATTACACGTGTCTCGCGTTCCAGTTAGCGCGTACACATGTTCTACAACTGTACCATATGTGTTCTCGAACTGCACCTATGTGCCGGACCAGACACTTGTGAAACCGCGTAACATAACCTCAGAAACAGAAAGAGTGTTCCATTTAAACGAGTACAGTACATGTACTGGAGTGTACGGTACACGTACCTAGGTGCTTATTTGGCATGTGGCCATAGTTTCTCAGCAGAAACTCAAAAGCAAACTCAACCACTTAGTTTTTTTTTGATAAAAAAAAATAATCAGCAGTTTTATATATGTAATTAATTTTACATTTACAAGAAAATTAAAGAACCAGATCTACATTTCAGAAATTGTTTTTATTACTGCAACCAGTTTTATAATTTTAACTTTAATTATCTAGTTGATAGGACATTCAAAAAGACCAAAAATATTTCGATATAAATATTTTCAAGTTGTGATTATAAAATCGACCTTGTCACCTTTTTCTTATAACGTAATTGGTCTTGTAGGTGAGGTAATTTTTCTTTCAAAATCATGAATAGTAATTTTAACAATGTATATCTACTCTTTTTCAGACAATAACCAGTTATTTGGATGTGGATGGAACAAATACAAACAATTGAAAAACGTGGACAAAGAAAACTTTCACTGTTTTACTTACCTCCATGATCTTTCGAATGAGAAAATTGTACAGCTGAAGTGCGGGCCTTGGAACTCGGTAATACTGTATAAATAATTTGAGTTGTCGTAGTATGTCAGATGTTAGTTAAAAATGCCCAATAAAAAAAACACGTCAGTATCCATTGACCTGTCTGTAGCCTATGATTATAGTATTCCCTATCTCGCTTTCATTATTAATTTATGAGAAAATCAATAGTTTGGTTGAAAACTTTATTTTATTGAAACTTCGAGACATGCAATATTGAAAATTTATTTACTGTTGTGTGTGTATATAGGTACATGTAATACTGTTGAAATTGTAATCAATTATCATTATTGGCTATGCTGGATGTGTGGTCTTTATTTATCGAAAGAGCTGATCTTAAAATTAAAAAATTTTTGATCAAGCGTATGAAATAACAGGTCCCTGAGGAGCTATAATGAAATTATTAAACACAGACCGACTATCTGAGCATGTTTTGTAGGCAAAGTGATATGAAATAAACAGGTTAAATAAAACAACAAAGAACATTTTAATGTAGTCCACAGTATAATAAATACTGGTATACTTCAGAATTACATTATAAATATACAATGTGTATGGTATTTTTTTGTATTTTTGTGGTTTTAAAATATTTTCTGAAAATAACAATTTCCCACAAAGCAATTGTTCAAACATCTAACTTTATAATAAAACATGATTTACAAGTCACAGATATTTTACGAACAAGAATATGTTGCATTTTAGGGAAAACGTTGGACATTTTTGCCGAATAATATACTAATAGAGATATGGTCCAACATTTTCCATTACATAGTAAAATACAACAGTTTGATATAATATTCACGCTAAAAGGCATTTTAGTCACAATTTTATAATATGAGACATTTACCTACTAGAAATGTATGCAAAATATTTTTAACTTAAACTTTGTGTAATGTCTAAACTAATTTAGAATTTGATTTAATAAATTATTCCTTTAGTTCTTGAGACATTTCGCATACATTTTTAACAGGTTTTTGGCACAAGATTCATTTTACTTTCAGTAAAATGATTGTTGTGCATAAAGAAACTTTTAAATCTAACATATTGTCAAAAAATGGAATATTTAAGTTTTTAAATAAAGCTGTACATATTCAACAAACTTTTCATATAACACCTAGATTTATACTTGAAAATTGCACCACAAAATACTATACAAAAAGTTTGTTAAATTATAAAATAATTGTTAAAAACTTTTAGATATTATGTTTTGATATTTCAGATATGAATTAGTATATTTTTTGGTCCCAGTGTATAATATTAACGGAAATGGTTTGGTTTTTGGGTTATGGCATATTTTAAAATGATGTATTAAAGGGATATTATTAAACAGCTTTTTAGAATCTAAACCAAATATTTTGCGTACTCTTAAAAGTCTTTTTCAGTCTTTATCGATTTACTACCGATCACATTTTTTACGAATTTTATATAAATTTTTCTACCAATTTTAAGCACATTTTTTATAAGACTAGAAAAATTAAAAATTTTAAATAAATCACACACCGAGCACAGGTACAAAATTTAAATTAATTTTACTTAAGTGAGAAGACACTTTTTGGTGTTGAGTGCTTTAAGTTTCTCTAATTAATTTTATAGCTTAATTAATTTAAACTAGACTACTGTTTTGATATTAAATAAACTTTAAAAATTTAACACTCTAATTTAAATTAGGCTCTTAATAGTATCATATTCGGAAACTGAAAAACAAAAGCAGACTGATGTGATAAAATAATCCATCAACATATTTTAAAGTACCAAATGAAATCTAGCTCAAAGCAATCTTTATTAGTTAAACTCTAAAATAGTGCAGTTTTAAAAGGGTATGCTTTAAAATTTATTACTGAAAATTTTTATATAGAGTGAGTTACTAATATCCTATATGTTTTACGAATATCATGAGACTTCCTGAACTATTTAACGTTAACAACGATAACCAATGAATATCTAATCTAATGTACAATGTACATCATAATATGATAAAGAATCCAACATTCTTTCTTTACATTTTTGTGTATTTTTCCACACTTGTGTTGAAAGCAACAAAACAAGTAGTAAAAAGAATTGTAAAAGTTATATGGTGTCAATTTTGGTACATTAAGATATTCGAATTATCATGCTTTTTCATGAAGCTCACTTATTACTCAAATAATTTTAAAAGAATGCAGTATATTCTTTTTTTAGGTTATATATATAAAATGTTTCGAGAAAAATGTAGTCTTATGCCCCAAAAAAAGTTTTAGAATATGAAATTCAGCTTTAAGCATTTTTATTTGTTTAATTAAAACAAAGTTAATATAATAATATCTATATTTATAAGTTAAATCCTGTTAATCCAAAAATTTTATTTGTAAAAAAATATTTTGTGGTTAGATTATGTTTGTAACTGTGTGGGTCGAAAACTAGACTGTGACTGTATGGTCATCATTCATTGGTGTTTATTAGTTTTATAATACACTGATTTTATTATTTTATCAAATCGATCCTCTAAAAATAGCAAATGAAAAGTTGCAAATATTGTTATTGAAATTTTGTAACTGTTTTGAAATATGCCACGATAATCCTGTAGTTTGAACCTGTTAGTTGCTACCACATTGAAGACAAGCTCTCTGGGGTTCCCTAAATTTAAGCTATGCATACTATTACATACTAAGTAAAGATTCTTATTCTACATTAGTTAAGTGCCATCACCTTGTTATTAGTGTTTCATTTACAAAACTCTATATAGTGGATATTAAACCTAACCTTGTACTGTAAGTGTCAAAGTTTGACATATAGTAACTACCAACTATTAAGTATACACTCTGTATGTCAAAAAATCTACTATTGGGTGACAATGTGTCGTTTCCTTTTGTGAATGAAGTGAGCGGGTCAATGAAAAAGGCAGACACATTAATATTTGAAAGAATTATGTAGCGTTTGCATTTAGTACCTACTTTTATTTAATTTGGTCCAAATTTTAATTTCACTGCTTTTGTATGGTAAAATGAAAAATCGTTTAGAATTAAAAACTAGTTTGATATGCTTCTTTAAGAGAATTAGAATTTTATTTTATATAAAAAAGACATCCTGATATTTTTACCTATTATAATTATTCGGGTTTTAGGTATAGGGTAGTTGAATATGTTATTCCATTCTCTATTTAAAAAATTAAATTTTAACTGGAATAATTAACTGGATTGTATAGAGAAGATATATTTTTTGCAGCAAAATATAATTTTTCTCATTTTATAAAGATTTAGATAAATATTTACAAATAGTTTTAAACCATTTTAAAACATGTTTGACTTATTTCAACTTAAAATAATTATAACAAAATGTGTATCTTTTTTCCTGGGTGTTACAAAGATATTAGGTATAAATAAAATCATAAATATCATAGATATAAATATCATAATAAATAAGATCATAATGTTACGAGAAGATCATAACAGATAATTTATTCTTCTTTAATGCACATAAAAAAATCTTATCTAATTTTCAAAATATCATTTCCTGATTTTGTTCTGACTTAATTTTGCATTTTATTTCTACAGTTAAATACATTAAATATTAATTATTGTAAATGAGGTCATGACATATAGCAAGTATTAAATTGAAGATTTCGGAAACTAAATTATTTTCAATATTGAAATTGAGCACATAATTTTTTACTATACAATCTAAGAAATAAAATTTGGAGTATCTTAATTTTTTGTATGTTTAAACATTACAGTTTAACAATTCATGTATTTAAAAACTTAGTATTTCTAATATTTTGGTAGATATTAATTAGTGTTATTTGTTATTGGTGAATTAATAAGTTGTGCACTTAGAGATCTTTAAGATCATGCTGATTATTAGTATATATTGGTCCTTGTATCTTCGGATATCATTACAATACTTATTAATATAAGGCATACATGCTTTATACATTAATATTATATGCACCCTGTAAGGATTTGATATATACATGAAATGTTTGCAAATATGTAATGATAATCATGTTCCTCTTTCAGATATTTGTAGGATACTAAAATTTGTACGAAGGTGCAGGGAAAACGACGAAAAAATGCACCCAAGGAAATGCCTACGGATATTGCAACATAAAAACGTAACACAATGCTACATAAAATCTTGACTTTATGTAAACTCGCTTTGTCTTCAATGTGGTTAAATGTGGGGAATTGTATGTACTATTGTTTATTATGGTTGCTGAAAAAAAATCTGTCCACAAACAAACTAAAATGACTTGCTTAGAGGTTTCAACGTCTTATTTGTTTATCAGCAGGCACACAACATTTAAGTGTGCTGAAAAATTCTATATACACGATATTAAAGCAAAACTTAAGTAATAAATCTTATTATACTACGCAACTAAAAATTAATTAACAAATACACTGATATAAAAATCATTAAAATTATGTGTATGTAAAAAAATATGTAGGAATAAAAACTATAGAAGTCTTATAGTTGTGAAAGAAGCTAAATATGGAATGATACATCTAAATCTAATAAATAAGACCTTGGTCCATTACTTTTAAAAACAGAAATACTGACTTTGGGGTGCAAAACAGGGAAAACAAAATACGAAAATCATAGGTATTACTTAATCTGTTAACCAGAATAGTCCATTTTAATAAAGCCTAACAAATAACCTAAATAACATGAAAAATAATACATATACAACACAAATACGATAAAAATTATAAGTAGAACATAAATAAAGAGATAAATGATTTGTTAAATCATACTAAAATGAACTACTGTATAGAAAAATCTCAAAAACCTTTAAGGAAAAAATACAACAACATTCAAATGAATATATTACTTTTAAAATAAGAACTACCGTTGTATTGAATACAAGGGCATAATAACAATTTAAGAACACAATTGTTTTTTGTATTATATAAAACTGCTTTATAAGCAACATGCAACTTATTTAGAGATTTTTTTATGTACTCAAAAAATATTATTTTTACGCGTATACTTTTAAGGTTACTTTTACACTGTTAACTTTTACATTTGTTTGGACCGCGTTCGTAAAAGAGGCAAAAAAGTATTAAAAAACTGTGTCTTTATAACAAATTATCACATTAAAATTAATGTAGAAGTTCAATACACTATTTAAAAAAATTGCACAGAATCGGTGGCACACTTGCATTATGTTTGGTTTAATTTCGCACGAAATCACAATTTAGTACATCTTACACTACAAGCCAAAACATATTTTTCACATACTGACTTCAGAAGCATCCCTAACCTTTTCAATTTGAACATAAGAATTTGGCGAGTAGGTTTCGGAGGTATTTTGAAAGTGAGGTTATAAATATAAGCAGGCTAGATTTGCCTCTGATGGTCAAGTATCGAACTGTATTGTTGCATTGCAAGCGCAAAAGTGAGACACACAAACATTTAAAACAGTGTTTTTAAAACCTTAGAACTACAAGAACTGGGAAGCTCACAGCTTCAAAATTAGTATTTTCTTTTAGAAAAATGCATTCCAATGATCTAAATGGCCACAGGCCGAGATCACAAATCTGTTAATAATTCATTTATTTCAACTCTAATTGTTGCGAATAAAAAATCTGGCACATATATGGTTGGAATGTTTTATTTTGACTGCACAACTGAATTTTTGCAGGTTCATTTTGATTTTCGCTTTATCTTAAACTACTCTTTGTCTCAGCTGCATGGAAATTCAGTGGCGCCCTCAAACGATATGTATGAAAAGCATACCATTTTATATACAACATACTGCATTATTTGGTCCAACTTAAATATGTGTTTACTGTAAAATCTGGTTTGGTTTGATGTCGCCAACTCACGACAAACATCATTCAAGTAAGTTTTCTAAAAAGAGTTGCAAACTAAAAATATTTTGTATAAAACCTACAGCAGAATGAACTACAATTTGCTTTGTAACTTGGGAATGTAAAGAGACCTCTAGTGATATTTGATATTTAAATTATAGGTAACAGGTACTTTATATTAGAATGCTACAAGTGAATCCAAAATAAAACAAAATAAAAATGAAGGCTACCTAATGTTTCTTCAAACTAATGTATATAATATATTCTATTTATTCAAATAAATTTCATTTTTGAATTTTAAATTTCAAAACAACTGGATATAAAAATTGTGGTAGTAATGCCAAAATGCTTTTAAATTTCAGATGAAACTTTATATTTTTGTCTTATGAAAAAATATTGTAGTTATTTTATCTTAAATAAATAAAATTTTAATTAAATCATATACAGTTCAGAAAACACTCGTACCAATATCCCAATCCACTTTTGTCGATATTACCATATCAAATAGATTGCTGCACAGGTTATGTTTTTTAAGGTAATCAGGTTAGGACTGTGTATATATATATATAAGCCGTGCAGTTACAATTTAGCCATTTTTAGTTATATTTATATAATATAATATTTTGGTATATTTTTAATTTATAATTTATTTTTATACAGAGAAATTTTAATGAATTTTTAATGTGTACTAAAGCTCGGCATTTTTAGTACCTAACGTTCAAATACTGTGCTGTTTTTTTTAATTAAATTTGGGAAGAATTTGAGTCAACTTTTAGAAAATGATGTTTGTCTGGTTGGCATACATTTTTTTAACTGTCGGTATCGGTTTGGTTTTGGTTGGTTGTAATTATCTGACGGTTGTTGAAAGGGGAATGAAGCATCTTTAAACTCTACCTGGAGTCAATCTTTTTTCTCTCAAACAAAATAGCTTCCATTTTCAAATATATAATATATTTAATATATCTTATATACTACTTAATATTGATGTAAATATATATGTATGTATATACCATCTAATTGCACTTCATTGTTATATGAAAAAAGAAAAAATATCACTTGGAAAACCGATGGTAATGGTAAATTTTCACAATCAATTTTCCAACGACTCATTATAATTCAAATATTTATATCAATTAACTACCTCTAATTGTTTAATTTTATATAATAATATTTAAGATATTTTTAGAGAAAATATACATCAAAAATTTTGATTAAATCACAGATAGATATAATTTTTTCAATTGTGGGATACTCCCAAGGGTTTTCGATATATATATAACCATTCTCCTCCATCAAAGCAGTTTAGAATGCATGAACATGTATGCATCGTGTGATTTTTTATACAGTTTGAGGTATATGCGACGTCGAAGACACATAGAGAATACATTTATGATAAGTAAGTAGTTTTTTCGTACATGCCAAATACATCGAACAATAAACATTTATCAAATTGGAATAGCCAAACACAATCTTTACCAAACTTCTATTCATTGTTGGAAAAATTGCCATAAAAATTATATCCATCGGATAATTTTTCTTAGTAGTTGTATCGTTAGTTTAGATAAATACAGCCTGGTCCTTAATTTAGCACATGATGAAGTTTGAGTACGCAACTTCTTATATAATTTTAGATGAAAAATTTTCTATAACTGCTCGAAAAATGTTGCCCTCGATAGGATAAGTTGCGAAGTAAAATTCTTTTTGTTTTTTAAATCATACATAAGCACAGTGTTAGTTTGTTCTGATACCTGTGCAAGGGTACTACCAATAATAATATAGAATATTGTTCAGGGTAATAATTTTCAGAAGAAAATCAAAAACTTTGTGTCCGTTTTATGGGTTTAATATGTTTATATTGCCCATAGAAATCGTTTTACTTAAAACTAGCTATTGTTTGTAACTAGTTGCAGTTTGGGGAATGCAAATTTTATCAAAAATTGTTTAGAATTCTTGGGTTATTGAATCTTTGAATTTATTTTTCAATCTTAATGCATCCTAAAAAAATATGTCCATTAAAAAAAAAAGAAAATGTATAAGAAATATTTTTGATTGATTTAATAATTTTCAGGCAATATTTCAAGTTGAATAATACTAGGAGTAGTAACATTAACCTTTTGGAAAATTAAAACTATTGGAATGTTTTTTATGTTGACTGGCATTTGGCCATTCCACGGAATGGTAGTGTTTTTAATGAGTATACTTTTAGAGTCGAGAACACCTAATATACAGGTCACTGCTTTGATGCGTACCAAATACTATGCTAGAAATCAATAAAAAAACGATAATAAATAATTATCAACAAACACCGTCATATCGAGCTCGTTTTTTGTTTCACTTACAACCACGTGTGCCTCCAACATGGAAACACATTATCTACTAATAACGTACACATCTTCAGTATAAAATTCTTCCACTTACGATAGGTACCAACATTTCTGGCTGATGTCAGTCTTGAGGCGCGTCGTTATCTGAGGCACTGCTGGGTGCACTTTCGTTCATGCCATTGTGATCCATGTCAGGCAGGGCCTCCCGAAAGCGCACCAACATCTCTGGTTTTAGGTTCTCTGGCTTGACCAGGTCTTGTTTTAAGTAAATCCGGGGTTGTTTGCGCTCTTCTTCTGTCACCTTCCTCTCACTCGATGTATTGGAATCGTTCGAGAGCTCTATTGTATGGACTTCGGAGCTGTCTTTGTCGTACCGTGAAGAGGAATCATCGTCATTGTTTTCCTCTTGCGAAGCAACCCCTACAAGTACGATAAAGTTTTTTTTAATTTTTCAACAACAGTCTTTGGTATATTGAAAAGAAACAAATGACATCAAATCTGAAAATACGATATGCAAGATGATTAATTATAAGTCAAAAAATGAGTTGCCCTTGTTTAGTCTCACAGTATACTCTTATCATTAATAAATACACAGATTTGAAAAACGAATTCACTGTAGGTGATTCGATTCACTGTAACGATTCACCGTAACTGTTGTAAAAATATATTTTGATATGTATTAGAAAACAGTAGCTACTAATGCAATTTGAAAATATTGACAAGATATTCCGAAACAACTACGATTCTTTGTCTGAATTAACAAAAAATATTTCAGTTTTTCTGTTACACTACAATTAAAAATACTACAAAGATAGAAATAGAAGTTAATTATGGAAATGTTATCTACTAATAGAAAGTTAATTTCATTTTTAACTATTTTTCTATATATCTTTACTTCTACAATCAAAACTACCTACCTGTTGCAAAATTCAGAGGACTAGATCCTTTTCTATAGGACTCATCGCCTGAACTATTTGCTTCTGTCATGGCCGGTTTCGACAGAGGCGTGAGCCTGCTGTTTCGACACAGTTGATCTAAGAGCGCTTTATTGGACATATTCTCAGGTGCGAGGTTCTTCTCTTCCTTGGGTGACTTTTCTTCACAGCTGGGCACACCAGTTTCCAAACTGGACCTTATAATCCCATCCAAGAAAGATCCATTTGAGCCAGTACCTTCCAAGAGCGATTCCGCCATTTGTCGGGCATTTTTCGCCAGAGCAGGCGTGAGGTTTCCAGGAGTAGTCTGAGTGGAACTCCCAAGGGACCTCGAGGACTCCTCTTGTAGCTTCTGCATCATCTGGGAGGCGAAAAACTCAGGATTCGGGGTAGAGAACTGGGGTGTTGGATTTCTCGCAGCATACTCCAAGGGGGAAATGTGCGGGAAACCTGGATGGGGCCAGAAGGGGAACGGCGGGGGAGTGTATCCCGCCAGGGGAGCCATACCGGCCTCGAAGATGGGCAGCTTCATGCCATTGGGCGAGGTTGGCGGGTATTTTTGAGGAGGTTTCATCACAGGCTTCATTTTGTCTTGCGACATACGCAGGTCATTCTGCTTGAGGCTAGCTATCTTTTCATCTACGGGATTGGGCTTTGGATCACGCTTTCTTGGCCTCATCAAGTGTCTCTCTTTGACTTTGTACTCCAGGGTGGAATGGGGAACACCATAGTAGCTTCCTGCTCTATGGACAGACATCTCCCCTCTTTGTACTGCCCTGACTGCTTCTACTAAGCTGTCACGGTCATAGTTTCGGTATTTGCCTCGTTTGGGTCGTGTACCTGTATAAGATAAATATTATGAAGTATAATCTAAATAGCTCATTTAGGTACAAAATAAATTCGTACATTAGTACGCTATCCAAATGCTTGGTAAATCCTAACCGCCAAATGTCCCTAAAACCATACTGTTATTATCTTAGCCACAATTCTTGTCTGTACCAGCACTGAAAACACAGATGGTCTTGCAACATAGATGCATATGACATTAAGGTGGCCCTATTTGGAGCATAAAATTACACTGAATAATACCACCATTGGAAACTGGAAAGTACAGCCTTCAACTTGGTTATTGCTTATAGTATTTATATTGCAAAGATATACTGGTATATTACAAAGATAAAAGTGATATAATTATGTTGTTAAAAAATTATTCAAAAAGTAACTTCATGAGAATACAACTAGAACCTCAAAAATTAATCACTCTATTTAAAATTAAAAATAGGAAAAACAAATATAACCTAATTTCCTAATTTCACATTTTATCAATATTGTAGATGTTTTATAAAGAAGGTAGGTAACTTAAACATAGCCAAAAAAGCCACTTTGCGTAAGTTTTTTATAGATTTAAGTACTCTCTTAATGTAAAATAATAGGTAAGTAGTAACTTTTTCATTTATATATATATTTTTTAATACCTATTAAGAGAAATAAGTTGACACGAGTTCCTTAATGCCCATTCTCATTATCACTATGCAATGCTATGTTTTACACCAAATAATTTATCAGTGTCGATAGATATCAAAGAAAGGCAGATATCTAAGAATTTTTGGTTTTGCTAGCATCCCTGACTTGAATTTAAGATGTTCTTCGTAATTAATGCTGACTAAAACTGCCCTACTCATTGTTGCAACCCCTGTATAACTAGCCTTTTATAAACCAGTACCAATTGATCTTTGGAGTAATATAAAGCGAATTATACCTATAATTCCTTGAAAGAACTTCTTATCTTCCCCTTCTTAAATGTAAACTTTTATAGTTTATAGATGATAATTTATGAATAATAATTGTTGTTTAGACTTATAATTCTCAGGTAATCAGAACATTAAATTTTGCATTGGCAGCTTAACGCATTAAATCCTCAACATCATGTCAAATAGTGCATAGGCTATGACATGCTGTTTATAATTCTTATATAGGTACATCAAAGATGTAGCAGCATCTATTGTATTTAAACAACCCACTATGCCAGCAGGCCAAATACACAGCAATTTTTGAATTAACAAAGGATGTGCAATAATAAAAATACAGATTAGAAATATTTATTTCCATCATCACGTTATCAGAGCTTATAATTTACTGATAATGCTCACCTTTACCTCCAGTAGGGGCCCCTGAACCCGTATTCTGCATTGGTTTAGGAGGCGGTTGGTACTGCCTGCTGATGTCCTGCGTCTTCATCATGGGCATCGCAGTCCCCAGAGGCGGTGTAAACCCACCTCTCTTAAAGTCCATGTCGATGATGGGCCTCCTCTGCTCTAAAGTCTGTTGAAATTTCTGGCTGATGCTTTGAGCTATAACGTCCTTGACGTCTTTGATAATTAGCCCCTTGCTTGGCAACACCGGAGGAGACCCGGACTCGCTAGTTACCGGAGGGGAGGCCATACTACCAGTAGGCTCCTGCACAGAGCTCCTAAACAAGTCGCAACCGTTTTTGCTTGACGTCGGCTTGAAGGACGGAATTTTCAGTATCACATTCGAGGGCGATTCATCTGTTTCCATGTCAGACTCCGATTTGGATTTTTCTATCTTGGTGATTACGGAGTTACTGGGGCTGGGCCTGGTGAACTTTTCGCTGTCACCATTGTTATTCTGCTGGGCTTTCAGAAGATGTTCCTCAGCCATCATACGTTTTACAAACTCTGGAATCACCTGATGCAATACGGACCCCTCAGGTGGTTTCTGATTCGCCAGTAAACTCTGAGATGCCAAGAGTAGATTCTGTATGTAAGGCCCTACTTCACTGTGATCCATTCCAGCCCATACATCCTGTCCCTCTTTTCCTTTCAGGAGAAGATGTTTCAGGGCTTCTGGAGTCTGATCCCTTCCTGCAAACCTGAACAAATCCGCCATGGATAGGAGAGGCCCTTGGAGCGCCTTTTCTACTTCCTTTTCCTCCTCAGCCCCTGATAGCTCTTTCTCGTCATCCATTGCTTCCTCTTCGTCCAACTTGAGAGGCGTGGAACTGTTGAGGTGACTCTCCCTTTCACGTTCCAAGGCAAGTTTGTAGACTTTGTTCCGTAAAGTCGATCTAGGGATCCCGTAGATAACGGCGGCTCGGCGCGTGCCAAGCTTGCCCGATTGAATGTCTCTTAGGGCAGCCTGTAGTTCTTCCTCTGTGTAGGTCCTCCTACCGGCTACTGCGGACATCCTAGGCTTCGCTCTAAAATCAGAACTGAAATTATAGACGCGTGAGGTGTTGTTCGAACCCTTTTTGCCATGAACAAAAAGATAAAACATAAGATTTGAACAAAACTTAATGTAAGATGGAGTCTACGGGGAACAATAGGATACGGAGAATTTCATACAAATATGGAGAATAGAAAATAATGTACAGTCATATTTTTTTATCTTGCAGATTTCGATTTTCTAAAACAGTTCAAGATAATATAATAGATTAACTTGGGATCTCAAAAGAAAACGCAAAATATCACTTTCCATAGATGTTGAAGAAAGAGTACCAAATATTATACGCTTCAACCATGCTATGAATAACAGCCAAAGTTATAAAATACAGTTGATGTTGTATCTAAAATTCATTTGGTGCAAGGCGATATTGACAGTAACCAACTAAATGCATTATCAGCAGTTGGGCAAAGTACTTATTGCTATTGATTGCTAGTAACTGTGAACTTCATATAACAAAAGAACATGGACCAAGACCTTTTTTACGTGCATTTTCCACCTTTCATTTCGTTTGTTTACTACCACTGTGGTCTTTTAGAAAATTAAGTTCCATAAATGTGGTCCATTTTGTATACATACATGAGATTACTCAAATTTTGTCTTATCGGTATTTTTTTTTATTTGTTTGTAATTTCTGCAGTTTCTATTTGGTTTTAGAAAGTTTTTATATACAGTATGTTCCAAATTCGAGTATCTATATTAAAATCTGAGCTTAAATGGGGATAGTTTTAGAGAATTTTATGCTGTTTTCAAATTAGTCATTTGAAAAACAAAAAAATACAAAATTGACGATTAACAACTGACATTATTAAATTTTTACATTATTAATACTGTTTTGAGAGAAATATTCTACATTACTTAATAGAAATTTCAGATCAACTTTTGTTTTTGAGTTATTAACTACAACATGGTTGGGCCGCCTTCTTAGATCAATAGCTGATATTATAAAGCTCCAATCCTTTTTCCAACAATATACCACGTACCCGTAAAAAATTTAAAATAGTTTTTAAAGATTTTTAATACCTTTTCTACATTAATAACATCATCTTTCAAGTTTAGAAAATGGGTGAGTAGGTATTATAAATTTTAGTCTTTAAGGTGGATGAAAATGTTATTTTTGCAATTATTTCATGAAACCGTTGTGCTATGGAACAAAAAACTTTATCATTCCGTCGCTCCCATAATTGCTTTTACAGTGTGAAGGTCAGTGTTTTCGTCAAGTTGTAAAATGACAAACAGTCCTACAAATACTCAAATGAGTAAAATTTGCATATGTTTACAAAATATTTACAATCTCACTGGGATCCTAAACAATCCATTAGATATTTTTGTAACTTTATTCAGATAGACAACAACCTTTAAACATATAGCAAAATTGTTACAAATATTAAATTAGGTGCGTTTTAAAACAAAAGGAAACGTTCATAAAGAAGTCCATATTTACATCCATAATTAACATCTGTGAATAATCGGAGCACCACTACAAAGTCAACACTTTCCAGAATTTTTAAAACCATAAATACCATCGTTATAATCGTCTACTACGGCACAATGCCTTTTCCAAAGTGACTATAATAGGTATAATTGATACAGGAAGAAAAATGAATAGAAGGTCCTGAATTATATAATTTAGTACATAAGTATTATGGTTGGACCAGAAGTGCACCAATTGGGAGGTATAACAAGGAATACGTTATTATTATCAATGTTTATTACAACAATAGTCGTCGTTATTTAAATGCATTAAAAGAGGAAATAGTCGCAATTAAAAGGTCCAGATACCCAACGTTGCAGAATTTCGAAGATTTTAATTTCAACTGATTGGTCGACACACACATTCGTCAAGTTCAGATGCTCCAAGATGTTCATCAGATGATCAAATGTCATCTATCATTCACCTAACAAGAATACATTTTTTTAATGTATTTATTTCTGGTTATGTGTAATATTTAAATATTGTAAGATTTAAAACTATTGTTTCCGTCAGGATCGTGATTGTTTTTTCGTCATGCTTCTCTTCTTTTTGTTTTCAAGAGTTTCTACGTAATTCAACAAATTTGTAAGCATGCTCTATAATTTGTTTTATGTTGTTTATATCGCTCTGGATACAGTACTCTGGAGCTGGTAGATTTTGTTTCAGCATTCTGTTGATATTGTAAATAAATCGTAAACAATTGTAAGGCTCTAATGATAGAATGATAAATAAACAGTACTGAAATCAGCATAAAATTGTCTAAAAATCTCCCCCATTTAAGCTATTTCTTACAAAAATGAAATCAATGTAGAGAATCGAATTTAAGACAAATATTATACAAGTTATCAATTTAGCTATGCATAGTACTGTAAAATTTCAGCTTTCTATGAATATTACCTACTCAATATAGGTTAACAACCAGAATATTATACATTATTTTAGTTGAACACACACGCGTCTCTAAATCAAAGATAAATCACGACAACAAAACCTATGGTGCAATCAAAACTGTTGCATGCAGCAGCTTTTAGATAATGCGATTCTGTCCTTGCCCCAATTCGGGATATTCGTCTCTACGAGAAATGCATTGACATTAATTCCTTACCTAACGACGATTTAGCGCTAGCTAAAATAATTGCCATCATCAATATACTTAAGTAATTTCGATTACATTTAAGATTTATATATTAATATCCCTGCGAAATTATACCTGTCCCTGATTGTTTTATGTGCCTCCTTATTATCTATATATACTTGATGAATAGCCACCTGAAATAACTAAAATATTATAAATATACAGGGTGTTATAGAAATAAATGGCGATATTAAGAAGGCGGGTTATGAACAATCAAAATGTCATATGGAAGAATATAACAAGCAGCCAGTGGTGGGGTTGAACAGGGCAGAGTAAGGTATCACTCCAAAATAGTGTTCTGCTGAATATGCCGAATCCAAGAGTGTGTGTATATCCTTATTGCTATATGCAGCTGTTAATTCTGACTATATTTTCACAAATAAGATAACAAATGGATAAAATGAATGCATTCATGATAGTAACAACCTATTCCAAGAAAAATCACCCCCTCCCTACTACATACTCAATATTTACAGATAATGAGTGCACAAACAATACGTATTTTTTGACCTGCGAAATACTTCTAATATCAAGGTTAAAAAACACCACTCCAGCTATTGACACAATGATAAAAATCCTATTTTTGGTTGTCTGGTAGTGCGCCAAAATAACTCAATAATTGCAAGTGAGATTACAGTATATTTCGTTGTCAAACAAAGCCGTGTAAATAAAATCCTGATAACAGAAAAGTTTACTAACCTATCCCACACAAAAACAAATTACGCTGAATTTCGGAACAGACGATAAACAGCTTAGGCGGCTGTGGAATGAAGTCTGGTGTTTTCATTAGCCCGATACTTGGACGCGTAATTTTGTAATTACAAATTAAGTAGTCAACCGGGCATTTATACCATAACTCGAAGTGCATATATTTTTATTAATAGTAGTGAGAAACTGGGACATACAGTGAATCCCAGAAGTAATGTCTAAGTTCATTTAAAATTCAGCGGTGTGTTCTCTGGAGAGCCAAGAGATTAAATTTAACCGAAAATTTTTAATTTCTGGATAAATCTGAAATTAGCGTCAAACGATAGCTTATGAAAAGTTAAGATAGGAATGTGCAACCGTTTTGCTTGATCTTAAACCGTTTAGATTTTACAGGGTGTCATCGTTGCAAAATGTCAACAATATTCACCTGTCAATATTTCAAAAACAGTTGAAGATAGATAGGTATAGGACAAGGTACATGAAACAAATTTCAAAATTCAAAAATAAAATAAAAAATAGGTGTCGTAAAAAAAACAACAGCAAAAAATAAAGTTGGTGGTCGTAACTTATTTTTGGGTTACCTTGTATACATGATTTTAGTATAAAAGAAACCGCAAAATAAAAATCGACGGGATAAATAAATGAATTTAGACATTACTTCTGGGACTCACTGTATAATTGTCAATTAATCTAGCTATTTCCCGAGTTATTTATTATTTTTTACTTTCTGTTTCTCTTCTACCAAATCCACCAGTCTACGGAACACCAAGACAGGTGTTCCGTAGACGGGTGGATAATGGTGTCATGGGATGAGTTATAAGTTAGACAGGGTCACGACAAATTAAATCGATCTATAAATCAAGAACCAGTAAAGGTAGAATTTTGAAATGTTGCATAACATCAACTGCATAGAAGTCGACATCAACCAAGGATTGTTAACTGTTTACAGGATTGCTCGATCCCTATACTACAATGTAATCCATAATTGTGACGTCATCAAAGATCCAAAGATCTCGAACTTGTAGAAATAGGTACACTTTATACTGTTATTACAAACTTTAATAAATAATAATATTAATAATCATTCAAATACGAAAATTCTCTTGCAAATGTGAAATATAATAAACACAAAATAGGTATATTTTGACAATTCGATTACATATATCTTCGCTGACGTCACAAAGGCGGATGACAAAATTGAGCGATCGAGCAATCCTGTAAACAGTTAACAATCCTTGGACATCAACTGCCTTATTATAAATGGGACTACCTTTTTTATTGGATTATTTAATTCCTTGATAAATTTAAGAGTATTTTTATTAAAAATTTACAATACTTAAAATATATCGTTTTTGAAATATCTAATTTTTTTGAAAAATTTAGAGACAGTTTTAGATACAATATATTTAAAATTTTCATATTAAGTCATGAAAAAAATGTATTACAACCTTAATATAAAATGGCACGGGACCTAGAACTGATGAAAACAACTTGACAATGGTATACAGCGTATTGAAAAAAACATAGATGACAACTGATGCCATAAAACATCAACAACTCTATTTTTTTTAAATATCAACATCCAATTTTTGACTTCCGTTATATTCCCTTGAGACAAATAATGGACTTATGTGCAAAATTTACTATAGCAGGTACCTACTCCAGGTACTCTTTTGTTATTTGCTGCCCTTATCAGTGAAAAACTTTTTTTTGTATTTATAAGCAAATCTGTTATTATCTAATACTTGTGATGACTACTGACAATACTAAAAAAATAGTTTAATGAACCAGCTAGATAATTTTAATTTCAAAATAAAAAAAATATCTCAAAAACAGTATACAATTTAGGTATAAGGAATCCTGAAATGAAAATGATCAAATTCCATTCAAAATTAAGAACTTATAGACTTCCGCTATAACCGGAAGTCACAAGAAGTTAAATTTTATTTAAGAACATTTTTGGTGACACTACCATTTTTTGTGTTAATCGATGGGAATGTAGGACATATTTGATGATGGCTATTTGTATTACGTATGGCTAATTTGCTACCACAATTACGTCTCACTACAGGGCAATAAAGAATTATATACCTATCTTGCTAAATTAAAAAGACAGTCAATCTAAATACCTTTGGACTTGATACTTTAATTTTATTGCCGAGAGTAACGGGCACGACAACAGCTAGGAATTTTAGAAGCTGTAGTTGTTAATCGGGTTTAGAAAGTTTTCAAAATACCCCTAGAAAGATACACCAATGACGCACGTAATGATTTCTAGAAGAAGAAGAAGAAGAAGAAAATATTACCTTCTAAAAATGAGGATTATGATACACTTGAAAATTATTAGTCATTTATTTATACCCTAAATAATTTGTGTACTTTGTTTTTTGTACCTTGCGGTTTTATTCTACAATCGTTATACCTAAACTTACTCATTTGTGGTCGATAAATGAAAAATGAATAAGATAAAGTCGCGATAGTATTTTTGAATTGGAACTTGAGTAAGAATAAAGATATTGATTCATAAAACTCTCCTCAAGAATTGTAGATGAGAAGACACTCTTTTGACATTATTCTGTCCTATTTCGTCAACTTGGAGAAACAAGTTTAGGAACACTTACGATACTGTGGGCAATTTTAGGGAGAAATGCCTAAATAACATTACTGTATCTCCCGTATTTAAGTATGTAGAAAATAGGTGTCAGGAAAATAACCGGAATAACTAAGCTCTGGATTTTCCAAATAGAAAGTTAGAAATTTCCAAATACTTTTTGGCAAATACTAATTTTTCCTTGAGAATTTTATTAGTGCAATAATAATATGGTGTTTCGTATCACTTAATAGCCGATGTTCACATACATAGCATGTAGCACATATTAGGAACATTGTCTACAGGATGTCTATTTAAAAACTAGAAATACTTTGTAAGTATGAACCTAAAAAAGGTATAAAAAATTTCTCAAACCCGTCTCTAGGATATGTGGGGGTAATCAGTATGACCACAAAAATCCAAAACAATCCCTGGGGCTGTAGCCACCTCAACTCAATTTTTTTAAGTGGCAACACCCCCTTTGTGACACCTCATTGGAAAGCTCTTGGAAATTGCTATTTAACAGTACTAGACAAAATACTTCTTAATAGTTTAATTTTTTAATTTTTTATATCTTTTTTAGGTCCATACTTACACAGCATTGCTCGTTTTTAAATAAAAACCCTGTATGGTGAAAAACACAATATTATTATAAGTTTATTCATATACATTTACCACATGAGGCTTGTCGCAAAAGAATAACTTTTTTATGATTATAATAATTCTTCAATCCATAAAGTTACAATCTGATCGTACATCCTAATTCTTGAACTAACTAATCATTTATTGTCAACTTGAATAATTTCTTATCATTATTATAAATTTTAACTATCATCAAGTAGGTTTTATCATCTGCTTCTTTAAAAAATTTCTCTACTTCTGATTTTTTTTAAAATACTAGACTTCCTGGATCTATGTATTTTTCACTGCCAATGTTGTTGTTATCGTTGAGTAAAGACTAGTATACTCTGGATTTTTCTTCAAAATAAACTAGTAGAACTGCCTCAGTGATAACAGTTACTCCCTTTTGATGATTCCAATATTCAAATAAGCGATACGCTTTTTCATATTTTTTATCTTTGGATTTTGTGGGCAATAATGAGTGAATCGCGATTTTTGCTGATTCTTCTATATCATCTTCCATATTTATCGTTGGAAGCAGAAGATTCGGACATTTTTCATAAATCTCTGACACAATAATATAACTTAATAAACAAACTCGTTTTTATATCAACATTCTATCAGGATTCTTGATTCACATTTTCGAAATTCACCATTTTCAATAACAAATTACGATAAATAGTTATTTGAGCTATTTTCAAAACACTATTAAAAAAAAATCATGTGCAACTCGTAGGAAAAGTGTCTTTTCCGCATATGGCGTATTTTTTATCTCGGCTGGCGGCCCGATGCGGAAAAGTCAATTTTCCTAACATATTGCACAAATAGCTATTTCAGAACCCTTTTAGTTTTCCTAAATGAATTTTTGCTTACAAAGAGGTTAAAAAGGTTTTCAGTGTTTGTAAATTTATTTCTTGAAAAATTACAACTACATTGTCACCAAATATTTACTTACTTGTGGCAGCCGGTTTTATTATTGTGGCAAATACATTATTTTTAATAGGACAATTACCTCCAATTCACAAAAATCGCAGCAAGTATGACATCTGTTTTAGAAGTTAATTAATACATTATGAAAACATTTGTTTAACAGCTTGATACTTTATATTTATCCGCAGAAGATTATACTATTGTTTAATTTACAACAAATATAAGCTTAAAAACAAACTAATTATAATTTTTTTCATTCATCTTTGACAGCACTAAAGAAATCCATTATTAAACGAGAATAAATTTCGTTATGTAAAGCTACTACATTATATTCACTTTCTACTTGTCTCTCTCGTATAAACTAAAAATTAAAAACAAAGGAAATAAATAGATAATCGTAAACTCAAACCTATTCCCAATTTCGTTTCCATTCTTCAAATCTTTCTCCAAACAGCATTAGATACCTAGTTATAAAAAAGATTGTTATGGCTTGAGTATCTATAACTTCAAAGTAAAATGAAATAAGTTCAAATCAACGTTTTTCTTCAAAACAACTCAAGGAAATCGGCATACTTCATACTATCAAATCTGAATAAATCCGACACAAACGAACTAATCCAAAGCCTACGCCGCCTGACTCACTCCCTACACCGAAAACGCATCATCGGCAGCACTTTGCCCACATTCCGTAGTGCACTCGTGAAAAAAACAACGAAATTATTTTTGCAACGTGCCTCTTCGCAAACATAGACAGCAAACAATGCGATACACAGATATAAAAAACAAATAGACCATATGCATCGAGTGTGATTGACCCCGCTGATAGTGAGTCTGGATAATCAGGCTATTAATCGTTGTTTTTTTTGTGGCAAGTAGAGCGAGGAGGGCCTGAAATGATATTCAGGATGATTTTGAATTATGGGGTGTATTTCAAAAGCAAAAGCTTGGTTAAATTTTGGGGCGCTTATCAGTTGATATAAGATAATGAACAACCAATTTGTATTTGAGAGCAAAATCTTAAACACTAGTGTAGCATTTGGAAGAAGTAGCATTTGAAAAGCAGTGATCTATCTTTAGTATCTAATTATAATCTGTATTTAATTGCTTCGAAGGATTTCTTAGAAAATTTGCATTGTGTATAATTCAAAAGGTGCTAATACCGAATTTCTTTCAGATGATTTTTCTTCAAGTATGGTAAATTCTAGTACTATTTCTTTTAGATCTTCCCATGCAGTTTTTTTTGTAATAAGAATATGATCTTATTTCCAGAAAACGTTTTATATATGAAAAGAGAAGGGGGAGAAATATAACCCTCACATCACATTCTTTTTATTGGATAGTAACTGACTGCTTTATTAATCAATTTTATATGCTGCGATGGATAGACATTTAATACATACCTAGTGTAACTCATTATACATGCCAATAAACAAAAAATTAAGCTGCACTATAACAGTTCCAAAAGTAAGTTTTATCCTTCTTGCTACAATATTGCCACATTTCATGCTTCTTATTACCTGAATATTAGCAATAATATGAGTTTTATGTAAAATTTGAAACCTTTATACAATACAATTGAAAAAAAAAATCAAATTATTATCTAAGAGCTAAATATGCATATCTGATTTGTCTATTGAATATTGATCATGGTAACAAGTCTATTCAGTTCCAATCTATTTCACGGTTTTGTAACATCAGAATCTCAGTGATTTAAGAAGATACTAATAGATAAAGATACCCTCAATACATCTTTTTTCGGCAAAGAATATATTAATTACCTACTTGGTGGTACACAAAAACCTGTCTGTTGATACAAATAGTAATAATCCAAGAAATTTAGTATTATTAACATATTTTTTAAAGGACATAAAACTTGTCGAAAAGACGGCACCATTGTGGAAATTTTGTTTAATTTTCTTGGAAAAAACAACTACCTAGTATTTGTACTTGTTATTTTTCATCTTAATTAATGCACTATTAAAAACATCGCTTTTAAGTTTGTGCTTTTGATTTTTTATGAATTATTTCTGTCAAAAAACTGTCAAATATTCAATTTTAGAGGACTTGGGGTCGTACACATAGTGTCTAAAAACCAAACTAAGTACATATTCATTGGTATCAGTCGGTTCAAGAATTGAAGTAGGTAGTCAGTTAATTCTTCACTTAGCCTTGACAACCACGATTTCTAGATTAATAGGTGTAAATATATCTAGAAAATACAACACTCGAAGAACTTCCTTAAATAGAAAAATAAGCTCTTTATCGATGGAGATCACATATTCTAGTCGCATTTAGCAACATATTTATATAAAGGCGATAAAAAGCGAAAACCTTCCAGGAATTTACAGTATAAAATTGACACAACTAACAAATAAAACTGGGAGATAACAGAAGTTGTGACCGATAAATCCAGAGAAAAAGAAACTTAAACTTTTAACCATTTTACCATGTTTTTAATGTGCATTCGTTTGTTATTGACCTCTTTCAGATTAAAACTGTGCGAGTTCATTTAACTGCATGTGTTTTGTGCTGATCGCAGTGGCGTAGAAATGAACCATTGGTTCCTTGTTTAAGAATCTGTTTTGGCCTATCACCATTATTTTAATAATAATAATAATTATTATTATTATTATTATTTTTATTTCATTGTGATAAAAACAAATAAAATCAAAATGCCATACTGTCGAGAAACAAGAAAATGTATTTGACATGGCATATCAAGAATTATTAGGATCTAATAATAATATAATAATAATATATCTTTATCGCTCATTCTCATCTTCACAACTTCCGGGCTCATCTTGATGATGAGCCCGGAAGTTGTGTGTATGTGAAGAGGCTTGTGTGTGTGAGGAAGAGGCATATTACTATTTTGCGGGCCGCGAGTGCGTCAAGGAACGACTTATGATTTTAAGTTTACGTTTGCTTTAATCAAATTTATATTTATTTTAGAGGATAGCGAAACATTTTTTTTTGGAAAATATCATGTTTCCTGTATTAAATAAATATTAGAGAAACATAAATAGTATAAAAACTATAATATCTACTGAACATTGAACCAATAAAGAAAGAATTGATAAAAAATATGAAAAAAATAAAATATACACCTATCATAAGTGTATTATTATAAATTCATAATACACTAATTAAGTTAACAATTAGTTAACATATAAAACATATAAAATTTAAATAATACATAAATACACAAATATACAACAATTTATAAGACTAAAACATATTTGATAAATTAAAGGGTGTCCTGTTCAAACATGCCAAGTGCCAAATTTTCTAATTTAGGCACAAACACTCTGTATACCATCGGTTATATACCCCACAAAAATGCAGTGTCAAACTCGTCTTGATTGGTTTTAGATTGTTGTAGCTACAATTCACATGCCTCGCTTCGGTACAAAGAAGCTAAGTGTCATTGACGCTTAGACGATAATGTCAATATTTATTTGATCACCCAGTGAGTATATTTTAGTGTCTTATTTTTTAACTTTATGTACTGGAAAATATGAGAAAAAGAGGCAGTGGACTACAGTGACTAGTTTTATATTTTTTACTGAACCAATATTTACCATTTTCGTATATGTAGCATGTTTCTCAAATGCTTTATTTTCACTTTTTTTTTCTATTGAAATAAAATTGAAATAAAATTATTTATAGGCAACAAATTAAACTGATATTTTAGTATAGGTATTATAATAAAGGGTTAACACTAAATTAATTTATATATCATCTTTTGTAAAATAGCCTTCAAAAATTTAGAGTTTTTAGATATCTCCGTTGTGTAATTTTAGAACTAGGCAATATTCATACATTTTCAAAAAGAGTTAGTTTTTAATAAAAAAATCAGATAATTTTTTGTTTTTGTGTTTTGTTTTGGCCTAAATATTTGTTGTATTTTTGTTTAATCGCATCACAAAATAAAATGTGTGTAGGTACTTCAGTTTTGAAACATGTTTTCGTAATTTGAATCCTATAAACGGCTGCAAGTACTTTTGTCACTATTTTAGCTATTATTTGTTGCTTATATTTATAGCAGACTGTCGTCGCCGCTTTTAAATATATTATCATTCTGTAGACTAGTATGCGATAAGCAGAAAATTACAAATAATTGTACAATTTTTTAAGGTGGTTAATTTTTTCTTTCAAACCGTTATTTCTGGACCCTTGTGTATCTCAGAGGAGATACCCTCCATATCTACGTCACTGGCAGTACAGAGAAAATATCTAATTTTAACACAATAGTTCACTTGAGAGTACTTTGCCACTGAAGATATGACATTTAATTTATTATTTGCTTTCATTTTTATGATTATTTACATAAACAGTGTGCTGCTCTATTTTAGTAGGCCTCACAATACCTAATTTACTTTTTTATCGCGTTTTGCTTACATTTTTATAAAAATATTTTGTCAACAACTCGCTTGTATTTATATTTTCAATAGTGCACATTATGCTTTGTTTACTTTTTACGACAGATTGCTTTATCTGTTATTTATTAATGTGATGAGAAGAGAGTCGACTTGATAGATGTTTTTTTGTCTAGTCTAATCAGATAAGCTGCAGATAATTTAAATTATAGATTTTTATTATACAAAAATTCATTATCACCTGACTCATGATGAGACGTAGGTCATATGTAGCCGTACACAGTAGTTGTTGTTAACGTAATCATTCTTGAATAATTCTAATTGGTTGTTGGGTTCAAAATAACCAATGGAAACATATTGCTGACTGCTTCCAACAGTTCAGCACATGGCCATTGTTATGCCCAAATGTTTAAATAAGTTAAAAGCATTCAATTAGGAACATATGACACGTAAAAATAAATCGATGACAATATTGGTAACGAAATAAAATAAAATATAAAAAACTTAAAAAATTTAATGGCAACACCAACGGTCACACTTATAAGACACATTTGACTATACAGTTTTCGACTAGGTAATTAAAAAATAGGATAATAATAATAATAATAATAATAATGCCTTTATTTATTTTCAATAAATACAATAATTGAATATGAGTGAGAGGAACATGGTAGAGAACCTACACTACAAATGAAAATAAAAAGCCGAAGATCAGATGGTCATACACAGTCACACACAGGATCATGTTTAGCAGATCATCATATGAGAACGTGAAATATGAAGAAGATGGCATCGCAGTTTCTTCTAGACACTGCAAAGTATTAGCTGATTAGTATTGAATTAAAGTACCTTAAGAAGTCACTGCAAAAATGGTAGCTGCTTGTATTATTTCACAGATTATTAAAATTTCTGTGTGTTTTTTAAGAGTTAAACTTTGTGTCATCCGATCACCGAGTAAATTTTAGCAGTCATTAATGGAAAAAACAATATGTCCATGGTCAAAACCTAATGTCCCACATAAATAATCTATGTGTACCAGTTCTATCACCCCAAATTGCATTCAGTTGCATTGCTTTTGCTTTTTCCGATCGTTGACAGAACAGAAGTGGCCCAAGTTGAAACTCTTTGAAAAATTTTACACAAATTTGGTGGCATATCACGTGAATCTGTTAAGAGGACATGGTACCTTCATAATTTTTTTCCCTATAAAATGCTGGTTCAAATTCCAGAACCGCAAATTAATATAATATCAAGACTTTAGCCATAATTTTGAGTAGAATAGAATAGAATAGAACAGAATAGAATATAATATAATAGAATAGAATAGAATAGAATAGAATAGGCTTTATTTTCCACTGAGACAATAATACAATTGTATGGGAATAGTCATATTTTCTGAACAGAAACAAACAAATTTCTCTGACAAGAAAATGACAGGAATACACAAAATATAGATTGATACACAGACATGTTAAAAAAAGAGCACAAGAGGCTAGTAAATAAGAGTTAATATTCAGACAGCATATAAATGGTCCTATCAACTAAATAGTTTCTTAAAGACTGTTTGAATTTTTTTTTGTTCTTACATGATTTTATGTTTTTAGGAAGCTTATTAAACATTTTCAAACCATTATATTATGGCGAATTCTTAGCAAGGTTAAGCCTTACACGTAGTAGTAAAAGTGACACACTAAATTTTGATGTTAATAATCATGAACAAGCTTATTTACTTATTATCAAAAATTGATTAAAACTGAGGTAGCTTCTACTCAATACTTTATTTTTAAATTAATAGAAAACTATATAACTAAATACAACTTATATGGTACCTTGGGGAAAAAATTCAAGAACTACCTAATTATGTACGGCAGGGGATTGTTATTTATTTTTTTGTTTAATTAGAAGCGGCTGGAAGTGGTTACATTGTTAGCTATGATAGGCCTTCCTCGATAGTATCTCAATGGTCTTGTACCTCTTTTGGTTCCCAACACCATGGGCTATTGCAACTTTATTGTCGTTTCGTGTTTTTGTTGACAGTTCATTTTCTCAGTTTGTGAATGTCTACATAAAAATTGTACAGTGTGTTTCACTTTCGAGTGTGTAACATTGGTATCTCGCTTATTATAAAAGATAGACTGTAGGTTTAAATTCGGCAAAGTTGCGGAATTTTATGCTCAATAAGTTGACGTAAACAAAATCCCCATATCTGCTTTTGTTTTTGAGTAGGAGGCAAAAAAAATTTTTTCCGGTCTTCGTTTTCTGGACATAACTTCTATATTTTTGAAAATAGTGGCTTATCGTTTTCTATTAGGACACTTTCTTAAGACAAATACGATGCCGTAAACCGTTTTTTTTTTAAATGTCACTTCTATTGTAAATCATCGTCAACTTTATTTTTTCTTAAGGGCGCCATATTAATTTTTCTCATATTTGAATAAACCGATTTTTTCTGAATACAACAATATAATATATGTTAATATTTGCCTAAAAAATAAGGGCATTATGAAGGAAAATAGGTATTTTTTTTGAAAATGTCTAGTTAGCCATGGCCATGACAGTCAGTTCTTGACAAACCACAAATATCACTTATAAACTGCATCTGTGGAGTATTTTTTACATTGACTAATGATGTATTCAACCGAAGAGAAACAAGATATTATAGATATTTATTACAGATGTAACAAAAATTCAAACAGAACAATTGAAGAATATTTAAACACATATCCTGAAAGACGACAACCATGCAAGACATATATTACTAAACTGCAGTGTAATTTAAAATATTATGGCAGATCCATACCTATTTCTTGGTTTAGAAAGACTGCCATAATATCTTAAATTACAGTGCAGTTTAGTAATATATGTCTTGCATGGTTGTCGTCTTTCAGGATATGTGTTTAAATATTCTTCAATTGTTCTGTTTGAATTTTTGTTACATCTGTAATAAATATCTATAATATCTTGTTTCTCTTCGGTTGAATACATCGTTAGTCAATGTAAAAAATACTCCACAGATGCAGTTTATAAAAATTATAAGTGATATTTGTGGTTTGTCAAGAACTGACTGTCATGGCCATGGCTAACTAGACATTTTCAAAAAAATACCTATTTTCCTTCATAATGCCCTTATTTTTTAGGCAAATATTAACATATATTATATTGTCGTATTCAGAAAAAATCGGTTTATTCAAATATGAGAAAAATTAATATGGCGCTCATAAGAAAAAATAAAGTTGACGATGATTTACAATAGAAGTGACATTTTTTTAAAAAACGGTTAACGGCATCGTATTTGTCTCAAGAAAGTGTCCTAATAATGTGAAAACGATAAGCCAATATTTTCAAAAATATAGAAGTTATGGCCAGAAAACGAAAACCGGAAAAAATTTATTTTTGCCTCTTACTCAAAAACAAAAGCAGATATGGGGGTTTTGTTTGCGACAACTTATTGAGCACAAAATTCCGCAACTTTGCCGAATTTAAACCTACAGTCTATCTTTTATAATAAGCGAGATACCCATGTTACACACTCGAAAGTGAATCACACTGTACAGCAATTTTGAAAGGTTGTAGAAAATCATCTTAAATTAATGGTTACGTAATAACATAATACGTTGCACCATTGCACAATATTTCATCAATAATAAACACTAATATAATATAACGTAATACAAATTAAAAAATATTTCTTACGAGCATGTATCGAAACAATCAAGAACGGCAATCACATAATGGTTAAACATCCTGTATGCATCACAAAAATCACAGCACAGTTTGAAATGGTTTGTTCAGAGGACTGTATTTTAGAATATAAGAGCACACCTAACCACAGAAAAAATTTCTCTTTGTATAATTTTTCATAATACTGAAAAATCCAACAATAATGATTTTAGTACACTGAGGTAGGTAAATAATCCGACTAACTGTTAACTACTACTATAGCCGTATTCAAAACGGAAGCGGTGACTTATCAAGTGTGGAAATGTGTAAAATTATTCAGGGAAATGGAATTCAGGGAAAACCAAAGATGCTTTTTAAGACATTTTGCCAGATTTCTTTCGAGTAATAAATTATATGAAATGATTTTGTTACTTCATCAATTCATAATATGTTTATGATACAGGAAGATGAAAGTAATTATTTCAAACTCAACAAATGATGGATGTTCCTACATTAATGTAACAATAATATGCTGAATACGCATACAGGGTGTTATTTAAGTACCAGTTGTTGAAGTGGCCAAACTTCAACAGGTAATACTTTGAGTGATTATAAGACGAAAAGTTTATATAAACATAGGTCCGGTATGCTTTGTTTTCAAGATGGAGGTGTGAAACTTTTTTTAAAAAATCGTTTTTTTTTTCGTAAAGTCTTTATAATCCTTTAGCCGGTTTAGTTGAATTTTGTTATTTATGATAGAAAGGGGCTAATTTTGCCCTAGGTTAAAATTATTAAGTCTAGTGGCGTCCCAAGGGGCACCTTAACCAATATTTTTGCCAAATAAAATGTGCGCCACTGACATTGAAACTTTTTTAAATACAACAATACGTTTTCGAGAAAAAAAATAAAAACCAATTTACTGCATGTCCCTGGGACAACATATTAAAAAATTAAAACTACCAACTATCAAAAACTACCAACTATACAAATTTATTTGCGTCTTTTTTTTTAAAAAACAAAGCCGTTTAAAACCTATGTTGTTTGACACCCTGTATTTTGAAAACGAAGCATTATCGGACCTATATGTTTATATGCCTCTTTTTCGGGATATAGGGTATCAAGGTTTTGAAAATTGTTTTTTTTTATTAATACCTTGAAAACTCGCCGATTTGGATGAACCTTGGTACATTGGTTTGAAGTAGTAAGAGGCTTATTTTAACCTGAAAAGATTAAAATTGTTGGCTCCAGTGGCGTAGGTACAGGAGGGTAACTTATTTAAAATGTATGGGAAAAAACAATGGACGTCACTGGTTTTTTACAAATTTTGGATTTTTTAGCTAAAACAGTTTCAAATACAACTTTTCTGGGTCTGGAATTTTTTCGTACTTGCTTCGTTTTCGAGAAAAAAACCTGTTACCCTATTAAACCTATTTAGTGCTATCTAAATGTTTATTATGTTAAAAATAAAGAAACTGGGATGTCTCCATTTTTATAAAGAAATTTAATATCTACAGGCACTAGAAATATAGGACATAAACTTAAATAATAACTACAAATGACCAGAAACCTTGACACCCTGTATCTCGAAAAGAGGTAATTTAGGACACACGTTTATTTGGACTCTTGGTCTGATAGGGATGCACATTTCCTTGAAAATTTCAAAATCTTGTCTTGATCTTGTCTTGAATTCAAGACAAAATCAAGACAAGATAGCAAATTTGAGTTTCAAGACAAGACAAGAAAAAGCCTGTTAATACCAAATTTCTTGACAGGAAATCAAGAAATCTTGAAATTTCTTGTAAAATCGTTGATTTTTTTTGCCACTTCAGTCCGGATTAGTATGGTTTGAGGGTTAAATGAAAATATTAAAGAACGTAGAAATAAAATGTATTTTCTAAATATTTTTGTCACTACATATATTTTTACAAGAAAATGTTAAATAGCTACATTTTCAAAATAAATAAAGTAAAACTATACTAAAATGAGTTCAAAATATATTTACAGTGATGACTCGGTTGAACGTAATATGTCTGGATTAGACAACCACGAGTTTAAACACATCAAGCTTCTAACCGACTCTTCAGATAACCTTGACCTAATTTTTGTTATGGTTAAAGATGCCTTAGAGAATACCCTTTCTACGGGTACAATTCCCTTTTTACGGGTCTCTGGCCATTTTTGCCAAACATGGATAGACTTGTTCGTGCCTTTTCCACCAATCAAGAATATCTTCTGTATTGTCTGCCCTTATTTCAGTAAGATATCGATCTATTTCAGACCGCCAAGTTATTTCTGAATTACTCTTCTTAAACAAGCCTGTGAGATCCAAATCAAATTGACCATTGTCTTTTCCACATTCAGAAGGTGGATTTTGAGTCACTATTTCAGATTCACAACTAAATTTCTCATGGTACTCATTTTTAAAAAGTTGCTCGAATTTAGAAATTGCTTGTTGTTCCAAAGCCTTTCCCCACGAACTGGAGTTAAAGGTTTCTACCTTGTGCCGTGGATCTAAAATGAGGACAATACAATAGATCCAGTTGGTTTTATTCTAATGCTTCACAATTTTGTTTCGTGCTGCTTGAATACCACTAATAAAGTTCTCATCGATATCGTTTCTGTCTGTTTTATTGTCTAGTTTGTGAGCCCACATTTCCAATTTATCTAAAAGCATATTTATACCAATTACAACAGTCGACAGGGTACAGTAGTTTTCACCTTCCAGTACTAAAGATAGAGTCTTAAATGCTTTTAAATATTGAGAAATTCTTTCTAACAGAAACCATTCCGATTCAGATATCTTGAACGCACCTAAAATTGTATAATTATTATCGCAAAGAAGAGTTAGATGCTTTTTGAAACCGACAGTCCAGATCAACATTTCATAGGTGGAGTTCCATCTTGTAGGAACATCTAATTTGGGCATAGTCACTTGCCGTTTCAAGAAATTTCAAGATCTTGAAACCTTCTTGATTTCTAGACAAGAAATGAGGTTATGAGGTTTCAGATCTGGTTATATAGGTGACCAGAAAGGCTCAAGACAAGAAATGTTCCATTTCTTGAATATTTTTCAAGACAAGACAAGAAATAGCTTTCAAGGCAAGATTTCTTGTCTTGATGCATCCCTACTTGGTCATAAAATTGGATATGGAATTAGCTCCTTCACTATGGACACGACATTAAGGAACACTGTGTATACATTAAAAATTTAAACTTTTAATAACTAACTAAACTATTAATCATATAGTTTTGATACAGTTAAGATTACAGTTCTTTTTGTGCAGTTCTGGACACTCAGTAAATCTCTGATCATTTTCTTCAAAACATTTGCTTCGTAATTGAGTATATAACGACAAACGTTTTCCTTTTAGAACATTGCAAAGTTCAAAAAATCATTTCGAAAGTGTTTTTCAGAACTAAGCACTAGAAATTGATCAGGTTGTATCCTGTTTAAATGTTTTTCAGGAAAACTAGTAAATGAACGTAAGCATTAAAGTACAGGTACATATAAGTTTCAGCTTCTTTATGCAAACATTTAGTACGAGTCCTAATTTGTAGTTTTGAGGTCAAATTTATAATGTAATATATTGCAATTTTAAAATCAAACTGGGAAACTCCTCGCGATAGCTATAATTTCACAAACCGATGACGTGTTCCTGTAATAATAGTGTTTCTCTCTTCTACACTCCCAAATACAGAGAATAATAAAATAAGGACGCATGTTTAAAATGACTTATAACAGACTATTATTTGAATAAAGTGGGGTGATTGTTGCAAAAGTTCAGTATGCAGTTTGAATGGTGTACTATTTTATTCATGATTGATTTAAAAAATTGTTTTACGGCTATGTGGCCTTTAAAATGTAAACCAGAAAACATAAGTATTTAAAGGCCACAAGTACCCAGTGCAGAATATTTTTTTATAAAGTAGATTTATATTTAAAGGGTTGTATATCCCCAAAATAATTTTTGAATTTAATAGTACCATAGGGCGTAGGGCTGTAGTTACCACAAATGAGTTATAAGAAAACAATATTTCAAATAAAACTTACAAATTCATGTTCTTACATGAAACTTGATTTATTACCAGTAAATCAATGAAACTATACAATGTGCATAGTAATTGGTTGACTGTACTTTCACAAAACTTTGCCGAGAAATGTTTCTGTATTCTCGATTTATTCGGTTTCTCGAATCTTGGATGTCTCTAGGTGGTATCTTATACAATGTGGCCCATTAACAACCAGGACACCTTTCTAAAAAATTTGTGGTCAGTGTGGTCAGTCAGTCTATATACATACCTAAGAAAACAGCAAAATATTATGCAGTAGATATAGCGTACCTATTAGGAATTCGCTATACCCGTTAATTTTATTACCAGCGTAACCGTTTTCAATACCCGGTACATACACGCTACCCTGCGTGCCTGCTACCCGTTAATTACCCGCTACCCGTTAAAACCCTGGTATACCCGTTACCCGTTTACCCTATTACGCGATATCAATCCATAGCATTCAACCTGGCAAATAGGTTGTATTACTTTAGGGTAATAATTAGTATTAACCAATATTAATAATAATAACTGATTCGGATTAATACAAAAATAAAATAAAAAATAACTTATATAGAAGTTTGGCTTCTCCCGATAAGTGTATATATAATACATTAGTTGCTCCTCTTCCTCCCCCATTTAGATCATATTTTATATCGCCAAACCTGTTAACAACGTCGCCAACGCAAAATAGCAAAAACGAAGATGTCATATGAGTCACACAGAGGCCGATTGAGTGCAGGTGCTTAGATTAGTGGATTATCGGGTATTTAACGATTTATCGGGTACCGAGTTGTTATCGGGTACCCGGGTATCCGTCAGCACCCTAGTACCTATCAATCCCGTATTTATTCATAAATGGCACCATACATTCGTTTAGAGAAACCCATTACCATTAACTTTTCTTACTACAGCATTGGAAAAGTAATTCGTAAGGTAAATAATTGTTATTTAAGTATGTGGGCAAGTTTACCCCTGTGGTGGTGGTTCTAGTTCTTCTAACGTAATGGCTGCGATTATATTATTTTATATTTTATGCCCCGAATATGAAGCGCAATAAAGAAAAGAAAAACAACTAAAATAAAGCAGTTTCCTGTATAATATAACGTGTACAGTAAAATAAGTCGTAAAAATCCCATTTCCAGAAAATGGAGTCATATCATCTAGATATTTCTCATTTATTGCAACGTTTATCTCCGATCTTTTACTATAATATGAAAACTAAACTTGGAATTCTGCACATATACGTGCTGTAAAGTAATAGATGAATTAAATGTCAGACCGATAAATCTGAGCGAAACTGCCAACTTTTAAGATAATATAGGTAGAAGATATATATATACAGCGCCAGAAAATGATGTATGTAGGTACATACAGGAAAAGAATTTTGTAATAATTTTAAAATACTGCCGCGTCTCACAAATACCTATCTTAAATCATAATTTGTGGTGAACAGCAGCCTAAAATAAAAAAGTTTCCGACATAATTTACTGTTAATTGTGTGGGTAGCAATATGGATATAATGGAGCTTTGGATCTAAGTCCTTAGACAGAGTGTAAGTAATATATATATTGAATTTCTATTCTTCCGTAATCAAATGCACCATTTATGCGTTTTACTTCTAATATTAACCAAAAATAATTCTTATAATTATACATTTGTTTGCTTTAAAATACTGAACATTAGGTAAAATACGTCCTCAGGACGTCAACATACATTATTATGTGTATCCGTCCATCTAAGGGTCTATTGGTAACACTGGAATTTCATTTGAAGTGCACATAATGTATTTTGTTATTCAAAAGACTTTTTAGGGACCTCTTTTTAGAGATAAATAAGAGTTTGACGCTGGTAAGTGAGGTAATCGGGTCACTGTTAAAATTACAATCTATAGAAGCGTATTGCTCAGCATGGTTATTCCTGCCGTGTCACTTGTTGCTTTATCTTGTTTGAATCAGTAAATACCATTTTGGTTATATTTTAGGCGGGAAAACGTAGGCTCATGCAACAGTTATATGTCCATCATTTTCCTCGAAATAATAAGGAGCAACAATTCCAGTGGCTGAAATTTTACACCAATTCATGACTTTCTCAGAATGAAGTTGGTATTCGTGAAATTGAAGGATATCTTCTGTTGCTCAGTGCCTACAATTTTGCTTTGTAATTCAGGGCTCGGCGTCGCATTAGCCAGGAGAATAGCTGTTTTGGCCTAATTTGTTTCAGTCCTTATTTAATAATATAAGGCGTGTTTACAGATGGAGGATATAGGGGTATCCTTACTACACTATAGGGGTAGTTGTTTGTTGTTTGCATACAATTTTTATGCACCAAGTTTAAATTATTTAAATAAAAATAGACTTTTATCGCTAATAAATACATACTGTAGACAAGAAGAGAGACTATTGCTAAATAAAACTGCCATATACTATAAATAAAAAGTTATACAACATTACAAATAAATGATAGTATATTTTGGAATTCCCCGTATTCGTAAGTTGTCTGTAAGACAACCGTAAGAAAAATTAATTAATTAAATAATAATTAAAAATTAATTTTCCCCGTAAGAAAAATTAATCATACGAAAGACTTCCTTGCAACCATCGGAAACATTGGAAATGATAACACCATATATGAAACATAATTATAAGCGAGCCGATTATCCTATCAAATGAGAGGCTACTCCATTAAGCGAGTACGGTATTATAACTGAACACTCCCCACTTACTACTCTTCACGCAGCTCGCAGAACGAGCGCTGGGCTATCTATATTAGTGGAGTATAATTATTGCCGGTATAACTCGCTTCTTTCTGGGGATAGACATCTATAGAGCCACCAGTATTCGCGCAATAAGCCTGAACGCGCCGAAATACTTCACTCTGATAAACGCGAGCGCTTTTTAAAAATTCGATAATTCGAAAATGGGTATAGATATCAACCCAAACTTTTTTTAAAAACTTTTTCAATATCTAGGCTACATTGCATTCGTGGCACATATACACAAATTTTGAATATTTCACATAGCTTAATCGCATATCGAAGTCATGCATAATTTTAGAAGTTTTAACTTTTTCGTTTTAACTTTTTATATAGTCGCACTACCAAAAAAAGGTATACCATTCGAAGCGCTTAGGTTTTGTGCATATGTAGTTAAAATTTCAGGGCGGTAAGTATAGCCATTTTTTTTAAATGGCGATGTATGTACTCACCAACATAATATGTTTTCGAATTATGTATATAATGCACTCTAAGACAATTAAAAAAAATTGCTCTACTAAAAAACTTGTAGATTACACCACATATGGCCCAAAACTTGCTCTACAAGATAGTATAGTTGCGTCACTCGATCGCGACACCACTGCCTTTTGGCTTTGAATGAAAACTCCTTGGTCCCCATATATAGGAACATAAACATTTCCAATGTTAAAACTATGTGAGCACGTCACTTACTTGAATATGTGCTTCGTGTCCAACGTCGGCAGCCTCATGTTGACACTGTTCCCTATATTAAGCTTCTGCTCGCCCGCCACGCTGCTATTGTTGCTGCTCCCCTTGCTAAGGTCGAGGGGTTGCTCCCCGCCACCACCCTTGTCTTCGGGCACCGTCTGAAACTGCCTGGCCACGTTGGCCAGGTACCAGTTCTGGGTTAGCACGTTGGGGTTGTAGAAGGGCAGGTGGGGAGCCGCAGCGCCCGGGCTGCTGCCCCCGGAGAGGGCGGCCACTGCTAACGCCGCCATGGAGACGTTCTCGATGGTGGTCATGGCCGAAGGTGGGGTCACCGGGTGCTGTACGCTGGGCCTGTGAGAGAAGAATTAAGTAATGTACTAATTTCTAATGATTTTAATGATTCTTTGAATGTCATCAGCATAATTGTATTTATCAAAGGTAAACACAAGTACGTATTTACCCCAAATTAGGATTTAGCCCATTTAAAGCACTTAAAGGAATCCAAAGAGGTTCAAAGAGCTGTGAAATGTTCAAACGCTCTTTTAGCCAAATGTAAATTACAAAAATTGAGAAAAGCACTACGTACTTCGCTGACACTGACTTGGCCTTGAAGTTGGATTTGAAAAATGCTAAAATTATTAATCTTTCGATAAAGGAAACACCTTAATAAGAAACTAAAGGAAATATACTGGCAGAACGTAGACCCCTTATATCTTTTTTGAGGGTAACTCCTTTAGTGGCGTTAACAACTTTTTCGTTAAAATGTTGGTTAGCAGTTTATGTCAGAGAATCTGCCCAGGGAAGATGCACCAGGAGCCCAATGGGCCTATAGGTATTCGTAGACTAACCCTGATTCTCCCAGTTCCCACGAATTTTACGTTCACCGACGACTTTACTCTGGACTAAATCGAGGCTAATTTCGGACTCCGAACGCGTTTAGTTAGACCGAGTATTTTGTGTTGGTTAGTTTCATAATCAAAATACTATTTTATACAGATGTAGATCAGATATAGAAAAACATAACCTGATTCTTCCATACTGGCACTGGGCCGAGTAAACTAAAACTATGAGTCTTTTTAAGCTAGCTAGCTTTTTAAGAATCTCGGCATCTTTAGAAACGATAAAGATACTTATCAAACTAAGAACTTCTGTCGAGCTGGCTCTGAATGGTTCCGAACTTTTACTGCCAAATTTTTCATTGAAAAGGCAGGCTAATGTAAGACCTATGAAATAACAATAGGAACAAAGTCCTAGGATTTCAAAGGCTCTTCAACTCACTATGGTCAGCCCAATGGTTGATATTTTTGTATTATAGTACGTTGTTGAAACCACTTTGGTTCTCAATTAGTTCCAACAAATTTTAATTGTGCCTGTAGACCAAATGCTGAACTTGGACTAGATCTGAATTATTTATAAACACATAAATTTTCAGGTATTTGTAAATATATTAATTATAGACCTGTAGTAATTTGCATATCGTGAGTTTATTTTTTTGTTCATTTATTTTGTTATTATTTATTTGTTCAGAAGAAATCAAAGCATTTATCAGTTTCATATATTTATACCATAGTAACTACCGTAGTTATTAATCTTGATAGTAACAAAAAAATATTTCGTAAGGTGCAATATACACTTTTTATTATAGTTGTTAATCGAGCTTAACTACAGCGACAGCAAGGAGGGTTGATAATAGCTAGCGTACGGTGTAAACGTACTCATTATAAATTACATATTCATATATTTACCTGTGATGGTGATTGTTGTTTAGCAACCCCCTCGAGGTAGGTGTCAAAGAGGCGGGCACCTCACTGTCGCTGTGACTATCCGAGGTGTCCGAGTCCGAAGGGCGGGGACTCTGGAAAAAAAATAAAATTATTGTATCATACCATTGATCTTAATACACTAGAGTGACGATTACAGATAAAAGCACTTGCTGAAGAAACAGGTCATCATAGCGCCATCTCTTAGTAAGAAGCGTAAGTTTAATAGATGTATAAAATTTACGCGTCTTGAAAATGGGGCTTTATTATTAGTGCTTTACATAATCTTGAGGCTCTTATATAGAGTCAAAAATAAACTGGCTTTACCAAAACTCTAGTTTTATATTCAAATAATAAATTATATATCGATTAAGATCAATTAATAATAGAAACACCTATAAGTTTTCTAGAACGTTTGCCAAGACAAGAAATAGTCCTTTAAAATATTTTGCCATCATTTGAGAACATACTCTTTTAATTTCACTAACAACTTTCTTTAAACAACTTTGGGAAAACTTTATAAAATTTGTTAAGTCAAAGCATTAAGAACTGCTTTTGAAAATACATCAACAGAAAATTAAATAATACCTGACAAAAACAACAAATTTCGTTTTTTTTTTGGTACACCTTTTATATTTCTATGCACACATTTTGTTAACTAAATTAGAGATAGCACCTAGTTTAAACAAACACAAACATCACACACTATATAAAATGTGGTTGTTAAATTGATCCGAGGTCCATTTATTAGCAAATGTTAAATCATAAATTTCTGGGAAAAACCTTGGCCGTGAAAAGTATACATGTTTTCTGAAATACATGTAATTAGTGATTATATTATTTTTTTACGAAGCACCAACCACATATTTATAAGTATTTGGTAGCAACTATATTAATAAATTTAAAATTTAGTTAAAAATAAATGATGGGCTCGTCTCATTAAGAATATGATTTAAATTACTCATATTTTCTATCCAGATTTTTCAGCATATTATTAAGATATGTAAATAATGTGGTGACATATAAATAAATAAATAAATTCAAATAAATATGTAAATATAATGTTACAGAATCGTCTTACCTACAACCATATAACTTAATCAGCAAAGTAATTGGGATAGATAAAAAGCGATTAAAAAATTATTAGGACCTTGGTTTCAATTCAGAAAATAGTACTGGCGATTCAAATTACCGATGAGGGCGCTGCAAATTGTAAATAAATATGGAGGAAGACGTGTAAAAATTTTGCATTTCATATCACATCATCTACCAATTTAGCATTCAACTGCCATAAATATATAGTGACTTCATGTGCTAGTTAGGGTGAAATAAAGGATAAAAAGAGTGGTAAAAGCAGTCAAACGTCCCATAAATGCTTCATTGCTAATTATATGAATTTTTTGGGTTGAAACAGGTGCCCTAGTTTTGGTTTATTTACATTTTGGTCTAAAATAAGTGTGATAAACTGTATGGTGATACCATATTAGTGCTTGTTTTTTGTTAAATAATGTTTAAATTAAAATATATTCTGTTTTTATAAGACTAATAATAGAAAAGTATAGACAAACTGCAACAAAGTGGTTATATTATGTAAATAAACGTGTTCTCTGTTATTAAATTGTTACATACAGTTTGTGTTGTGCTGATTTCTTTTGAATGCCATTTTAAAATGTAAAAATAAAGATGTACAAATACTAACCACGTCATTTTTAACTTTGTAATACCAAAAAATCATCAGCACTGTTGAATTATTACGTTAAACAAACCCAATACCCAAATACGTGTTATTTATCATTATATCAGCAATAAGCCTCCAAAAATTACCTTTTAAGTAGGTTCAAATATTTTCAAGCAGAGGGCGCATTCATTTTTGGAATCGCCAATATGATATATGATTCTGTAGACCAGTGAGAAATAGAGCACCGAATCATTACAAATCATTACATTATCATTTACAAACTACAATGTATTAAGTATTACCCACGTGACCAATCATTAATTCCTTTCTTCTCAGACTTTCCAAAAAACCATTGTGACCACCCTGTAAGTATATAAAAACTTTTGCATACAATATTACAATATTTATATAACTATCCAAACTCTGTCCTTGGTAAAGAGGTACTTATATTCAGTAGATATAACTTTCAAAGTTAAGTAAAAAATCGAGTTACACAGTCGGACATTTTCAGAAATATAGAGTAACGATGGTCTGAGAATTAACTTAGCTTTAGAATTATTGAACAGTTACACGCATTTACAGTGATTTAGGTCAATTAATTTAACCTTTTCTGTTCTTTCCTAGATATCTTTATAAGCGTAATATGTTGAACTACATCTGAGAGCAAGCCAAACGAACTGTTGATCTAAGAGCCGGGATTTTGAGGTAAACAGGATGTAAGTAGAAGTGAAGCCGGAAGATTTTAAGACCCTCTCCACAGAAAGGTCAATGGGAAAAGGCGTATTTACTAGGGAATGGTTGTTTGATCGAGATTACTCTCCCGAGTGGTACAAGAAACCATGTAATTTTTATTAATAGATCATTTTGTTATAGATGTACCACCTACAACTTGCATTTTTAATATGATTATGATGAAAAAAGTTATAAATAATCGTAGAAATAGTAGTTCGGAGCTTGTTTTATTTTATTTTTATTTGTTTATTTATATTATTTGTATACAGAAATAAATATAAGGAACTCATAGAAGTTTAACATTTAACATTTGTACGTGAGACAGATAGTCTTTGCAACAACAAATGTTCAATTTAACTCACCCCGCAAGAACATTAGAATAAATATACAGTGCTTTCGAAAAGTAACGAATAAATTCATTATTTTAGAAATTGAGAAGTTTTCGAGAAAATCCCCTGACACGTCGATTTTGTTTTTGAAAAAGGCACTTTTTAACATACGACCCATATTTGTGACGTCATTGTTGTTCGAGATATGACGTCATCGACAATTTTTTGAAACGGCAACCCCCAATTCTGACCACGCCATTTGAAAGAGCGTATCATTCTACATACGCATCGTCAAAAATCTTGGTTGCCTGACAGTAGCCTTAGCGACCGAGAATGTTTTTTATTGCTGTCAGATAAAAACTTGAAATCGTACTTTATTAAATAGTTTTTTCTGTTTTTTGAGTTATTTCTTTAGTTCTTATCTTTGGTTTGGCAAAAGTACTGCGTTTGAAGTGTTTATTGAGTAGTAACTTTGACATTTTATAAAAAAAAAAAAATGGTTAAATTAACTGAACGAGAACGAATTGAAATTCTTTGCATGATCGGATTTGGAGACAGGATGCGCACCCAAAGAGAAGTAGTTGAATTGTTCAATGAAACTCATCCTGATCGACATCCCATTAGCCAAAGCATAGTAAGCAATATTGAGTCTAAATACCGTAGCTTTGGACATGTTCGTGATCTTCCTAAATCTGGTCGACCGTCAAAATCAATAGATGATGAGGTTAATGTTTTGTTGGCAATACAAGAAAATCATCACTCAACACTTAACCAATTGGTTTCTGATTTCAATACGGCAGCGTCCACAGTTCACAAAATTATGAAAAAAGCAAAGTATCATCCTTATAAGGTATGCCTTGTTCATGAGCTATCTGAAGACGAGTTTGATCGGCGAAATCAATTCAGCGAGCAAATGCAAGAGCTATGCAATAATGATAATAATTTCGTAAAAACGTAATTGTTTCTGACGAGGCTACGTTTGTTTTGAACGGCCATGTCAATAGGCAAAACTGCCGTTATTGGGCTACCGAGAATCCCCGATAGATGATGGAGTATCACACTCAAAGTCCCCAGAAAGTAAATGTATGGTGCGGCATAGTCGACGGAAGAATTCTGGGTCCCTATTTCTTTGACGTCAACCTAACTGGTGCAAGATATTTGGATTTTCTTCAAGACGACCTCATTCCTGCACTAATAACTTTATATCCAGATATAGAGGGACGTGATCTTCCAAGAAATGACATGCTCTTTCAACAAGATGGTGCACCTCCCCATTATGCAGCACCTGTCCGTGTTTATTTAGATGAACTGTTCCCGAATCGTTGGATAGGGAGAAGGGGGCCGATTGAGTGGCCAGCCAGATCGCCTGATTTGACACCCCTAGATTATTTCTTGTGGAGATACTTAAAAAGCAAAGTATACGTTACTAGACCGGTTAATTTAGAAGATTTAAAAACAAGAATTCGTCACGAGATACATCATATACCTCCTGAAGTTATAGATAATGTCCAAAAAGAATTTACTAATCGTCTTGGCTACTGTCAGGTAGTCAACGGTGCACAATTTGAACATTTAATTTAGTCGATTTGTTACATAATCATTATCATTGTCAGTATTGTGAAAATTAAATTTTAAGATCTTCAAACATTATTTTCTTGAAATTTTTGTTATGTAACACCATAATTTTTCATGATGCGTATGTAGAATGATACGCTCTTTCAAATGGCGTGGTCAAAATTGGGTTGCTATTTAAAAAAATTGTCGATGACGTCATATCTCGAACAACGATGACGTCACAAATATGGGTCGTATGTCAAAAAGTGCCTTTTTTAAAAACAAAATCGACGTGTCAGGGGATTTTTTCGAAAACTTCTCAATTTCTAAAATAATGAATTTATTCGTAACTTTTCGAAAGTTATTTGAAGGAGAGCTACACTGTATGTATTTATTTGAAGGAGATGCCGAACGACTCCACGGACATGTTCCCTGGCTGGTGTTGTATTACTCTGGCATCTCCATGGAAGTCGCCACATCCTTCACCGAGACCAACCACCAGACACATAGAAGCGCCCTCTTTTGGCTAGTTCAGTATAACTCTTCTAAATTTCATTAGTTTAAAATGTGGATGGCAAATTGTACGGATATTGAAATTGTAGATTTACGAAGTGGTGTTGAGTATTTAAAACAACAATTCAACCGTTGTGAATTTGATGCCAACCATGGAGCTGTATACTGCCCAGCTGGTCCTGAATATCAAAAAGCAAGGTGAGTTAGCTAGAAGATATAAAGAAGCCGAAGATATTTATGAGTTGCTTTTAGAGGATAAAATTTGTTTGGAATGTTTGATTGAAGCGATTCAAGAATTGGAATTGACTGTTCTGACTGGAATTGACTGTGACTAAACAGTAACAACTTGTACTGTTTTGGCCTGCGATCTGCTGAATCCTGATTTGTCATTATAACGCATCCTGTTCCACAAAAATATCGTGCAAATATATTTACATTATTAAAAACCACATATGAATGTATTTGGCTTCTGAGGGAATTGAACACCTACCGCATGATCCGCACTTTTAATTCGTAAGCCATTACAGAAACAACTTTGAATATAAACGCTTCTCTTTCAGAGTAAAGCATACTGTACCAAATATGAAATTTATGATCGAGCCGGTGGCTCAGGGCTTAGCGTCTCGATCGCTCAACCCAGAGGTCGTGGGTTCTAATTCCCATTCCACCAACAATTTTTCATTAAATTGTTTACTCGTAGATCAAGGCTTATTCGCAGGGATGGTTTGGCAACCATCCTGGCGATGGCCTAGGATGGGAAGAATGTCAACCTGGTGTTAATGTGAGAGATTAAAATCAGTTGATGTTTGACTTGTCCTCCTAACTAATGAGGTTTTCCAGGTTTCCCTCATTCCAGCACTGAATGGTGGTTAGGGCCTACCAACGTAAGTCGTTCCTGAGGCGCAAACGCGGCCCGCGAAATAATAATATGCCGCCCCCTCTCCCACACAAGTCTCAGACTTTCGGGCTAATCCTTGTGATTAGAATGAGGGGTAGAGATATTATTATTATTATTATTATTATTATTATTATTATTATTATTATTATTATTATTATTATTATTATTATTATTATTATTATTATTATTATTATTATTATTATTAATAGAATTTAAAATCTTTCAGAAATGTGTACATTTAACCTAACAGAGTTCAATATAGTGTTGAAGTGTATTCGACATATTTAAATTTCGTTTTATTCGTATATTTAAAACAAGTTCTCGGATTTGGAACAATTATCGCTCAGTGAACTATAGCTTTGGAACTACAAACTATTTTTCGCACCATACAGGGTGATCCACGTAAGGTGTTAACACGTTTTAATTCAACCAAAATTGAGATACATGAGTTATGTACAACATATTGTTTTCAGATTTATTTATAAGTATTCTGCCAAGAGAATAAACTAAGACATATTATTACTAATGAAACTATCCAAATATTATAATCCAATGATGTTTTAATTTTCCTTATGTGTGCAAAAAAGTAACCTCATTATTTAAAAGGATATATAGTAAACAATTACTAAGCGTATTATATATGCATCCCCCACTATTAAATTATATAATAGAATATATCTTGGTATAACTTCAAATTTTATTGTTTTTTAATATAATCTTCTTTTTAATACTATTATTATTTTAAATATAAAAATATTAAGTAAATAATTACACGGTAGCTATGGTTATAAAAATAAACCTATAGAACCATTTTTCCAAAGTCTTTACTTAACTTGATTTGAGGTTAAATACCGGTTTTTACCAGCAAAGTCACAAAAGGTTTTTCAAGTAAACGATAAATTTAGTTGCGACCACAAGAACGCGGGCCAGAACTGAATTCTAAAAATCTAGTAGGTATTGCCAGGCGATCACTGTTCGCTTAAATGCAGAATTATTCTGATTATACTGTTTCAAATTCTGGTATTTTCAACGACTATGTAGAATTATTTAGCGATAGAGGAAATCCAGAATGTACTCAAATCTGTAATACCCCAAAAATATGAATAGCGCAGTATCAGTATTGAACAGTATCAGTCTTATAGTTTTAAAAGCTTGATTTAAACGGGCCTTCTTATTTTTGATGAAACAACAGGTGTTCTATAATGTCTGTAACTTATTTGCGGTGCAACTGTATGGATTCATTGCACGTAGTTTTTTTTGGGATTTTGGGATTTTTTGGACCTGTAAAAAAATAAAAACACGAAACCAGAAGTATTCAAAATAAATATCTAAGTGTAGGAACAATAGAGATTAGGTATCAAGGTAAACTTCTAAAGTTTACCCCAAAAGGTGTTATATATAAAAGCAAAAATTGTGATTATATAAAAATCACAAAAGAAATAAATTATATCTAAACCACCGAATGTATTTTAAAAAATTGCATATAGAATGTTTAACCGATTTTACAATATTAGGTATAAAATGATACAATAGTTTTTACATAATCAGATAATCGCTACCTACAAGCGGTTTACGAGATTGGAAATGGCTAGTTGACTTATTTTCTCTTAAGTAGAACGTACGAAATCCCTCTCTTTTTAACATATGGTATGGTAATGAGAATTTGTCAACAAATAGAAATAACCTAACTTCTGTGAACAAAAATATGGATGTAGTATTATTGTAAATGAACAAAGTCAGAAAACCCCTTAATAAAAACAGTATTTTATCCCCACTCAGTTTCTAAACGACTCATTTATTTCAATATTAATGCTAGAACATCGAGTCAACGCCTTATAAGGATCACCCTGTACAAATACAATTACTTTCCTAATCTATAATCGGAATCATAGCCACACCACAACGCACTCTTGATTTAGGATACGATGTATATTATAATGTTGATTTTATTTAGTAACGACTGTAATTAATGACTCATAGCTAAACAAAGGAGAACCAAGTAGGTATAAGGCGTTAATACCAAATTGAGAAATTCGCTTGGATGTTTTGATCTAATTACTCTACAGCAATATTCCCTTTAAGTACCTACATGAAACACATTCAGAATATGTGCAATGTGTTGATATAAATTCTGAAGAAAGGCATTCAAGTATTGGTTTTAATATAAATATAATGCATTTCCTTCGTTGTTTATATAAAGAACCTATGCACAGCGACAATTAAAAAAAGCTTAAAATGCACGAATTTCATTAATCAAAATGAGGCCATTGTTCTATTATTATTTTATAAAATGCAAGGGTATAATATTAAAATTTTTAATGAAAAGATGGTATTAGTTAAAGTTATAGCCAGTTAAAAACTATTATTTTATTCTATACAATAACCACATCAAAATATACCCAATAGAACTAATATTTTCTGAGGGCTATCCTTTACTGGTAAGTTAAATATCTTCAACATCTTATGAAACATGAATAATAAAAAAATAACATGAAATAAGGAAGAAAAAACCATATTTTTTAATACTTCTTGCCAAATAACTAAATTATTTTTTGATAAACGTGTATGTGTATTAAAGACAATAAGTTGTTATATCAAGATATGCCGTTATAATTCAATATTGGGGAGTGCACGCAATGTAGATGTTTTCGACATATCTTTAAAATAGGCAGGTTATTCCTTTGCGTATACCAAGGTTATAGGTAACAAGGACAACTAAAACTTTATTGAACCATAATATTTGATAATTTCATTAATAAATTATCTCTTAGGTAACTTTTTGGTTTAATTCCTAAATAAAGATGTAAACAGTTAAACTTAACTGTTTCAAAGTTTTAAATCTTTTAGAAGTATTTTCTGTAATATTTACTTGTGGCAATTTAGATATAATAAATTCATAGAACAGTAAAAGGAATAATATTTAGATAATACTCATAAAAAATAGTTACAGATAAAAATAAAAATAAAAGAATTTGCTCGTTTAAAAAATACGCACACAAACAGACAAAATTAGAAAGATTAATAAATTTCCCATTTCTGTTTAAACGCTGCACATGTTCACCCTATACAACAAGTTGACAATATTGTGAGCGAAACAGTATAAACTATTTTTATATATGCGATATCCTGGTAACTTTCTATTTTTATAACTGTGAGATGAAGATGTTTCCAAAAAAAATCCTTAAGGTGAGTCATCACGAGCGATAATTTGTTGTAGAGCAATCGAGGTATTAATTTCAAGTAAACGGAATACCGGCTTATTACTATGCGAGAAGAGATCACGATTTAGGTGCGTAATGAAACCCTTCACAAGCTATAACTAGAAAATGATGAACTACTGCACCACGCCTTTCCAATTGAACATCACTTGCACTGGAAAAGATGAATTAATAACTTTTTAAGGATACAGTCACAGAGTAAACATACAGGGTTATTCAGAACTCATCTCTAAAACTTTGAGGATATGTGCATCCTTAAATAAGAAATCGATATCACCAAAAAAATTTATAATAAAAAGCTTGGGATTTCCCGTAAACAATGTTTAAAGTTATACCATTATAAAGGACTACGTAGCTGGGCAACTGTACTTCAACACATCTGATATATCACATTCCTTCAAAGAACAGTAAACAACAGTTTTTGTACCTGACGAACGCCTGGCGAATACAGTTGGAGTGGGGATAATATATCTTATTGTCTATGCAGTCATCAGTCTTTCTGTGTCGCTTTCTCTGTGCGGGTGTTTTATTTATCGAGTGTTAAACTGTAAAATTTTCAAAATGGCTCATGTGTACAGTAATGCTGAATTAATGGACATGATTCTTATTTATGGCGAAGTTGGACAAAATTCATTGGCAGCTTCGCGCTTGTATGCGGAACGATTTCCCAATCGACACACCGACACATCGACAGTTAGGTTTTGTGAGTGGTTGTTGCAGCAAAATGCTGAAAATCCCCAATTTACTTAATAATTTGCGTTTACAAGATCAGCAACCAGGAGGAACATTCGGTTTAGTGCGGCAAAATTGGATAAGGCGTGCCCAAAATTGTGTACAAGTCCAGGAATATTATTTCGAACAGCTTTTGTAACAAGGTATGTGCAAATTTTTTATAAATTTCATGTTTCTAATACCTAGTAATCAAGTAGCGCAATTCTCCAAAATTAATCTAACAAAATTTTATTCATTTTAAAGACACGTCACTTTGGTCACATCTATCTAGGTATCTTTAAGTTTATTTTAAAGTAAAAACGCTGCAAATCTTTTTTGCGTCGGGTGTGCCGGTTTTTTTCGTTCTAGCCAGTTTGCATTGTCAGTCCCAAGGTTACTCCATTACAGTGGACCAGTATCCAGCGGCGTGCAATGAAAAATTTTTAAATAGTTTTCAGACCCCGCCTAAAAATTTTTTTTTGCACTACCACATTTCTACATGTATGTTGAACATCCCCAAATTTTATTATGGATAAGTTCTGAATAACCCTGTATAAACACAGTGTTTCTTAATGCAGTGTATTTATATATTATTTCCTTGTTTTCGTTATTTTTAATATATGCTGTTTGTAAGTATACTTATATTTCAGGGTTTGGTGAAATTATTTCTCAGGCCAAAATAAGACTAAAAAGTTCCTATGCACATCCGAAATGGTTACTTATCGCAGGTATTTGTTAAAATTCCCTAAAAAGAGACATTACGCTTTTTTAACCTTTGTAAATATTTAAATATATTCTATTAAATTCGATTTCTATTCGATTTCGCGACCCTCAAAAATTTTATTTTGTTTTTTTTTTTTGGAAAAAGGAGATAAACTAATATTCTAATGCGCTGAACAATTTTTAAATAAATTGTCTACTCGCAATGCCTGTTCGTAGTAATGCTTTCCATCTCAAAAAAATTAAAATGTCTAAAAGAATCAAGGAGTATGTACTCTATTTTTAAACTAGGAGGGATAGGAATTTTTAGTTTTGTGATATACATATTACTAAAAATATAGTTTGCTTTAAATAATGAGAGACTATTAAGATTATAACTTACCACTAGAACCATTTCTTAATAAGTTTTTATGAGCTAATGTGAATTTACGACTCATTCCTCATGGTATAAAAATAAAGTGTACCTACTTTTTTTAAAGGAATGGTAAAATAAAATTATTTTAAGTAAAATATGTCCAGATAAGTTCTAGAAATGTTACGTTTCTGATAATACGAATTTATGGCGAATGCGCCGGTTAAATCTTATTCACACATTTACTGATTGCCAAAGTTATTTAAATTTATTATTGGTAATAAAAAATGTAAACAGTACCATAGCAATTGACAGAAATATTGTTATTTGGAGCATTTGGAGTTATTCTCTTGGAAAAAGTTATACTTGGAATATTTGATCATCTTATTCTGATTTTTAAGCCAATGTTTTGTATTTGTATATGAATAATGACAATGTTTTATTTGCAATTATAATACATATAAACTTAAATATATGTATAGGTACTTGTGTGATTATTATTGCATAACTGACACATGACTTGATTCTTGCGTGTTCCTTATTGTTTGTTTATGCTTTTTTGTTAGTTAAAGGTTTCAAAATCAATCAAGATAAGGATTATATGACATACCTACATCAAAGTTTATTATTTTTTACCCTACACAGTAAAAAAAGACAAATGGTAAAATTACTAAATGGTAATCGTAATTTACTGCAGTGTTATTTTTAACACGAACTGGGTAGTATAATAACTAAACCTTTAGAACTGATATTACACGAACGATATACCCGCCAAGTTTGTAGAAGAACTCATAAATTGTAGTAAAATTTACAAAACCCTGTGTTAAAAATGAATCAATCCGCCATAAAAACGAAATAATTACACGGTGAATAATTAACTATTACACATTACCTTGTAAAATCTACTGTGTTAAATTACTTTTATGTAATGTAATAATACACCGATATGTCTAACACTGCCAAGTGTGGACTATATACACACTGATGAGTGTGGATTCAGTGTTAAAATCAGTCGGATTTTTTTACTGTGTACACTAGGTGAAAATCTTATTTTCGTCAGCTTTTAGAGGCGCGAAAGTAGGCATTTGCACGGATAGCCGCGAAAAAAACCAACTTTTTAATCAATAGGTGGCACATCAATTATCTGTCATCACGGTGTCATTTCATTTCATATTATAGGTAATAGAATATCTGTAGTACTTTGTGTACGTACCTAGGCGGGAAAGTGAACGTTTTCCTGGTGATGTACTTTCAACAACAGATTCAGAAAAAACGTTGATTTCGCTTTTTTCATAATCCTGTATTTATTATCAATATTTCAAAGAACTAATAATTTTTTTTGTAAATTAATAATTAAATAAAAAAGTGTTAAAGTCTATGATTTTTTCTTGTGTAGGATAAAAAATGTTATGTGCACCACGGCGGAAAAGTGATTTTTCGGTCTTCCAGAAGTGGTCATTTCTTCTGTCAGCCCGGAAAACGTTCACTTTCCCGCCTAGATACACAACGTACTATTTTGGTTATATAGTAATAATTATACAGCAACTCAACTCTTAAGAAGATAAATACAGGTAAATACTTGATTACGAGAAATTATACGGTGACCTGAGATGTTTACACTAAGAAGTCAAGGTAATAAACAAATACTTTTCAGTGATGTACAGTTGATTGTATTTACTTGAATGACTGGAGAAAAAAGAAGCATATATATTATAAAAAGTGACGCACCTAAACATACAATTAATTATCATAAGTATTAAAAAATTTTAATATGTTTTAAAAGTGATGGATGGTGAAATTACAAAATAAATTTAGTTTTATAATACCTAAGTTAATTTAACAACATTTATACGTTATTTTTTTCAGGTTTCGTTCTTCAGCTCTATCAGAAACAGTGAGATTTATTTCCAAGGTTTATAGTTCTGCCAGAATTGCACCTTTCTAATAAATAACGATAAAAAAATTAGAAACAATTTTTGATTTATTTACTAACCAGGCTAGCGAAGGTTAGAATCAAACAAGCTTTACACCGCGTGGCTTTTTGTCGTGATCATTTCTTTTTATGTTGGTTTTAATTTAAACCTGTTTTGACTATCCCAAGATTAAGCATTGCAACAAATGCGGAGTCATAAATCAAAACTTTGCAGAAATTTACATAATTACTGTTAACAAAAATTCGCCCAAGGCGCAAAAAATAATGAAATACATTTCCTCAACTTGATAACAATTAGTAGTATGATTGTCATACTTATAAATGAAAATACATGCGTGGTCTTATTTCTTATTAGCGTGACAGATGAGGCCCATTTCTCTCTAAATAGTGGAGTCAATACTCAAAACTGTCGAATATGGTCAGCAGATAATCTATATGAAGTCGTTCAGGAAGGTCTTCATGACAAGAAAGTCACTGTTTGGTGTGGTTTCACATCTAATTTTATCATTGCACCATACTTTTTTGAGGAGATACAGAATGGAGAGGCCGTATCTGTAACTGTTAAGTGGTGGACGATACCTGCATATGTAAGGAGATTATGCGATTCCACGGATACAAAACGAAGCACGTAGGAATTGAAAATATGATTTTTACGCAGGATGGAGCACCCCCGCATATTTACCGACCAGTTAAAGAATTTGTAACTAATGTTTTTCAAAATCGTGTTATTATAAGCTGACATTTTGTAAATTCATGGCCTCCAAGATCGCCTGATCTTAACCCAGCGGTAAAAATGGCGTTAAAAACAAGATCGACAACGCTGGAAGAATTAAAAGACTCTATTAGGGAGAAAATTGCTGCAATTGAGCCAGAAATACTGAATAATGCTGTGTACAATTTGGAGGAACTGTTGGTGATTGTACAGCAGCAAAATGGACGACATATCGAACATTTGCGTAAACCACTATTGGACATAAGAAATCCCATTGTTTAGCCAATCTTTCACATCCTGTTATTAACTTAATTTGTTAAAAATACATAATAAGCTAAAATATATCCCTTACTTTATGATAACTTTGAACTATATCAATTTCTGACACTTATTCTTTAGTGGAAGGATTTTCCATTAAAAATTTTCACATAAAGTATAGAGATCATACAGTGTTCCGAACTAATATTAAAGAAAAAGGTATATAGGTGCGGTATAGATTTTTACCACAAATTTAGCAAGACATTAAATTTTACTATAAAAGTTACGCAGATTATATACAAAAGCCTTGCGATAGAAGCTTTTAGTATTTCATTTTATGCGGATTTATGACAAAATCCTTAGATACTACAGAAAATTATTTCAGGAGATCTGGTACAGTTACAGAAGTTTTAAAAATAACATTTCTTAATCAGAACTAAAAATATTTTTTCACATAACTAAATGGTATAGACCATTAGAGAATTATTGTTACTGATGTTCAACATTTGGTTAGAATATTCGTAATGAAAAACATTCAAGGTCCAGTCTAAATAAGAGTATGGAACTGAAATTTGTAACGTACATTTTAATGTCGTTCCATGAGGTTGACTATTATGCACCCCGTAAAACACCCAACCTAATTGTTGGTGGCTCGAGTTCTCAAGTTTTTCAATAATGCGTTGGAGGACGCGGATTGGCTAAGTAGCCCCTCCAAAATTCAAGAGACGCCGGTGTGATTTAGGAATGAAGATAGACAGTTCCCGTCTTCGAAAGTAGGCAGATGCAGATGTGAGTTATTTTACCTTTTGATATATATAATTTATTCACTTTCATTATTGTTTGAGATCATTATTAGTACAGAAATACGATCATAGCGAATTGTGGTTATTATTAAGTAATTATATTTCATATATAATCAGGATTTACCTGGATTTTAGGTAAATTATTTAGGCGTGGTTCGTGAGATTTTTTTGTAATACGATTCGGAAAAATAGAATATAGTTTCAATATTAGTTTATGAATTTGTGAAGCTGTGCTCTAATCAGGAGATTATAGAAAACATTGTTTTTTAAAAAACCAATAAATTTGAGTTTTCTTGCCTCCATTTTGTCTGAATCGGATTGCACCACGTGTTATGCCCTTTGGGAATTAAGTTCATTTATCTTATCTTTATCTTATCTTCTCTTATCTTAGCGTTATCATATATTGTATGTAAGCTATAGAAAATTGCTAATATCGTACTTTCTGCACTACATTAATTAATTTGTTTCTTTGTAATTATCTCCATTTGTTTAGAGGTAGTGTGGTATTGCTTTGCCTACCTGAGTATATATTTGATTTTAATAACTCACATGCACGCCGATTAGAAGACTGGAACAGTTCCTAATATTTGTAAATTCATTGATTATTGTTCTTTGGTAACAAATTTGTACAATCAATCAATACGAATTTTTACAACTTGTCACTCAGTATTTGAAATATTAATGAAATAATTTTTCTCTTTTACCTAATTAGAGTGGTAATATTTCCTTGTTTAACCGGTTATGAAACCGTTGTTGTTGGAATTTTGGGTCAGATAATAGAGGGTTTTTTATTTAATTTATTTTTGTTCCTTCTGAACTATAGTAAGTTTAAATATTAACGATTAGAGTTTTTATTAAGAAATTGTCGAGTGCTGAACTGTAATCAGTTCTTTTGAATGCAATTTTTTGGGTAATTTTATTTGCTTCATTCTGGGTCGGGTCACTAAAGGTTGACACCTTCCAGGTTTTGTTTTCATTTGTTTATAATTTTCCCTGTGATAATTCACGGAGTATTTGACAACAACCATATTTTATGGTACATTCCCTTCAGGAATTTATTTATAATTTTTAATCTTGGCTACACTAGCCGTCAACGTTCATCTATATATTTGTAAATTTTGGGGCACTCTTAACACAAACAATTCTTTGTATGTACTCTTCTGAGACGAGGCTGCTGCAACCTGACTGCAAGACCTATAACCTGCTGAAAAACTCTGGACGCTTACCACCTGCAGATCCCTAGATAAGAGGATTGGACTTAGCCAGTACGTGACCGTCATCTGGACTAGAGCTCTAGCTTCCCCACTTTGCCACGGCAAGTCCACCTGGATCCAATCATCAGCACTGGTTAAGGGTGAGAGTACTGACATCATAGAAGGAACGAGATTGTAAGAGTGTCACCGAACCTCATAAATTTTGTAAAGTTTGCGAATTTTAAAATTTCATTTGTCACTTTTTTTTCCATTTTTTAGTCAATATTACATCATTTTTGAATTATTGTTAAATAGTAACTTTAATATTCCATTGTAATTTCAAGTCAATTTGCTTATTTGATTATAGTGTATTCAACTAACTTTTATATAGTTTTCTTTTATCTTATATCTAAAAATTATCCTGGTGCCCAAATAAATAATTGTCAACATTCAAAGCAGCCCTACGAATACTACGCCCTAGTGTCATAAATCTCCCTGAGCTACCGGAGCTAATGTCAATGAACTTAAGCTAGTGGAATTGCACATCCCTAGCCTAGCTGTGTTTATGGTGACAAATTGAAAATAATTCATATAACTTTTACTTAAACTAAAGTGGTTGCAATATAAGTCTCCTAGAATTGATAAAAGTAAATGAAATATTGGATTTCAATATTTTATTTACTTAAATCAAACCAGTTTTTAAATGATATGCTCTGATTCTTCTCTTGAGTAGTAGTAGACCTTTGAATTAATAAATAGGAAATATAAATATTCTATATACAGAATTGTCGATAATAAGAAGTTTAAGATATGTGGGAGAAAGAATGAGGCAGTGAGAAGAGTGGGCACAAAGAGAAAAAATATCGCATACTGAGAGTTTTATACTTTGGTCATATTCTTGACCAGACAGTTGAAAACAATTTTCATTGTTTAAGACTAAGTTTAATTATTATAAATTGTTTGAATGAGCGCGTTAGTTGAATTCTGAAAAATAAATTGCTTCAAGTTTCAGAGTGAAAAATATAAAACTAAGTATAAAAATATCTATTTAAAAAAACCTAGTAACTTTATACTTATAGGTACTACAGAAATTCACAGACAGTGCTGTTGAATTTCTATAAATTATAAATTATCTTGCCTAAATATTCTTCCTATTGAATATTTTCCAATATTTTGTGACACCAAAAACATCAGTGCGAGAGGCTATTTTTTGGAACTATGGCTTGTGCTTATCAAAAATAAATAAAAGTCCGAATAAATAAAAAAAAAACGCAGCATGCATTCGTTAACTTTTGAAAACACAAAAACATATACCTATATCTATGTACTTATCAGTTTACGTTACCAAAACACATTCAAATTCCAAGTTAATAAGGGAAATATTTATTTTCCTTTAAGTGATATTTCTAGTGAGTGAGTTTTCTTTAAAAATATAACGGCAAAACTTGGTTATTTATAGAAATATGCGACAAATACTCAATGAATAGAAGAATTTAAGTACTGTATACAGGGTGTTAGTAAAACATGCGGCAAAAATTTAAGAGGTTATTCCTTGGGCTATTCTAAGGATATAGGCCGAAAAAAATTTTCAACAAATAACAATTTATTACTAAAAACAACATGTAACAATTCTGAACCTACAAGAATTGTTCAAAATGGCTACCTCCAGCTCGGATGCAACCATCCGATCTTCTCCTCATAGACTCCCGAACTCTTTCAAAAACACCAGGGTCGTTTCTTATTGAGTTACACCCAGAAATTATCCGATCTCTTAAATCGGCCACATCCTCCACTGGCCTAGTATAAACTAATGACTTTAGATGGCCCCATAGGAAATAATCCAGGGGGTTTAAGCCCGGGGATCGAGCAGGTCATACGTGAGGTACACCTCGACCAATCCAGCGATCTCCGTATGTTGCTGTTAAAAACTCTCGAGCAACTACATACACTAAAATGAGGTGGTGCACCATCATGCATAAACCACATTGCCTGTCTTGTAGCCAATGGTACATCCTCCAAAAACTGAGGTAGCGTTTGTTCCAAAAAGTTGCGGTATACTTCGCCGGTAAGTCTTCCTGGTAGAAATACTGGTCCAATTAGCCAGTCACCCACAATTCCAACCCAAACGTTCAACGTGTTGAAACCGATCTTTAGAAATCTCATGTGGATTTTCGTCAGCTCACACATGATTATTGTGGAAATTTCTTATTGCATTTCGCGAGAAACTGGCTTCATCGTTAAAAAGAATCAATCAGCGTAAGTAGTTGAGGGATTTAAACCAATGTGTGCAAAAGCCATTGACAAAATGCAATACGTGGAGCAAAATCCGCCGGAAGAAGTGCCTGAACGCGTTGAATGTGGTATGGGTACAACAAATTACCTCTCAGAATTTCCCAACCGTTTACACGTCAACTAGTCAAACGTCAATCAATCTTAACAAATGCGACACATACAAACTACAAAAACACTACATACAAAAACATACAAAATAATCACTCCGAAGTATCACGGGATGTTGGTAAGAAAAAACAACTCCTTTTTCTTGAATAATGTGAAAAATACCAAAATTGGATTTGTTGAAAACTCTTTCGCCCTATATCTTCGCAACAAAGCGCTTTTTGAAAAATCATTAAAGGATAAAATATCCTTAGAATAGTCCAAGGAATAACCTCTTGAATTTTTGCCGAGATTTTTGCCGCATGTTTAACTAACACCCTGTGTATGTATATATTATCTACAATATAAAAGAATCTTTATATTATTCATGTGTATAGTTCACTCTCGGTAAGCTGTATCAACAAAATGTGAAAAAAGTGTATCCTGTACCTATTATGAAATATCTGAACAGGATTTAATATATTTTTTGCACAATTATATTCTAGAGGTCACAAACTATAGCGAACATAGATACTAAACCAACATATAATTAAATCTAGTTAACCTTTTTAGACCAACCTATCATAATTTTCGAAACGATGTCGTTCAATACTTGCTTTTTAATTGATAATAGGTGCAAGGTATTATCACACATAAAACATTTAGGTTTTTTATTACGCTAGTTTTCCTTGTTTTCGAGTACAAACCAATTATTGGTGCAATTAGAGCTTAACGGCGGTTACGAAATTCCGATTCATATGTGGACAAGACCTTGTTTCTTATTCGCTGAATGGCTAATTAGCTCAGAAATAGATATTAATCAATTTATTTGCCATAAGTTGTACGTGCACCTAATATCCCAGTTTCTGATTATGCCGTATGGATTTGCACACTGCCACAGCGTATTTACGATGGTAAAAAAAGAAAATGCCGAACAAGATGGCAAACATTTTAGAATACGTATATACTGTTCGGGAGAAACGTTCTATCGGCATCACCTACGATTTCCATGTCTGACGTAGAAGTTGTAAAGACTCTAGTATTCCTGCCCCTTGTTAACAACATCGGTAGGTAAGATCTAAAGATTTATTTCCATATAAGTTGGAAATGTATGTAAAGTTGTTATTGATAGGGAATATACTTGAGTATGAATTCCATGGCAGTTGCTTGCATATAAATGCATATCAATCCTCATTATTTATTGTTTACCTAGGTAGGTATAGCTATGGCTCAAGAATAAATATATAACCAGAAGAATTTCTCTGTACTACACACTCTATTTCTTCCTGTAACCTGGGATTCTATCCTCAAGCGGCCAGTGCTGAAGCGTCTCAAGTGTTACTATGTTCACAGCGCATTGTTTCTTACGCGTTGGGTTTAATAAGACATTTTATCTAGTTCTGTTAATTGTAACGTCTTAGTTTTGTTATTTTTAGTTACTAAGTTAGTTTGTAGTTAAAACCGAATAGCAGAAACAGCTTGTTAGAAACAAATTTTGTCTATTTTGCAGGGTAGGGTAAAGGGAGGAGAGATGGACCACCATTTATAAAAATTAAGATAATTTCTTCATTAATCAAAGTACAAATCTGCAAATTGGTACATAAAATAACTAAGCTTTGGTACTCTTTTTGGAACACTTAGAAAGTAAGAAATATTTATCATTAAAACTAAAAAATAAATAATTCTCAGACTTGTCAACGGTCCATCTATCCTATCCTATGGAGGTGAGATGGACCATAGTAGGTAGGAGAGATGGACCTCACTACTTTTCCTTTTTTCTAGTAGCTACGTTTCCACACTTCTGGCAAAGGTTAAAACAACTTGTGCAGCCCTCGTGCAACCAGCGCTTGCACAAAAGGCATTGTGACCAATCGTCTTTCTTTTTCGTTAAACGATAATCTTCACTGCAGCCAACACTCTTATTTTCTAAATCGCTGAAATGTTCATCCGTTCTAGAATAGTCATCTAATGTCACATGGCCAGATGTCTATTTACCACTTTCACTGCCAAATTGCGGCCAGCTTTTTTCTTGCATTGTGCCTTTTTTTTTTAATAAATTCCGGTGAGGTAATAACTCCTGATATTTTTTTAAGAACTCTTTTTACAGCTATAGATACGACGGGTATGGGGGTAACTTCATCCAGAGCTTTTCCATGAGCTATATTCTTCAGTACCTAGCTGTTGATTTGTTAGGAGTGGTTTGTTGGTTTTGTATACCAGAGGTACTTGGTTGGGAAGATTCAGGTCCTGCTTGCACTTAAATGTAGTTTTGGGTATTCCAAATGCTGAAGCGGCTTCATTGCCGCTAATTTCGCCATTTCTGTATGCATTTACGGCATCATTTAACGCTTGAGAGGTTCAATATCCTGGTTCAGGAACATGCCTTTTACATATGTACTTATTAAGCATTGTACTAAAGCAAAAAGTTATTGGTCCGACTCTCCTCTCCCATATTGGTTCATCTATCCTCAAATGGGAGGGGAGATGGACCACTCGGTAACAACTAAACGGTTAAAAAAAAGTTTTAATATTTTAGGTTCTAGAAGACATTAATGCATATACTTACAGTTTCATTAACAAAAAAAACATTTTAGACTTGCCTAAGTTGGTTAAAAATAGAACTACATATCTTTAAATACAATTTTCACCGAGGCAAAATCTATTTTTCTTAAAAAACTTCCACATAAATGCTGGAAACCACGTGATCGCTACTGTATCAAGGTGAACTGATCGAAACGCAAAACAGACGCCTGTCAAATGTTGCGGTGGTGCCTTAAATTGCAAAATATTACCGATGGTCCGTCTATCCTCCTGGTCCATCTAACTTTCCTTTACCCTATTTAATTAAAAAATGTTTCAATAAACATACTTGCGATGTTTGCGAACAATATTGTAAAGCCCACCAAGATTTGGATCAATTGGCTTATTTGCTGCTATAAAGCTTACAAAAATGCCAATTTGGATTTATTTGCCAATTTAAATATGCCTTACAATAATTTTGAAAGCTTTTTATCATTGCTTGAGGATTTATTTAATTAAACTTTAAAGTATTGTTTTCCAAAACATAGGTTTATATTAAAAGCTTTGAAAACATTTAATAAGCATGTCTGTTCAACTATTTGGGTTGTTTAATTCCAAAATTTCTTCTAGTAGATCGCAGGAAATATAAAACTTTATTGAACCATAAGATTTGATAATTTCATTAATAATTTATCTATTGGTTAATTTTTTGGCATAATTCCTATATAAAGAAATATATAAACAGTTAAATAAGCCAATAAATAATATTAAAAATATACTATAAAAAAATATTTATATTTTCTTATAGGTATCTCAAATTTTACTGAAAATATTTGACAAAAGTCAAATTATTGAAAAAGATATTTTCCTATTTTTGGATATCCATATTTTCAGAGAAAGTCAGTCAGAGGTTGGTTCTTAAAACTTATTCCTAACCAAACATAACATTTTCACAATCAGCTTACACCGCAAATAAATCTTAAAAAAATAAATAAAGACACACACATTACTTTTACTTGCTTTCGACTAGAAAATAACTTGACGAGATACAGACTAGTCTACAAAAAATAATTTACCTACTGAAAATTAAAACTGCCATCAAACGCACACAACTCTAAATTATTTTGACGAAGCAGTAGTTTTGATCTCAACAGAACCTTGAACGACAATGAAGAGAAAATAGAAAACTACTTATCTAAATCTGGGAGTCTTGAGCAATGCAAGTGGTATTTAATACGTAGACTTAGACGCACAAGGAAATTGGTGTCTATAAACAGTTGTGTATTTATACATACATATTCGATTTATGTGCTCGAATCTGTGTCATATTGGGAAACCAAGTTTACTGGATCAAATGTAATGTAAGTAGGTAGTTCAAAATGCGGTTGTGAATTTTATCACAGACTGTGTATGACTAATTTCCAAGCCTGATATAAATTAATAAATGCAAATAGAAATACTGTGGAAACCCTTAACTCTTTTAAACAAAATTCCGATATTCTGTATGACATTCTTGTAACGTACAACTTGCAGGTACTTATATAGACAAAATAATTGAAAATCTTTGCTCTTGCTTTTTCATTTTTATTACATTAATAATTTTTATTATTATGAGAGCAATAATAATTATGGAACGTGCAAAGTACGAAGCAAATAGGCAGTTATCGTATGACAACTTCTCTTTTAAGTAAATATACAAATATAATATCAAATTTAAATAACCCGCTAAAATGCTTAGTTCGTTCCTGTACCAATAGTGGCGCTAGAGTAGCTGTGACGTCACAGCTCCTAATTGTTTACCAAGCAATTAATCACTATCATTGTTTTATTTTCTCTATGTTCCAAACTTAAATGACATATTTTGCCTAAAGGGCATCTGCAAGGTATGTTAGTAGCAGTGAGAAACAAACAGTAATGCCCTCTTTTGGTGTTTGCTACTATCCGTCTAACAATTATTGTCACATTGACAGACAGATAGCGACCTGCTTTTCCGCAAGTGCCATTACAGCAGTGATCTCTATTATCTTTGAGGAAGACAATAGAGGTCTTATTTATTTATTTGAAGATACCGAAAACAACCACTCCACGTACTATGTGCTCCGACTGGTGTTGCATTATTCCTGCATATAATACAACATATTATATTGGATTATCTAAGTATATCAAAGCTATAATAGTACCTACCGAAAAGCAGGTCTCGCTATCTGTCTGTCAATTAGACAATAATAATTGTCAGACGGATATTAGCACAGATCGATGGAGCACTACGGTGTTTCTCACCGCTACTATTAGATGACATATTCTGCACAATACAAGTGGGACAGGAGCGTGCACTTTCCTGTTCCACCCGGTATATAGATTCTCAGATATGTTCTGAGTATACTAATCCTATAAACTAATTACTCTAATAGGGTTTACTACGGGTATTTTATTAAATGTTCAGGAATATCCAGCACTTGATTTATAATAACTATTTTTACAAAATTTAGTTGTAATTACAAAGTTATGTTTTATATTTTTCTTACTTCTAATTGTTCTAATAAATTAAGCTGATTTCCCTTTATTTCTCAGTGTACATGGTCAACCTTGTAGAAATTTATAAAATGATTATTTGTTATACAGTACAGTGTGTGGAAATTCTAGGGATTTTTATACTATCTAATATTGCTTTGTTCTGTTCTTTTAATCTGTTATTTAAATGTCTTCCACGTTGTCCGATATATACCTACCGCATTAAGTATAGTCCTCACATTCTATTTTATATATCTACCCCAGGTCAATTTTTCTGTATCGTCTTTATATGGTTTACTAATTTTTTCCTGAATTTTAGTTTTATTAACGCTAATGGTACTACTTTCAAGCGACCTAGCTCTCTGGCAACTCTATCAGTACTTTTAGGAACATAATTTATATACCTAACCATAGATAAAGTACATAAACAATAATAAAAGTTAGATACATTTAATTAGAAAATATCAATTTACTTTCTTACTAGGAGGGTAGAATATTTGAATAAAGGTATAGGCAGTACTTACTATACCATAATTTTATTTTGTCTACTTAAATAATGTAATACCTTGAAAAGCAAATAACAACTATAGGTCTAATGATGATAAATTAATATAATAATTAGCCGTTGTTAACGTAGATATACAAAAATGGAAAACAATAATACATATTCTTATCTGCATTAACCTTCCCCAACGTAAAACACGAGGACTCTTTCAAATAAATTATCAGTACGACGACGTATTTACATTTAAATACTTTAATTAGATAAAATTGAATAATTGTAAGAAAACTTACTGAATACGTTTCAAAATAATTATGGCAATAACATTTGGCCGGCCTTGGCCAATATTTTTGTATTGGCTGGGCGACTTACATGCGTAGAAGCAATTAAATACATTAAAACTGACTATTTCGTTGTATAAGTGTTTCCGAGTAATTCTAATGGTGGATACAATGAATATACAATACGGACGTAAATACGTCCCCCTCTGCTACATTTTGTACTAGTTAAGGTAGAGAAAATAAAAAACTGGATCAAGTGACATCTATTTTACTACTATCGACGTAAAATTTAAGTTTGTGATTACACAAAGCCGCCGTTAATTTAGACATAAATGTAATTTACGTGATACAAATCTTTTATTTTCTGAATTCAATAGTGGCTATAGATTCCGCAATTTATTGAAATAGGTTTGAGGTTTGAATATAGTTTCACACTCATATAGGATACATTGTTTGACTCAATTTCTTACCTTAATTTTTAAAACAAAATACCTGATATACCAAAGTGTTTCTCATTCTCATTAGCTTCTTATCTATCACTATATTCAATACAATCACGATTACAACTATTTTTGTTTCACAATTGGGGTTGATACGAGGATAAGAGTTGATCTACTTTATATATGTGTTGGTTGTTTAATTAAAATTAAAATCTTAGGGGCAGTTCATTACATTTACAGGAACTTTAGCTGATGCTGCTTCTTAATACCTTAGATACAACTGTTTCAATAATAGCATCCAAGGTATTTCAAGGTAACTATAGTTAAAGGTCTATATCTTTCATTATGAAATCCGGTCTTAGAACTGATACATATTACGCCTGTTTATCCAACAATAATGCACCAACTAGTCAGAAGGATTGTGATTGTTTGACAACAATTTGCTGCCTGGTTTGGATTGATTTGATTGGATCTGATCAGTTTGTGATTCCTGCCAGGAACAGGGCTAATATTACCAATATAGTCATCTGTGAATACGTTTTGTTGCTTGTTTGAATCTTAAAACGTTTTATAGCATTTTATTCAAGTATGACATTAACGGATAAATGTGATATGAAGAGAAACAAATTTGTTCCTGAACTTATACAAGATCAATCCAGAAATATCGATGCTAGTTTGTTAGCACAAAAATCGTAATACCTAGTAACATTCCTGTGTGATATTCGATCCCGCTCAAACTCATGGCAGTCAGTAGTTGTAATAAATTAAGCTTTCCGCTCTAATAAACCAAACCGAAATAAGGTTTTACGTTCATCTCACTCATTTGTATTAATAAACAAATCTAATTATTTTAAACATTTGTTGACACTAGTTCACAACGCACTAGATATAGACGCCTATAGGCGTCTGACAATATTTTTTTACAAACGTCAAACGGTCGTATCATGTTATGGAATACTTTGAAAGGGAAAAGAAAATAGTAAATATTTATTAAAAAGTCATATATTTATACATTAAAATATGTAGATTTATATTGTGTTTATAATTTTATTATATTCCGTCATTTATAATAAATTTGGTGGAAAGTTTCGATGGGGACAATTTCGAGGACAATTTTGACGAATATAATAATACCTACTAGTGATGTAATTTTCATTTTGAATAAATTATTTCTTTAAAAGTTTTTATTCACCTTATCCATTTTAATTACCGCAGGAGCCAATTAGTTGACACTGTGCGTTCGTCTATTTAAATAGTATGCTGTATTTTTTTAGTGCTTGGAGGAATTGAAATAGATAAAAGACGTGAATAAATCTGTACTTTAAGCCTATGTTTAGGCAAAATATACGAAGGTATAGGTACTTATACTTTATGGTTGTTTCTATTGCTTGTTAAAATCTACGTTATTGTTAAATGAAATATATAGGACATATGTAGTTTTCCAAACTCCAGCTATTAGTTATTAAAAAGGCGGATCATAGGATAGAAACACAAAAAAATTAAAATACTTGAAAGACAAGATACAAAATAAGTTTTTGGCTTAAGCATACGAAGTATCTTTTCAGGAAAGATATGGCAATAATGGATATGTCAGGCAGATGCAAAATTGATGAGTTGCGTAAAAAGAAAATAAATAACTGTTCGTTTATCATAATACCTATATATATTCAAGAAAGTACGATAAATACTAGGTAAACATACCTACAATTCAACTAGTTGGAATAAAATGTAGGTACATATTGTCAAAAGTGCCAAAAATGATTTGACTATTTTTGAAATTGCCGGATCCAAAATCCTATATACCTATGGGGGATGAAAATAATCATCTGTAGCTCAAGACTACGTGGAAGATTCGGTAATCATGGTAAATCACTGTAACATAGCAATGGAATATACCAGAATTTCCGGGGATAACGCAATTTATGGCGTGTATCGTAAATCAAATATTTTAACCAGGGTTCCGGTTCAACTAATGCGAATGCTCAACTTTGAATAGCCAAGGAGTGTGATTCAGAAAAAACAGAATCCTGGTTAAAATCTTGGTTTTACGATATGTGGCATTTACTGGACAATGCTCAATCGGACAATGGTAATTACAGAAAGAATTGATTGATTGTAATATTCCAGCCACTATTGAACGCAGAAGTGAAACGCTTTTCAAACGATTTATCATATTAAACCACTTTATAACTTCAAAGTTGACTGTGGACTCACTTATATAGATATAATCAGAAAAGGTATGGATGGCATGGAGTACTTGCTCCATGTCACCATATTAACTAATTCAAGATGTAGCACGGGAACTATGTATTTACGTTCGTATTATATAGTCAAATAAAATCAACACTTTTTTGCTCGAAATTTTGACACCATATTAATTTCCTACTATGCTAACCTGCTTTCATTCATTCATTCATGTTTAAGGTAAATTTACATGTATTATTCTACATATTTTTACATATTTTTTGGAAGAGGTATTTGTTAGGTGTCTTCTGTTCTATTTAATTCATTTATATATTTCAATAGATTTGCAAAGTTGTGTCAAGATTACAAGTTCGTAAAAAAGGTAATTTAATCTTCTACCAGCCGATCTAAAATACTTATACTACGAAATTATTACTACTAAATTACACTATGTCATTTTCAATTAACTGCCAATGTATGTATGTCAATTGATTCCGTGTTTCTGAACCTATTATTATTTATCTTAGAAAAACATAAAACTTTATTTCAAGCTAGAAGTAAACAGGAACAAGCACAAAAACACGAATTAAAAATGCACACGAAGTACTCAAACCGTGCTACCCACCTGAACTCTATTCACGTAGTGGATGAAATCAGTAAAAGACAGCAGACAGCATTTTCAATTAGAGACACGTTTTATCCACTCCCGGCATGTTGGGCGGCATAGCCACATTTTTAAAAAAAGTCGTTCAGGTCGAGTAATGAGGAAGTATAAAATTTAGTCAGTAAAGAAAACATTTTCGCATTTGACAGAACAACGGGGAACAATCCGGCCTCGTACGACTCGTATATGCATAATATTATATCATAATAGTACAATCATAGTAACAGTACATAGAATATTAATTTTGGATGGAGTGGAGAGTAGTGGAGTGTAAAAGTTTTCTGTGCGCCCTTTTAAGATTCATATAATGAAATAATAATTTAATTTAATGATAATCGTACATATAAATAACATTTATACAGTGTCCAGTTTAAGATGAATTGAAGCATACTCAATTTTGGTTTTTCTTATGGGCGGCATATTGGATTTTCGTATTTTTGGAAAATTCGTACAAAGTGCTTTTCAACCATGTATATTATGCATATATGTTCAAAAACGAAAAAATACGGAACATGTTTGGAGTACCTAATTCCAATTACTGCGTCTTTAACTGCTCCACGTAATTCCTCTGCAGTTTCATACAATCTTGACTACAATTTGTTGTTTAGTTAGATGTTTTTAAATATATGCATGTTATATAGTTGGTTGAAAAGCACTGTACGAAGTTTTCAAAAATACGAAAGTCCAATATGCCGCCCATAAGAAAAACAAAAGTTGAGTAGCGCAAAATCTAGAGGGCTTAATCTTTTTTAGACCAATTTTGAAGTCCTTGCTGATTGTTATCCCTGTCCTGAAAATATTATAAATGTATCTTTTACAATAAACGACATAGACGTTTGCAGAAAATGCACATTTTTTATTTTCACCCTGTCTTTACCTAAGGGAAGGAATTCTTGGCAATATAACCTTTGATTCTTTTTAGATCTAAAATTGCCCAACTTTTTCCCAATTTAACCAACTCTGTATTTCTAATGGTTTCCGAGATGTCCATACAGTTCATCTTAAGTATGACAACATACTTAGAATTATTAAGTATGACAACAATGTAGCGCGATGTTTGTTGATGTTGGCCAGTCAAAGCACTACCCAAACCTTTTAAATCACCTGAGAATAATTTAAGATAAACAAAATTATAATATAATGTGAACGGTATACCCCGAAAGTTTTTTCAGTTATTTTGTGATCTGAAGAAAATATTAATACTATACAGTGCGGTCGTAAATAGTCCCCCCCCCCCCAGCTAGGTTTCGAACCAGATAAGATAGAGACACCGGACTAAAACTGAATTAAATGGCATGAAGTATATTACTTCCTAATTCAAAATTAAAACTGAAGTTTTCAAAGATGGCGCTAGTGGCGCCATCAACTTTAAAACTTTAAATAGCAAGGGTGGTCATGTGATGCCTCATTGGAAAGGTTTTTTAATTCAATATAAAATGGTGGCTTGATTTTTAAATTACATTGACTATTTCCGGAGTTATTAGCGTTTGAAAGTTATTTGATAAATAAGGCCCATTTTCATTTAATTTTCGCGCAAGAATGTCATTAGTAAAGATTTTTAAATGGATAAATATTTTATTAATAAGCCAACCACAATTAATACATGAAAAAATAAAAGAAATAATCAAACAAGGAAATAAATAAATAAACATTGGTATAACTCTGATCACGTTAATAAATGTTCAAATTGTTCTCCCAACACTTCTTGGCAATAAAATAGTCTATTCCCAAATTCCCTACGTACATTCCCAAATGTTTCTGAAGAAATGGCCGCGCACACCTGTATAATTCTATTCCTCAAATCCTCTAGTGAATCAGGTTGGGTAATGTAAACCTGCGACTTCAAGTATCCCCATAACAAAAATCCAGAGGATTAAGGTCTGGTGAACGAGCCGGCCATTCGATAGTTCCCCGTCTTCCTATCCACCTATTTGAATAGCAATGCTCCTAGATTTTTATATCATAATTCGCCATATTTATCAAATAACTTTCAAACGCTAATAACTCCGGAACTAGTCAATGAAATTTAAAAATCAAGCCACCATTTTATAGAGAATTAAAAAACCTTTCGAATGAGGTATCACATGACCACCCTTGCTATTTAAAGTTTTATAGTTGATGGCGCCACTAGCGCCATCTTTAAAAACTGCAGTTTTAATTTTGAACTAAGAAGTAGCATACTTCATGTCATTTAATTCAGTTTCAGTCCGGTGTCTCTATCTTATCTGGTTCGAAACTTAGCTGGGGGGGGGGACTATTTACGACCGCACTGTATAGTATTAAATATAAAAACCAAATTTATTTAATGCCTATGGCAAATGGATACTTTAAATATAATAGATATTTTTTTATCCTAAGGACTATTTATAGGACTAAACCTTAATAAGTATAAACGTGTTTGTCAGAAGAAAAGATTATCCTTGTACCTACATTCCTGTTGAAGGATAAATATCACATTCACTTTCTGCAGTGCTCTATTGTTATTCGCTTACCAGATGGATGATGGCAATATCTGCTTTATTAGTTATCGCTAATTAGAGCTAACATATTTGCAACACATTACATGTTTATATGAACATTATTATTATACCTAGTTATTGAAACGCAACTATTATAATAATGTTTAATACTTACTAGTAACTTCCTTATAGCCCAAGTCGTTAGGTCTAAATAATGTGGTAGGTAAACTGTGCAAAACTGAATGCTGAATTATGTTGATTTGAATTAATAAGGGTTAACAGAAAAGTACAACATATTTTCATAAGACGATTTTTGTCACATTTATTCCGTAGGTTATTTTGCATTTACCAATTTCTTTATCAGTTTAACATTTTCACTTAAAATTAACATTGAAATATCATCGTTTTATTTTCAATTTACTACTTACTATTCACTACCTTTTGTCGAAGTAAAATAAGTCATGTTGTATCTAATTACAATATTTCCTGCGATATAGTATATCATTACCTTTAATTTTAAATGAGGCATTTTTTAAACTTTTTTTATTTGATTTATCAATTTTGTATAGTTGACTTATGATGTCACCCTTAGTAATTAAAAAATGAATGAGTGTATATGTTACAGGAAATATCCGATTTCAGGGCCTTTCAGTTTGGCCTAGGACATACTAAAAGTTCCTATCGTTATTAGGAACTTTGCATTTTTCCTAGGACATACTACTGTTGCCTGATAGTTTTTAGGACAAAATAAAATGGCCTGATTATTATTAGGAAATACCCGAATAAAAATTTGCATCCAGAAGTTTCGATGGTCAGTGATATTAGTGTTGTAGCTTCTTAATCGGAATCGTGCCGTTATACCTCTAGTATAATTAGGAAACTGATGATAATTTATACAAACTAGGGACTAAGGATGGATGTTTAAAACAATTTATACCAGATTCGAATTTGATCTATGTAAACAAAATTTTATTTCAATAGGCGATGTTCCCCAAGATAAAATAATTTCTTTAAAACAGCTACAAATTCTTCGGCCAAAATCCAGGAATATACTAGATGTCAATACACAAGACATTGTGGTACAAATGCGTGTTTATGAAGAAAACGCCAATTACTGTGGAATTCAAAATATCACAAAAACAGTTCTTGCAGGAACAAATAAGGTTCCATTTTGTTGTTTATTTACTATTTAATGAAAAACTATATCTTTTGTTATATTATTTATATCATATTTATCTTTAACAAATGTGTTCCATTTTAGGTTTATAGGTAACTTTGAGCTCTTTTAAATATAGCGCTTTTAAAGAAAATGTTTGCTTTCCTTCATCCTTTTACTCTGAATTAAGTGCCTAACAATGATAGGAAATTTTAGTATATCCTAGGCAAAACTGAAATAGCCTGAAATCGGATATTTCCTGTAACATATATAATAAGTTATCATAAGTATATAATTTGTAAAATTTTATTTGTGTTAATTTAGAATATTTTTTAATTATGTGTCCTTATACTTAGTATTTGACTCGAAAGCCAGGGAGAGGGCAGTCGCTACCTCTACCCCCTTGTCGCCGCCCATGGATACTACACCTGTAGTCTGTGACCACTTATTTGTTTTTCGCAAACATTACAATTCCGTACTTATTTAAATCTGAACAACTTACCAAGACCCCGTGTGCTGTGTCACTATCCAGCTTGCCGTCCACACAGAAGTAGCACTTGTTTTGTGGCGTCCAGTCTCTCAGTCTGTCCTCAGCCTCCGTCTTTTCGTTTTCCTTCTGGTGTTCCAGTCTCCCTTGTCCGTCTCTTCCTCCGTCCCCGTTTGTTTCTCTGATGGGCGCCGACTCGCGCGCCGAATTTGACTCGCTCTTGTCTAAGTCCGAGTCCGAACTTATTTGCGACTGCTGCTTCGCGTCCTTGTAGTACTCGTCGTCTGATAGGTTTGTTCTTTTTATATTGTTGTTCAATGGTTGCAGATAACTTCTCGACATGGATTCTTGGTACAGTTTCCATTTCCTTCGACCCATCAACTCTTCAGCGATTCGTTCCAACCCTGCAACAAACCAACTGTCATTGAGGTTGAAACATCTATTAGAAGTCATATTTCCTGCCCACCCTTTCAAGTGACGCTAATGAACAGAACAATTAATAATGTTCCGTTGAGACAGAGGCTAAAAAAATAACTATTAGTACCGGGATATCAAAAATTATCTTGGTCAAAGGTGGTTGTGGAATGTAAAACGTGTGTTTTACTTTAAATTTTTGAATATGTTTTGTTGTGTCAGAATCTGTCCGGTCATTGTGCTGAAATTTTCTAATCCAGTTTTTGAATCATGCCTCTTGCCACACAGCACAAAATTTTCATGATTGAAGCCTATTTTCGAACGGGTGCGCTAGTTAATGGAATTGGCAATACAGTCAACGTTTGTGTTTGGACAATTTTCGAGAGCACTTCCCAAACGTGGCAATATTTCCGGACAATTTTTATGCGTGCCTTACAAATTGTGTTGAAGTGTTTCGCGAAACTGGTTGTGTGACTCATAAAAAAGGTGCTGGTAAGACCAAGAGTTCGTACAGAAGAAGTTGTCAATGACGTTCGTCAACGTATGGAAGAGGAACCTGCAAAACCTTTGAAACGTCTTTCTCAGGAAATTGGACTTTCTTATGGAACATGTCATAAGATTTTAAAGAAAGACTTAAACATGCAGCCATATAAGATGCAAGCACATCAAGCTGTTCTGCCCGCAGACCACCCCAGACGCCTTGCTCACTGCCATTGGTTTGTCAATAATTTAATGAATGACGATTTTCTGGACTTAACTTTTTTTTCTGACGAAGCCTGGTTCCACCTTTCGGGATACATCAATTCTCAAAATATGCGAATGTGGAGCAATGATAACCCTCATGTCTTTACTGAATCGCCACTACATGCTCAAAAAATTGGTGTTTGGATGGCAGTTTCTCGCAGAAGAATAATTGGGCCAATTTTTTTCGATTTCACCGTCAACGCAGAAAGGTACAGACACAACTTTTTGACTGAATTTGTGCAACAGTTAAACGATGATGAACTTCAGTACGGTTATTTCCAGCATGACGGTGCAACAGCACATACTACATGAGAAAATATTGCTTTCCTCCACGAGTTTTTTGATGACCGGCTGATAAGTTTGCATACAGAAGTTGAGTTTCTTCCGAGATCACCTTGTTTGGCAATTATGGACTATTTTATATTTCCTTACTTAAAAAACAAGATTTTCGCAACACCGGTAAATAATTTGCAAGAACTGCAACAAAGAATTGTTCAGCAATGTGCAACCATAACGCCAGAAATGCTGCAAAACGTTTTTCACAGCATGAGGAGGCGCGTCAACTTGTGCATCGAACAAAACGGGGGACATTTCCAACAATTACTGTAATTTAGTTTTTCTTGTTACTAAAACCGTTATTTCATAATTTGTAGTTCATTATTGTTTTACAACTGAAATAAATATGTATGAAATTTGCAGGTTATTGATGATGTCAGTGTGACAGTGACATAATTATTTCAAATTTAAAGTAAGACACACGTTTTACATTCCACAACCACCCTTGACCAAGATAATTTTTGATATCCCGGTATATCTGCAAACCAAACTTGGTTGGTATGATACATTTTGATTCTTTGATAGAATTTTTTAGCATTGGTTATTATAAGTACTGAATTTGATGGAAAAGGAAGATCAGTTGGCCAACTAGACAACTCCGTCTTAAGCCCGCACGACTTACTTATCCAGTCAATATGAGAGAAGGTTTTTATAGGTCATAATTGTATCCATAGACTTAATAGGTAAAGATACCAAAACAGTGTATAAAGGCAATGGGAAGCTATGATCCTACATACAACACATACCTTTTTTAATCATCTCTTTCTATAGTATGTGTTCCTCTATGATATTGTCTCTCTCCAAGCCCCAGATAATCTTTTTGCGCATGTGCATGTGGTATTGGCTGGGGCATAGAGAGAGAGAGCGTTATTTAAATGTCTATAAGGAAGAAGGAGATGCTCATGCCAGGCATGTTGCTAACACGTTTAAGCTTTATAGCTGTATCTTTATCTATTAAATCTATGATTGTATCTAGTATCTAAACACCGTTGACTGAAGAATTAATAAAACGGCCAACTTAATGTATAGGCGATTTCACTATTCTAGGATTCGGCTTCTTTCAGCAACCGTGTAAGACCACACTCTCTGAGTCTCCTGAATATATTTAGAGTAAAAACAGGAGACGCTTTTGGTAAGTTAACTAGCGTTAATTAAAATACTTACTTATTATTCAGTCAGCGCTAGTACGCATCAATAGAAACGTATTGTGAACAGATTTTAAATCATTAGGAAATGATTTAAAATACAACACGCGACAAATAGGTAAGTGTTTTATGGATACAGAAACTAATATGATACGCTCAGTTTAAGAATAATCTGAAATAATACTTAAATTTATAAAAAAAAAATGATATAAGTAAGCTTTTAAATTATTTAAGATATATTTTTTATATTATTTATTGGCTTATTTAACTGTTTATACATTTATTTATAGGAAAGCCAAAAAATAAACTAAATAATGGACATTTTATTTGAAAGAGGTGCCGAAAACAACTACTCCACAAACGCTGACCGGTTTCGCACTTATTGTATGCTCATCAGAGTGTCATAGGTAGTGGACTCGATGAACGACATTGCGACATATTGCCTAAAGAGTCTCTATTGTCTTTGAGGAAGACAATCCTACTTTATATTATTAATGAAATTATTTAATTATGAATCGATGAAGTTTAAATTTTCCTTGACACCTATAACCTATGTACTCAAAGGAATACTCTTTTCAATATTATTGTCTACATTATTTTAAATATTTAAACATTAAATAAGTTTCTACTTTACATTAAAAAATATATTATTTATAGTTGTACACATACACATGTACATGCCTTTTGTATTGAATTTTTAAAAAACATAATGTTTTGTCATTTCTGTTTCTCTGTTCAATTTTTTATACCGACAAAACTGAAATTGTAGCAGTTCTTACGTCTACAGACACGTGAGTGGCAGAAGGTCTTACTATAAAAAAATTGTTGAATTACAAGAAATGTACGGCAGTAGGTATAAATAATAACTTTTTTTAATGAAAAGTGGACTTATTTAACATTTTAATATTTAAAATAATATAGATAATACTATTAAATAGATAATAGAAATAATATAGATAATAAAAAATAATAAAGTGAGCTTATAATTGAGTACAGGAATATACCGGGATTGTTCAATTAGGATGTACAGTTGTAATTCAATTGTTGGGAGTGCATTCAGCAAGCACAGTAGTTGTTTAGGGTATATTCCTTCAGATAATGTAATTCAAATCAGATAATTCCTTCAAAGATATTCCTTTGAGTACCTAGTTTATAGGTAACAAAGAAAATTTAAGGTTCATTGAATCATAATATTTAAATCATTTCATTAATAATATATATCTTAGTTTATTTTTTTAATGAATAAATGTGTAAATATTTAAATATTCATGCCTATATTCCTTTGCAATGGAAACTTTATACATTTAAAACAATTTAGAATGTATCACAAGTTATTTTTTTAAATAATTAATTTAAATAAATTGTGAATATGTCTGCTCTATTCAATTTCACTGCCAGTAAAACTCGAAACTAGGCCAATTGTATGCGGAGTAAAAAAGTGCCATTGATATTGCCAAACTGTTCAAGATATCCGATTTATACGGTACTGTTAGACGTGGGATAGACAAAGGTTGGTAGTGTGTTGGCGAATTAATGGATCCCGTAGCTAATTAGGTTAGACGGTGGGATGAAATCAGGAACAGTAGATATTTTTCTATTGACAAAAGAGCTTTCAAACCGCTGTGCAGCATAAAACCACCCCCTTCCTGTCTAAAAGAAAATCTCGCTTCACGATGTACTAGCCGGAATTAATTGTTAACTTATACAGGGTGCTTTTTTTGAATAAGCAAACTTTGGATCGTTCATGAGACAACCAGATTTGATTAATTTGTGATCGACACTCGTGAATATTTTAGACAGAGTGTTATATGAAAGCATGTCTGAAATTGCTTTTATATTCAAGATTTCAAATTATATATTTTACATAGCAAGTAGTTTGTTAATTATTTCTATGAGAAAATATATAAGTAAAGTAAAATAGATTTTAAATCTATAGTAATCCGCATCACTATTTTTTTTAAAGTAATTATACATTTATGTACGTACGACGTAATTATACGTCAATACTGTTGCTAATTTCATGCTAATTGGTTCTAAAATGTGTATTTTTTTTTTCATTTTAGTAATAAGCATTTTACTGACAATTTTATATTTATTGTCTAATTATATGATTATACCCTTCACTTTCCTCATTAGCGAAAACCGTAAATGGCAACAAAATGGTACAATGAATTTGATAAGATAGTATCGCTGAAAAGTAAAACAAAATCTACGTAGGTAAACGCAAAAATATGAATATTCCTTAAAAATTCTTTAAACACTTACAAAAAATAACAAACATCTAAGTATTGCATAACGAGAAACATTGAGGTAATAAAGTCTAAGATACAGAGATGAGGTATACGTAGTTGCAACTACAATTTTTGGTGTGATTAATATCTTTAAAACCTCAATGAACAATACCTTAGCTGAAATATAAAATATCAAAGGAAAATCAAAGACAACTGATCATAATTTTACTCACTGTATCCAGATTTCAAATATCCTTCAATCAATTAATGGAGATTTCTTCGAAAACTTCAAAAACTAAAATTAAATAGGACAGAGAAAGAAACGAAAAGGACAGACCGAATAGTAAATAATTACACCTAATTACACCTAATTGGGCAATACAATTCGCCAATGAACTCAAATTTATTGTTATGACTATCTGTTAAGTTAAACAATTCGTTGCCCTCAAAGAACCAACCGACGACAGGCACCTCCATTAAAATTAGATAGGAATTAGCAGCGACAAAATATGTCAATAATGCTTTCCACAGCCAACCAGCAGCCTCGAATTATAAACAATTGCGGGGCGTTCGTTCCTGCTAAATGTAACCTTGGACGGGGATTCATAAAAACGTGCGTTATGGGCGACACGATTTCGAGGCATCAAATTCGTCATTATCAACATAAATTTTATTTAGTGCATAGACAGATACAAAATACGCTGATCCGTAGTTCTCGGAAGTAAGCGAAATGATAATAATATTTAGACATAGGTACATGGAAAAAAACAGCAATGAAAATTATTGCATAGGTACTTATTATTTATGGTGCTAATAATCAGAAACAAAACACAACAAATAATTTTACTACAATGTTAGTGATGTTTTCAAATTAACTCAAAAATTATAGATTTTGTTAATCTGTTCTCAATCTTTGTTTTGCCACCTGATTTTTTATTGAAAATAATTATAGAAAATAGGGATTTTTCATTACCTACTTCCTTTTCTGCAAGAAGTAAACATTAGCTTCTTTGCTTTAAATGAAACACGCTCTAAATTTTTACATATTTAGATTAGGTATAATCAAACGAATCCGATACGATATAGGGATATCTCCAATAATAAGAAGATATGTACAACAGATTATCATAAGAACGTCTTGGAAAAAAAATTTTCTTTCTGCATGATATGCGGTTGGTACACTCCTCTGATTATGAGACTCTTATTACTAGAGATAGAGGCCGTCAATCCCTATGTCGTCAGTGTATCCATGAGAGAACTCTAGAACTCTTTTGACTTTTCAAATACTCTTCTTTTAATATAATCTTTGCGTTCTCCTATCCGAACATTTAGAGGTCTTGATGTTTCACCCACATAATATTTATTACACTCACGTGGTAAGACTGTAAATGGAATATTTTGAGCTTCATAAATAATTTTTTGGCAGAGTCTTTCATAAAATTATCCGTAAAGTATTATCTGCTTGAAAATATTTAAAAATATCCAATATTTCTATAAATTTTGATAGCAGCTGTTGGTTATCAATTCTGAAGGACGAGGTGTCAAAATAGAATGAAAATCTATTAAAATCTAATACACCCATGTAAGTATGACGTCAGTCATACTTAAAGTTTGATAAAAAAAAACAGATAAGCTTTCGAAACGTATACTATATATCTATTGTTAATCTGCTTTTTAGTGTGAGATTCCTTGATTAAGCAAACATATTTTTCAAAAAACCAACCTTTGACTGATCCATCAGCGCAGATGTCGATTATTAATTTTTTGTATTTTCTTCAGTGGTGGGTGGCATAATACCCAAATAAATAAGAGAATGTCACATAAATACTTTCATACATCAACTAGAAACATCATTTTTATAAAAATATAACAGGAAACAATAACAGAAAATAATAATAATTATATGCGGAGGTATTGAGATGGTTTAGTAATAAATTTACCAATGTAGTACCTACATCGTAATTTTTTTTATATTACTACACGCCAAACTTTAAAAGTTTGCCTTGCACTCTTCCAAGTCTTTATTTTGAATGCTATTGGTTTCTTGGTTTTATTATTTGACAAGTGGTGTAATACCATAAAAGAAATGACTAAATCGTACATCTGCACTTCAAATACCTATATTGGAGTTATTAATACATTCGTATTACTTAGTAGAAGTAGGTAGGTACATCTTAGCATCGAAGAAAATCCCAAAAACCCGGAAGACCGGATTGCCGTTAGGCCAATCTGAATATTTGCGATATTTCTATAATTAAAAACTTTCCAGAAATAAAGTGCCCACATGACTGCGTAAAACGATATGCTATATGCGATAAAGTAATATTACTTAATTACTAACATAAATAACAACGTTATAGTGTATTCCCTGAGTGCCTACTCTATATATGCAATACGTATCCACGTAAACCTGTTTTTAAATTAAAAATTGTAGACAAATTTTAAAAGGAAATTTTGGCTGGAAAATTTACATGTAATTTCGATTCTTAGTAGTATGAGAGTAGTATGTATTATTATTGATAATAATAATAATAATAATAATATCTCCACCCCTCATTCTAATCACAAGGATTAGCCCGAAAGTCTGAGGCTTGTGTGGGAGAGTGGGCGGCATATTATTATTTCGTGGGCCGCATTTGCGCCTCAGGAGCGACTTACGTTGCTGGACCCTAACCACCATTTAGTGCTGGGGAAAATCTCATTAGTTAGGGGGACAAGTCAAACGTCAACTGATTTTAATCTCTCACATTAACACCAAGTTGACATTCTTCCTATCCTAGGCCATCGCCAGGATAGTTGCCAAGCCATCCCTGCGAATAAGCCTTGATCTACCAGTAAACAATTTAATGAAAAATTGTTTGGTGGAATGGGAATTAGAACCCACGACCTCTGGGTTGAGCAATCGAGACGCTAAGACCTGAGCCACCGGTCCGATAACCATATTACCCAGAATTACCTATTATAAAATTATAAAAGTTTATTAGATGTATATTTTTTATATTATTAGGCTAAGAAAGACTGGTACAATTTCAGCTTTATCAATAAAAATCTAAAGAGAAAATATTTTTACTAAAAAATTAATTCTAAAAGGTATATAGGTAAACATAATACTTCTTTCTTAATTTCAAGTAAGAACTTAATATGATGCTGATAATAGTAATAAAAGCAAAAATATACTAAAAAAGCAATAAGGGGTTAGATCAAGATACGTTTTGTATTCAATAGTGAGGGCATATTATAACATGCACAATAGACATATTCTCATAAATAATAACGTTATTCGTTCGCATATCAATTATAACAAGGAAAATTACAACTTCTTTGAAGCGTAATACTTGAATAATTTAATTAATAATATATCTCTTAGTTTGTATTCTTCGGTTGAATACCTATAAATAAATATATAAAAGTCTAGTTGACTTTAAATTAAAGAGGAATTTTAACACTTCTATACATAGGAATCACTAATTCAGGAATCAATCTTGATAAAATTGTGAAAGCTTTAACAGAGATACATATTTATTAGGTATAAGTCATGATATAATCATGGGTATAAGTAACTACATAGAGAACATTAATTTTTTTTTGTAAAAAAAATTCCAAAGACCAAATAAATACTACATGTCTAGGTTACAAAACATCGATTAATTTAATTGACAATAAAAATAAGTGAAACCACTCCTTAGAAGCATTAAAAATTGTTAAATTTAATGAAGTATGAACTTTCGACAATAATATTCCATCAACTATAAACTAATAAAAAAATTCACAATATTTTCCGTGTGCATCACTTAATTATTTCCATAAGGTGATAAGCTCAGCAATGAGTTGCCTGAAGCCTGGTTGTTACATATTAAAATGATCAATGTGAAAAGTACTTTTAGAATTTTCTGAATCATATGGTGCATAAAAAATACGTAGGTACTTAGCTCTTCCTAAAATTTATTGATAGTTTTGGCCAAGATCTATATTATATTATTTAATTTTTGCATTCTGCATACATTTTTAGTGTCATTTTGTGTAATACATCTTATTTCTAAAAAGTAATAGAAGCAAGTAGCAGTAGCCTACAATTTAGTTTTCAAGATATAAATCATTTAAAAAAAAATTATAAGTGCAGACTTTTAAATACTTTAATTTGTCTGTAAATAAACCTCGGAATAACCCTTAGATTAAATATTTTCTGCCGTGGACCTTAAAGTCTTGTTGCTTAAAAGTAAGACAAAGGTTAATTATTAATGATAAGTCTAAAAACAATTGTATACAGGGTGAGTAAATTGCAATAAAAATGTCAAACTTAAAATATTAAATATCTTCAATTTTTCATTCAATGAACTAATATAATAATAATAATAATAATAATAATAATGTTTATTTGTTCTATATAAGTTCTTAGAATTTTTACAAAAAAGAAAACCTATGCTATGTTACAAATAAACAGCTTAATCACAAAGTTTCATTTAAAAACTTGTAGTGACATAAGAACATCAATAAATACAATACAGTAAAACATAATCAACTTACAACAATTTCACAATTATTAACTACAATATATACTAGCATAACTACTAATTCTACAAGCCAAGTTATTAACTACAATATATTAGTAACAATTTGAAATACACTCACACATACATACATTAACATAAGATCCATAGAGATTCAAATACAACACATGTAATTAACAGATTACAATTGAAAATACCATTCAAGTCTTGTTAAGGTGGGTAAGTATATAATATATTCTATATTCTGGTCTAGTTATTTTTTAAATCTATTAATTTATGTATAGTTTTCCTGGAAATTTCCTGTAGAAATAGTTTTACTTTCTTTTTAAATATATTTTTGTTTGGGACTCTTTTTATATTTTCAGGTAAGAAATTAAAACACTTGGGTGCAAGAAAGATGTGTGACCTTTGCCCAGCTGTTTTACAAATTATTTTATCAGGGACTAAATTGCTTCTATTTCTCGTGTTGTATTTATGATTTATACAAAATCTTGTTTCGGCGAACTGCATGACAGATAATTGCAGAAAGAATAGCTGACGAGGGTCCATAAATGGTATCTCGTTGTATAACAAATCCGTGGGATAGGCGAGTTCTTTATTGTATATAATTTTAATGATTCTTTTTAGTGTTAGTTGCAATTTATTTAAATATGTATTTGTGACACCTCCCCAACACACTATTCCATATCTAACATGCGGTTCTACAAGCGCTGTATATACTATATTCAAATGTTTAATATCAAGAAAATGTTTTAATTTTTTGAAGAGGTATATATGTACCCTTAGCTTCTCATTAATATAATTGACATGCCGATCCCATCTTAAATGACAATCAATAATTAGTCCAAGGTATTTAGTTTGTAATTTAGGAAAAATTTGAGAACTCTGTGACCTTTCACCTTTAATGTTGAGTACTTGAAACTTTGGCATTGACGACATATAAGATGTGAAAGGCATATAGACCGTTTTATCAAAATTTAATGAAAGTAGCTTATAGTCAAACCATTGTTTAATATACAACTGAAATCTGCTTCTACCTTATCTTTCAAATTCATCCATGTGTTATCTTCGTAAAAAATGGCAGTGTCATCGGCAAAGCTTATGACTACGCCCTCTGTTTTTATTTCAAATAAATTATTTAGATATATAATGAATAAAATGGGGCCAAGTATAGTACCTTGCGGTACTCCATATGTTATGGTTTCAAAGCTACTACGTGTTTTATCTATCTCTACACATTGACATCGGCTTGTTAGATAGCTACGAATTAAGTCATTCGCTGTACCTCTAATACCTATCTCCTGTAAATTTTGCAATAATAATGTATGGCTTATGGTATCGAACGCTTTTGCTAAATCTAGAAATAGACACAGTGAAGGTTTCGTATTATCTATAGCTTTATAAATATGTTTTGTAAGTAAACCAATTGCATTCTCCGTCGATTTACCCCGTCTAAAACCAAATTGTTGCATCGACAATGTTTCATATTTATTTAGAAATTTTAATATTCTGGTCTTTAATGCCATTTCGAAGATTTTAGCTAAATTTGTTATTAACGATATTGGTCTATAATTTAGTGGTATTAACTTATCTCCATTTTTATAAATTGGTTTTACAACCGAAACTTTGAAAATATCTGGACAAGTACCCTCACTCATTGACCTATTTATTAAATACGTCAAGGGCGTAACGATAAAGTCTGATATTTCTTTTAATGTCTCAGCTTTTATTTTATCAAATCCTGGTGCTTTTTTATTTTTCAAACAAGATATGTATTCTCTTATTTCAGACAAGTCACAGGGGTAAAGAAATATGGTATGTGAGTTAGTTTTCTTTTTCTCTTTATAACTTTCGTTTCGATGTATTTTATTTGCAAGAGTTTTACCTATGTTTATAAATTTTGTATTAAAAATGTCACAAATTTGGGTTTTATCTGTTATTATATTATCATTATCATTTTTTATTTTTGTTATGTGCTTATTTTGTTTATTTGAGTTTTTTATTTGATAATTAACTATATCCCACAAATTCTTAACATTATCTTTATTTTCTTTTATTTGGTTTCTACAGAAATCACGTTTTGCTTTTTTTATGATCTGAGTAAGTTTATTTCTGTATGATATATACTCTTTTTTAAATTCATTATTATTTGGATTTAGTTTAACTTTTTTATACATATAATCTCGTTTACTTATTGCATTTATTATACCTTTAGTAATCCATTTCTTTCTTTTAATTCCCTTTCTTTTATAACTCCTTGTATGCTTATTTATTAACACTGTTAGTTCATTAACAAATTGTTTTGCTTCAGTATCTACATCCTCTCCACTGTTTATGTGACTCCACTCATGCCGTGCTAGTTCTTGTTTCAGTTTCTTATAATTTATATATTTTATAAATTTATTTTCGTTTATTTCTTTTTCCGTTTCTATTTTATCCAAGACTAGTTGTAAAACCACAGGATAGTGATCTGTAATACGAGTCTCAATAACAAATGGTAATATTACTTCTTCGATATTCTGGATTTTTGTGCTTATAAATATATGATCTATACATGATTTCGAGATTCCGTCTACTCTAGTGTATTTGTTAATTGCTGATTTAAAATTATGTTCATATAGAGTGTTTAGGTATTCACTTGTTATTTGATTCGTTTTGAGAATATCAATATTTATGTCACCTACGAAAAAATTATAGTCTGCTTCTACTTTTTGTGTTCTCAGGTAATTATACAAGTCAACTGTGAATACATCCGGGTTTATAGGAGGTGGCTTGTAGACAGATATAATGTTAATATTGTAATGCGAAATTTCTAATGTCAAATTTATAACCGATATTTTATTTATTTTGTCCACGTGATAACTGTATTCTATATTATTTTTTATATATATTACTACACCATCGTTTTGATTATAGTCACTGTCACTATATATAACATCATAACCCTCAATTTTATATAAATTAATGTTACTTATTCTTCGTGTTTCCGTAAGTACTATACAATGAAAAGGTATATCAAAATGCTCAAGAAAGACTTCCAGGTTTTCTATATTTTTTGAAAGACTACAAATATTTAAATTTAAAATCTTAAAATCTAATAATTTATTGTTTATACACAAAATCGAGTTTGCTTGAATAGCATTTTCAACAGTTTCAGTTTCAATTTTCGGAATTTGAAAATTTGCAATAAATTCATTCATTTCTATATCATATAATTTTAATACAGTGTATACCTATAAATAAATGTTTAATATATCTTAGCGATTTGCAGAATTTATTGGATAAGATATAATTCTTTGTTTCTTGTATGTTTTGGCAAGTCTCAAAGAAATTTAAAAGATAATCAGAAGAAAGCACTGCTCACTCTGCACCTGCTCTGCATTCAGCACTGTATTGGAAGTCGGCTAATATTATTCCTCTTGCTAAAAAGTCTAACCCTACTGAGTTAAGTCATTTAAGACCGATTAGTATTCTGCCTACTCTTTCAAAAGTGTTGGAAGCTGTACTGAAAAAGCAGATTTCCGAATATGTATTTAATAATGATATCATACCTACTACTTAATCTGGGTTCTGGCCTCAGCATAGTACCACTACGGCTCTCTTACATATCACAGAAGATTTGATGAAAGCCTCTGACGCCGGTGAGATCACGTGTCTTATTTTACTTGATTATAGCAAGGCCTTCGACACATTGGATCATGATATACTCTACAATAAGCTTTTGTTTTATGGTTTCGATAATTCTTCCGCCTTATTAATTCGCAATTATTTAGCTGACCGTACACAGACAGTACCTAAATGTTTCCTCCATGAGGTCTAATACATTATTTGTAAAATACGGTGTTCCACAGGGTTCCATTCTCGGGCCTCTGCTTTTCTCCATTTATATCTCTGATTTTAGTCAAGTTTTTAGATACGTCCAACATTCATCATTACGCCGATGACTCCCAAGTATATTATAGTTTGAAAATCGAAGATGTTAAATTTGCTAATGAGTCAGTTAATAATGACTTGACTTCTCTTTTAAATGTTTCAGCTGCTCATAAGTTAAATCTAAATGCTAGTAAATCTAACATCATTATATTCGGTCCCAGAAAGAAAAGAGATCTTGTAAAGTTATCCCTCGACATTAAAATTGGTGATAAGACTATAAATGCTGTTACAGAATGTAAAAACTTGGGTGTTTGGTTCGACGAAAACTTAAGGTTTTCCAAACATGTAAATTATTTATGTCAGTCTTCGTATATTATTTTAAAACCTTTTTCCTCATAGAGATATTATGACATCAAAGTTAAAACCTAGCCTCTGTAATGCTCTTGTAATCTCAAAAATTTAATACTGTGACTGCATCTACGGTACTGCTCTTCTCAAAACGGATTCAGACCGATTGCAAAGGATTCAAAATTCCTGTTTTAGATTCGCGTTTGGAATAAGAAAATTTGATAGCGGTATTAGCAAAATCATCCATGATTCTCATATCTAATTTAATACTTGACAAATTACGTAAATTACATTTGCTATGTATCACTCACAAAATATTGAAAATGAATATTCCATCTTATTTATTTAACAAGATACATAAACTGCATAAATCTACTTCTAATGTTAAATCCCGGTATTCCAAGCTACTGGAAATACCTCGCCATACCTCTGCCGTGCTTTACGTATAATGCGCCTAAACTATATAATAGTTTAGCTCCTGAGTTTCACAACTATTCGATAATTAATTTCAAAAAGAAATTGAAAGGCATTCTGTTAATTACGTCTTGATCCTTATGCCTTGATTTATATGTTTTCATTCTGGTATTTTTCTTTCTCTTTGCATATTATTTTTATTAAGTATCACTAATTTCTATCACTTCGTCGCGGCATGTCTAAGGTCTGTGGCATTTCTCATTCTTATATCGTATATTAATATCCTTGCTAGTCTTGTTGCTGTTGTATAATATAGCTACTGGTTACACTTGTTACAATATTAATATTTGTGTTCTTAATTAGGGTTAAGTTGAAAAGCAGTGGTACTGACACTTCGCCCTATCCATTTACGTTTAATTTATATATTATTATTTTATGTGGTAAATAAAGACAATTTATTATTATTATTATTATTATTATTATTATTATTATTCAGAAATGTCGCAGAAACGAAAAAAGTAAAGCAAAAATAATGTGAGGGCAATGCCACGAATAACGTTTTAAAAAATAACGTTAAACAATACTTTACACGCCAATTTCCCGTGTAAGCAATATAACAATATTTAGGTTTCATTTTTTGTCGTTTCACGGATTCGATCGTGACTAGGATTTAGAAATTTCGCCGAAAGGTTTAATGTGTTGCCGTGCGGAATGCGTTTTTCACTATGTACCCGCAGATTCTGCTGCTTTCACTTAAAATTTAACTTTCGTTAAAATAAATTATCTTGTTGAAAACAATTTATTAATTGGCTAGAAACCCAACGACGGAGATACTATTCGTTTCCATTACAGGTGCACAGAAATTCACTAACTAGACATAAAGAACTAGCTCGCTTACTTTTTCTTACCTCTAAATATATTGGCGATTCAAATTACCGATGAGGGCGCTGCAAATTGTAAACAAATATGGATGAAGACGAGTGAAAATTTTGCATTTCATATCACATCATCTAGCAATTTAGCATTCAGCTGCCATAAATATAGTTATTTCATGTGTTAGGGTGAAATAAAGTATAAAGAGTTGTAAAAGTCGTCAAACGTCCCATACGTGCTTCATTGCTAATTATATGAATTTTTTGAGTTGAAATAGGTACCCTAGTTTTTGTTTTCTTACATTTTGGACTAAAATAAGTGTGATAAATTGTATGGTGATACCATATTAGTGCTTGTTTTTTGTTAAATAATGTTTAAATTAAAATACATTCTGCTTTTATAAGACTAATGATAGAAAAGTATAGACAAATAGCAACAAAGTGGTTATCATATGTAAATAAACGTAGGAGAAATGAATGAGAAACAGTTTCTTATATACTAGGGCCAAACTTCTACCTATCTTCTATTTTAAACACTTCTATTGACACATTTTGACACCTATAAGCACGGCAGTTTGTGTTGTGCTGATTTCTTTTGAATGCCATTTTAAAATGTAAAAATAAAGATGTACAAATACAAACCACGTCGTTTTTAACTTTGTAATACCAAAAAATCACAAGCACCACTAAATTATTACGTTAAACAAACCCAAATCGTTTTATTTTTCATTATATCAGCAATAAGCCTCCAAAAATTACCTTTTAACTAGGTTCAACTATTTTCATGCAGAGGGCGCATTCATTTTTGGAATCGCCAATATTTCTGCACGTGTACACAATATTAAAAATTATACAATACAGATCATATTAAAACGAATACACAAACTCCGTTAGTTTTATTATAGGTCAAATTTCTATTTTTTAAATGGAACACACTATAGGTAAATGTTCAAAGATTTGGATAGTACATCAATCTGTTATAATAAAGGAAAAATAGCAGAATACAGAATCAGTAAAAAAGTCATAGAAAAACTAAGTTTCTCTCTTGCTATGGGCCATACTCAATATTTTTTTATTTTTACTTAGGACATTCCCTTATGAATGCACTGAAATAGAATTCGCTGAGTGTATCAGCGAATAATAAATAAGACAGATATGATTAAAAGAGTGTGCCATAAGAGTAATGTATTGGACAAAGGTTCTATGGCGTGTGTAACATAGCAACCAATTATGTTCTCTTTCCAACACACTACGCTATATTACGCTCTTTTGGTTAAATCTTTCTTATTATTATAGATGTACCTATCAACTCCTATATCAGTATTTTCTTAAAGGAACGTCCTAACCAAAAATGAAAAAACATACATGGAGTTGTTAAAAAAGATAAACTTCGTTTTTCTATGACCTTTTGAGTGATCCTGTATAGTTAATTTTTCTTTATTATAATAGACTAAAACCGTTGTGTTTAACATTTTTTGCTAGCTATCTTACTTTACAAAATAATTGACCGTTTCCATACATATCAGCGACCCTCTATATATCAAAACAGTGTACACGCGATATACAGACTAGTGTGTACCATAAGTTAAATGTATAAACATATAGTTGTGCCGCTGAATCTTTTCAGACATGTGACTAATGTCTGTGCACGTGACTTCTATATCTGTTTGATAATTTATATAAAAAAAGATTTAGAAAATCTAAGATAAAAAATCTTTTTTAAACATCCTGTATATGTACAAACTGAAACCTTTTTTCAACGGCTTTTCGAGTCATGAAAATGTTTACAATAACTCTGTCATTCATATCATCAATATAAGTAGACAATCAAAAATGATGAAAAACAACATAAAACCACCCCATACAAAGAAATTAAAATAGGAAATTTAATTTTTGGATACCTATTTATTCTGTCAGTAATCAATACTTATGTAAAACCATTATTTTTAGCTATTAGGCAACCTTGAAAAAGTCTGAAGACTGGCACGAAACGTAGGACATTTGTCCATGTATCTGGCTGAAAGTCATCTAAAAATAAAAATGATGGAAAAGTATTTTTTTTTGTTTTTTATTGAAGAAATAAAATATAAATTTGAGCCGTCTGAAAGTTTGTTGGATCTTCTTGTATCAAAATTGTACACACAGTAACAGTGATATTTGTTTTTGCTTAAATCGATGAAAAGTCATTTTATATCGTGAAAAAAAAACATTGTGCTAATACTGGGCAAAGGGTTCATCTTTTTTGTACTACAGAAGTCCACAAAAGGTTTTTTAAAATGAATGCATGCATTGAGTAACATTTGACGTTAACTTGTATAAGAACGATGAATTTCTTATCATTCTGTATCACCCTGTACGTTAAACTTTACCTAACCTTCCCTATACATGGTATCACAAACTTGTGAGTTGAAATTACTGAACACTGAACTCACTTATCAATTATTACCCTTTTTCTATCAGCCTTGAATATACGTATTTTTAACCGACAATTTGTACAATTACGTTTAAAATGTACCTCTGTGTAAATGTAACGCAATGTCAATACATTCGATGAAACAATCATCATTAAATAGTTGATTATAAAAAATAGCGAGTAGCAGATTGTAACTTATAAAATGATCTCTATTCAGTATATATTTTTACTTTTAATATATATATGAAATATCTAAATAAAGAATGATTTATTATTGAATATAAGTTTTAGGTAAAATTTTAATCTTACTTTGTTAAATCAATATTTTTATTGAAATTATTTATTAAACCCCTATAATATTGAAGAGAGTTAAAAAAAATCATTTTTCACCATAAACATAGTTAGACCTGTTATTTATTATAGTCTGGTAAAATTATTGTCCAGAATTGTTGTAAAATGATTTGTCTTTACAAATCAGAATAATTATGCAAGTATTTGCTCTTAAACTATTGAGCTTCTTAGAGAAAGTATCGTATTTAAGGAATCACTGACGTTTTGCGTACCTATACTGAAGTAAAATTTTATATAGGTACAAATATATATAGGTACAAAATATCCAACACATATTTTATCAAATATGAAGGTAAGTAATTTATTTAAAATAGATAGTTTAGATAGTTAATTTGGATATAATTCTTCAAAATAAGGGGAGGAAAATGCTTAAATGATATAACTGAATATTGTATGACACTATATTTATGATGCCGACGGTTTTTACCGTCGGGCATATTTTATGGACATACCAGCGAGTAATCATGATCACAATCATTTTCCCAGGTAAAATAATAATTGGAAACCTTATATATTCCTTCCTTATATATTTATAAAAAGGTATCATTATGGTACTAGATGGTGTTAGTGTTTTTGAAAGAAATGACGATCTCTAAAACTTGAACTGGCGTCCTATAAGTTCATTTTAAATGAAATTTGGTTTGCGGTTAAGAGTGTATTTACATTTTTGGATATATCGCAATTTAAACATAATTTTTCTTATATTTTAGAAAGCAAAAATCGTATATACTAGGAAAGCCAACGGGCAGACATGAACCAAAATTGCAAACAAAATTTCAATAAATGTCCTTATACTAATTCTAATATAATAGACCAATAATAAGGACTAATAGACTAATAGAGTAATAATAAGGACTAATATAATAGAAACAATGGTAATCAAGGTAATATACCACATCACGGAAATGGAGTGCTCTTTAACATTTTACTCTTTCAAATGGATTCTCTTCATCGTTCAAACCCAGAAAAATATACGAAAAATATAGAAATGGCAATAAATGGTTGTAAAAGGTGTGAAATCATTCTGTAAAAGGGGGTGGACAATATAAACCGTTGGTGTTCTTTTAAATTAAATGAATATAAATCATTTATAAATTGTATTTTATGTTTCTCTGGACTTTATATTAAGTCATACTAAAATAAGTGCGCAAAACCAAAATTCAAATTTCCTTAGAGGGCCTTTATTGCCCGCATCTCCCCTACATCTTTTCCCGAGTCAGTGTCCTCTATGGAAATAGAGCAATCACGGTAACCAGTCTGCGTGTCAAACCGATTACATTTTCTTAATAAATGGAGTGATACAGAATACCTGAAAACAAAGTTTATATAATGCGACCTTTCCATCTTTAGGGCCTTTTAACTAATTCGGAATTATAACTTTTATAGCATCCAAAACGTTACATCACATGTTTCAAATTAATTTCAATTAAACCTTTTAGAAGGGTGACGCACATGACAAAATATAAATGGCAAATATAGCAGTATAGAAATCCGGACAAGAACACAAATAAGGCGTTTACAGGATACCTGGATAAAGGGTTATTTAACGATCAAGTTTTAATATGCTGGTATTAAAATAGAAAAAACGGTGAATTTGTTATTCTTTTGCACACTGCACTCAAATTGAATTTTATTTCGTTTCGATTTTATTTAGAAAAAAGTAAAAATCGTAATTTTTTAAAAACAGCTGTACCTCTCTATTTGTAGTCCTATCGAAAAAAATCTTCAACTAATGTTTCATGCTGAAACAAAATTCAATTGTTTTTTCAAGGGAATGTTGATTCTCATTAAATACTGCACTACTTTCCCTATTTAAACCTTCTTGTAGTTCTAATAGTTTCCGAGATCTCTGTAGTGGCAATCAAATTTGGTTCAGCCTGTATATAACAATCTACATCCTTTTCTTCACACACTTCTAATAATTGATGATCCGAGTATGCAGCTGTTTTTTCTTAATTTTTATTATTAAATAATAAAACACCACATAAATTAGAAAACGCCCAAATTCAAAGCTAAAGGCTGTCTGCAAGGGAAAAACGCATGGAAAAAATGTAGACAAACCCTATGCCTACCGACATTGCCAATGCTGGAGCTGGTGATCGAACTCAGACCATCACAGGCAGTGTGACCGAGAAATGCTGCCACAACCCACTGCTCCAAGCAAAACTTTGCCAAAATTAGCTTCAGCGTTGTTACAAACAATAAAGCGACGTTATTTTATTTACATTTTTTCGTTACGTAGACAAAAAAGAAATGTTTTCTTTAGGTCGACAATGTTCGGGTTAAAAAAATATTTCAAATGAAATTTTACTTCACATACTTATCTTCAATTAAAACAAATTCAAAAATATTATTTAAATTTGCAAATATGCAATTTAAAGAAACTCATTTTAAAACGTGACGTCAAAGCTCAATTTTTTATTTTAAAAAGAAAATAAGTAGGTAGGTGTACAATTCGTCTTATAACTAGAGATAAATTTTTGTTTTATTTAATTTTCATCTTAAAATTAAATCCTTAATTACCCTTTCCTTTGAAATGAACATCAACCCAAATATGGTAAACCATTAAGTATGGTATTTTCACTGTCATCTATACCTACATTGAATCCATTAATTATAGCGGTGAAGATAACACATATGATTACTATCATTTACACAAACCTATTAACAGCAATTGATTTATAATTTGAATAGATGGAAAGATTGCAATTCGAAAAAGTTCGATGGCTAATCTTGTGATCATATCGTGAGGTTCAAAATGATACCTTTTTGGAAATGAAAACTTTCACCGATCCATGGGTTGCCTTCATCCGGACTGTCTTGTACTTTTAAGCGCTGTCAAATTTGTGTCTATCTAATCCAAGTGACGAAAATAAACAGTTATAATAGGATGCCAAAAGAACTATATATACATGGTTGAATTAACAAACTAAAAATATTACATGCTTCAGAAAACAGTAAATCAACACTGTTGAATGAGATTACGGTATTCTTACCAAACAAATAGTAACGTAACAAGCAAAATGTTTATTTTATTTGGTTACCATTTTAAGTATAACTCAATCGTATATGTTACTTTTCACATGACAAAGATATAGGTATACAAAAAAAATGTAATTTATGAAGTAATAGTAGTAGTTTTGCTATTCCTGCAAATATACCCTTTCCGAACTACCCTATACTACCAACATACCCTATACTCGGCCTTTTAATGAATAGCAGTATATGGGCTATGTGAGGGAATCTAACTACTTCCTTTGCAGTTCCTCGATCCTAAGATACTGAGCCTTTAGCATCTTGAGAGCTGCAAAATTCCAGAGAAAGTGAAATGATGTTCGTATTCCCCATATTATGGAGAAGTAAGAACCTCCTCTACCTCTATCAGAAACAGGTGTCTTCTAAGCCTGCAATATCCAGACAGGACTCCCATCAGTTGATTTAGAGTGCTCTGATTGTGGTTCAGTATCCAACTCGTTCTAGTTCTGCCAGGCATATTTGGGAACTCATGGGCTGTCTACAAATCCCGTTTATCCTCCAGAATAATGTCTGTAACTTATTTGTGGTGCGTTTTCATGATTCATTGTAGTCTCTTTTTAGGATTACACCACCTGTAAAATAACAATAAACAGGAAACCAGAAGCATGCAAATTAAATATTCAAGGTATGTATCAAGTGAAGTATCAATATGTATCAAGTGAGTATTCAAGTGAAGTATCAAGGCAAACTTCTAAAGTTTGCCCCAAAAAACCAAAAACCCATAAAATATGCAATCATATTGCACATTGTATAATATACAATAAAATGAATATTTGATAAATTAACTAAATTTCATCAGTGGTTTTCTAGATTGATTGATTTTTTGGATTGATTGGACACAGGCTAAAATTTTACAAGAAAAATCAGTTAAAAGAAAATTAAAAGGAAGTGCTTTTATTAAACTTAATGGTGATAACTGTATCTCGTCAGAAACAATATTCATGGATCAAACGTGGCTTCTTCTATTCCAGAAGGATGTTACCAGTGGAAAATTAATAATATCATAGCCATCAGTGGATGTGATGACATCTTGAATTAAAAATGTCAATCTGACAAAAATTTATCATCATACTGACGACGAGTTGAGGATCAACTTGAAACGTTTAGAAAAAAGAAGTGTTAGACGTAATTCAAAATACTTATGATTTGTAATATTACAGAATTTTGTACAAAAATTAAAAAATCAAATATTTATTTTATTGCATATTATATTTATAATATTATCATATTGCATATTATTATTGCATGCAGTGGTTCTTTGGGGCAAACTTTAGAAGTTTGGCTTGATACTGCACTTTGAATATTTAATTTGTATGCTTCTGGTTTCCTGTTTTTTTTTTTGTTATTTTACATGTGGTGTAATACTTAAAGAGACTAGAATGAATACGATTTAATGTTATTTTCTCTCCAAAGTCAACCATGGTTTAGTTTAAATTTCGAAGGGGTTTCTAATATTTATAATAATTTGGATAAAATATCTCATTTATAATATACATCTTTAACATCAAATTAACACAAACTTTATGCCCAAAAATGCTACTCTTAATTGGAAGATTACGTCCCTTAGTTTAACTTTAAGAAGCCATACTTAAATTATAACTTTGTGTCTATAACAAAGTGCTTATTTCACATCATATACCTACTGATTATATTTAGGTCTTGTATAAGATTTTTTTGAACTAGAATTAAGCTCTCCTATCCTTAATCAAATAATCCAATCCCTTGTAATGCAGACGCTTTGACCTGACCTATAGATTCGGGTACATATTTGTTGTGGGCTAGTTAGAATTAGCAAGGGATACAATATAAACAAAGTTTAATTCTAACGACTACATAGGCTACCCTAACCCATTGATACGCTGATACAATGATACCCATCATCTACTACACCATACAGTGTTTAAGAAACTACCGGGTTAAATGGTAACTATGTGAATTTAGTTGAAATTGAAAGAAGCCGAACAGTCCTAGTCATGCAATAAATCACAATACCTAAGAAGAGAAACCAAGGTTTTATATTTTTTTTTGTAATTGTTGTGGATAACTCTATAATATTATAACTTACCTTTTACTTGCAATAGAACTTGGCCTATTAACTTTACAATTTTGATAATTTACTGCATCTACCTTGGCCACCAGCACAAAATACATAAATTATGTACTTTATGATGCATAAAAGTAATTTAAAGTTATGTGCACAGCAACAAAATAACATGTAATGTGAATATAAAATTAGAAAACATGCAAGATTTTCCATGTATGTACTATTTGTGCCAGATTTTTCAAGGTTAGATGTACGGAGTGTAAACTCAAGATTTTTTTCTGTCAAAAGACGGTTTTTTTTCTAACAGCAAATGTATCGCAAGTTCTTGATATTACTTTGACATTTCTTTATAAATAATAAACTAATTTAAATAAATCTTCATGGTATAATTTAAATGAGCTGGATTAATACGTTTACAAAATTTCATTATTACCAACCGATAGCTTTGACAAAGCTACTGACAATTTTGAAATCTGTCACATGCGAATTTGTTATTTTATTCACAAACTACCTAGAAAAACGAACAAATTTAATTTTTGCAGGTACAGTTCTCTAATACAATTCTTCGTAACAATGAAACCCTAAGAGATGGATATAGATAAATGAAAATGGTTCGATTCAGAACTAAAAGTGGATTTTAGCTTTAAAATAACATACTGCATGTTCATTTGAAAAACAAGCGAGTTTGGCGACTTCAAAATAAGTTGACCACTGAATTTTAAAGGATAAAAGACATAACATGCATGTACAACAAATTTATGCAAGTCATTTTTGGAAAGCACATTATCTTTAATCTGTCATATAAAAATGGTAAGTAAAAATCTTTAGCTGTTGTTAAAAAGTAACTTAAAAATGGCTCTGCCGCTGTGACTTTTTCTCAAAACCTTTCAATATCCCCAAAAAGCTTGAAGTAAGACTTAAAATTTCAATGATAAACAAAAAGTGAAATAATATACGGGGTGCTATATTTAAAATAACAAAGACGGTATCGATTTCCGGTATAACTGAAAGTGCTACAAAACTTTAAAATATTGTAATTGTGTTGGCACCACTGAAAAACACCAAAATTTTCCGATGGATACCCTATATATAATGTATATTTGAAAATTTCGTTTACCACATTTTGTATAGTTACATATATCCATCAACAAAAATTCTATTTATTTTCAGGTCCTGTTATTTTGAATGCTTTTTTCTAATTTTGTCAACTTATTCAGATACTCGGCAAATATTATCAAGGGCGTTAAGGTGGTTTAATTAAAGTTTTATAGAACCATGTCAGAGTAAAATCCATCTCAATGAGAGATCATAAAACAACCACAAATGGCAAAAAATAAAAAAGGTCGCCATTTTCCAGTACATAAGGCACCCATTGCGAACATCATATAGGTGCGTCACCATTGCACACGAACAACGAAATGTTGAAGAATTTAAAATATCTAATAGAATTAACATAGAACGAAACGCATAAGGATACTCTTACATCTATGTAAAACGATAGCGTTACACGATATAGCGTAACAAACAAATGCCTTCGGGGTCAAACAAAACCAAAATCGTTAGGAATTAAGGACAAACATATCCGTGCGCGATTTTTCGATTCGGGAGCGTAGGTTGTAGGCTCATTATAACATATTCAACTTACTATGTTCCATTATAACTCCCACGGATGGTGCTTGCCTGTAATATTACTCATCAATTTGAAAGCGATAAATATCCCTTATTTTTATTTGAAACACCCCATTGATTTTTGCCGTAGAATCTGATGGTCAGGTTTTGCACTTTATGTAGAGGAGACCCCTTGTATACCATATTTATGGATCTACAGTGTGAGTACGTTTTCCACTTTCATAGAAAACGAATTCTTAAATTTGTGCAATGTAATTTCATGTAATTTCTAGACATCTATTCTTATTTTTTGAGTTTAAAAGCGTATAAGTGATGATGTGCCAAACATTTCGAAAATAGATATTAAAATTGCAGATATAATTAACGAGACATTAAAATTTTTCTATACTCGTACAACAGATGACCATATTATTTCGGTTATTCAACCAACTACTCACACAGACATACAGACTTACTCAACAACAGCTCTCAAACTCTAAAATTATCATTCATACATACATTCATGTATATATAAATGATCCTTCATGATCCTTGATTGAGAAGATCCTTCAAAGCAAGTTTTCCAAGAGTGTCTAGAAAAATGTGGTACCGTTTTAAATTCATAGTTGAGATGCTGGATTTTCTGTATTTTTCAGATTTAATAAATAATAAATACAAAAATCCATTGTCTAATTTTATAAAATTGTTTAGATAAATCTTGTTTCGTTTATTTTTGCCCATTACGAAAATAAACAAGGAATTACTTGAAATTTGAATGCTTTGCTAACACCACTGAGAATTTTCAACACAATTTAGTGATGTGATTTGTAGTGAGAATTGAATGATGTGCGAGTTTTTTTAAAACCCAATTCCTATCTCTTTCTGGCATAGTAATTAATTTATCAATAAATTATTCATTTTAAAATATAACAAAGTCTATAAAATAACCCTAATTTTTTCTGTATTCTTTTCTAAACAACTCCTCAGTGGCATAGAGCCAGAAGACACATGAAGCATATTTAATGAAAAAGTAAATGCAATGTCCAACTTCGGTCTTGGATGAGTCATCTGATATCAGAAGAAATCGGGGAAATATTGGAAAATAATTATGTAACGATTTTTCAAAGTAAGCAAGATCGATACCTTCTTTGAAGCAATGGGCCTTTTCCACTAAATTGAATTTTACTATTTTATTAATATCAAACGTTATACTGGTAATAAGTAAAGGTAGAATCAACCCAATTTATTAAAGAATTGTAATTAAGCGAAGTTATACAAGTACAAAGTGATCGGTCTTCATGAATGATTTCAAACTGCGCGGTTCGCTGACATCACACTCCAGTAGCCAATAAAATGTAGACAAGTTAAAGAACGGCTCCACGTTGCCACATATAATTTTACTTTTTTCTTGGCAATGATTAAATTTAGATTCTGGTAATTTTGAAATGAAAATATGTATTTCAGGTGAAATATTCTCCATAAATTATTACTAAAGCAAATCAATATAATTATTTTACAATTTATCCCTTGAGCAAAATAATTTTTAGGTATTTTTCGCTAAAGGTGACAACACTACACAATCTATTCAAGAATCAACTAAATGATCATTTTATAACTTAGGTTATAAAACCTAACTTTCTTGTCTTAACATTGCGCACTTCAGCACTTAAGAAAGTTCATATTTGTGACGTAAAAATCGTTAACCATTTTACTGTCAACTCTTGGAAGGTTGTCTGAATCAGCCTTAAGATATCACTCTTCAATTTTCAAATTAATCAAAACACAAAACGAAAGTTAGTTTAAGCACGCTTTACTTGACAGAACACAAAATGCAGGGCAGCCAACAGACAACAACGAACTGGAGTATAACGTCAATGGCGCGTTATTTGAAATATATGGTAATTTTAACAATTTTTTCAAAATATTTCTGGCGAAGAAAAAAATTTAATAAAATACTTTCTAGGCATAACTAAGGATATATTTTATAATAAACAAATAAAAAAAGATATGGAAAAGGCCCATTGTTATTACCTTTGGAATAGGTACTTATGCAAACGCGAGAAGCTCTGCATATTATATTTATTTATTTTTTGTGAAGCCCATATCAAATTATCAGGTAACGCCCATGGATATCTACGATATCTCCATACTAGGAATAGCGCTCTGAAATTGCATTTGGTGTGGGTATGTGCAACTACGTGTCACTTTAGTCAAGGACAAGCAAATCATATTTCGCAACCTAGAGAGAATATCGGCTTGGCAAAAATCCGAACGAATTGCGGAATGTATTAAATGGCGGTCGTGATCGACCACCATATTAACTATTTATTCGAAAAGTGCGTTATTTAAATTTCAAATGAGCACCATTTGCAAACACCTCGGGAATATGCAAGTAACGCCTTAAATTTTGGAATAAATTATTTTGGTTTACCTCAGCTCTTACATAATAAATATTGTCACAATGTGGCTATTCACATAGCGCTCAGTTTTCTCGTTATGTCTGTAATAGTTATTTACGATATAAATATCGTAAACTTTCATACTACGATACGCGATGGGATATTTGATAACGCATCAAGTATCGTAATATGAAATTACGATACAGATATCGTGCAATGTTTTATCTATTATCAATACTTCTCATAATGTTATTAAAAGTTTATATCTTGTAATTACAGCAATTTTAAGACGATAAATAAAACTAGTAGTTGCTGGAAGTATTTGTGACGTTTATGTCACTCACTAGCTGTCACTGTGGCGTCAATAAATTGGGTTCAGAAGAAAGTAGGTATTGCTTATAATTTGCAGCAAACGCAGCCATCGAATCATTGGTACCTGCCAAATCTAGAGATAGGTACGAAATCGAGTATAAATGAAGTGAAAATTGGTGCAATTTAAATAAAATAAAAGCAAAAAAATAATTTGAATGCTTTAAATTCATATTTTTATGATAAGGTCAAAATATTAGGCTCTTCTTCAGTTCATATTAATACTTGCTACTTTTAATAAAAAAAATAGTAGGTACGGTCATCTAAGTCAGGATATGAAGTTTCTGCAGTTGACTTTTTTAAGCAGTTTTAATACGATTTCTAATTAGTCTTAAATTGTTACTATAGATTAGCAATTTATGACTGCATAATGCAAAATAATTAGGAATTAAACAAATTCCAGACAGCTGGATGCATTTGAAAGTTTGGAAATTGCAGTGTTAAAATATTATAAATAGTGGCAGAGGGCCAATCCCATACAGCTCGCTTTATTTTTAAGTAATTCACGGTTCACTGATCCGTCGCAACAGTTATTGAACCGTAGCAATAGTTTAGGTGTAAATAGGACACAGTTTTAGCATAGGTTTAGTTTTAATCACCTTCAGATAATACCAACTTGGTTAACGAAACGCGCGTCGAGTGCAGTATAGTGTTTTGGTGTAATGTGAAAAACTACATCAGTGTCTTAACACCAAAGTTCCAACTCCTTTCAAGAGTTTTAATACGAATTAATAAACATTTTCAAAAGGTCAAAAATACTTAGTATCATCGTTTTCAATGCTTATTTGGTAAATTCTCTATTATATACTGTGCGTTTCACGAAGTTGTATCCCGGATTGGTATATTTGGATTGTCAGGATTCGCTGGCAAATCCTGTGCGAGACTGACACGTGCGCTGAAATCACACCAGCTCAATTTGTAGCGGTCCGTAACCGAGATGTGCCAATGCATTGAATTTAACTAATAACATGACGACGCTCCATACGTTGGAGATATATACTAACATTGCAATCCGGGATACAACTTCGTGAAACGCACTGTAAGTATCTATTATATAAGAATTAAATATATAAAAATTTAAATGAATTATTAACGTAATTTCTTTTGGTATAACACAACTTGTAGAATAATAAAAACAGGCAACCAGAATTAAAAAATAATCAAGAAGTATTAAAAATTAAGATTCAGAGTGTAGTACCTATCAAGTAAAATTTTGAAAGCTTGCTTCAAAAAACCACTGTGTAACTATTTTTGTTCTATATCTACGTTTCAAGTCATGCGCGATCCTCGACGCAATAGACAGTATTCTTTGTTTGACAGTTCATTTTAAAAACTTGTTTTATTATTATTTTACAGCGGAGGTCTAATCCCAAAAGATTAAGTTGGCATAAATCAGTTACAGACAATCTATGAGTTACCTATTATTATGTTTTGTTTACTATTGCTTATAAAAGTATTCAGACAAAAAATGGACTAAGAAACATATTATTAATGAAATTATATAAATGGTGTGATCCAATACAGTTTTAATTTTCCTTGGTACGTTATATATAACCTAAATGAGCCACAATAATAGAACACATGGTCGCGGTGGAGGGTCTGGTTTTTGGCCCACATTTAAAACTAACCTATACATAACCTAAATATTCAAAGGAATAACTTCATTATTTAAATAATAATAAATAAATAAGTTAACTAAGCCAATAAATAATATTAAAATGTACCTATAATCTGTTAAAAGTCATCATATAGTTACTATTTTTACCCGAATCCGATTACGTAAAATTATAACCCAGAAAGCCTCATTTAAAGAATTAGGACTGCCTAGCACCTCCGGTTGGAGTGATATTAAAAATCTACTAACAGCAATGTAAACCTATTCACTTATATGTGTTAAAAGTTTTACATGCTTAAATAAAGCAAATAAATTCATTTCCGAATACATAATTCTCTGCTTTGTTTAGCCAGAATTTTATTTATGGTTTGACGAATCGGCTTCTTAAAAATCAACACTAGATTATTCCTTGAAGCCCAGGGGTTTATTTTCTATCAATTTAAAAAAATCAGTGATGCCCAAAAATACCCAGTTAATGGAAGAATATCTAGATAATGCCCCAAGTAAATTGTTAGAAAATACATTAAAACTCAAACCTTGATGTATTCCATCAGTTATAACAACATATTCCGAACCAGCACCTACATATAGTTAAAGTATCAATAAAAATTACATTTATACTGTTTTATTAAACAGCTAGTATCATAGTAATATAATGAACAGATGTGCATCAAATAGCTATGCAGCTATAATAAATGCATACTCAAAGATTTGTTATAATGTTGCTTCTGAGAAAAGCTAAAATTAGTTCACATTTGCTAAAATTAGACAAAATGTAGTATAATTAGCAAATCGTTAGTAGTAATTAGTAACATAAATAATAAAATACTGCCCACATTCAATAAAAGACATAAATCATGCCTATTTTAGTTAATTTAAACTAGATGTTACAATGTGATTTGAACAGATGAGTAGAAAAAAATTTAATATTTCCATTCGTATATACAGGGCAGTTCCACATATTTTGACACATTTACAAGACTTTATTTAATAGATATGCGTAGGTATATCGAAAAAAGGATATCCTTGAAAAATCAAAGGTTGCGAATAATAATACCAAATTCCTTTTATCTAAGAAAATTATTTAAATATAGATTCTATCTACACAAAAAAACATATCAAAGTACTATAAATCGTGACATTCTTGCTGTACCTATAGCGTACCATCAATATTATTTTTACTCACGTGTAAGATTAATTTAACTTAAAGTACAAGTAGTAATTAATTTTCAATATAGACTAGTTACATTATCGGAAAAAGATAGGAAATCACTTTCTCGCGTAAATAATCTGCAAAAGTGTTTTTCTTTTTTTCCAAGGAAGGTAACTTCGTCAAGTAATTCCTTGAGGTCATAGACAACCTTTTCTATAATAAATTATGTTTTACATATGATGAAACAAATGAAGGTAAGAAGAACATCTTTTATATAGTTGTATTTACATATTTGAAATAGAACACACAGTTCGAGGGTGAGTATATCTCATCTTTAATTCAATAACAGTCCTATAGGTGTCAAAATGTATATTAAAATGAGTATACAGTACGTGTAATGTATACATGCAAAGGCAATGTAGCCTTTACCAGACTAATAACATTTGCAAAATATCTTATGGACTTATTATACAGGGTGATTCAGCTAACCCGTTCATTAAAAGTTATGGTATTAAAAGTTAAGGACTTAGCATTGGAATATTTTTTTTGAAAATTTCGATACAGGGAAGTTCTATTCATCTGAAGTATTTCCGTTTCTCTGGCACTTCCGGTTACACCGGAAATGAAAATCAACTTTCTTATTTTAGAAGGAATACCCTATATTTTTCTACATTTTTGATTCCCACGCTAAAATCTACGTTTTTTCATGTGGGGCAACCTATACGAGAAATTAATACTTTTTTAAATATTTAAATTTTTTTGAAAAAATTTGATTTTGTAGTAATTGAAATCTATTTCATCGACTGACAAGCAAAGTTATGATAACAAGTTTTGGGCTATGCGTAAGGCGGACCATAAAGCTTTCAGATTATGTGTAATTTCATATTTTATTATTTACAGGGTGTTCAAAACAATTGTTTGATTCTGAATAAGCTGATCTTTCAATCTGTGCATTCCCTATACCTATCTTTTTTCCATTTGCTTGCTATCGACGCGACGTATTTACTTTCTATACATAATTTTCTATTTTCTTGACTATGCTTGGGCATGTCCATCCGTTTATTTAATTTTTTGGAAAACTGCGTGTGGGATATTGTACTGTCAGGTATTGTCCCTGGTAATATATGTATATGTAATATTTAAAAAAAATGTCTTTTATAACATTCCTGTGAAATTTGTAGCAATTTTAGCAAATAGACAAACCACGTTCTTTGGTTTTACATCAGAACCCGTATTTATTTACATTAAAATTTCCTAATCAAAATGTAACAAGTAGGACAGCAATCTGACAAAATCTGTAATATCTCAAAAAGCTGTAACTTTAACCCCTACATTAGGAAAAAGAGAATTTAATTTTACATAATATGAAGTAAAAAAATATAGTGTGTTCTATTTGAATTAAAAAAGTGTTTGCGGTTTAAAGTCTAAAAATGGAACGCTTAATAAATTATATTTGAATTTATTTTAATTGTAGAAAGTGCTACACTGTACGTTCTTTCAACATGGCAAAGGGTGAATAAAAATATCCTATACGAAAAAAGTTACAGAGAGTTACATATCCTTGCAATTGTCAAAATTTTCATAAAATGTCAAATATCTCCGAAACGGGTTTATTTAGGTATAAGGTTATGCTATCTGTATATGTTTTCAACCTAAAATCTTACGGTCTTTCCAAAAGTGTAAAAATAATACAGGAGGCCTCATTTAAAATAAGAGAGTTAGTTGCCGTACAGAGTAATCTGAACATTATGTATATTGTCTAATATTTTTAGGTAATGCAGGAGCAAATAAAAATAACTTTGGTATCAAAATGTTTCACAGATAACGACGCTATCAAAGAAAGACGCACTAATGCTCCACCCTGTATAGAATGGAGAGCGTTGTTACATTTTTACCCATTTTCAACACAGTGAAATAAATAAATTCAAAAACTGTTCCCGTTACTTAATCCGTTACGTTATTATTTTTATATAAATGAAATTTTTATATAAAAACAACTTTATTGCAAACGAAATTGTATTAATTTCAATATCAAGTGCATTTCTAGGAGATATTTCTGTACGAGCATCTCGCACTCGCACACATGCTTCTAAAACCACTTAAAACTGAGTCTCTCTCCGAGTTAGAAAGCTATTAAGTGTTTCAAATCCGTTACTTCTAAATCGAGAGCGCATTATCTGGTCGAATTTCGACCAATCAGATGGTTAATGGCAACAAATGCAAGTAGAAAATGCAATTGAAACCAGCCTGATTGTTATTCATTAGATTTTGAAGGCTCGCTGATTGACCTCACGTAATAAACGTTGCAGAACGACATTAGTTTTTTGTTGCGGCGATAATTGGTGGCTAAGTACGAGCGTAAATCCAGCATTTTACGGAAGTCGATTAGTTTGTACAGTAATTAGTTTTTGATGTTTTTTTTCAGCTTTGGTTGCGTGCGTACAAAAAATGAATTCTCTGTAGATAGTGATTTGCATGTTTGCAATACCGACCAGGCAATTTATTATAAATATGCTTTTTACTCAAAAATTCGTGATAGGACCACAATAATTAAATAACCAGGAGAATATCTCGAAGGCGGCACCATTTTTGTCTTTACAGATGAATTCGTGGCCTCAGTTCCAAAAAAAAAAAACAAAAGTATTTTGTTTTCCTCGTTCTAAAGTTTCTGTTTATAAATTTAAGTGTATAATATAGTTTCAGTCTATACAAAACAGTTTTAATTATACATTTTCCTATGGGTGTACAAATTTAAAATGTTTACCAATGTTTTCATAACTTTTAATAACCCTATTTTGTAAACAATATTTTCAAAGTGTAATTGAAATAAAACTTCAAGATACGATATGAAACTTACAAAATCATTGTGTGGCATATTCAAATTGCCAAATAAATCCAAATTGGCATTTTCGTAAGCTTTATAGTAGGGAAATAAAGCTTATTCATGCAAGTCTTGATGGGATTTCAAATATTGTTCACAAACATTGCAAGTATGTTTAGTGAGACATTTTTTGATTAAGCCCCTGCAAAATGCCTTACAAAATTCGTTTCTAACATGTTGTCTCTACAATTCGTGTTCAATTACAAACTGAGTAAGTAACTAAAATTAACGAAACTAGAGGCAATATAATTAACTAGAAAAAAATGTCTTATTGAATCAAAAGCGTAAATTCAAAAGGAACAATTCGCTGCGAACATACTAGCAGTCGAGGCGCTTCAGGTTTTAGGTTAGGTTAACCGAGCACCGTGGTTACGGGAAGGAATAGAGAGAATATTCTTGTGATAGGACTATTAAACAGCATTTACTTGCAATAAATGTCGATAATATTTTTATACATAGAATTATCATATAGATATAAATTTTATCTATAAAGAGATAGCTGATCTTGTCATAGTTATACAATTAGATTATACTCTGCAGTGAACCCGTTTTGCAGAAAGAGAAAGGATGAATACAGCGTCCCCCTACCATACTACGTCAATTGTACCAAAGGACACTTCTTTCAGATGATGCGGACGAACCGTTCCAAAATATTGAAAACTATAACAAGACATATAAACATAACAACAACAAAGAGAGATATTTTAAACGAAACAAATTTATATAAATGTTTCTCGTCAATAAATTTTTAAATAATTTAATCATAATTATTTCAGTAAATTTATGATAATATTTTATTTAATATTTAACATTGTAAAACTTAAGTTTAAATGATATTAAACTATGTAGGTAACATTTACTTATCCTGTATTTGATTGAATCTAATAATTACTTTCAAACTTATCGTAATTTAAATGTAAACGAATCGTAAGCAAACTTACAGATTGGTTTGATATTACATTACAATTTTTTCAGTTTCGATATACATAGCACATAACATAGAACATATATAAATCTAACGTTTCGTTTTCGATTAGCCATCCCCATTTTATTTATAACAGTTTAATGGTGGTCACGTAGATATAATGAAATTGAATATCGGAATTCAAATTAGAATATAATATTCGATTTGTTCATGAGGAGTGACCAACGTTAATAGTAAAATGTGAACAAACATTTTCAGGAAACAATTATTGAAATAAGTAGATTACTAGTACTTCTTACTACGGACTCGTTCAAAATCTAAAAACAATTAATGCACTTAATCTAAAAAAATATATTTGGTTTCTTCCCGTTTTCAAAAGACTTCCTAACCGTATATTTATGCATATTTGCAAGAAAATACTAATTTAGTGATTTGTATTAGTTTCAGTTGGTTCAAGTTGGAAAATAAATCATTTTTTGTGTAAATTTAGCCTAAAATCAGTTAAAACATAAAAATGTTGAACTTGAAAATCTTTGAACTTAAATTTAAAGATTTGGAACGTAAATACAATAAAATAAGGATAAAAAAGCTTAAAATAAGCACAAGTTAAACTACGCAATAAACTGGGCTTTAAAAGGGCTACCCATATTAAAAATAATATACAGGGTGTCTTGGATGTTCAGAGAACTGAAACATTCATAACTAAAAAAGTCATAGACAATGTTAAATGAAATGTATGGCACTATATTTCAATCAAATTTATTTAATTAAATATACAGTCAGGATCAATCCCGCCCCATTATATTTTAACCATTTATTTGGAATATCGAAACAGAATTTTGAAAGGATCAAAAAGTAAACCCAAAATCTGTCCCTACAGATTTCGGTCGAAAAAAGTAAGCAGTTGTTTCCAAAATAGAGTTTATTGATTATTCTTCATTTCAAAATGAAGCTAACCTATAATTACGCTTAAAAATTTGTTTCTTGCGTAACCTTTTCATTAATTTCTGTTACGTGCATCTTTAAGTGTTTAACAATATATACTATTTGAAAAAACCAAAACACACCCTGACGTGTGTTTGAATACCTATACTCCGAGCAACAACGGAAGTGTCATTGATAGATAATTTGATTTATTTGGCCTCGATGTTTATCGTCCCTAATTGTCATTATCACTATTAGGAATTCATAATAGGTAGGTATATCAAAAGAACATGAAGAGTCAAAATATAAGGCTTTTTCACATAAACCCGGCAAGATAATGAAAACAAAAAATGGAAAAGATTGTTGAAGCACCCAACCCAATGACTAAAAATATTATACAGGACGTTCTTCCAACAATTGGCTGGATCTCACCAGTAGATTCCATGACTAATTATTGAACAGCCTATGTCTATGACAAGCTTATTATTTATTTTGTATTTGAAATAAAATTGTTTATAAGGAAGTTTGCAGTTCACTGATTTTTTATATTAAGTTAAAAGTAATTCACTAGAAGTTCACAGTAGACCATGTAAAATTTGAACCAATTGCATAATTGCCAACTAAAACTAATTTTCAGTTTTTTATAATCCAACACTCTGTATCTCAGAAATGAAGTACTCATTGACGACAAATAATGGTTAGATGAACTTTTCCTCATTTTACATCAAGGTCCCTTTTTATTAATTTCGCAACTCCACCTAAATCGGCATAACGATATGCCATAAACTTTTGGTGGTTCCTCTTCTTCTCGTCGCAAACGGTCTTTGAGCAAACGATGTTTGGGCCAATCTATAGCAATTTAGGTATTTAAATGACAGAGAATGGCTTCTTCCAAAATCAGACAACAAACAACATGATGAGGTCCGTGTTCTATTAGCAATTCTAATGATTTATATCCCATCAATATTGATGTTATAATTAGTATGTTACAAACAAAGCGTCGTATAGATTTCAGTTCTATAAATAATTCACGCAGAAGCCTCTGAATAATAGAGTTATTAATTGTACATATTGCCAACATTATAAAGCCATATTTAACAGGTGGCTTTTGTGTTTCGTATGTGCTTGACAGGAAAGTACAATATGTTAAAAGCAGTCATTATTTTCTTAAAATATCAGCGACTTTAAGATTAAGTTAATTCAAGATGACAGTTCTTTTAGTTAAATCTTCCTTTTTGTCAGATTAATTTGTTCGTCATTAAAAAATAAAGAGATATACGGAATGCTGATGCAATGTACATTTCAAATATTAGTGGGTTTGTAAATTAATGGTGCAATTAGTTCTTATGAATTTTGTAATAAGCATTAATTTTATGGGAATGCATTATCCGACAGATTAAAACATTTGTGCTGCTAAAAAGGTCTTCTACTGCATTTAATTAGTAACTGAAAGGATTCCAAAATTATTAGTTTATATAGAAATCACTTATTTAGGCATATCAAAAATATAAAAATATAATATGCTGTATACTTTTATATTATAAAGATTAGTTTCGATTATAAAAGTTAAAATTAACAAAAATATGTGAAAAATAAAACATAAGAAACAAAAAGTTAAAAACCTATTCACTGCATTTACAACAAAACTGCTATATTCCTCAAACATTCATTGTAATGCCTGCTCGAGGATGCATGATCAGAAAAGTACCTTCAAGGAAACATATTGAGATGTACTCAATATGTTTCCTTGAAGGTCAAATATTCTTCCTTGTTAGTTAAACATGCGGCAAAAATTTAAGAGGTTATTCCTTGGACTATTCTAAGGATATTTTATCCTTAGATGATTTTTGAAAAAGCGCTTTCTTGCGAAGATATAGGGCGAAAAAAATCTTCAACAAATCCAATTTTGGTATTTTCCACATTATTAATGTAGGTGAAATAAAAGTATGGCGTACTACACTGGACGTATCAAGTAAAAGACATGTAAGAAAAAGGAGTTGTTTTTTCTTACCAACATCCCGTGATACTTCGGAGTGATTATTTTGTATGTTTTTGTATGGTATGTTTTTGTATGTTGTGTTTTTGTAGTTTGTATGTGTCGCATTTGTTAAGATTGACGTATGACACGAGGTGGACCTCACGTATGGCCTGCTCGATCCCCGGACTTAAACCCCCTGGATTATTTCCTATGGTGCCATCTAAAGTCATTAGTTTATACTAGGCCAGTGGAAGATGTGGACGATTTAAGAGATCGGATAATTGCTGGGTGTAACTCAATAAGAAACGACCCTGATGTTTTTGAAAGAGTTCGAGTCTATGAGGAGAAGATTGGATGGTTGCATCCGAGCTGGAGGTAGCCATTTGGAACAATTCTTGTAGGTTCAGAAATGTTGCATGTAATTTTTAGTAATAAATTGTTATTTGTTGAAATTTTTTTTCGCCCTATATCTTCGCAACAAAGCGCTTTTTCAAAAATCATCAAAGGATAAAATGTCCTTAGAATAGTCCAAGGAATAACCTCTTGAATTTTTGCCGCATGTTTAACTAACACCATGTATATTGAAATATTCTTCCTTATATAAAACCTGTGAAATTAAAACGTGGTACTAAATAACCAGAATTTCAATAGCTTCATTTTGTTACAAAGTTAAGACAATTCAATCTGTATCAGTTTCTTAAATTTAACTACATTAAATTTGGACAACATTCTGTCGAGATCACAATATCTCCTTGGATGAATGCAAAACGTAGATCATTAACATAATTTAAATGAATTTATACACTATGCATTGACTGTAAGGATCATGTTCAAGAAACGAGATTTATGGTAGTAATTTATCAAGCTTTGACTAATTAATCACTTTAGAGAGCAGTTGTGTTGTCTTTTTTAATAGGACGTGACCGTATCAACGATAAATTAGGAAATATCCAGTGAAAATTATGTTCGCAGAGGATATGTGCACCATATGTCGAAAATGGCGGACGATTTATATACAGGGTGTATAATTCTATTTCATATAGGATTCGGATCATCTTCCATCATCACAAACATTCTACTTTCCCGTGGCTCAAAGTTGATTATTATTTGAAACTGTACAAAAATTTAGACACTAGCTATCACTAGACGAATGAAGTTGATGCTGATGATATGGTCGATGCTGATGACAGGGTTGAATTCAGCTATAAAGAAGATATGACCAATATCTATTTCTGATATTCAACAGTATACCCTATTTTTTATATCTATGGAGTAACAGTATATAGTGCTAAGTATTTTTATTTAATTAATTTTGTTTTTACTATTAAATAAATGTTGAAACTGTAAATTTTCAATTTACCCAATAAAAGGTTATAAAATATCTCCTGAGGCGTCCCCTCTAGGTGGAAAAAACCTTCTAAACCATCACTGAACTTTCTCTAACGATGAATAATGAATCAAACCGACAGATGCATACTCACGCCTGAATCGAACAAAAGTTTTAATATAGCAAAGACAGTGTCAAAATAAAACATATATTTCTAACAATAAAACGCAGACTTGTATATGTACCCGCCGTAGTACAGTCGACATGTCTAGCGAAAGAGAGTTTAATTAAAGTCAAATATAACACCCAAATCTTCTATAACTTCCGACCTGAATATAGAAGATGTCCCAAGCTTGTATTCTTGTGTTGTATTGATAATATAACTTTTCTTATCAAACAAATAAAGTAATGTTTGTAGTGGCGAGATACAGTGAAATACACTGCAGTGCCCTCTTTGGGTCTTTGCTACTACCTGTCTGACAATTATTGTCTAATTGACAGACAGATAACGATCTGCAGAAAGCAGATGCCATTACAGCGACCTCTATTGTCTTTGAGGAAGACAATCCTACTTAATTATTTGAAGGAGATGCCGAAAACAACTACTCCACGGGCAATATGCCCCGACTGGCGTTGCATTACATCAACATCTCCATGGATGTCGCCACGTCCTTCATCAAGACCAAATACCAGACAATGACCGGTTTCGATCTTGTTATGATCTCATCAGATTGCCATAGGTATCGGAATCGATGAATGATCTGGCGACATTGATTGCCTAAGGGGCATATGTGAATGTTTGTAGTGGCGAGATACAGTGAAATACACTGCAGTGCCCTCTTTGGGTCTTTGCTACTATCATTCATCGATTCCGATACCTATGGCAATCTGATGAGATCATAACAAGATCGAAACCGGTCATTGTCTGGTATTTGGTCTTGATAAAGGATGTGGCGACATCCATGGAGATGTTGATGTAATGCAACGCCAGTCGGGGCATATTGCCCGTGGAGTAGTTGTTTTCGGCATCTCCTTCCAATAATTAAGTAGGATTGTCTTCCTCAAAGACAATAGAGGTCGCTGTAATGGCATCTGCTTTCTGCAGATCGTTATCTGTCTGTCAATTAGACAATAATTGTCAGACAGGTAGTAGCAAAGACCCAAAGAGGGCACTGCAGTGTATTTCACTGTATCTCGCCACTACAAACATTCACATATGCCCCTTAGGCAATCAATGTCGCCAGATCATTCATCCATTCCGATACCTATGGCAATTTGATGAGATCATAACAAGATCGAAACCGGTCATTGTCTGGTATTTGGTCTTGATGAAGGATGTGGCGACATCCATGGAGATGTTGATGTAATGCAACGCCAGTCGGGGCATATTGCCCGTGGAGTAGTTGTTTTCGGCATCTCCTTCCAATAAATAAAGTAATTTTACCTCCTAATTTTGATTATGGACCTTGATAACACATGAAGTGTATACGATCAGTTTAGTTACAAACGTCTGGTTTATATAGAACTGATATACATTTATGTACTGAAATAATTGGCTTGATTTATTAGCATCCGAAGTATAGGCGCAGAATATCTCTACACGTAATTGTTTCAATATTTTTTATAATTTTGGCGTGCTAAAATATCGAACCAAATGAACACCACCAAGCTTTGTTACTAAAACTCCTTGCGTGCTTAAGATTACTTACGCTGTCCTTCCACTAATACAATTTAAGTAACAGGACACTAATCCAAGAGTGAAATACTTTTAGTAAATCCATATCTCAATACAGACTGTCACATGTCTTCAAGGTTTTCAAGTGACCGCACAATGATGTTATCCATCATCCACGTGATGTGTAGTAAAATGAATTTGACATTCGTGCACCATTTACTATAACGGTATAGAACTATTAGACTTTTTGTGTGCACCGTAAATGGCTTGTATCTGTATTAGATTCAGATAGCCTATTTCCTTCTACAAATAACTGTATTTGGCAAATTGTGAAAATCGCAGAACGCGAAGTGTGTCTGTTTATTTAAATTATATGCTTTGAATTTCTATAGTACATATACAGTGTGTTTCAAATTGGATGCAAAGTTGCGTGATTTGGTGATAAGGAAAATCAATGTAATATGATTAGTTTTTGAGATATCTGAAAAAAGGACATTTTCTATAGCAACTTTCTATGCTCTATAGAATGACATAAACGGTTTTTTAAGTAACATTTCGTCACTTCAAAACCAAGGACCAATCAACATTTTTTCTAACATGGCCCTATTAATATTTTTATATCACTTGACAGCATTTTTCCTTGTGCGAGTTCAATGATATATCATAATATGCTATAGTTTGTTTATTGTTCCATTAACTGTTCATTATTATTTTTTAATTTACTGATGCTTTGTTAATTATTCTTTATTTTTATTAATTAATTGTTAATGATATGTTACTTTTTCATTATTATTTTATGAATACATACAGAGAGACGCATATGAGTTGGTGGTGGTTGGTTGGTGATGGTTCTTCAACCTCAAAACATGATCCTATGGTTTTATATAGAAACTATAGAATTTTGGAAAAGCAGAATTTGGGCCTTTATTATTACTTGCCTTCTTTTATAGTTTTTAGAATTGCATCATAAACATAATAAAAGTTTAAGTGTTACTTAGCAATTTTCCTTCAAACTCCATAATGGACATAATTGTTTTGAAAAAAACATTGAACACATTCCTAAATTATTGTATGTGTTACTGTTATTGATGGAAGTAGACCATGATTGTGGCACAACAAAATTACACAAATTTCACAGTTGGCAAAGAAAATTGAAAACGTTAAGAATGTTTTGAGTTTTGACCAGAGAAATAAAGACTATAGAATGGAGAAAGTATATTACTAATACGATTATTATTATCATACGATTTATGTGCCTACAACAAGGTTTCTGGGTCCCGAAGAGGAGTTTGCGCATTGAGCAAACGGTATATAAGTTACATATAAAGCAAGCAATTTACATATAAAGTCAGCTACTTACATATAAATTACAAACAACTTACGTATAATCTGCAATCAGGTTACATATAAACTGCATTGTCTCTTTTCCTTTTCTTGAAGTAAAAGTTAAAGAGTGTACCTATGAAGAAACTAGGTATACCATTCAGCTCTCATGAATATCGTGTCACTTCATGGTGCTTCGTCCAGAGTTCCAAGAAAAATGCCGACTTCCGTCATCGAACGTGGACGGCGCAAAATCCGTACAGGACGAAATCCTTCATTTCCGGTCTTCAAAATATCACAAAACCTGTATAAGACTTTTCTGTTCTATAGTCTTTATTTCTGTAACACATCTGACTTAATTTTAAGTTCAAATTTATATCGCATGAGGACGCGTCCTTCATTTGGAAAATCGTAAATTGGCCTGGTATCCATTCGTCTATGATGGAAAACTTTTTAACAACCTCTCTGCATTTGAATTTCTTGATAGCGTAAAAGAATGTACAATTTGATAAATATTAGGTATTACGTACGTAATATACGTCACCTAATTTTTTATGTTTCGAGTATTGTGCAAAAACTCTGAAGTTAAAAGCTGATAGTTTTCAGAATATGCAAAATATCAATCTTGCCTGGAGGATCCGACCGTTTTATTTTAATTTGATTCACAATTAGACGTATATTAACTTATATTATTAGGAATGCTTATCTAAACTACTTGGAGAAGTGGATATAAAATTTAGTAAAACATTGATAATATCGATACGATTTTTTCCCAAGAGACAGCAAACAACTTTTTATGGATAATTTCTGATTTCAAGCTCACCGTCACGACAGCATTCGTAGAAATTCCCATGCTAATTAATTTCAACAAAATGCATATACATTAGAACGAAAGGTCGATTTTTTCTAAAAGCGATAATTTTAAATGCAAATTTCATTACGCGTTATTTCCATATTTGCAATTTAAAACACGCTAGCCAAACTATTTATTGGATATTTAGGTTATTGTCTATGTCACATTATGAAACTGGTTAGTGTGAGGGCATACTTAGTTTTTATTATTTGAGGCGTATGGCGTAGGTATATTATATATTTCGAAAACAAGCCTGATGTACAATTAAAGTATCTATTTATTACTTCACGATTACTACTTAGAACAACTGAAATTGTATCAAAAAGATATAAATATGGAGTTTGGTACTAATAAATGAAAAATATTAAGTATAGAACGTGGAAAGTGTAGTAAAAAACAGACAATACTCTGAATAATGAAAAATTACAACAAATGGAAGTATATGAACAATATAAATACTTAGAATTATATCAAAATCAAAGAATAGGCCACTCTAAAGTTAAATTAAACCTACAAAAACTATATAAAGAGCGATTGCAACTACTGCCTGAATCAAAACTTCACTCTGGAAACCTCTAATATACATTTGCTGTTCCCGTGCATATTAATTTGGTGTGATAAAATAATCAGCAACGGATATAGAAAATGTAAATATACTAATAACAACACAATTAAGATAGAATAGAATGCTGCACCCAAATTCATGGAAGGAGAAAGAGCATAAATATAAGTAGAAAGGGAGGGAGAAGGAGAATGATATTTTGAGTTTAACTCAAAACTATATTGATATATTGATCAAACTATAGCATATGATACTTACATAATTGAACTCAGAAGGAAATATGCTCTCGATTGTCCTAAAAATTTTAATGGGGCCGTATTATAAAAAATGAAGTTGATAATGGTTCTGAAGAGACGAAATGTTACTTAAAATAACGTTTACGCCATTCGATAGAGCATAAAAAGTTGCTACGAGGAAGTGTCCTTTTTATATCAATAGCTCTTCAAACAAGACTGAAATTTTTACCAAAACGAATTTCGAAAGTTTGGATTTTTTTCAAATATCTCAAAAATTGATGTTAGCATTGATTTTGCCCCAATTTAACCTAGACTCTATCTCTAACGGTTTTGAAGAAAACAATGTTGTTACATTCAAATTGAAACACACTGTATTCTCTTTTTAACTCTTTATGCTTATGAAACACTCTTTCATGTATATCTCCCTCACTATTAGAACTAGATCCATCAAATCCTATATTAAAGCAGTGTATTCGTGAGAGGACGGTCTATCCAAACCTGTAAAAATATACAGGGTGTTCCATCTAAAAAATACAAGTAGCAGTAAATCTCTCTTTTTTGGGGCACCCCGTATAAATTTAAATAGTATAAAAATGTATTCCCCTTCAAATAAAAGTCAATCTGCCTCTGGATTTTCCATAGAAACCAATCCTTTGAGAGATACTCGAGGATGAAACTTTTCGTTGACTCGCCCTTGCAATAACCAAATAATATTATGATAAATTTGTGCCTAACATTAGTTTACACTTATAATAATGTACAATATATGATGCATTATCCTTCCACGTACATCACATATTTTTAGTCTTTTTATACATTTTTACTATGTATATAATGGTAGATAAAAAATAACAAATATTTTTTAGGAGTTCGGAACAGTTCAGGAATTTAGGCTGTTTAGGTTATTTTCCTCATTCATAACGGAAAAAAGTGAAGCAGAAAGTTGAACACTTTCAATTTATGGTTACAGAATAATTCAAGTTGTGCATCACCAATGAGATTTGAAAACCCAAAAGCGCAAACACTTATATAAAAGAACCTTAACTATCCAAATTTGATTACATCAAAGGTCACACGTGTCTCTCCATCATGAATAATATGCCAAACCACTTCCTTTACTGGTCAATTATTATATCATTCATTGAATACTTCACTACAAAAATATTTTATTTGGGTTAACCACAGGCGTTACGATCAAACAATATTTTCAATTCATTAATGATTAGTTAGTTTTAGATCCGTTTCGCGAGAAGCAATTAAATTTTCATAGTCATAGTGGATCAAAGATATTTTTTAACAAAAATTAAAAATAAAAGTGCTGTTTATTTGAAGGAGATGCAGAAAACAACTACTCCACGGACAATGTACCCCGACTGGTATTGCATTACTTCGGCATCTCCATAGGTAGTGGAATCGATGAACGGGGCACATTTTCCAGTGAAGTAGTTGTTTTCGGCATCTTCTTCAAATAAATAAGTAGGATTGTCTTCCACAGAGACAATAGAGGTCACTGCTGCACCTGCGAAAAAAAGGTCGTTATCTATCTGGCAATTTGACAATAATTATCAGACAGATAGCAGCAGAGACCCAAAGAGGGCACTACGGTGTGTTTCTCACCACTACCAATAGAAGTTTTTATTAAGTTATGTTTCCTAATAATAATACCTAATACAAATGTATTTCTAACACGTTTAAGATTTTTTTGTGTTCACTAACATTCGGATAAAAAAATCATTATGTTACAGCCCTACATAAATACAAATTGTATAAATCATAAAATTATTCATTACTAAAACTTTTTTGATATCCTTTAATATATTCGTACGAAAGCGTAGAAAGGACATCGTGTCCTTTCCTTGACATGTTCTTTCTACGCTTTCGTGTATCCGTCTATTGTGTTCCTAGAATATTAAAATAACTCAAATTAATGTCAAATAAGAGTATTTAAATATTTAAAATAAGAGTCCTGTATTGACTGAGGGATTAAATCCTTCAGTCAACGTTTGATTTTCATAATAATTATGATATTTGCCGCACCATTTATTATAAATATAATAACATAAGTTTATTGGATATAAGTACTTCTATGTATGACAAAATATTACTTAGCAACTAATTTCTGAGAAACCTGAATATGAAATTAAGTATCCAAAATTTAATGGTACTTGTGTAGGTACAAATTTTAAAAGGTACTTATGTATTTTTACAAGTGCTGAACTGATAATAAATTAACAAGGTAGGTAATATAATGATTATATATGTCATAATCTAGCTTCAATAAGTGGTCTTCAACTCTGAGGCCTGTACGATGCTAAGGAGAACTAATAGTTCGAATGATGTGGTTTAACCAAAAATTACGTTACTTTTTTATTTTCCTTGCGACTGATTGCTCTCAGTAGATAATAAAAGCAGATCTGTTATAAACCGCATAAAACCTTCGTATTATATGACACATGTTTTATGATGACGTAAATTATTATTATGTATCTCTTCCTATTATTGATACGCCCATCCAGCCCAGTAAATACATATACCTAATTTACTTTACCCAGAAATGGAAAAATATACAAAACTTAAACCGTTTAATTGATTCACTCAGAATACAATTATAATTTCTACATTTTTGCCAGACATTTTAAAATAAATACTGTTAAGACAGATGTATATCGCATATACAGAATTCTGGATGGATATTGAAACTGAGCTCTTTATTTGAAAACTTGAAGTTGAAAACTTTATAAGTATTTTCTACAATTACGTTTATGTATTATGTAGATATACAAATTCATATTACTTAATATACGTAAATAATTTTTTCCATCTCCTATGAAATGTGGTTTTCATATAAATGTAATAATCTGTTCAGTGCAAAGCCTTATAGTTAAATATTAATTATTTGGTAACTATAAATACGTGTTCCATTTTGAAAACTAAAAGTTTATTTTTTAATGCAAAACTAAATGAGTTAAATAAATGCAAAAACTAAACATTTAATTCGGCCCATTAAATATTTTTCTCCTTGGCAATTAAATTTATTTGCAAATATTAAATATATAATTAGTAGGTAGGGCGCCACCCCAGCCAGACAGTACCGACAGCTTCCTGAAAAACGTCACGTTATCCTGAAAAACGTCACGTTACTTCGAACGTGATATTATCCTGAAAAACGTGCCGTTTTTCAGGATAATATCACGTTACTCATCACTTACGTCACGTCTTGCGTCACGTTATCCTGAAAATCGTGACGTTTTTATGGATAACGTGACGTTTTTCAAGTTAATGTGACGTTTTTTAGGATAACGTGACGTTTATCAGGATAACGCGACATAAGACGTGACGTACTTGATGGGTAACGTGACGTTATCCTGAAAAACGTGACGTTTTTCAGGATAACGTGGCGTTTTTCAAGTTAATGTGACGTTTTTTAGGATAACGTGACGTTTATCAGGATAACGCGACATAAGACGTGACGTACTTGATGGGTAACGTGACGTTATCCTGAAAAACGTGACTTTTTTCAGGATAACAAGACGTTTTTCAAGATAACGTGATATTTTTCAGGAGGCTGTCGCGGCTGTCTGGCTGGGGTGGCGCCCTACCTACTATAATTGGCATTAATACATTTTATTTATCTGAATTAAATCCTTTTCTCAAAGAATAAAATTGCAAGTATACTATCTTAGTACTGGTAGGGGCTTCAACCAAAAGATTTCATTGCGTAACGCTTTTTATCAGGTAAGCAGGATATCTGCCTTAATCCTTAATCTGCTCTCTATCTCTTCAAAAACATCTGGTATGTTTTCCAATGGTGTAACAGATGTTTCTTTTTTAAAGAATAAAATTCAGTGCAGACATTATTGATTTAAGGAAATATATAAATCAAGTACTCTTACTAGGTATATTATGCAAGTGTTGCAATAGTTAAATTATCTAACAATAAAATCAGTATCAGCAAATTCACAATAAATTTGAGACGTGTATGTTAGTATACCCAACCAAATTATCTCTGGTTTGGCGCCGTTTCACGACATCGCGATACAGTTGTTGTTTATATTTCTCATAATGATAATAAATTCATTCCTTACAACACTGCCATATCGCACACCTATTTCAAAATGTCGAAGGACAAGAAAAGTGATCAACGTTATGAGAATCGGAAGCGTGGGTGTGTATGTAGTAATTTGCACAACATAATTTGAAACCACTGAAGAATATTAACGAAATCTAATATTATATTAGGCGTTGATAACCTTCTATGGTTGCCCAAGTCCCATTCTACATAAATATGATACAACGCATGAGTACCATATGAGTAGGTACCATAGCAACAGTTAGCTGCAAAATAGATTATTTAATAATTAAATTTGTAAACAATTTGGCGCTGAAGAATACCAAAAAATTTCAAATACCTAAAAATAAGGATAACATCATCTTGAGCTCCAATTTCAATAGCAAATAATGTATCTAATATATGAGAGGAGGTGAGTATTAATACAAAAATTGAAAAATTACATTAATAAACAAATGGTCGTAGGTTTGGCAATAATTTGTTGATAATTGCGATATGGTCTGTAATTTAATATTATACTTACCCAAAAATAATTTAATAGATATATAATAAAAATATATTTACTTTTAGTTTTCTTCCAAATTTACTATTTTGAAAACAGGTATTGCATGAACATTGGTTGAATTTCAAATAAATTAACATACTTAATGCAAATTTTCGTATCGATATCCATAAACTAACCTAAAAAATAGTTGCAAAATAACTGAAAATTTATATTTGAGATCAATCCATACTTTTAAATAATTAAAGTATTAACTGAGTAGAAACAGCATAAAACTATTCATGAAAATTTAATTTCAACCTACACTTAGGTAAATATTTAATTTTTTAAACTTATTTTTCAAGATGGCATAAAAGTAGTTTCTGTTATTTAAGTAGTGGTGAGAAGCACACCGTAGTGCCCTCTTTGGGTCTTTGCTGTTATCTGTCTGACAATTATTGTCAAATTGACAGATAGATAACGATAGATAAGGACCTTCTTTTCTGCAGTTGCAGCAGTGATCTCTATCTATTTGAAGAAGATGCTGAAAATAACTACTCCACGTGAAATATGCCCCAACTGGCATTGCATTACTCCGGCATCTCCATAGGAGTCGTCTTATCTTTCATCGAGACCAATCACCAGACACTGACCGGTTTCGTGCTTTACACAACACAAGCGGATAATAAGCGCGAAACCGGTCTATGTCTTGGTCTCGATGAAAGATGTGGCGACTCCTATGGAGATGCCGGAGTAATGCAATGCGAGTCGAGGCACATTCTCCGTGGAGTAGTTATTAGACATCTTCAAATAAATTATGTTATTTAAGTTCTTAAAATTCTATCAAAGTATTTATTTCATTCGCATTCTCACTAACTGTTACAAGTAAGTTAATTTACAGGTAAAATATAACTACAAGATGTATTTTTTATTTAGGGTGGCTGGTGACTTCAAGCATTTGAAAATTGTTTTTCCTTTAATTGGGAATTTTCTTGTTGTCGCTATAGAACAGAAAATAAACCCTGCGCTGTAAGAGTTGATTTTTTGAAAACTAGTTTTCTCTAAGCAAAAATTCTCACACTGAAGAAAGCAGATATAATTTTAAGTAGAGAACACAATACGATGTTCTACAAAATGCCTCTATATCCGTTATCAAAACAGAGCACTTGAAATTTAAATTATTTTGCAATGGTCAAACATGACAGTAAATAATGAAACTAACTGTATAAAAATAAAATTAAAGGAATCAGCTATAATTTTCTTAAATCGGGATAAATAATGTATTTTTCTATTTTGCGTCTATAAACAAGTCATTATGAAACGCAATTGCGTATCGCAAGGAAACCCTGTTCCACACTCAACTTTTTGTTTTTAAATGTTGGTAACAACAAATTTACATGTTTTGTTTTGTATGATATACAAATGGCATACAAATGGTATATAAATCACAACTAAATTTTCAAGCAAAGAAAAGTTGATAAACGTCAATGACACCAACTGTTCCAGAATAGGTATAAAAATCCCTATACGGGAATTCAATTTTCTGATGATTTTTTCTTTGCTTTCATAGGTGTAAAACGTACAAAATAGAAAAAATAAAATAAATAATGCCAATAATAAGGCGTTTATCGCACTTGTCTTTTAGAAAACTGGCCGTTTTGTGGCTTGTTTTCTAAACTTGGACGCGTGCGATAAAGGCAAGCCTTACGATACTCTTTGTTTAATATACTTACTATTCTAACTCTTCTATAATTTCCAGTATTGGTGTAAAGCATCATAGAATAAATATTCTATTTATACAACTACGATATACAACTTTTAGTTACAGAATGTATAAATAAAATGCTTGGCTGCCCTTCAATGGTAGATTCGAAGTTCCAAATTGCGCCCTCATATATTTTTTTTTTTTTTTATCAAGAAATAGGAATATAATAAATTTGGCTCAGGATTCTGATAAATAAAAATCTTGTAGCATGTTGTTAGCAAATCTTGTAGCATTTTCGAGATAAATAGAAAAACAATATACTAATAATAAGAATAAGAGATAAACGAAAAAAAAATGTATTTATCGCAAAAAATAATACTTAGTTATGAAATAATACTGATAATAATATAAACAACGGCGTTACCTATGAAGAAAATAAAATATTACTTTAATTTGCTTCAGCCGTTTCTTGCAATTTAAAATAAACCAACATCTTGTATCTCTAAAACCAAGATCTTGTGGACGCATGTTTATATGAACTATTTTTGTCAATTTGGAACGTAGAATCTTTTAGTTACACCCTATATAACTATTAGTAGATATTAGCAGATATACATACATCATTATCATATTTAATAAATTCAAAAGCTGTGTTATGATAATGGAAATTAGAGACATTTCCGAAGCGTTAGTTAGCATCGATAATCAAATCTTTCGTAATTTTATGTTCTTGTAAACATTTGTAAGTACTAATAATTTGCAACTTTCAATTTATTTTCCTATTATAGGTATAAATATACCTAAACGCTCAATAATTTATTTAGAATGCAAGTGAGTTCAATATTATAAAGAATTCTAAGAGATCAAAATGCGTTTATTTTATTTCACAGCACACTTTATTTATTATAATACATACCATTTCTGAAAGAGACAATGATCCATCCATATAACACAAATAAAACACTCACTTTTTCGGCTTACTAAACTACCAAGGCACAATGATAAAGACGTATTAAAAATAGTCATTTTCAAGAGCACGTCGCAATCGTATATCGACAAAATAATAAAAAACAACGTTATCGTATTAATTGCACTTTTCATATCGGCGTAGATTAACATGAAAATGTTCAGGTAGGTTAGGTACGTAAACAATTTAATCTCGAGTATTGCATCACCGTGTAGATTTGAAACAAAGATAAAACCATTGTTGGAGTGGATGGTGAAGTTAATTTTGGTAACTGATAATTTTGGCGGGCTGTAGAATTATCCACAGACAAATTAAAATTATATTTTCAAATTATCAGCTCATCATCTTCCAATGTAGTTAAACTTCTTCAAAGGGGTTGGAACCTTTGATGTGAATATAACACTGACGTAGTTTTCCACATAACACCAAACATTATACGGCTCTCGACGCGCGTTTCGCCAACAAAGTTGGCATCATCTGGAGATGATTAAAACTACACATCTTTCAAATTATCAGCACATTGATTATTATCAATACTCTAACCTCACTCTTCACTAGTCATTCGAACTACAAGGACTAGCCCTAAAGTCTGAAATTAACCTAAGTTTAACCTTCCTAAGGAGAAGTGGTGCAAATGGACATTAGAGTTGTAGGAGATAAAAGCGGCGTATCATTACTAGTCAGTAGGACACCTACCCATGAGTCGTACAGTCAGGGCTCTATTCTGACAAGTCCCACCAGATTTCACTGTTTACAAGAATGAACCAAATATGAGAAGGTTCAATAGCTACAGCAACAATTAAAATCATGTTTTAGTTTCCTACTCTACCAGTTTCCTTTCAGCACAACCAATATATGGTTCAATTCGGTCAGAACTACAACGTTTCAGTCAATTAACTGAGACACTATATAGAACCTGAGTGTGGATATGACAACACATATGGTGTAGAAAAATAAGAAGATACATTTTAGTCACTATTTATACTAAACTATGTACAGGGTGAGTCAACCATAGAGTAAAGTTCATTATCTCATTTATTTCGAGAATTACGAAAAAACGTTAAATACAAAAGTTTTATAGAATATTACACTGCACAGTTTAAAATTATTTTTGAGTATACAGGGTGGTTCAAAAAAGCGTGGCGAATATAACATAAGTTTTTTTAAATGGAACACCCTATTTTTTAATTTATTTTTATATTTTACATGAAATTCCATAACTTTTTTGTTAATAATGTCATATACCTAAACCGAGTAGTTTTTCTAATATTTTAGTTTTTTTAGAAAAATATTAGTTTTTACTCTTATAAAAAATTGACAGTACCGCCATTGTTTCTGAAGGTGTAATACTCAAATTTGGTACAAACGTTCTATAAGGATGACAAAAAAGGTATATGTAAATAAATTTGAGTTAGATGCTACAGTGCCTTCAAAATAAATGTATACATTTCGACTATTTTAACTTAGAAAATTTCGACTTTTTTAAATGGCACACCCTCTATATTATTATTTTTTTTGATAGATTTTACAAAACCCTTCAACTTTTATTGAGTATGTCATATACCTAATTTTAAAAATTTGCGAGTTATTTTGATTTTATTCATTTTTACACTTACGCTACTGTGGAAACATAAACAAATATACCTAAATAATAATAATTTCCCTACTAACTTATTTTTAATTATTATGGCGTAATAGATGTTCAAAAATATGCCCGTCTACTTGCATACACATATTTAGTCTTTTTACTATATTTTCTTGCATGTTCCTTAGCATAAAGGGTGTTATTGTCCTGTAGGTATCCCGTATCCTATTTTCCCTATCTTCTGGTGTTGTAGGGGAATTTACATAAACACGATCTTTAATGCCCCACAAAAAGAAATCTAAAGGTGTTAAGTCACATAATCGAGGAGGCCACCCAATGAATCCATCCCTACCGATCCATTTTTGTGGGTAATGATTGTCTAAAAATTCTCGATCTTCCCGATGGTAATGGGCAAGAGCCCCGTCTTGTTGAATCCACATTTGTTCCCTTCCAATGTTATCAACTTCTTCAAGAAGCTGTGGTAATTCATTTTGTAAGAAGTTTAAATATCTAGGCCCGTTAAGTGGTTCGCGAAAAAATAAGGACCAACAACTCTAAGATTTTTGATTCCACACCATACATTAAGCGACCAATGGTTTTGGTTTTGAACTTCCCGGACCCAGAATGGATTAACTGTCGAATAATAGTGCATATAATGTCGGTTAAATGCTCCATTGCTGCGAAAAATAGCTTCATCAGAAAACATTATTTTGGACAAAAAATTCGGATCGGCCTCTATAGCTTCATTTATGATGGTACGAAAGTTTACTCGTTGTTCAAAATCACGATCTAGAAGTTCTTAGTGTAGTTCCATATGGAAGGGATGATATTTGTATTTTCTCGTGGTGCGATTAGCGGTAGATTGGGATGTGTCACATAAGTTAGCTAATTGACGGCAACTGACCTGTGAATTATCTTGAAGATGAATTAAAATCTCCATTTCTTTTTCCTCATTGGTAGCATTTCGATTTACCACTTGCCACTAGCGTTATATTTAACGCTACCACTAGCATCAAACCGTTCCATTAAGCATTGAAAAGACTGTCTAGATGGTATGCGTCTATTAGGATACTTCGCTTCGTAAAGCCTTACTGCCATAAGACAATTTTTTCCGCCTCGCCCAGTATATAAAGCATGTCAATTAATTCATTTTTAGGAAAATCCATAACTGTTTTATTTTTATACGTCACTTACACCAAAACTATTTTTACTTGCTTAATTATTGATATGTCAAAATTTAACAATGCCTATATTTTTTATGTGTCATAGCAAACTTATTTTATAGCGTTAGTCCCGTTAGTGTAATAAAACCAAGTGTAAAAATGAATAAAATCAAAATAAGTCGCAAATTATTAAAACTAGGTATATGACATACTCAATAAAAGTTTAAGGGTTTTGTTAAATCTATCAGAAAAAATAGTAATATACAGGGTGTGCCATTTAAAAAAGTCGAAATTTTTTAAGTTAAAATAGTCAAAATGTATAAATTTATTTTGAAGGCCCTGTAGCATCTAACTCAAATTTATTTACATATACCTTTTTTGTCATCCTTATAGAACGTTTGTACCAAATTTGAGTATTCCACCTTCAGAAACAATGGCGGTACTGTCAATTTTTTATAAGAGTAAAAACTAATATTTTTATAAAAAAATTAAAATATTAGAAAAACTACTGGGTTTAGGTATATAACATTATTAACAGAAAAGTTATAGAATTTTATGTAAAATCTAAAAATAAATAAAAAAATAGGGTGTTCCATTTAAAAAAAGTTAGGTATGTTATATTCGCTACGCTTTTTTGAACCACCCTGTACACTCAAAAATAATTTTAAACTGTGCACCGTAATATTCTATAAAACTTTTGTATTTAACGTTTTTTCGTAATTCTCTAAACAAAGGAGATAATGAACTTTACTCTATGGTTGACTCACCCTGTACAGCAAATTAAAACAATAGGATGTTATTTGTATGTTTGAAAACCTCTTATAGAAAACAACATTAGACACATTTGAAGGCAAATTGCCCCCTCAAATGAAAGGAGGAGTGGATGGTACGTATTTTTGACATTTTGAATGGATAGTAAGTATATCACCTTTATATTTCTGTGTTTATATCTCAGACAAACAAAAATAAGTAAAGCTCGAAATCGGGATATGCTTCTCAAAATAACAAATTGTTATTCATATATACCTAAACCACGTCACGACCATATCAAATATTATTTATTTTAAACAGAAAACATTCAACATTGTTAAACTCGCCGGCTTATCAAGAGCCGCGTAAGGTAGGACAAGTAAGTAAATAATTATATTTAGTGATAAGTAAAAAATGTACTGATAGACCATGCATTTAAAATTTGCAATGTTTCCTTACGTCAGCATTCGCAAAACCAATGCAACCAAAATTTTATAATTGTTCGATGGTATCCTAGCAACAAAATAATATTGATATGTTTGGTACACCTTTTAGATACTCACACTTGAATTAGCTTGGAAGGAAGAATATATTCAGAAAATTAAGTAAATGATGCAAAGAAGTACATAATATTTACAAATCCATGTGCCCAGATAAACTCTTGAAATTTTAAGTATTATTTTATATATTTGCGTAATATCTTGACTACTAGGTAATTATTATTATATTATACCAATCCCTTGCAACACATCCAATATATTTGTTATTAAAAAGTTTTTTACTGCTTAGGGATAAAACATAAACTTGTCATCTTGAAAACTGTATCAAAATCAGATTTAATTATCGTCCTTAATTATAGCACTTGCATTAGTTCACTATGTAAATAATGAATTAATATAACCAAAAAAGTATAATATATCTAACAAAAATGGTCTGTTGCTTAAAGGTGATTTGAATGGTTGAAATATTTAAAATGTTAATGGCCTCCCTCAATTTTATATTATTAAATATTATAATTGTTTAAATAACTGTTTTATTATTTTGTTTAACATTTTTTTTTTGTATTTATGTCTTATTTTAGCTCTTTTCCCTGTATCCAATCCAATTAGAAAAATTTTATATCAGAATATGTTGCCATGGATCTTCTGTCATACTGAGAATCTCAAAACTTGAGCAATCACTGTCCTGCACAATGCATTGCAAGTCAGGTTTAATACGGTGGCGCCTACACATACGCTTACTGATTGAAAATCAGTATTGTTCGCTACGAAAACCTGTTTCGTCGACGAATACCTATATCGTAGATTTGTCGTTATAAATAAACACTGATTTGCGAATATGGTTTGTGCATTGAGGAAAATTCGATTCCAATTGATAAGGATTTGGTTTGTTTGTATAATATGGGTATTATAGCCATCTAAATAAAAGGTGTATATAGATATAGGATGGTTTACTGAAAATCTATAGGTACCCTTTCCCGATCATGGGTAATATTTTAGATTAAAGAATGACACAAAGATGAGGTTAAATAAAATGTTGTAAAGTTTTTATTGGTAATTAAAACGCACCGGTAATCGCTTGTATTCTTTTTTTTTTTTTTTGGATAATCCTGTTTTTTATAAATCGATTTTGCAAAGAAATCGATTCTGCACCTCATTTAACATACAAGAATAATATACAAACAACTATGTATGTTTTTACTTATCTCCTGGTTTCTCTGCGATATTAAACTTACTTTTAATCTAAGCGATTTTTTTCTTAATATATAAAAATTAAAAATATTTTAGTAAAATCTTCTTAAAAATCAAAGGTTTCTTTTTAATGTGAATTTCCGACGAACGGCAGACGGCAACCGACAGCGACAGACGACAACTGCAGTTGTCGTTGAGTGTGATCGTACATTCCGAAGGCAACATCAATTATACTGAGGTCATGGTCACTGTCGGAGTACCTATATCTGTACGTGTCTCTTTAAAATGAGTGCCATACACCAAGTTTTATTTATTAGAGGAGGAAGATGGTAACTTGTTGCAAGGTTAAATTTGCATTTACATCAAAAAAGAAGATGAACAATACTACAAATGTATAGATACAGGGTGGACGAAGATTCCATTGACACATTGATAAAAAGACATTTAAATATCTTAGTAGATGCCAACTACAAATTTATTGCAATCGATGTAGGTTCATCGGAAAAGAAAGGGATGGAAATATATTTAAAAAAATTATCAAAGGAAAAGAAAATAACCCGTAAAGATTTCTGTATCCCCGACCAGAAAAATTGCCACCCCGAGACAAATGATATTTTGCCTCATTTCTATATAGGAAATGAGCCTTTCCCCTCATCATATATGATGAAGTCATATTCTCGAGAGATATTCTCATTTTTATTTATCACTCACTGTGCCTCTACAGGTGTTGTCGTCGTCTGCCGCTCAGCGACATAACAAGTGATCGCGCGGAATGGAAGTGCGTCCATTAAAGACACTGTAAAGTAGTGCCATCTACAGCCGCGACAACTGGAACTGTCGTCTGCAGCTGTCGCTTGCCGTCTGCCGCGTTTGTAGGAAACTTACCTCAACGTCGGCACCAGACTGATTTTCTTACACAGAACACGTAGTACACATTTTTCATAATGTAATGTAGACAGCAAAGGTAAGAATTCATTATATTATTTCCAAACAAGATTGTTTAGGTACCTGATAAACTCAGATAAGACAATCATTGTATTTTTCCGTTATGGATTTTTGAGACAAACAATGTCCAGCTTGGTCAAAAAAAATTACAGAACAAGATCTCAATATATACACTATATTAAGAAGCACTTATATATTCTGCAGATTTGGAAAAAATTGCTAGAAATGTTTATTTGTAAATATAACAGTGAACTTGTTTTTTTACTAAGCAATATAAATTGCTGCTAAGAATTGAAACAATTTAGATACACTTAAAACTTTGGTATCGACGGAAGTTTCAAATTTTGATAATGATAATGAGTTTTGTCTGAGAAAGATTTTCTGGAGACCAGTCTGTGGAAAAACCCAGATATGAAATGTGGAGTAACGTTTCTGAAGGAGGGAAACTCTGAGGTAAGAAAAGGTCAAATAACATTTCTAGAAATACCTATACTCCCACGCAAACCAGACCGATCTAAAGATACCTACCTGTTAGTAATTAAAACAGGTACTTCAGTACTCAAAAATTAATGTCATCCTTGAATGTGCAGATTTCTTTGTAAGTTAATGAGGTATCATCCACTATGAGTTTGGATTTGCTCAAACCAAATTAGCAAATACCTACATGTCGGGTAGTTAAAGTAAGTTTATAGTTGGCTACAACTAGTATTTAAAAATGGAGGTATATTAAATAGTTCAGTTTTAACTATTTTTTCATATTTAACAATTAAATTTGCTGATACAAAACCAGTTTCTCCTGTCCTCGCAATTGTCATTCATTATCCTTATTTACATAAGGGAAGGTACGATCTCTATGACGATATACAAAGAAAGTTAATTATCCGACACTTCCAATTAAGTTTTTGTAGACTGAAAATAACAAATTAATTATCCAAAACAATAATAGGTTGTAGAAACTAGTTCTACTACTATCAGATGGCATGCATATAGCAAATAACTACGAATAGTAAAGGGACATCATTAAGTATCCTCCATCTGTAAACGCCTTATTTAAATAAGGACTAAACAAATCAAGCTAAAACAGCTATTCTCCTGGCAATATGCCGCGCCGAGCGCATATGCGAAGACCTGAGTATTTTTACACAGAGGTGGCGCCAATAGGCCTTGCGTAGAGCTTGCGTACGCAGGGCTTACCTATTGTGCCAAATACTCAGGTCTTCGCATTCGTCGGTATGCTCACTTATATTGCACTGATGAGATCATAAAAAGGTCGAAACCGGTCTGCAATTAGTGGCATCCTACGATGTGTGGTCTTAGTATTTCCTCGTAGTTTTCGTTGCAATCCGAATCCTTGTATTTTGATTCTAACTGTGTTAGACAAAATACGGCAAATTTTGCTTTGTAATTCAGCGCTCGGCGCGGCATATTGCCAGGAGAATAGTTGTTTTAGCTTGATTTGTTTAGTCCTTATTTAAATAAGGCGTTTACAGATGGAGGATACTTAATGATGTCCCTTTACTATTCGTAGTTATTTGCAACAAATTATTTGTCACTAATTGAATATCCCTGAGTATTAATATTTGATATGTAGCTATGTGCACACATCTTTTTGTTTACTTAGTAGGTATCATACACAGTGTCTTTCTCATTACTTGACGGCAGTTACGTGTTCCTCCTTGAAACTTAATTTACAAAATTATTATTATTTTTTAATGTAGGTAATTAAAACCGACCATTCCATAATCTTAAAATCAATAAAAGACATATATTCAGACTTATTAGTTTGTCATCGGTAACATATAAGTAGTTTTAATATCGAGCAGGTGGCTCAGAATTGAGTGTCTCGATCGCTCAACCCAGAGGGCGTGGGTTCGAATCCCCATTCCATTCAACAATTTTTAATTACCACCGCCCTCTTTTCACCCTAGTTTCAAACTAATCAGGCAGTCTAATCCCTATAAGACAGTATATCAGTATAAGACAGTCTAATCCCTACAATTAGAATGAGGAGAAGAGATATTATCGAGGGGCGAATCACTGGGGTATTTTAGTGTACAAGCAGGGGGAATTTTGGGGAATTTCAGGGTATTTCGGGCAATTTTTTGGGTATTTTGGGAAATTTCAATGGTACATGTTTAATTTTTCTTAAAATCTCTACAATCTTTCTTTTGAGTTCAGAACCTTTTGAGCTAAAACGGGTTGATTTATTGGATATAAATAAAAAATATAACGATATACGAAACCTCCCAACAAACAATTTATAAATTTGTTATACTATATGGTATTGTCTTTTAAAAGAATATATCTTACGTTTATTTTATTCTTACTCAAACTGTACCTATCTATCTTAACTGAAATAAAACAAAAGACTTTTTAAATACTTTTCTTTATATTTGAAACTTATGTAATGCTGTAATATCTTTTAAAGGAATATGTTATAGGTTTACTTTATTGTTAAGCTGTACCCTCAACTCCTAAAAGAAAAGACTGACTGTAATATAAGAAAATACCTACTTGTTAAATGTTTTTGTTATGTTATTATTTTGTTTTAAATTTGTAATTTATCCATTAAAATGTTACTTTATTCATAAGAATATCTTTTACAAAAAATGTTTTCTTCATTCTCGTATTTTGTTATATCTGAGGCCCGATCTGATTACCTATTTTGTTGGGAATTTCAAAACGCCATGGGGAATTGTGGGGTATTTTGGAGAATTTCGGGGAATTGCGGACGATTTTGGGGAATTTCTGAGAATTGCTGAGAATTTAGTATATCCAGGGAATTTCAAACGTTTAGGGTATTTCAGGGAATTTTTGGGTATTTCGAAAAGTAAGTACCTACACAGTATAGTTTGTAATAGACGATCCCAGTAATACAGTTGCATAAAATTTTTTATTTTGTCTTTGAAAGGCTCACTGCCGTTTCATCTTTGGCATACGGGACATCCATAAAACTGCAAGATAATATTTTTTTAGATATAGTTTCTAAGTTTCTAATATATGATAGTGTTATTTTACTAACAATATATTCATTCTAAGTAAGAACTACTTTTTCGGAACAGTCAATGCGTGTGAAAGATACAAATCACGTAGCAAAGCTACACCGTCCATTAATTACCTATATAGTTAGATCAGCAGAAAAGCAATAAAAACAAAAAACGAGAAATGTACAGCAATAATAAATAACGTAAGTGGGTTAAGTATGTAAAAAAGTATTTATATTGCTTTGGGCATTACGGTCTACAACAACAGATGCATATGAAGTGTTGTGTTGAAAGCAATAAAATGAAATGCCTTTTCATTCATAAATTCTTCGGGAGGAAGCTAAAGTATAAAGTAATAATAGTATAATTATATGTATTATATTATTGAAGTAACCTGCTAGGATTATCTAACTTTCTAGCGCAAAATAAACGTATGACAATAATTTTATCATAACTGTCTGACATTCCATCACCAAGGTTTTCCATTCTAGGTATATATTAAATCCATTTTCCTTTGTTTTGGCTTTAAGTTTAATCCAAATTAAAATTCTTTTCGAGTGTAAAACGTTTTATTTATTCACTATTATGAACACAAACGAACATGAGCTTACCAGACAACATTAATAATTAAGTATTCAGCCTCTTCGAATAGAATACTTCACCAGACTAAGTTTTCAATGTATACAGGTCCCTAAATAAAACTATGTTCAATTTGGAAACAAATACACAAGATATTAGGAGGTAGGTGCATGATAGTTAAATAAAAATAATAAATAACATACTCAATACTCAAAAAATACTTCTACTACTACTACTACTACAACTCAATACTAATTAGTTCGTTATTTAGTGGGAGAATGTAGCTGAGAGTCACACCCACTCAGATTTTGCCCGAAATTAAAAATGTTTAATTAAATTTAATCTCTTGGTTAAATCTGAAATTAGTGTCAAACCATCGCTTATGAAAAGTTATGATAGGAATTTGCAAACCGTTTTGCTTGATCTCAAACCGTTTAGATTTTACAGGATGTCAAAGTTGCAAAATGTAAATATTCACCTGTCAATATTTTAAAAACAGTTGAAGATAGGTGTAGGACATCCTACATGAAATGTGTTAGAATATTACGTAGAATCCAGAAAGTATATAATATATACGGTGTTCTATTTAACATAAGCAAGTTGGTGTCGACTTCCGGTTATAGCGGAAGTGCCAGAAACGTGAAAATATTTTAAAAGGGTAGGTCCCACTGACCTTTGTAAACAACCAAATTTTCAAAATCAACCTGTATAGGAACTTTTCCATATATTGATCGCGGCCCATCCCGATCGAACACCGTGTATATTAGGTATGTAAAAGTATATTATGAGATTGTTTGTATTTATTTAAGGTATATTGAGATTCTATTTATATTAAATGCATATATCACCATATATTTATGATCATATATTATATCAATTAATAATAAAGTTAATACGAAGAAACGAGTCAACAATTCAGCCCAATAGTGTCCCTGAAAGTGTCTGAAACCACTATAGGGAATCAAATAAGGCTATGGATACAAAATCAATACAAATAATGCTGGGATAAAACCCGGAATAAAATAACAAGCCGTCAACACATCAATACCTATATTAGAGAACAATATCTAAAAAAAATTGAAGAGCTGTTCTCGCTAAGCAGAAATAAGTTAACAGGTATTATGGCCTGAAAGATTTATACAGAGCCTGAAAAGTGCAATAAGGACTAATATAAGCCAATGGGAATGTGGCAATAGAATAATGTAAGGAAAGCATAATATGTTCGGTTCAGTGTTTCAATGAATACAATGTTGCACAATACAAGCTCAGGTGTAAAGCTCTCGGAAAGCTGTCAAATAGTCAAATAAAAAATCATTCTGTGAACGCTGTGAGTATAACATCTGATTTAACATTCCAAATAAGTTAGATACTGTACAGGGTCAGGTTATATTTTAGCCACCCACCTAGAAGTTATCCCTTTAATTTGAGGAAATAAAGTTAAATATAAAAGTTGTAGAAAATCAAGTGTAGTTTATTCTAGGCAAAATCTTTATACAGGGTGTTTCGAAAACGCGTGACATGCCAAACTTGCATTTTTTTAAATGGAATACCCTGTATATTATTAAGTTTTCTGATTCTACGCAAAATTTCATATACTTTTGTACTTTTTCATATACCATACCCGTTTTTTCATAAATAACGGTTAAAAATATACCTACCACAATTTTATAATAATCTAATTGATCTGAGCTATATACCTACGCGTGCTTACTATTATGTACCTGTCATATACATTGTCAAACATTTTCCGATTCCAAATTAGTTTATTTATCATTTCCTTTATATTTTATATCCTTAACCATCATTTATTTAAAAAATGGTGAACTTTAGATATAGGGTACGGTATATGAAAAAGTCATAGAATTTTGCGTGGAATCGAAAAACTTAATATACAGGGTATTCCATTTAAGAAAATGCAAGTTTGGCATGTCACGCGTTTTCGAACCACCCTGTAAAGATTATCCATGTTGGAATAAACTACACTTGATTTTCTACAACTTTTGTATTTAACTTTTTTCCTCAGATTAAAGGGAGAACCTCTAGATGGCAGATCACTTTAGGGTCGGACTGATAACTTCTTAGTTGCTGTAAGGCCTTCTAAGACCTAGGTCTTCCTAGAAGGCGCTAATAATTATTTATAGGCCTAATTTAGTTCCTAATAATTTAGAATTTCATATCGATGTACCTAATTGTTATAAATGTAAATAAACAATCAGGGCATGTGTTTATAATTCATTTAGCAGTGACTCATATGCATACATCTATTTTCTAAATCATTAATGATATTAAAACCCGCAATTACGGCTAGCCAATGCTGATATTGTTGACAGACATTCTGTACAGGGAAAACATTTATTCGTTATAAGGAAATGTTTTCTATACATAGTTAGTTAGTTGGGTATTATGCTATGTATTACCAAACCACAATTTCTGTTTGTTAAGGTGACTGACATCTTAGCCAATAATTGAATTTGCTAAATCGGGTGATAAGTATTTTATGTTGTTTTGTTAAAAGTTGACTGGTGTAGTCGCCTAGAATAATTTACCGAAAACAGAAGAATGTTACTAAATCTGTGCCTACTATACATATACACAAGAAACAATAAATAACCAAAAGCATAGCTCCCTATTATTATTCCTTCTCTTAACCTCGATGCTTGGTTAACCTGAAACTCTATCCTGAAACTACCAGTGCTGTAGTGTCTAGAGTGTTAATATGCTCGAAGACAATTGTTTCCTAGGCATTGGGTTTAATTAGATATTTTTATCTATAGGCAGTTTATTAATTATAATGCCTTAAATTTCGTTAATTTAAGTTACTCAGTTTGTTAGTTTGTAGTTGTGTTTGTAATTGCAGAAACAGCATGTTAGAAACGAATTCTATAAGGTATTTTGCAGGGTATTTAATCAAAAAATGTCTAACTAAACATACTCGTAATGTTTGTGAACAATATTATAAAGCATATTATAGAACATAAGATTTGTATGAATCAGTTTTTGTGGTAAAACTTTAACAATAGATAAGAGACCTCTTTTTAAGAAGAAAAGTTCATTAAACATAGGTCGTAGAAGGCTTCGTTTGCGAGGTACAGGACGTTGAAAACAAAATTTTTTACATCAAGTATATAGGTACATCAATAATACTTACTTCAGTTTTGGCGAAGGAGACAGGGTCACTGTCCTCTTTTTAAAGATTTCTCTGTTAATTAATATAATTTTTGAATTTGTTAATCTATTATCAATAAAAAATATCTCTTAAAATAAAATAAAAAAACAAATTTTTTGATAAAACAGTTTTCGAACAAATTCATATAACACCGAGAACAATTTCAACGATATACCTATTGGTAATACCTTAACTTAACAACAAAAATAAAATGATGTCTGTCGAAAAGCCACAAAAACGTTAAATGTCATGCATTTGACATAATACGCAAACATTGTGTACCTTGTGTGTCAATTAGTTATTTTACTAAGTTCTCAGTGTTTAGATTTTTCATTAAAATGCCTTTTATTTGTGAAATAATCAAGAACAAGCGAATATTCATTTTTATAATGGATTCACAAATAGAAACTCGGCGGAAGCAGCCAGCGAATAAAGGACAAGATTTCCAAATAAAAAACATCCCGTCCATCTGTAATTGTAAATATTAATCGCAGATTTATAAATTAAGAACTAGGAGTTGTTCAAGGTGATAGACAAAACAATATTAAACTAACTTTTTGTGGATTCTCAATTTAATCCATAATGACCGAAATTTTTTGTCAAACATACTGTGGACTAGACAGATACAAACAGAAAACTTTTTTGCAATTTTTGCAAGCAGAGCACGCCAATAGGGAGTTTTTGAACCCCTTAAAATTTACGTTATCGTTATGGTTATCGTTATTCTGCGCATGCGCAGTGCCTAAAAGAGTATCATTTTTAGCACTGCGCATGCGCACAATAACGATAACGACGTGGTAAAATTTAAGGGGTTCAAAAACTCTCTAATATGTGGAAAGAAATTCCATTAAACCTAGAAAAATGGCTTAGTTTCAACTTGATGGTTGCCCAGCGCATTTTGGTAGGAATGTAATGAACTGGCTGAACTACCACTTTCCAGATATATGGATTAGTCGAGAGAGCCCTGTTGCGTGGCCTCCACCATCGCCTGATCTCACTCCCATTATTTTTTTTGTATGAGGATTTATAAAAGAAAAAGTGTATGCAACTCCTTTTGAAACAAGGGAGGAACTAATTACTCGCATTAGAAATGTATGTCATGAACTAGGAAATTATTATTTAGTTCAGACGAGACATTCTATATTGACCGTATAGGAATTGTGTATTCAATTTAATTTATTTTAATTTGTAACTTAATATTTTTTATGTTATTGTTAGTTTTTCACGTTTTACATTACCTAAGTTTAATAAATCAATTTAATAGTTAATAAAGAACATTTGACTTGTTACTTAATACATACATTACCTATATCTTTATTTAAAATAAGCTGCATCATATTACATCATATTCAAAAAGGTCTATTTTTCCTATAACATATTTTTGAAGAAAATAAAGGTTACGTTTTAGGTTCTCGAGTAAATAAAAAAATACTGAGTTAATGTTCGATAAACCCCATTTTTTTTAATAAAATATTATGGACTGGTCACGAACACCCCCAAGAAGTACGTACCATGCTTATTTCAACAGACGAATACTGAAATTTATATTCGGATAGGTATTATTATCGGATATCTGGTTTTCATCTCTATTAGATTTATGTTACTTATTCCAGTTATTTAATAGGCATAAATAGGCTTTCTTTGAATGTACTCGAAAACCGTTCATTTTATCAAAAAATTGAAAGAGATTTTTTGTCCATAATTGATAAACCAATTCCAAAATTGTATCATTTTACAGACAAATCCACGGGCGAATAAATTATTTTTAAAAAAGGGCCAGTGGATTAAAAAAACTTACCAACCCAATTTTTCCTCTGTCCCCTACAGGGACGTCATTGGAAAGACGTCATTGGACGTCACAGAAAAATCAGTTAATGTTAGTTTTATTTAATTAAGAAGGTACTAGTTTTATTTCATCTAAAAAATTGTGATTGATATGATATCAAAAGATTTTTCCAAAACAAACCCGTAAAAATATAATTCATGTCTTTGGAAAAGCAAATATCCTCGAAAACATGCCTCCCTTTCGGAACCTAGCTCACAAATCCATCGATCACCACAGCAACGTTGCGAGGTATCATTCTAGTTATCTATTTATTCTTGGGCTACATTATATGGGGATATTGCTCCACCTCTTTTTGTCTCTTGTAAGTCTTACGTGACTAAAACTACATATTTTTTCTCCCAAATGTAATATTCAGTATGTTTTTGTTACAGGACAAAGTAACGCAAAATTAGAAGATTGTTAATATAAGACAATCATCCGTTACATTGTGTTAATTCAATAATGATATGTATCCACTAATTTCATCAACTTCGACTAATGCGAAGGCCAACGGTGTAAGCATTTGTAATTTATTTTTATTACCAATTTTATATCAATAAATTTGAGGTCCAAAAGAAATTTTATAATGTATACGTTCCAGCCTTCTAATGTCGTTTTATTACATTTGGTGGCCATTTCCCAATGAGCGGGATTGGTTGAAGGTCATTTGTCATTGGCTAGCACTAGCAGTTTATAAGTTAGATGACTATGTATCAACAAAAATAATGGCTGGGAATCTCGAGTTAAGTCTTTATAAAGTGTATTCAACTTCATAAAGTATAAATATATGTTCTACTATACTTACTTATAGAGTAAAGTAAAGGGTAAAGTATATTTCATACTTATTTGCAAGATAATAAACACAAATTCTTCATTACTACAGTCTTCCACCAAGTAGGTCCATTCCCCTTAAAGTTTCCGCCCATTTCTCAAGTATGGCTTGACTTAATGATTTATGTATGCACTTAAGAAAACCATAAAACATTATTGCGAGTATCTATGCTCAGGATTCGAGGAATTGTCTAAATTGACACGAGCGGTGACAACTCTTTGTTTTCAAAGTTAAAAAATTTCCAATACGAATTAGCGTATATAAGGCCACGTCCAAATCTCCATATCCTGCTCGGTGTACATTTTTTTAAAGACTTATTTTTATAAATTTTACATCATTTTTAAGCGAAGACCTTTCTTTATTTTCACCAAAAATATCCATGTTTATAAATACACACCCCACAAAAATTATCGCAACACTAAAAATTTGCTATTACTTTGATATTCGTTTTCTCTGGAAATAATTGTCCGATTTAATTGATTTTTTTTTTGTATTGTAGGTTGATTCGTTATCAATGTGACTGGTTTAGTTACATTCTCGAAAAAAATAATTTTGAATACATACAGGGTGAAACAAGTGTAACATGATTTGTCACAGAAGTTTAGAACACCCTGTGGAGTTAATCAGTTATGGCATCATAGTAAAACTTAATAGGAGTTAAAGCGACTTCTCTTCTTAACATAATCGTCTTGGTTTCACATCGATATCTCAATAATTAAAGGAGATATTTCAAAATAAAGGGTTCAGTGTCATTTTAGTAAAAAAAATCTATTACAAGTGCATCATTAAACAAATTTAATAAAACAGTATATCCTTACAGCAATAAAACACGTCATAAAATTAAAATAACAATTTTCAGTATCGGGTATTTCCTCCCCTAGCCTCAATTACCGCTTGAATACGCTGTGGTAGACTTTCAAACAGACTGTGTATGTAATCTTCCCCTATATCATTCCAAATCTGTTGAAGCTTGTTCTGGAGCTCATTTAATGTTCGGCAGGGTATTTGACCCTCCTTGATTTTCCATGACATGTAGTTCCATACATGCTCAATTGGATTTAGGTCTGGACTGCGAGCAGGCCAGTCCATTGTAGCAACATGACTGTTTTCAAGATATTCTCTTACTATACGTGCAACGTGAGGACGTGCGTTATCTTGCATTAAGGTAAAATTATTACCCAACAAGCGTCCATATGGAATCACATGAGGAACTAAAATATCCGTTATGTAACGTTGGGCAGTCATGCTGCCATTGTTGACAGGCACCAGTGCCGTACGCCCATTAACAGAAATTCCTCCCCACACCATTACCGATCCACCTCCAAAATTTTCGATCTGTCGAAAATTGCACTGCATATGCCGTTCACCTGGCCTTCTGTATACTGGCATACGTCTATCTGACGAATATAAACAAAATCTTGATTCGTCAGTAAACAGTATACTAGACCATTCTTCTAGGCCCCAGTTACTGTGTTCCCTAGCAAATTGGAGACGGGCAACTCGATGTTCCCTGGTCAGACGTGGTCCCTTGGCTGGAACCATAGGACGTAAATTAACTTCTCTAAGACGGTTTCTAACAGTTTGTAAAGAAATGTTTGCATTTCTGGCTCCCAAAATTTCTCGTTGAAGCATACGAGCAGTACAATGTCGAGTTCTTAATGCCGAAAGTCTTAGAAATCTATCATCTGCAGCTGTAGTTACCTTTTTACGCCCTTGTCCTTGCCTTCTGGAATGTTGTCCTGTTTCTCTATAACGCCTGATTAATCTGGAAATGGTACTTGGTTGAACACCTATTACATTTGCCACATATCTTTGACTTCGTCCGTCTTCAACGAGTGCAATTGCTCTTACTGACTCTTCATTTGACAAATGTCTGTTTAAACGAAGTTCAGCATTAATTTTTTTTAAATTTAGCACGCAAATTAAAAGAGTTTTAACAAAACTGTAACAATCGTATTTCTGTAGAAATAATGATTGTAGGAATGACATTTCAAATTTTGTTTTCAGAGCCTGCTAAGTTTTCGTAAAATCTGTAAATGTTTGTTAAGGTTTATTTGATTTTTTTTACTAAAATGACACTGAACCCTTTATTTTGAAATATCTCCTTTAATTATTGAGATATCGATGTGAAACCAAGACGATTATGTTAAGAAAAGAAGTCGCTTTAATTCCTATTAAGTTTTACTATGTTGCCATAACTGATTAACTCTACAGGGTGTTCAAAACTTCTGTGACAAATCATGTTACACTTGTTTCACCCTGTATGTATTCAAAATTATTTTTTTCGAGAATGTAACTAAACCAGTCACATTGCTAACGAATCAATCTACAATACAAAAAAAAATCAATTAAATCGGACAATTAGTTCCAGAGAAAACGAATATCAAAATAATAGCAAATTTTTAGTGTTGCGATAATTTTTGTGGGGTGTGTATTTCGTTATTCTATAGGACTAGTCGTTTAGAAATCGCGATACTTAGGATACGTTGCACAAATGACCAACCAAAATTAGAAAAACGTTTTACCTAAATGTGCCAATTGACAAAGATCGCTAACCAAAGAATCATAAACGTGGTAACCAAAAAATCTGGTGTAGATTGCACCATTAACTTACAATTGGCCAGTGCATTACACGTTAAATTCACATAGTGTGAAATTAGTTAATTATATTTAAGTTTGGTTCAACAATTGCTTCACAGAAATTCTTTTGTTGTGCTGTGTTTAAATATTGTCGAAACGACTTACAAAATGTTTAAATAAAATAGTACGCCATTACTTTATTCTTCCTGTCATGCTCTTTTCCTGTTTAGGAGTTCTTGCATAAAAAGGAAGAATTGTCGGGCCATCACTTTCCTAAACGTTTTCCCTGTAATTTTCATTTATTAAAAAACAATTCATACTTAGAAACATGAAATAACTACATAGGTAGTTGAAAACGAATGCAAATAATTCAACTTTGGACGCTGATGTTTCGAATCAGATGGAATGCTGAAATTGCACATATACAATTTAATATTTTATAGGAATAGTAGTAGGAATATAATATAGTAATAAGTTCTTAATAAGAATGAAATGTTAGGTATCTAGTGAGACACCAATTCAGGTCCTGGTTCAGAGCATGTAAGTATATAAATTCAAACTCACGTTTAAAGTTTTAACTTATTTGAACAGAAACTGAATTAACAACTGAATTGATGAAATAAAAGTTGCTCGAGTCAAAGCCCTTTTGGCAGATCCGAATGCAAATGAAAGAATTGCTAATGCTATGTTATGTTAATGATATGCTAATTTTGTACAACATTAAAACATCTAAGCGCTTTTTTTGAACAAATCTCAGATTGTGGCTCGACATAGTTTGGCACATCCCCCTTCACATAAAAATTATATACACATATAACATTTGTCAGCTTTATTTATAGCATTTACAGCTAAAATATAAACAAAATACTCGAAAATGTCTTAAAAACATTAAATTTTTATACTTAGTTACAAATTAAATTCTGGATGTTCCCTATAAAACAAAAAGTAGTATTAGGTCCACACGATGTTCCGTATAACAACTATGCTGAGTTTCGTAAGTTAAAATACACCAAAAATATAATATGTAGATAAAATGTAGAGTTCCATTTATTAAATATTGTTTTTCTTTTCAAAATTTAAGAACTTCTTTAAAAAAAAATGTGATTCCAATAATTCAGCTAATGGATATGCAATATTCCAAACTGATTGGTAACATTATAATTTGTTAGGGTTAGGCATTCGGTTAGAGATTATATCAAATTTGAAGATTTTTTAAAACACTAACTTAAACTGTAAAAAATATATTTTCCAAAACTTCAACACAATATACATTCCAAAACAATTCTTGCTCAACTTCAACACAACTCACAAACATTTGATGCTGCTTTTTTATATAAACCTGAGTGTAAGAAATAGTTTTTTCCTGTATTATTTAGATGTTCTAGTTGTAGCCTTTTTGCAGATACAGGACGATATAATAATTCCTGTTTTAGCGATTATTGTGGATAAGATTAAATAGTACTGCATTTGCTGAATTGGAGCGTCACGAAGCTTTATACAACAACAATAAATTGTTAAAGAAAATAAGAAGGTTACTTACCGTTAGTTGATAGTAGTCAAGTGTCAAGAGCAGAGTCACCTAAAACAATTGATTTCACTATTCAACAACGCATTGTTTGCACATATTTACGCTGTCAAAATATTCCGGTTCGAACCATGTGTTCAAAGAGCTGCAGTTCCATAGACTTACACATAATTGGTTATTTATTCATAAATAAAGTAGGTACGCAAAGTAAGTAGGTAGTCTGTTTAGAATTTTTATTTGAAGTTCTGAGCATATTTTTAAATATGGGAGAAAATTAGCTAGTTTTTAGCATATTATTATGCCACCATTTGCATTCAGTTCCGCCAAAAGGGGGTCTGACTCGACCAACCTTGAAATAAAACACCTTCCATTGCAGGACCGTGGTAGTATACAATAATGCATTAATGTAAGTACCTACCTATTTCAGTGTTGTTACTATATTCATACCTAATACAATAAATATAGAATATGTTTATATTTTTTTGGGTTTAATGTAAATAATCTAAACATATTAAAATCTACAAAATCGTAAAATAGTGTGTTTCTATACATATCTGTAAGTAAAATAGAAAAATCCATTTTCCGTTTTTAGTTATTTTAAGTATTTGAACATTAGGTGTTTATTTTGAAGGGAGCTTTTATGTTTTTCAGAAAGATACATCGTTAGATTAGCTTTATTTTATTAGTCCATTAGGGATTCCGGAATTTAGTGTGAAAAACTTTCCAAAAATGATTTGTAAGTGAGTAGGTAAATAAATAAGTATTAGATAAACACAACACAACACAAAATGTTTTCAATATGCGTGGGAACTTTACCTGCTAATTTCTCAAATCCTTATATCCTTAATTTGCAAAGCCTTAAAAAGGGTTAAAATTAGATATCTACATTTTATTTATTAGACCAAATGCCATGTTTAAAAAGAAAACATATTTTAAAATGTTTAAAGCATTATTGCGTGTTCTTAATTTCATGGAGTATTTTGTAAAATTTCTGAAAATCTAAAAATGTTATAAATTAAACCCTCTTCAGTGGCAAATCAAATGTAGCAAATGATAAAGGGAAAAACATCTAAATAATATTATATTGTGTTTCTTCGTCTGCACACTAAAATTTTAAATTAAAATAAGTAGGTAGAGGTAGATACACAATTACACAATTGCATGAAAACCATGTGCAATTCGGGTTCTTACCCTAGTAACACATAGGTGCTAGTAACAACAGTATGTTGCTAAGGCACCGAAAATAAGACAGGCACGCATCGTGAGGAGTTGCAGTTGTTATAAACAGTAAATAATAAACAATAAATAGATACCTACGTTCTGTTGTGTCCCTGATATGAAAAATATCACGTCACCAATGCAATTAAACAACATGCAGTCAATTAAGTGCATTAAAATATATTAAAATGCAGTGCAACACAATCCGGCCGCGGCGTTGAGGAAGAGCAAAAATTATTAAAATGCAACTTACATGATCTGGGCAGTAAAACAGAGCAAATTAAAATTAAAAACTAACCACTATTCTCATCCTCATGCACATATTTCATTACAGAAGAGCAGAGCAAGCCGATCTCTCGCACCAAAATCACAAGAAACTAAACAACCAGTCACTACCACTAGATTAGGCAGGAAATTCAGCCGGACCTACTTTCAAGAAAGCCCTATGGCCCGATTTAGGGCTAAGGGCGCACCGCCTCGGACAATGTGCACTGACGCGACTGTCGGGTAGGTCAGGTACTGCATATGCGCGAGTTAAGCCAGTGCACCGTCCTTGCAAAGCGGCACAGCGACCGGCCTGCTGCGTTTTCGCGGATTCGTAAATGATTGCGATATTATGCCTACTTGATTTCACGAGCGCCTTTCTTGTTTCTTGTCTGGCGGAGGGGAAGATGGGTCGGGTTGGGCAGGACGGTTTTGGCAACACAAAAGAGGTCCCGTGGGAGATGTGTGTTTGACTAGGGTGTAGCGTTTCGAAGTATTTACAGGGTCTCTTTATTATTAGTTCACAGACAAGGTTAGTCCATTAGTCGGATGTATAAGGTCTGGTGTTCATTGAGATTATTTTATTAGTTTTACGAAAAAAGAGTCGTTATAGCCTAGACCTAGGTACAGAAAAAAATTAATACGTATGAAATTTCATCTAAAGCATTAAACAGGAAATAGGTGTACAAAATGTTTTAATACTTTTATACAAACAATATTTTTAATTCCATTGTAATAGAAACTCATCTTATTTGATATAACAATAAGAAAGGTAGAAAATAAATTAAAATTCTCGGTTTATAGAAAACCAACAACTTCCGACGCAATTATACCAGCAAGTTCACACGACGCGACCTCTATTGTCTTTGAGGAAGACAATCCTAATTATTTATTTGAAGATGCCGAAAACAACTACTCCAAGGACCGTGGAGTAGTTGTTTTCAGCATCTCCTTCAAATACTAACATTTTTTCAGGAAAAAATCATATGGGTTTGGCTTTTGAAAAAAAAAAATATATTGAGAATTAGGACAATAGGGGAGGGGTCAGATTTATGTGGACCAGACTTTACAGTAAATGAATTTTAAAAATTTACATTCTGTCTCTAAATCGTTAATATAAATATTGTAATTTGGACTCCTCTTAGCATCTTAAATGAAAAGTCGAGAAGTATCTCTTTAAATTTATATTTCCTAATCATTTTATCAATTAAACTTACAGAATATCCATTATTAGCAGCTTTATCTCCAATCAATCCTGGCAAGTCCTGGCAAATAAAAAAGTCGGTTTTCCATAGTTTAATACATAGGCTTTTAATGTTTCCACTGGAAAAAGCAGATTTTGAAAAAGAATTAAGTACAATCAAACAAATTGCAAGAAACAACGGATATACCTAAAGAAAAACTAATAGATAGCATGTTAAAAAACAAAAGGAGGAAATTAATTCGTCGGGAGTTTTACAATATTCGGGAAAAAGAAGGCACCTATAGTTGTATTAATCACGTCCCAGGTTATAGCGAAAAAATAGCTCGCAGAATAGAACGAAACGGGTGTAAAACGATTAGTGTCAACAAGCGTACTATTGGGAAGATTTTGATAAACAACAAAGAAAGGGTTAATAAATTAAAACAATCGGGGGTATACTAAATTAACTGCGCGAATTGTAATGCCGTGTATGTGGGTCAAACCGGTAGAAGTATCGAAACTAGAGTAAAAGAACATAAAAAATCCATATTAAATAACGCAAAAAATTCAGGATTTTCGACGCATTGTATAGAAAACAATCATTCTATAGATCAGAAAAATGTAAAGGTGCTGCATCGTAAAAAGAAAGGAAAGCGCTTATATCTGTTAGAGCTATTAGAAATTAAAAAATCTTTAATTATAAATCTGTGTACTACGAATGATCAGATAGATTTTACACTCTCGTCCTTCTTAGAAAAGGCATTAAAAACTCGGACTTTACCAGATGGTGGGATCAATCGGGGGTAGGTGCTCGTAAACAAATAAATAACGACAACGCGCTTGGAAATGTTTAGTAATAGACATTTACTCTATTGAAAAGGGCCTAACAAGCCGAAATATAGAGTGTTTTCTATATATTTCTTGGAACATCTAAATGAGATCAATGTTTTTTTCAAAGCAATTATTTTCACGATGTTTCATAAAGAACCATCCTCTTCGAGTATCCGCTTTAACATCTTATTTATCAATTTTTTTTGTTTCTACAATTTTTACCGATAGTTACTGAATTTGTCATTTCCTGGTTATACTTATCTCTTTTACTTAAAGAAGCGTTACATAATTTTGATAAAATTAAAAAGATCTAGAGGGTGACGCATATCATTTTGAATAGGTACCTATCTATTTAAAATATCAGTGAACAAATTTCTAGAGTAGGTGGAATGTCAAAAAGTAAAACAATTTAAATATTACACCAGATTTAAAATATTTCCTTAGCCGTAAATGCAGAACAAATTAAGTGTTTTCATCATATGCAATAATATTAAGTTCTAACAAAGATATGACTAACAATCTGGTAGTGTCGATGTTTCATCGATATATTTAAAGATTATTAAAGCAAATTTATTAGTTGCTCTTTATTTCTTCAACACAAATGTAAAAAGGAGGCATATCGCCGAAATACAGACAATTTAATAAGAAAGTTAGATGTTATCAGACAGGTCCTGTTGCAACGACTATATTATATAGGACGTGGGAATTTACAGTAGTCTCATGTGAGATATTTCTGCTTTGTTATAAACAGAATTGATGGATTAGCAAATTTATCATCAGGCGGCTAGGAGACAGAAAATCGAATATTAATAATTTTAAAATACCTTCCACTCTGTATAGTTTTTATTCGGTAATACAACCAATACATATTTCATATCTTACGCTAACAGAATAACAAAATATAATTGCGATATTATTATTTATAGATACATTGTCCAAGGCTAGTATGCTATATTTAGGTTTCTTCAAAAATGTTTTGCATGAAACCATAGAGGTAATAGATACGATTTTTGATTGGACTGAATGAATGTTGTTATTTGCATTCTCAGTTCCTTGAAATTATGCACATTAGGTATTTATATTATCTTAATCTAATCTAATGTATTCGACAGATTTTTACAGTTATACGCGTTGAGGTTTGGGGTCACTATAAATATGTCTGTTTTTAACGAGAATTCCATTCCAAGTCAAGAACTGTATTTGGCATATTAATATAGTTTGGAGCACTCAGGCAAATATCTCATAAACAATTATAATTGTATTATATTATTGAACAGTTATCAACTTACCCAAACATTTCGGTGTATAGGTATTATAATTTTTTTCTAAAAAATGTCTAGGAAATCTAAAACTTTTTCAAAAGCAAACAGTGGGATCTCGTTATGAAACGGGCAATATATGCTGTTAGAAAAAAAGAAATAATTTCAGATACCCTATCCGGAATTAGAATACGATTTTTTTAACTGGCGAATTCGCCATTTTTTGTTTATATTTCTATTTTCCATATCTACATAAATTTTCTTACTCAATGCAAAAATTATGTGAAGATATATTACAATAAATGAGGCCATACCAAAATTTTGTTAAATTATGTTTAATTACGTATTATATGGCCGATTTAGTAAACTTATCCGAAATTAGGCTACTTTCCTCTACCTAGTTATGGGAGCTTAGTTATACATATTTTTGGAAACTATTGACACTGGAGATTGACGGAATCTGAACAAATAAAAACAAAAGATATACATATTACTATACATTTCAAGTTGACATACATAGATTAGATATTAATCAAGACTATCAAGGAATGGAAAACTTCATAAGATCGTTAAAATCATCACTCTAGCGCGCAACCTGCGGAACAATAAAGTGCAAGTAAAGAGAACTTTTAAAAATAAAACATCCTGAATGTCTTACATCCTAATTATTAGATAAATATATTATAATTTCCTACCGCCAGGGTATAGTATTTTTGCGAAGTTAAAAAAATTCAGAAAAGGAAGACTGGAGCGCCTGGTGAATCAGACTGTATATGATACATGCTCAGGTATATGATTGAAATGAGGTATTTTATAACTATGATCATAAAATAAGTATGTATAAAAGTTTATTACCAGATTCCAAGCATGCAGGGTATCAGCCACATATAAATAATCTGAAATTTGTATATGTAGTTACTTAGAAAGTATGTAAATTACATTTATTCGATTGTTTCTCAATACTTTCTACACGAATTTTCCCGCAAAAGGAAAACTCCTATTAAATACAATATACACAATCAATTTTACTGAATGGATAATTGCTAAACGGAATTTACAATGCAATTATATAGAATATCGAGGAAATATTAACAGCATTGTGCATATTTTTTTCATAGGTATGTCTATTGCTACCTAGGTATATAATTTTTATATCGATTATAATTTCTCTTCAACAGTCAAATGACTGCGATTCTACCAAGTTGCTCTAAATATATTTTTAACTATTTTATTTAAAAATTATTCTACATTTAAAGAAACAGTAACCAAGTATAAAACAGTAGGTACATATGAATAAATTAATAAAAGTATTTTCATTCTTTTGAAATATTTGCCTACATAAATAAAATTTAAGGAATAGCAAATATTGAAAATACAATATAATGAGCAATAATCTTTCAATAATAATTAGGTACAGTATAATTTCAAGTACCATGTAACATTCTTTTGATACACTGAACAGAACAAGGAAGATGTTAATAATAAAATATTTTTAGTTTTAAATTATAGGTGAAAAGCACTGAACCATATAATAGGTATACAGATAATTTGTTATTTGAGTCAGTTTTACCTAAGAGTAACTGCTACAGCAGTAACTGTATTTCCGAAAAATCCTACTTTGGATGAGTAGAGTTTGAGTTTGAAACCAAATGTTTTATACTAAGTATTTTATTTTGATGTTTTGAGAATACTATTGATTTAATTATTTCTATATATTAAAAAAATCGAACATTTTAAAATAAGAATAAATTAAACATTATTCTTGGTGTGTAGGTACGAAATAAAAAATTTCTACACCTAATTCTAATTAGTCATGTTGTTTAAAACTCCTGCACAATTTTATCCTGTAAACCATCGGAGACATACAGTGGGTGAGTTTCTGCAATAAAATTCCCAAATTATCATAACATGCTTGTCTAGGGGAATTACTATTACGGGCACAATATGGTAATCGGAAGAATTATAAATACGGGTAACACCAGAGGGCATAGCAGTCTATTGGTGTTTTAGTTTTATAATTTAATATTATTTTATATTATAGATTACCTATCTGCGTGCCATTACACTTACAATAAAATGTCATACTCGCATAATAAAGATATGAGAATAACTGTAAACAAAAATGTTTTGGAGAAATCATACTATTAAGATCGGGCTATCACAAAAACTAATATTTGTATGTACCGCTTGTTTTTTTTACAGCGCCAGTTTCCAGATGGTAAGTCAAAGCTTCTTCTAAAACGATTTCGAATTATCTCTAATTTTAAAGCGAAAAGACCCAAAACAAGGCGAATTATAAGAAAAATGTATTTTCAAGGCACCGTTTACGAAAAAGGAACAATAATATACAGGGTGTAAAAAAAATAGTGTACCAGACTTCGAGGGATTATACTACCTATGAACATATTCCTAAAATGGTTTCTAAGTGAGTTACAGACCTTTAAACGGTGCGGATAAAAAGAATCCGCCTAATTTCAGATACCCGAAATTAGACAAATAGGTATCCGAAATTAGGAAATCTAAAACTTTTTCAAAAGCAAACAGTGAGATCCCGTTAACATGAAACGGGCAATAGGTATATGCTGTTAGAAAAAAAAATACTTTCAGAATACCCTACCTGAAATTAGAATATATTTTTTCAACTGGCGAATCCGCCATTTTTTAGTTAAAATTTTTATTTTCTATATCTACTTACATTTTCTTACTCAATGCAAAAATTATGTGATGATATATTACAATAAATGAGGGCATACCAAAATTTTGTTAAATTATGTTTAATTACGTATTATATGGCTGATTTAGAAAACTTATCCGAAATTAGGCTACTTTCCTAACTACCTAATTATGGGAGCTTAGTTATACATATTTTTGGAAACTATTGAGATTGGAGATTGACGGAATCTGAACAAATAAAAACAAGAGATACTACTAGACATTTCAAGTAGGCATACATAGATTAGATATTAATCACGACTATCAAGGAATGGAAAACTTCATAAGGGATTAGTTAAAATGAGTCTAGCGAGCAACCTGCGGGACAATAAAGTGCAAGTAAAGAGAACCGCACGAGAAGAGATATAAGACAGCAAGATTCACTTTCAACTATGTTGTTTAATACCATTCTGCAAAACGCAAGCATTAAATGCCAATTAGCAGACATTAACTCACGATTTTATATTATTAGTAGTACTAAAAAAGCACCAAGAATTTTTTTTATATTTATTAGGATAAAAATTATTAAGATTGAATCGGTAGAAAATTTTTAATTCAATTTTGAAATTTTATTCTGTATTCGTGACGTCACTAAGCCAAAACTAGGGAATATCTATCTATAAAGAGGCAACACTGATAATGTGGCTAGATTTAGTTTGAAACGACAGCCGACATTTCGACAATTCACATTTGAAATTTCCTGTTTGTGTTTGGCTTGACAACTTAACGTGTTGTATTGTTGTTTTCTTGTGAAGTAAACTTTTATTAATAAACATAGAGCAAGGTTTTGTAGAGGCTAAGTCTGACAATTTACCGGTTATAGATCCTTTTATGATTCTTTATTTTTGTGGACAATATGAGCTATTTAAGTTCAGAAATAAGAGGGATGAAAAAGGTAAGGTTAATATTTTCAATTAACAGAACTTCTATTACCAATAAATACACTTGTGACTGATTGTCACAGGCATAGACAACAATTCACAGGTATTTTAAAATATAAACTAAAAACAATGTCTCATGTTTACCATGATGTTTACCTTAACCAAACAATTCAAACATAAACAAAAGTAAAGTTGTCACGCAGTGACACCAACCACACAAATAAAAATATCCTAGAAATCACTAAAAAATGGCGCAAATTTTGAATTTTCGCTTAGTGACGTCACATAGATATCGCGCACAATAAAAAAATAATTTATGGACTTAAATGAACCCAATATTAAAATTCCAGAAATACTTATCTCTTCTTTTTCCAACTACTTTCCATTGCCGATGTAAAAAAAAAATAGGAAAACACCCCATTGTATAAAGTATAGCATAATTGTATAAAGCAAATATTTAAAATTACAGATAAGTAGTAACTATTACTAACCAGTTGATACCAAAAACAGAAATAATATGTAGTTATAAATATTAGACTGAAAGAAATAATTATGATCTTAAAATAACATCAAAAACGAATTTTAAACAAAATCTAATTTAAAGAACATTTATAAAGTGAGAATGATAGCTGCGAATTATTAATAATAAATAATTGGTAGAAATCTCGGCTCGAAACGCTCTTTCAGACTTTCAATTTCTTCTGATTTAAGTTTAGAAGTGCGGGATAGAGAAATTAGACGATAAAAGATACAAAATAGATGAGAAGGAAGAACAGGGGCCAATCATTGATCGAATTATAGAAATTCTCAAATAACAGCAGTAGTCAGATCTATAAAGGTATTGATTGCATGACTAGGCCATATCCTAAGAAAAAAATAGAGCGCAGAGAATATTGACTGCATGTAAGTATAGAAGTGAAAGGAAGGTCATGCCAAAATAAAAGGTGTAGAAGAAAGCCTAAGATCGTTACACCGAAAAATTACTGACAACAATCAACTAAGATCAATCAAAGCAATGCAAAAAGTAACAAGATTAAGTTTTAGACTTTCAATGCCTGCAACACTCTTATAAATAATATTTTTTTAAAGTAGCTTTTACACGAAATAGTCAAAAATACAAAATGTATTGCTTCAGATGGACTAAACGTAATATAAAAACACTTGTGATAACATCATAAATACTTCCTGAATATATACTGTATATAAATGATTAAAATTTTGGGTAAATATAATTTTTTCAAGCAGAGAATCTTTTACTTTTTTTGTAGTGTATGTAGGTACCTATTTAAAAGTTTTAAAACTAAAAATTGTAATTGTTGCAAATTAACATCTCAGTTTGAATCTATTACCTCCTAGTATGTTATATATCCTTCAAGAATTATAAAATATTACGTATATCATTAAAGTACACATAACGTATTCAAAACCAGTTTTAGAGCAAGTGCATCTACTAAAGCTAGTAATCTTCCGAATACCTCCTATAAGTAAAACAAATCATCAAGTATTATCAATAATAATATATTCCCGGGCTGTTACATTTTATTACATGAAAACATTGCAAGAGATCCGAGCTCGTTTCGCAGCAAAATAAGAAAGCCAGGACTCTTTACGATTATTTGAAATTTTATAATTCCCCATAAAGATTACACCAATAACGAGACATCGCCCAGTAGAAGAGTATCATATAAGCCGGATCCGAACAATATTCCGTGACTGGGCTGTCATTTATTAACCCATTAGGTTATATAACCGGCAATTTTAAAGACTATTACAAGAAGGAGAAGATATATAACCCGTACCTATAATTTTGTAGTGTTAAACGGGTATGTCGAGAGGGATACACTGAGAAACCAGTTCATTTAAAATTAATTTAGCAACGCAAACACGTAACAAAAATAGATTAGTTGAAATGTGTAGGTATAATATGTCAGCTTATAATAATAACAATAATAATAAAAATAATATGGTCAAAAACAAGAATTCAAGCGACGCACGTCATCAGTTTAAAATTATTTACATGACTTTAAAGAATTGTGTGAGAGAGGAGGCGGCACATTATTATTTCGCGGGCCGCATTTGCGCCTCAGGAACGTCTTACCTATATGCCGTAGGCCCTATAACCACCATTCGGTGCTGGAATGAGGGAAACCTGGAAAACCTCATTAATTAGAGGAGCAGTCAACCGATTTTAATCTCTCACATTAACATCAAGCTGACATTTTTCTCATCCTATCCAATCCATGCTTGCGAACAGACCTTAATCTAGTATTAGACAATTTAATTAAAAATTGTCTGGTGGAATGGGAATTCGACCCTACGACCTTTGGGTTGAGAGATCGAGACTAAACCCTGAGCGACTGGCTCGCCAAAAATAACATACCTAACATAACATAACATATATTTTAACATAACTGCATATCTGATTAGAATTTTTTTTTAATATTTTCCAAGTGTTTTTTAAGCAAGTGTTAATAAAAAAATGTTTATTAACACTTGCTTATTATTGCTTGCTTATTTATGTGTGAATGAAAATATCGCTCATAGTATCTAATTTTTACAATAAAAGAGCTTGCTCGAGGAGATCTGAGGGAAAAGAATTTAGAACTTATTAAGGACAGCCAAATACTTTATTACATTGTTGTCATTCGTTAAATTACCTTACAAAACTGGTATCTAGTCATGAGAGATCGAGTTAGTCTTAGTCTGCGTCAAGTTAGTCTTTGAGAGTCAACTTTCTTAGCTTAATAAATCCATCCAATAGTATGTATATTATAAGGACAATGTTTTTAGTTTATAACCAATTTGTTAATGGGTTACAATTCTGTCTACAAGAAACCATTAACCCTTACAACAGATCCGTAAAAGGAACGTTATATCAAATTCTCATGTCGGTAAAATAAGAATTCAGTCAAAAAGAGACTGAAGCCTGAGACTTCAGTCAAAAGAAAATAATAAAATATTAACCTATAGGTATAAAACTGGAAATATGACATCCAAAAAAATCCAAATATGGTCTGTTACAAAAATAAGAAATTAAAAAATATATCATTAAAAAATAATTTCATAAAATAAATAATTCTGTTGTTTTTACCTATATGTGTCGAACAAAATTTCCTGACGACTTTCCAAATCACATACTCATTCTCATTATTTGTGTTACAACAAGACCTTAGCAACAAAAATATATAATTTCGTAAACTCTGCATTAAAAAGATATTTGTCGCTTATCGCGAAATTTTAAATTGTATGAATTATCATCACTATCAATAATCGTGTAAGTTACGTGGGGTTCCAAATTTTGTTTGCATAGCAACTGCACCAAATTTTGGAAGGATAAAGTCTATTAAGATTATAGTTGTGTACCTACAGATGTTTTCTATATACCTATATACACCGATTATAAAATTTGATAACATTTTTTAATTCGCAAAAAGCAGAGATCCATTAGAAGTAAGATTATAATGACTAGATATTCAAACAACATATTATATACAGGGATATCAAAAATTATCTTGGTCAAGGGTGGTTGTGGAATGTAAAACGTGTGTCTTACTTTAAATTTTTGAATATGTTTTGTTGTGTCAGAATCTGTCAAGTCATTGTGCTGAAATAAAATAAGACACACGTTTTACATTCCACAACCACCCTTGACCAAGATAATTTTTGATATCCCGGTATAAAGAAGTAAAATAATTAAATATACCTAGATAATGGAAAATAAAAACATCTGCAGGGTGTCCCACCGGGAACTGCAACCATCGGTTATATAAAAACTACAATTAGGGAAATCTGAAAATTTAGTAGCTTATCAACATCCATAGGGTCCATTCGTCTAACATATTTTCAAGAAACTGCCATTTCTGGTTATACCGGTAAGTATATGTCAACTTGCGTTCGAAAATGAAGGATGAAAATACAATTGAAAAAACAATTTTGGTTTACCAAATGGCCCCCATCGACGTTGGTACTTAGTTGGACTACCAAATTTTCAGATCTTTCCTAATTATAGTTTTCTCATAACCGATTCATGGAGTGCAAGGCGGGACATCCTGTATATACCTATAAGTTCAAGTAAACGTTAAAAAAATGTTCATCTATTATCTCAAACATCGATTTTAAATTTAGTGTATCATAAAGACATGGTTAGACATTAGGGGAATATTCAATTTCCAGAGACGTAAATGTTGCTAAGCTAGAATAAGAAGATAATGAAAAAATGTGACATGATAAGAAATAAAACATTGTCAATTTTACCAAGTTTAATAAGCGTGTAAACTTTCCTTGTAGGTATAGCTAGTTTAATAGGAGAAAGATATTATTTCTTGAGAAATACAGAGTATCAAACAGCTTGGTACAAAAAAATTATTACAAAGCCCATATTCATGTTATTACATAATTTTATAAAATTAAAAGTCCAGGGAAATAACCATATTTTGGGTTATATTATACAATTGCAGCTTTGTTCATTATCATTACTACACCATATGCCTTTTATTTAAAAATATCCATTATTCGCACAAATACAAAAATTATTTACATCTTACAGGTACAGCTCATGTACCCATAGAATCATCAATGTATGAGTAGGTATAATGTGGTTGTATATACGTGCCGATATACGCTGTTCATTAATACGCTGTTATTTAACATTCTAGTCGTATATCAATTAATATACAAGAAAAACCTACTTGAAATTAGAGACACAGGCTAAGGTTAATCATGTGCATAACAAATAGAAGGTAGAAAAGGATAAAGATCTATTATTTAACCAACACTTAATTTTAAAAGGGCGGGACCGCTTTTTGGTAGTATTCAAACAATTTACTCTTATTTGGATACGTTGATATTCATTTTTGAAATGGAAACATTTTACCTTCCATAAAACATACTTTACTTAGGTAAATATAAATCCTAACATATATTTTGCTCAACAAGTTACATGTGCTACTTAAAACTAACTATTTTCCACTATCTAACCATGAACATCAAAATTAACAAAGAAAGAAATGTCTTATTCAAAATCTTAAAACTGCGTAACATCTAATAAAAACTCTGAAACTTAAAAGCAACAAAATATATTTGAGTTTCACAAACGTAGGTACCTATACTTACACAAAATAAAAACATTTCCCACACGTATGCATGACACTAAGAACGATAAGATTCTTAAATATTTACAAGAAATGGGCAGTTGGTGTGTTAAAATATTGCTACTCTATATGGTTTTTCCTTATAAATCTGCAAGTTATTGATAAGTTACGTAAATTAAAAAGAACGTATCCCCATAAACATGTATTTTAGAAACAAAACTAGGTACCTATTACGGACATTAAGGTCCTTAAACCTATCTCTAGGTGTAGTACCTACCTAGAGATAGGTAGGTAACTACTTAGGTACCTATCTATCTCTACTTACATGATAAAATGAACTTACATAAACTTTGATTTTTGGTACCTCGAGTGCTTATCTCGTTTTTGCCTAGAATCGTTTTGTATATTAAAGCATGCATCTGTTAAAATTAAATATTTCAGGGTCCATTTCACTGTAGACTTGACAGGCACGAATGCGGGGTCGGGTTGAGAGGTTGGGTAACCGATTGGCAGAAACTTAGATATTCCCATTACCGAATTATTTAGATTTGGAAGGTGCACGTAAAGCCGAAGTAAAAAGGCACATGGAAATCAGTTTTGCCCTTATTACAACGGTACCGGATTTGTCTTATAATTGCAACAAAATCTCTTTTTAATGTTATAAATTACCTATATATCACCGGAAAGATCAAAAGATAAACTAGATCCCTATAGTACCATATTTTTGTTTCATATATACATGTATTTTAGAGAAAATAATTTTTGAAAATACGCTATTTTAGTAGCTACAAGATTGTTTTCCTAGAATTTTAAAAATAAAAAGAATTACCAAAAATTACTACTACCTATAGGGATTTAGATTAAAGTCTTATCTTTCAATATTTTTTTAGTAAAAGTCGTTATCTTTTATAGTTTTTTTATAATTAGACACGAGACGAACGCCGATTTTGGGCTTATTTCGGACTAGTGAATAACTGATTCAGTGAAAAATATTTATGATAAGAAACGTATAGAAAATTACCATAGTTTTTGCTCTAAGTAGGTACTTTATTTGGTATATTGGAGTTGCTGCTAAGGTTCTGCTACACTTTTTAATCTAGGCCCTAGGCTTTACATATTATATTATGTAACGACGTATTTTTTTTAAAAGGTATCCCACGTTGTTGGTTGCACGCATAATTTGAGTACCTAGCAATAAGTAATGCTAAAATAATGTTGTTCTATAATAATTAATCATCAGCAAAATATCTGATGACACATACCTATTGATAATTTTCAGTCCAAGCAGTAACGGCAATCAGTGATGGGACCCACACCATTTAGGCATCCGTTCACTGGTCGGCAGTATCGCCAGTCCCCAGTTCTTTCATTTGTTAGTTCTAACTCAAGGTCATCTAAGCAGTCGATTTAACCCACACACCAATCGCAGGCGGCTGACGTTCGCATTCCTAAGTAGGAACCATAATCACCAAATTTCGACGTGGTGGGAGCCCCGTCTCCATTGGCCCATGGGCTCCAAAACGGGTTTGTGGCAATAGATGAATAGTTGACTGTTCAGCGCCGACTGCGATAAGCCATTCTTGTTTTTAAAACTCGGTATGGTTCCTAGAAGCCGTAACAGATATCGGATTTCGTGTCCATATCGGGCTTATCTCGGTTACACAATTTCGTGTAGCCTACTGAATGTTTTGGAATTGAACATGTAGCAGATACAATTCTACTCACAAACAAAAGGAAACTTAATAAAATGAGACTGTAGCCACTGACTTATGGAAAGGAAATGTATCTGGATAGATATAGGTTGGATAAACAAATTATATTTTTAGGGGAAAAAATTAAAAAAAAAAGAATATAAAATATATACCTACTTTTAATTTTATTCTTTCAAAGTTCTCTTCTCACTTTATATATTGGGTATTCCACATAAAAGTCCTCCCTCAGCCTCGTATCTCGGCAAAGGAAAGATATATTTTGATTTTGAAAAAAAACAGATGATAGAACTTATCTATGGTTTCGTCACGGAGTTCAACTTGATTTTTTTCAAAGCAAATTGGAGATGGCGCTGAAGTCGAGAGAAACTTTTCGTTGGCAGAAACTTTGTAACAAGGTTTATCTGATACTTTGTTCAATTCTAAACAATTTTTGTCAAATGACTATTTTTCAAAAACTTAAACGTTTGAGAGATATCGGGCTCTTCATTTGGTGAGGCCCAAACTTCAGCGGATTTTAGAGTTTCGAATTATTACCTTATACAATGAAACAATAATTATCCAAGTCAATTTAGTAACTATTTTTAAGAAATAGTGAAATAATATGTAAGTATTTCTGTAAAATATGGCAGGAGTTTTTTAAATACCTAATTCATTTTGTACATACATAAGTATATAAGTATTCAGGATTTATTTTAGGACACGCGTACAAATAATTATGAATTATACAAAATGAATTAGGTATTTAAAAAACTCTTGCCATATTTTACAGAAATACATATTATCTCACTATTCCTTAAAAGAAGCTATTAAATTGACTTGGATAATTATTGTTTCATTGTATAAGGTAATAATTCGAGACTCTAAAATACGCTTGAGTTTGGGCCTCACCAAAGAAAGAGCCCGATATCTCTGAAACTGTTAAGTTTTTGAAAAATAGTCATTTGACAAAAATTGTTTAGAATTGAACAAAGTATCGGATAAACCAGAAAGTTCCTGCCAACGAAAAATTTCTGGCGAGTTCAGCGCTATCTCCAATTTGCTCTGAAAAAAAAAATCAAGTTGAACTCCGTGACGAAACCATAGATAAGCTCTATCATCTGTTTTTTCCAAAATCAAATTATATCTTTCCGTTGCCAAGATACGAGGTTGAGAACTTTTATGTGGAACACCCGGTATATAGGTATAGGTAGGCACAACCACTTTTAGAAGTGACGAATAGTAACTATAATATATTTTATTTAGATCTCTCTCTGAGCCACTGAAATTCATCGGGTAGATATTAGGTATCTATAGGTAGGTACAGAAAATATCTAGGTATGTGATGTGTTAACAATTGGGTAACTATTGGACATTATTTAATTTTAACTGTTTGTAAAAGTCTAATAATGGTTGTCTATTATTAAGAATATCCTCGTTAAGTGAATTTTATAACCAGCAATTCGTGTTAAAATTGTTTAAACGATAATTTCATGTCATTGATGAAGAAGTTAATGATGACGAATATTATATTCAAAGATAGGAATTTAGTTCTATTTGTTTCTAAACACCTATAAGCTACACCGTAACATGTATAAGAATCAGAAATGTAACAAGTAGATAGGTATATAAAATAGTCAATTATGCCATTTCCTCTTGCACACCTGAAACCATTTATGAATGTAATCAGTATAGAGAACTATTACAAAGAGCTTCTTTCATATTATTTTTTTAATTACTTTGTGGACCAAGGCGCAGTTTGTGATGCCTGAGAACTCGAATATAATTTGAAGTACTTTGAAATATATTATGAAATATATTATGTTCCATTTACAACTTAATAACTTGGAGAAAAATATTATTGTTTTATAGTTCACAACAGAACTGCCAGTTCAGACTTAAAAAAATTGATGCACCGTCTTCTTAACGTTGGTATAATACCCACACTTAAGTACGACAAAAGACAGTAACTCATCTCAGAAGCTGAAGGCCACTGATAAAATATAGAAAGAAATCAAAACATTAAATATCACGCAGGGTTGAATTTTATGAAGAACGTTTATAAAGGTTCTATGCTCCATATAAGTGTAAAGAAAATGGAGGAAGATCATTTTCAGTAAAAATGACTTTAAAATGAGTACCTATATGGTGTATCTAATCAATAAATCAGTGGCGGCTATTCAGGTGAAGTAGGTGAAGTGCCTCTTGACCAAAAATATTCAATGCTATTTTTTAAACTCAGTATGAATAGTGAAGATATTACCAAAATACATTTTCTTTATTACTAACGTAATGTACCTAATAATAATAATAAGTAAATATATTTAATATTAAAATATTTATCATACGCTACACACACGTAAACGTTACAAAATATAAAAAGAATGTACGTAGCCGTTTGTGGTGAAGAGGCGTCGAGTCAAAACCGCTAAACCTGCATCAGTACACTGCGTTGCCATGGGAACGCTTTTTCAGCTGACGTCATTATAAGGGACGAGCCAAGACGAGCTCCCACTTCTTACGGTGCAAGTGAAGAGTTCAGCCATTATGTGGGAGTGTGCTTCGCGCACTCCTTTTCCTAACTTGTCTTGTCAGTAATCTGTGACCTGTCGTGAAGTAAATGCAATTTTGATTTCGCAAACGCCGTACAGTCGTTTTTATATATCAGGTTGGACAGAAGAATCGACCTGATATATAAAAACTAGGTGAGTGCTTAAAAATATAAAAATATTAGCTTAGCTCTTCACGCATTTTTGAACCCGCGAGCCGCCACTGCAATAAATTTTAATTCTCCTAGGCTTGGATACTTTTTGGATAGTTATACCTGTACTATTCGATAATATTTACCTAAAAACATATCAATCACTCATGTTTACAAAGTTAGAATAACCGTCCATAACTTTTCAATTATTCAGTTTTTCACAAAACTAAGTTTCAAAAGTTGTTTGACGAGCGAGCGTCGTTACACCTATTATATATATGTTAAAACTTCCACGGAATTATAAACTGTATCAAATAAATGAGGCAGTACGAAATGGACGTAATAACATTATATAAAATTCAGTTCGTTAGATTAAATTCGTAATTAATATAATTCGATACCGGACACTGAATTGCGATATTCCCATTAAACTATGGCGCGGGGAACGCTCTATTTGCTTCAAATATAATTAACCAACAACAATTACTGCATCTAACGAATATAAAACGAAACATGCCTTGTAGCCGAGAAATCAAACATAAAAATGTGCATTGCATCAGATTAAACAAAGTTTTAAAAACCAACTATGAATCATCAGAGCTCCTAACCAAAATTAACACTAGGTATTTTCCTGTTTGAAGTGGATGCATATTATTATACGCGCGTTTTCTAAGCTGCTGCAGTATTCTCTTTCAATAAAGGACACGGAAAACACTAGCATATGATAAGTATAACACGAGTAAAATACGCACGTGTAGCGTATGCTTTCATGACACTTACATGAAAAGTACAAAGTTTATATTTCATATAAATGCGTACAGTACAAGCGTCACGCTTGGAAACTCCGGCGCACGGTAATCACGCGTAAGTCAAATGGATGTGTACAGTACACATGCTTAAGTCAAATGAATGTGTACGATACACACGCGTAAGTCAAATGTGTACGGTACACACGGGTGAGTCAACTGGTGTGTAAGGTATGCACGCGTAAGTCAAACGGATGTGTAAGGTATGCCCGCGTAGTAGAGTAGGTATAGCTTCCATGACACTTAAGTAGGTACATGAAAAGAACAAAGTTTATATTTCATATAACTGCGTAAGTACATTATACGCGTCACTCATGTAAACTCAGATGCACGGTAAACACGCGTAAGTCAAATGGATGTGTACGTTACACACACGTAAGTCAAATGAATGTGTACGGTACACACGCGTAAGTCAAATGTGTACGGTACCCACGCGTAAGTCAAATGGTGTGTACGGAACACACGTGTGAGTCAAATGGTGTACGGTACACACGCGTAAGTCAAATAGATGTGTACGCGTAGAGTATACATCTGCCACTATTATCTTTCTCATTCTGGTTTACTTAGAACTCTGTCATTGTTTCCACTGCTATACTGCCATTGGCCATTATCCATTTCAGTATGTTTAAAATTCCATGACATCATCTAAATATTAACAATCAAATCACTTTGCGTAAAATGCTCCTATGTTACTTACTTGCGGTACGAAATACTTCTGTTACGCGTGCGTACGATACGCATCCATGTGCAATCTTTGAGGCGCAACAAAGATGTAAACAATAATGTATTATTATCTAGATGGTTTGTATACAGTTTTGAAATTAATAAGTTTTGAAATGCATATATGCTGTGGAATGGTCCTTAAGTTTTAAGTACAACTTAATGAATTTTTACTTATTACGGAGGCTTCAACAATTGAAAATCTATACGTAAGTGATTATAACTTCTATTTGTAATCATACTAAGTAGGTACAGTCTAGCAACTTCATCGTTTTCCTACTTTATCAAACCTGCGATAAAGCGGTTATGCGCCTTAAACCCAAATGTGACACATAACTATAAAGGCTATAAGTAATGTGGCATCTTGTTGATATGCAGCTAAATTTAATCATCACAGACAAAATTGGAAATAATGCGCAAATATTGTATACACCTAATTATAAAAATAAATAAATGAATAAACGCTTAAATAAATGTCAATGATAAATTCTGTTGAAATGCCCATGAGGCCACTTAATATTGACATTGAACCAGATGTATAGGTCACAATAATGCAGGATAATGTAGGCACAGACCGATAAAAAGCTTCCTGTGACTTGATGTTAAGTTATAGGTAGTTATATCCTCCAACTAAAATATGTAGGTAAGTATGTAATATTAACTATTTAAAATCATAATTATGAGAGACATACAAGATCGGTAAAAAGGTCTACTGATTTCTTCAAAACCACTTCCTATTGTTATAATAACGCTGTCAGTTTTTTTGCATAATTTAATAATAGCGCACAAATAATCGAAACAGTTACACAAATGACCTAGTGTCAAATGCAACTATAAACAAGACGGTAAAAAGGTTCAGAAGAAAGAGTTCATTTTATCGAATAGCGAATTCTAGAATTGTGGGTTAGTGCAATATTCGACCAGTGGTATGCGCGGTAGTTAAATGAATTAGACTTGAATGTTTTGACATTGACGGTTTATATAAATTGCAAAATAAATAAGGAAATGATATACCTAAATATATTATATTATATTTCTAATAGACAGAATCCATTAGTGGTATTTTTTTCGTTTTATATTATTTATTGGTTTCCTTTAAATAGAAACTATTGGATCGTATATTAAATTAGTAAACAAATGCAACTTGTGTACTTATTGGTAGGTACATATCTGCTATAAATATTTTAGCAGTTAAATTTTTACATTTAATTTGTCCAAAAGTTAAGTAGCCCCAAGCTAGTTCAATGAAGAGTACATATTCTGAAAAAAATATCATCTTAACATTTCACATTGGTACCAAATTAATTAACAAATCAATAATTTTAAAGGTATAATAAGGACGTCTGTTCTGTAACCTTTATCGTACATACAATTTCAGGTAAATATAAAAGTTAAACTTAAACATAAATAAACAACTTGTGTCCCAAAATTTTGTTTTCCTTAATTCTAAATTTTTTTCATTCGATTTATTGAGTTCCCATACCAAAGATAGGAATCATCACTCTGAAGTTTAGCAGTGATGATTATCTATTTTATATTTAAACTATTAAGTACTGAATATTTGAGTTTACAAATTACTTTAATAGTAAATGCTTTTTTGAACGGATTAATTAAGATTTATAATTTAGTTTCCCACTAAAATATATTCTTATACTTACAAGAGTGAGAGAGAAAAGACGGTAAAACTTATAAGCCACAGTAATGGCCACAATAATGGATCTAATTTATAGTTTAGACCAGTCTTAGCTAATACGCCTTAGTTTAGGAGGGACCAATCAGGTACCCATCACATTCTTAATACTTGGACATTGGCTGGCTTAACGTTTCACAGAATATTATGTTTTCAGCTAGCCTTAATAATCTGCAAATAAGGACAATTAATTGTAATCTGCAAATGGATAATATACTAGATTAATAAATGGATATGGCACACGATCGGGCATTTGGTAGGCACACGTTTGAGATGATTGTGGACCGCCAAACATCAACAAACATCGCGCTGCATTATTGTCACACTTAATTCTGAAATTTCTACATCTAATTCGACCTATATAAATGTTATTTATATTTACGATTATCATTAAAGAACATTACCTATAATTTCATTATACAAATCTTAGAAGGGCGCACATAAAGCTTTTATGCACACCACTTATATCCAAAATTAATGTTGTATGTACTATTAGTACTATTAAGTATTATATATGTATTATCATTATTATATTCTGCATACAAGTCGTGTATGTCGGGTTGTTTCCCGTTTTTCTGTCAAATGTTGAACGGGTCTCTGTTCAACTCATGTGTTTCTTCTGTGGTTTCATCCACCACCTGAGTAGAGTTCTGGTGCGTATCACAGTTTTGGTAGTTCGTACACATTTTTATTCATGCTTTTGTGCTTTCTGCTGTTTACTTATAGCGTGAAACAAAGTTTTATGAAAATATAATATTAATTTGCCATTAGTTTATGCACTATCAAAACTTAAAGAACACCTACAATTAAAATAAAAAAATGTTTTGCATTAATTCAGTTTTTAACTTTTGTAATTATTGGTTAGGTATAAAGAAAAATTGAATGGGTATAGAAATTACCTACATTTAACAAGTTTGTGATGTATTAGATTACTCTATATACCAACACTGCACTTCTAGGTCTAACATAAATATTATTTTTAGAAGGCACAGTCCCTCTTTCTGGCTGTAGGTATATTTCTCTTCTTAGTGTTTGAAACCAATCTTAAATCTTTATAATCTCAATTATATAATTTTAGCATTGCTTCAGATTCTCTATCCACAGTGTTATATATACATAACATTATCCATAACTGCTGAAAAATGAACTCAAGAATGAATTCAATAGCGAAAATATACATTAGACTTTATCTACCTACATCGAATAAATTTTCTAACTTTTCCTCTTTATTTTTTCATTTTAATAGGAATCAAAAATAATTTTAGGATTTTAATATAGTAAACCATCTTGGGACGTCTATATATAACAATTAGTAGACATATTACCAAAAGTAAAAAAGATGCAAATTGAAAAGAAAAAAATTACCTCAAGATAATAAGGACAACGCACAGTAAAAAAATCCGACTGATTTTAACACTGAATCCACACTCATCAGTGTTTATATAGTTCACACTTATATTATTCCGTTTTTATGGCGGATTGATTCATTTTTAACACAGGGTTTTGTAAATTTTACTACAATTTATGAGTACTTCTACAAACTTGGCGGGTATATCGTTCGTGTAATATGAGTTCTAAAGGTTTAGTTATTATACTACCCAGTTCGTGTTAAAAATAACACTGTAGCAAATTACGATTACCATTTAGTAATTTTACCATTTGTCTTTTTTTACTGTGCGCAAAAGAGTTTTGCATTATTTCTTTTATACCTACATTTTCAAAGTTAAATTCATTTATTATTTATACATCATAACTAGAAACTCCGGTTTATCATTCGACTGCGTCGATCATGATAAACTATTGGAAAAGCTTGGCGATTATGGCATCCGAGATATATCTTTGAGTTGGATTTGTTCTTTTCTCAAAGAAAGAAAACAGTATGTTAGTCTTATAACCACACAAAATGGAAGCTTGGGTAGGATCAACTCAGAGTATAATACGGTAAGTATGGGTGTACCACAGGGATCAGTACTGGGCCCTATGTTATTCATATTGTACACAAATGAACTTGGCAATTTGATACCCGATGCCTTCGTGACATTGTATGCTGACGATCAATCGTTAATTTTTTCTAATAAATCTGATTTGTTACTAGAGCAAAGCTGTAATAATGGATTGAAAGTTTTAAATAATTGGTACTGTTTCTATAAACAGCACTTCAATCATGAGAAAACTAAATGTATAAGATTCCATAATCGACAAAAGAAGTGTGCAGGTTTAAATATCAAAATTGAAAATAGCAATTGTCAACTGTCAAGTAGTAACCAAGTAAAGTTTTTGGGAGTAATGTTGGATCATTCTCTTAGCTGGAAACCGCACTGTGAACAACTAATATCAAAATTAAATTTAGTTTGCTATTTAATGAGAAGTTTGAAAAAAGTGTTGTCAAAGTCACAACTTTTGCAAATATATCACGCGCAAGTAGGATCAAGGTTGAGGTACGGCGTATGTCTGTGGGGTAACTCCACCTTGTCATCGGATGTTTTTGTAGCCCAAAAGAGAATTTTAAGAAGCATGGCGGGTCTTAATAGTACTGCCTCCTGTAGATGTGTTTTTAAGGATTATAGGGTTTTAACTGTTGTTTCTGTTTTAATTTATGAATTGTGTGCCTATGTTTTTGATAATAAGACTGATTTCATTACAAATTTGGACGTTCATGGAAGAAATACACGACAAAATGGTAAATATTATGTACCATATTTCAAATATAATATTTCAATAAATTCGCCAAATTGCATGGGACTGAAGGTGTATAATAACTTACCAGACAATATTAAGCAAATTAATAATTTTCATAAATTTAAACATGAACTAAAGTCTTATTTAGTTGAAGGATGTTTTTATACATTAAACGAGTTTTTTGTACATTAATTTTAAGTTTAAATGTGACTATTCCTATACGGTGTGTAACTGTCTTTGAGGAAAATAAACGGATTATTATTATTATTATTATTATTATTATTATTATTATTATTACTATTATTATTATTATAAACTTAGTTATATATTATTTTGTATCATTTATCTCCCATTATTATTAGATACTTAATGCACACAACCATTGCAAATCCTGAAATGAAATTTTTCCATTAAAAACAGTTACAATATTCACGGAATAGAAAGAAAATAACTCGGAAAATAAGCCAGTATTCTTTTCTGACAAACTTGACCGCGGGCGCCATAGTTCTTCGTCCGTGCGAAAGCATGTGCCTCTCTTCTCAACTGATGCACCGCGACTGTAAGATAACGCATGCGTGCTGCATCGCGAATGCACTCTGTAGGTAAACTTGTGCACCACATGCCCCTGCTTCGAATATAGCTCACGGTTACGTTCCTCTGACATTAACATGCAACTATTATTTACAATAACCATTTAATTCTCCACTCGAAATCCTCTCGGTGCGTTCAGTATTTTACTCTCCCAGATTGGATAATAACTCGCAGTAACGTACACAGGTAGTCGTTAAGTAATCAGCCAGTACTACTGTGGATTTAATTAGTAATAAAATAAATGGTTTATTATTAGGTAGGCACTTAATGCGTCGGTATTGCTATGTTAACATAGATAGCAATGACTTAGTAGTTGGGGAAGGTTACGGACAATTATCGGCGTAGTTGTGTGCACACAGAAACTGGTATTTGTTTGCTGGTGCTTGGCACTTTACACTTTGAGTTGACATTGTTTGACTGGATTTTGCTGTGGTAGAACGTGTATGATTGAAACTTGATAATTTGTAACTTAATGAAACGCCACGTGATTTGCACAATGATCTAAAGTATGTCCTATCATCCTTAGCCAGAAGGAAACAAACTGAGCAACTTATGTTCATGTTAAAGTCTGAAATCTATAAGTATTATGTTTGTCTGTTACGAACTTTGAGAGATCAGATCATTTTTCAAATCAATTTTCACAAAAATTTGCCATCTTAACATACCAACACAAAGAGACTGATCTGCCTTTATATTAGGGCATAGAGTGGTTCGATTATAAGGGTATTGTTACATAACATGGGGTGGCAATGGAAAAGCACCACCATGGACTTCAATAACCAGATAGTATGGTATGGAATTATCCGTTTGAGGTCAAATGAATTTGCAGGAAAAAGAATTATTCTAATTGGATCTAATTGACTCAGAACTCTTCTGGATAATTTCAAAAACACAAAGAGGGGCTATGAATATACGAAAGTAAGCTAATGCTCGTAGATGATGTAATAATATGGCGTGTAATAAACATATACAATATGCAAGGATAGTCGTGGAATAAAATTTTATTCCACGGATTTAAGAAAAACGCTGAGACAGGTCGATTTTTAATATAAAATATACATTTTTAAACATTAAACTAAATTTTAAATGTACAGGGGGATTTATATAAGAGTAGGATGTACAGTAAGAGTTTTTTTAAATGGAATATCATGCACATTTTAAAATGGAACACCAATCACCCTGGAAAACTGATACCTATCGGCTTTATCATACACTCTTCACTTTACCTTGTTATTAAATAATAGATAATACCATGTGTTAGATGAATTGAGAAACATGATTTAAATAACACATAGTTATTGAAAAACGACTGATTCAAAAAAGGATTAATATTAGTAGCAGTTTATAATATAAGTATTTATTTTATGTACCTATAGGTATGATGCCAATTAGTAAGATCATTTATACATTATTTTACTTGAAAAATTGTACATAACTAAACAATCAAACATTAAATGTATAAAAAATATAGATACCTACAACCATTTTCTTAAAAGAATGTATTAATTTCTCTGTACTTCCATTTATACAAGATTTGTATACGCATTTAAATTAGTCTGGATATCGTCCAGTAATTGATTGAGTAAACTGATACAAGAGAGTTATGAATCTCCATATTTATTTTAAGAAAAATGCGTATTTTAAGTTTACGACCGGTGAAATGTATGCGAATTCATCATGATTCGACAGTATTATTATAATTCAGTTATAATTTTATTCGGAGTCGACATTCTGTTCTGGCATTTAATTCTCGCAAGTCATCTCCATCGAGCACAATGCTCAGCCATGTGTAGAGAATCTAATGGTTTGTCCTACTTAAATCTTGGCGTTAACGATTTGGAAGAATGTCTTTACCATTGTCTGCCTCAAAGTTTTAAATGGCCGGTTTTTATGGTTTGTACAAGGCGACTGATTCCAGTGGGGGGCTGGATAAACTATTTGTAATCACTTCTATATACAAGATTAAATGATAGGGAGAGAAGATGGTAATCAGTATTTCAAATTTAAAAGATTTCAACGTTTTGCCCTTCATATAGATAATGCCCACTTAACTATACGAAAAGTGTGAAATATTTAAATCCCTATACATTTTTATAATACATATTTTCTGGAGTAATCTTAAATCCGTCTCTGGTTTTACTTCAAGCATTTCTTTTTCTGCCATGTTCTGTCTCTTATTGGAACCAACACAATTATAGTTTAAAGATTGTTACTTTTGTTACTGTGTAATCTTTCCAGATTTTGAGTAAATTCAACAGTTGCACACATCAGCAGGTATTGGAGTTACCGTTAATATATGAGGCAGGTACTTTGGATAAAAAAATATGAAGTTCATCATTCATTTAAACAAAAACACCGCCAAACAAATACCCTAATCAAATTTTACTTGACCACTCTAAATCAGTCATTACGATCTTTTTGTTGTCAGGAAATTACTATAGAAATAAAGACGCTAGGATTAAAAAAAAATGTATGAGAAGATACTTCACTACGAATAATCACAAGTATCGATAGTATGACCACTTCTACTTATTCTATAAAAATATTTCCGCTGGATAAGGTCAGACACATCCTTTTTTGCTCTCAGACTGTTATTATCCTGTCTGTTACTCGACCTTTCCATTCATGTAATCAGAATCACTACATTGAAATAAACTCGCCCCTTTTGCGTACAGCGCATTCGAGAGACGTGCAAACTGATGCCTGTAGGTATTACTAATGTTAAAAAATACCCCGCTATTCATAAACTCTTCTATATACTCTACAATACTAATTAAACTGTAATATTTTAATAATTAAATAGTTACAATGTGAAAATAATTGCATTAATGAATTTAGTTTATTCAGTTTACTTTATAGATTCACTTGAAAAAGACAAATAAGCAATCAGATTCATATGAGATAGTTAGGGGACAATCGAGCAACCCTTCATATCAAGAGCTATTAAATATGTCGTATTAATCAATACATTTGATAAAAACGTCAGCTTAGTCTACACAATACCCGTAAAAATATCCTGTTTGGGGTATTTATTTATTATAAATCTGTTCATGTATCTAACCCTCTGCGTAAATAACTTGGTTTGACAGGGTGGTTTTGGTAGGGGAAATAGATAAATAAACCAAAAAAATTCAGCTATAATCTCAAACGATTGCCAAAATAATACAAAGACGCAGCTACAGAAAACGATGTTTCGGTGTTTTGGTTCTCTTCAGTACTGCAGGGAAGATAAATCTGAAACTATATAATGTCTTATATGTGGTGCGTTTTTTACGACATATTTTAAAATATGACATGTAATATTACAGAATTTTCTATAAAACTGAAAAACCACTGATGAAATTTAGTTAATTTATCAAATATTATGTTATTATATTATACACTGGTTTTTTGGGGCAAACTTTAGAAGTTTGTCTTGATACTGCTTTTTGTTATTTTACAGGTGGTGTAATCCCAAAAGCAATTATGAACCTAAACCTATATGTGAGCTTATTGCAGTTTTTTTCATTTTCTATTTGTTAGATATGCCACATATAGATACCCAGGCATTTTTTGCGAATAGCATTGTTACACTCCGCATAAGGCACACAGAATTTATAGAAACTAAAAATTCAATTAGAGCAATAGAAAAACAAGGTATCCCAAAACATCCGAGGGGCTCCGTGGCCGAACGATAAAATAAGTACTATCTTTAATCCTTCCCCGCATTTGATAACGATTCATAATATTTTCCAAGATTCCCTTGCTTTGACGGTAGTTAAAATTATAACTGTAAATCATTCCTGAGTGCACTCCTGGGGAAATAATTAGGTATATGCCCTCCCACACAAATCTGGACCTTTCGGGCTCATCGTTACGTCACGAATAAGGGAAAGAGCCATTATTATTATTATTATATATCCACCGATTATTAAAAACACTAAACAATTAGCTAAAATCCAGTCTTTACTCATAAAATTAGGACCATACGAGTATATCATGAAAAAAACTCCACATGGAACTGCGTTTTCCGATTATTAAAATTTTTATAGTTAATTATTAAGTGTAATAAATAAGTGGGTATATTGCTGATTGCATTCTTTAACAAATGTTTAATATCGCCAAAAAGGCAATTATAAAAACAGCAATTTCATTTCAATCACTTGCGAGTTTTCTTGAGATGAAATAAGCCATTTAAATGTCAGTAGGTAACGTATATATCTGCAAATATTATTATTTTATTAGAAACAGAATGATTATCTATATCTTATATCTGAAAAATAAAATAATTTTATTTTTCGTTGGATGCCTATAACGCCGTTTGCTATATCGTTTTACAAAGAACCGTCGATCCTAACCTAAATATAACTACGTTGAATGTCAACCCATCAGTGTAATCGGCCAATCGTGTAGAGTTAATAATTTCAATGGAATTCTATTACATAAAAACTATATACAGTTAAAATATTCGATGTGCGTCAATACTGCTAAAATTAGACTCAATAAATTATATCCACCAATTGCAGAGTTTTATTACTGGTTATTCAAAAACCCGCCTCATCCTTTTTATATTCAGTTACGATGTACTTAATGTTAGATTCATTAAACAGGTGTTCGAGAACATCGCATGTTATTTCAAATGGATTTCAAATATCGAAAAGGAGTTAGGTACTTGTTTTATAATATTGTAGTTGATGTAGTTTTCGAAAGTAGGTACTCTAATTTAAAATTGATTAATACCGCTATTACCGACGTAGCTAACTTTCAGAAGTCAAATACTAGTTAAAATCACCAACCAAGAAAGTAAATAAATAATATGTCATATTGCTCCAAATTTTCAGAATGTTATTGAAATTTTAAATTCATATTAATGTTATGAAACCAAGTAAATATTATAATGGCGGATTTACACCAAACCGACTAGTTGAGTTGCAGTTTTGTTGGTGTTCTCAACAAAAACCCAACTCCTTTAAAATGAGAAGACTGTTCTGATAAGTTGTGTTTTTATTTTCTGTCATTTAAATCAGGGAAAAAGTTGTAGTTTTGTTTTTCACTTCAGTTCTTTGCCAGTCAAAGAAAAGTTTAGGTGTAAATAGGATGTTAGTAAAAGTTTAGTTTTAATCATCTCCAGATGATGCCAACTTGGTTGGCAAAACGCGCATCGAATTCAGTATAGTGTTTTGGTGTTACGTGAAAAACTACGTCAGTGTTGTTGAGATTGTTATTAAATAGAAGGGATTGCGATGATGCCACAAAGATGTTGATTGAATTACAATTCTAAATTAAATTCTAACTCTGAATGTTGACAGAAACTAAAACACAACTCACTGTTTACACTTACTCTGCTGAGTTGCAAAACACACTGCAACTCTTTAAAGATACCGACTTTGATCGGTAAACGAAACACACATCAGCAACTTGAAAACTAGGAGTTGCCGAAAAATACTCAATAAATCTGCAAAAAGTTCCTATTTTGTGTTTCTAACTCGAATTGCTGTTTGGTCAGTTTTATGTAAATCCGCCATTACTTTATACCTATATACGGGGAGTACTTGCAGAAGAATGCAGAAGAAAGAATAGCAAATCACAATTATTACTTTACCTAAAACCTAATACAATAATTTACATTAATCTTGGCAAGATTGTATGAGTCAAAAGACACAAACATTTCTATTATTGAGAAAGAGTTGATTCCTTTGTTACGTAGGTAGATATTGGCATTTTTCCGTATCATAACCACAGATTATAATTAGCCATAAAGTATTACAAATAATCACAGATAGCCGACTAACTGATATCCCGAGGTGTTTGTAACAGGAGGTAAATAAAAAAATTATTAAAAAAAATAGTAAGTTGAAATTTTTTAAAGCAGTGTAGACCTTGTTAAAACTTTGGTTTAAAACTAATTTTGAATGATTTTTAGGCAAAATATTATCAAAAAAACATATTTAAACGTGAAACTATGCCCGAAAACATTCCTAAATCTTATATTAAAGGCCTTAACTGTAGTATGAAAGTGATCAAAACGCTGTTACAGAGAACGTCTGTAACTTATTTGTGGTGCAGCTATATCCTTTCATTGTAGTTTCTTTTGGGATTACAGCACCTGTAAAATAATAAAAAAATAGGAAACCAGAAGTATTTAAAATAAATATTGAAGGTGTAGTGCCTACCAGCAATAAAATTATAAATTTTTCCCCAAAAAACTATTGTCTAATATGCAATAAAAATAACTCTGGGAAAATAATAAAATAAAATAATAAAAAATAACTCTAAATGGTGCTCTGGGACAAACTTTAGAAGAAGCTTGCCTTGATATGTAGGTAGGTACTACACTTTGAATATGTATTTTGAAGTCCTCTATAGTTTCCTGTTTTTTTATTATTTTATACTAGGTGGTGTGCCTAATCCCAAAATAAACTTACAGATTTTATTAAATGATACTATATTTGTTGCTCAAAATCGAATTTTAATTCAAGTAGGTACTAATAATACCAAAAAAAAATTCCAAAGCCTCAATAAAATTTCCTTACGTTTCCTATATTTACCATAGTTTTATGAAATTTTAAAATTCCAGAATTTTTCTGATTTTCTAGGTTTTCCGCCTAGATAGGAAACCTGTATTTAGTCGCCATTTGCATATACCTACTATATACCTATATTATTTCTTCGAAAATGTAATAGTACAAAGGGAGTTTATATAGCCCAAACCTTTTTTAATGAAATTTATAACTGTTAAATATTACTTTCAAATATCTAGTCTACTTGTTTAAGGTACAAACCACGTTCCCAACGAGTTCACGATTAATAAAAACGAGCTCAGTTACAGACAAAATGTTTTGCGGAACACCTTTCACAGAAGCCTTTAACTTTGGGAGTGTCAAGATCATAAAAAATCATGGCTCTCATAAAGCTGCATATATTTGACACGCCTTAATTTCTAACTCGGTTTCGAACACATTTTAACGATCTATAATATTAAATAAGTTGCTCCAATTAAATCTGATTTACTTTGCTATAATTATCGCCAGGTTTTGCATCTAAGACCTGCTAGGAATAAAAGTTTCCTACGAATTAATTTGTTTATTGGAAAAAACGGCAGAGCAATTAATTCTAATTTAGATTATTCATGAATTACGCCCAACTTGATAATTACTGAGTTGTATAATAATTAGGTAGGATTTTTTGATGATAAACCTCATAAAATTTATAAACAAATTGAAATTGCGATTGTTGTTTTCGTTGTCATGCGTCATCCACAACCAGTTCTGAATAATTTTACATGCCATAACACTAAATAATTATCAGGAGATATTTATACACACAATGATCTGCGAAAATTGAACGGATACTTGCCTCTTATATAGTAGGAATTTTTCCAATAATGTACCTGATGATCCAGTTCAATTTTTAAACAAAGAACTTTCAAAAGAAGAGACGTAGGAAGTCTAATTTATAGTGCCTAATACTGATTTTAGTCTCACTAAAGCAAACTAGTGGACCTTGAAAGTAGTGACATTATATGAATATTGTCAAATGGTATACCCAAATCTGGTATTCGGTATATATCTGTATCGGTATATCCGGTATATGCCTTATGATTATATGAATACTGTTTATTTTCTAATTATAGAAAATTGGCACCAACCTGACAAATAAAACATTTACCATATTCAAGTAAGTAAGTAATTTTGAAGAGATTTTCAAATCTCTTTAAAGCAATAAACAGCAATTTCCTGATGTGCCGAATAGATTCACATCATCTACGTATTTCTGGCGTTTAATTGTATTTAGTTAGTAAGTCGTTAACAGATAATAAAAACATCAAGGGGCTTAAATTAGACCCCTGCTGAACACCGAAGGTTGGAATAAATAGCGGAGATTCAAAACCTTCTTACTCAACAAACTGCCTCTGATTCAATATATAAGAAAGCATGAAGGCAAGTGGTTAAAACGAAAATCGGTAAAAATACCTACATTTTATTCAATGCACCGAAATGACCAAATATAATAATAATAATAATAATAATAATAATATGTCTTTATTAACCAACAATGGAATAACAAAAATAGAAGTACTCATACAATTTTCCAACTTCAAAATATAATTTGTCGGTTAAAAGGTATAATATGATCGAAAACTCTGAAAATTCATAATATACGTGCAGAAGATAAGATATTTGTATAAGGAAATTGGTCAACTCAACTTGGTCAATATCAACTTTGTTTGCTGGTGATTAAATTCATTATGTGGATATTGGGATGGAACTAGAAATTTTCCTTTTCATATGTCTTTGTAAGAAATGGCTACAAATATTATATCATTTTATAACTGTCTCTATGCTTTTGCGTAGCAATACGGTGCCTATGAAACTTATAGATGCCGTGCTTTAATCCACCTAGTAAAATAAGATTCTGGTTATTGTCTTCAGATCTTTACCTTTTTTCTAGATAAGTTAGGCCCCTTTACCAGAAGTGGCTAAGGAATCTAGATCATGTCATAAACATAAAACACACCACAGAAATGGACAACCTCCCTACTGAAAGCTTAAGGCTTGTGTAGAGGGAGGGTACACATGAAAAAAACGCAGACACACAACCATTCCCTGGGAGAGGTGTCATTTCTCCCCTGGCGAGATTCGAACTCGCGCCGCGATATACCCATTCTGTTAGTCACAGGCTATCACCCAGCACCTAACAGACTGAGCTATCGCCGCGATTCATTGCTCAATGCTTGATGCACACCAGAAAGCATTACCCAATTGTAATTCGCCATATTTAGAAAGAGATTATCATTTATCAAATTAGATGCAGCATACCAATTTTTAATTGACCAAGCAATAATAAAGTGTCTTTGTATACAAAGGAACTTTGTCTAACAGTGTTATAAATTTTAAGTTATAATATTTTTATATATCTATTATGCCTCTTATACTTATCCTCTTTATCCTCCTCTTTATGCTTTTTTCATCTTGTATATACGTTTTCTTTTATTTTTTCTGCAAACAAACGAAGAACTTTTTATCTTCGATAAGAATAAATGTAAATTACTTTAGTAGGTAAACAAAAATTTTATTATTAAATTAGTTGTTATTAACGACCTTATTTACACCGTATGTTAAATTTAACTGATGATAAAAGATAATTTTAAATCGATATGATTTTTCAATAAAAAACCTATCATACTTAAGTAGATACCTATGGTTAAAAGTGCAAATATAATTAAATTTTAATAATTAACTTTTTATATTTAACATAATTTGTATAATAAGGTCATTTATAAATAAATTAAATTGACACTATTCAACTTAGCTTATACTAAATATAATTTAAAGAAAAATGTTTTATTTCATCAAATTTTTATTTTTGGTGGATTCCGAAAAGGGAAAGTTCTAAAAGATAATTCGAGAACCTTTGCAAGAAAACCTTTTTCAGATTTTAAAGGAATTTTCTCATTAAAATTTAAAAAATATTAATTTGGCAACCACAAATAGGCGTACATATTCTATTATCGACAACGTACCTAAGTTTTATGATATTCTGTTTAACATTTCTTAATCTCTATTTTCTTATTCCTATACCAGAGGAAATTCTACGAATTTAATTTAACAAATCTGCAGGATAATAATCTAAAAACAATTCTACATTTTTTTTTAAATAGATTTCAAGAAGCTAAGAAGAGCACGTGCCGCACCATCCTTCTTTCCTAAAGATAAAACAATTTGTAACTAAGCATTTATTTAGTCATACAGCTGTAAGTATTAAGCAATCATTTATAGACAAGACGCACAATGGTCTAAAAAAAGGGACTTGACGTCACAGGATAAAGCACAGGATCACAGTGTTTTATTCTGTGACGTCTACTATCTTATTCTTAGCCATTTCGCAAATAATGAATTAAATCCTTGTCTACTTAACTCCTTACCACAAAGGATATTTGCGTATATTTGCGTTGTACATCAAAAGTAAATCTAGTTCAACTGTTTTACCTTTATTTATAACTAAATGTACCTAAAAATAGGGGCAGGCAGCTACAGGAATTGGCAGAAAACACAAAAAAAAACATCAGCACAACTGCACAAAGCAGCAGCACAGCAGAAAAAAATTCAACACAATTTTTACTATAACTGTATCCAACAATAAGATATCTCATGTTTAGAATTTTTGGAAACCTTGCAATTCAATAAATGTGAATGTGGGGGAAGTGAATTTTGTTTAAGAAAGCTACTTCAGAAGTTTTTTGGATTTCCAAAGAAAAGCAAGAATTTCCAAGAAGATAGAATTTTGCCTATAACTAGTTTTGGATTGTAAATAGAAGGGTTTAGTTTATGTTATTTTTAAAGATGTAGAGGTGCGCATTTTCAGCAGTTTAAAAAAGGGAATACATCTGAAATCAAAATGTAAAACTTTGAATCATTCATTCACTAATTGATTGACTTTTTTTTAATATATCTATCGTTTGTCATATATCTATTACGGTTTATTGATATCTATACATTATTTTTATGTAAGTCATATGAAAGTAAAATAAATTGTAATGTGTTTTCATTATTTTAATATATTTTCTCTTAAATTTATATCATTAATATGTTCTTTATGTGTTATATTCCTTAATTTGTAAGTAAGTATTTCCCTACCACAGACATTTATGTCAGATTTTAGTTATTTATATACTTAAGTTAATAAAAAGTTATCCAAAATATTTCTTTAACTATACAGAAGAGGTAGAAACCCACCTAATTAAGTAATATTGCAACATTTATATTTCTGACAATTCTGAATTTAAAAGTACTGAATTCCTTAGAAAAAATTACTAATTCTCTCAGTAAAGAAACCCAAGTGTGTTCATTTTGTTCGATAAAAAAATTAATAATATAAAGATACGTAATAACGTTTCTGTATGACTGAATACCAAGAACTTTTTGTGGTATATTTTTATCGAGAAAATATTCTGGTGTCGCTTTTATAGAAATAACGAGTTTCATGTCTCAGTAAAAAAAAATCTCAAAACAAAACTGAAAATAAGTACTATTTTTATAAAGCAAGATCATCTAAGTACACAATGGACTATAGGATCAGATTATATTTCTCTTAACTTTCTTGGCGAATTAAGATTAATATGATGCATCTAATCATCCCCTCTGGTGGTTATTCTGCTGTCGCAGAATATGCAGATTCAAATTCCAGTGCGAAGCAAGAGTTGTCTAATGACAATATTGACAACTAAAAGCTGCAACCAGTTGGTACGATAGAAGGTACCATTTTTCCATAATATAGCACTAAAGAGAAAAACCAGTTAAACCAATTTTGCTATTACACTTCTACGTCGAAGATGGCTAATATCAGATCATTAATAATAAGATTTATCAATTCAAATAAACAGTACTTTTTGCAATTTTTATAAATAAAACATCATAAAATACAAGGAGCTTGCAAAATCTTTACCAATATTCAATGAAAAAATATAATTTACCATTTTATTTATATTAAGTAAATAGGTATTGACAAAGAAATGGGTACATATATTCGAGGGGTTAGCCAAGACAATATTTAATGTACACCCACTTCCGTTTAAGAAAATACTTTCACATTACTTCCATATACCTGTTTAAACTTCCACAAATTTCCATAACCTTCCATCTACTTCCGCGATATTTCCACCACTTTCATGATACTTCCACCTTCTTCCAATTGTACTTCCACCTACTGCCACTGTACTTCCACATACTTCAACGTACTTCCACCTACTTCCACATACTTTCACGGTACTTCCGCTGTCCTGCACACCTACTTCCACTCGAGATAAACCTCTCGGGTATACTGATCAGTATTTATCATGATTGAGGATGTAACATAAGGTGCAATATTATTACAATAACAGTATCGCTATCTAAGCGGGTTTCTATATATAACCAAATTTTCTTGCCTACAAAATATTTCACTTCCATCAGCTACACATAATATATAATGTAACTTACTTAATACTTAAGTAACCCAAAATTCATGATCCAAAAATTACAACTGGTATATACGAGGAGATCGCGGCAATTGGTTGAGCTTCTCTGCTTTGATATTGTTGAAAATTTGATACCACATAAAGTAATAGCTAGATGTAGATGTTCTAACATTAAAAGAAAACTGATAATCACTTTCAGATGCATTGGTCCTTATAATAAATAACGAATTTTAAAATCATTAATCGTTGATGATTGTGACACTATAACAGAAAAATTAAATAAAACCCACTTCACTAATAAGAGATTTCGTACGCATTGAAATAATTATGTTTCTTAGAAATTGATGTCCTGTTTATGAATGAGAAAATGTAGCAGCACGGGTACTAACTATAATTCTTTCTTCTCAAATTTGTTGCATTATCCTGAATTTAAGCGATGTAAAGAAAAACGAAAAAGAGTTTAAGGAAAGTGAATTATTATCGGGGAGAAAGGAGCATAGACCGATAGAGAGCACTACTGTGCTCTCACCACTATTGTCCTACATTGAAAACTGAGAAAGATTTACTACGAATTTGCAACTCACTAGGTACTACAGCCATTGAAATTTCCTCAAACATGCAACTAAATTGAAAATAACGGGCATAGCCACAATTCGGTCTCGAAGATTTAAATGGAAACACATCATTTATATGTAATTACTCAAAACACACCTAGAACTAAGAAATAACAAAGGTAATGTCAGCTGAAAGGTGTGTCATTCTAATATTTCTCTTCGGCCAGTCAACATATAAACTATGATCTGCCCATGTCTTGTACTGTTTTAATGAACGCTACAGAGATCATTTTGTAATAATAACAGATGATTAATAATAATGAGCAAGAGAGATTTGATATTAATGTGGCTGAGTAAGATACTGACTTACAGTCAGCACTTTACTTTATTATTTCACCTTCATTTTTAACAATACAGGTATCTAAACACAATAAAAAATAACATCCAACCGATCTCTATCATTATCTATTCCTCACTATTAAAGACGGTGGCTAAAATTATGCGAAGTTGAGATCGGAGTATGTAAACTAACGATTTTCTGTTACAGCAACGTGCTTTTGGTAATACACTTTCTCGATCCTTATTGTTCCTATATAGGTATGTTCATTTCTGTCTACCATATGTTGGAAATTGCTTGAAAGTTAGCTGATATTGTTTATGACATTTGTATATTTAATCTAATATTTGAACTGCTACATAGTGGTGCTACTTTTAGTTTTTGGAATGCTCTTAGTAAACATGGATTTATTACATGATTATCATGATTCTGGGCCAATTAATACGATCATGTAAGTAGGTGACGATTTAAAATTTTATTGGAAGATCTTTGGTTTGGATATTTCAAAGTCCCAGCAAAGTTAGTTCCAGCAAAGCTATTGACCATATTTTAAATTTTGTCACGCCATTTATAACGATGTGAAGAACGACGTTTTTGATTTTGTTTAACACTAAGATATAAGTATTTAAAAGTGACATTACTTCTTCAATTTTACAATGTAAATAAGGATTGACTAACACTGTTCTTTATTTTAAAAGAGATCCAATATGTTTTGGAAAAGAATCTTTAAAATACCATCCTCTTAAAACAGTATCAAATAGCCATCTTTAAAATACTAAAAACAGTAGAAATATACCTATACAAGCAATATCATAAAGAGATGTATAAGAAAAGATTGGATTTGTGGGGTTACTACAAAAAATGCATTGTTTTGCATTCCTTGTGTACTTTTCGACAGCGATAAAGCATGACACAGCAAGTAAAAGTACACCTAATTGAAAATATAAAAAACGTGACAACTCTAAAAGCCATTTTCATAACACCATGGAATAGCTTTATTGGAAACTATTAACATTATAGCTTAGTTAATACTTAGATTCGGCTTGTTGAATAAATTATTTACAAAAGCATAATGACAATGTGATAAAATATAGAAGTTTTATCCAAGATTAGAAATTGCATAAAATTTTGCAGAGCTTCTGAATTAGCGTTGAGAGGACATTATAGACAACGGATGTCTCTGTTAAATTTATAAAAATCAAACCTATGAGCAAACCCGAAATAGTAAGAACTATTTGATTAATTCGTGCCGTAAACCAATTTATTGACCGCTTTCAATTTTGCGATTTGCGAATATGGAAATCTTTGTTCTTAAGCTTGTTTGATTTGTTCTTAACAAATAAATTACCCACTAACCCGATTCTGTATATTTTTAATAATTTAATATGGGGCAGGCATTAGCTATCAGGCGTCGCCCATGTACCTGAATTACTTCCTCAAATTGTGCGCCTTTTTTCTATCGGGGCCCCCGAATTTCCGTTGTATCCAGACATAATTTGCTAGACCACAGTCCAGCTGGCCATGTAGGTATCTAATAATTATCGTGTTGTGGCATTACAAACTATACACAGCCATTTAAAGTATATCACTATTCCCAGAAAAGTAAATCAAACAATTGACAAAACTATGCCTATATAGGTTACCTAGTGGTACCAATTCCGGCACCACAATTGCGGCATAAGCCTGAAACAGGGCACTAGAGCGATTTTCCCTGGTAGTGTGGTAATAGCTCAGATTTTGAAATACGCAATACGCGCCTTAGTCATCTCGAGCGCCACAGCCTACCCTTCTAAGTAAAAACCTCAGACAAATAAATAAATAAGGGGACTGAGCTTTGCCTATCTTATACTGTACAATAGGCTGCAGCCAACAACTCCATAAAGTAGATGAGACAGAAGTAAGCTGTATGCTCTCTATCTCTCTCTGTGTAAACAAACCGTCCTGATGCGACAGTGGCGTACTGTTTAACAGGCACAAATAAAATAAATAAATTACAGTATAATTTAGTTAATTGAATTCAAAGCAAATACATGTATATGTATTTGCCATATTATGGCAATGCCAACAGTAGGTATTTTAATATATATATTTTTCTGAATTTTTATAGGTGTTAGATTGGAGGAATGTTATTTTGGGAAATAATATGTATATACATAAGTGATAATCCAACTTTATATAATAAAAATAGGTAATAACAAACGTACATATTATAAAAATAATTCTTAAATTATATACAATATAGTACAAGTATGTGGTATATGGCAAAATATTTACCATATTTACCATGGTACAACAAAATGATGCCTCTTGGTGCACAAATCAACATTCGCAAAATATTTGTTTTTGGCAGTCACTCTTTTTACAGAAACTATACACAACTGTATGAAAGAGAAAATAAAAATTTAATAAATAGGAACACTGATTTCAACATAATATCTAATTAGAGGAGTTACTTGCATAAGGTAACAGTTAAAAAAGTTTATATAAACTTCCATGCAAAAAATGGGAAACAAAAATTTTGCAAATTGCCTAGGTACACTGTTTTTATAAAAAATATTGTTCTTAAGAGAATAGATACATTTTCATATTAGATTGTCAAGAGTAATTTTTTTTGTCAGACTAATTACCCCAAGAGTAAAGTTAGGTAGGTATATAGGTAGGTATAACTCTCGGTATAACTAGAAACCTGTTACTTGAAACACTTCATAACTGGCCATTTTATTGTCAATGTTAAAATATTTCAATGAATTACTTTTAATGACTTACAATGTGACCCTAAAGCAATAGATCACATTATTAGGTAACTTCGTTTTTAATTTTTATTATATATTTATTGACATTAAACTGCAATTTTTAAACACTTATTTCAAGTATTAAGGCACAATATATGTACATACATATCTAATTATTTATAAAGATTAATAATGGAAATAAAAACTGTATAGCTACTACCTATAATACTATTATATTGATATATAAGGACAAGTTGTAACCAACTATAAAGCTATACTTTAGTAGCTTTTTTAAATACCTACAACCAGTACCTAAGTACTATTCACCAAAATTTTGTAGAATCACTGCATACCTACCTACCTACTGCAGTACCAAAGTTTAAGTTACTTACGTGCAACAGCCAGTAAAACTTGAGAAAAAAATTAAAATTTGAAAGTAAATATGTGTTATTGTCTAACTTATTTGTGGTGCAGCTGCACAATAAAACTTATTTTCTTTTATCATTACACCACTTGTAAAATACTTAATAGATAGTTACTACGCCTATGGCGTTGACTTACCTGTGCAGACTGAGGTTAGGAAACTTATGTTTCTTTTTTTTGCATATATAGCACTGCCGCACCATTATTTCAATAAATTAAATGTTAAAATTGTCACTAATCCACTTAAATTACGCTCACACACCGTAATAACGAAAATAGAAACACTAATGGAACGCTCGAAACACACGTAAACAAAGTAACAGGGAAACATGGAAGGTTTTTATAAGACGTTGCCACATGTTGAGCTATCAGTAAGATACATTATTATTTCGACCAAAAACATTTTTAATAGTGACTGATATAACTATAAAATAAGTTCTTAACAAATATAGTTATATAAGGTATTCATTGATACACATATCAGGCACTTGGTTATTTTGAATAATAGCTAAAACACCTCTATTTGTGACAAATTAGTATGGAGTTTCAATACTTAAAATAAACTTGGCAAAACCAATGTAAACAATCGGCACTTAGACTGTGCCTTCATGTTGGCAAGATGATAGAATGTGAAATGCTCAGTCCCCTTATTTATTTATTTGTCTGAGGTAAAAACCGATTCTAGATAAAGGAATAAATTCCTTTCACAGTTCTCTTATCTGGGAATATTCCATTTTTATGAATTTAACATTCGTTTAACCGTTTCAAATAATATATAATTAATAGCTTTCTATTGGGTGGGCTCAAAGTCAGTGAAACACTATCATTTCTTGACATATCATATAAAAATGTGGCAGCTCTCATATTACTGAAAATGGAAGACTGACTGATAATTAGTTCTGCTAAAAACGATGAAAACGGACTTTAGCAGTTGTTTATTTACTCATTATCTAGGCAAGCGATATGTGACTTCGATAAATATTTCGCTAATTAGTATATTGGCTTTTTAAATTAACGGCGCAGTTTTTGGGCGACGGCTTACCTAATTGGCGCTAATGAACGACGTAAATGTTAACAGAACTACTTAAATATAACTTTTATAGTTGAAAATGCTGAAGGTTACCAGATATGTTACTTTAATTGAAGAACTGTTTTTAAAAATGCAACTAAAACTATTTAACGCAACTACTTATTACTTATAGCAAATAACTACGAATAGTAAGGACATCATTAAGATTATCCTCCATCTGCAAACACCTTATTTAAATAAGGACTAAAACAAATCAAGCCAAAACAGCTATTCTCCTGGCTATATGCCGCGCCGAGCGCTGAATTACAAAACAAATTTGCCGTGTATTTTGGTCTATAAACACAGTTAGAATAAAAAATACAAGGATTCGGATTGCAACGAAAACTACGAGGAAATACTCAGTGACACATAGTAGGATACCACTAATTACAGACCGGTTTCGACCTTTTTATGATCTCATCAGTGCAATATAAGTGAGCATACCTACGAATGCGAAGACCTGCGAGTATTTGGCACAATAGGTAAGCCTTGCGTACTCAAGCCCTAATGACGCCACCTCTGGGTAGTTTTCGCAACACAATCCAAACCAATAACCAATCGTATGGGGTAAATCCAATAATAACATGTTGTAAAAACTATAGTTCCACTACTTGTCAGATGGCATGCATATAGCAAATAACTACGAATAGTAAGGACATCATTAAGATTATCCTCCATCTCCACGCCTTATTTAAATAAGGACTAAAACAAATCAAGCCAAAACAACTATTCTCCTGGCTATATGCCGCGCCGAGCGCTGAATTACAAAGCAAGATTTGCCGTGTTTTGGTCTAAACACAGTTATTTATTACTTCTTTTACAGATTCATAATCATTCCTAGCGATGTGAGACGAGAATATTCTCGGGTAGAAAATTCGGGTATTCACGGTGTAAACGCGGCTTCACCCAGTTCCGCGTTGTCATCGGAAACCGAGTTTTACCGAGCAAAACGGACTGTGGTGAATCCCATAGGTGTTTATTTGTAATTCTGCGTGTCATAAACGTGCAAACGAAAGACAGTATAGGACTTATTTGCATTTATTAAACACAAATCGGCAAAATGAATAGGATAAAAGAAATAACCAAACCAAAAAGTAAAGTGTGGAATCACTTTAATATGAAAAAACTTGAGGGGAAAGTGGTTTATTCATACAATACACGTTAAAAACAGCCCAATGTAAATCAAAGTATTTTTGTAGTTGCAGGTGAGGGTTGTCAAATAATTTATTTAAAATGTCTCTTGAGTTTGTTGGTTTTGGTAGGTCGTTCTCAGAAAAGTCTCATAATCGAGAATATTCTCCATTTTTTTATGCTCGAGAATTTTCCATCATTAATCATTCCAGACATGAAGGGTAACGAATAAATTTAAATTTTCTAAGATTCAAGTATTAATGAATCCCCGTATATTGGATAGGTATACTGAACTTGAACTTACCTGTACACAGGTAAGTTACAATACATAACTCAATCATCTGTCATAAGTAAATATCCTAATTACGTGTACGTAATCATTTTTGTTTGAAGAAAATAGTTAAGGAAAAAATAAATTATTTAAAATCAAGCAAATTCAAACTAGGCATTTTAAGCAGATGGTATGGAGCAATGTTTCTCCGTGTAACAGAGTGTATTTATAAAGTTAAAAAATTAAAACGTGTCTCTGATTGCAGATGACATTTAAAATACATTACTGCGCCCCAGAAAGCCTTGCTACCTTGTTTTTCGCAGATCAGCAGGAGCACTTATTTACATAACCTGTTTATTAATACCTATTTGTCAGAAACAGTTTTCCTTGCCCATATTGCGTGAATTTTAGATACGCTGACGCGTCATGAGGTGACAGATAAAAATTTGTACCGATGTACCTATTTTGATTACTTAATTTTTATATTCCTATATATACATAAATTAGGTACCTGAGTTCAGCTCTTAGTTTTATAATTATCATTTCAAAATGGCAAAAGTGAGGGAGGATAAGTATTGCATATTACGTAGAATGCTGCAGCTAGTATCCCTTCCTTGGTTTGTATATGTGTCTGTAAAGTCAACAAACACTTAAAACAAAATATCAAATCATTTTCCCTTCACTACTACCTCCTATATAGTGCTTAGCATGCAGTGTAGCCTATACACGAATACTACCTAATATGCCGCGCCGCTCACACACAAGTCTCTGACTTTCTAGCTAAGCACTCCGATTGGAGTGTGGAGTAATGATGTTATTCTTGTTGCTTTATGAGATAACTTAAAAAATAACTGAATTTGGTCTTAATGTGAAGTTATTTATATAGGTGGTCTGAAAATAACTAACTGAAAAATAAATTGTTTTCAAAAATCCACCAAATATTTATCTACTATTTTACCTACAAATTTTAATATTTCTTCTTTATATTTTTATATACTCTAGTTACCTTTGAAATACAGTGTTAAACACACCTGAAATAAATTAATGAAAGTACGTAGACACCTTTCTTTTAAATAACGTAAAACAAATTTATTTAAGAATAACCATAAAAAATAACTACTTATATTTTTTATTAGTATTTATACTTACTTAATTCCACTTTGATTTTTTCTGACATTTAATTATCTTTTAATTTAATTTAAAGGCAATCACAACAAGTAAGTAAAATATATGATCGAAATAATATGTCCCATTTACCTTAGTATGAGTCACCCAAGGAAAAATACTAAAAGCTACCGTCATATTGGGCAACATTTTTAAGCGACAGAACAAAGGGTTTGTCAAAATTTACATTGAATTTTCGTATAATCATTGATTAAAGCTGCTCCTTAGAATTGAATATTATATTCACATATACGGCTTTATTTAACCTCCTAAGAATATCACATGTTTGTTTAACGTAGGTACCTAGTGCTGGTGGGCCTTGTGAAGATTCCCGATATGGGACAGGACCGGTCTGTTCGTATATTTAACCTACCTAACCTTAATTAATAACACGATAAGAGAATTATATCCAGTTTAACTGTAAGTGACGAGATGCAACAGCCATTTATGAAACAATGGAGAACGAACTAACTTCAATGGAGAATTTATACTAAAAACTGCGATGAGCGGTTAAAAATACATTCTCTTCGCCAGCCTTGAAAGTGCAGACAAATACATTTATATTCCAAATTTGTGCAATAGAAAACACGAAGAATTCCGATGTAATATTTTTCCATGGTTTCTAGGGTTTATTATATAGAATTTTAATAAAACTATTTGGATAAAGATGTGCTCCGTGATTTTCCTTTAACAAATGATTACGGTTTTCAGTTCAAAGTCCATACCCAGGTATATGACTAATCAAAAACATCATTTTGGTTGTAGATATAAATATTTAAATTATAGTATTTATTAAAGTAGTCTTATAAATATCAGCATATATTTAAATTTTGAAATAAGCTAACCAGGCTTGAAAAAAATCTGCTCAAAATTTGCAGATTTTAATTAATGGTTTGCAATTTTGTAGACTGTGTTCTGTGGAACTTGTGACGTGTTTATTTCTCTCCTTCAAAGACTTTTAACATTGTACCTAACATTCTTAAACGCATTTGAACGTTTCTCCAAGTTCAAAAATGTTTGGTTGTATACGTACCTAGTGCTGGTGGAACTTGTAAGGATTCTCAAGCACGTAGCGTTACATTATACAATGTATCTTAACCTTTATATTCCAAAACATAGATTCGTGACATAATCAGTTTTTTTTTTCTTTAGAAGATACCTACTTAGTTTTAAACGAAATTTTAGGAATATCTTCTAAACACCTCCGACATGTACTTTTTTCCATCAGTCTCTTTGTGAAAATTTAAATAGAAAATCATTCTGTACTACTACCATTTAAAAACTACAGAATTTAACTGAATAAATCTTCTGCGTATGAAAAACATACAAAAAAATTATGTTTTAGATATATAAGGCATATGCAAGTATGTGATACATATATTTAAAAGCATCCATACCATTTTCATCATATATTCAAAAGAGTCTATCCATTATTTGGAACTTAAGGAAAAAACAAGACAGTAAGTATATCTGTTTCATTATTTTTACTACTTTAACAATACTCTTAAGGACAAATAATCACATGACCGTGTTGCTGGTACAATAGGTATTCTATGAAATTTTAAAACAATCATTCTAATCGATTTCCTGGTTAAAATGATAGATAGAATGATAGAACGTCAACCTTTAGACATTTTTAGTGATTCGTTTTTTATGTCGGCCTTTGTTATCATGCCAGTCGTTGCCAGTCATACTTAAATAGTTGCGTATTCAATAAAGTAATTGTAAAAAAAATATAACTAAGTATACCTCTAATTATTTTAAAGCTATTACTTCGTGATGAAAATTTGAATGTTGTAGGTATTTCTTTTTATTTAAATGTTTCTTTTATAGGTACCTAATCTTGAAATATCTGCAGACAATTGAATTTATAACCATACCTATATAACTAATAAAGAATGTAACTATTAAGTAGGTAATTTTCAAAATGCTTATTATCCCTCAACTGAACAATAATTTTCCTTTTTTATTTACATTTTGGGAATGTATACGGATCCCCAAATAAAAATGTATTCAATTTGGAGAAAAGGACGAGTGGCTAGAGTAAGTAAAGTATTTATTAAACAGAGAAAAAGAACGGTGCATGGGTGGGCCGAGGTTTAAATATCTATGTGGGGGGGGGGGGGCACGTAACACGGGTGACAGATGTCAGAGGTGTGTAGCCACGGAGGTAGTCTGTGGGTGTGGCTATCATCTGCGGTCCCCCACTTAATAGCCAATTAGAAGTATTTTTCCGATATTACACACGTTATTTACCTTTATGAACCATCATGTACTAATATCTTACGTCTTTGTTTCCAAATTAAACAAATTTTTATTTGGGGACCTGTATATTACTGATTCCTTTATCTAAAAATAGAATTAGATAGGTAGTTAAACATAATTAGTAGATACCTTGAAAAAAAGATATAGTTTGAACATTTATTTTCGTAGGAAGTAAAATGACTGCACAATATCACGATTTTATTAAATTTTAGTTTATAAAGATATAAACCACTTTAGTCAGGATTAAAGACAATTATTCAAAACTGGGTTTCAATTAATAATAAAACAAAAACATAATTTAAACTCGCTTAAATAGGGGTAAGAATTATATGCTTTTATAGGTACATGCCGATTGCTGTTTTTCAATGACTTATTAACTAAAAAATAACTTTGAACAGTTATTATTAAATGTAGAAACATTAATTGACATTTCTTATCTTTATATTATAATGTATACTATTAATACCTACTTACTTATAAATTTTGGAGAGAAAATATGCAAAAATACCTGCTTTGAGTCTCAAGAAATTCCAGCTTAGGCGGTTACTTAAAACGACTTTTGACATTTCTGATAATCACTAATGGTAACTTAAGTAGGTATTTAAAATCGCTAAATCACAATCCTGTTATTGAAGTTAACAATCTAAGTACAGTAAATACAGAAAATATTCAATATTTGACCATATGTAAAGTAGCATATAGACAAAAGCCAACAAGTGGCCCACAAAGCCAAAGTATTCGTTTTCTACACATACTTAAATAGTGCCTAATTTTACTTTATCGTAAAAAATAACAAATTAAATATTATAGCTTCTGTCTGGAAATAAAATATACCTACCTACAGATAAATATAAATGTTGATATAAAAAATGACTTCATCTTAGGGGTTGGTATACTCGTAGTATATCTATACCTGTATAGTAAAGTAATAGTTAATTATAATAAATCCAGGTTGATTTTTTATATGTTTATAAAATAATTATTAAGTACGGTAGAAAAATACACAAATAGGAAGTAATTAAAAGAAATTAGTCAAATTAAATATAACTATAAATTATCTCGATGCTTTTAATGTTCGTATTCTCTATATTTCTGGAATGTTGTAGGTACTTGTGTAGGTACCTATCTAAGTATAAAGTTTAAATTCAAAGTGCCATTCTTTTGTGCAATTTAAATGGATACCTCTTACACATGCATTATTAAAGGTAATTAGAGGTAACGGTAATGCAATATTTACCCATAGATTCTTAGGTATGTTGAGGATTTCAATTAAAGACTAAAAATTATTCAAAAATGTTATTGTTAAAATGTTGTTCTGAAATAAACCGAGTTAGGTACTTAATATTTAAGTAAATACCTATAAGTTTTTAGTTTCACCCGCCAAGTGCTTCAGGATTAAAATTTTGACTTTTGCACCACAGTTTTTATAAATGAAACCGTCGTTTGCCTTTATAGATACCTACTTCTTATAGAATAACTTATATATACTTAATACCTATATGAGTATATTCCACAGATATTTTATTCTGCAAGTTCGACAAATATTAAATGTAAAATAGGTACCTATTATTGTTCCTATAATTTTTATTTGACCGTAAATAAAAATAATTCTGTTAATTTAAGAAACTTCCCAGTTTTCATTTTTTATATTGCTTATATCAGACACCTCATATATAGTGCGTTTGGTTATACTTGGGTGATGCAAATACTTGCAGTTCAATTTAAAATCTTCAAAAGTTAGAGATTTAATGAAGTAGGGGTGTCAGATATTCAATTTGTATACGATTTTTAAACACATTAATTAAAATTAAAGTACCTATTTCACGTAAGCAAGCAAATATGCAGTAGCATTTTCATCATTTAAATATCCAATTAAGTATGTATTTGTATTGTGTTTATTGGCAGTTTCATGCCTGTCCAGAAAATTTCAAATAGGTGCGTGTTAGATACTAGCTTTGTCTATGTAAGACCTACCTATCTAATATCTATTCAATTATATAGACAAAGGTAGGTGGTAAAAGTCAAACTAGTAACTATTGTAAAATCTACCCAACTAAGTTTTTAAGTACCTAACCATAATAAATAAAAGAATTCTCTCGAAAAGTTTTACTTGAGAGATTTACCTAAATTAGTAACCATCTTTAAAACTTTTTACACAGTGCATGATGAAGTATTGGCAAAGCTACGGACGTATATGGACAACCCACTAAAAACTGTAATGAGCGTCTAAAAATAATTATCTAGCCTTGAATAAAATGCAGAGAAATGCAGTCATATTATTTAAAATACTGCGATATGAACCCGAAGACTTGTTGTCGAACATATTTTCGATCAATACTTCCTGGAGCAAAAGTAATTTAATGAAGGAAATGGCGAATTTTCGCCAAAAAATAAAAGTAAAGTAATAATTCGGCGCCGTTAGAGAAAAATGCACTACGACGCATACAAAAAAGTGCATCTTAAAAATCATTAAACGCTGGATAGCGGCCTGAAGAAGCAACACGCGCGCAGGCTTTTGAATTTTCGAAAATCCGCCCGCTCCTTACTTTTTATAAACAATGATTCGAAAGTCTAGGGGAAAATCAGGCGATCAGGGTAGATTTCCATAGTCAACAGGTTAGAATTTAGCAAGGAAGCGCTCGCATTTTGGAGGTTGTTACGGCTCTGGCGCTGCCGATATTGATCGGGGTGTATTTTCGTAAAAATTCAGCTACTCACCGACAATATGAACCATGTTTTTTGTCCATCTTTGTAGCTCTCTTCTAATGTTTCTCCTCTGTTGAACACACCGCGCATACGAGCACTCCGCCATTTTTTTCGGGCGGCAAGTTTGTCACACTGATTGGTATAAAATTCCTATTACCCATTGCTTCAAATCATTCATTACACCAAAATTTTATGAGATATAAATTCACGCTTGCACGGAACGAAATTCAAGTTCGAGCGCGGTTCGCAAGTTTTTAAACAACAACGGGAACTGTCACAAAATCACAGCAGTTTAATTAAACAAAAGTCTTTCAGATTTAAAGCACTGAACAAACAAAAACAAAACTGTCTCTGGCCGGGCTCCTCATCTCAGTGACAGGTAAGATCGGTGTTTTTTCGCCATTTTCCTCCAAATCTGCAAAAAAACAATCCTGTTAGTGTTATTCTGAATAAAACGACGAGCGCTAAGCGTCCGAAACAATTGCGGGCCGGCTTACTTTGACGAACGATGAGTTACATGTTTGTGTGGAGTTGGCGCGTTTCGATTGTTTCAAAATTTTGCAGTAATGTGTTGCATGAATGGTGGTCTGTATCACTACTGTAGTAACGTCATATTGTGACGCAACAAGTGCGACGCCACACGGCACTTGCATGCACTTGCATTTTCCCTTCCCTCGGCCACTAGATCGGTGTGCATCCCTATTATCTAGCCTCTTCGTCTTGCGTTCACGGCGCGTATATAGCTCAGTGCGTCTTTTAAAATACTACGGGCCTGCTTCGTCTCTCTCGCGTAATGCGTGATCTCTGTTTCGTGTCTATTTGTATTCTTTTCTATCGTATTAATTTCATAGGTTAAAATATTGACTGTCTTTGTTTAAGTAGTCCTTGTCTGATGACCCGCGGAAGGTTTTAGAAGTTGTGTCTTTTTCTTACTTGCAATTCGGACTATTTTGTTCCTTTTATGGCAGCAGGCGAATATTTCGTCTTTGTCGTATAATTCTAAATTTTCCTAGTTTAAACTTGATTTGCTCTCTTTTTAAATATCCGCTCTCTCTATTGGCCTCTCTGCCGCTGCGCTTATACGGGGGCAATAGAACGTTGTCGACTCCGATGCACACGATTGTATTTATTCGTATTGCTGGCGTTATTTGCATTTATAAGTACAGGTTTACCTTTCAGTTTAATTCATTTTAATCGGCTTTGTTCCACATGCTGTGTGGCGTTATATTCTTTATAATACGTAGTACATACCTACGTTAACAATTATTGCAATTGCGAAGAGATGCATTAGATAGGTACTTATTAAACAGAAACATTAATGCAATGTACTAATATTTAATCGATTTTTATACGTATAAGTTATGACTACAGTTTCTATTCAAAATTATTGTTAATCTTCCAGAATTGCACGAAAAATATTTTAATTAATCGTAAAAATATATTTTTCGTAAGAAATGGCGAATGCGCCGATATTTATCATGAGACCAATGACTAGCTAGTAAATAATTAATTAATAAAGCGTGATTCGGAAAAATATCTTTCAAAATGTTATACGGTGTCATTAAATATACTTATTATGTTTTAAATATATTCTAGTTATATTTATTTTGATAATTGATGGGAATAATTGAATATTAAAGGAAAAATTCAATTTTCTTCATGGTGGGTGTAAGTATTTTTTATTATAGATTGTATTTTAATCATTTTTATATAAGATATAATGACCGTTTATTATTGAGAAAGTATGACGTACTTCTTGATAAAGTATATCAACCGATTATTCAAGCCAAGGGTGAACTACCCCTAATGTTTGTTATCTTAATTGGAATTGATTAAGTACTTCAAAAAACAAAGTAGAAAGCAATACGTTTATGACGAGTTTTTTTATAAATATGTATTTATTTATTATTACCTAAATGTTCTTTATTAAATAGGTACCTACCTACATGCTAGGATCCGCAAAAGTGTAAATATTATTTGCATGTATTTTTAATTAGGTGCGTATTACACCCTAAAAATACTATTGAGATAAGACTGAATCACGTTTTGTCATTTAGTAACAATAATAATAGGTAATAATAATAGTAATAATAATAATAATGATCTAAGAGTAATAATAATAATATCTCTACCCCTCATTTTAATCACAAGAATTAGCACGAAGGTCTGAGAATTATGTGGAAGAGGGGCTTCATATTATTATGTCTCGGGCCGCATTTGCGCCTCAGTAACGACTTGCGTTGGTAGGATCTAACCACCGTTCAGTGCTGGAATGAGGGAAACCTGAAAAACCTCATTAGCCATGAGGACAGTTAGGGGGACAGAAATTGTCTGGTGGAATGGGGATTTGAACTCACAACCTCTCGACATATCAACAATAATAATAATGATACCTAATAATAATAATAATAATAATAATAATAATAATAATTTCATAAATAACATTAAAAATCACCCTCTTTAATTTCTACTATTTCAGCCTATATCTATACATAATTTCTGATGATATAAAGAAGAAATTGTGCCTACCATTCCTATCGTTATGCAAGTATTATGTATGTACATTTTAGTTGCATATTTAGATTCTTCAACTGTTTGCGATGTTTATGATTTTTAGGTATTTACCCAAAAGTTAAAATAACTGGAATACATTTTTAATGAGCTTATTAAAATATTATAATCTAATGACGTTTTCTTTTATATAGATACAGTTATAATTTGTATATCTATGCAAAAGAAGCAGGTAACCTCAATATTTATAAGAACATACGTAGAAAACAAATTCTGCAGGCTATTACCTTCCAGAATTGAATTATATCAGAATATAATAAGTTCAAGTTTTTTCTTTTTTATACATACTTCTTTATATTGCAATTATCATCATTTTGATAGTTATCGAAAATATTACGTAAACTATTTTAAACTAAAAATTGTAATTAGTTCGTGCATGTTCATTCGTGTTGAATTTTTTAATGAAAAATTATTTGTCAGGAAATTATTCGACTTTATTAATGGAAATTTCAAAAAATAATGACCTCAATCGATCTGTGTATGCAGTAGAGGTAAAATTTTAAAACTTTATAGGTACAGTACATGGGATAATTGATGACGCAGACTTTTTCAAACATATTTTTACGTCCTGCCGCTTCCGTTTATACCGGAAGTCGACGCCACTTCCTTATTTTAAATATAATTACATGGAATTAAATGGAACTATTCTTATTGAATTTTTGAATTCCTTGGTAAATTTACTGAACATTTTATATTATCCATTTACTTGAATTTATAAAAAAATTAAGTACTTACCTAAATATGACTTGATAAGCTGAGGCATCAAATATAATGAAAATTGATACTTCTTTTTCTCTTAATACAGGTTTCTTTATACCTGCATTAAGAGTTAACCAATCTTATAAAAGATCTTCCAGCAATAACAGTCCTAGATCATTCAAAATGTAGGTAAGTATGCTCTTATATATCAGTCTGATCATATCGGCCAAATAGTTTATTTTTGTCTAACTATTCACAAAGTGAAGGATGTATTAAAGATCTGTTTGACACTGCAAAAATAGCAGAGACAGAAAAAGTGACTTTTACTCCACATAAAACATGCTACTCTTTGTATTTTAGTAAGTTTTACTAGGTATATAAAAGTTTCTGAAAGTTCTTTATTCGAAAATATACAGGGTTTTTATTATTAAAAGTATCTAGATGAAAATGACTTCAGAAGGTGATATTTTGTTTTCAAGTCTTCCGTCACTGGGAAAAAAATGAAGGTAGACAATAAAAACTACTAATTACTTACAGCAAACAGTCTAGTGAAGACCGAACCATATTATCTATATCAGTTCAAAAGAAAAGTATTAAAATGGTGGAAAATCGCACATATTTCGTAAATTCTTAAATTGTAGGCCAATTGTTTTAATTTCTGGGGCATTAACAAAGTTCAAGTTCTCATTGGTTAATAATAATCTACAATTATTCAATATTATAACTTTCAGCTAATTCTCGTTGCAAAATAAATCGATATTACTTTGTAGGTAATTGGCTCAGTTTCTTACAGGAAAGTAATTTTATTTAAATTGATAACAACAATTATGAGAAGTAATGTTTTTTTTCTATAACCTTGTCCTGATAGTAATAATTCGATAATAGGTAGACAGTTAATGGCAAAGCTGGTGACATAAGTATTTACAGCATAAAAAAGTTATTGCCTCACATGATTTGTGTTCTTATATGTGACAAAAATAACCCAAAGCGTAGTGTATAGAGGTCTATATAAAAGTAAGATACAGTGAGTCCCAGAAGTAATGTCTAAATTCATTTAAAATTCACCGGTATGTTTTTTTGGGAAAACGCTCGGACCCGTCGATTTTTATTTTATAATGCAGTTTTTTAGTGCTAAATTCATGTATACAGAGTAGTACAAAAATAAGTTACGAACATCAACTTAATTTTTTCTAATAAAAACACCTATTTTTTTATTTCATTTTTGAATTCTGCGTCGAATTTCTGTTTCATGTCCTATACCTTCTTCAACTGTTTTTGAAATATTGACAGGTGAATATTGACATTTTGCAACTTCGACACCCTGTCAAATCTAAACGGTTTGAGATCAAACAATACGGTTTGCACATTCCTATCGTAACTATTCATAAGCTATCATTTGACACTAATATCAGATTTAGCCAGAAATTAAAAATTTTCGATTAAATTTAATCTCTTGGTTAACTTTACTTAATTTTAGAAGTTTACCTTGATGACAAGATTTTTTTTTTGAATACTTTTGGTTTCATTTCTTTGTATTATTTGACAGCTGGTGTAATCTCAAAAGAAACTACAATAAATCATTAACACTGACGTAGTTTTCCACATAACACTATATTGTGGACTCGATTCGCGTTTCGCCAACCAAGTTGGCATCATCTGGAGATGAATAAAAGTGAATCATTGTAACTATAGAATTAATGTTTTTTTTATTTTAAAAAATATTGTAACCTATTGATATAAAAGTTACAAGTTCGTAAACATGAAATACAACTCCAATTCAATATATTATTTTGTGATTGACAATATTAAAATTTATAGTGTTTTATTTATTCCTTTTCCATATAACCTAACAAATAAATGTTGGTATACTTATATGTAAAATGTATGCACAGGTACAGTTGTGAATTACAAGTAAGTGTAAATTACCACTTCCTACTACTCTTTTATTTTCAAGAACTGCTGATATTACCCAAAAATTACAACTAAAACTGCCACTTTAAAAGAACATGCAGTTAATACAACTTCATCATGATGTAAAACTTATACAGGGCAGTCTGGTTTGAATGTCGTTAAGCCTATTCATAAATTTTACATAATAATTTATCAAAGATATGGCTATACTTCAAACAATTCAAATGAAATTTAATGACGCCCTTTGATTACATATATTTTTTAAATGGTACATTATATTTCAGCAACCTCATTTTATAATACAATATTACACAAAATAACAACCCGAAAATAATGTAAATACGACATTGCGTCACGATAGGGGAATAATTAATGTAATTTTTTATATTTAGGTTTTACATTGTATTTTTATTTATATTTAGCATTGCCAGTAACTAATCTATTTGCGTATTATTATCAATTTACGAAATGTAAGTATATGTACTCTTTTTTCATGTTAGACATTCAAGAAGACACCTAATTTATCAACAAATACTGGATTAAATGCTGTTACTCGCTTGTGTTTCTTTGAATAAAGACGATATAAACTTGTAACTTAACTGTTTACACATTTATTTCCAAAAATTTAACTAAACAAATTCAAGATTTACAACGTTAAATAAAAATCTCGTTACCTAAAAGGGGTGGCCCGCTTAGCCTAATATTCGCCGTCGCACCGTTGAAACGCGTCCTTACGTCTACAGAATTTTCGCATGTAAAAATGCAGGCGTTAGGAAGTGCACGGTTAGGATGCATTTAGCGAGCGGCGGGTCGGCGCGGGGCGGAAGGGGAAGGGGGGAATGCGGAAAGGGATCAAAAAATGCGATCAATAGTGGCTCTCTGCTTCTTAAACCCTCCACAATTGCACTGAAGCGCTGTCAAAACTGCCCTCACCCCGGCACACGGAAAAAATATGACATACATACGCAAGACGAGTGCCTCCAACGTGATTATATATTTACGGTCTCGTTTCAGCTTTGCGGCGAGCGGGCGAGGGGCTCTTTCAGGAACATGCGGATACGCAATAATTTCATGGAGTTAGGGTCATTGGCGTACGCATATGGTGGCAAAATTAGTAAAGATGAAAGGCAACGCCTTGAAAATTTATGAAAGGAGTAAAGGAGTTTCTTAAAATTGAAAATTCGTGATAGGTAATACTGATAATTGTATTAAGTTTGTAAAGTAGATACACACAAAGAAAAATAATTGAACAAACAAAATAACAAAAAAATATGAATTCAGCTTTAAATATATTTACTTAGACCGAGTAAATAATTTCTTTTTTACAGTATGCCATCTTCTAATTTAGTAATGCTGTCAATCCATTTTGAATATTTTCAATATTTTATTTCCTCACTGCATTATCTTAAATCAGCATAAATTATTAGGTAACATAGTAATAGTAGGTATATTAATTATTATTACTATAGTACATATTATTATTATTACTTATTTAATATCCAAATAATTATACTTTAAATTTACATTGACAGAATCAATTTTAGTAATTTATTTATTTATTTATTATAGTACACCATTCGATAGCTCTAACGGTCCAGTACTAGAACGGGAACAAAAAAGCAAAATAAATTTACAATAATATAACAAAATAATGAAAATAATTAACATAATCAACACAAAATACAAAGAGACATAAAAACACCGAAACACAAAAAATTAACAATATCTATAAAATAAAATTACAATATTATACAAGTATAGCAAATATTGATCCAGAAATACTAAGAAAAAGAAAATAAGGCCAACATTAAAATGAAAGGAAATGTTACAATTTTAATCTTTTTATAAATGAAAGCGATCAAGAAAAATATAGAAGGACGAATTAATTATAAATATTGGGTACAAATATTGCTTAAAAGAGAAAATTTCCTAATGTTGGTTTGAGGAATTGGCAAATAAAACTACTTAATTTGTATGTATAATTTATGCGATTGTAACTAGAATTTGTCCTAAATACGAGAATAATTCGTTATCGCGCTGAATTAAACCGAATGTTCTTCAAAATGAAGTCGATTACTTGTTTGAAGAATAAATCGCTGCAACGCATGCTCAGAACGCATGATAGAACCCAAACGCAGTTTCTATCATTGCACTTTTTAGCTATATCTAATCAAAACGGATAGTTCTCTATTGTGAAAAATCATAAAAAATTATGTAAACGTGAAAAGGACAACATTGCAATCGGCAATGTTTACGGCCATTACCAAACGTGAATTATACAAATTTATAAAAATAATGAAAATATACGTTCATGCTAATTATGTTACTTGGTGTGTATATGTATTAGGTTGCCTTGAAGGGGGTTGGAACCTTTGGTGTGAAGATATCACTGACGTAGTTTTTCACATAACACCAAAACACTATACTGCTCTCGACGCGCGTTTTGCCAACCAAGTTGGCATCATCTGGAGAGGATTAAAACACAGTTAGAATAAAAATATAAGGATTCGGATTGCAACGAAAACTACGAGGAAATACTTGGACACCACATCGTAGGATGTCACTAACTGCAGACCGGTTTCGATCTCGTCAGTGCATTATAAGTGCGCAAATATAAGTGTGTAATATAAGTACAGTACGCAATCTTCGCATCTTTAATAGTTAAAAGTTAACATTTTAAACTATACATCAATGTTTTACTACATTCATCAAAGGTCTACTAAAAAAATCGTGTAGGTTCTGAGAATATGGGCTGGGGTAGAATTTTTCACTATGCCGACTTGTTGCTGAATAAATTTAATTTAGTAGGTATTATTGGCGAATAATAAATTATCTTTAAGTGAATTAAATATCACAACGGTGTGATATCGCATAGAGGAAATAGAATTATGGTAATATATCGGCGATTTCATTCGAAACAAACGCAATTTTTTATCTGTGCAAAATTTCCGTTAAGCGTAAGGACAAATCTAACACAGGATGTGCATGTTTTTAGTCAACGGAAGTAGATTTGGCCGGCATTTGGTTAGAATATAACACGCTATTTGAAATTATAAATGGGTCAGCCATTTTATGGTATAAAATGTTTCTAACGGCTTAAATTATATAGAGAGATAACCTTAATGGAATCCTTTATTTCACATTTAATTCTACAATATTATACCAGAATTTAGAAAATTTTCTAGATTTAGATAAGTTTGAAAGATAATTACTATATAAACATGAAAATATTACATATTTATTTATCAACATTTTTTGTCTAATTAAGACATAAGTAATTAGATTCTAATTAATTATAATTAATACAGAGTGCATAGTGATAAAACTAATATTACAATAAATCATTTCTTCGAAATTGATTTGAAGTAATTATTTATTTACAAATGCATTGATTTCAAAGTAAGATGGTGCCCACTCCACCAATCAAAAATATAAAAAATAGGGGGCGACATATTATTATCAAGTAAGCCGCATTGCGCCTCAAGAACGACTTACATTAATAAGCCCTAACCACCATTCAGTGCTGAATTGTATAAGAATCAGAAAAACGTCAGTAGTTAGGAGTCAAACATCAACTGATGTTAATCTTTCAAACCAAGTTGACATTCTTCCCATACTATATTATACCAAAGTTTACCGTGTAAACTTTGGTATAACAGAGTTTACAGAACCTGGTTTGCAGAGTAAACTTTAGTTATACTCTTCACACACACTAGAATGGTTGTCAATCCATCCATGACAACAGGCCTCAATTGTGAGTAGACAATTTGATTAAAAATTATCCGATGGAATAGGGAGTCGAACCCACAACCTCGAGGTTAAGTGATCGAGATACTAAACTCTGAGCTACCGAGTCGCCAAATGTATTTACAAATGAATGTATAGACCAGTTTTTACTGTAATTGTTTAGAATCTGAGTTGCAGAAGTAATCGAAACTGTCAAAAACTAAATAGGTATTCTGTCACCATTTATTTTGAAAATAAATAGATACAAAACTATTAATTTGGCGTTAAAAATTGATTTGAAAATAGAGGAGTGTTACAATTTTTTTTCTATTTCTGCTATTTTCTGATGTGTGTAGATGATCGCTGATATTTATTTCCGTATTTTGCCAAACTTCTGAAAATTGAAAAAATATTAGTAAATAAACCCCTCATAAAAGGCGCAGTTAAGGGTCGACTTTCAAAACATAGTTTTGCCTAATCATAAATTAAATTGTCACGGGAAAAATTAGACAATTATTAATAACCACCAAAAATCACTTTTTTGTTGACGTTTCGGAAATATCACTATTCTTGTTATATTATGATACAGCTCTTTGTAACTGAAATTGTATTATGTAAATTTGTCAAATATGATAATTAGTAAAGTTTTGTTCTGATAATGACATTAGAAATATCCTCGGAACGTCATCAAAAAAATTATTTGTTTACCAAGAATTATATGCAATTTTCAGAATTCAAAAATTTTATTTAAATTTGGTGTTACATAAAACTATTCATTTAAAAAAACCAATTAATCACTGGTCCGGCGGATGGTTATTTTTTATATTTTACTTGGTAGAATATCCAATAACATAATGGATATCTAGTTAATTTCACCAATAAATAGTTACCAAATCTAGGCATTAAACTAAACACAAATTTTCTGATACCTACAAGACTTATAATGTTATGTTTCACTCCCTTCAACTACTTAGGTATGCCAATAGAAATTGAAAAAAATTGAACTCTAACTCGCCTATGCTTTGTACTGTCATTGAAGACGTAGTAGGTATACCGGGTGTTCCACATAAAAATCCTCAACCTCGTATCTCGGCGACAGAAAGATATATTTTGATTTTGAAAAAAAAACAGATGATAGAGCTCATCTATGGCTTCGTCACGGAGTTCAACTTGATTTTTTTTCAGAGCAAATTGGAGATGGCGCTGAAGTCAAAAGAAATTTTTCGTTGGCAGGAACTTTACAACAAGGTTTATTCGATACTTTGTTCATTTCTAAACAATTTTTGTCAAATGACTATTTTTCAAAAACTTAATAGTTTCAGAGGTACTGGGCTCTTCATTTGGTGAGACACAAACTGAAACCTATTTTAGAGTTTCAAATTATTATAGTGTTTATAATCTCAATTGAAACTGCATAAAAACTGCCGACAATAGAAGCCGCCGTCGAGGTGAAGGTGTTTCTTTTGTTGGAATTTTTTTTTACAATTTCAATTGACATTATATATAGACTATACCTTATACAATGAAACAATAATTATCCAAGTCAATTTAATAGCTCTTTTTAAGGAATAGTGAAATAATATGTATTTCTGTAAAATATAGCAAGAGTTTTTTAAATACCTACCTAATTCATTTTGTACATACCATACATTCAGGATTTATTTTAGGACAAGCGTACCTACAAATAATTATGAATTAATATACAGGTAGGTAGAATTAGGTATTAAAAAACTCTTGCCACGTTTTCCAGAAATACATATGATTTCACTATTCCTTAAAAAGAGCTATTAAATGGACTTGATAATCATTGTTTCATTGAATAAGGTAATAAATTCGAGACTCTAAAATACCCTTGAGTTTGGGTCTCACCAAATGAAGAGCCCAATATCTCTGAAACTATTATTTTTCAAAAATAGTCATTTGACAAAAATTGTTTAGAATTAAACATAGTATCGGATACACCTTGTTATAAAGTTCCTGCCTTCTTTCGACTTCAGCGCCGTCTCCTATATGCTCTGAAAAAATTCAAGTTGAACTCCGTGACGAAGCCATAGATAAACCTCTGTGATCTGTTTTTTTTTTCAAAATCAAACAATATCTTTCCGTTGCCGAGTTACAAGGTTAAGGACTTTTATGTGGAACACCCGGTATAGTTGCACTACTTTGGAAAATACACGAACTCTCATAGATTTTAATAAAATAGTTTCATATAATTTTTGTTACCGACATCTACTCCCCTCCGGTCATTCGTCTGCTGTGGTTGTTATTTATCATTGTAACAGTTATTCTTTTTCTCTTTGTGTATATTTCACATGCATTTTTAAATTCATTACATTAATTTTACAATAACCTATTCGCTTTGTTTCAGCCGTTTGCTTTGCTAAAACACAAACAATGGCCAGTGTAGTGCTGAAACACATCAGAAGCAGCATTTTTATTTATTTAGATACGATTCAATTAATTCAATTATTGTAACTGAATTCAACTGTATTTATTTTATTTAAAATTGAGGGCATTCATTTTTAATAAATTCCAATATTTCCAATTCTGTCATATAAATATGCAGGCAAAAACAATATTTTTGTATGCATTTCATGTCGTTCTGTGGTGACGTACATTTCAGGTAGGACTTTGTGTGTTATAGTTAAATGTTGAACAAACTATATAACGGAATATTATATTTAAATTTATAAGCTTCATTAATATCAGGAAAAAATGAAAATAAAAGCTATAGATAAACATTGTGATTTATATTATTCGTTCAAAGGAGGATACCTAATAAGTATTTAACAAACACCAAACACCGGCTAATATTCTTCTTAAACTGTAAAACACATTTAATTACTATTTTTTCCATCATCGCATATGAAATTGACATTTCCTTCACTGAGTTAAGTGGGGAAGTGGGACAATTGTTTCGTATCGAAACACGAAGTGTATAATGCGCAAAAGCAGGAGTAATAATAATAATAATAATGGAATGTCTCTAATCCTCATTCAAATCATAATTATTTATTCGAAAGTCACAGATTTGTGGAGGTGATGGGAGGCATATTATTATTCTGTAGATCACAATAGCGTCCAGGAATGATTTAAATTAGTAAACGACAAACTGATCGCCTGTTGTAGTAAACATCCTATAATAATAATATCTCTACCCCTCATTCTAATCACAAGCATTAACCCGAAAGTCTGAGACTTGTGTGGGAAGGGGGCGGCACATTATTTCGCGGCCCGAATTTGCCCCTCAAGAACGACTTACGTTGGTAGGCCCTAACCACCATTCAGTGCTGGAATGAGGAAACCTGTAAAACCTCATTAGTTAGGGCCTATACTTATATGCTTTAAAAAGTACCTGCAACTGCAGTGAATATATAATGTTTCTGGGACATAGTAGGTTGAGTCAGGTCAGGTTAGCTTCAGATTGACGGTAGTAGGTATATGGTAATGATTATTATCTGAGTTATAGAAAAAATAACATTAATTTATCTTAGTTAATTCTCGCCTCACTTGAAATTGAAATTTGCCAGTAACATGCTCTGTATTTCTATAATATTAAATATAGAGTTTAACGTACGGATTCATCAACGAGGCCTAATGTTAGTCCGACTAGCGAAGGTTACGCGAAAAATTTGCGCCCTTGCTGCGCGGGTTAAAATGAAAGGTGTAGTCGGCGGTGCAAAGTTGCAGTCCGACTAAAGCTGGATTCATAGTCCGTAAAACTTAAGCCGTAAGCTATAACCGTACGCCGTATGACTTAATTTCTTGAAAGTGCATTCATAATGTACATAACGTAAGCCGTACGCAAGCGCAAAGAACTGGCAGATGAAATGGAGGTTAAGTGTCAAATCAAAATTTACATCAATAATTTCTGTTTAATTTTATCCAAATTAGTTAGAAGTAGTTCAGTATTTGGCATTTTCAAATTTCCGATTTGAGGTTTGCATTCTATTATAAATACGGAGACCCAGAACATCGTTCCAATTTCTACACTTTGTGGTCTATGATGAGAATAAACTTCGATTCTACCCGATTATCAGCGGTTTTACGGACTATGAATCCAGCTTTACCCCTTACGCCCTTTTCATGAATCCGGGTGTAACACTTTACTATACCTACTTTTCTAATACAGGGTTAGGCAGAATGACGGATCCATTTTTGAACTGAATTTATTCAATAATGTAAAAATATCTAAATTCAAATTAAATCGCTATGTGTTCCCGATACATGGCATTTTATGACAGTTGCCAAAATGTTTGCGAGAAACGTCAGTTTGGTAGTTAAAATGGAGCGTTGGCTTTTGCGAGCATTTCCAAAGGATAGTTGCTGAAAACCCGAATATCACAGACTGCACAGTAAAAGAAGACAAATGGTAAAATACCAAGTGGTAATCGTAATTTGCTGCAGTGTTATTTTTAACACGAACTGGGTAGTTTAATAACTAATCCTTTACAACTCATATTACACGAACGATATACCCGCCAAGTTTGTAGAAGTACTCATAAATTATTGTACTAAAATTTACAAAACCGTGTGTTAAAAATGAATCAATCCACCATAGATACGGAATAATTACACGGTGAATAATTAACTACTACACATTACCTTGTAAAATCTACTGTGTTAAATTAATTTTATGTAATGTAATAATACACTGATATGATGTCTAACACTGCCAAGTGTGGTTTCGTTAACAAACAAAACTTTCGTTACTGGACGACGGAAAATCCTCAGTAAAGGTCTTCGCAAACCAGAGCGGTACGCGGCAGCGGTAGAGGTACAGCGGTCGGTGTTTACACGGCGGTAAATGTACGTGTTCAAACCGGCAGCGATATACCGCGCAGACGCTGCGGTATTACAGCGATACAATTGTGTATCGCTGTAGACACAGTTGACCGCCGTGTACCGTGTACCGTACATGAAAATATCAATCGAAAAATTAACTGAATTCGTCAAAATACATCTTATTTTATTTGATTTAAGCCACCCTGAATATAAGAATGTTAGAAAAAAGGATAAAATCTGGAAAGAGATAGAAGAAGCATTAAATGAAGACAAATACTAAATAAAAGTTAACAAAGTCATCTATATATTTGGAATGCCATTTGTACTGCTCTTCTGGGGTAATTTCGCATAGAAGTAAATGCTGCGATTTCAGTGTCAGGTGGTTCTAGAAAATCAGTAGGTAGATTGGGCATCAAATTTTTCTTAAATAATTATGCAAAACACATGACGCTTTTGCAATTTTACAATTAGCCATTTTCTCGTTTTCTTTCTATTAATATTATTTATTTTTTATTTACATAATGTAATTCATTTTTCTACCTCAAATATTATCTTCTATTATCGCCAGCAATAGTAAATCTTCTTCATCAGAAGAATTCAACATACTGTCTCCTAACAATATTTAGTTAATACAATAATACCGCCCAAAAGACTGCCCAAGGAACCGCTCTGGTTTGACTAACAGAGCGATATACCGCTACCGCGTTTTTACCGGTACCTCTACCGCTACCGTTTACCGCTCTGGTTTGCGAAGCCCTTATCTTCACGAAGTACCGCTTCATAGCGAGAAAGTTACTGTGTGGTGTGCAGTATCCGCATTTGGAATTTTTGGCCCGTTTTTTTGAAGACAATGGATTGACTGTTGCGGTGACATCGCAACGATATCAACTTGTATTGCAAAATTTTGAACAACAACTTCATAACGAAGGTGTAAACTTCCCAAGACTATGGTTTCAGCAGGACGGAGCCACTTCCCACACTGCTAGGCAGTCTATGGCAATTTTGCGAAGAATGTTTCTTGGTCGCGTCATTTCAAAATTTGGGGATGTCGCGTGGCCTGCACGGTCACAGGATCTGTCAGCTTGTGATTTTTTCTTATGGGGAAGTATAAAGTCAAAAGTATTCGCTAATCGACCTCGAACTTTGGAACAACTGAAGCATAATATTCGAGATTAACGCAATCCCAATTGAAATGTTGCAGCGAGTGATGCAAAATTTTTGTGCTAGACTTCAGGAGTGCCAGCAGCGAGGCGGAGGTCATTTGACTGATGTGATATTCAGAAAATAAAGTGCCATGTTTACTTAAAAACATTTTGTTTCAGTTTTTGATTAAAGTTTAACCATTAATGAATACCAGTACATAGAAGGTAGATACTTCATTCTGCCTAACCTTGTACTTTATAGTGTTAGAAATAGGTACCTCTAAAGTTCAATGTCGCCATTCAAATTTTAAAGGTATTTGAAGATGTGTAAAAAAACATTCTTATAGACTAAATATCCTTTATAATCGTATGAATTTTCTGGGAGCAATTAATTACTACCAATTTTGTACCTATTCAAAGGTAAAATGTGTTTAAGCTACGTTTTGAGCTAAAAAATTGTAATCCAAAACTGTAGAAATCATTATAATATAATCAAGTTGACGTACAGACACGTGGATTTGCCAAAAAAGTAATTTTTCATTTTTTATTCATTTGCAAGTTTGAGCCTCATCATCTTTTAATAATTTATTAATTAAATATATTTGATATTATCTTGTACACAGTTGTTGTTCATCATAGCACGCTAATATTTACATAAAGAAAGTAAGAAATATGTTTTAATACGTATTAGTTTAGGTACAGTTCTACACAGATTACTTAAATTTAATAAAGAGAGAACTGAGGTACATGTTTACTACTCGCTTGTAAATAACATTCGATGTAAACAGGTTATTATCACCGGCAGTCCACGTTTTATTATTATTCGGTAGCAGTAAACGGGATATATTTGTTTGCTGCACAAAATAATATTAATTTCAGCCTTCAAATCCTTGGATTATTAAAGAAGCCATAATAATAATTATAATCACCATAATAGCTTGACGTAAGACCCACACTTGAAGTTCTGAGTTGCACAAGCCGTTTCCTGCATTTTTGCTTTGAACGAAAAGCTTTACGACTGTGCAACAAAATGGTGCTTAATTCAGGAAATTGAAGTAAAGATACCGCTTTATAACTAATAATTTTTGCATATATTTACTCGCAAATACTTTATTTACTTTGTTTAAGTCGATACTATTAAAATTCGGATGTAACATTCACAGAATAAATGAAGATAGAACTATAATAAGGAAATTATAGTCAATTGAAATGTACCTAAGTTTGATAATTATGAATTTCCCTCTTCTGTTTTCGCAAGTTGTGGCTTCATAACCGATTGCTTTGAAAATTGTGATGAATAACGTTTAGGAAAGATTTGGATAAGCATTTATAAAAGTAAATCCTTTCACAAATTAAATGTGCACTAATTTCCTTACTACTAAATCTACGAAGTTCAATTTGTGTTACCTTCATTATCGTTTGTTACCTTGATTCTTATGAGCAATTTTACAGCGTTTATGAAGTTCTGCGCAGGCCAACCGCGCATCGAGGGTTGAAGTAATAAAAGTAGTTACTTTTGATCCTAGGAGATAAAGTTGACACTTTTAATCCTGCGCCACAAAGGTGAAATAATACAGAAAAGTGACACTTTTAATCCTTATATAACAATAGACTATTTTGTAGTTCTATTTAAAGAGTAGCAGTCGTCCATTATATATCTATAATAATGAACCACGTTAATTTGTCAACGACCCACTGGTATTAACGACAATTAGCGTTTGTATCAATATATGTAGATAATAACTGCAGTTATGTTTTAACTATAAGTAATATACTTGAAAGTTGAAATACCATGAATCAATGAGTCTATACGTATGGGTAAGATGTCAAATAAATTCTTATTGAGGCAGTTGAAAAAAATTGAAAATTAAATAAAAAAATAAGTAAGAGTAAGAGGATGTAAAAATGGGTTAGAGACTATCAAACAGGATATCAAGAAGAGAAAAGAGAGGAAAACCTTTAAATTAACGAGCTTATTCAAATCAGATAACTCTATGCGTATGCATAGAGTCACCTGATTTGAATATTAATATAAGCAAAAGGAAAATTGATTTAATCGGCCATGTATCTCCAATAATAAGAAAGTTAGCAATACTGCACACCTAATTTAAACAAATTGCATATTCCTATAAACCATATATTTACATTTTTAATAGTAATCCTGCAATCTGTCTATTACTGCATTTGATTGTTTGCTTTTGAAGACATTCACATACATACAGTGTGAATATAATGGCAGGTATGACGCTATTGATATATTTTCTTATACGAAACGGTACAGTTTTTTATCTACTCGGATGAGTACCGTGGTGAGTTTATCTAATAATAAAGTAAGATGTACCCGGAAAAGTATTAAGTTGAAAAATTTACTGATTATTTACATACTTATTTACAAGTATTCAGCCAAAAAACATACTCTAAGCAATCTAAAATTATGCACTGACAATGAGGTCTGCATTTTCCTTGTTATCTATAACGAAGTCTCAAAAGGAATTAAAAGAATATGTCGTAAACAACTACTGTGCGTGCTGTATACGCCCCCCCCCCCCTCTATTAAATTACAACGACAAATCTAGTTTGTACGTAGCTAGAAAAATTAAAACTCCATTAAATAATATTTGGATAATTTCATTACGCCAATAAGTAATATAAAAAAATATACCATTAAAAAAATTATTAACTTGTGGTCAATGAAAAAATGTTTCGTACTTACTATATCATCGTAGTACTAGTAGTGTTTTAATGAATCTGCCTTATTATTAGTTAGACTGATCAAAACGCTTTATCTGAACATGTAAAAACAATCATAGCGGTAAACATACGAAACATTCTTACACTAAATTTAGCGTCAGGGGTTCATATAATATTAATATTTGTTTCTTATTTTGTTATTAAAATAATACTATCCACAAAACAGCAAATAATACTACTGTCTTTTACAATCAGTTCCTTATTTAATAGGCCAATAAAACCAAGAAATGCGTCCTTCACAATGAAGCGTAAAATTTTAATAAAAGCGAGATGCAGTCATCAGCAAATCAGCCGCATAAAATATTACGTCCACGTTCATCCTTGTAAGATAGTATATAAAATTGTTTTTCGCTGGAATTTAAGTTGTGGTGGCTGTAAAATCTTGTATACTTCATCTTACTGTACTATAGAGTGAGCAAAAATATCGAATAACCACTGAACGACGTGTTCTTCTTACGATAATAAAAAAGTTTCACAAATAGCTCATTACAAATTACCTTTTTGGGAGCTCTTTAACTTGCTCTCTGATAAAACAGCATGTTTCTGGCACGCTTAATATGATATTTTGGTATGATTCTTGTTTAGTCAGAGCCTTACTTTAATCTAATGCCTAGATGAACCTTTAACAAAGATTTTGCCATATTATTGATATCTGGTTATTTTATCCCAACATTATTTTATATGAGCCATTCTCTTACTTGATTTCATGCAGTAGTTCAGGCTAGAATTATTCCTAGAACAATATTTGGAACTGATTTTCGTTTTCTTCGGTAACTGAATGCTTTGACGCCTACAAGTATACATATTTTTAAGTAGAGTTAGGACACAATGGCAAAAAAAATTGTTTTTGTTTGAAGAAATGACAAAAAGAGATATTTGAAAACTAAATTCTGCAATGTGTTTCCTCACAACATATTTCCTGGAAGTAAGTATTGCAACCTGACCTATGATAACGCTGCCCAATTTCCTATTATGACCCTCTAAGTGCAAATCCGTTATCCTGACTTCTTACATTTGCTTGTATAATCCCATTATTTAGCTGCATTCTCATTAACTTTACTCCGGTTCAATTTCTGTTGCATATCTCCTAATCCTATACAAGTTCTCATTTAGTGAGAGCAGGTTTGCAGCGGAGACTGAGAAGAATATATATTCTGCAAATTTGCTATATCTAACAACTAAGTTAGACTAACGTACACTGAAAAAAACATATTTGTAATTTTACTTATAAAATAATTGGTATTTTGTTACCCATTATGATGCCAGTAATTTTACAAAAAATGTGTACCTAAATGGTGCAAATTACAATTTGGTTGTAATAGTTTTGTTTTCAGTTTCATTATTTTACAAGGTAAATATTTCTATATTTTTACTATAGTTTTGTTATTTTACAAAGTGATATATTTGTATTTTTCAAATATTTTTGTTATTTTACACTGTGATACCTCTGTAAATTCACAGTATACTACGTTTTGTATTTTTACAATAACTATTGTTATTTTACAGAGTAAATAGTATGTGTTTTTACAATATTGCATTGTATATTTAAATCTCTAATGTAAATTTACATGTAGTCTAATGTAGTATTGGTTTTTAGGATATTTATCTATTATAGCTCTACCTCTAAGAACACCTGGATAATTTAGTTTATCACGAAAAGTGAATAAGAAAATAGCAATGTATACTAAAGAAAAGCTTCTTCATTAACCGAGACCAACGTCTAAGTGTATGTCCCGCCACATTATTTTCAGAATAGTTTCTACGTTTAGAAAGATCAATGGGAAGCAACCTTGACACACCCAACTCACTTATCTGGTCAGGTCGGAGCTGTTAAAATAAACTAGTAAGTATATACAACGGTTAAGTAGGAACGAAATGTATTTATCCACACTGCATTTACTTGGACAAAAGCCCTTATAATAATATAAACGAGACAATACAAGGTAACTCTGTAGAGGTAGAGAAAACGTTACAGTTTGATAGTTTAAGGCTGCATTTGATAATTCACGTAAAGTGCTAAAGATGTACCTATCTGGTAGTACGTAAATATTGCACTTGCATATTGGATGTTCTTTTGTACTTTTCGTGGTATTTTAAATTATCCTAGTCCAACATATTCTACATTAAGGAATTTCATTAACAGGTTAACCGATTTACAGATTCTTAGATTTCTCTAGGATCAATTAGTTCATTTTACAGATTTATATAGACCTAGGCATATTTAAAAATCCATCTTTTGGAAAGAAGTTAACCTCAAAGTCTCCTGGAACACCCTGTATATCAGCGATAATGAAAGCACTTACATAATTCACATGAGTAGTATTATTAAGATTTGTTTTGTTTGTATAAATATATATCATTACAAAATACAGATATACAGAGTTAATATACATATATATATACAGGGCATTTCAATGAAAACGAGCCACCCTGAATAACTAAGTTACTGTTTTGTTTCCAGAGAAATCCCGAGACAGGCCGACTTTTGCTTGGCGGGGGAAATATTTTGCTATCAAATTTGACGTGGCAACATGTACCCCCTCCCCCCTCAGTACAGATGTCAAAATTTTAACTAGGGACTAGGGGTCAAGTGACCCCTCATATAAAAGGTCTCTCAATTCTCTTTTCAACCATATAAATATGTTTGATATTCTTTTGTCAATTTCCCGACAAAATCCATCAACAACTTTTTTTTGAAAAGAATTCTCAATTTTTTTCTAATTCCATAACAAGAGCCACTAATAATTTTATTTGTATATTTTTATAAATAACACTAGAAGTTCTGCACAATGTAAGGAAAGCAGCGGAATCTTGTTTTTATCATTGTATGAAAGTTAATGGTGGCCATTTTTAACATTTTATTTAGTAACTTTTGTATTTTTATTTTAACTTTATCTTTTAAATACATTAATTAACAATCAACAAATCAATATCTACTGGTGTACCAATTACGCTATAAAATAATTTAAATAATAAAATGTCATTTGCAAGTCTCTCTTACTTACTTGAAGTTCAAGAGTTTTATGTCGAATCATTCTTAAATTCTGTGGATTATAGTACATGCAAAAAAAGTTATTGATGGATTTTGTAGCGAAATGATAAATGAATATCAAACATATTTATATGGTTGAAAAGGGAATTGAAAGTCATTTCATATGAGGGGTCACTTGACTCCTATACACTATTTCAAATTTTGACATTTGTGCTGACTGGGGGGGGGGGGGGGTACATGTTTCAATGGTGCCACGTTGCCATTCAGTAGCAGCAGCAAAATATGTCCCCCTCCACGCAAAATCGTCCTGTCTCGGGATTTCTCTGGAAACAAAACAGTAACAGAGTTATTCAGGGTGGCTCGTTTCCATTGAAATGCTCTGTATATTTGATATAACACATGCTTTTGTTTCTCAAGTCACATACCTAACCCACAGTTTCTAGTATTCATAAAATTTAAAGTCCAAGTCAATTGTTGATTTAAGTATCCTTACATAATACCGACAAACATTAGAAACCTTGTACTTCGTTGACGTGAATTTAATGCGAACGTAAGGGCTACATTCCACAATTTCCAACTGCGGACAACTCGTACAACTTAAATTTATTAAACAAAACTTGCCTCATGTGTTGCTGCGGTCCGTTAGAATCGATAAGAGAAAATGGAAGAACTTGTAATAGGTTTTCTACCATTACCGTCCATCCTTCACAAGCATTATTTTTCATTTTAATGTCATATTAACAAGACACTAAAAAATCGACTTTACTGAAATGTACAGACATGTTTTATTGAATTATCAACACAAAAGATAGAAAGGCACCGTTGTTTGTCTTAATTTTTGAAACATTTATAATACCTATCCTACTAGTACTTTATTGCAAATATGTAAATACAAATACTATTGCTAATAATCTAGACTTAAATAACAATCTAGGTAACTATTGGAATTATAAGCTAAGACATATACTTAGATTGATATCTATACTGGGACCCATTATTTTAAAAAGTTTTTCTTTCTTTTGGAACTCTATGATTCGATATATGGAAGATACGTATAAATATAAATGCTACGTGAAGTTTTAAGTGTACCTACAACTTATAGATACGTAATACGAAAAAATTATATTGAACCGTCTCCGGTGAGCACTTATGATTACCTGAAACCAAGCCCACTGGATCTAAATCGATAGCAATTTCTAAATTGAAGTCACGTCCTAAAAAAACAATATTTTAGTCGACAGTGCAAATATTTGGAAAACGCCATCCACCCCAGTGTTCTTTATTATGTTGGCAGACATTTAGGAGGCTGCTATTTAATTTCGTAGACCCACTGGCGTATCACGAAGGTGGGTTTCAATTGTTATCACATTTTTATGGACTACATACGCATATTTATAACATATGTATCAAAAAGTGGATATATCAAGAGAAATAATAAATGATTTAAAATAGTTTAAGCTTACTTACTTAAAAGTATACATACGTACAATGTCAAGAAAAATCAGTGTAAATTTTACTCTTGCACCTTAATGAGGTATTACTTTACGAGAAATATGAAATCTGCTCAAGATTAGATAAAGTATAGCACTAATGTAGCCTACAGAATAATAGTACGCCGACCCTTCTTCCACAATTAGACTATAACTTTCGAGAAAATTATTATAATTAGAATGAGAGAAGAGATATAATATCATTACTAATATCATAATTATTATGTATATTATTAGACGCACATTTTGACAAAATAAAACTTGAATAGATTCAAGTTTCTACTGGAAATTTGTTCATATATGAAACTATTATACTAATATATGTTTATTATTGTATTCTTGTTTGTTATATTTGTATTATTTGTTTGCAAGTAATCAGTATTGTTATGTATCCAGACAAATTGTAGTGTTTTCATCTCTTTCATTATACAGATAAATCAGTGAATTCATTAGCAGGAAAGCAATAATTGGCACTGCTGCATAACATCTCCTTTAATAGAACTCTATATAGAGATACTCAATTTTCAGTAGATTTACAGTACCACAGACATTAGGATATGTCAGACACCAAGGGAATCAAGCGGTGATAATCCATCTCATATACTGTATTTAATGTAGCTTGGCAGTAGCCTCAGAACTAGAGTATATGGGGCATCAAGAGGAAGAAAAGGCAGAAGAGAGCCCACTCAGGAAAGAGCCAATAGTAATTTGATGATCCCAGAACACTTTTATAAACATCAAATCCAATAGACCCACCAATAATATTAAAACATTAAATTGTCGAATGTTCTATCCGTAGGCTAAGATTCATGAAAGTAGCTGTAAAGACTGCAATCAAAAGTATGTTGGACAAACTAGAAGGTTAATTCACACTAGATTCAAGGAACATATGGCTCATCTCAAATATGGTAGAACAGATAAGTCTAGTGTCGCCCAACATGCATTTGAGAACAACTATAGGATAGATAGTTAGCTATTTAAGACTAATTAGGAATATAACAAATTCCAGACAGCTGGATTCATTTGAAAGTTTAAAAATTGCAAAGTGTAAAAATAGTATGAATGGTGACAGAAGACCAATCCCATACAGCCCGCTTTATTGGTTAGTAAACCACGGTTCAATGATCCGTCGCGGCGGTTCAGTGAACGGTAATAATAGTTCAGGTGTAAATAGGACAGCATAGTTTTAGTTTCAATCATCTCCAGATGACGCCAACTTGGTTGGCGAAACGCTCGTCGAGAACAGTATTGTGTTTTGGTGTCATGTAAAAAACTACGTCAGCATTATCTTCACACCAAAGGTTCCAACCGCTTTCAAAGTAGGATAACTGTTTTCTAACAGCCCTATCAAAGCGTAGAGTTCGAGAATTGGGAAGCAAAACCCACAAGTTATACGTAAACCTAAATATCTAAAATTCTATTCCATCACTATAAGCTTAAAGTGTGTGTTACTTTATAACGGGTACATCAATATTTTTAATCTTTCGCAAAACGATTGAGTATTGAAGGAATTGTTAACAGTTTCTGAAAAACAATTTGATTTAGAGATGAATCATAAGGTCTATTCCTTCAGCAATCACCAACTAGTTGGAAGGATTGTGATTGATTGAAAACAATTTACTGACTGATTTGGAATGATTGATTGGATCTGACTAGTTTGTGATTCCTGCTGGAACAGAGCTTTTGTTCCTTATTAAGCATATTTTTTTCCTACAAATGGAACTCCGATATCCAAAATTGGCAGAAATCAAAATTAGGCATTATGAAATGAAGTCTACTTGAATCCACCTAACTGTCCACCTAAATTCTTAAGATGTTTTTGAACATTTTATAATAGGAAAACTATTTCTCACGGACATATTCGAATCATTTATTTCCTTTGTTTCTGCGGTAACAGAAAGTCCACAATAGCATTTGGACATTTTTAATTGTCTAGTATTTCTATACCTATATAAGAGGAAATGTAACAAGAATCTTATCCGAATATTACTTCTACGTAACACGAAAAACTTACTTCTAACCGTACCTACTGCTGCCTACGCTCGTGTTCGTTCATAAGGGTAGATTTTGAGGGTGTTTGTTTAGAGCCCCACTAAAAACACAAGCCCCGGAAAATAATTCAAAGAAATTTTAGGGTGGCGCTCCACGCTCGTCATTAAAAAGACGAGACTATTAGAAAGAGTACCATCGGACGTAGTCAATGCCACGCTTATGAGTGCAGCAGCATAATTAGCAATATACAGGGAAAATTATTAAGATAAATAAGACTAGATGAAAATGCTGGTGCATTTTGAAATTATTTTAAAAATTCACATATTTCGCAATTCTTGCAACCATCGGAGTCCATTGAAAATGAATTAAGGAAATTTGGAATTATAGAAAGCTTGCAAAAGTTACCTTCTAATTTGAGAACTTACCATTTGCGACTTACAGACTTTGCCACCTTGTATATCACATTCACATGAGAGCTCAGATTCTATTGACTTGCAATTTGCAATATACTAATACGAATGCCAAACTATGCGCCCACGCCGCCCGCTCTACTCGGTCCCCCACTACCTAACCATGTCGGTGTGACATGCTCATCGCGTTACACTTTTCATCGAAACATACCCATATACCTTCGCGATCCTATAAGCATTTTCAATGCTAATATCTTATAGATTTGACTGAGCCCGAGAACAACACTTATTCAAGTGTAAACAAGTGTCCGAAAATGTATATTTACAGTATAATGGCAAGTTAAACCCCATCTAAATGTATTCAAACGTCAATATGTCGGTTTTAGTTTAATGTAGATAAATACCAGCATTTTCATCTAATAAGACTAGATGAAAATGCTGGTGCATTTTGAAATTATTTTAAAAATTAACAAATTTCGCAATTCTTGCAACCATCGGAGTGCATTGAAAATGAATTAGGGAAATTTGGAACTATAGAAAGCTTGCAAAAGTTACCTTCTAATTTGAGAACTTACCATTTGCGACTTACAGACTTTGCCACCTTGTATATCACATTCACATGAGAGCTCAGATTCTAGACTTGCAATTTGCAATATACTAATACGAATGCCAAACTATGCGCCCACGCCGCCCGCTCTACGCGATCCCCCACTACCTAACCATGTCGGTGTGACATGCTCATCACGTTACACTTTTCATCGAAACAGACCATATACCTTCGCGATCCTATTAGCATTTTCAATGCCTAATATCTTGTAGATTTGAATGAGCCCGAGAACAACACTTATTCAAGTGTAAGCAAGTGTCCGAAAATGTATATTTACAGTATAATGGCAAGTTAAACCCCATCTAAATGTATTCAAACGTCAATATGTCGGTTTTAGTTTAACGTAGATAATATAAACTTTAGATTTTCCAATAAAATGTATATTTTCTCAAATTCTGATAGAAGGGGCTCTATCACAATTTCTAATGCATAATTTGATGGATCTAGGCAGAAGAGTAAACGTATTTATTAGAAAGAGACTATAATAATGTGTGAGTAATGTAAATACTTGAATATTCAATAATGATACTGGAGTTTCAATATTGGGGTTTCAATAAGGGTTATTCAATAATGACATAACCATAGTATATGAGACTATACTACTAGCATATAAAAGAAACGTCTATGCTACTTGGTGTAATATGTACTAGAGGGAAAAATGATGAGTGTAAGGTTTGTTTTCTGCAATTCGAGAAAAAAATTTTCTAATGTCAACTACCTACTAAACTAAACTACTGTCACATATCGATTCGAGAGTTTTAGAAGATTTAAGTTAATTTATAATATAAAATGGTTTATATGCTAAATAAAAGATTAGATTTTATATTTGCTTTCATTTCGCGTATCACCAGATCTTACTCCATGAAATTATTTCTTATGGGGTCATTTGAAATGTGTTCAAGAGGATGTATTATATTCAAATCTATAAACACATACAGGGTAGAGGTCATTTGAAAATCTAAAGGGAATACCTAACATTTTTACAATCAAAATATAGTATATACAAAATATAGTATATACAAAATATAGTATACAATATTAAAATATAATATAAAGGTAGACAACACTAAAAAGTCACACTCTTCGGAAATAGCTAAAAGACCCATCGCGTTATTGATTAATTTCAGAATTACTGCAGGTTTATTTTAGCATCAAAGAGTAGTAAACTTAATGTCACTTTATCTAGTTTTCGATTGATGTGTTTATTCTTCACTGGTTTAAAAATTAATCAAACATGTAATTTGTATTTCCTTACATTCCTTTTGCTTTTAATGTAATCCATTTCTATACTATTTGACTACGAATTTGTGCACGCTGTACACTAAACAATATTAAACAAAGTGTTTAATTAAGGGATCCATGTGTAATTAACAAGACTTCATTGAAAATACAGATTTTATTATTTTTACAAACAAAAAAATAATAATAATGCAGTATCTATAAAAGAACAAACATTAGTAGGTTTTCGTGATATTATTGAACGATTAAACAAACTACTATGCATTTTATGAATTACAGATCGGCAAGATTCTAAATAAATACCTCCTAATATGTAAAAGGGACATTAATTCTGATATAATCGAGGGTAATATTATAAAATTTATTATACCCAAATATATTTTAGTATAAGATTAGCGTTCATATTACCCGCATCTTTTAGTGGCCTGTATGTTGATGATGCTCAAAAGCTATACAAACTTAAGCGAGGTTTGTCGTATCATCCCTCGGATAGGATGTAAAGCCGGAGATCTCTTGATAGGCAAGTTAAAGATCCCTACCCTGCTACAAAAGTGGGAGTTCGGCAAATTTTTTGGATTGGGGATTGCTCGTCTCCTGATATCTATTATTGGCCTTATTGACGAAAATAAGCCAACGTTAAATAAAAAAAACTATACGATACCTTGCGCACTTGTAATTGACTGAATGTTAATTCATTGTTTGACAATAATTACCTTGTATGTCTAAACTTTAGTAAAATTTTTTGTAAAAGAATATACTTAGTGTTAAAAATGGATACTTATGAGTTTAATTGTTCTATAAGATGTTAAATTATCACATAGTACTAACGGTTTCTTCAATCAACTCTTCATCTACAATAATTTGTATTATGATTAGTTCTGTATATTAAAATATTGCGGTTACTATAAAAAATAAAAAAAAAATGATTTGATTTGTACTTTATTATTAAATGACCTTATTTATAAAAGTCTGTGTGTATAGCAATTTTAAGCATTTAACCCAAATAAATATTTTAAACGTAAAATTAGAATCATTGCGCTAATAATAGCTTAAACCAGAGGAGAAATTCGCCATTAGAGCAGAAACTTTATAACCATTTAATGGTATTAGGTAAATTATCTTGTTTATTCAAATAAATAATGTAAAAATTAGATATCACACAGTTCCTCTTGCCAATTTTGCTTTGAAGTGAAGTAATTGCGGTCATAGAAAATTCGTAACCTTGAATTTAATTGCAAAATTGCATCGAGCAACATGCAGCAGTGATTCACAGATTGTTTGGCATTTGAAAATTTTATAGTTTCTAATTTTTCTTCCACATTATAGTTACTAATGCTAAGTTTAAATCAAGGCTACGCGCCGATTCCTTTTATGGGATCCTTGTTTTGCGCGAAAATGACAATTAGATAATTTATGCTCTTTTCTGCAGTTATTTTACAAGGATGATTTTTTAATATGACTATGTCGATATAAGTTTCTTTGTTCCCATTCAGCTATTAAAACTGAATTACCTGCCTCATCTTTTTTACTTACATTAAAGTAGGTGGGGATGTATAATGCCACTATTTGTATACTTATCTTTGTGAGAAGTAACCGATACAGTGATTTAATGAATTGATGCAATAATCTAATGAAAACTTTAATTAGTTTTTAGAAGGTATTTCTTCTAATTCTGTTGTTTTTAAGATATAAAATATTTTTAAATGTTTCTGACGTTTTCATAAAATTTATAAATACACGGTGGTCAGGTAATATATCTATTTGTTAGTAGTGGCGAGAAACACACAGTGGTGCTCTTCTAGTTTGTGCACTTGTCAAAAGTAAAATGGGTACCATAGAACTACAGAACAGAAGGGGGCCATCACCAAGGATTTTTAACTTATATAGGATTGCTCGATCCCTATTCCTCAATGTTGTCCGATTTTAGTAACGTCAGCGCGAGACCCGATACTCTTTCTCTCTCTGTATTGTGCGATTCCTTATCTATGACGCGTTGACAAGTCACTGTCACTATCTAACTCATATATTATTTTGTATATCAATCTGATGACGTAGCCGCAAGACCCAATCACGTGATACTAGGGATCGAGCAATCCTATATAAGTTAAAAATCATTGGGCCATCACTACTACTACACCCAATATAACCTCACAAAAACAAATATTCAAATTGTAGTGTACAGAGTGTATCCAAACAAAAAACTATACAGGATATATCAAGAATAGCAGAGCTAATTTATAGAGAAGTGACGTTCCTGGTGATAGTTTCGGATAGAAAAAATCATGCGCAGTAGGTTTTAATGGATCTAATTTAATAATAGGTAATAATGAGCGTAATTTCAATTGGGGTTCGCCTGTACGAGTAGTGTTTTACATGTTTAAGGAGCAAAAAGGTCCTTATTTGTGTGATCTTATCGAATTTAGTTCCGACCAGCTTGGCTTAGCTTAGCTTAGTAGGGTAGCGTTATTGACACAAAGCTAGCGACGTCACGGTTTATTCTCATATATCTCGCACTTAATAAGACCCATCTGGAAGATTTAATTCAGCATGAGGTAATAGGAGGACAGAAGTTTATAGGAGTAAATATTTTTTTACTAAACGTTGGAGTAAGGTTCAGGTTCTAATCTACTATGTATAAATACTTAATTATTACTCACTTAATTGACTATCTTAATTAAATTAATTATGACAGTCATAAAGTGTGTCCAATATATTTTTATATTCGAATTTTCATTTCAAGTTCTAATTTTAAAAAAATCACAATCAACGTCTACTCAAAAAGCATTATATTGTTATTCCAACAACATTTAGCGCAGTGTTTTCTTCTTGTATATTGGCTATTAGTAACTTTAAATACAAACATTTCATATGACATATTAATAAATACATTAGTAACATATTAAATTAATAACATACTAAAAGCAATGTTAAATATTTAGCATCGTGTTAGTGAAATGTTTGTTAATTGATACAGTGGTGTTTGTTAGTAACACTAATTCAGCTATTTCTAATATTAAAATGGATACTGGAAGCGGATGGTTTTTTAAGAAACATCGTGAAAATAATTGTTTTGAAATTGTTTCAATTTGAAACAATGGGAGTATACCAAATTAATTGCGTGGATTGTAATGCCGTGTATGTAGGTCAAACCGGTAGAAGTATTAAAACTAGATTTAAAGAACATAAAAAATCCATACTAAATAATATAAAAAATTCAGGATTATCGACACATTGTATAGAAAACAATAATTTTATAGATCTGGAAAATGTAAAGGTACTGCATCGGGAAAACAAAGAAAAGCGCTTAGAAGTATTAGAGCAATTAGAAATAAAAAAATCTTTAATTAAAAATCCTTGTACTGCGAAGCATCAGATAGATTTTATATTTTCGCGCTTCTTAGAAAAGGTACTAAAACCTCGGGCTTGACCACATGAGAAGGATCAATCGGAGTAGGTAAATAGATAAATAACTAAAATGCGTTTGGAAATATTTAGTAATACATTTACTCTATTGAGAAAGGCCTAACAAACCGAAATATAGAGTGTTTCTATGTATATTCTATATTTCTATATTTTCTATATATTTCTTGAAACATCTAAATGAGAACAGTGTTTTTTCAAAACAATTACTTCTAATATTGTTAAGAACATTTCGTTGCGAAATGAATGCCACTTCGAAATGTTAAAACTTTAATTGAATTCACCTTCCATACTCGGCAATCTTCTCAGCCTACTGTGCCTCTTTTTCACTTCCACTATTCAGCAGTTACGTTAATTGACGGGCTTCTAGGAAAGTCAACTACGATCATTGTTAGAAATTCTTCCGCGAAATAACAGACTAGCCTTATTTATGGCATATGGTGGAAAAGAAGACAGGGCTGCCATCATACTTTAGGTACTTTAGTTGATGCTATTGAGCTGGTGTATCTTAAAATTTTATTTATTTGATTACAGATGGTTTATGTCGAGACTTTGTGAAAGATAATCGATATATTAACATAGCGATTGGTAGATGAATCTACGGCCAATAAGAAGGGAGAAATGAAAAACTGTACCAAAAACTGAGTGATTTGTAATGTGTAGGGAAAATGCCGGTGGATTAGAAACGAAATAATATTTTGTTTGACATATTCTTATAGCAGGTATGCTATTTTGGGCATATCTCTACAGGTCTATTTCTATTATTATAGATGGAACCATTAAACCATATATCAATACACTATTGATAGAATGCCCTATAAAAAATTTATTTAATTATTTATATACTTATTTATTTAGACAAATAAATTTTAACTGGGTATACTAGTAGCAGTCTTGTGGAAAGAAAAAAAGTTAGTTTTTCAATTCAAGCTTTCGATCATTGCTTCTTCATCAGGAAATTGTAAATTTATTAAACTTGAAAAAAAAATTAATACATAAAAATGATAAAAAAAACCTCACCTTACGAAAAGTGAGGTTAAATTGGTGTAATTGGTTAAATTTTTCATAAAACACATAATGATAACAGTCATATAGACAATATTAACAAAATTCACATTTTACAATAAAACGTCTCGATCTAATAAGATTCCTAAAATAAATCAGAATTTCTAATAAAGTCACACCACTTACATCAATCAATTGGTGGTTACATTTTTAAATTTTGCAAAAACAGGTTAGCCAAAACAGAATCTTAAAATTGCTAACAAATTGTGTTGCCATATGTTAGATTTGTAACAATTTTAGGAATAAAATGAATTGTTAAGATAAAGAAAGGAAATGAGAGAATACCACTTGTTGGTCAGTTCAAAGAACAGAAAATATAAGGTGAGGAGAGGGAGCCACCCTAGTGTAATTAGAAAAAACCATTCAATATTAACAACTAATAATAACTAGAAAAATTATCAATTTCCGCAATTAAATCAAAAAATATAATAGAGCAAGTACTTTTCTCAGATAAAAGTAAAAAAATCCCAAGAAATATTAACAAAAATTAACATTATATTTGTTTTTATATAAATATATTACATTACACTTAAAAAACTGAATTTATTGTGTTATCCTCTGAGTGAGGAGAATTGTCAAAATGTAAAAGGAACATGTAGATTGCACTCAGGCCATTAATGTCTGCCCCTTCTCGAGTAGATACTATTTTGATCTTTAAAAGTATGCACTATCTCAAGAAGGGTTCAGTTTGAGGTGTTGCACTTTCTATGTCTATCTAATATTCTAACTTCATCCCATGAAAAGGAGTGGTTACTGCCCAATGAGTGTTTAGCTAAAATTGATAGAGGCTTGGATTGTGGAAAAAATACATTGGTCAAACCGGTCGATGACTTAAAGATCGAATTACTTCACACAAAAGCGCCATAAGGTGTAACAAATCATGTGCTTTAGCTGACTATATAGCTGTTATAATTTTTATGTGTTTTATGAAAAATGTAAGCAATTACTCTAATTTAACCTGACTTTTTCGTACTTTTAATTATTTTTGTCATTTTTATGTATTAAACACTTTTTGAAATTTAATAAATTTACAGTTTCCTTATGAAGAAGCAATGCTAGCTTCGAAAGCCTCAATTGAAAAAGAGTGCCCTTTGTTTCTTTCCACAAGACTTCTATACTCAGTTAAAACTTCTTTGTTTTAACTTAGCCAGCCAGGCTTACATTCTTTAAAAAGATATTTATTTATGTATTTATTTATTTAAGTCTCTAATAATGTAATTTACACATTGTTAGATATCTATAACTTCAAGTTATACTCTATCAGCGGAATTTAAATAATAATAAGAATGAGACAATCTTTTGTTGAACTTTTATTCTTGAAAAGAAATATAACCTGAATAAATGTAATCCCAACAAAAATGTTGGATATTTATACTCGTCTTCTTATTTCTTCGATAACATTTTGCAATAACTGAAATGTCTTGATATTTTTCATCAATTCTAAATTCCAATTTGTCTAAAACATTATCCTCAGTCCTCAAAATTATGTTTTGGGATAGTGCCATACAAAATACCAGTCACATATCACATGAGCAAGATGATCATTTATATTCTTACAAATAATCTTCAACACAGATCTTCACAATTTTTTTAAAATAGACTCATTCAATAAAATAGACTCGGAATTAAAGCAACCACTTCTGTCTGTTTGTATATAATGTATATAGTTGGCCCTTTCTTCTCTACTATTAAACTAATTAATCAATTTAAATATTTTGTGAGTTACATATGAAAACTAAATTTGCATGTGGCGCTATCATATTTTTATTTATTGCACCAGTTCCTTATTAAATACTTTGAAAACTTTGAGAAGGATTAAGCACCATGTAATATAATAACAGAGATGGCGATGAAATTGGGTTCATGCGGCTTTTTAGATGAGAGTCTCGCTGTGGCTGTATGCTTTCCCATGAGAAATCATGCAGGTGGAAAATTAGACCAAAATGGTCCTTGATGAATGAGATAATTTGGTTTTAGTTGATGTTTCACTTTACATAAAAAGCTGCAGTTTAAAAATAATGAACAATTATTTATATACGAGGTGTTAGATTATATCTGACTAAATCAAGATGCCGAATATATCATCAAAAGTAATAATCGTGATTGCTGGTTAGTCGCCCACCCACTTATCTAACAATAATTTTATTTGCGATCCAAATAGTTTTTAACAAAACAGGAAATATTGGTAACAAAAACTCCGAGTGAGTGCCACAAAGCAAACTTTAATTGCACAAAACCTAAACCCAAAATACATTGAAAAAATATAATGGATCAGTTTATTAGCTATCAGTAGTATCAAAACAAGTAATTCGAAGATAATCAACACAAATACAAAACAGTTTTCACCAAGTTATTCACTTGAAATCTTTTCTGTTTCAGAATTACGCCCCCATAACTTTGAAGTTCCGGCAAACTAGTGCTTGGTAATGCTATGGTCCGTAGATACTATGTAATCCTAATTGTTTATTTTTATTACAATGCTTGTGGATAGATATTTATTATAATGTATGCCCATTTTGTACCACTGCTTTCTCGAATCAAGGTGTCCTATCAATAGTTCCGCTCCCTACCTTATCTACTAATTAGCTTGCTCGTTTTAATAATCTCCAGGTGATGCCAGCTTGGTTGGCGTAACGCACGTCGAGTGCAGTATAGTGTTTTGGTGTTATGTGGAAAACTACATCAGTGTTACTACTTAGCTGCAAAATATTATTAGTCGGCTTCCTCGACGGCATATAAAGACAACGGCTTTGTTGTACTCTTACTTTGGAATGGAAGTTTGTCATGCCAATATGGAATGTTGTATCCTTTTAAAATATCCGAGAAAATATCCTTTTAAAATATTTCACATTCAAGTTCTATACGGTTAATTATATTCTCCTAATATTTTCATTTATATTATATCGTTAATAATTAATGATCTTGTTGGGTGTATGTATTTTAATGATTTTTCCAAGTCAACTTCTTTATCAAAGACTATTAAGTTTAAAAGATAGAACAATTATTACTATTGCAATAAATTTATACTTAGTATCTTCTATTTTTTGGCCAAATATAATGTTCTGTCGAACAAGCCTTTAATAAAAATCATACAAATTGTCAACAGTTATTGTGATAATCCTTTTGTCTTTTAAGTTCAAGGATGTATATATAGTCATCATTTCCTAGTTATTCTGTCATCTCGCATTTTTTATACAAATTATACTGTCTAATAATTAATAGTTCCAATAGCAATTATCAATAATTGGTTTTGTTTAGTTTTGAGTTGATGCATGCCAAAGTACATATATGACAGGACGTGTGCGGAGGACCAATCATTAAATAAAAGAATTTGACCATAATTACAATATTAAACTGGTTTTGTTTCCTAAAAATTGCGTCATTCGGGCAGTATTCGTACCCCGATTAAAAACGAACTTGATCAACTGATCTCTATATTAGGATACTATTGGACTATTGGCTTGTTTTCAGTGCCTGGTTAAAATATTTCAAATAATATAGAGCTAACTAGAAGCCAAGGTTCACATAGTACCAAACAAGTAAGAGTTTACGAGAGATAAGTTGGTAGTAAGTAAGTGGAAGCTATACGTGGCTCCTAAGCAGAAACTGCAACATGATCTCAAGTATTCTATTAAATTAATAATTGACGAATAGTTGAACCGACTATTTATATCTTTGTTTATATAGGAATTAAGTCAAAAAATTAACTAATAGATAAATGATCACAACTTCTCATACATTGATAAATGATTTGTTACTTAGTTGCTTGTTAAATTTAAAAGATAGGTATACTATAACCCATATTTTCAAAATTTTGCATATTGTTTTGCAAAAATGCAATGCATTGTTATCTAAGTAGATATTGTTTGCTTATAAATAATATTATTACACATACACACATGCATACCAGTTACAAAAAAAGAAATTTGTTCTAATTTTGATTCAAAAATATTTAGGAGACACATCTTCCTTTGTTAAAAACTATTAAGTGCATTAATTAACATAATGTGAGAGATAAAAACTCGCATGCGATGTTTTTTACTATACCGATTGTCATCTGTGTTAGTATTAATTAATTAATTAAATAAAAACCTAATAATTGTTTTAGTACAGTGTTTAGAACAAAGAGAATGCGCTCGTAATTTTAATTGCGATGCTAGTTAATCTTTCAATTAAAAACCGTTGCCATGAGATACAAGTTGAAATAATTTTTAGAAACCCGGATTAGTCATAAAAAATTATGTGTCAATATCATACATTTTATATGAAAGCTCTGTATTGCGGATATCTTATCTTCTTCTGTCTCCGGACGAACGTTCTTGCGTCATATCAGGAGACATTGTAAGCGTTTACCGGTTTTGATATACAGGGTATCCAAAATATTATCTCTGTTTAACAGTGGCATGTACCTACCATGTATCCCAAATTCGATGCTCACCATTGGGAGCTCGGAAACTATAACAGATAGAAGGTCGGTTAAATGGGGAATGTTTTAAATATTTTCATGCTCATCCTGAATCTGTTTAGAAATCATGGCTAACTGAGTCCGTTCTTGAGATATTTCAAAAAACACGAAGATTTGGTAATTTTTTAGCGACTGTAGTCGAGCAGTACCTAATTGATATAATGGGTCTATGGGTTCGTACATTATTAAGACACAATCTAGAAAGGAATGTTTTGCCAAATAATAGATTATGGCTATGTTCACTTGATTTCGAAATACTCTTGTCATTTTTTTCTTAAATTACCGCCTTAAAAATTATTTGTTCGGAGAGTAATGATAATATTATTAAATAACCCTTATTCAGCTAAATTATAAAAACTGAAATCCACCATGACCGCCATAAGAAAAACAAAAATTGACAAAGATAATCTCGAATTGAATTGATTTTACAAAAGTGAGTATCGAATTTGGGACACAAGTATACATTATCAGGGGATAATGGATTTGATTTTATGATGAAATGAAATTGGATACCTTAAATATATTTCAGTTTAAAGTAACGGCAAATTTAATGGAGTAATTTAAGTTCATGACGTTTAAGTTCAAAGTTAAGTTTAACTTTAATAAACTGTCTGTATATTTTTACATATTTGGAATCAGCATGAATTTTTACACCTATTAGTATCATTACAAAAGCCAAATATGTAAAAACTTACCATGGTATCTTCAAAACTCCTAAAAACATTTTAAAATAAAAAGGCAAGCCTCATTGCTGTAAGTATAGCTCGTAAATTACTCCACAATTATAGTAGTGGTGAGAGACACACCGTAGTGCCCTCTACGAGCGCATAATAAGCACGAAACCGGTCAGTGTGGTGGCTAAAAAATTGTATTTCAGTTAACAAAAATAAAACACAATATAAACGATATTAGTTTATTTCTTTAAATCGAAAACCCACGTCAGTGCATTGACATCCATTGTTTTTATCGAAATTTTGTTATTTACTGTTATTGTTGTACATATAGGTACGTATACACATATCGAATTATGATAAGTGAATTGAAGAAGCTCGTCATAATTGTAAGCGATTAACATATAGAGTGTGGCAGCCTTCCAAATATAGTAGACATAACAAAAATCTGCACCTATATGTTATTTTTTATTATACATCATAAAAAATTATATTAAATTTGTAATATATGAGTAATTCAAATTTGACATGCATTTATTTATTACCTTTTTGCTGAGGATTACAGGTAACTCCTCGGAAATGATAACATTTGGTTAAGTATCATAACAACTGATGAGGAATATCATAATAATAATGGTTTCAAGACCTGGGTGCACAGTCATACCCAGAAAGTACAATTCTTCATGCAATGGGGTCCCACAAGCGCACCTCCACTAAAGAAACTTCAAAGCATAGAGATCAGTTGGCAAATTTGTATCGACTATTTTTGAGGGAGATGTTTTCTTATAGAATAAAAATTATGACTTATTACTATAAGCTCCTTAAAAATGAGAAAGGTCTTGAAGCAAGGGCGCTATTTTTTTATATAACAATTGTCGCCCAATAACAATAATACAATATACAAAAAATAATAAACGACACACTCGTTATATTGTGCTGGAAGGTAAGTACTATCTCACCCTCCGTAGGATCAAGACTTTCTGGCACTCTTCACATTTCTTTGGTCAGGATAAAATTCTTTTGGCAACCAAAAGAATTTTATCCTGACTACTTATAAGGGTTGAGACAAATACATTTCATAGTGTGGCTTCTGTTGAAAGCTAATGTGTATTTTATGTTGATTCGAAATTTTCATTAGTCAAGAAAAAATAAATTGCAGGTGAAATTTTTACTTCACTCGTAGTCATAAATACAAAAAGTTTGTTAAAATATCATTAAAATGCAAATAACTACCTAACTTAAATATTATTATAAATCAGCTTACTCTTGTAAAACTAAATGTTCAAAATAGAAAGCGCATAATGATTAGTTATTTTAGAAAGGATTAAAGTAAAACGTCTTCGTAACTAAACATTTTAATTGAATGAACTGCAGAATTATACCACTGGTAAGTAAATTCTGGTTTTCTAATCAGAATTTTAGTGCCTGCTAGTAAATTTAGAATCTACAAATTTATTAATATACGGGGTGTTTCTCCGTTTTCGAGCTACAGGGCGTGGCTCGATGTTTGGCAAAACCGACTGATGCCCTTTTTTGGTTTCCATTTCAAGATACCCCAGAATGGTTGGAACATTTTACAGATCCTTTTTAGACACACATTCAATGGAATGAAAATAAATTTGATTTAATTTTTTGTTTTCCTGTTTTGACTACAACTTGTGTTTCTTTAAATGAAACTCTCTGTATTTTATTTCTAAAATAGAAACAGGACTGAAAATGCATTCCAAGATATATACAATTCAATAAAATATGATAAATGCAAATGCAAATCTGGCAAAGGATCTCTATTTCCAATTGTGAGAATTTACAATTTGAAAGTAATAAAATTAACATATTAACATTTTACACAAACTTATTAGATTTTAAGGTATCCAGAGAACCCACAGTCATATTTTCCAAAAATTGTACCAAAAATAATATGTAAAGTGCCATTTTTATGTTTTCGAAAAAAGAGCAGTCCATGATATTTGTTCTATCTATTACAGATTCTGGATAACCCTCGAACCCATCCCTATTTGAACCACCTTATAGAAAGAATTAATTTTAAATTTTCAATATGATATATACCTAGGAAATAATTTAAAAAAATCCAAAATTACATTTTTACTTTTGGCGAAAAGTAGATAGGCTTTTTATATATTAGATGCAAGTACTTATGCATCATATTCCCATTTAATCAATTCTGTATTTTTCTAAGGTTTTCAAGTATATACCTAATTAGGGGTAAGTATGTTATTTATATCGCCCTTTATGAAAACCCTAATAAATGAGTTAACTGCAGCTGTGACTGTTGATCTATGAAGTTGCAAGACAGAAATCAAAAGATAACTAACTATAGACTGCAAAAGATGCAACAACATATCTTCATCATAACAGGTGTAACTGTTACTTCATAAGATATTAAAAAAAAATGTTTAAATTCAGTTCCTCCATAAGAGAAAAAATCCTGAAGAAAAATGTTACTCTATGTATATAGGTCTGCAATATAATACTACCCTTCAATATTGCATGCCTTGAACTCCCTGGCGTTGGTAATAAAAAAACAAATTAAATTTTTCAGTTTGATGACCGAAAATAATTACAAAAATGTACGAATAAAAAATACTTATGTATCAGTTGAATATCTATTTACAATAATTTGTAAGAAAAGCAAACATAGAATCAGCCAACGAGTTCCTCCTAATCTGGATGCGGCCCTGTAGTCAACAGATTTGTACAAATTTCAATTTATTTACTGACTGATTAATAAAAAATTGTGAAATAATTTCGTCTCAATACATAAAATACTCCACGTAATATAAACATTTGCATTAGCAATAGAAAAAGTGTTGTTTTTGGTGTTTAATTTATAAATTTAATTTATAATTCTATTGCACTTCCACAAACCGTCAATAGCTTGTGTCCCGAAATGTAGGCTAAGGCTACACTACCTACTCACTAACTCGAACTAATTACATTTGAGATGGCTGACATACCTAGTGAAATAAAAAATCCCAATGCGAAGCAATTCACAACCACACTCAGGAGGCACCCCCAGACTAACTCGAGCGAAAAAAGTCAAAACACAGTGTCCAAACCGGCCCAAACGGAACGAAACGGCGTACTTTTCGCGCGGCTAGCGCACTGTTGCATTGGTGCAATTGCAGTCTCGGTGCATTTTCTGCTCGACCTTGACACTCTTACGTTCGGGTACGTACACCGGCCGGCCACATGCTCTACCAAGAGTTTCCCTGTCGTTTCGGACACGTTTGTCACGGTGGATGTATTTACCCGCTTAGACTGCAGGCAACGTGAGGAAAGGCCAAAGGGCACCTAAGAGCCATGCCAAGTCATGTAATTTGTAAATCCAATGTAACATTTATTTGATTAGAAAATATCTATGTACATACTGAGATTATAAAGCGTATTTTTTCTTTCAATCCGTTTTTGTTGGTATGGATTCTTTAGATGGATATTTGGATACCACAACTAATTTTAGTATCTTGAGTGGAACAGCATTTTCCGAAAATACCATTCCTTATACATATACCCAGCAGTTCCTTTTTATCAAAATGTTGACAGATAAAGTTTATAAAACCATTACTACAGTAATATATTTCATACATGTAATGTAGGAAGTCTATTGGCTGGAAGTCTGATCTCTATTGTTTCTAATCTAGTTTTGTGTCCAAAATTTTCTTTGGACACAAAGAGGTGTAATATCAAATCAAATTATATCTCCATTGTAGGGATTAGGATTACAATGTTTTGAGATATTTACCATTTTTTTGGTTTTCTAGAATTCTTTTAAAAAATTACCATCAAAATAGAGGATACTACCTTAAACTACTAACTTGAAAAATATAATACATTTTTTTTTCGCATTGTTTCATTAAACTAGTGTTTAATGGAAAAAAAATTGTAATCAACTTGTTGTAGGTATAAAGTGCTTTAATAAGTGTATTAGATTTTACACTTCCAATTTTATATAGGTAGTTTATATACACGTTTGTTGATGAAAATTTAAAGAAAATTAGGCTTTTTTACCAAAAAATGCCTTTAATACAAAATGTTCGCAATTAAACAATTATCCTATATATAGGTATAAATTTATTTCTTTTTAATTTTTGCAACCTACTCCAAGTAATTAAATTAACATTAATAATTTTACAAATACGGTGTATTATGATAGAAATAATAATTTTCAACGTTATTCACTTTTGCAGTTTGTATAACTAAAATATGTGAATTCGAAAATAAATCAGAGAGATTGAATTGTTTGTGAGAGATGAAACACACTGTACAAAAGCCTGTCAGATTTATCTTACACTAATGCTGCCGAAATTAGAGGTAATTTTTATTGAGCATTTTGACACAGTATTTGAAAACGATTTATTTCGAATGGTCAAAACTCAAATCCGTTTATTTTCTTTTATCGGTCAACGTTTTGAATATATTTTGGAACTAAAAAAACAAAAAAGTGTGGTCTTTCGAAGTTTTATTTATGTTTATGTTATTTAAATATTAATAAAACTTAAATATCTGATTATTACATGTTTCTTATATGTAATTCCAACATTGGAATTTTTTACTTTTTGCATATTATTATCATCGTTGAAAAGCTTTTTACGGAGTTTGAAAATTCAATATGGCGCCTATAGTTGAGTATGCTAGGCCAAAATCTAGTAGACCTAACGTTTTTTAGAGTCCTTGCTGACTGCTATCCTTGTCCTGAAAATTTGATGAACGTATATTTTACAATAAACGAGCTATGGATGTTTCCAGAAAATGCACATTTTTTCACCCTTTATCTACTTAAGGGAAGGAATTCTTGGAAATGTAACATTGGATTCTACTATGGTCTAAAATTGTCCAACTTTTTCCCAATTTAACCAACTCTATATCTCTAAATCTCTAAACTCTATACAGTTCATCTTAAACTAGATACAGTGTATATAAACACTTATTCCAAATGTATTATCAATTTTTTTAATTAAAATATTAAGGCAAACTGGACCGATCTATTTGTAGAATTTAAATGTCAGGTTTGCATTAACAAAAGGAACTTTATTTGAATTTATAATTTTTCAAAGGCAAATGGATTTAACTATTTCTAAATTTGGTTAAAAGTGCCTATTAGTGTTTATATATAGAATGATATGTTATGTCTAACTTTAATGTTCATATTTCCCATCGATTTACATCCATTTTTCAATTATTCATCATTTTGTAAATTAATTTAAACAATCCTTAATGCTTTTTACTGAAACATTACTAAATGGTGTATGTCAAAATGCACTATTAAATGATTTATGGTAAAAGTTATCGTTAAAGGTTTTCCTACTTTCCTAAAATGCTTACCTACTTTCCAGTTAATTGAATTGAAGGTCTCCCCTGAAAAATAAATTGCACTGAAAAAAATAGAGCTTGCAAAATAAAAATTGTACATTTTGACTAATACGGTACTATTTTGATTCAAACAACTAAATTTCTCGATTTTTTTAGATCAAATTCGATGTAAGTGTCATTTACGATACTACTAATTGTAGTATTATTTTCTATTCTATCATTGGGTACTGTGATTTTAGCTAAAATTATTTACAATTCAAAGCCCAAGTAGGGCATCCTGTCCTATAATTTTAGAAATATTATCTGTAACCAGTTATATGTGGGCATTAATCTAGATTTTATTAATTTAAATGGGTATTTTACAAAACTCTAAACTGTGTTTCAATGATTCAAAATAATTATCTACTTTTTCAGAATTTATTCTTTTCTTGGTCATGCAGCAAAAACTAGGTTTCTAAAATCGACCCCAAACTGTTCCTTTTGGAGCAGGTGTTAAATTTCCGATATGTTTTACTGTTGAGAAGAGTGGAAAAGTACCTAATTAAAGGAAGAAAATTTAGAAACACTTTTTCGAGATATTGGTTTTCAATTTAGCAGTAATCTTTTATTATTTCAACTATCGGTTAAAAGTGTACCTTATGTCCTTCCTATGCATTTTAATAATACAAAGTTTGTTTAGCCATTGTTTCTAAATGTCAAACAATAATTACTAACTTAACTTAAACGAGCATATCTGGAGTACTTTGTGCGATCCTTAGGTACTTGTGAATTCTATGATGGACTCTATATTCGATTCTTCCTAAGTGAGGAATTATTTTCAGCAGAATTCAGCACAAACCTTCCATAAGTAATAGCAAAACAGTTGAACATAGGCATACATAATACTATTACAGATCGAAACAGAATTCAATTTTGCATAATTGTAAAAAAAGATATACAGAGCGCGGCATTTCATTTAAGAAAAACGAGTTCTGACAATGTACATAGGTACATTTTTACTGACACGAATTTTTTTTTGGACACTGTACATAAATTAATAATACTGAAACCATCGTACTTGTATTCAACATCATCTTTTCCATTTGGACATTTTTCAAAATGGCCACAGCAGGTAACTAAAAGTTTCATAGTGTAAAATAATAAAATAAAAAAAAATGAAATATCTCAAAAATGGTTCAATTTTAGTATAAGGAAACTTGATAAAATTATTTCGAAAATAATTAATAGAATACAAATATGCAATAAAACTATATCAATTCATTTATTATATTTTATTTAAAAGAAGGTAGTGTAGCCATTTAGAAAATATTTTCATTGAATGGAGCATAACCCACTGTGTTTATGCTGACATTTTGAAAACTCGCGGATATTAGGGTACTTATTTCCAGTTAATATCCTCCAATTTACAATACAATCAAATGGAAATTACAGTTTTTTAGCAAAAGCGGTAAATCAGAAGGGACTTGCCTGAAAATCAATCAATCAATACACACTTTAAAGTCCCATCAATAATGAATAAAACGAAATTTTCATGAAGCTGAATTCAATATTCTTGAGGGTTAGGAGGGCGTAAGGACGTCCACAGCCGACTTCGTAAAAATGTGTCAATAATGGAAGAGGTGCAGCCGGGTATCGGCTCTCGATAGCGTGTAGATGAAAGGTAAGGGTATTTTAGTTTTAAGCCGGGACTCCTAAAATAAACTAGTAAAAAATCAATAAGTGCAACGGTGCCGACAACAACCAACACGACGAAGGCGGTATCGACCAGGGGCGGAGGAACCGTGGACAACGACACGATGCTTTCTTCCGGATTTTATTTATACCAAGTTCAACTAGATGCGCAGCTGTTGGAGACTGTTAGGTACTAATTATTTACTAGCAACTCTTCGTCAATTTAAGATGATACGACAATTTTAAAATCGATTTCAAGATACCTATATTTTATTTTTTATACTTATAAAAAATATATTTGTTTAAATAACGGGTTAGGTAGAGGTAGGGTTTTTTAATAAATTATACGTATATGGTATCCGTGGGGTTGCTTTAAATTGGATCAGCTCATTTCTAAGTCATAGAAATCAATTTGTAAGTATTAACTCAAAGAAAACTACCATCAAATTAACTATTCAAACGACGTCAATAGGAGTACCACAGGGATCTATTCTAGGGCCAATACTTTTTCTAATGTATACGAATGATATTGACAGTATAAATCCCGCGATTGACTTTATCAGATATGCTGACGACATAACAATATTAGTTTCAGACAAAAATGATGGGACTCTCACAGTCAACTGCAACCAACTTGTTAACAGCCTAGCTTCTTGGTGTAATGCAAACTCTCTCTACTTTAATAGTAAAAAAACAAATATAGTAAGGTTTCACAATTACCAAAAGCATTGTGTTTCTCCAAGTATTGTTGTTGATAGCACCTTTATAAATCATGCGAGAAATGTAAAATTTCTAGGATTAATTGTGGATGAAAATTTGAATTGGAAAAATCACTGTACCAATCTTATTTCAAAACTAAATTCACTTAGCTACATGTTCAGGAATTTGAAATATGTGCTTAGTCATAATCAATTACTCAACCTGTATCACGCACAAGTTTCATCTAGGTTGCGTTATGGAATATGCTTTTGGGGTGGGTCCACTCGGGCACCTGATGTATTCATCGCACAAAAGCGTATTCTCAGAGTTATCGCTGGTGTTGAAAAAACATATACCTGTAGAGAGATTTTTAAAAATTTTAAAATTTTTACACTTGTTAATACATTCATTTATGAAATGTGTGTATTAGTAATGACAAATAAACATAAGTTTTTATCAAACTATAATATTCACAACTATGACACAAGATGTCGTAAAGATCTCCACATTGCATATTGTAAATATACGGTCTCCTCAAGGTCTCCGTATTTTTTGGCGTTAAAAATATATAACCATCTCCCTATACTAATTAAAGAGTCAAAAAATGACAATGTTTTTAAGACAAATCTTAAACATTTTTTATACGACAATGTATTTTATACCATAGATGAATTTTTTACTATGTAACCTTTTCTTTTGACTATTCCTATATGTATGTTTACATCTTTGGAAAATAAATGTATTATTATTATTATTATTATAATTATTATTATTATTGTAGAATGAAGTATCTATTTTCTATGTACTGGTATTCATTAATGGTTAAACTTTAATCAAAAACTGAAACAAAATGTTCTTAAGTAAACAAGGCAATTTATTTTCTGAATATCACATCAGTCAAATGACCTCCGCCTTGCTGCTGGCACTCCTGAAGTCTAGCACAAAAATTTTGCGTCACTCGCTGCAACAGTTCAATTGGGATTGCGGTAATCTCGGTTCGAATATTATGTTTCAGTTGTTCCAAAGTTCGAGGTCGATTAGCGAATACTTTTGACTTTAGATAGCCCCATAGAAAAAATCACAAGCTGACAAATCCGATGACCGTGCAGGCCACGCGACATCCCCAAATTTTGAAATGACACGACCAGGAAACATTCTTCGCAGAATTGCCATAGGCTGCCTAGCAGTGTGGGAAGTTGCTCCGTCCTGCTGAAACCATAGTCTTCGGAAGTCTACACCTTCGTTATGACGTTGTTTAAAATTTTGCAATACAAGTTGATATCGTTGGGATGATAACGCTCCATTTTTACTAGTAAACTGACGTTTCTCGCAAACAGTTTGGGAACTGTCATAAACTGCATTTGATTTGAATTTAGAACTTTTTACATCATTGAATAAATCCAGTTCAAAAATGGATGTCATTCAGCCTAACCCTGTATAATATTTGTTAAAGTTACATAATTGTATTTAGTTGCCTGAGACGCGTGTTTATCAAATGAGTAGAGAAGTATATTAAGAGTTACACAGGGTGGTTCCTAAATAATCTGAAATACTAGGGAGACGCTTCCTAATTTCATGAAGTAAAGGTTGAAAGTATATAATTATTTTATTGAGCGAAAAACTTTCGGTCAGTTTTTGAAATAAAAAGTATAAAACGTGACTATTTTTTAAAATTTATTTTGAAATTTAACTACACGAATTTGGTAAGGAAGACTTAGCAGAAATAATTTTAATAAAACAACCTCATTTCCTAGGCTCCTTATACCTAAAATTTTGTTAAAATTCATATGAATTTTGTTCCCGCTTTCTATAGAGAGATCCAGAATGATTAACCGGATTTTGAACACACCCTCTTCCAATTGATATCATAACTGGTTTCCGTTTATTAATATTAGGTACTTTATTTTCTATTGTCCATTGATCAATTTTCGAAATCGAATAATTGACAACAAGAAAGAAAGTAATTTAGCAAATGGAAAACAGTTTGATAGCAATTGGGACAAGGTGCGTTCAGAATCCTGTCAATCATTCTGGATCTTACTATATGATTAACTTTAAAATAACATTTTTTATTTAAACTATCTATATCAGATTCAGATTACACAAAAACTACAAGAAAACATAGACATTTATCGTAGACCTTCTTATCCTAGGTAGTCGCCAACTGCAAACCAGTTTCGATCTTATTTAATCTCGACAGTGCTGCTGAGAATAACTGCTTTGGCTGAATTAATTTTAGTTCTAATGTATACAAGATAAAATCTACCTGTATATTTTTCTTAATTTCATTTAATGTGCGATAATTATTCTAAGAACTATATACCTATAAATCATATTATATGTTTAAATAACACTCTTAATTGTTTTATATATTTTATACTGTTTTAAAATGGATAGGATTTGGACAAACGCATTGTATAGCTTTATGACGAGATGGTTTCAGGACAGTAAGTTTTTACTAGCTGTCACTGGAACGCATATTATTCAAAAAATTTTTACTTACAGATTAACCGCATATTCTCAGTTTGCAGTGCAATTTTCTCTTGGTTGTTGAAGAATATTAGCTGTAGTGGGTAGTGATATAGAACGATAATAATATCGACTAGACGTTAGGAATCAAGACAATTTTTGAGCGGGGAACTTGTCATTTTCCAAAGGAAAGATTTAAATGCTTGATTTTATTAGTGCCGGTCATTTACCGGTACCTACCTATATTCCCGAACTGGCTAATGACCTTTTTAAAAGATAGACAATCTTAGTAAAACTAGGGACAGTATCATGAGATTGTCGTAAAGTAAATGCAGATGTACTTCAGGGATCTGTGCTGGGACCACTTATATTCTTGTTGTTCGTCAATGACCTACCCATACATATATACCGCGGCGGTAGCTCAGTCTGTTAGGTGCTGGGTAGTAGCTTGTGACTAACAGAATGGTATATCGCGACGCGGGTTCGAATCTCGCCAGGGGAGAAATGGTACCTCTCCCAGGGAATGGTTGTGTGTCTGCGTTTTTTTTCATGTGTACCGTCCCTCTACACAAGCCTGAGGCTTTCAGAAGGGAGGTTGTCCATTTCTGTGGTGTGTGTTTTATGTTTATATTAAAATGTGACGCCATCACATTATTTGCAGATGACACTTTAGTGGTGTCAGCGCAAACCCATAACGAGATGGTCTCGTCATCGGTAATGATTTGTAGAATGATGCAATGCGAATAGTTTGGTAGTTAGCATAGATAAAAAACGCATTGTATATACTCTCAAATTATATAGTACACAACGAGTTAGATATGTAATTTCAAAACTGTTAGATCAAATCAGTTGATAAAACTAAGTTTCTTGGGATTATTCTGGATCAGGATCTTTCATTGGAGGCTCATATTAATAATTTAAGTAAAAAACTTAATAAATCGTATTATGCTATTTCTCACATTAAGGAGGTTCTACATTCCATCAGTTTTATCTGTCTATATAGCTTGTTAAACTTTGTGATTTTAACATCAAACTGTGATTTGTCCTATACATTTATGTGTGTAAAAGATTAATAAATATTTATTATTTATTATTATTTATCTCAAATAACTTACATTAAATAAGGTACCTAATGGAAAGCAGTTACGTTATACCAAAGTTTATATTTTTCCCATTCTAAAAGTGTTTACAATTTGTGACCGATCCTTACCTCAACTTAATATTATTTAAAAGAACTATAGCCTTGTTCAATTATAGTGTTTATTTAATAATAATTACAAAACTCTTAGTTTTATTAATCACGAAAGTTTCGCGTTTGAATAAAAATTTCTACTTTCCGTCCAGCCGTGCATAATCAAAGAGGATGATCCGTTGGCTCTCGGCCTCGCGCTCGCGATGGCAGGTGCACGAGAGGGCAAAATGGCTCTTCGTGGCCGTCCTGTGCCAATAATTGAACGAAAGCGAGAGCGGCCGCTAAAATAAAACAACGCACAACACGTCTTCACTTTTCAACTGGTCGAATATTTTCGTCTGGCAGTTGGCCATGATATTGTCATGGCCAGACTCGATTTCATGAACTTGGTCCGTCTGCCTACCTTGATCATTTTGGCAAGATTCAGAGGCGGACCATGACTTTACAACTACTTAATAATGATTCGAACATTTTTAATAAAATATCTACTATTTTTGTCTTCATAATTTACTAGGATTATGAGATATTACATTTGGTGGTTGAAGTAATTTCCTCGTTTTATATTTCTATCTATATCCAGTGTTTTTGTGTTACCTTAGAATAAGATGAAAAATATAAAACTGGCTTGTAGGTTGACATATAAAAGAACTAGGGCTATTATTATAATTGTTTTTTATGCATCATGCACTTCTCAATTTCTCACTGGTTTATATTTCTTTAGACGGATTGTAGACCATTTCTAACAAAAAAATATTTTTGGTGTAGGAACGATCTTACTATATTGCATTATATGAAGTATAACTGCTTTTTGTGATTGGGTTTATACACTTTTTTCTAGGCTAAGTTGACTGAGGTGATTTATGAATGAGTATGGAGCCATCACCCAACATTATGAATGGTATGGTATGAACTTGTTTCTGTTTCCATAGTCTTTCAATTTCTATTGCTGTTTTTCTTTAGACTCTGAATATTTTTTTGCTATGTTTTAGTCAGATGATTTTGCCACTTCGATAAGGTAGGTAACCCTTTTTATTTTATCTTGAAGTATTATATGTGGTGTATTATGGGCCGTTTTATCAGTGTGTATGATTATTATTATTATATTATTATATTATTGTATTATTTTTATTTTTATTAATAAAGAGGTGTAACTTCTTGAGAACATGTTCGTGAACATGAAGTGATAAACACATGATTGTCTATCACGTCTCACCTAGTGTCAATCGTCTCTAACACCAAAGGACACACAGCTGTTTCGAACTATAAAAATAATCAATACCGTACTGAGTTAAGATAACTCTTATGGGTTTTTGAAAAGGGCAGCAACATTTTATAATTATTTGCTAAAACTAGATAAATAATAAGTAATATTTAGAAATAATGTACATTTACTCTTTTTTTACTTCACGAGTTATAGTTTTCAGTACATGACTTTAAAAATTTCTTTGTTTTGTTTATTTCACTTTACAACTAATATTATACTTGTAGGTTTCTGGGAAGTAAAAATTAGTTATTCATAATATAAAGTAGAAATAATGGTTCTTTTAAAAATAAATGTCTATAAAAGCGATATATTTAAAATAGCCTAATTATAATTATTCTCTTCGTCAAATAGGTACTATAAAACAAATATAAATAAGATGTTATCAAAAATCATCACATTACAGCGGAAATATTTGGTTACTAAAATTCAAGAATGGGCCTTGGTATCAAACAGAATTTATTTAAAGTAAAGTATGTTGAAAATAAAGAAAAACCGTCTCTTTTGTGTGCTCGTTAAGGCACATTGTGCTATTTTTAATTTTTATTCAATTTTTGCTGAGGGTCGCCCCCAATTACCTACAACAGAGCAGACGACAAAAAAAGAATAATTTTAAATTAAATAAATCATCCTCATCGAAAAACCTTGTCAGAAATTAAATTCGTTTCTTTTGTAACGAGTCTTCATGCTGTGCTGAATGGGCTTCCCAATAAGTATATTTTTAAGCAGCCTTGAAGGTTCCACGCACAAAGAAATTGAGCAGACGATGTCGTGTCAGGAGTGCCCAAATATCAGAATTTTATTTGTCTACTGTCGAATGAATAATCTGTGGAGTAGACATAAAAAATAAAAACTGCAAAAATTTTTAAGATAATGCATCTCGGAAATGCCTTCGTTGATTTTAGTAAAAAGGAAAAACGTAAAAGCTCAACTCTTGTAGGAATCGGAGGCGGAGAGCGATCTTCAATAAAAAATATTTTTTAATATTATACTTGGTGCAGAAGAATGCAATACAAAATTAATTAATCGAATATTAACCACTAATATCTCTTCATTTACAAAAATATAGAAAACTGTGGTTGTGAGTTTTGATTTGCTCTGTATACAAGTAAAACTATTTTGAGGTAAATTCTATAGAAAGTAAAACTAAACCATAGTAGAATTAATGGAGCTAAAAGTTATCTACTATTTATTTTCTTAAAAGAGATACAGAGTGCTCAATTTATTGCGATTAAGATACCAAAATGCTCATACTTCTGAACCACTCTGTATAATACTAGTAAACCCTATATTGGCGAATTCGGAAAAATAATCCGAATTCAAATTTGAAATAAAAAATATATCTATTTAAAGAAACATACGTTTGATATGGCGGCGATTTATAGAGCACACTATATGATATATTTTAAATGAAGGAAATATATTGGAATAGTACATATTTAAACACACACTAAGTTCTACCTAGAACTGTATATTAACGTCACAGTTACAAGCATTTAATTTTTTAAAGTTTAAGAAAAATCTTGTCATTGTCCTCATAATTTCGAGATGTGTTCTTAAAATGTTGAGGGAAAATCTATAAAATTTCAAAGTTTCTTACTTACATATGTGTAATTAAACAACATAGAATTAACTAACGATAACTGTTTACAGCAGGTAGTTATTTCTTAATATTGAGAATTCTGGTTTAAGATTATTTTCTTAAAAATTTGATTAAGTATCCACTATTTGAGTTTTTTCTTAAAAGTAATGGAACCTTTTCAAAAATAACATCTTTTAAACCTTGTAGCTAATACGCCTTCTAAAATATTTATAATAAAACCACATCGTACTTATTCGATTCAGAACTGATTTAGATTTTTTAATAGGTACCTATTCAAAATAAAAATATTATGGTTTACACCTTAGGTTTATTGTCTGTATACATCTCCGTAATCTATTTACAATCCGTTATTTTTACAATCCGTTAACAACTCTAACTTCAGTCATATATACTAAATTAAATAAACATGTATCTAAATATTTATTACATTGTATAGTAAGCACATAACGCTTTCAGTAGTTATTTTTAAATACTTAATCACAAATATGTTTAACTACCTTTTTATGACTTTAAGAAATAACTACTATTGTTTAGTTCTGCGTTTGAATGAAATAAAACATAGTAAACAAAATTTGGACTGTATTAGAAGTGGGAAGGAAGGAAATTTTGCTGACTATTTGCTAGACTTTGGAGAAATATGTATTGGTTTTACTCATTATTATTATTCTTGATTAGATAAAGAAAGAAATGGTGGATACTCGTACGTTTTACGACGTTTGGGTAAAAAACACATCAACTTCCAAAATAATTTACTCCTAAACGGCCGTATTGACATGGTAAATTATTATTTATATTCCTCAACCTCATATCTCTGCAGCGATGAGTTTATGCGCTGTAACTTTAACTGTTTCTAATGACTTTATTATTACCGTTTTATATATATTTTTTTTTAATACGGGCATGATCTATTTGGTCATTTAAACTGATACAACACTGAGAAAATTTCAAATAGGCGCTTTAAGTTTATTAAATGGAGCACACAGTTTAAAATTATTTTCACTGTCCTTGTCGAGTTTCTTTGTTCCAAAAATACACAATTCCACAAAATATGGAGGCCTGTAGATTCCCTGTATGTTGAAAACACAAATATTTTTCAATATAGAGAGTAATAAATGCCGTGGTACTCTAGGTTTTAACAAATATATCACTTGTACCAAATATCAACACACTGTACCGGGTCCTCGTTTTTCGAGAAGCCAAAGTAGTAGATATCAAAATTATGTTAAAAGAGCTAAGCGAGAGATAGATATATTATTATTATTTTTTCGAAATATCTGCCGCATTTCAGCATGCCGGTATATAATTCCAGTTATGCCGGTTCAGTTCAGAAAGCAGTGTATCTCTTACTACATAAAAAGTGAGTATTGTTAGTACCACAAACTTCACAGTATGTCCTGGATGAAGTCTTCTCCTATTTCAAGATAATATTGATCTCGGTTGGAGACGAGAACTCGATAACAAAGTAACCAAGTCGATAGTCGTCGAGGAGGGCTACACCATGCTTCGCGGCTCCAATATGCCTGAGGGTGAACCCAATATCTTCCGGACTCCATATTTTCCTGAATATATGGAAGCACTGGTGTTTCATCTATCTCGTACGAGTGCCGTATTATTATTATTATTATTTATTTGTTATAGTTTATTGTTATTATTTTGTATATTGCCTTTTAATTTTAATTTGTAGTTACCTCAGAATAAAATGAAAAATAGGATACTTGCTTGGCGGTTCATATCTCCGATCAAAGAACCCCGTTCACATATAAAAAAACTAGTAGGTACTATTATTATTATTCGTGTTTCTTGTTTTTGCGCATTATGCACTTCTCAGTTCATTGCTGGTATATATTTCTTGTAAACGGGTTAATACCAAGTCTAACAAGAAATAATTTTTGGTTTAGAAACGATCTTACTATAATGCATGAAGAGTAGCTGCTTTTTGTGACTGGGACTGGGTATACTTTCATTGAGGCTAAGCTGAGTGAGGATTGATAAATAAATGTGAAGTGACACCAGTCACCGATATAGTGAATGGAATGATATGAACTTATTTCTGTTTCCATATTCTTTGAACTACTATTTCTATTTGTTGATTTTTTTCTTTAATTTTTGTATATATCTTGGCTATGTTTTGGTCAGATGGTATGGCCACACGATGAACTAGGTGTTATGCTTTCATTTTGTCTGGTCTATTATGGGATACCATTGTATCATTTCGTATGGTTAGGTCCCAGTATAATTTATAACATTTCTTTTTTATTATAGTTGATGGTGAATATCGGCAGTATGCTAGAGGTTCCGATTGCAGATTATTTCGCAGGGCTATTGTCTGCACAGTAAAAAAATCCGACTGATTTTAACACTAAATCCACTCATCAGTGTGTATATAGTCCACACTTGGCAGTGTTAGATATTATTGGTGTATTATTACATTACATTAAAAGTGATTTAAAACAGTAGATTTTACAAGGTAATGTGTAATAGTTAATTATTCACTGTGAAATTATTGCGTTTTTATGGCGGATTGTTTCATTTTTAACACAGGGTTTTGTAAATTTTACTACAATTTATGAGTACTTCTACAAACTTGGCGGGTGATATCGTTCGTGTAATATGAGTTCTAAAGGTTTAGTTATTATACTACCCAGTTCGTGTTAAAAATAACACTGCAGCAAATTACGATTACCATTTAGTAATTTTATCATTTGTCTTTTTTTAGTGTGTGGTGAATAATTTTTGCCACTGTATTATATTTATTGCTACTGCACACCTGGTAGTGGTTTACTTCCGGATGTTATATTTTCTATAGTTTCAGTAAATTGGTAGCATTTCCTGCACCTATCGCTCGAAATTTAAATATCCTATAAAACATATTTTTTATAGTTATTTGTCACTATAACTTCCTCTTGTGTTACAAGTATAAACCCCTCATAGTTAGCATATATATGTAAGAAGTTATATGAACGTTATGAAAGTTATTTGTCTATTTGTTCTTGGTTTACACTATTATAATATACACAGTAAAAAAATCCGACTGATTTTAACACGGAATCCACACTCATGAGTGTGTATATAGTCCACACTTGGCAGTGTTAGACATTATCGGTGTATTATTACATTACATTAAAAGTAATTTAACACAGTAGATTTTACAAGGTAATGTCTAATAGTTAATTATTCCCGTGTAATTATTCCTTTTTTATGGCGGATTGATTCATTTTTAACACAGGGTTTTGTAAATTTTACTACAATTTATGAGTACTTCTACAAACTTGGCGGGTATATCGTTCGTGTAATATGAGTTCTAAAGGTTTGTAATTATACTACCCAGTTAGTGTTAAAAATAACACTGCAGCAAATTACGATTACCATTTAGTAATTTTACCATTTGTCTTTTTTTACTGTGTATGCCGTGTAATGCTTAACGACCATATGTACATTTTGCTTTTGTACAGCATTATTTTGTAAGTTATTTTACTTCTTACATTGATATATTTAAGGGTGTGAAACCGTTATCAATTTCTACTATTGCCCTATGTAATGGATGGTCTTTGTCTTGAAAGTATGTTTTTAATCAATTTATCTGTTAAGAGTATTATTATTGCATGCCTATCATTCCCTTCCCCGTTCTTTTCTACTTATATTTATTGTAAAAATATGGGGAGCGAAATATTATAGGACCAATCGAAATATTTTTCCGCTGTCATCTTAATGTGCCTCTCCATATGCATACTAGTTTGAGTTTTAAGAATGCCTTTCGAATAATAAAAATTAAGTTAGTTCCTCGAAAACAGAATAAATCTATTTTACAAAATAGAATATAACTAACGACATTATTTAGATAAGGCGAAATTATTAATAATTAATTAGTCATAATGTGAAAGAACAATATTAATGTTAAACTGTATCAGCAGACTTAAACAATTACAGTATAAATAAAACGTAAGGTCACGTAAATAATAAAAGGAAAAAGTGACGAAATTGCGGTTCAACGACTCCTTGCAACAAACATTCGACTAAAAAGCGATAACAAGGTTATTGGCGTCATCTCCAAATGCAGTGATAAGAGGTAAATTAAACATTGCAGTGATAGCGGTGCAATATTTTTATTGCATGTACAGAGTGGCTTCACATAAACATGCACATGTATGTACAGGGTAATGTATATCTTGTCTGATGTGCAGATCTACATACTTTACTTGTAAAATAAAAAGGGAGGGAAATAATAATATTCTAAATAAATATTGCAAGTTCACTTTTGGGCATATTCTTAAAGCGTACTCCAAAAATTTACTGGACAAAATGTAATTAAAGCAATTATTTAATAACTTAACCAAAGTTCTTCAGTTTGACACAAATTAAATATTTTAATACTGTAATTATATTTGGAAGTGCCTCTAAATAGAAAGTTATAATTAAATAAACAAATAAATCTTAGCAAATTCATTAACTAGATTGTTCATTCTCGTTATCCAAACTTCTCCAGCAAATACTTACTGGGTATCTGGGTAGTTAGTCTTCGCTAGAAGTTACGATGAATTAGTTGACGTTTTTCAGTCGAATTTAATTTGTAGGTACAAATCACTATAGTATTTTTGATTGACTATTTTCAACGTAAAAGTACTACTAAAACTTCATCTAGCAAAATTCTCATTTTTGTTTAATATAGGATATTTCACCTTCACAGAAATTTCTACAAAGGTTTTTCTTGCTTTTACAATTGCGGTATCTGTCGCGGTTTAGGCAGGATGGCAGGATGGCAATATAGCCCTAAAAATATTTTCATAACTTTCAATAACTGAAAATCTATTGTCTACGTAGTAAATACAGTTTTTGTGCAGAAAATAATCAAAGGATTTTGATTCACCTCCAAAAATGGATTATTTTCGATGACTGGTTTGAAAAGTTCCCTTTTAGGTTAATTTTTCCACCGTAACTGTTTGGAAAATTAATCGACCATATGAAAATGTGAAGCCTCTTACCAATAAATAAAAATGTTCATCGCCCTTTTCAACATTAATGAAATGCATTTGAAAGGATAGTATCTGAATTGTAGTAAGTATATTTAATTAAACTGTCATTTAAATAGAACTTACAGCTGTAAAAAATTAAAGAAACATTGTTAAGAATGTTAGGCCCGACTTGGTTTGATTGATTTGTTTTAACCTTAGTTAAAGTAGTAGTAACTCCACACCCAGTTTATTCTAGTAGGTACACCCTGTATTATATTTAAAATATGATAGATCAAATATTCTGAGAGTTCTGTAAGGAACTGTAACAGACAAAATTTAAGTTTCAATTAAAATAACAATTAAGATGATATTCTTAATCCGACTAAAGTGCAAATGCAGATATTTCAAACCATGCCTCCTTCTCAAATTTTTTTTTATAGGATGAATCGACACTACGGTATTTATATAGCCGCATCAGAAGTGAGGTATTTTTTTTAAATAAATTTTTGCAAGCAAGGTCTGCCTTTAGAGATAAGGAATATATGTCTAAAAGAATATGCCATAACCAAACTTTGTAGTGTCCAAGAATCTGCTAATATTTTTCTAATTTATAACTCTTATAGTAGGTTGTTAAATTAAAACTAAAAATTAAATAATATACAGGTCGCTCCTCTTGGGAAGATATATCTTTGTTATATAATGTTTCTTTGAAACACACTGTATTTTTAAAATCTACTAAAAATAATCTACACTTGCCTAGTATTTGTTTAAATCTTGTACTTGTAAAAAATTGCACTTAGAGATCGTGCCCGTAAGTTTGACACGCTCTGTGTATTGCTTTACTCAAGTTTATAATTTTTACTTGCAGACAACTTTTCAAATTTCGCAGAAACGTTTATGTTTAAGGACAATTTATTTATACCACAGAAGAAATAGTGCCATCTTCCTGAATGAATAAAAAAGATGCAGCTGATAAACATCGATATTTCTAAAAAATGTTTGTAGAATAGACGAAGGAAAGGGCTTAAACGCCTCATACACGTTGAGGCCTGCCACTGCCTTGGTGAGGTGCCTATGTATCTTTTGAAACGGTTTCAAGTAGTAGACAATACACATAAGCTGAGACGGTCCCAAGTTTGCGATAAAGACTTTAGTCTACATTCAACATTCATCATGGCTTGCTCCTATCCCCATTCTAAGGAAGAAATGGTTACGATTGCGATTGCAGTTGATTTAGCAATTTTTGATGACCACCAATAAAAACAAAAAACCAAGAAAGAAGTGGTCAAAATAATCGTGGCTCTTATAAAGAAGGACTTTTTGGCACATGAATTTGATACGCGAACTGCAACAAAATTACAAAGGCGGCTTCCTACACTATTTGGGAATAGACAAACACTTACCTTTGTCTTTTCCTCTATAATCACTCAATGCATTAGAAAACTAAACTCATGTTGCCGGAAGTCGAAGACCGTCATCCCTTTTGTTTAGACAATTGGGACGCTTCTCGATCTCAATGGCTTCACGGATGACTCTGGATTTAAGGTTGGAAATGGGGGCTATGGTCTTGGCTTTGTACAACTAGTCACTAGAAAACTAAGTAAGCCGCATGGGTCTTGCAACCGCCGATGTTGGTCTCAATTCTCAATGATACCGTCTCAGCGATGCATGACACTAGCTGATACAACACCATTCACATTGAGATATGTCTCTGAGAGCTTGTATCGCTGCATGCGGCGAGATAGATCTCATCGTGAATGAGGCATTTTAGACATATTTAAAGAACTCCCTTCAAAGTGAAGATAGGTAGAAACTGAGAAATCCGAAATATCTATATCAATGAATGTGGTTATTTCACACGGTATTATTACTATTTCTTTAGCTTGGCTGTATACTGTTTGGCACACATATTGGCCAAAATGTACTCTGAATACTTTGCTAGAGTATACATACATTTGAAAATACACTGGATCTACACTGGGTGTAATTACCAAATTTATAACTTATGGGACTCAACAAATGGCGACATTCGTCAGTTCCTTCATATTTACATCTCCCCGTAATAAAATTAACTAGTCAACTTCATTTTGACATTTAATATATCATATTTATATTATTAATTATCTATATACAGCACTTAAGAAATAATTATGTGGCACTTTGAGTCATAATAATTCACTTCCTGCTTAGTGAGACGTTTCGCCTCCTTAAGTAATTCCTATCTGATTATTACGATGTGACAATTGGACATTTAAAGCGTACCTATATAATACGTACGCTGCTTCGACAGCTGCAATTATACCGAGTGACATAATATACCCCTGCATTAATTAAATGTAGTTTTACTGGGATATAAAACCAGCTATCCATGTTTATCAGGCTATAAATTTAACTCGAGTTTTTCAAGTCAAATAATTTCATTTTATGTGCGGAGTTTTGTGTTTCTTTGTCTGTACCAGTCTTAGTCCGATGATTAGTAAATGAACTTAATTTATTTACTACCTACCATGGAGGTGTTTATGAGTGAATACAGGGTGTCCGATTTGACTGTTCTAATATGATAAATTATTGTCTTTTCACGCGTATGAAACGCCATGGTTCTTTTCGTTCGTAGTTAATATAAATTAAAACTAACCTTCACTAAATTGAATTAATACTAACCTAACTATAGCTGCTAACGACAACAAGACTTAAGGTATGTGGCCCAAAAACTCACCCCTTGAATGTACCAAATTAAGAAACACACTGAAAATAAACTATTAAAGTATGTTTTTGTTCAATGAAATTATAATATGAATGTTTTTGAATATTTTCTATTTCAGTTATTCAGCTCCACAAACAACATAATAATTAGTAAGTAGGTTTCAATATTTTTGTTAAAATACTTACATTTAATATAATTTTCTCAGGATATCCTTCCTTACAGTTTTATAAATCCAATGAGGAAGTTTCGACGTTAAGATACCTTCGCCTTCAATGTAGTTTTCATAGTATATAACAACCACGAGTACCAAATAACAGAAAATACGATCTTATAAAATGAAAAAATGTAGCCATACTTGACACTAGCATTCAAAACTTTCATGCACACGAAAAGTTTCAAAGTTACAAAAGTCATAATGAGATATACATTGAATTACAAACAAAAGATTTTGGTATAATATTCTACTCAAGCTCAGTATGAAATTTTTGTTTTTGTTTTACTTTTTCCGCAGGTTTAAATGCTTCTGAACTAGCTTTTTTGGTATTTCTTGTAATAGCTATTTAATAAAAACAAGTCCATAGTTTCACTCACAAAATAAATACTATGTTGAATACGAAGTTAATTCCCATACATCTATTAATTTTTCTTAAGTTCCCGGTTATGCTTTACCTAAGTATATGATATAATCCCACTAAAGTGAATTTGGATCATAAATCTATGAAAAACCCGTCTAGTCCATGTCGATTTCAAAAAAACTTTATTTTCTGTTGAAAGCAAAAATTAACTTACAGACTTTGGCGAAACTTTCAATATGCTAAGATGTCACGGGTGCATAAACTTTTCTATTAAAATATTGATCATGAATGAGAAATGTCATTTAAAATATAAATGCTGAGGAAACTGATATTCCCAAAATCTTTATGGGAACGTTAAAGTTTTAAATATTTATAACGTACAATAGTCCTCAACACCGCAGAAAATTTGTTTATAGCAGATATATATAATGTTTAAGTGACTAGTTAAAATGACGGTATAATTTGGTTATGACCACAAACCTCTTTGGGGTCAACCCCAGCCTGAGAAATATTGCACCTAGACAGTGGTCCTATTTTCAATATCTTCTATAAAGTATCAAGGTATGCTGTGACTAGAGATAAATAGGCATAACTTTCTGGAGCTTCCTATGATTTTTTAAAAACAATTGATAGGACAAAGCTAGTTTTTTGCAGCTTTTCATCCTTTTTTGAAACAGTATATTATTTGGTATAAGGTATAGCTATTTTTGTGGCAAATTTTAATAATAACATATAAATAGCCGTGCAAGAAAACAAATAGCCAAAAACTGAAAAAGGCATCCAGAGTAATCTTCTATTTTCTTTAAAAAAAAAGTTATTGTGGTTCGCGAAAACGTGAAATACATCTAATAATAACCAAAATACCTCAAAAAGGCATTCAAATGCGGCACCCTAACTATATAAGGTAGATTGATAGGTACAAGAACAAGTCAAATTGTATTTATATATTTTTTTCTATATTGTGTTGTAAAATTCAATAATAATATATACATTGATATTCTTGCTTTGATATTTTGATATTGAATGAGACCATAATAAATTAAAGAGTCAACACTTAAAAATTCACATGATATGGTTGAATTCTCATATTCCATATAAAAAAGGGGTAAAGGGACCGAGGCTAACCCTCGATCTTATAGTTGTGCAAACTTAATCATATCACGACTGTAAATTGTGTGATTGATAAGCTAGAACAAATATAAATAAGTACCTCGAAAGAGTGAGTACACGAGTATTTTGAAGGACGAAAATTTAGATATACATATTGGTATGCCACTGTGTGACCATTTATATTAAATTCTTGATTTAATTTTTTTGCGGTTATACACTTTTCACTCATCTCGCGACGCAATTGAGATTCATATACATTTGGTAAAGCTGAAGGTATTTGGAACTTTCTTCTGCATTAGAAATTCCACATCATGAAATTGTACCAACAAGAAATAATCATTCATTCAATGTTTTGTACTATTTGCTTTGTTTTTAAAAGTATTACTAGAAAACTGTAACTTACACATTTTAATATCTTCAGTACATTATTTAGCTGCTCGTAAACACTTGGTTACTTCTCAACTTTAACAAAAGCAACAAATTTAATAGCCTAATAGCCTAAAAATGTTGTTTGGCTATAAGAGTTTACGTCAATGGATTATAAATTTAAATTCACCTGAGCAATATTTTCATTCAGAGTTAACATATCTCTAGGCTAATGTGAACATTATTGCGCATTATCGGGGTCTTGCAAATCTTTTATCATACATACATAGGAATGATCCACTTATCTGTACTAGGTGGGTATTTCGAAACAGCGAAAACAACGGATCTCGTGAAATAAACGTCAAACTTTTAGGCAGACCTGCTTTCATCGTGAATCCATAAAAAAGAGATAGCGTATTTACCATTCAAGCCATAGTCATGCAATTCTTTCTGAATTTATTCAGACGTATTACGGTAGGTCAGTGACCCTCTCAACAGTCAACCAAATCGATACTAGGCCATGGGACGCCGCAAGTATCGCCCAAAACTGAGAAGGCGAACACCCGACGCCTCACTTTTTATCTAATCTACAGGCAATTTATTAATTTCATTAATTATCGTAGCCTATTTTTGCGAAACATTGTAAATTCCGTCCCCGAGTGTTTGTTTTGTCTGGAGATAAAAAGTGCATTGTGAAAAATTCATGTTTGTGACACACATTTTTACAAAACAAATTTCAGATTAACAATACAAATAAAAAACATGTATTAAAGTATTATGTACGATTTCAACATCTTTATAAATAGATCCCAGTTAAAAGTTAATGCCCTTCCAACCTCTTTTCTTATTTAGTAGCTCTAGTCGTTTGTCGATGTTTGTCGCCTCGTCATATCGAAAGCAAGACTTCGAGTAGACTAGACGGTTTTTTCGTTTGTCGGTATTACGTGGGGGAAAGTCTGAGAAAATAAAATACAGATTACAAAGCAGCCCTGACATGAACCCAAAATAATATTACTAGCATTCATACTATTGGAGTTGTTCGAATCATGACCCAACTCTATTATATCAAGCCATTTACTAGTTTAGACTTTTGATTTTTCAGTAAATAAATATCATTATTTACGACGCATAAATAATAATTGTTTACAAAGTTTTGTTGGTATATACAGGATGTTTCAGAATAATAGTAAAACATGTAAGTACGTGACAGCACAGAGAGGGAATAAATTTAGAACGCTATATACCTACAGTTGATAGTGTTGGCCCATGTAATTTAGCTTGTTCAGTTTTTTTTTCAAATCGTTTACATATAACATTAGATAACTCAACGAAAATTAATAAAGGAGTCTAACACCTAGCCACTGACTCCAGGGGAATAGCTGAGTGGGAAGTTGGCAATTCCATGAGGAAGCTTTTCTCAAAACCATCTGTGCGTGGTGAAGAGCCACATCCTACTCGAGGTGGCCCTGCATACGACTGAACACGGCGGATCTACACGAGGAAGGTCAATAAATTCCCCCGGCACCAGAATGATAGCCGCTCCTAACAAAGCCTCTGGAATACTGGGCAACCTTCCAGAGTATGCTTGCCTTGCCACAGTAATGCGGGGCTCTGCTGTGGTGGACTTGAATCCCTTGCTACTGGTGGGACTTTTATGGAAAACCAAGCAGTAAAAAAACCAACCTAACGAGGGAGGTCAGACGCTCGATCCCCAGGCAATGAAGGAATTCATGGAGATTGGGATCAATCCAACTCCTAATAAAAGCCCGATCCCATGGGACCAGGAGAGGAGGCTGTTAAAGTCTCCGACACCTGAGACTGACGAAGAAGGCAATATTAGCCATATAATGGTCACTGCCGTTTAAAATATCATCTGTACAAATTCGGCCTAGCAGAAGATGATGAAACCGGGATGATTTTCCCGGGAAAAATATTTCCCGGAAACTTCTTTAAATCTTCCCGGGAACATTTCCTGGAAATTTTCCCTGAACAGGATTCTTCCCATCCCGGAAAGTTCCCATTTTGGAAACTTTCTAATGTGGAAACTTATCAGTGGCCCATCTCTACAGATTATCGAGGATGAAAGTTTTCGTTGGCTCATCCTGTATGTTTATGATGTTCATATATTGCAGTTTAAGTCTTGCAATTATAAATTATTTCTTTCTAACTATGAAATGTTTGCCGAAAGATTGGGCCCGTGAATAGATGTACCTAAATAAAATTTTCTGTAGATAGGTATAGTAATCACAAACGATATTCTCATTTATCCATTAGAGATTCACAGCCCCATTGTTTAACAAATACTTCATTAGAATGAACTAATTTGTAAAACTAGCCTGCAACAAGTGGATATTACATAATATAGGTATGTGAACGCATTGAAGGACTGATTCTGAACCAACCATGGCAACAACCAATGATTGGCTTTTCATGATGTCTCAGGCTGCTTCGTTATGGATTCCAATTAGTTAAAAGGTCTTTATCAAACCAGAGATTATAAATACAAATCAAACTAACATACAGGGTGCTTCAAATTCGATGCAATACATCGGGATCTCGGAAACGGTAAGAGATACGAAGTCGGTTAAATGGAGGCAAAGGCAAAGTTGCATATTCAGGGGGGCAACATAATGGTGAAAAGAGATCAAGGCTAACTTGATTAGTTTTCGAAATATTTTGAAAAAACCGAAAATTTCGATTTTCGTTTTTGTTTTTTTGCGGGCCTATTTGATGAGGTATTCAAAAATAAAGAGCACTTTTCTATAGCAAGCTTTTGCTCTTTTTCGAATGGTGTTAGTGAATTTTCCGAAAAATGTTTTGTTTCCCGGAAACCAACATCAACTTCATTTTTTTAAATACGGTCCTGGAATTTTTTTTCAATTTTTTGGAAGAATTTTTGAAACTTGATAGAATGCCACCATAAAAGGAATCAGATTTAAACGTTTTGTCTAGGGAAAAACCAACATTAATAATTTCCCGTGGTCCTCTTATAGATTTAGTTTTATCTAGGCAAACGTTTCTATGACAAACACATTTCAATGTTGTGGCAAGCACTATCGGTACTTAAAAATGGCTTTCAGCAATCTAGAATTTTTTAATTTTATTTAAATTTCCTCATAATTCAGAAATTGTGCGCAACTACTTAAATGAAACATTTCCAAACAGATGGATTGGAAATCATGGTGCTATAGAATGGCCAGCAAGAGCTCCTGATTTATCCCCATTAGATTATTTCTTATGAGGACAAACTACAAATATTTTATATAAGAATCAATATAATAACATTGAGGATTTGAGAAATGCCACTATTCGTGTTCTGAATGCAATACCTGCAAGGAAAATTGAAAGATCTATTCAAAACTTAAATAGACGAATACGCCTCTGCATGAATAATGATGGAGGATTATTTCAACATCTGCTTTAGGGTTTTTATAGTTTTAACATATTTTGGTGTTTTATTCATTGTTTATTCAATTACATCAAAGTTCATAGTTGTTAATTCGTTGTTTTATTATTAGCTTTTGTTTATTTATCGTAAATAAAAATGAAATCTCAAAAATATTATTCAATATCTAGAATTAACAAAAGTCGAAACAAAAATACCAATGATGGATTTTTCTTAGACAAAATGTTTAAATCTGGTTCCTTTTATGGTGGCATTCTATCAAGTTACAAAAATGATTTCAAAAAATTGAAAAAAATTCCAGGTCCGTATTTAAAAAAATTAAGTTGATGTTGGTTTCCGGGAAACGAAACGTTTTGCGGAAAATTCGCTAACACCATTCGAATAAGGGCGAAAAGTGCTATTTATTTTTGAATACCTCATCAAATAGGCCCGCAAAAAAACAAAAACGAAAATCGAAATTTTCGGTTTTTTCAAAATATTTCGAAAACTAATCAAGTTAGCCTTGATCTCTTTTCACCATTATGTTGCCCCCCTGAATACGCAACTTTGCCTCCATTTAACCGACTTCGTATCTCTTACCGTTTCCGAGATCCCCATGTATTGCATCGAATTTGAAGCACCCTGTATTTTGCTGTATTTATGTATTTGTAAACTTGTCACACATGATGGAGTTTACAATGATAAAGCGTAAAGTTATTAACAAATCTAGGTTTTGCTCAAGGAATCACTAAATTACGAGGATCGATTCAGTTTCGTAAGTGCAATGTTGGCATTATTAGTTCTTCTAATCAAGATTTAGTCACAAACTAAATTGATTTCTAACTACTAAATTAAAATTTAAGTAAAAATGTGTTACACAGAAATAAAGAAATGCTTTCTAAATCGTTTATTTATTTCTGAAAGATGTAAATTATATTGTTTAACTATAAATATTATAAGAACTATAGCAGTCTTGTATTAAATAAGTTGTGCAAAATCAACCGCTTTTAATTGTAATCACTAATTTTTCCCCTCATATAATTCCTCAAATTTACCGTGTAAGGCTGGAGGAGGCAGAAATACGGGAAACCGGTCTACCAATGTATCAATAAGTCTTTACATGTCTTTACACTTCACTAAAGAAGTTCTTCAGTGAAGAAGTCATGTAGCACTTCATTTGCGTAATGGGTTATGGGTTACTTTTCGACATAAAAATAAAACCACTGTCACTGGCACTGTCACTTTTATGTAATTACGTACGAATCTGATGGATTCATGCTAGAAAGTCAACAATAAATATTAATTTTATTATCCATAAAAATTAAATTTTCTGTAGAACTCTATCAAATTACAAAACTGAAGGTCTTTTCACATAAAGTTTATTATCATTGATTTTATGCAAGAACCGGCTATCTAAGACCTCAGGGTATTGTTTATTAAGATCATATAAACATTTAATGCATAAATCAAATAACGACTTAACTGCATATCATATGACGAATTATTTCAATTGAAAAATTATTTAAATTATCAAAGCAAACTAGTAGGTATAAATAAATTTAATGAGAATGGCTATTGGCGTAATATGTAAACTTTTAGATGAAATGACGTTGTGATTGTAAATTTTCAAGGTAAGCATTTTTATTTAAGCTTTTATTAGAATGTTGAATTTAATGTCACTGGCGTGCATTTAACAAATTTATGCACTAGCGAAAACAGCAACAAATGCTAATTAAGGAAGCAAATGCTAGATAATGTATTTACCGTCATGGCGGTAACTAAAAAATGCAAGAAAAATGCCACGAGATAATTAGGTACTGGGAAACACGATGAAAAAATTTGTTTTAAATTCGATATTAATGTTTAAAATGCTGCAAAGTTTCCATTAGGAGCTCAGAGTTTAGTCATTAGGATTAAAATTTTAAATGCCTACGTTAGAATTTAATGTTAATGATATCAAGTTTATGCCATACGATTTCTCAATACTTTCAAACTGGTTTGTTATAAATAAATTAAATGCCGCATAAATAAGTTTAGTTAATTTTCTTTTTTAATGAAAATCGTACAAACATAAACCTCGATTATGAAATTTCTAGGCCAATACCGTTACTCGTGTTATTGAGGTCTAACAAAATTACACGTTTTTGTAATAACTACTTGAACTATAATAACTGCAACAAAGTCAGTTTAAATGAAAGAGACGAAATAATTTCTTAAATATTAATATATTTTTTGTAGTATACTTTCAAAATTAGGTATATATTGTCTTATTTAACTGTTTATATTTTACTTTATATAGGAATTAAGCCAAAAAGTCTACTAAGAGATAAATTATTAATGAAATTATCAAATATTATGGTTCAATAAAGTTTTAATTTTCCTTGTTACCTATAATCCTAGGTACGCAAAGTAATAACCTTATTATTTTTAAGATATGTCAAAAACAACTACTTTGCGTGCAATATGCACCCCCCATCATTGATTTACAATAGGTATAATTAATTATAATTACAGGAAAAGCGAAATTTTATTAAAAAACATCTAACTTATCTACACACTGACAATTTTTACATGGAAAGTATTTGTTTATTTAAAATCAGTTAAGCTGTCATATATTTCTTGTAATTATAAGCAAATCTTAGATGTTAAACCTCCTGCCACACATGTGCTTGAAGACGCTGAAAGCAGACATACGTATTGTACATTAGGCTCAGAAGGATTCTAACAAATTCAGTTTTGTTGGTAAAAAATAAAATTTCTTTATTTAAATTTAATACAAAAGGTATGTGACCAAAAATATTTTTTTAATGTAATGTAGATGCTTGTTTAATATTTTATTGTTTAAAATATGTACTAATTAAAAAGAAAAATGTATCAAAGGCAATATGTTGAGGTTATGTCAAGATATGTCGTTGTAATTCAATCTTGAGGGGTGCGTATAGTACGCAAAGCAGTTGTTTTCGACATATCTTCAAAATAATAAGGTTATTCCTTTGCGTACCTATAGGTTATAGGTAACGAGAAAAATTAAAACTTTATTAAAGCATAATATTTGATAATTTCATTCATAATTTATCTCTTAGTTAACTTTTTGGCTTAATTCCTATATAAAGAAAGATAAGTATGAGCAATTAAAATAATTTTCAAAACTGCAAAAAACCGTTTTTCATATGGGCTTATTTCATCATGATACTGTACTAAAATAATTTTTTATTTTCGTTGCTTATTACCTTACCCTTTATAGGTAACTGATTTTTCTTAAAAATCTGAAAAATGCGCATCCCCAATTATACATGATGTTTTAGTTAAGACGTGTAAATTTTTATCGACTAGAAAATTTTGTTTTAAATTCCATAGAAGCCATCATAGTATTCTTACTTCTTTGTATTATAATTTTAGAATTATTAAAATTCTAGCTGGTTGAGTATCAGCTACATATAAACTCTATAGAGGGTGCTATTTGAACCCAGAACCCAGCTATTTGAGAAGATATAACCCATATACACTTTTAGTTAAATGTGGAAAATGTTTTGGGTACTTCATCATGTAGAATACAGAATGGAGGAATCTCTTACATTATTGATTTATAATTACATAGAAAACAGGTGATATAGTGGACTAGTGAAGATAAACCTAATAAAGAAACAAAAACCGGTAAAAATAAAAGCATTATTACTACTATCTGTGCTAAATATATTCTAAATGACAGTCGCTGTTTTCTTTATATGCAATTTAGAAACAAACATTCATCAGTTTGAGAGTCAGAGTAGAGTTATTATTCTAGTAGTCAGTATTCTTGATGATGAAACAACGGATTATAGGCCATATTTAGGTATTCTCTCCAACTAATCTTATTAAGCTTATACATACTTGATACGTGTAAAAAATTACACGTATAACCATATCATGGGAAGACACTGCAATTATAAATTATTATTATATTAGAAGAACAATAAAATTCGAGGTGATTCATTTTACCAGAGGCAATTATAAAATATAACAAAAAATGCTGCCTTTGTCTTAAGTTTGTCTAATTATCCTCAATTTTTAATTCAACGGCTTTTTTTCTCACGGTTTAATGAATAATTTTCATATATTTTTCTAGTTTAATTGATGGCTGAAATTAAGGAAGTAGGAAACTAGATATAGAACAAATAAGAAAAGAAAAACTCGTTTATTGTAGAAAATTTGGGTGTGGCTAACAGTTTTAGCTCAACATTTTTCAATTTTGTAGTTGCGTTAGTATATAAACCTACCTACACATGATGGTATTAACTTGCTTTATTTTTTTTAGTTGAAATAGGAAGTTACTTTTTACAATTAACTAATGTACTTATTCCTATCAGAATTTAACTTTAGTTTATATATGCAGAAGTCGATGTTGATCAAACAAGTTATGAGCTGGCAGGAAACGGATTATCACGTCCCATATTCGAGACAAGACCCATATTGAACAGACATGGCATAGAAGAACTGAAAAATGGCATGGATCTGTTGAAGGACCATCACAATATCACTAAGCAGGAACGAGTGACATATTTTTTCAGATCTTTTAACAGGATCTCGTGCCTGGAATTGGAGGATCTAATGTGCATACAATAAGTAGGACTCGATGGTATAACAAGCCTAGACATATGTAGATGGTACATAAAATATAGTTTTAAATGGACTAACTACAGATTTCTCGTACATATTCTTCGTCCTAACCCTCACTCTTGCACTGAACCTCGGGAATTATTAGCTTCTTCCCTAAAGGTTCAGGGACATAGCTCCGGTTAGCTCTGGGCTCAAGGCGGGGATTGGATTTTACTGTTAAGCTTACTTATAAAAAATTGGGCACCAGGTAATTTAAATGAGAAAAAAAATATATGAAATTGTGAATGCGTGAAAGTAAGAACAAACAAATTACGTTAAGATAAAAGTATATATTACAAGTTATATTTACAACTCAATTTATGTTAAATTGAAAAAAGACTCTACAGCCTGAAAGCGCTTATCAAAATTTTACAAAACAATTTTACTGGGCTGGGTTCACCAGTCTTCGGCCTACTTATGGATTGATCTCACCTACTAGCCTCTCCTAGATTAATCCGGAACTCCTGAACAGGTCCCCGTCTAGCTAGACTTGCTGTGGTTGCATGGATGGATGTAAGTAAATCCCACGTAGCTAGGTTTCAGGTTTCAGGCTCCAAAGGTGGAAACAGGCACATGTAAAAGATTGTATGATTAGCCCAGTCCCAGAGTTGTACAAAAAAATGATCCAGGAATTGGAATTTTGTAAACAATCAAATCGTAGAGCAACTATGTCTGAAGGACAGTATATAAAAATTGTAATAGAAAAAAAATAACTTATGACCAGTACTATATACTACAATAAAAATTACCAAAATTGCAGTAACAAAATTCGTAACTGTGCTACACAAAAAAACTGGTTAGCATAAAGGTGAAAATTTCTAATTCATACATGAGATTTTAAATGCAAAATTAACAATATCAAGAACAATGAAATAGAATTAAATTGAAAAAAAAATAATGTGAGACGGTCTAGAATACCAGCAAGTAATCAAAAATAAAATTTCTGGATATAATAGATTCTGTAATTAGCAGACAAAATTTATAGTATATCAAAAATAACCATATGGTTATATACAAACGCACTAACCAACCCAGGCTCTTCACACAAAGAACAGACCTTTGCATACAGGGTACAATTTTCTTTAATCATATTCAATTTGTTAAGAAAATGAAATGTACTCACCTTTATGCAAAGTGCAGTTCCAATCTCGTGCATCCACCTCAAATATGTCCTAAGACGTTCCACCTGGAATTGGATGGTTTACGAGAAAAGTAGATTCCTGGGAAGATTAACGTCTCAACAACTCTGCAAAAAAATAAAAAATTCGGCAGAAAATTTACACCACGTGTAAACTAAATTTATTATCACTTATCTCGTGACAACAACAAAAATATACGAAAATATCAATTAATGAGCTTATTACAGATAATACTCTATTATATCAGAACACCGATCACTAACAATAGTGATAATAATTCAAGATTTAAATGAAAGTAAAATTTAAGAACATGTGCTTTCAATAAGCGTAAAATTGTCAACTTGCTTGTACTCTGTTGAAAACCAGACTCCTCGAATTTTTAAAAATGTCTTAATTTCCTGTCTGTTTTGCGTCCCTACCTTTTCATAAAAGTGACCAATCAGAAACACTTTAGAGGTAGACAACACATTACAATGTAGAGAGCATTTTGGGTTGCGGGTATTCAGGGAAAAATTATACGTATTTTTGATATTATTTTTAATCGTCCGGAAATATACTGCTCGTCATATACAAAGGAACAAAATGATTAAAATTTTGTTACACTCTCCACCCCTACACCCTACCTTTGAAAAAAAATTATGTCAGGTTGAATGTTCTCGAATGTTTCTAGGGTTTTCCTCAGCTATAATGTTCCCGAATGTCTTTAGAATGTTCTAGAATGAACTGGACCGGAAGGACCAAAAATGTTATGTCAAAGAATTCAAGCATTCTTTCAAGCTCCTACTTGTAAGTGATGAGGTTTTTTATTATCTCTTATGTTACACCAATACATTTAATTGACACATTTTTTAGTTTTATGTTTTTTTTTTGTGTATTTTAAATTTTTTACTGTGTTTTTCATATTGTTTTTTGTTCTTCTGTGTTCTCTATTTTTCCTTTGGCAACCACCCAAATTGACTATTCCTGTATGATGTACTTTTGTCTAAATGAAAATAAATAAATAAAAATATAATTCTAACCCTAACTAGAATGAAAACTACGAAAAAAGTTACTGCTTCTTTAATCCCCTTTGAACTAATAATGATACATTTATAAACATCGGAATAGGAATAGTAGTTAAAATATTTTATACAGGGTGAGTTTTTTTCGATGTTTAGTGTAGGGATCTGGGAAAGTATAAGAGATACAAAAAAGCTTAAATGAGGAAAGATGTGCAGTTTTATGATCCTTATTAAATGTTACTTTTATTTTTTGAAAAAATATCATGGTTGACTAGATATTTGGAAAAATCCGAATTCGGCCAATTCCTTCAGATGCGTGTAGCTCCGTTGCTATTTATTTTACAAAAAAACTTTAAATTACAAAGTTTCAGGTTTTTGCAGTGTTAATAAGACAGGGTGATCGAATTATTCATGTAAACTTCGGTTTTCAAGTTATAACATAAACTTCAAGTTTTTTAAATGTAAACCATAGTTAGCTATGAGCTAGAAAAAAATGTCTTTTTTTATGCTTTCCAACGATATAATATTTGGTATTGTTATTTTGAAAAATGGTGAACTGCAGCCGTTTTTAACTTTTCAATTGCTCGTTGACGTAGATGGCTGCGAAAACAATCGAAATGTTTACTGACAACGCTTTTAGTTACTGTAGCATTATTTGACAGTTAACTTTTCTCTCTTAAAAGTCGTTTCAATTGCCAAAGACAATGAATTTTTCAAACGAGGAAAAGCGTGATATTATTGAGTGTTATATTCGTTGTGATAAAAACTCCGTTCGAGCTGTACAGCAATACTTCGAACAATATTTCGATCGTCGACAGCCTAGTCTACCTACATTCAGAAGACTGTATGACAATTTGGGACAATATGGTTCTTTCTGTAAACCCAAAAATAGAGAAAATAACATAAATGAAGCTGCAGAAATAAATGTACTAGCTTCTATTACACAAAATCCCTCAATTTCAACACGGCAAATTGCATTAGAGGCAGGTACGTCACAGAGAACTGTCGTAAGAGTACTAAGGAAACATAAATTTCACCCATACAAACTATCAGTATCACAGACGTTGCACCATGGTGACTCTGAAAGGCGCTTAGAGTTTTGTATATGGTTTGCAAATATGTGTAGGGTTGATCAACAATTTAAATATAAAGTACTGTGGACTGATGAAACCCGTTTCACAAATTGTGGAATTTTCAACCGACACAATGAGCACCTTTGGATGCAAGAAAATCCGTATCATGTTGTACAAAGGAGGCCGCAAATTAAGTTTGGATTTAATGTTTGGTGTGGTGTTATTGGATCAAGAATACTCGGACCGTATTTTTACCAAGGCACTTTAACTGGTGCAGTTTACTTGCACTTTCTGCAAAACGAGTTTGAGAATATGTTAGATGAATTAAACCTAGAGGATCGTGCTATGCTTCAATGGTTTCAGCACGATGGTGCACCCCCACATAATCATCTCCCTGTGCGAACTCATTTAAATGAAGTTTTTCCCAATTCATGGATTGGAAGAAATGGACCAGTCGCATGGCCTCCTCGGTGCCCTGATCTTTCAGTTTTAGATTTTTTCTTGTGGGGGACAATAAAACATAACGTTTATCGGACAACCTATGCGACACTAGAGGATCTTATGGAAGCTGTCCAGGAAGCTTTTAACAATATTGATAGGCGTTCTGTGAGAAAAGCCTCAAATTCTGTTTCAAAAAGATGTATCTTGTGCATTAATAATAACGGTGGACTTTTTGAACAATTTCTTTAATATCCTTAAAATAAATAATGGTTTGTTCATAAAATTTTTTGCATCTTTGTTAAGTATTTCAATCACTTATCACAAATGACTTCCATCAGTATAATTTTAAATTCTTTCTGATAATAAATCCGGTTGTTGTTATTATTATTGTTTTATTTAAAATATGCCAGTCGCACACTGCTCCGGTGCTCTGAACCATACAGAGGTGCGCACGCAATGCCGACCAATCGTTCTGATTTTATCCGTTGAATTGCGTATAATTTTCACAGCCATCTACGTCAACGAGCATTTGAAAAGTTAAAAACGGCTGCAGTTCACCATTTTTCAAAATAACAATACCAAATATTATATCGTTGGAAAGCATAAAAAAATACATTTTTTTCTAGCTCATAGCTAACTATGGTTTATATTTAAAAAACTTGAAGTTTATGTTATAACTTGAAAACGAAAGTGTACACGAACAATTTGATCACCCTGTCTTATTAGCATTGCAAAAACCTGAAACTTTGTAATTTAAAGTTTTTTTGTAAAATAAATAGCAACGGAGCTACACGCATCTGATGGAATTGGCCGAATTCGGATTTTTCCAAATATCTAGTCAACCATGACGTTTTTTCAAAAAATAAAAATAACATTTAATAAGGATCATAAAACTGCACATCTTTCCTCATTTAAGCTTTTTTGTATCTCTTATACTTTCCCAGATCCATACACTAAACATCGAAAAAAACTCACCCTGTATATAGGTTAAAATAAAATAACCCCAATTTTCTGGACTTTGATAGAACTAGAGATATCTGGGACCCTTCCCTTTGATACCCTAATAGTAAACAAGGGTAGTAATTTACCTTACAAATGTCATCATTCTGCTTGAAGCGTTAAAACTTTGGCCAATCTATGTAAACAGAGACTGAGGTAAATCCACGAGAAAATGTAGTCGTAACTAACGTTTACCTTTCCTTACAGGTTACTCAACATTGCTTTCTCTGTGTACACATATAAATGTTTATTTACCTGCACAATTCTTCATCTTAGCATCATATACGTTGCAGACACCTATCCCCTAAAGAGAAGAGAGAATACAAATAGCTGGTTGTCTCCGCTGGTGACATCCTAACATGCCTTTTCCTGCAAGCCCGCCAAATGTATTTATTTCCTCTGCATATAGTACAGGGTGAGTCAGTTTATACTAGCAGGACTCTGGCATTCGATAGAACACCTTATTTTAAGTGAAGTTTGTCATATAAACATATGTCGGGAATCGCTTCGTTTTTGAGTTACAGGGTGTCAAAGTTTTGGTTTTTTTTTAGTGTTTTCAACACAGCTCCTATAGTTTTCAAGATAATTTGTTCAAATTTTTACGGTAGATTACCTATGATGGTCCACAAATTTTGACATATGTAAACGATTTGAAAATGTACAGGGTGATATTTTTTCGGGGGTCAGGCCCCCTTTTATCGTCCAGAACTTTTTTGTGGTGCGCCACTGACTGCTCATTTGCCAAAATTTGGATTCCATATTCAATTTAGAAACTTTTTTGTCTCTTGCATTTTTATCGTAGCTGTAACAGTTGTCGAGTAATTTGAAGAAATCTCTGAAAGAATATGTTATTAAAAAAAATATGTTTATGAAAATGTTCACTAAAAACAATTATTGTCAAACGAAAGTTCATTAATCTAAATTGTCAGAGGTTACATACTTACAGTACAACTTTTGCCACTAATTATTTATTTTTTTGTAGCATTTCAAAGACTTTTAATAACTAAGTAAAATAATTAAGAATTAATAATAAACCAAGGTCTACATCCTGGCGACGCACAACGCAGAGTGAATTTTTGTCGTTGAATCCTTAACACATTAGAAAATAATAGAACTTTCTTATCCAATGTATTATGGACTGAGGAATCTTGCTTCACCCAACGTGGGATAGTAAATTTCAAAAGTCAACATATTTGGGTAGAGCAAAATCCACGTGCAATTCGGCCAAGAAAATTTCAAAATGAGTTTAGCTTTAACGTATGGGTAGCAATTTTTGAAAATCGATTATTTGGACTATATTTTTGCCAGAAAGGGTCAGTTCGCAAAACTTCATACAGTTTCTAGAAACCGAACATCCTAATATGTGGGAAGATGTCCCTCTAAATTTAAGACAGCAAGTTCCTGTTGGATTGCTGCCCAGCTCATTTTGAAAAAAATGTAAGAGCTTGGTTAGACGACAATTATCCAGAGAGGTGAATTGGACGTAGAGGTCCAATCGCACGGCCCTCAGGTTCCCCAGATATAACACCAATGGATTTTTTTGTGTGGGGATTTTTTAAAGAAAAAGTGTATGCCACTCCTGTTCAAGATGTTGACGATCTTAGAGGGCGTATAAGGCATGCTTGCGAAGACATAAGAGTTCATCACTTAGTTTCAGCAAGAAAGTCTATTGAAATGCTATGCCGATTATGTATCCAACAAAATGGATCACATTTTGAAAATTTTAATTTGAAAATAAAATTATTTCGGGTTATTTGTAAAGTTATTTGTATTTGCCTTGGTTTATTATTAGTTCTTAATTAATTTACTTAATTATTAAGTCTCTGAAATGATATAAAAAATAAATAATTAGTGGCAAAAGTTGTACTGTAAGTATGTAACCATTAATAATTTAGATTAATGAACTTTCGTTTGACAATAATTATTGTTTTTAGTGAACATTTTCATAAAAATATTTTTTTTAATAACATATTCTTTCAGAGATTTCTTCAAATTACTCGACAACTGTTACAGCTACGATAAAAATGCAAGAGACAAAAAAGTTTCTAAATTGAACATGGAATCCAAATTTTGGCAAATGAGCAGTCAGTGGTGCACTACAAAAAAGTTCTGGACGATAAAAGGGGGCCTGACCCCCGAAAAAATATCACCCTGTACGTTTTCAAATCGTTTACATATGTCAAAATTTGTGGACCATCATAGGTAATCTACCGTAAAAATTTGAACAAATTATCTTGAAAACTATAGGAGCTGTGTGGAAAACAGTAAAAAAAACCCAAAACTTTGACACCTTGTATCTCAAAAACGAAGCGATTCCCGACATATGTTTATATGACAAACTTCACTTAAAATCAGGTGTTCTATCGAATGCCAGAGTCCTGCTAGTATAAACTGACTCACCCTGTATATTTATCAGCAGAATCCCTTTAAACATTCACAAGAAATTTCCTAAGGCTGATTGTCCTAAAATTATTTCTTATTCTAATTATTTCTTTGAGTAGATTTTCTGCTTGCAACAATGTGTGGTTCATTGACGGCTATTTTCTAGAGAATGATATGTATAGATTAGTAAATCTGTTTCTGATTAGATTTGAAGACGAAAACTGTAAAATGTTAGTAAAAAATACATTAGAAGTTGTTAATCTCTCAGGTGTCCGCATACATTTTAATCTTGCAATATAAGCAAATGGAAATAATCCAACTACCTGTTTATTGATAGATACATTTTCCACTGGCGTAAATGTCCATCTCATTAAATATTTATTCATAGTAGTTTAAATTGGTGGACTATACTTATTCTTATTATTGATCCATCGTTAAATATGCAAAGTACTGTTTGTGCAACATGTTTATTATTAATTAAAGAACGGAAAATACTGATATACCTACCTATAAATGATGAGTTCAATATTAACGGTAGTGAAATGAGGAACATTTTACATTAATTATTTGAATGATTGACACAGATATAAAATAAAGTTCATCCAAAAAAGATAACAATTTGTCAAAGATGAACCATGTAAGTACATCTTGAGACATTCAACAGTTGGTGCATGTAGATTAATTAGATAGACTTAGTTAGAAACTTCAAAACTTCAAATATAAAGTTAAATTACGAATACCTAACCAATTACATATATTTATATAAAACGCGAACACAACTAGATTAAAAAAAACAAATAAAAAATGTTTAACTTTCTATTACATTATGTAAGGGATGAATGGGAATAGGTGTTTACAATTAACAATATGTAAGCACAAATTATATTAAACCCATAGTACTATTAGGTACATGTATTTTATATAAAACGTATGTACACTGAAAGAAATTTTCATTAACTGTGAATAGAAATTGCATATCCCCAACAAAATATATTCATTAAATAAGCTCCAAGTATACTGCGCAGTTATTACAACAAAAATTTTGCATCAAAATGGTTTGCTGAATCACTCTACTTGTCATTAAAGAAACTTTTAATATATTTTTTTTATTATTGTAAAACGATACTTTTGATGTCTGTAACCAACGCCTATTTTATACTTATAAGTTTAGAGTTACTTTTCTAATGCATCATTAATACTAAATCCAAAAAAACTTTTTCTTACATTGCCAGATGCAGATTGCAAGATATATCAAGCTCTCAATGTCCCACTCCCTAGCTGCTTAGCATTTTTCCTTTAAATCATTTAAGCATATCCATATAGACTGGTAGAATACATTATTTCATCTCTAAAGATAGAGCAATATGTAATTAATAGGAGCACACTCCAAAAATGACGTAATATAAAAGAGTAAAAACTATTGCATAGATATATAATTCTTCTTTAGATTATCCTGTATATTTGTACATATTTTTAAAATTCAACCGGTCTACATGAATTTGTTTAGATTTAAAAAAAATATATCGTTTAACTGGCACTATGATGATATAGTTTCGTTCTTCACGTAGCACATGTAAAAAGTACTGACGTTGGGCAGACCATTTAGCGGAAACATGTATTGCGACTGGGCATAACATGGCTTTTAAATATATAACTAGATGGCAAGTTAGGATGAACTTGCCATAAACTAACGTGAAATAACTCCAACTAAGTGCGTCTTAAATTAGTGCACGTAGTTACTACTAAAATTTATTTACTTACCTTTAGAAAAATAAATGCTAGGGAAAACAATTAGGAAATGCACTAGTATGAAAACTGCGAAACGATTATTTGGGGTATTAAAAGCATGTTGATCTATTGATCTAATGATCTATTACCAGAAAAAATATCACTGTTAAGTCACAAAGTGACATTGCCTAATACAAATACATAAATTCTAGGTAAAACCACTATTGCACTATGTAAAATAGGGTGTTTTTGCCTTAAGCATGATGGATATAAGTAAACTCATATCTTTAAATTTTGTTTAAAGAGTATTCATTTATAGTGTATTTCTTTAAAGTAAATGTTAAAATATACGGGATCAGTGATGTTACACTTAGGTAGAACTGAAAAATCTACCTTTTTTATTAAAAAAAAATCTTTGACGTTTAAACAAACATGGATCAGCACTTGGATCGAGAAAATTGTATTCAAAATCGTAATTTTACGGCATATACTGGGTACTTAAACTAAATATATACATACAGGGTATTTCAACGAAAACTTGAGAATTCGCGGAAACTCGTCGATTTCTGTTCTTGGGGGGGACATTTTGACAGTCAAACCAATTTGATATGTTCATCCCTGTAACCCTTAGCAAGCGCCACATTAAAATTTCAAACGGAACTATATACCCTACTTCTAACAAATCATTTTAAATCCTTTTCCATTGCGAATACACCGGTGTATCCGTTGAAATTTGACCGAGTTATTGGCTGAAAACGAAAAGTTGACAAACCAAGGTTCGCATACTAATTTCTACAGAAATACCCACCAATAATAATCTTTTCATCTACTACATAACCACGTTACTTTGTCTGATGCGTATTCTAAAGAGTATTGTCCAATGTATGCCATTTTCCAGGCATACATCCATTTTTTAGATAAAATTCAATCACCAGCGACTGTTTGGTTAATGAATGTGACAAAAAATTCTATAAATCTATGTCAGATAACATTTTCTAATCATTTATATTTAACACTGTCCAAATTTTGAATTTAAACGATCGTCTCTCTCTTCTTTTTCCATTGACTGCTTGACGAGCAGTATTAAATACCTACCTGTATCTGCTCCAGACCACCAGACCGATGTTACTGAATACAAACAATGCTTTCTAATTATTATCTTGGCACAAATCGTATTGTCTGTGTATAAATGCAATGATCTAATTTTTAAAACTGCATTCTAAGATGTTTCTTCTCATAAAATAATCTTTAAAGCTTTTAAATTGAGACACATAAACTGTCAAAAATATCTCAAGGTCCTGTAAAATTTTTTGTAGGAACTTATAATATTTTCTTGAGAGGAGAATTTTTATCAAAATAATTATTTATTTTATTATTAGAAGTGCAACGTTTTTTCAGTGTATAGGGCTTAAGATTTTACTTTTATTTCTCGGAAGAATATTTAAGTAGTTACGTAGATATTGCATGTAAACATAAAATACTGTCAGCTAGAAGTGTCCTTGAGGCATTTTGTTGGGTGTGCAAAATAAGATTAATATTTTATAAAAATGGTAATTATTCGCATACCAAGCCAGATGTGGAAATGCTTATAATTGCAGTGAGCGCGTCTAATACGGAACATACGAGGTTGTTCCAAATAAAATCCACTTCGCATGATGCCTTTAACCAAACCATGTTTTATATAGCTCAATGTATAATAGGTGTAAGCGTTTTCCTCGACTTACCTATTTACTAAAATTTAAGGCAAATGCATTGCAAATAGAAAAATGGTTAAAAGAAATTTATATCATCAAAAGTATCTATTATTTTGCTGAATTGACATGAGATTGACTTGATTTTCATTCCGTAATTAATATATTTTGAATTTTTTTTCTTAATAGACTGGACACTAAAGAAGCTCCAAAGAAAAGACAACACTTTACACTTAGAAGAAAATATGACAATTACACCTAGTATTTGGTTTATTTTTTTTTTTACAATTTACCAAATGATAAATTTATTATAATCGCGTTACTTCCCTATTATAATCAAAGCGTTATAACATATCAATTTTTTCATTTGGTAACTAAGATTATTATGATGAACCTGAACTATGACGAATATGGGTAGCTTACTTTTATATTTTTAACGAATATAAAGAAGTACTTATTTATAGTATGTTTTTAATATTATTTATTAGCTTATAACTGTTTACATTTTTTTATATAGGAATTAAGCCAAAAAGTTAACTAAAAGATAAATTATTAATGAAATTATCAAATATTATGGTTCAATAAAGTTTTATATTCCCTCGTTACCTATTATCCTACCAATGTAAAGGAATAACCTCATTATTTTTAAGATATGTCGCTAACTACTACTTTGCGTGCAGTATGCTCAGCCCAACATTGAATTACACAGGCATATCTTGACATAACCTCACCTTATTAACCTAACCTTACAGGTTAATTCTTTGCTTCCTAGGATAATAGGTATCCTAGGAAATATAAAACCTTATTGAACCATAATATTTAATAATTTATCTCTTGGTTAACTCTTTGGCTTAATTCCTATATAAAGAGAGATGTAAACAAATACTTATATTAAGAATATCATGTAGGAATTCGAATTTCAACATCGGATAATAGTTGAATTCAATATTGCATCAAGGGAAACGAAAAGTTGTGAAAATCATCGCTCCCTGATTTATATAGGTACATATATAAAAATTACACAATGATGTTCTAATCTATTCATTAGAGATTCATAGTCTCAATGTCCTTACACACAATTCATTATTAGAATGAATTAATTTATAATACTAGACTGCAATAAGTAGACATGGATAACTCGTGTTAGTACCATGTGAACGCGTTGGAGGACTCATACTGAACCACATTACATGTTGACTCTCGATTGAGATACGGTGTATGCTTGTGGGGAAATACTACCCTGTCACCTGATGTGTTTATTGCCCAGTAACGGGTACTGAGATGTATTGCGGGTATTCCGAGTTATCACACGTGCAAAGTTTTATTTAGTTAATATGAGGTGTTAACTCTTAAGGAATATTAATTTTTGAACTATGTATATGTTACGCCCAAACATCGAAAACGCTCAGTGAGCGAAAAAAAACGGCCACAACGCGTTGTGGGCTGTACTGAACGACCAAATACCGAAATCAGATCATTTTTCGCGTTGTGGCCGTTCTTGTTGACCATGACGCTAGTGTTGTTGCAGAGATAAATTAGTGAATATATTTATAATTAATGTTCGTTTCCTTCCGATTTCTCTGGTTCAGTAGGAAAATACGTTGGCCCTGACCAAACTGATACCTCAACCTGAAATAGCTGCAATTTGCTATACAGTGAGGACATAAAGTCCGTCCCCCCTCCTCTAATTTTTGAACCACTGGGTAGATTGTAATGAAATTTGGAAGGATAATATATGACTAAATTCTGCATTTTATGACACATCAATGACAGCTCTGAATGTCAAAGTGACAGCTGGGCGCGCAATAGGAACATTTTTTAAAATGGAAATGGGGGTCGAGTAATAACTCATTTTGAAGCTATTTTTATGCTCAAAACATCCCCCAATCTTTTTACCACATAATCTTTATAATAGAACTTACCCATGGTACATTTATTTGTCAGGAGGTTCACGGTGGTCATTTTCAACATCTTTTGATGTAACACGTGTTTTCTAAATTTGTTTCTGCCTCTACGTTTAATTTAAATTATTTCATAATTTTTTAATTTAGGTTATTTTAGGTTAGGGATGGTTTATTGTTATTTGTTTACTTTTAATTTTCGTTTTGCTTTGAATAATTTACAATAATTTGTAATATGTACGTAAAAAATGATAACAGAAATCGATATTACTGGTTTTTATTTGGAAATTAGTGAACCAAATGTTCTCAAAATTGAGGGATGTTTTGAGCATAAAAATAGCTTTAAAATGAGTTATTACTCGATCCCTATTTCCATTTAAAAAAATGTTCCCAGTGCACGCCCAGCTGTCACTTTGACATTCAGAGCTGTCATTGATATGTCAAAAAATGCAGAATTTTGTCATATATTATCTTTCCAAATTTCATCACAATATACCCAGTGGTTCAAAAATTAGAGGGGGGGGGGACGGTCTTTATGTCCTCACTGTATAGCTAAATTTGAATGTATCTACTCATAATACATTAATACATTTTATGACAAAAAAAAAAAACAGTATAGTAGACAACTTTTCCGTGAAATAGTGATTTTCCATTGGCATGAATTATATGACTCGCCATCGGCTCGTACCACAAGAAAATGGCTTTCATTCCATGGTGTTGCCTAGTTGTTATAAATTCAGACTCGAATATGAGACTGCTTGAATAGAATAATATAATGAAAATTTTAGAAATTCCTCCATAAAATCTTAAAATCCCGCCATAAGATATTCAAAGCCGGCCCTGGGAAATAGCTAGCGAGCAAGCAATTTCGCGTGCACTTACAGAATTTTCAATAATAATTTCATTCGTTATCGAGTTCAGACCAACACACTCAGCTAACGGTTCGTATGCAGCTATTTCGTAAGGAATTCAAAAATATTAAAACTAAAACAGGTCATGTTAAATGGATGCGGGCGCGCTGGCACAGCCACCAGACAACCAAGAAAATAAACGAATGCAGCACGGCAATAGTCAAAATAAATGAAATGCAACGACAACCTTGATCTAAAAACATGCACTTCATATATATTTATGAAACTGACTTTAATTTCTGTCGAATAATTGCATAGAATGCATAGTTTTACATTATTTGTCAATATAAGTACATCCGGCCGACATATAGACGCGAATGGGCTTTGAAGATTATAATTAGGTATAAGTACCTATTATATGACACAAAAAAAAATACTTTAAATACTATGGGTTTTTAGGAAAGCATAGAAAAGCCACCTTTTCTTTTCTTTTTTCTTTTTTTAGGAAAATTTAGGAAACATTTTTAGGAAAAATTAGTAATTGTAATTTATTGCTCAGTGATGTTGATTTATTTAATTGTAAAATTAGTGATATTAAATCCAAGTTAATTAAGTGACTAAAGTAGTATATTAGTTTGAAGTTGATCTTAAATTTTGTCCTCATTTCTTGACTTAATTTTGTTTTTTTGTTTGTATTGTATTATTTACTGTTTTTTTTATTGTACTCTGATATATGTTCATGTATGTGTACTCTCCTACCCTGTAATTGGGTTTCAACCTGTTGGGTAGTGTAACCATAAATAAATAAATAAAATAAATAAATAAATAAATAAATAAAATTCCAAGTTTAAACTCGAAATTTGATGACGAACTCGAAAACGAAACGAAAGTCGAAATATACTTAGTATGTACCTAACCCAATTTACACGGAGTATTCACCTAGTAGCAGGGTCTAAGGTATTTCGGTTATTTCTGAAGATACCAAAAAGTTTCGAATGGTAACTCTTTCTCTTTTTATTTTTTGAGGTATAAAATGAAAATATATTAGTATACAAGGTGTCCCAATGTCGCTGTCGCGATACTAACTTAATTTTTTTTAAATTGCAACCTACTGTTTTTATTTGATTCTTCGATTCCTCATTAAGATTGAAATATATCTTGTCCAAAAATATTAGATACTTATACCTACAACAATTATTTAAAGGTTTCTGTAAATTCGATTTTCACTGACACAAAAAAATCAGAAAAAACTGCTTATTCTGGAATATTACCTCAATATTTCAGAAGTTATTCAGAAATTATCCTAGTTAAACTATATGAAAAATTACCCAGGGTTTTCTAGACTCTGTATTATTCTACAAGGTGCTCAAAAAATAATATTTTTTCAGGTAATATTGTAATAACCAAAACTGGATAATTTTACACCCTATATTTTTCCCTATTTTCAAAAATTTCGTACATTAGGTTTTCTATAAAGTGATTCAGACAACTTTACGAAAAAACATTGATATTTTTCCAGTGGAATACTAGGTATATTAGGTGTAGCACTCAAAAAAGCTTCTTCTATAATTCTCTTGAAATAAATAATAGAATTTTAATACATTGTAGACGGAAGTTCAGTAAATCTATCAACAAAAAATATATTCTAAGATGGCCGAGTTTCCGTTATACCCAATGTTGGCACAATCGTCCTTATTTTAAATAGAACTCCATGTGTTTTTGGAGTTAAAAAAAGAAGGAATCAAAAAATCAAATAAAATTAATAAGTTACCATTTAAAAAAATTAAGATGATATTGGTACGGCAAAACTGGGGCACCCTGTGTATTTCATCTTATTTTCATTTTATAGAACTCAAGAAAATTGGAGGTATCACCGTTTGAAATTCTTTAATATCTTCAGAAATTATTGAAATATGTTAGACTCTCGCACTATAGTGGGTATATTTATATTTTCCTTTCTTAGTTGGAACTTGAAATTTTGTGTTTCAACTCAAAATTTTGATTTTAAACTCGAAACTTCGAGTTGGAACTCCAAATTTAGAGTTAGAACTCGAAATTCCTACTAACAATAAATTATAAAAATTGTATCCTCTACATTTGACTACATACACAAATATTGTAAATTCTAAAGCTGGTATAGTTTTGTAGTCAGTAAATTGTTAAAAATATTGTGTTTTTAAATTATTGGTACACTTAGCGTGTACCAGTTAAGACAAGACAAGACATATTAAGTACCTCCCTACCAAGGTGGAAGGTAATTTGATGTTTATAAAAATTCTCCTAGTTACTGCTAATTATTTCGGTCAGATTCGACTTTTAAAAGTTTGATGTGTATCTCGTTCCGTTTTTTGGAACAACATTGCCAATAATTTTAAAATGGCTGATGTAAAAATCAGTCAGCCGGAGCTTCAGGGTGGCTTGTTTTAATTGGAATAGCCATACAGCTATTAATACAACAAGTTGTAGGTAGCTTACTTCCTCTGAACCTCTTTCATAACAGTTGTGTAATTTTTTCCATATTTAGAATAGACCCCGGTTAAACCATGTCGAAACCCATTGGAATTGGCAGCATTTTTGCTTCAGAATAGTGCATTCACACCGTAACATACGGGTGCATAATTTCTCTTTATTGTGTGTTTGTAGAAATTTCTATGTACGACTATTGAGGCTTATATGAATTTATTTCTAATAATGTTGTCGTTTATGTCCTCATTACGTACGCAGATGGTGCTTGAGACTTCTGCATAATAATAAAACCGTCTACTTGCATTCGCAATTTAAATGTGCACCGATCGTCACTCCTTAAGGTTAGATTTTGACAAAATGCGCTCAACGTGTTCAGAAGGATCGTCTCAGGGTTACAGACTGGAATTCATTTATTTGTTTAAATTGAAGTTAGAGGCATGTTATAGTGTGAGTCAAATAAGATTACCACCTTCTTATCACTGCCATTCTCGATTTTAGTAAAACAACACGCAATGTTTTGAAAATTTTGATAATATGGGCTGTTTACTACAACGGACGAGGGATGTTTTGCCAAGCGTTTGAAACTACCTAACTTTTCTAAATTTTTGCCCATATATATTGCACATTGTGTATCAGTTTAGCGTTTGTACGTTGATCACAGTTTATAATGTTTACAAATTGTTCTGTCATTTCTGTTCTGTGACTTGTCAGTCTATTTTCTTGTTTAGTGTTTGCATTTCATTTACGTTTGAGTATTTTGAGTTTTTGTGTATACCTAAATTAAACATTATTCAAGAATTAAACCATTTTTACGAATGGCAAATCATATTTTTCCAAATTATTGTGACAGTCTATATTTTGTCCCTGAATTCACTTACAGGGAACTCCACTTGTAGCAAACAGCCTTTACATTAGCTACTGACGTAACAATTTTCGTAACACTGAATATTTTTCAAATTTGAATAATATTATCTGCCGAAAATAATATTAATTTGTGGGCAAGGGTTGATTGAAGTATCTCAATTCTGAGATCATCGTTTGAGTCGAGTCCGTGGCTTAGAGTTTAGTGTCTCAATCTCTGATAGATTAACATAGGTTGATGTTTGACTGTCCCCATAACTAATGAGGTTTTCCAGGTTTACCTCATTCCAGCACTGAATGGTACTTTAGGGTTTATGAACGTATGTTATTCCTGAGGCGCAAATGCGGTCAACTAAAAAATAATCTGTCACCCCTTCTCCCACACAAGTCTCAGACTTGTGTGGGAAAGGGCTAATTCTTGTGATTCGAAAGGGCAGAGATGTTATTATTATTATTATTATTATTATTATTGAAACCTAACTTATTATACCTAGCATTTGGTTCATTTTACCAAATGCTCAAAATCAATACAGAGAAATAAATATCTACTCCAATCAACTATATGTTTTTTTCTTACTAATTTTGGTTGTTATGATACCGGGATATCAAAAATTATCTTGGTCAAGGGTGGTTGTGGAATGTAAAACGTGTGTCTTACTTTAAATTTGAAATAATTATGTCACTGTCACACTGACATCATCAATAACCTACAAATTTCATACCTATTTATTTCAGTTATAAAACAATAATGAACTACAAATTATGAAATAACGGTTTTAGTAACAAGAAAATCTAAATTACAGTAATTGTTGGAAATGTCTCCCGTTTTGTTCGATGCACAAGTTGACGCGCCTCCTCATGCTGCGAAAAGCGTTTTGCAGCATTTCTGGCGTTATGGTTGCACATTGCTGAACAATTCTTTGTTGCAGTTCTTGCAAATTATTTACCGGAGTTGCGAGAATCTTGTTTTTTAAGTAAGGAAATATAAAATAGTCCATAATTGTCAAACAAGGTGATCTCGGAGGAAACTCAACTTTTATATGCAAACTTATCAGCCGGTCATCAAAAAACTCGCGGAGGAAAGCAATATTTTCTCGTGTAGTATGTGCTGTTGCACCGTCATGCTGGAAATAACCGTACCGAAGTTCATCATCGTTTAACTGTTGCACAAATTCAGCCAAAAAGTTGTGTCTGTACCTTTCTGCGTTGACGGTGAAATCGAATCGACCCAATTAAACTTCCATCCAAACACCAATTTTTTGAGCATGTAGTGGCGATTCAGTAAATTCATGATTCAAAAACTGGATTAGAAAATTTCAGCACAATGACTTGATAGATTCTGACAACAAAACATATTCAAAAATTTAAAGTAAGACACACACGTTTTACATTCCACAACCACCCTTGACCAAGATAATTTTTGATATCCCGGTATTATTATATTAATATTTTATTTTAAAATAAGTATAATCAAATCTATACTATAAGAGTTCTGAAATTAGTTTAGATATTTTATATACATTACCACATATACTGTTTATAAAAACCAACCATGGTCTTAGAGTAAATAGAAATTAAATAAACTGTAAAGTGTTGGTACTTTCTACCTACCTACGTCAAAATTATATGATATTCAATGTTGCTTCTTATTTATTTACCTGAAAACTCATTCATTATAATATGTTATGCACGAAACATATGGACAATATGGATGACCTACTCTGTATTTACAATTTATAGGTACAGAAAAGTGTTTATATTAAATATGTACCTATACTTAAGAATAAAAAATTTAATATTGGATAGTACTTGAAATCAATATGGGCATCAGTGGAACGAAAATATTTTATATGTTATATAGATAATAATCACAAAATTATCTTCTATCTATTGACTGCAGATTTACAATCCGCATTATTAGATTTAACTAATTTATACAACTGTAACATGTAGACAGACAAAGAAATGGTATAAATGTGAAGGGCTGATACGGAATGACAATATTCTACAGGTCCCCAAACAAAAATATGTTCAATTTGAAAACAAAGACATCAGATACTTTATAATATGATAAATAAATAACATAATACTAGAAAGAAAACAACTGCATTATAATAGTTATATATGAATAATATATAATAATTCGTTAATGTCTGTAACTTATTTGTGGTGCGTTTTCATGATTCATGGTTTCTTTTGGGATTACACCACCTGTAAAATAATATTTGATATTATATTATATTAAAATAATAATTTTTGTTATTTTACAGGTGGTGTAATCCCAAGAGAAACCATGAATCATAATAATTCGTTATTTAGTGGGGAAACGCAGCTGAGAGCCACTCACGTGTCTCCCGTGTCACGTCTGCCACCTATTGATATTGGTACCTTGGCCCACCTTGAGTGCTAAATTATTGTTGTAATAACTGTGAGTGTTTTGTATGAAGTAAATTGTGCACACCCAAATTTAGTTATACTACTAATCTCTTCCCTCAGTCTGCACCTATAACCTTTTATGGTTTTTACTATACCTAGTTGATGGAGTGGTTCCATATCAGATATAGATTTGTTTCTCTTTCCCATCTGTCGTCTAGTATTTTCCTTGTTGTAATCTCTTTGTACAAGTATAATTTTACTATACAAATATATATCTCTTTTATAAGTGCATTTAGGCAGAGCTATATATTTCCTTTTTGCTGTCGTAGGTACCCTTATAGTTCTACTCCTTTAACGGACTTTGCTGCCCTTTCTGTGTATGACCTAATTTGAATTTGCATTAATTACCTACCTTAATAAATACTTAATCTTAACTGCCTTGACAAGTCCTTGCACTGCTGCTTCCAAACAAATGGTGACCTCTTGTGATTCTTTCGTACTCTTGTTTGTATTACCATGCCATCCTCAAAAGCCATACATTTGCGGATATCCCCATTCATATTATGGACACGCTCATCAGATTCTATAACTATATTGTTATGCTTATTGATAACAAAACATCCTAATATGCTAAAATATGCATTCATGTTTCTACAAAATAAAAGAAATGAATACCTATTTATTTATATTGAGAGATATTCAAGTGATTTTCTAAAAATTCGATCATTATTCAAATTATTGTCTATTATTTCTCCCATAAATTACCTAAGGAATATCATGACAGTTAATGTCATAATTAAAATCTGTCTACTTAACGTTAGACTATAACATAAGATTAACTGCGATTCCCATGGCTGGTTATAGAGAAATCATGACGATTTATGATTTCAAGTGCAGTAAAAACTTCCCAAACAGCAAAACAATTGAGGATAGGTATAGAGAATGATGATAGGTATTACAGATCGACGCAGAATTATTTATATTTGTTTATTTAGAATTCACCATTCGATAGCAATGCCAATTTATGGGTGGGAGAAACTTAAAATTACCAAAAAATAGAATAAGAACATTCCATATCCATAAAAAATATGGAACAAATAAAATTAACCATAAACAGTAGATACAGTAAGCAATACAAGGCATGAACATGATCACTTGAGTCCCATACTAGAGAGTCATAATCTAATTTTGAGAAGACCAATGCACTAAAAAGTAAGGATATTTTAATTTCTTGGACTTCCAAGACAAAACCAATATTTCTAAAAGCTTTCCGCTAGATGTTATTGATGTACTCCACAAAACTTACATTTCTAAAAAAAATTTATTTAAAAAATGGTTAAATTTAAGTGCCTATAGGGATGCTTGATGACAACCAACATAAAATAATTAGTAGATTTCAAATATGCAATAAAAAGTACACCATTTCATTTAAAATAACGAAGTTTTACCACCGACTTCCGATATAACAGAAAGTGCAGGTAACTATTTGGAAAATATTTTCATTGAATAGAATATGGCTCCTGTAATTATTTTATAAATTTTCAGAAAAAAAAATATAAACGGAGTGTTAAAACTACCAAACTTTTCACTCAATCACCCAGTAGATATATAACGAACATCACATTTGTTTACAACGGTATCAAGTTTAAAGATATATGTATTTTAGTGCCATGCTGTAAGCATACATAATATGTAAACTCATAGTGTTGCAACTTCAGAAATGCGTATATTGGCAAAGGTCAGCATCATCAGAACCAATATTTTTTCATTAATAAACATTTGTTTTGCACTTTGGAACATTTTTAATCCAAGTCTAGACGGGATTACCAATTTGTTTTCGTCAAAGTTTCTTATATATAAACACACAGGTAAATGATAGTATTTATTCACATCAAAAATATTAATTTTGGCAAGTGTGCCAAAGTAAGACAAGTAAGACATTTAGAATTTCAGTGGTAATTGTTGTAACTGAAATTTTTACGAAACGCATATAATGAACCATGTAAATGGTAATGATTTCAGTTCCATTAAAAATCACCAAATAAAATTAGTAAGTATTGGATTAGTGGTAATGTTATCTATACATTTATATATGTATAAAGGGTGGCCCATAATATAGTTACACATTTTGAAGTCTAATAACTTTGCCTCTGAAAAACCTATAGGTAAGTTTTTGGTGTTGTTCAATAGAAAAACTCAAAAAGATTTCTTTAGTTTCAAAAAAATACGGGTGTACCAAAGTATAAAACGATTATAATCCAAATATGGAATTCAAAAAATTTAATAAGAAGGGAAACTAACATAATAATAATAATAACTAGCCTAATTTTTAAAAATTGTGTCTAAAGGATGATGACCTTCTCTTCTTGAACATTCTTCTTCTCTAGACACCATATTTCGCATAGCAATATGCAACATTAATGGAGCAATATTCCGTATTTCTGTTCGAATAATTTCTTTTAATTCGTCGATATTTTGCGGATTATTGATGTAAACCCTGGATTTTAAATAGCCCCATAACCAAAAATCACAGGGTGGTCACTAGACCTCTGGAGCCACTGGAGATCACCAAACTTTGAAATCAGGCTTTCTAGGAACATTTGAAACTCTTTCAATATTTGCAGGAGTTCTAACTAAAATAGGCCTACCTGCAGGTTTCTTCTTCAGAGCTGATGCTGTCGTTCTAAATTGACCAACCCATTTTAAAATTGTGTTTCTACACGGAGGATTCAAATTAAATTTTGTACGAAATTGACGTTGAGCAACGACAATAGACTTATTATTTTTAAAGAAATTTTCAACAATGAAAGCGCGATGATTCATTTTTCGAAACTGGCAGTACGTTACTGTCTATTTCAGAATTATAAATCTCTATGGTTACGTTTCAAAAAAATAGTAGTAGGTATACAGAATGTAACTTTACATAGTTATTTTTTGACTTGAATTTTTATGCTTTGGTACACCCTTATATTTTTTTGCAACACAAAAAACTTTTTGAGTTTGTCTATCGAACAACACCAAAAACTTATCTATAAGTTTTTCAGAGGCAAAGTTATTAGACTTGTGACACCATTATGATATGAGACATATGAGGTCATTTGTCATTTGTCATTTGTCGGTTGTCATTTACATAACAGTTACAAATTTAAACTCCTGCAAAACTTTTCGGTCGGATATCCTTCCTTTTCTACACGCATTTTGTGTGGAACTTGTGATTTTTTAACGTCGTATTCATACATCTGTCATAATTTTGCCGGAAATATTTAGCAATGGTCACGACAGTTTGTGGATAACTAATTTCGCGAATAGCATGATTAACAAAAACAAGAGCCGAAGGCGAGTTGTTTTGTTAAAGTTATTATTATTAAACCACGCTTCATTTGTACAATTAGAATTAGTGGTAAAGAAACGTATGTCTGTTTATGCAGGTCTATAATATGTCTTTGTTTTTCAAAAAGCTTTTTCAGACGTGGTGTTTTCATAGCTAGGTTTTGCCCATTTGCTATCTGTGCCCCAGATATTTTTCACCCCTTCTTGTTATCAGTATCCTCCCTACAGTAAGCGTCTTCTTTTTAATATGCTGCTTCATTCTCTCGCCTCAGTCCAGTTCAAATGCACTCAAAGAGTTCCAATTACTACTAGGATACCCTTCTATTATAGTAGAGTATCAGCCTAATCCCAAAAATTGAAAGAAATGCTTTTATAGAAACAATATCTTCTAAAATGGAGCGTGTTTTAAATATATTTTGAAACATACTGGGTGACTACCTACAGGGGAGTACCAGCAAGGTCATATTTTTAAATGGATCACCCTATATCCTAATGAATGTCGACATTCGTAAAATGCATTCAACTTAAAATTGCATTTTCAGCTTACCTCCCTATTTCTGAACTTTGATGCGGTGGTGCTGGAATTAAAAAAATTAACTAAATTCTCTGGATCGTGGGAATCAGTGGGCCTATAAATTAATTGTCTCTATCAGTATTAAGGTTAATTTAGAAGCAATATTTTATACTCAGGTAGCCAATATCTATTTAAACACCATAATAACTACTTAATATTGATTATATTACACAATCTATTACTATGATACATATAGGTAATTACAAATTGCTTACAAGGTACTTTTCAAAAAGGATTATGGTGTGTAAAAATTGATAGTTTCAGAGGTATTCATATTTTTTCAAAAAACGCCATTAAATTATCCTATTCTACTTTTTATTTCTCATTAATCTAGTAACCCTAGAATGGCATTTAAACAATCATCATCAGATATTTTTAGATACAGTAATTAGTAGGTAAGTGATATGTTTTTTTTGATGCACTATATTTGCGTATTTGCAACAGATATAACGTAAATGTTTTACCCGTATTTAGCCAGTCAATTTAAGTTCTTTTTACTATTCCTCGATATACACGTAAACTAGAAAATCTGTAGCCCAAATCCAAAGAAAGACGAAGCTATGTAAACAAGCACAGCGACGGTGGTGGGCAAAGTACGGTCGGCCCAGGCCACGCCTTTGTCTTCTGTTCCCTCCAGCGGGCGCGATGGTCAGCTGGTAGCTATTACAACCACACTTGACCGACATTCGCTATCGCTCTCGCACTGAGAAGAGAAGTCAGAGTTGGACGTATAATATTTGTAGTAATCGTAAACGCGCGATAACAGTGCCGTATTAAAAACTCTTGAAACATTTTATAAATAACTTTTGAAATAGACATGAATAAAACGGTAATTATGTACATATTATGTTTATTACACATTCATTATTTACAAAAATAAAAATAGACAATATACTTTACAATGAGGTACATGTAATAAATAATAATAATAAATCTTTATTGTGTTTTTAACGAAAAAAGAAAGAAACACAAACGGTAAGAATTCGGCATTGTCGTTCTTCCATTCCGCCTATATAAATTTTCAAAATTGAAGCTTGGCTTGGCTTTTATGAAGTGTGTCCAATTTATCCAAAAGGTCTTCCCTATTGGCTTTCATTAGCCATATCCTTGCCCTTAAAAAAAATTAATATTTTTAAAATCTAGTTAAAATTATTTTTAAACACACCGCAAAACATTAGCAAAAAAAATTTACACTCGACTACTTGCGCAGTACTGTTCTATAATTTTGTTTTTCCTAAAACTAAAATATAACAGCAAGCTGGCCAACTTTTAAACGAAATTCATTAAATCTTAAATTGAGTGATTGTTGATTGTATAAACCATATTATTGGCTGTCTATGAATGAATTTCCTAAATTAAGTTAACTTAGATACTAAATTACATTTATGTATAACGCATTTTTATCTACTTACCGATCGGGTTGTTTAGGAAAGGTAAAAAAGCTCTTATTACAATTATAGCTTTTATTATTGCAGTTTTTAGTTGCACATACGTTTCCTGTTTTTCTATTACTTATTATCACTAATGAAAAAAGGAACGCTATAGAAAACAAAACAATAAAAAAGCACAATAAATAAACACAAAACATTACACTCAAAATAAATTCGCAAGAACAACTACGTCGCTGGCTTAATCAATAATCAACACGAAGTGATTTTCCTATTTCGGTTCGAAACGCTCGCCACTGTGCTGTTCTCTTCTCAAAGGCGGGGCTAAGAAGCGGCGCGCGTGGATCGGCGCAAACCGTTTCTGTCAAGAGAGCGAGCGTACCCTTGCACTTAGCTGGGCGGTGACTCTACGTCTACCACAACATGCATGCCTTTCACCCATTCGCTGAGGACTCTCTGTTTATCACATTGTTACCTACATCGCTTCGTTCCTCTTTAGATTTCGGCTAAATATTTTTTAGTTAATCTGTATACATATTACTTACAATAAGTCGACATTACCAAGTTATCAACACTTTCCATAAAATTGAAAACTATATAGCCTACTAAACCTACTATAATTTTAGCTAATTAGGGTTTAGCTAATTTGTTCCTAATTGAATAAAACAAATAATATTATTAATAATTAAACTCCAAAGTTACACCTATAATGGCTTTTAAGTGATCTACTCTACTAAAAATAATCAATATTTAGTGTATCCAACCACAGCCATTATGCACATGGGTGCAAATCAGTTTTCTTTAATTATCCGAAATATTCACACGACAAATATACTAATGAACTCTCAACCGAAATTCTCACATTTTTTTTAATTTATCAGCAACGCTAACATTAAAAATAAACCATGAAGAAATTGTTGAAAAGAGAATTCCTGTATGCAAGAAAATTCATGGTAATTTATTAAAAAATTACCTTGACAGTACCCAGGCGTAGTGAGTCATCCTGTACGTTCAAAAATGATGTCTTAAATGTGCCCGTTTCAACACTATGTCAATTTCATAAAAGCATTATTTTGTTTCAAATACTTCTATTAAAATCGATATTGGACCTCGATACACTGTTGAGGCCATCTTGAAATATCTTCCCGAAATATCTATCCTGAAATATCACTCCACACTGAAAGAAAAGACGCGGTTTATAGTTAACAATTGTTTATTTGGATGTCATTTATTTAAAATAAATAATACATATTTTAGGTTAAACAATATTTTTTACTATAAATATTCTTCTAAATATATTTTACTTATTAAAAACAAATACTTTGTTTGGTGTAAAAATGTTAATAGTTAATGAGAAATGTTTCATCTTAATAAATTCTTTATTTGGTGGTATTCCCAAAAAATATATTTACTATTAATTTGGATTTTATTAATATTGAATAATCCAGACTAAAAATTAATATATGTTTGTTTCTAATTTACTATATTTTATTTATTATGAAGTAATCCATTTTTTTTGTTAAAAATCCTGAAGTAGTTTTTTAATTAATAGATATTTTATTGTGGCATTATAAAATTGTGCAGTTGGCAGTGTAGGCTAGGTTGGCATTGTTGACAGTGAGTAGCAGACATGTTTTTCTATTTACCTTGGATTGGGTGACTTTATTTCATTTCATTATTTTCATTTGATTTACCTATTATTTGGGTGCGGCGCGAGTGCTTCGTTTTCGTTAATGTGAGTGTACGTTACTTTACTTAATACTTGAGATGAGACGATAGACGCTGCACTGTGCTGTACGGTATACCTATATGACCCATATGTGTATAGTGCACAAGGTAGGGACGTCAAAACTTATATACCTTTGAAAACGTAACTTTGGAAAACTGCCGATTGTGTGATTTATTAAAAATGTTTAGAATTATTACCTGTTCAGTGGTGATTGCTGTGACATAAAAAATAGATCTGGATTATAACTATACTAAATAAACGTAAAATAATTACTGGAGTGATAAATAAGACACTATTCATTAAAAATAATCTTTATTTTTTAAAATTAAGACAAATATTTTTTATAAACATGGTTCTTTATATTCTAATAAAGTCGAAATTTTAATTAGTATGCTTTATTTATAATAAATAACTGAAATATTCATAATAAATAAGTAATGCTACATTTACTCATAATAATATTTATTAAAAACGATCGTTATTAATAGAAAATAAAAGATATATTGATTATCAATAAACCCTTACTTGACGGTAATAAGGTATATTTGAAAATATTTAATATATTGTTTTTTTCTCAGAAACAAAAATTTATTACGCCATTATCCAATAAAGCCTTTGTTAGGTGTCAATCAATATCATTAATTATTAATAAACTGTTCTTTCAGTGCACGCAGAAGCCATAGCTAGAAACCATGTCCTCTATTTTTGATTTCCTCTAAGATTTGGCACTTTGTTTCTTTTTATCTAGAGTTTCTTGTAAAAACATTATTTTGGAATAGAACAAAATGTGGGTAATGACCGAAGTTGTCGTTTTAAATTTTTTTTGAAAATTTTGTGGGATATTTTTTTTAGTTACAATTAAAACATAGCTTTGTAACACAACCCCAGATATTAGCTGAAACTATGTTAATTATTACGATTAAAATCGTAACATAACATTTCGTATGTAGGTCACATTTAACAAAATACATGTTTCATAGTAGGCATAACCTTTCAAGCGATTATAAACTTTTGATAATACTTAACCATAAACTGAAGGATATGTTTGACTATAATTTTACTTAAGAAATTGTATGCAATTTATCGACTTTAATTCGTATATTTCGTGACGATTCCACATTGTGGAATTTGTTGACTTTTTCTTGCCAGTACCACAAGCTGAGTATTCCGTTTCGATTTTTTAATTTGATGCACTTGAATAATCCATAGCCATTTACAATTGGAGTTTACAGTTGGAGAAGTGTATGCCAAGTAGATATTTTGTTGGTTTATTTACATGATAACCGACTAAATATATTTTCCCCGGTGCGGAACATCGTCCTTATTGGACTACATCATTACAGAAAATATAAAACACACATAATAACATTATTCCTTTGCATACTTATAGGGAATAGGTAACAAGGAACTTCATTGAGTCATAATAGATAATACTTAGATAATTCCATTAATAACATACCTATTTCTTAGTTTCATTTTGGCTTAATACCTATAAATAAATATATAAGCACACACAGTTCTTGAACTGTAGCATTGGCTAAATTAGGACAAATTTTTTAAAAAATTAGGTATTTTCTGTTGCACATGTATATTATTTATATTTTTAGTGAAATCCATTAATGAATTATGGATTCACTTACGGAGGCTTCCAAGACATTGAGGTAAACAATAACAGATTCCTTGTATGCAAATTCGCGCGATTTGACAGACAAGTAGGTATAACACAGCCAACTAGACTGTGATCTAGCAGATTATGCGTCAGCCATAATCGGCTAAATCACGTCGGCTGCTCCTATTTCTAGTCTGTTGATTCGGCCTAATTTGGGTACAGGGGTGTCTGCAATTCATTTCGTGGTTGCCATGGAGATTCGATAGTTGTCGTCACCAAATTGTGCAGCTGAGAACAACGTGTTTATCTATCAAAAGTTGACAGTGACACTAGTGACAGCAGTTGCACTTTACGGCACTACTAAACGCAAGACTCATAAAGTAACCAAAACTTTAAAATTTATTATTAAAATTATTCAAAATAACGAAGATAATTCGGATAGCATCAAAACAATCATGAAAACACTAGCAGATAGGTTTTAGCTGTCACTAACCTCAAACCAAAATAAACAATTGACTACCGTAAACTTATCGTTATGTGCTGCCAATGCAGGTAATTGCGGAGGAGCAATGAAACAGTCGGGGCACATTGCTCGTGGAGTAGTTGTTTTTGGCATCTCCTTCAAATAAAAATCTGTACTATCTCAAAAAGTTTAATTTTAACACGATACTTCATGAAGAAAGATAATTTAATTTTACATATCTTGGTGTGAAAAAATATGTTCTATGGTGTACTATTTGAATTAAAAAAGTTTTCGCGGTATGAAAGCCTCAAAATGTAACGTGAAAAATGGAGCGCTTAGTATGTTATCCTTGTATTTTAATTGTGGAAGGTATTCCAGTTTATGTCCTTTCAATATGGCAAACGCTTCTATACGAAAAAAGTTACAGTGTCTTACAAATCCTTGCAGCTGTCAAAATGTTCAAAGAATATCAAATATCTCCGAAACGGCTAGGTTTAGATATAAGGTGTGTTACATGTTTTCGACCTAAAATCTTACAGTTTTAGCAAAAATATAAAATATACCTACAAGGGATCTGTAATTTAAAATAAGAGAGTTAGTTCCCCACATCCCATGCAGTAGCCTGAGCGTAAGATTTCTTATTAGAAATAATGTCACCGAGTTCCTTAAAAAAACTTGGATAAAATATTTTCAGGAATTGTTATTAATTTTTTACATACAAATACGTTAAAAGCTCCTATAAAAAAAATTGCAACGCGTGTATAAAGTGTTTTCTCTATAAATAATTCTTTGTACGTAGATGTATGTTATTTATTATTTCTTATACCTAAATAAAAATTATATATGTATTAAATCATTAATTTTCAAAACGTATAGGCTACATTAACTTTTACATTTGATTTATTATTGTTAATAGACATGATTTATGTGCTTTTCTAAATTTCAGAAACCTTGATAAAACATACACATTTTGAATACAATAACTGAAAATAATATTTTACGGAATGTAGTTTCTACTAGAACAAACAACTTAATAAATTATTAAAACAGTCTTTGTCCGTACGGAAAATTAACTAAGCCATATTTATTAGTTATTGAATTAATCATAAATAGGTAATAATCCGCATTTAATTTAGAAGTAGAAGGTTAAGCGTTATGGTATTCTGTTTTTTGCATAGACCAAGGTTTAACTATAAATCTGTACGGCTCTACCTTGGTCAGCTGCCTGCAATGCTGCATTTAAAAATAATTTCAAATTGCGGTGCATATCTCAATGGCATTTTTAATAGATACGTTTCCATATTAAAGGATTTTCTATTAAATAAAATTCTATTGAAATCAGATAGTTTATATTTTTAGTTGAACTAATTATTCAAATATTTCCGAGGTACTTAGTAATACTTTATTATTAAGTAATGGTAAAACTAAAAAATTGAAGTAACTGGTTCGGGATTTAAAAAGATGTAAATTGCTAGAAGGCCATCATAAAATTATAGTCCACACTTTTTCTGTACATTTATTTATACAACTGACAAACATATATGGTAGAAAATATTTCCATAAACGTAACGTTATATAAAATTAAAAAAAATTACTGGTATGATTATAACACAACTACTTTACAATTCTGAGAAAATACTATTTTCTTCCCACCTTATCAAACAATAAAATAAAAATTAATACAGGTATCTTCCATATTCTAAAATATTAAAAACTATTGATTTAATCTTCCAATAATCCACTAAAATACTGAGGATTTTTATAGGCGTCATTCGTAAAGCCGACTAAACAACTAGAGTTATTTAGCAACATTGAGGTAGTTAAAGAAACATATAATTACATTTACAAATAAATAAATATAGACGTAAACACTTACCTTGGAATATTGGTGTAACGACTGGATCAAATATATTAAATAGAAAATAATTGTTCAAAGGTTGAATATACCTATTTGTTATATCACATTAATATAATATAATATAATATAATAATATATCCGGAGAACCTGTACAATTAATCTTTGTAATTATTTATACATACATATCTACTTAGTATAATTTCTTAATTTCCTCTTATTACCATCATGGGCAAACTGAGCAATCTTTGCAAATCACAATTCTGCGGATACAATTTTTATAAGAGGAAGACCTGTGAAGATTTTGAACTATTTCGAGCTACTTGTATTTGCTAATTTTTAACATTTTGATATTGTAAAAGTAATTTAAAAATTAATCGCTGAAGACTTGGCTAATAATAATTGAGTATAAATATAGTTTATATCTTTACTTTTTAGTTTGTTATATTCTGTATGGTATATCCTCACATGAAAACATAAAAACCTTTGAATCCAAGTCAATTTCACCGACTTGAGTACTACAAAGCCATTATTCTACAGGCCATCGAAAATATCGCGCTAAGGACCGCCGTAGGTGCACCCTAGTACTTGGTGCCGAGCGGAGGGCCGATATATACCGGGACCTTGACTACATCCCAGTCCTAGAAGTAATTAGGAGGCGCGGAGTCAAGTTCTTCGCGCGTGCCGAGACGCACAGCAACCCGCTAATCCCGCTAAGAAGCGACTAAAAAATGACCGTCAGACCTCCCCTCGAAGCCGCGGCCGCCGATAGTGTTCGAGGGCTCACTTCGAGTACCCCTGCCTTAACATGCATAAAGCTAAAGGATCACTTGGCTCCTTTAGAGGTGTATTCTAGACTACACAGCCGCTCCTGACCTACTCCAAACCACCACCCAGGACGAGACAGACTACCTCCGTGGGTTAGACATGCAGGTGAAGAAAAAAGACAAGACAGAAGAGCGCCAGAAGATCCTACCCAGCCTGCAAGGTAGAGCCAGGACAGGAGGAGACCCCACGAATCGCCCACACCTATCACTTTTTGTGATCGGGGTTGGTGAAGCATGGGGTTCACCTCTACGAGGCAGTCCAGGCCTACCGCGATGAGGAGGGTAAAGAGCGATAATCCCACTCAACCCCAAACCATTCCAGGTCATGGTTTATTCATGGTAACGGTCAATGGATATTGACGGCATAGACAAATATCAATAATAGAAACAGACAAAATCAACACCTTGCCTTCATTAGTTCACAATGGATATAGAATATCATGTGTTGAAGGAAAAAATATATAAATTTCTTAATTACCTACCTATTATATACTATCTCATTATACTTAACATAATTTTAAGACTTTTATGACGTCATCATATCAAACTTAATGTGTGACAAGTAACATTTAAGCCACTGCACCGCCTACGACCTACGTCAACAATTAGATATTCACGGAATATGGGCTAACTGCATTTAGAGGTTGACCTGTCGGATGAACATTTAATTACTATCGATTTTTTTCGTGTTTTACAGCGGAACAGGGACACGGTATCAAAGTGTCCTGAATCCGTAATTAATTTAATTATAAGTAATCCAATAAAATTGAGTGCCACCAATTCACTTTGTACTTAAAGGGATCTAATCCACGTATGTGAGGTGATTCACGAGTTATATAAGTCAGATTTCAGCTGATATATTAAGGATTAAGTAGTTGACAAGATTTGCCGAAATAATGAAAGAACAGATGAGAGAGATGATGAGATAGATGAGAAAAACAACACTATAGGCATTTTTATAAGTCAAACGAATATACAATATTGAAGAAACCCCCTCACGATTATACTAGGTATACACGGTATACCTATAGACAGACGTATATCTCTACACAAATATTATTAATACACTGAAAGAAATGGGCCTAGTCCACTAGAATATTAAAACTTGTAGATATAGTAAGTATACAACTTTTTTTTTCAAAAGTCATTTCCATACTTACTACTCAATTAGTTTCACTGAAATAAGTTTAATATACATTATTCATAGGTGTAATAGAAACTATAAGTAATAACTTTTAAACAAATTGTGTTTTGTATCTAGGTATTATATTTCATTTGTATAACAGGTAAGATTTGTTATATGAAGGCAGCCACATAACAGATCTGTATATAACGGTTGTACTAACAGTATTACACTCGTTCATAATAATTATATTTCTCGTTTTAACATATAAAACTCGTTTTATAGTACTTGAGCGATCGGCCTATATTCGGTTAATTTCGTTAACCGTTAACCAATGGTGTAGACTAGCTAGTCAATAAATTAATTAAGAAAATAGTTTATAATCACTATACACCTATATTAGTAATACATATTGTATATCCATTATTCACCTGTTGATCTGTCATATACAGTATTTCACGTATTAGTATAGTAACGCTATTATATCGGATTTTATAAATCTAATAATGGATTTCTTTCAGTGTACAATCTTAAAAATATACTTTAGGTATAAAAGATCTGTAGATCTGCAAGTATGTACACTCTTATAATGTTTAGACGTTATGAAATAGCAATGTCGACCTTTAATACCGTGGCCTCAAAATATTCGACGCTATGCAACTGATATTTAAATTTCAAATTCTAGTCACCAGGTATGCAAAGTGACTTTAATAATTCAAATTTAATACTTAGTAATTCTGGAAAGGTAAGACAAAACATCGTAAATGAGTATTATTACAGAAATCAAGGTCTGAGCTCGTATATACTTTTGCTAATTAAACACCTCTAATTGGTTATTAGATTTATGCAATTTACATGTCTGGTTAATTGCTATCTCTGTGGCAAATTCGAAGGTAAAAAGAACGATTATATTGGGATCTCGCTGGCAAGTAACTATTGTGACGTTAATAATATTAATTATGCACTTCAATTAGCCCCTTTTTCAGTCAAATATTGACACCGTCGAAAGTAAATTTACTATTTTAAAGGATATACAATAAATAAACTGGTGTCTCATCAGTGAGATCTTTTAAGCTGTAAAGGATACAGTCGAGGCCTTGGTTGAAACAGCATGCAAGATGCGCAACCTTACGGCAAATAGCGTAATCAAGATCGATTCTGAGATTGCAGTATGCCCACTAAACAGGACTTAGACTCAACACCCTCATATTGAAATTTTTATATGTGTTTTTCATTACGCTTGCGGCTCTTATTCGGTTTTAAAGTTAAGTTAAGTTAATAAAGACTAAATTACTGCAAGGTTACGTGTGTTTGAGTTCATTCATTTGCAAAGCTTAGAAAAAGAAAAAATTGCGAATACTTTTGGTATGGGCAATAATGAATTTTTACATTTAAGATTTTTGCATTTTATAAAATTGGACATATTTCGTGGTTTTCAAGTTTTTTTTTTAATAGATAGGTACGACCCTGACATTATAATAGAGCTAAATGACAATTATCTTAATATATCATGAGTATAAAATAATTAAATGTCATTAGCATGTGATGTACTTCCGAAAAAATCAATAAGGTCATTTTTTTAATAAAAGTAACTAATAATTTTTGTAAATTATGGCCCGTTCAAGTAAAATGTAAGAGTTGAACAGGCCCCTGTTTAAGTAAATATTGATGGTGGTCTCTAAGAAACAAAACATTACATTTAAAACTTGAATACTAATCATCATATCATCATAATTATCATATTATTCTCGGGGATAATGTAGAACTGGGGAACAAATTTGTTCCACAGTTCTAAAATGAAGGCAGATTGAAAACAAACTGAGTACTTGAGAACCTCGGGATTGTTTGACTGCAGAATTTAAAATTTTATTTTTTACATATTTATTTAGTTTTTTTTTGTTTCAGTTTGTTTTGTTTGTCTGTTTTTGTTTGTTGCCTTTTTAACTTCGATTTATTTATATATTGTTGTGGTAGAGTGTAGAATATTAAGTATAGAAAAATATCTAAATATACGAAATAATTTCTTAGTGTTTCAATTTGATATCTTATCAGTGGTGTAGGTATGTATGTATTACGAGATACCTAAGTGTAAGGCATGGCCCAACCCTTTTCAAAAAGTGTGTTAAACAACTGTTTAAAAGAAGAATTATTATTTTAACAAGATAATTAGTACAGACAGGATTAGAAAAGGAATTAGTATTAACGTTCCAGGTAAAATTCAAGTTTTTGAATAAACTCGCACACATAGTAACATTCTTTACTTTAAAAATAATACTAAGATACTTGTTTCATAAAGTTAATATTAAAAATATTTAGTTAAATCTTGTTTCATGAAAGAAATAGAAACATCCTTCATTTAAATAACAGTGCACTTAGGTAAAAGCTAATGTACAAAACGTAGTTTCAGTTGTTGATCCTCGTAATTTATTTCCAGAACCTTATGTCCTGTAATCATGACCTTAAATAAGTTTTTTTTTGGTACTGGTTGTACCAAAAAACTTAATTTGTGTGCAACAAGGATCAATACTTAGTAGTGGTGAGAAACACGCCGTAGTGCCCTCTTTGGATCTTCGCTACTATCTGTCTGTCAATTATTGACAAATTGATAGACAGATAACGATCTGCTTTTCCGCAGGTGCCATTACAGCAGTGAGCTAGCTCTATTATCCTTGAGGAAGAAATCCTACTTATTTATTTGAAGAAGATTCCGAAAATAACTACTCCACGGCCAATGTGCCCCGACTGGCATTGTGTTCTTCGAAGGGCATCTCCTTCAAATAAATAAAAATTAATAAGAACTATTTTAATTAAAAGACAAATAAATAGTATATTTGAAAATAAATTTAGTAGAGCGTTTGTCTCGTACTTTCTTCTGGCGACATCTTAGAGGTAAATATGTTTATATAATAAGAAAAAACTGATAGTTACTTTTTTTCTAATTACCATTTAGTTAAAACAGCATCATTTTAGTAAATTAATTGTAATTACTTATTATACTATCAAGGCATTCAAGACAATATATGATGCGCTTCATCAGTGGTTACTGTTTCATGAAAGAAATATGAGTGCATACATTGAGCTATTATGATTGTTCATAACACAGGAAAGTTTCGTTAATACCGTCGTCTATTCATAAATAGTAAAGAATAAAGGTAGCAACATTTGTGACCTATTATTCCAAATTTGCATCAATTATGTATATTTATTCTTCAATACCATTTAAAATTTTTAAGTAAGTATAATTTGTAAGTAGGTACATTTTATGCTATGAAAAAATATAAAATATGATTCGATATACCTACCATTTTGTATTTCAAAGAAGAGTAAATTTTTAAATAATTTGCGTTTTAAAATAGTTTTTCTGTATCAATAAATTTACAGTAAGTATTCTTTCTTATTTCATTTAAATAGAAATCTTTATCCATTTAAACACAATAAATATTTCAATAATTTCTCAGGTATTACAGAGTGTATATTTATTTATTTATTTCAATAATGTTCTACAGGTAAATCACTTAATTATAGAACATATTATAATACACAAAATTACGAATTTAAAGTAAGTACAAGATAAACTAAAAACAATAGGTATATAGTCTAGTATATCTTAAGCAAAACATAAATTGAAATGTTCAGGAAAGAGAGAAAAAAATGTCAGTGGCGGACAAAGTATTCACAAATACATCAAAATAAAAATTAACAAAAACAAACAAAAACAAACAAAAAAAACTTATTTTAAGTATATATTTTTTAAGTGACTAGGGTTGCAACCAAATATCTAGCTTGTTACCAACATCGTTGAAGTTCTGGCAGAACATAATATGCAAAGGCGGGAACGTAAAATGTGACATTTACTCTAGGAGTAATTCTTGGCACAGCAAAAGATAATTCATATATTTATTTAGATAATTTAATGTATAGGTAGGTATTTCATACTCAACTATGCAATCGTATAAAAGGTTTAAGAAGCATCGTATAGAATCATAGATAGGTGTACAGTCTAATATGTAGGGAGAAAAATGTAGTTCGATTAGTAAGAGATTGATTTAGTTACATTAATTTAAAAAAGAATTTGTAGACAGCTAGGAAAAAATCCATATCCTTAAGTAAACTTCGAGACATTCTAGTTCCTGGTCCACATAGATATAGGCAGCGGGTTTGTTCCAGCGCAGAACCACTTATTCAGAATTTAGTAGAACATATCATACGCATTAGCTGTATACCATTTTAGCAATTGCGGTTCCAAAAATGTTATAGTTAGCAAAAACCTAATAATGCCGTAATAGTGGTGAGAAACACACCGTAGCGCCCTCTTTGGGTCTTTGCTACTATCCGTCTGCTAATTATTGTTAAATTGGCGGACAGATAGTGACCTGCTTTTCCGCAGGTGCTATTACAGTAGTGACTTAGATTGTCTTTGAGGAAGATAATCCTACCTTTCTATTTGAAGGAAATGCCGGAGTAATGCAATGCCAGTCAGGGCACATTGCCTGTGAAATAATTATTTTCGGCATATCCTTCTAATAAAAAACCTAATAATACCGTATCTATTGCAACACTATGATTTTACAATTTTGAACCGTTGTAGGACCGTTTAACTAATATTAACTCGGAAACAATCTTTAATAATTGGAAAGCCTAACTTGAAAGTTCCATATAATCATTTTAACAAGTTCGTGATAGTGTTTTTTGGGATCACACTACCTGTAAAACAAAAAAAAAGGCAAACTCCTGAAGTGTGCCTCAAGTACAAAACAAAATAAGATTGTTGACTCCAAGATTGATAAATCAATCTTAGATTTAAGAAGACTATCGCCCGAGGATGCTTTCGTTGTTGATTAGTCATTGGCACATGATTTGCATGAGTTTATACAGTGGTTTATGATGTATAATATGCCCAATAAAAATAAAATATATGACAAATTTACTAAATTAGTTGTTGTTGTTGTTTTATTTTCATATTATTGTTAATTGTTATGTAATACTAAAATAATAACTGGTTCTACATTAATTTGACTATTTCCTTCATTGGCTTTACGTTACAAAATATACGTTTCAATAACATATTTAATTGAAAAAATTGCATTGCGAAATGAGGTTTGATTTGGATTTATGTCAGTGTCATTCACAAACGTTATGGTTAATGTATTATCGCTTTAGTTTTGACAAATTTGTATATTTTTAATTACTTGTGGTCAATTTGTAATCTAGAAAATATCATGCTTATTTCGGTTGAAAAATACTTACATATAGTTAACTACTTATATTAAGTAATTAACTTTGAGTAATTACGCAGAAATTTATTTTTTAACAGGCAGCCTTGAAATAAGTACTTCTATTTCTGTATATATTTCGGTGGGTACCTATTCAAACACATAGGTATTTATAAAAATAACTACACTTTTTTACTAATTTTCTCTAAGTATAGATTTTCTATGATTTACCGCAATAGTAAGAGTAATAAGCCAAATCTGGAAGCCGGAGAGTGCCCTGTTGGGATTTTCTTCGATCTCAGCAGGGCATTCGATTGTGTTAATCATACATTATTAAATTCAAATTAAATGACCATGGTATACGCGGACATGCATTGAATTGGATTGTTACCTGTTTCCTGCCCTCAAGAAATTGAGGGCAGGAAACAGTTTGTCAGCATTAATTATAGAAGCCAGAATGGATGTCAGAGGGGCAGATATCTTTCGGAGTGTGCTTCTGTATCGATGGGAGTTCCGCAGGGTTCAGTTTTAGGCCCTGTGCTATTTTTATTGTATATAAATGATCTGGACACTCTCTAATCCAATACCCATTTTACTATGTTTGTGGATGATACGTCTTTGATAACGTCTCATAAGTCGGACCAAATCTGATTTGTGTAATTGGTTTTCCCAGGATGCATTATATTTTCATATCGAAAAAACTCAGGTACTCAGGTTTCATACTAGCCAAAAAAAGAATTGTGAAATACCAAACTTAGAAATTAATGGTATTCCTTTACCTACCAATGTAGATGTAATAAAATTTTTGGGTTTAAAATTGGATGAAAACCTTAATTGCAAATATCATTGTCAAGGCATTATATCAAAGTTGGGATCTTTTACCTATTTATTTCGAAATATAAGAGCAGTTCTTCGTATGGATCAACTCCTCTGTTTGTATTATGCCAAAGTCGAATCACGACTGAGGTGTGGTATTTGTTTTTGGGGTGACTCGACCTTTGCTTCTAAAGTTTTTGTTGCGCAAGAGTGTGTTTTGAGATGTGTGGCTGGTATTTCTAGCTCTCATACTTGTAGGAATATTTTTAAATAACACAAGATCCTGACCTTACCAGGCATTTATATTTTTGAAGTATGTATGTATGTTTTTAAAAATAAGGACTCATTTGTCTTAAATAGTGTATATCATGATGTCAATACGAGACAAAGACTTAATTATCACGTGCCTTTTACTAGATTAGGTTTAACGACTGGTTCTCCAAATTATGTAGGACCTAAAATGTTCAATCGCCTTCCAGGTGAAATAAAATATATACAAAGAGAATGTGTATTTAAAGCTAAACTTAAACAGTATTTAGAGAGTAACTGGTATTATTCGGTGTCTGAGTATTTGTCTGTTTCTCTGTAATAGTTTGTAGTATTTTGACTATTGTATTGTAGTATTGAACATAAAGATTATTATTATTATTATTATTATTATTATTATTATTATTATTATTATTATTATTATTATTATTATTATTATTATTATTATTATTATTATTATTATTATTATTATTATTATTATTATCAAATATAACCTTGGATGGGACCTTCAATTAGAAGCATTAGCTCGTATCGCCAACAGGCTGTAGAAAATCTCTTAATTCTCAATTAGCTTATTATTTCTACTGAAAATTCAGGTAGATGGGTTGAGAAAAATAAAATAGAATTTCAAGGTTTTTGTATTTAAGCCTAGTCTTAAACTTTTGTAATGCATGCGTCCAACAACTTAAAGTAAGTACCTACAGAAGAAGTTAACAAATTATTGTGGATTGATATACGCGCAATAGCCATTTCAGAACAAGTTTAAAACTAATTGCTGGAACGAACTTAATAAAAAAACAATCTTAGAAAATCCATTGCCCCAGGTTTTATATTTAAAAACTTAAATTAAAGGAAAAGCTATCTAAAAAAATTACCTACATAGTAATTTAAAAATATATGTTATTGAAAATCAAGTTATTCATCCATAAGGCACACTTTTATCAAAGGATTATTTCACGCTTCAGTTTTTGAATTATCATCATTGCATTGTTTTAATAATAATTTGGCTTGGCATTTGACATGACATTAAAATTTGCCCTTTACAGCCGCAACTTATGGATATAAGTATAATCAAAAGTGGCATAAATTAGCTTTGATATAACGAAACGAAACAGTGTTACAAGTTGAAAATATGTACATACTTTTGTTTAAATAAGTGAAAATTGATGTTAACACTTTGAATTAATTATTGGTAATTTTATTCATATACAAGGTCAATAAACAAAATGTATCTAAGTACTTTATTTTCAAGAATATATACAAAAGGTAAAAGTAATACAATAGCAAGGCAAATGAATAATAATAATAATATCATTTATTTTTTCAAGGGTCTCGGGTTCAAAAGTGTAGGAATAGTCATGCACAGAGCATAGTACCTACTTACAAAATACAAAGTAAAACCTTACTTAACTAAAATCCCTTACGTCATACAATGATCCGTATTCCGTATCCGTTTTCTATTTAAAGTTTATTTGGATGAAAATACTAGAGATAAACTAAGAAGATACATTTCTAAAAACTTATTGAAAACATATATTTAAGTGAATATTTTTGTTATTATTTGTTATTATTTCAACTTAAGTTGAAATGAACCCTACTCTGCTTCATTTCAGTTTGCCTTGTTGCCTTGTTGTTCTTACACTTTGAATATTTAATTTGTATATATACTTCTGGTTTTCTGCTTTTTGTTTTTACAGGTGGTGTAATCCCAAAAGAATCCACACTCATCAGTGTGTATACAGTCCACACTTGGCAGTGTTAGACATATCGGTGTATTATTACATTACATAAAAGTAATTTAACACAGTAGATTTTACAAGGTAATGTGTAATAGTTAATTATTCACCGTGTAATTATTCCGTTTTTATGGCGGATTGATTCATTTTTAACACAGGGTTTTGTAAATTTTACTACAATTTGTGAGTACTTTTACAAACTTGGCGGGTATATCGTTCGTGTAATATGAGTTCTAAAGGTTTAGTTATTATACTACCCAGTTCGTGTTAAAAATAACACTGCAGCAAATTACCATTACCATTTAGTAATTTTACCAATTGTCTTTTTTACTGTGTGGGGATTTAGATATGGCGACTTTCTTGGAGATGTCGGAGTAATGCAACGCCAGTTGGGGCACATTGTGGAGTAGTTGTTTTCGGCACCTCCTTCAAATGTGCAATTAATAATTTACATTATGATAGTTCGCTTATAATTTAATAGCATTTTATATGATTATTATGGACACAGAAAGTGAATACAGTGAATAATGCACACCCCCAAGTATTGATGAAGCGGTAAACTCGGCTTCCGATGATAACATTTTGCCGGATATCGACAAAGGTAAGAATTTGTTTACAAGAAATTCATGAATTAGACACAAGATAATCGGATAAACTCTTTCTCAGGAAATGTTCTTCTGGCTATTATTAGCCAGATGTCGACCGGATGCCGGATGTCGACAAAGGTAAGAATTTGTTTACAAGAAATTCATGAATTAGACACAAGATAATCGGATAAACTCTTTCTCAGGAAATGTTCTTCTGGCTATTATTAGCCAGATGTCGACCGGATGCCGGATGTCGACAAAGATAAGAATTTGTTTACAAGAAATTCATGGATTGGAGACATGATAATCGGATAAACTCTTACTCTGGAAATGTTCTTCTGGCTATTATTAGCAAAACGTGTGGACAGAAAACTTGTGATGTACTATGTATTCCATAGTACTCCAGCGAGTACCATAAAAAAATTCAAAAAATACAAAGAACTAAAAATATTTAACAGTAGAAACCAACAGTAATAATGTAATTAAAAATATTTAACGATTTTCGATGTAACCTCCTTAGTTGTTTAAATATTTTCTAATATTTTCATTTTTTAATATTTTTTTATGATTTATTGTAAACATTAAATACCTATTAAATATTTCGAAAACTGTCAGTGCAAATGTCAACAAAATATATATTTTGACATCATAGAAAAAATGTTTTTCCAAGCGTCTAAAATTATACAGGGTGTCCTATTTGAAAATATTATGTTCAATTGGTTTCCTCAAATTTACGACAGGCAATTTTTTTTTCGACCCAGCCAAAAGATAATACGTGGAAAACTAAACAACTTCTGTACTTAAACTTTTTTTTTACTTTTTTAATAACCCCTGTAGGTAGGGGTCAAAATATACGCGAATACCCTGTACAAAGATAATTATTAGGTACATTATTTAATGGTGTTAATATGAAAATAATAATTTTTAATCATTTTATACTTACTTATAGGTGTAACACTAATTTTTATTATTGTTGGAGCTTGCCGTTTACATAGGTTACTAGATTTAAAAATAACTATTGCTCAAGATTTGAAAAAAACGTTACTTGTAGGTAACTATACCTAATACACAAACTCATACTATACGTTCTTTCACAATTACAGTCAATTACAACATTTGTAAAAAGTATATAAATATTCGTCCATTAGGAATAAACAATACAACCTCCCGATGTTTCCTCAGTTACCCAAATGGCAAGTGTACAAAACAAGTGATTGGAATCAATAAATTTGGAAATGTTCCAAAGCAAATGACAAAATTTTTTAATTTGTTGGATTTTCAATTGTTTACGGACCAAGCTAATCTATCAGAAATAAAAGAACACGGAGGTTTTAAAATCAAGCGCAGTGGCCAATTGTAAAATGAAACGAGGACAGAAAATATTCCAATTTCAAACGAAATCGACAACTGAAAACTTACCTTCAACAGGTACAACAGAAGTTAGCACTGTTAATTTAAATCCAAATGTCAATAATTATATTAATATTATATTTTCCACAATTATACAAAAAACAAATAATTTTATTTTCTACTCAATATGAAAGACGTTTTTGTCACTATTTAATTAAGTGTAACTAATATATATATTTTCCAAGTGACTTAAAAATAAATAAAGTTTTGTAAATCCAATATTTTATTGTTATATCATAGAGAAAATAACATTTCCTACTCGCGATGAAACACTTTTTTTTTTCGTTCGTGAGTTATTTCGTTTTTCGTTGCCAATTCTCATCTCACGAAAAACCAGTATTTTCATCTCTTGTTGTAAAATATGTTATTTTTTCAAAATAATTCAAGTTCAACAGTCCCACATTCTATCTTGTTTACTAAATATTTAAGCAAATTTCTTAACTATTTCCGAGGATCCTGCAGGAAACCACTGTCATTTTAAACACCTGTGTATAGGTATTTTGAGAAACATATTTTCATATAAGTAACACACCTCAAAACTCCTAAGTACCTATAATAAACCGTCTATGATTCATCTTGTATGAATTATAGGTCATTGTCTGAATATGTTCTTTCGGCAAACCCTAAGAATTATATTGTCTTCTTTTCACCAAGAGAGGCTATTGTCAATTCTGTGCCACGTAACACCAATGACTTTTGCAATGCCTATTATTGAATTCTATTAAATTTAGCTGCTTCATACTGCATACATGTATTATAGATAAATCATTATTATGATTAACAGAATAAATACATATTTAATAAAGCTGTGTATGATAATTCGATGAAGCACGATCAACACCCTGCGGTTTGGTTGCATATAAAACGCTCTGCGGTTCCTAAAAATGCTACTGTTCAAGATTGTTATTTATCCTTTGTTTTCAACTACCTAGTTGGGTCTTAGTCATATTTGTAAAATTACTAGATATAGGCATCACTTTGAAATATCTGACTTCTCCGAAATCACAAAAAGTTGTAAACATATTATGCAGGATTATTATCTACCTACCTAGAAAAACGAAATTTACTTATCAATAAAATATCAATTAGAATTTCAAAATGTGCAAACATTCTGTGAACTTATGTTTTTTGTAACAGAACGTGTATACTTAATTAGGAAACGTGGGATTTTCCTTATTTCAAACATACATAACGAGTTGTTATTGCGTTTGTATTTCTTTTATAACCTCAATGATTTTTGAAGTAGGAAAACCTTTCACGGACATACTCCATGGAATGATTTTCTGCAGTGTTTGCGTTTTTTACAATATTCAAAAATATAGGCGAGTGTACAAAGTGGCCAAGTAAACCTGTGTTACACCTTACTTTCTTAGTTTGAACGTATAACACCCTGTATACCTATTATTATATTTTTTTGGAAAGCACAGAAAATATTGAGCCAAGGAATACCCTAAACCTTTCGTTCTAAGTTAAAAATATATATCTCATACCTAAACCCTGATGTCATTTCAGAGATACTGATATTTAACAATGACGTAGTTAACACTATACTGCACTCGACGCGCATCTCGCCAACCAAGTTGGCGAAACGCGCGTCGAGTGCAGTAGAGTGTTATGGTGTTAGTTATGTGTAGAGATTCATCAAGTCAAGTAGCTTGGATTCTTCCTAGATTACTTGACTTAATAACCAAGTATTTTAAAAATTTAATACTTGGCTTGGCCTGATTTTCTATCGTTAATCTTATCGTAAATATTCGAAAATTTAACAAGGTTAAAAAATACGCTCCTCCAATATAAATACTCTGATATAGGGACCCCTATTTACATATATTAGGTAAGGAATGCATCAAAAGAGTATCAACAAGAGAGTGAAAGTATTTTCACTCTCTTTGATTGCAATTTCTCACTTGCTATGAGATATTTAAAAGGTTACGCTGCTACCTACCTATGTAAACACCAGGAGAATCAGAATATATAATCAGAAAAACAAGTCACTTGACCTCATCTGAATATCACTTTCTTAGTCCTTGAATAAGTATAAAGTAAGTAGATATAAGTGGTATAGGGTAAGTATCTTCTCATCACTCATCAAGTCTATCAACAATAAAAAGTACAGTTGTAAAGTTTTAGGATGTGGCGGGCGGTGGTTATTGACTACTTTTATTAATTTGTGTATTAATTTATGTTTTCTTTTTCTCTTCTATATCAGTTAGATCAGTTAGGAAGATATTATTCTTTCTCATATCTCGTCAGAGAAGATTTTCTCTCACGAACTTGATATATGGTGCTTGATGGGCCTGCCTCTGGTTGGTGTATTCTCAAAGAATCTGTATATGGCTAAAGAGAGGGAACTAGAATATCCCTAATAATATCAATAATGTAATATTAAAAATAATTTATAAATTTTATACTTATTTATAGTATAGTTATTCAGCAAAAATACAATGTAAACAGTTAAATAAGGCAATGAGCAACATAGAAAATAGAATAATGGTGGGCCGAATTTCCCATAAGACTGACTCGGGTTGCAGACCGAGGGCCCCGATCTTGGAAAGAATTCCATGAGACCCCGCTCACGTCTCTATATTTGTTACAAATAAAAATGATCGATGATCAAATATATTGAAACCAACGTAATAAAATAAAGTACCCTAAAAGTACTTAACAATCAATCTAACAATAATGGTTTAAAAAATCAGTTAATTTATTCTTGATGGGGGTTGCAACCTTTGATGTGAAGATATCACTGACGTAGTTTTCCACATAACACCAAAACAATAGACTGCGTTCGACGAGTGTTTCGCAAACCAAGTTGTCATCATCTGGAGATGATTAAAACGGTGTTATCTGGAAAACTACACAGTAAAAACATCCGACTGATTTTAACACTGAATCCACACTCATCAGTGTGTATATAGTCCACACTTGGCAGTGTTAGACATTATCGGTGTATTATTATTACATTACATAAAAGTAATTTAACACAGTAGATTTTACAAGGTAATGTGTAATAGTTAATTATTCACCGTGTAATTATTCCGTTTTTATGACGGTGTGATTTATTGGTTCATTTTTAACACAGGGTTTTGTACATTTTACTACAATTTATGAGTACTTCTACAAACTTGGTGGGTATATCGTTCGTGTAATATGAGTTCTAAAGGTTTAGTTATTATACTACCCAGTTCGTGTTAAAAAGAACACTGCAGCAAATTACGTTTACCATTTAGTAATTTTACCATTTGTCTTTTTTTACTGTGTACGTCAGTGATAGTTAATTTATTCTCAAAAAATAACCATGTACCTCAACGAAGGTACTTTTTGGAGGGTGGAGCCATTTAGAATGGCTCCATTTAGAATAGGTATGTCCCGTGTATTATATATTATTATTTATTATTATACACGAGGCAGTACTTAGGTACCTTTATTTTATTTGTAGTTTAGGTATATCTTTGTTTCCTTGGCATACCTAATAGTATTTAAATGTTTAGCTCCTATGATATAAAGATAAAAGATAGCTCCAGATCAGATCCAGCTTCAGTGCAGCTGATCGGCTATTATGTAGCTGATTTTATTTTATTTCTGTGATAACTATATTCAAGAAAAAACTTTATTTTAATTATTATGCTACATGTAATTTTAATTACATGTAGGTATGTACTTTTGTTTTAATTTACCAATCCCCATTGAGGTCTCTATGTTATCTCCTCCCGGAGTCCCAAGAAGTCATAGTCTGGTCCTGCATAAATGCATTAGTGAAGGGAATTTCCTTATAAATTAAACCAAAGAATTCAATCCAATTGAAGAAAAGAAATATACCGTGTGATACAGATTCATGATACCAAGGTCACTTTTTGGTCACACAACGTAGGTAGGTACTTATTAAAGGTCACAATTACTTTTTAGCTACTTCTGATTTTTCCGGAAGTAATACCAACTCTCGATTTTTATATGTACCTAACATCCTGTATATAATTATATTTTTGGAATCTGCGTCATTCTCTGAATAGAAGGATAGATAGGTATTAATATTTCAGCTGTCAAATTACTTTTTGCACTCTGTTTTACTTTTAAATTTAGAGTGACTTGACCATTCCCGACTAATTCTAATGGACCATGTAACTATAAAAAAATTGGCATCAAAAACTTTCAATTTCTCTATACTTACAGCAGGGCGCTAAAATTCTTTAAAGTTTTTATAGAGCTGAAACTGTTTTTTTTTTAATGTCTACCATAATGGTACTAAGGTAGGTATCATTAGAAAGTACAATAATTAATAAGCAACCTACCTATCTATAGGTATGCTTATTTTATCTGTAGGACGAACAGAATTGAAACAACAGTTGAGAGCAGGCACTCTAAATTCAAAAGTAAATACAGTCCAAAAAGTAATTTCACAGCTGAAATGTCACTTATGTCATATCGTTGGATTCAGAAAATGACGTAGATTTCAAAAATGTAGTAATATACAGGGTGTTCTATATAAAAATCGAGAGTTGGTATTACTTCCGGTAAAACCGGAAGCGGAAAATAGGTAATTTTTATGTCAAAAATATGGAAGTATAAATACTTCCGCCATGCCAAATTTGAAAATTATATCTAAAAAAATAAGGCGAGAAAGAGGGGTAGCTATACCATGAATCTGTGCTTACCGTTAAGGATGAAAGTGAATAACGTCGACATTCCTACTCCTTTTTATTTACATATGTAGCTACATATTTTCATTTTTATATAAACTCCAAAATTTATAATATATGTAGGTACCTACTTACTTATTTTCCTTAAAGACAGTAGGTAGAGGTCACTGCTGTATCTAATGCGGCACCTGCGGAAAAGCAGGTCGTTATCTGTCTGACAATTTGACAATCATTGTCAGTGTCAGAGAGATAGTAGCAAAGACCCAAACAGGGGCACTACGGTGTGTTTTTCACCACTACTAACATTATATGTACCTACTTGTTTCTCATATCTAATATATGTTTCTTTAATTGTCCCAATTGGCACCTAAATTTTCCGTAAGTAAACAATGTAAATATACAAATTCTAAGTAGTGTATGTTTCGTTTTTAAAAAATCACATTGCATCGGGAAGTTTTCGGCCGACCCCGTATATTTACTTTTCATAAAGGTACCTGCTATTTACGGTAGGTAAGTAAAACTACTACAACTCCTGCACGCCCTAGCCCGCCGTCCTTCTAATACCCTCCGCAAATGGCCCACCATGGCGTCAACCTACGCCAAGCTTAAAACCTCTCCCACCCAACTAAATTAATAATTACATTAGCGTCACGCAACGACCATATATTAGGCCACCATTTTTGTTTAGGAATTAGTTTCTAATCTCCACCCACCGACATTTGTTGGTAGAAAACAGGTATGTCCAGGTCCCCCCTCTATCTGCCTGTCAAATCTCCATGGTTCCTTTCCGAATTGGGTACCCGTACCACACCAATCCGCTCGGGGGATTTTAGAGGCCAATAAATCTTGTCCTATTACAGAATACATTATTTGTAATATACTTTGGTCTGGCCGGCTGTGACTAATAGTGCTATTTTTATTCCGAGGTTAGAAGTTGGTATCATAAGTGCTTCATTTTAGGATTTATATTATTATTGTTAACAGTGTCAGATAGATTCCTTAGCTTTGCATTTCCATCTTATATCTTTGCACCTTATATCGTATAACCTTTATAAAATACTTATGTGATTAAGATAGGTACCTAATGTTGATATTAAAAGGTTCACTTATGCACATTAAATAATAGGTCCATATATACATTATTTGCACACAATTTCATTAATTTGAAATTGCATTTATATCTGCATAAAAATGAAACATAATAACATAGCTATTTAGCATCCATCTGTTGAACTGCTAGTACCTAGATAATGTATGAAAATCATGAAAGGAAGGTTTGCGAGGTCTATCTAAAAAATGATAAGGCTGAATCTCCAAAACTCTATCTAGGTATATAGAGTTTATAGTTATAAACATAAAAAAATAAACCTAAATGATTCCAGCTAATTCACATATTTAATGGTCCAATGTTCTCTTGAACATTTACCTTTTACCAGAGACCTTTATTGCTTGTCATATACTTTTTGCAGATGACAACGCTAAAAATCAGACTGTGATGCATTCAGTGAAATAATCGATGTTGCAGTTGCTGTCCCTTAACTACCTAGTTGGCAGAAAAAGACTTTTCTTCAGCTAAATTAAAGCTTCAGTTAATCAAGAAAAAATAGACAGTTCCTGCTTCCACAAGATGATTAAACAAGTAATGACAAGGAGATTATGAAAATTGTAGATGCATATGGCCCATACAGAATACCTAGTTACCTCTGATAAAAACACTGCGAAAAGGTTATATACTTACCTATAAATGGTGCAATAATAATCCTTGCAATAATCGTATTGTGGTAAAAATTATGTTGAAATATTGCTTTTTCGGTCAAAATTCTCTTATTATACCATTATCTATAGGATTGGCATTACTGGGGTATGTAATTTAATATATACAGTAATTTAAGGCAATAATAGACAAATATAGATATTTATTTCATTTTATTTATTTATATACTTACTACACTTACTGACAGTGCCAATTTTATATACTTAAATTAAGTAACTCCTTTTTTTTTTGTTTGTTCATATTTAGGCGTTGTTGAGACACAGTACCTAAGTCTTTTAAAAACCACAATTATTCAACCAAAAATGAATACTGAATTCGTAAGGTTAGAAAAAATCAGAAGTACCTTTAATTCATATTTTTTACCTAAGTTTAGAGTTTTGCACTTCACAAAATTTAAAGTTCTTAAAGAGGTTTACTACCAACAGAGGCCAGAGGTGTAGCCACAGAGGTAGTCCGTGGGTGTGGTTTTAGCTGTCATATACTAATCTTGTGTCTTTGTTTCCAATTTGAATATAATTTTATTTAGGGTCCTGTATATTTGTACACAGTAAAAAAAGACAAATGGTAAAATTACTATAATAACTGGGTAGTATAATAACTAAACCTTTAGAACTTATATTACACGAACGATATACCCGCCAAGTTTGTAGAAGTACTCATAAATTGTAGTAAAATTTACAAAACCCTGTGTTAAAAATGAATCAATCCGCCATAAAAACGGAATAATTACACGGTGAATAATTAACTATTACACATTACCTTGTAAAATCTACTGTGTTAAATTACTTTTATGTAATGTATAATAATACACCGATATGTCTAACACTGCCAACTCTGGACTATATACACACAGATGAGTGTGGATTCAGTGTTAAAATCAGTCGGATTTTTTTACTGTGTATCTGTATCTTTTGACTTATGTAAGTCTTTACTGTAATATAAACATCAATAAAATTATATAGCTTGTTACTTTCGGAAATCTATACTTACCTACATATATAGATACAGATGTTCTGCTTATACATATAATTAATTATAACAGCCTTGATTTGATTATTGTGTCCTCATTTTTAAACATCAACAGTTCCAAAATGGAAACCAGGATATAATTAGGTACTATTTTTAATGCCGAAAATCCAATCATAGATGAGCTGAGATAGAATTTGAATCATTCCAGAATCAGATATGTAAAGTCGACAGAACTGATTATTTTTACGAGTCACTGGAAGGTGCATGGTATAGTAATTTTAATGGGTGCATAAGCAATCAGTAATTTAAAACTTCAATATATACAAGTTCTATATCATACCCAGAAAATCGACAAGAACAACCTCAGTTCGTCCAATATTGTATCGTCTACAACAGGTTTCATCTTCCGCGATCTTATACGGTCACCTAAAAAATTGCCAGAAAGTTTATCTTCGTATGACTCGAGCTTGGCAGTATCATTTTCTATGCCCAACGTTCATGTTTTGGTTTTACGTCACCAAAACGTTTAGTGAAATCATGTTTCCATCACGCTATAGTGCAAGGTGATAATATGATGTCTAAGGTGTAACTATTATGACAGTGACGTTGGGTAAGAAATACCTGAATATCAGTTAATACTGCTTTGTTATAGCCTATCTTTGGGGAAAATTTTAAATTGAGCAATTAAAATTATAAAAAACAGTGATTACTACTTCCCATGGAAACACACTGAGAAATTATTTTGTAGGTAACTAATAATGACTGCTTAACAGAGTTTGATATAGAGAGTTTCTTATAATTCTAATGATGTTAAAGCATTTGAGGTTGATTCGAACTGAAAAGTATTCTAAAACGTGAATAAATTATTCATCAATCATCATATTCTTCTAAGAAGAGGCACTCTGTAAAATAAGAAGAAGAAAAAGAACTATAAGTAAAATGAAGACAAACTTTTCATATTTTCTAACACTGTGTGATTTTAAATTAATGCAGATTTTAATAAATTAAGTAAATTAAATCAATAGTTTTTTAAATCACAAAACTTATACAATATACGTATTAAAAAATACAGGGTATCCCAGTGTGAGCGTACAAAAATTTACCAGCGGGTGGACCAGACCAAAATAAGAATAAAAGTCTTATAAAAAAAAATTCTCTGATGTGTTATTTTGGAAACAAAAAAAAACAATTTTTCGCAATAACTTAAAAACTATGGCGTAGATTTAGGTAATTTTCGGGTGACGTGTACATCTATTAAAGGTCATTAAAACTACGTAGTGTTTGTTTAATTCTGACACCTGTGGTGGCCTAGGCTTACTATTTCTTATGATTTTGTCTTCATAACTCTTGCATATCCTGCTTTTTCGTGAACTGACTAAGTTTTCCTTAATCGGGTATCAATTCTGAACAAAAAAGATACTCTTGTTACACACCTCTAAAATCAACCATTTTCGAGTAAATTGAGTGTAAAGTACCGACTACATTCCTTTATGCAGAAAAATACACGCAGAGGAAGTTATAAGGAAGAGTAGGCCTAGGCTGCCACAGGTGTCAGAGTTAAACAAATACCATGTAGTTTTAATGACCTTTAATAGATGTTCAAGTCACCAAAAAATACCTAAATCTATACGAGACGGTTTTTAAATTATTGCGGAATTTTTTTTCCCAAAATAACACCCTGTGACTCGTTAGGCGTGCATCAGAGAAATTTTTTTTATAAGAATTTTATTCTTATTTTGGTCTGGTCTACTCCCTGGTAAATTTTTGTACGCTCACACTGGGACACCCTGTAGATACTAATTCAACTTAACTGGTCTTTCTTGATGCTTCTTTCAAACACTTCAAACTGATAGGTACTCAGCTAATCTTTGGATAATTTTTTACTTAGAAATAAAAAATATAGAACGCATATTCTAAAGTCCAAACATGTAGTTTAGATCAGATAGACTAAGAAAAAGTTTGAAACTTTTGAAAAAACAGCAAGAAATGTATATTTTCGGATTTTTTTTAATTAACCCTCATGCTACAAGTGTGTGATCTTTAGAATATCGGTTACCTTGTTTTATTTTAGAGATTTCACAGGTTTTAAAGAATCAGATAGAGCTACACTACGACTAAAGCTGAGCGCTCACTGGCCCGGCACGGCACGGTACGGAACGACCCGTCAAAATACGGATAGAATGCAAACGACTACCGGTCATGTATGTAAGTGTCATTCAATTGGGTTGTTTGAATGTTTGCATTATATCCGTATTTTGACGGGTCGTAACGTGCAGTACCATGCCGGGCAAGTGAGCGCACATTAGGTAATTCATTATATTTTGCAACATCATTGACTTCACCACTTCTAATATCTATATTGTATACCTATAATTGGCAAGATACCATTATTCTGATGACTTCCATATTTGTCCAAGTATCTAAATCTAAAGCACCAACCGGCATATCATCACATGTAATCTCCATAATCAACTATTTAAATACGTTCACTTTTGTTATTGTATCTGCGTCAAGTAATCCACCGGACCTTCATGGATTGCTTCACGTGTAGCGTTTCGCGAATGTCCACTCTAAATACTCTAAAGTAAACGAGGTCTCTCGTGATCGTGATACTTTACGACTGTGATGCCTATCTCGAGGATGCTAAGCATTTTGCTCTTAAACACTACCTATTGCAATACATTCGATTCACACTGAGTGAGTTTTGCTATATTTACTTGTAAGGTGGACAAACTTAGATGAAATTTTGACATTTATGAAATACTGTAAAAACATGATTTATACCTAGTTGTGCAATATATATTTTCGAACAATAAAAAAAGCATTTTTGAAAAATTATACTCATTTCAGTACGTATCTGACCAAGCCTCAGTAAATGCCTCTATATTTTTAACTATTTTTTTTAAGTTAAGTTCGTGAATGTAAGAAAAACAAATTTCATAAAAATATCACTTTCTCAGAATAATTATAGCTGTAATATAAATCTGTTAAATATCCAATATTCATTGCAAATTCCATGGAAAAGCGTTGGTAAATAACAAAACGCAAGAAATTAAGGTACATATTTCCTATCATCGACTTCTGAGAGTTTATTTACTAAAAAATTTAAATTCTGTTAGCTTTAATTCCATTCTACAAAATGTTGAAATTGTGTCCTAATTTGTGTTCTCAATGTGTTCTAATTACATCAATGAAATTACATGATTCTCCTGTTGGCTTCTGACTATCAAATATGGTGTAGTTATTTCTTAAATTTAAATCAATCAAATAAAATCAACCAAATTTAAATTTAAGCTGTCATTTCAATAAGACTGAATTAAATTTTGTAAGTACGTTAAAATATTAAGGTTAAAACTCTGGTTACAGAACATATTAGGGCTAACACTAAAAGTATTTAAGAATTTTTATTCTATAATAAGCATTTTTGACGTGGACTTATTGTAGGTGTTCTAAATCAGTATCTCACTGTCCAGTCTTCAAAATTTTCAAAACAACTCCTAACCATATTTATTTGAGGGAGATGCCGAAAACAACTAGGTACTCCATGGGCGATATGCCCCGACTGGCATATCGTGATGCATCACATCGGCATCTCCAGAGGAGTCGCCACATCGTTCATCGAGACCAACTGCCAGACACTGACCGGTTTCGCGCTTATTTTGCGCTCATCAGAGTGCCATAGGTAGTGGACTCGATGAACGATGCTGCGACGTGATTGCCTAATGGGCATTGTGAATGTTAGTAGTGGTGAGAAACACATCGTAGTGCCCTCTTTGGGTCTTTGATAGTAACTGTCTGACATTTATTGTCAAATTGACAGAAAGATAACGATCTACTTTTCCGCAGGTCCCATTAGAGCAGTGACCTAAGGAAAACAATCCTACTTATTTATCTGAAGGAGATGCCGAAAACAACTACTCCACGGGTAATGTGCTTCAACTAGCATCGCATTACTCCGGCATATCCAGAGGAGTCGCCACATCGTTCATCGAGACCAACTGCCAGACACTGACCGGTTTCGCGCTTATTTTGCGCTCATCAGAGTGCCATAGGTAGTGGACTCGATGAACGATGCTGCGACGTGATTGCCTAATGGGCATTGTGAATGTTAGTAGTGGTGAGAAACACATCGTAGTGCCCTCTTTGGGTCTTTGATAGTAACTGTCTGACATTTATTGTCAAATTGACAGAAAGATAACGATCTACTTTTCCGCAGGTCCCATTAGAGCAGTGACCTAAGGAAAACAATCCTACTTATTTATCTGAAGGAGATGCCGAAAACAACTACTCCACGGGTAATGTGCTTCAACTAGCATCGCATTACTCCGGCATATCCAGAGGAGTCGCCACATCGTTCATCGAGACCAACTACCAGAGACTGACATTCGGCATCTCCTTCATTTATAAAAATATTAAAATCGTAAAGTCTTCTTTTATTTTAATGTATTTATTACATTATTATTACTTATTTTCTTTTTTTTTTTAAATTTTGTCTTAATCACTATTTGGTATACTTACTTGTATAATGTAATTTTATTTTATATTGAATTTTTTGTGTTTCAATGTTTTTATATTTCTTTGTATTTTTTGTTAATTATGTTATTGTTATTTATTTTTATTTTTAGTTTCCATTCTAGTACTGGATCATTACGCCTGTTGAATGATGTACTACAATAAAATAACTGGGACCAGATTTCTATGCACGATCTTTGACTTGGGTGGACGCAACTATTTTTGCATATCTCCACACATGAATCTTCGCCTGCTTGGAACAGGTAACACACTTTCACAAATATATATGAGCTATATTGTCAATCCTTATAATTTTGCAAATATGTATAGGCATAAGTACAGTGCCCACGAACTATTGTCTAGAGCACTGAAACAGATTTTTCTTTACTAAAACAGTTTGCCTTCCGCATATCAAAGAACACCGACATGGTAACAAACGGTGGATTAGTCATGTGTGAAAATAAATTTTATAATGATTTTATAACGGTGAACGTCGAAGGAAAAATCTCAAAGAGAGGTTGATTATATAAAGAATTTTTTCCTTATAAGGCAACTCAATCTTAATTTAATATTATATTTTTATAGTATAATAATAAAAGTAACATATATTAATATTAGTGGTAGTAGACTATGATAGTCTACTGATAGATTGTAGATAATGATAGATTAGTGGTAGTGACTATATACTACATATGTATGATTAATTGTAGCTCTGCTTTTAAATAGAACATGCCTATACAGTTTATAACAATACACCTTTTTGTAAATTTAGCTCAGTTTTGTGATGGAACGTACTTGATGGATGTGATGAATTAATGCTGGACATGGATTCCATCAGAACAATTGATAGTTAGGATTAATATACGAACAGAAGTTAGGTTTAATGATAGATGGAGACATGCGTACAAACGTCCATTTCATGAATCTCTCGTTGAGTAAGGGCTACTATATATTTGTCTCCCCAACCAAAATATCCACTGGAAATTGTTCACACTCCATTGTGACTAACAAATCTACTAGGTACTTTGTGCTTATTTTTATGCTTTTATCAAAATTGCATCCTTTGAACCAAAGACAACATACTAACCTCAAAATGAATGACATTACAATTCCCCCTCTTTTTCCTATCACAAAATTTGAAATCCATCATAACTATTTAATGATGGAAGTGATGGTTTTCTGAGGGGACATCATACAATTTTGTGCTAAATTTACGAACAAGATTGATAGCCCATCACAAAACAATCGCTGAATTTAAGAACGGCTTCTACTGTTTTGTGATGGAAAGGATTCCATCTTTTTGAGAAATGATGGATTTATGCGTTTAAGTTAGTAGGTACTTTAATTTTGCGTTTAAGTTAGTAGGTATCTATTTATAAAGTAGATAAATGTGAGTTCATTTTAATTTAAGGAATTCTTCCAATGGAGTGTCTATTTTTTTACAATCCTGTTTTTAGTTTCGGTGACGACTAGCATCGGAGTCTACAGTTTGCTCCCATCAGCAATAAGTCTCTTAATGATTCATGCTTTAAGTAATTTTTGACATGTATCATTATATTTTTTATCATTTTGTCTCAAATCATTGTCATTTATCATATAATTTTATTGACGTGTTCTTAGCTCAGATTTTACAAATTTGCATATTTTTTAAAATCTTGGCTTAATAGGAGACCTTAAGATGTGCAAACTGTTAGACTCTGTTAAAGTCACCTGTTAATCAAGAATTGTGACACAATAGACTAGTATTGGAAGGTTTATTCAAACTTATCAGTAAGATAGCAATTGTCTCAAGGGACCAGAAACAGATAACTTGCAGTGAATACATTTCCGAGTGCTTGATTTTTATATAGCTACCAAATCAAAACATAGCTAAGTATAAGAATATATTTTACTTTCCGTTTTTGAAATAAAAGTGGCTGAAAATCTTATAGCCATATCGTATCTACCTTGTCTTGAAAATATACATACATATATGTATACAGGGTTATTCAGAACTCATCTCTAAAACTTTGAGGATATGTGCATCCTTAAATAAGAAATCGATATCACCAAAAAAATTTTAACATTAGTATTAGGATTTCCCGTAAACAATGTTTAAAGTTATACCATTATAAAGGACTACGTAGCTGGGCAACTGTACTTCAACACATCTGATACTTTTTTACCACATTCCTAAGAATGTGATAAAAAAAGTAAACACGTTTTCGTCTTGAACGCCTGGTTAAAATCGACCGAATAAAGAACTTCCGAAGTTTTTTTTTTTGTGCTAGCCAGTTTGCATTGTCAGTCACAAGGTCACTCCATTACAGTGGACCAGTATCCAGCGGCGTGCAATGAAAAATTTTTAAATAGTTTTAAGACCCCGCCAAAAATTTTTTTTTGCACTACCACATTTGTACATGTATGTTGAACATCCCCAAATTTTTGTTATGGATAGGTTCTGAATAACCCTGTATAGAAATCCACCTAGTAGGTATTGCAAGATTTTCTCAATGCTGCAATTATTTAAAAGGTGCAATTTCTGTTCAATTTGGACGATCTGACATAAGCATATAATTATTTTTAAAATTAATCATTCTATTTTCTGTCATTTTTATGTACTAAATAATATTCTTAATATTTTTAGTGAAGAAAGTATTCTCACTCAAATTTTATCCAAATGTTTTGAACATTTTTTATGTAAATTGATTTTATGTGGTCATTATTTGGGTCCTATAAATATGACCTTTTTACCTAGCTCTTTCTTATTATCTATTCGGACTACTGCTAGTCTTGATACACTCTTAACTTAACGGCTTACGTAAGGATCTAACAATTGCCTGCGATTCTGCTTGTACGCCAGGCCAACGTGATTTCTCGTGCCACTTGATGTACCGCGCGTTTAGCAAAAAGTCAAATTGAAAATTCAGTTCTATCTTACGCAACCGGTTATTCTATTTATAAAGATTAGTGATCTTTACGTGAAATAAATATGAAACAAGTTGAAGTTGTTGCAGAAGCCAATGCACATTATTGTGTCTATTCATCCAGTGTATTTCTCATTATATAATAAACTTCTGGACCAAATGATAAATATTTCTTCTATTTTACTAAGTATGATTAAAAATGAACCAATTAAACAATTACCGTGACATATTTTGGATGAGACAAAATCTGCATGAACAAAATTGAAATAATCTGCTTGCGCAAGCTTGGATTAAAGCAATCAAATAATAATTATCTCTACCAGTTTGTTTGGCAACAACTATTTGAATAGTTACTCATAATTGGGTTGCTAATAGTATTTAAAACATAGTTAATGCAGCACCTATTTCGGAAAAACCATTTCTGTATCAAGTTAAAATATATAATATAGGGTAAAGGGAGGTTAGATGGACCAGGAGGATAGACGGACCATCGGTAATATTTTGCAATTTAAGGCACCACCGCAACATTTGACAGGCGTATCTTTTGCGTTTCGATCAGTTCACCTTGATACAGTCGCGATCACGTGGTTTCCAGCATTTATGTGGAAGTTTTTTAAGAAAAATAGATTTTGCCTTAGTGAAAATTGTATTTAAAGATATACATTTCTATTTTTAACAAACTTAGGTAAGTATAATATTTTTTTTTTGTTAATGAAACTGTAAGTATATGCATTAATGTCTTATAGAACCTAAAATATTAAAACTTTTTTTTAACCGTTTAGTTATTACCGAGTGGTCCGTCTACCCTCCCATTTGAGGATAGATGAACCAATATGGGGGAGGAGAGTCGGACCAATAACTTTTTGTTTTAGTACAATGCTTAATAAGTAAATATTTAAAAGACATGTTCCTGAACGAGGATATTGAACCTCTGAAGCGTTAAATGATGCCGTAAATGAATACAGAAATGGCGAAATTGGCGGCAATGAAGCCGCTACAGCATTTGGAATACCCAAAACTACATTTAAGTGCAAGCAAGACCTGAATCTTTCCAACCAAGTACCTCTGGTATACAAAACTAACAAACCACTCCTAAGAAATCAACAGCTAGGTACTGAAGATATAGCTCCTGGAAAAGCTCTGGATGAACCACATACCCGTCGTATCTATAGCTGTAAAAAGAGTTCTTAAAAAAATATCAGGAGTTATTACCTCACCGGAATTTATTAAAAAAAAAGGCACAATGCAAGAAAAAAGCTGGCCCCAATTTGGCAGTGAAAGCAGTAAATAGACATCTGGCCATGTCACATTAGATGACTATTCTAGGACGGATGAACATTTCAGCGATTTAGAAAATAAGAGTGTTGGCTGCAGTGAAGATTATCGTTTAACGAAAAAGAAAGACGATTGGTCACAATGCCTTTTGTGCAAGCGCTGGTTGCACGAGAGCTGCACAAGTAACCTTTGCCAGAAGTGTGGAAACGTAGCTTCTAGAAAAAAGGAAAAGTAGCGTGGTCCATCTCTCCTACCTACTATGGTCCGTCTCACCTCCATAGGGTAGGATAGATGGACCGTTGACAAGTCTGAGAATTATTCATTTTTTAGTTTTAATGATAAATATTTCTTTCTTTCTAAGTGTTCCAAAAAGAGTACCAAAGCTTAGTTACTTTATGTACCAATACTGTTTTCATCTGTGTTATGATGTGTTATTTGTGAAAAATAAACAATTGTAAAAGCAAAAACTCCGAACCATCAGTCCCATTTATAAACAATTGAATTTATTTAGTATTGAATTTATGACCAATAATAATTATTTTAGATATAATATAACTTGTTTAATATTTCATTATTTAAAATAGGTATGTAAATAGTAGCACTATTAAAAAGAAAAATGTATTAAAAACGAATAAGTTGAGGTTATATGAAGATATGCCGTTGTAATTCAATGTTGGGGGGTGCATAATGTACGCAAAGTAGTGGTTTTTGACATATCTTAAAAATAATAAGGTTATTCTTTTGCGTACCAGGATTAGAGCAGGTAACGAGGAAAATTAAAAACTTAATTGAACCATAAAATTTGATAATTTCATAAATCATTTTATCTCTTAATTAACTTTTTGAGAAATATATAATCATGTACAGGGTATTCACGTATATTTTGACCCCTACCTATAGGGGTTATTAAGAAAGTTAGAAAAAAGTTTCAATACAAAAGTTGCTTGATTTTTCACTTATTATCTTTTAGCTAGGTCGAAAAAAAAATTGCATGTCGTAAATTTGAGGAAACCAATTGAACATAATATTTTTAAATGGGACACCCTGTATAATTTTAGACGCTTGGGAAAAAATGTTTTTTCTGATTTCAAAAATATATATTTTGTTAACATTTGCACTGACAGTTTTCAAAATATTTAATATTTAATGTTTACAATAAATCATAAAAAAAATATTAAAAAATGAAAATATTAGAAAATGTTTAAATAACTAAAGAGGTTACATCGAAAAGAGTTAAATATTGTTTATTACTGTTGATTTCTACTGTTAAATATTTTTAGTTCTTTGTATTTTTTGTATTTTTTTATGGTCATAGCTGTTGAATATTTCGAAAACTGTCAGCGTAAATGTCATCAAAATATATATTTTTGAAATCAGGAAAAAAATGTTTCCCCACGCGTGTGAAATTATACAGGGTGTCCCATTTAAAAATATTATGTTCAATTGTTTTTCCCAAGTGCACGACATGAATTTTTTTTTCGACCTAGCTAAAAGATTATACGTGAAAAACCAAACAACTTTTGTATTTAAATTTTTTTTCTAACTTTCTTAATAACCCTGTAGGTACGGGTCAAAATATACGCGAATACCCTATACATAAGTTGAAAACGTAGGTACGTACCTACGTACGTGCCAACATTCGTGATAAGAAGCAGGCCAATCTCAAATGGCGAATTGTGTTTCTGATAGCATATTCTGAATATTCAAGACACCCTAAAATTCGTATTGATAAAGTTTTTTGTAAAATCAAAGATCAAGGAGTTAGAGGCTAATTCAAAATATACTTACGTGAAGACCCTGTGCCTACAAGATGTTACTTGTTACAGCAGTAAAAATGCCCAAATGGAAAACAACATTTTTTCCTAGCTTTAATAGCATTTATTATATACTTTTTTTCCAATATATTCATCTGTGGCCATTGTCAAAATTATTTTTTAATAGCCAGATATTTGAATCTTTGTATGGTGAAGGAAATATAAATTTTTTTAAACATCTTTCTTGGAAAGTTCTTAGGGAAAGGATTCAAGTTTGGCAAACCAGTATAATTTACCAATACCAAAACATGTTGCCTCAATAGCTTGACCATTTACTGGATTTGACTTTATTCGATTTTTTGCGAGTTTACACCTCAAATATAAAATATTCATTATGTGAAAACAGTCCAAGGACCTAAAATCCGCTGAACGAGCAGGCTATGCAACGGATCCACGAAGTCCTGCCCATGGTTGTACTCGTTAGGTATAAGGCATATGGCATGCATTTTCAAGAAAATCCTTGTTGATTGATACTGAAATGTGTTTTCATAAAGTGTTACAGTCGATTACATCTGATTAATTTGTGAGTTCACGACTACTTAACAACTGTGAAACAGATTACCCGATTTAAATCCACAATGTAAGGGAATTGGAATATATTTTAAATAATATGCAAATTTACACCCTTCGCCTGAAAAATGTTGAGCTTTTAAAAAACTAGTTTATCATAAAAAAATTTACTATTTGGCTAAGCACAAAAATATGAACTTACCTATCTATGGAAGAAAATAGTTATATTATCCCATTTCATATTTTAATAGTCAACTTTCTATTAATTTTTAATCATTGCATTCCGCCCCTGTTAATCTCGATTTCATCCAAAGTAACTTGATTTCAACCATGAAATATTATAATATGTAAAACATCCAACACAAATAGGTAATAAATATAATATGCACAAGATCTTAACATTATTATGAATTTTATAAATTGATTGGCATGTTCCTCAACTTGTAGGCACGCAAGGCAGCGATTTCGTTCGGATTTTATAATTCCAGAGTTTTCATTGAATCATAGTGTAAGCACCTAATTCTATAGTAAGCTTTTATGAATTGCAGTAAATCAGTCACTTTCAGGGATCAATTCATTGAAGGTTTTTGAATAATTTACATTTACGCATATTTTCTTCTATTAAAACCAGTACTTTTAATGTCTATAATTAAATTTATTCACTTATAATTACTAAAATTGCTTCTACATTGGCTGGAACTTAATTTGTTAATAGAAATATGAGTATATATTAGCCTTGCACCATCGAATTAAAAAAATCAAAAGTAATTAATGGTAATGTCGACAATAATGCAAATAGTATGTGAATGTTGAAGATTTAATAATTAATTTTGTATGTAATGATACTTGGAACTCAGGGTGCAAAAGACATCGTAAAAATGTATTCTTTCAAATATTTGGATTACCTTTCACGAGGAGGTTTCACCTGCATTATTTCCAAAATTTTGTGTATTCTTTTCGTTGTAAAATTATTATACCACATCACAAAAATCATTATTATTGTCTTTACAAGCATCATAAATTTTTATAGGTAACTCAAACAACTTATAAAATCCCACAAGAATCTCTATATTCGAGATCTTTTCTAAAATCAAATATTGTTTTACTTAAAAAATCAAAAATTAAATCACATTTTTGCATATCTACTGTCAATATGACGTTATGTTCCTTGAGAAACCTTTAAACAATTTGGTACATAAAAGTACATTACCTGAATGAGTTTATAATAATCAGTTCCGTTAGTTATTAAGGTGGCAGCAATTAATCAGTAAATAAGGTAAATTTCTGATGGTTTGTGGAGAATAAGTTTAAAATTAGTTTAATTAATTGTTTATGTAATTGTGAATATCTAACGAAAGTTATTGCGACAACGTTGATGTTCCCGATGAGGTGCATATATGTAAACTTTTAGTTTACAGCTTCTTCCAGAAACTTCCAGAAGAACAGGGTCTCGAAAAGAGTACAAAGCCCTTGTCAGCTGATGTCATCAGAAAAAAGAACAAAAGGCAGTAGAACTAGTAGTACTTTCTTATTTAGGAGAATGTCTAATAATGTAAAGCTTTCAGCCCTTTAATCAAAATTTTCTATTATAAAATCAAATTTAGCTATACCCCTCTACAGCTAAACAGCTATTCTTCCGGAATATAGGTATAAATAATTATCCTATGTTACAATACAGTTACTTACATATTATATCTGAATATATCTGATTGAATTATATTCATACTATAAGTTAATTCCGGAAAGAATTAACGGAATATATCATTACATCACTATTGCATACAGAAATAAAATATCTCTCAAACCTGTTCAAATCTGTTGCACTATCAATAAGTTTCAATCCAATGCCTCTAGAAATATTCCTGATTCACCGGACACACGGTCCGGAATCCTGCCGTTTTCCGGACCGGAAAACGGTAGGATTTTCTGCAGACCATTAGGAAACTCCCTGTATAATAACGTTGAAACTTACTAATAGCCTGGGGTCAAGGAGTCTAACACCTAGCCACTGACTCCAAGGGCTGAATGGGAAGTTGGCAATCCCATGAGGAAGCTTCTCTCAAGATCGTCTGTGCGTGGTGAAGAGCCACATCCTGCTCGAGGTGGTCGTGCTTACGACTAAACACGTGGATCTAGACCAGGAAAATTGATAAATTCTCCCAAGCCAAGATGTTAAGTGACCCGTAACCATGGCCGAACGGCACCAGGGTGATAAGTGTCCCCATCGGGGTTTCTCGAATACCGGACAAAATTCTAGAGTATGTTTGCTTCGCCACAGTAATACGGGGCTCTGCTGTGGTGGACTCAAAACCCTCGAACCCCAGGTAACTGGGGAACCCATGGAAATTGGGATCGATCCTTCTCCTATTGAAAGCCCGATCCCATCAAATCAGGAGAGAAGGCTATTGAAATGTCCGACACGCGAGGCTGGAGGAGGAGAATGCAATTTAGAGAATGAGGCATCTACATGTTTAGACAACCTCTCCCTTAAAAGAAGATGAATTTGAGGAGCTGCAAGGAAGCGCTTAACCTGTTTCTTTAAGAGCGGAGTACCTTACCAAACCATCTTAAGTAAAGTGCTGAACCAGTCGAAACTTGCAGGAGATCCCCAGCAGGAGAGTGATAACCAATCCTTCTCTTTGCCATCGGGAACGAGCAAACCCATGCGTTCAGACGGATGTTCATCGGATGTGGGAGCGAAGGGCCCGGGAAAGTGAATATACCAAACCTTCATTCAAGGATGTAACAGAGAATATTAGGGTGGGAATTGTCCACCCTGAATGTATAGATACGGTCTTGACCAACAACCAACTGGAAACTCAGCAGAGGGCGATAATGTCAGCTGTAGATGAATTTCAAGATGAAGGATCTCAAGTGAGATTCCACAGCTGCACACATCGGCCTGGATGGCTTCTCATCACCTGTGTGGATCGGATCCACACAGGTGGTCACAATAAAGCACCTCCAATCGTGGGAACAAGCTCGTCTTCAATTCGTACAGCGTGAGGACTTACCTAAACCACATATAGTCAGGGTGGTCCAACTTATAATAGCAGGACTTCATCAAATGATAGATAACCTTAAAATAAATCCGGGAAAGCTTCCTTTTCTAGATACAGGGTGTTGAAATTTTGGAAAAAGTATATTATTTTAAATATTGCCAAAACGGCTAGTTAGAAAAATTGGAAATTTGGCACACAGTATCAGCTAAGGATCCTTCACGATTTAAGGCTTATGATGATAAATTACGAAAACCAGCGGAGGAGTTATGGGTATGTCATCACCCCTTTTCGAAAAAATCTTTTACCCCACTGACTTTATTGCAAATACAATAACGTAATTTAATGCCCCAAGCTTTTTAGAATAAAAAAGTATTCTTTCATTTTTTTCATACGGCGCACCGTTTTCGAGATATTTGAGGTTTTATCAGGTAATGTTGGGCCATTTACATGTAGAATTTACAATGCGCCGGGCACCCAACGAGTTGGAACCAGGCTTGTCTTTCGCAAATGGAGTGGAACGTCATCCCACATATTCGTATTCTCAGTCTCCAAAAATTCCAGAAAGTTTTCAGAATTTAGTCGCTGTAGAAGCACATAAGCGCCAAAGAGATTTCCATTGTAGATCCCTATCCAAATGTTAATACTATAAATTCTGGTTGAAACTTTCGTGGTTTGATTTCATGTAGATTTTCATGTGCCCATACATGTTGATTGTGAAAATTTACAATACCTCGTCGAGTAAAACATGACTCATCGGTCCATAGAAAATTTCTTAAGAAATCCTCATTGTTGTCCAGAAGCCACCTACAAAATACCATCCTGTATTCTTCGTCTCCTGAATGTAAACCATGGACAGGTTGGAGATGAAAAGGATGTCGATGATTCCGTTTTAACACTCTTAAAATAGTGCTTTTAGGAGTTCCAGTGGTTCGACTCACTCTTCTTTAACTTGTTCTCGAATCTCTGTTAAATTCACGCAGTATACGATTATTTCTTCTTACGGTGTTAATATTATGACGATTAGGATTCCTAGGTATGAACCTTAATGCTTGATTAACGAATTGATTGAGCAAAAAACATTATGATGTGGCTATCGTCTGTTGGGGGATCGTCTGCGATATTCTCGAGCTGCTTCTACCGTATTTCCATCACAAAATCCATAAATAAAGTGTATGTCAGCATATTCTTGATTAGAAAATCGGAAAGGCATTTTAATGTTTCAAAATAACAGACAGATTTGCTTTAAAGTAACTTAGTGATACTTATAAGGAAGTATTAAATTGTTCAAAACTTGTCACAGTCTACTTCATAAAATTTAAATTAAATTCTAAATGTAAATGGCTCAACATTACCTGATAAAACCTCAAATATCTCGAAAACGGTGCGCTATATGAAAAAAATGAAAGAATACTTTTTTGTTCTAAAAAGCATGGGGCATTGAATTACGTTATTGTGTTTGCAATAAAGTCAGTGGCGTAAAATATTTTTTCGAAGAGGGGTGATGGCATACCCATAACTCCGCCGCTGGTATTCGTAATTTATCACCATAAGCCTTAAATCGTGAAGGATCCTTAGCTGATACTGTGTGCCAAATTTCCAATTTTTCTAACTAGCCGTTTTGGCAATATTTAAAATAATATACTTTTTTCCAAAATTTCAACACCCTGTATCTAGAAAACGAAGCTTTCCCGGATATAAGTGTATTGAGAAACTGCTATTATTTTAACGTTATCTATCATTTGATGAAGTCCTGCTATTATAAGTTGGACCACCCTGTATATGTAGCCAATATACCCGATGAAGCCGACAAACGGGTTACATCCGACTTATTTTCTTTATATACCTGCCTCGCTGGGGAAAGTATCAGATATTAATAATAATAATAAATTGTTTATTGTGTACATAAATAAACCAAATAATATTACAATCTATTAACAAAAGTGGATATGTACACAAAAGGTTAAGGTTAGCCAAAGCTGTCTTACACCCCACCTGCTTAATATTACTTACTTTAATACAAGTAGCACAAATAGACAGAGAAAATACAATTTCAAATAGGAATTTAACATATCACGTCTACATATACATATACCTAATTTATTGCTCTACATTTTCTTTTAATTTATTTAGTAACTGCGTAATTTCAATTTCATTTTATAGGTTGATATTGGCTCTAGGAGATAACTATTCGTTTGATTGATATAAAATGGAACTAAGTAGGAGAAGCAACTCTGAAAATGTGTTGTTGAGTGCTGTGGAATATTAAAGTTATTAGTTCTTATATTAACTGTATGGATATCAGATCTTTTAGATATAATTTCATAAAGATATACTGGTTCTTTAGTTTTTAACAATTTATAAACAAATACCTATTGAAGATATTGAATGCTAAATAGATATTGAACTCTAAGTCTCGTATCAAACTCGTTAATTTGAATTAGATATGGAGTTATATGGCGTCTTGGAGGAATCTCAAATATGAACCTCATGCACGCGTTCTGTATTCCCTGTAATTTTTGTTGGTAACATTGAGTTAAAAAATTATAATACACAGAACAGCAGTATTCAATATGTGGATAAATGAAAGTTTTAACTAGTTTTAATTTGGTATCCAGATACTCAATATTTGGCAAAGAACTTCTGCCAGAAGATCTGAATAAGTTCTCACCCTTAAAGTGATTAGCTTCATTAAGAAGCTGTACCTGTTGGGTGTATTATAAGTAGATATGAGCCACAATAGACCATACGGCCGCAGTGGAGGGTCTGGTTTTCGACCCATTCACTTTTAAACCTAACCCAACCTAATCTAACTTACTAATAGCCTGTAATCAATATTAACAATAGAAACAGTTTTTAAAAGAATAGACGTAAAGGGATATTCTTTTAGTTGTTTCTAAACTTCAAATTATTAACAAAAAAAACATGTTTTATATAGTAGATAAGTATTATTTTAGTTCGGACCCTTTGCCGATATTTAGTACAACGATCGAAGTGTGTAATTAGCCACTTGGGAGCAACGATATCTCCACAGTAATGACATAGGGGTATTAATTAATAATTTAAAACTAAAACGGACATAAAATATGAACACATCTAATGACCAACGATTAATTGAAGTATCCTGTGGGTCCTCAAAGGCAGAACGTAGCAATTATAACCAAGCAAAGGTTATTTATTATGGTTTGAATCCAATAATTCTTCTCAAATAAACCATCAAAGTAAAAACTTCATATCATATTCATATCGTTTAACTTTTATATTATATTTTTATAATTATTCTCTCCTTCCCCATTTCATTTTAATCTTTTGTATTTCCTATACCTACATTTTTCATGTCGAAAGTAGAGATGGACACTTGAGTGCGAAGTACGATTGATTTACGTCATTGAAAACTATAGCAACATATTAGGATATGCACTAAAAATTGATCTATTTTATGGTTTTCCTATCTGTAGTTTCGCCTACAGTTAGCCACAATTTTTTCTACTTAAGTCCGACCGCATATTTTCAGTTTCTTCTTTTACGGAAGGTAATGGCCTAATTCTGCCAAAAAAATCGAAATTATTCATTATCGACGATAAGCTTCGGAGATATTTGAACATAAAAGTAACACACTGAACATACGAATTACGTCATATAAAATATACAGTAGGACAGCTAGAACCGGCGATTTCTCTTATACATTTGACTTTCAATATGTCTTTTACACTGCCAAATACTCTAGCCCAAGAATATCGTCTCACAAGCAAGACATTTTTATACCACCTGCTTCATCAAAGAGTAAATCAGAAAAACGTTTATTGATTGAAACAGGGACAGCTTATTTTTAAACAGCTTAAATTTGTTTTTATGTAGCTCCCCACCTCTACGCCCCACTTACACTTTCAGATGTCGAACTCGCATCTAACTGACCAATTTCTATAAGTTATTACTTCACGACTTATTGTGTCTATAAAAAACTATCTAATTAATTCCATTTCCATAAGAAATTACCAAGTCTAAAATATGAACCAATAGAAACCAGAACACCAAAATATGAACCAATAGAACCAAAGACAAATGTAAAAAGTTATAATAAAAAACAATATCAGATAATTAACATAATATAAACATTATTCTTAATGATAAACATTTATTAGTATTTATTTGTAGGTACTGAGAGTTCCTAACTGGAAGGTTATTATATTAAAGTTCAGGCAGGTATTACTATCTTTTTTCAAATGAAAAACTATATTCATTAGTAGATTCGTATTTTTTTTTTCATTTGTAAAACGATATTTTAGTTTTAGGGTTTCATCCAAATTTCAGAAACAAAATACGGGTTTGTAGCTAATAGAAAGACGAATCTAATATTGAAATGCTCAGGATGCCCTATATGGCAGTAAATATATTGTAAATCACTTAACAGTCTTTAGTTTTATATACCTACTTATGTTAAGATATATAGAACTATTCATAATATGATATACGCAATACGAGAACAATAATCATTTAATTTTTCAGTACTCCTTATCGGTATTTATTTGTAAATCCAAATTAACACACGGCGTTGTGCAATCTTTCATGTAAAGGAGACAGTCTTAATATATAACACGTGACTCGAAGAGACAACGAAATTGTTATTAGACTTTATCGCAAATGTTTACAAAAATAGTTGTCCTAAATAATATTTAGTTGCAAAAATACGTGAGTGTTTTCTGATTGTTTTATCATGTTTTATCAAAATAACTTTTCGTTGCCCAATAATCACAGTCAGGTGCGTAACATGCATTTCCTGAAAAGGGGCACACACAACATGAAAATCAGATAATACAGAAATAAGAAATAAGAGAAACTAAAAAATAACAAATACAGAATACAGAACTACACCACACTTTCAGATAAAGAAAGTAATTGTATTGTGGATATATTTATCATTCAAATAAACGTTTAATCGATGGAAACAAGATTTAAATGTTTCCTTCCTCAAAAAATTTGCTACAGGTGAACAAATCTCTGTAACTAGATATACCCTAGTGTAAATATATATGGCCTAGTGGCCATATTGTTTTTTTTTTGTGTTTGTCTTGTTATTTATTAATTAAGTAAGTGCAACTTGTGAATTTGTGAATTGTTATATTGACTATATTGCATATATATTTTTTTGTACTGTTTTATATATACATTTATGGTTTTAATATTGTCGATTTCTATACGGTTATTGCTAACTGTCTTTTGAAATAAATTATTATTATTATTATTATAAATGATCTACATGATCTAAACTAGCTTAATATTAAAGATTAAAAAGCTTCTTTATTTTCCTTAAGGGACATTCTCTATATCTGTCACCCCAGCATTACTGTCGGAAGAAAAATGATATTCCAACCGGGTCATCGACAATGACATTACAATCTATGCTTAGCAAGTGTTAAGGATATATATTTTTAAGTTTTCTTGCAATTAATATCTAATACTGTATACGCTGTTTCCATAATTTCACATTTTTATAACAGCCATGGAGACTTGCTCTAGAAGGATATGCTCGTTGTCCTTACACATCCAAATGTGTGAGGTTATTTGTAGTTCCTTGCTTGTAGCAAGCTTGTTCCATAGCTTGTATTATGTAATTTAGATATATTTAGGCCTAGCTCTTTTGTTATTCCCTAAAAATATTTATAAATGTGGTGGAATGTCAAAGAAGAAAAAATTAAAATATAAATATATTACTATTGTTCTTGAAGTGTCCATTGAGATGACCAGTGTCCACATCACTTTTCTTAGTGTATATTAGAAAAGGCTTGTGGGTTTTTAATATTAGTTTCTTTTTAGGCGTGTTTGTCGTTTTATCTGAAAATAGAAGTACAAAAAATAATGTTTGTTCTCTATGCAAGAAAATGCAGTTTTCGTCGAAAATCAACAGATACCTACGTCACTGTACTACAACTCTGATTGGAGCCCAACAATTTCGTAACCGCAATCTAAATATCGCAGTGTATCTAGAACAAAAAGTGCGGTTACACTGAAACCCATTCTCTAGCTCTAGCTGATTCTATCCGAAGATTTAACTGTCACTTCTCCAATTTTTCCTTGGTTTTAAAATGCAAGAATGCCGTTACGAAACCTGAGATGAATTCTTATTGAATAAGACGTGTCCTCGACAAAACATCCATTACTTTTAACTGCGAAATAATAACGACAACGACGACATTTTTGCTTGGTTCTTCTACATACCTTGTCGTTTCTAGTCTCATGTCAATTTTGATTTATGGTCGAGATTGTGGAGCTCCTATTATGTAAATATTGGGGCTATTTCAAGAATTTATTGTTCATAGATCTATCTGATTTCTTTGTTAAACACTGAATGCAATTTGAATATAATATGACAAACGTTATTAATCTAAGGCATCAGTTATAATATATGGCGTTAATATCAGTTATAATATATGGCGTTAATATCAGTTATAATATATTTGATATCAAACACTAAAACCAAGTTGAATGATAGAGTAGTAGAGATAATTAAAACTGAGTTTGGTAGAGCTAAATATCGAAATATTTTATATTAAATTATGTCCCGATGATGAAAAATTTGTTACTGAAGATCTTGTTGAATAAATGTAATAATGATATAGTATTTTGTGGAAAAATATGTCCTGTGTACGACATTTTCGTAATCAGTGTTCAAACATAAGCCTTTCAGAATCAATCAATGGATTTATTTCCAGAATTACATTTCTATCAAAAAGTTTTTCTGATTACTCAAAGTAGATGACCTTTGAATGTCTTTAATATTTGTATTTATATAATTAAAAATGTACTGATGAAATCTAAAGTAGTTCATGAATTTCACACGTTTATGATCATCAATCTCCAAGTTATGTCAAATAAGAAATTATTTATATAGAAAAAGAATTAGGTATTGAATGTCAGGACAAGAAAATTTGTGGTATGATTTTAAGAGGTTTAATAACAAATTTTATTCAGCACATGATTTAGAGTTGATAAGATGGTGGTGTATAGACTTTAAATACAGAAAATGTAGTCTATACACTGTTTCCAGTTTAAGATGAATTGTATGAGCATCTCAGAAACCATTAGAGATACGGAGTTGGTTAAATTTGGAAAAAGTTTGGCAATTTTAAACCCAAAAAGAATCCAAGGTTACAATTCCACGAATTCCTTCCCTTCAGTAGAATCAGGGTGAAAACCAAGAATGTGCATTCCCTGGTTAGGTCCATAGCTTGTAAGATCCATTCATCAAATTTTCAGGACTTTAACAGGAGATTAACTGTAAGCAAGGAACTTCAAAATTGGCCTTTAAAATTGGCTTCAAAAATTTAGTAAACCTAAATTTTTATTTAGGTCTACTAAATTTTTTATAGCTGTAAACTTTTGCTTTTTTAGGAATAGTAATATAATTTACAGGGTGTTCCATTTAAAAAATTATCACAATTTTAAATTAAAAAGTGGCAATTTTTTTCAAGAATCCGTAAATGTAAAATAAACTAGTATCAATGACGGAAAAAACTTTTTGTAAAATTAATAGCAATAGTGAAAACCGCTTGCGCTATCTAATTTTGCCTTGAAGTTATAAACCTTTAAAATGTGTCACATTATTTTGGGACACCCTGTATTTAATTTTTTCTCAAATTTGGAAATGTCGCATCTCAAAAAATGAGTATAAATTAAATTTTACCGTAATCCGTCTCTAAAGGTAGAAATCTCAAGTTCCATGTATTAATACTCATTACATATTATACTGTTTTGTTTGTTATTTTGTTTGAGGTTTAAGGTCACCTCTAGTTTTTGATGTATTACATTTACATACACATTCAAATTATTCTATGAGCGCGCCTATGAGCTATAAATATTATAAAATGCCTAACGTGTAATTACTGTCAAACGGGAAAATTCGATATGCAGTGCACAAAAGCGGCCATCTAAAAAACTTGTTCTGTGCAACTGAATAATAATAATGGCCTAAAGTAATAATTTTATTGGCCAGCTAGCCTCAAGGTGATCTAACATATTTGTAAGGATAGGCATTATAATAGTAACACTCGACCTTAATACCCATTCTTTAGGTCGAAAACGCAGTTCTCTTTGTTGTAGCAAAACTGCATTTCTAATGCACAACCGGTTTTATTGAATTATAATTTAGCCTAAAAACATGTATTGGCTTCCACGTCCCCTGTCTTTGTGCAATAACGTGCTGCCTAATCGTCAGTTGAGGCCAGTGGCGGATCAGCGGAACAGCTTGTCATCGACATGTAGGTACTCAATTTTTCGAAAATTATTCATGGACACCAAATATTATTTTATTATTTTGAAAAATAGACATCTCGAGAGTTTTTTAGCGAGTTTGGAGAAATTATTAAAATTTTGAGGATTATTAACAAACATTTTTCCAGGCTTAGAATGTTTGTCTATTTTTAATTAACCGTCAGGGACAAGCAACTAAAGAATTTTAAATGGCAACCCCCATTGTGTTATACCTCATTTTAAAGATTATAAATTATTTGGAATAAAACGGAAGTCGTTAGTCGTTGCGGTCAAGTACAAATTAAATGAGCTTAAGGCCAGGTTTTAGCAATAAAAACTAATTTCTCCGCTGCTTGTTTTTTTATAGCGTCATTTTCGAGGTAATAAGTCAAACCTTCTTCTAAAACTATTTCCAATAAATAATTGCTATAATTTTTAAAATGACAGCACAAAACAGGTGCTAAAAAAAACAAAAATGTGTAGTGAATGGGTTGCCAGTGAATTGCTAAAGGTCCTCTATTAACTAGGAAGGAAAATTGTGCCGGTTTTGTTCCTTAAAATGAGATGGAAAAGTAGAAAATTGGACTTTTATTGCAATTATTTTACTTATCTATCTTATGGTTAGACTTAGTTTTGGAAGCACAGTTTTAACTCTGCTTCCAAAACTTTTATGTAAATCGATATAAAAATACTCTGTCAAAAGCCGCCTTTAGGTAATATTCAAGAAATCCTTTATTTGGTAGGTACAACTGTTATAACGCAATAAATGCTCAAATTGTCGTCCTTTAATTTCGCAATGACTCTGTCGCTGATTAAAAAAATTGAGCACATCTTGAAGCATATTTTCTAGGTATCTCTATTAAAAGAATATTATGCGTTTGACGTGTCTCCAGTTTTTTAGTTTGTTTATTGTTAACTCGATTTTGTTGTGTATACGCGACTCTTTAAACTCAAAAGACAAATTCAATATGTTTAAGTCTAGTGGTATTGATATCCAATGACAGCCATTCGATTACATATCCACTGCCAATTAACCCGTTCGCAAGAGTTTTCTTCCAAAATTATTGAACTAAATTTAAAGAGCAAATATGTAACTCGAATTGTTCCAGGTTTATATATATTATATATTTTTGGATCTTTAATAATATTTGGTTACAACACGATGAGGCCATCACGTATTATACTCACGTGGTTTCACAGTTTTTAATGATCTAACAGGTAAGTTAATCTCTTAATTACCTTCGCCACTCGATTTTTTTTAGGTTACTGTAAAGTCTGCACACGATATCAAAGTACATCAATAAAATTGGATAATTGGATACATGACGAAGGCAGCAATATAATCAATCGAGGTAATAAATTTCGTTTTTAAAATAATTTCAATATTACATCCAAATTTGAGACAAATAATTTAATTTTTCATAACCTTCAAAATAACTGTAATTTAATGTTGTCACAAAATTCTTTAGTTGTCACTCTTGTAGTCCACACCCGATGGAGGTCAAACATTCTGTCCCTGAAGAACGTCCATTATTCCACCGTCTTTCTGAATGGTCCTAAATGGTTCTGAATGGTCTTCAAAATCTAAATTATTTTCCTTCACATGTTAGAAAGTTACAAGGCCGCCCCGAAACTTTTACCGGACCCTGTATACTATTCAGATAGGGAAGTATAGTTCTGATATAATATAAAATAAACTGAAATAAAAGAGTTGAACTAAACTATAAACTGGACTAAATTAAACCTTCATCTACTCAGATTTTTCATACCTGAATCTCGAAGTTTATTTTAAAAAAGGTACCATTTGGTACCTATATTTTTAGATTTAATGCGAATGTACCCTTCACGAATATATGAGGGTTGATAAATCTACTTTATCAGTAACTATAGACATCAATATGAAAAATCTAATAAAAAAATTGACCAAAACGAACACAAAGTTATTCTTTTTTTATTTATTTGAAGGAGATGCCGTAAACAACTACTCCACGGCCAATGCGCCCCGCGACTGGCGTTGTATTACTCCGGCATCTCCCTGGAGGTCGCCACATCTTTCACCGAGATCAACCACCAGACACTGACCGGTTTCGCGATTATTATGCGATCCTCAGAGTTCCACAGTATTATTGTCAAATTGACATACAGATAGCGACCTTTTATCAATAACTTTCTTTCAAATAGAAAAGTAGAATTGTCGCTATCTGTCTGTCAATTTGACAATCATTGTCAGACGGATAGTAGCAAAGACCCAAAGAGTGGAGAGAAATACGGTGTATTTCTCACCACTACTAACAAACACAAAGTTCTTGAATTTAATTTTTGGATAAAAATTGCTAATAATTGCTGAATGATAATATAGCGTATATATGTATCAGTTTGACCACCCTATGTAAGATTGATATCTGCATGTAATGAATATGATCAAATTAAATTTAAATTGCACAGTTTCAAATAACAGATAATAAGTACTTATTTCGCTCAAAAAATTTAAATAATTGCACTGTCATGCTACGCTAACGAATTTACTCAATCGAGACTCGTCAATCAGCAAAAGCATCATCATGGATACCTTATACTAGGTCAAGAATATTCCGAGAAAAACCATTTAGGTAGCCATTGACGGACTTTAGCACAAAAAACGGAATTTATAAAACATTTACGCGCATTTGTTTATACTTTTTCTTTATATAACGATATTATTGATTTATAATTATAAATTTTACCCTCTATATTCGCTAATTCTAAGAGTGCGTCATATAGTACATATTATTGTAGAGAGATAAAGGTAAATTGCGCAAGATAAATCTTGTTAGGGACATGAAACGATTTTAAAAAATACATAGTGTTGTTAACCCAATGAATACTCGCTAAAAAAAATTGTTACAGTTATTCTGGTGTTAAATATGTATTCAGCTGGGAATTTACACTACAAACCTTGTACATGTTATATATATATAGGGCCTTTCACACTTCAATATATTGACAAACATGCCCCTTTTAGTTTAAATGGAAATAGATGTCAACTTATGAAAATGAAATGGTTTATCTGCAGACTGAATTAATAAAAAATTTAAATTAAAACATCACTTCGAGTAGGCAAGCCCCAGATACAAAGTCAAAGTATATGTAAGTACGACTCCAGACTTAACGACATTGATATTTGGGATTTGAACCCAACCATAATAGACAGTATCACCAAACCTTGTTGCCAAAACATGCTCTATCCTATTGCACGGCCGTCGCACTAAAGTTAAAGAAACAATTAATGTCTTCACAGATGGATAAAAAAAAAGAATTAGACTATAGGATATCTTCGAAGAGCCTCAGAATTCTGTGGACTAGGACAACCTAACCAACCAATGTTGTGTAGACGGAGCTAACAGACGTACCTAATTATTTCTAATAAAAAAATTATTCGGAGAAATATTATAGATAAAACAACTAAAATTTAAAGTTACAGTATCTAATCACTAATTACAGGCTCTACAAAAAGACAAAATTACTTCTACATAGACATGGGAATATGACCAACTGCAAATTTCACCATCATTAATAATATTCTGTATTTTTAGATTGACGCACAATGCCTGTCAAGAAAATAGTCGGCAGGCTGGATTAAATAAGGGCTGATTTTTGGGCTAGGTCACTCATAATACTACCATTAACAGTAATGATATAAATGAGAGACAATTAAGACAATTATGTTTCATCTGACAAAAATTTGTGAGATGAAACATAGCTGTAAATTATCTGGCGATATTTAGAGGAAACCTACCACATTGAGCGTTCTTATGAAGCATCGTTATCTAATAAAACACCTTCATATTATGAAGGTACGTGAGATTAACAACACTGACATGAACTACTAAGGAATGCCCTAATATGTATTCCATAGTTTTTCGCTAGAATGGTATACTAAGCTACTTAGATGAGACGATTATCCTAGACAGGAACCACAGAAGCCCAACAGGTCCTAGATTTTAAAGTTTTTTTTTTGTGTATATATTTCGAAGAATGCAATTAATCTAGCATGCGAATAACAAGTTTTTCCAGTGTAAGCGAATAATAATTTGACATTCGTCAGAGGCACCATAGAGGTGGAGAAAAAGAAGAGCTATTTCCACTAGAAGAGTTACAAGAACTACTAAGGAATGCCCTAATATGTATTCCATAGTTTTTCACTAGAATGGTATGGTACGCTACTTAGATGAGACGATTATCCTAGTCTGGAGCCACAGAAGCCCAACAGGTCCTAGATTTTATAGGATATAAGCTTTTGTGGATAAATTTCGAAGAATGCAATTAATCTAGCATGGGAATAACAAGTTTTTCCAGTGTAGGCGAATAATAGTTTGACATTCGGCAGAGGCATCACAGAGGTGGACAAAAAGAAGAGCTATTTCTACTAGAAGAGTTACAAGAACTACTAAGGAATGCCCTAATATGTATTCCATAGTTTTTAACTAGAATGGTATGGTACGCTACTTAGATGAGACGATTATCCTAGCCTGGAGCCACAGAAGCCCAACAGGTCCTAGATTTTATAGTATTTTTTTTGTGGATAAATTTCAAAGAATGCAATTAATCTAGCATGGGAATAACAAGTTTTTCCAGTGTAGGCGAATAATAGTTTGACATTCGTCAGAGGCATCATAGAGGTGGACAAAAAGAAGAGCTATTTCCACTAGAAGAGTTACAAGAACTACTAAGGAATGCCCTAATATGTATTCCATAGTTTTTCGATAGAATGGTATGCTAAGCTACTTAGATGAGACGATTATCTTAGACAGGAGCCACAGAAGCCCAACAGGTCCTAGATTCTATAGTATTTTTTATGGATATATTTCGAAGAATACAATTAATCTAGCATGCGAATAACAAGTTTTTCCAGTGTAGGCGAATAATAGTTTGACATTCGGCAGAGGCATCACAAAGGTGGACAAAAAGAAGAGCTATTTCTTCCTTCCACTGCGCTGGTCGTCGATCTGTACGTCTGTTTGCGTAAGGTCTAGGATGGCCGCTCTGTGAAAAAACCGCAAAATTCCGACCGACCTGTTCATTCGCCGAAGAAGTACGACAGCTGTTCGAAAAGAAGTAACCATGACAACCGGACAACTTGATGTGCTTGCTTTTTTATTGACCAGTAGAAAATTGTTAATATTGTAAATTGCAGGACGCGCAAAACAAATGTTATATTGCGATGTAGGGGAAAGTGGAGTTGAAGCTTTTCCTATATGATCTAAAATTGTTGGTAAACAGTGTAATTGTGACATAAGTATTACTCCGTCTTGTTACTTTCATGTTACATGTCTATCTATTGGTTAAAGAATTCTCGAATAGTTAACCAATAGATAGACGTTTGTAATGTAACACGACGAGTAGGTATAATAATAACAAAGGAGATGTGATTTTGTCTACGATTTATTATTTTTTTAAGACATTGGATTAGCTGTACTTGAGTACCTACTTGATTTAACTACGATAATAAGGCTGGAGATGTATAATCCATGTGATTGATTGATAAAGTAACATGAGTTCCTATTCCCTCTTGGAATATTAAGAAAAAAGAGAAAATGAACGTGCTTGAGCCAAAATCGCAGAAAACGAAGTTTGATTGGTTATAGTGAGATAAATGATTTTTATCAGTAAACAAAATAATTCTAAGTTTGAGAGGCCAGCTCAAAAAGTTCCCAATTGTTTATATTCTCGTAGAAACTTAGAAGAGTAAAATGAAAATTGTCCAAAACTTGTGCCACTTGTCCAAAACAAATCTCCCAAAATATAAATATATTATATATGTATACCCTAATTTTTTTTAAGATTTCAATAAACAGTTAAAAAAATACCTTCAGGTGTTTTAGTACCTATGTATGGAAGAAAGTTATAAATACTAACTATTTCTGAAGGATTCAGCTTTACAAGGTTTAAAGAAATAGGAACTAAACTACAGTTATCACTATAATAGACCAGAATAGACTGCACTACTCTAAAATTGTGTATAGGAAATACGTTTGTTACTCACGGGTCCCACTTAAGACTTCTATTGTTCAGTTTATATATTAACAACGTTTCTAGTGATTTCTCGTTATCAAAATTGTGACTTAAAAATATATTCTGTTAGTTTGCTTTCTGATTGTCTTACGATTGAACAAGATCTTATTCGACTTTGAAACGTCACCATAAGTAATTATATATTGTATATTATTATATCTTAAGTAGTGATTAGTTTGAGTTAGATCCGTTTAAAATGCATAAAAGTGTGATGCACTTTTTTTACTTTACACCCTATGAGGTGTACTTCCTCGTAAATTATTTATAACAAAAATATCTTAATGCAGATATACTTTCAATAATTTCTGAATATCAAAATTTATCCCTAATTTAAAGGAAGCTTTTTTGAAAACATTAACAGCCTTATTAATAATAAAACTTAGAATGTTCTAAGATGTGACTAGAATGTAACTAGTGAAAACTGCATTAATAATACCATTTAAATGCATGTTAACGCTAGAATGATGTTAAATCACTAGTTACCAGTTTGGGTATGTTTTACAATAAGTTAAAGTTAACCTAAAAGTTTGACAAAAATGGCAGCAGTTTTTTTTCCCTCCCAATTAACAGATCGAGAACGTTTTTCTGAAATATTAAATAATTTAATGCGAAATTTTCCGTATTTATGTCAGTAAACTCAAAAATTATATAAAATTTTATTATGGCATGGTTACTTATCGAATTCATTAGGGAGATTTTGAACCAATTAAATTGTAATGTGCAGTTCAAAAAAGAGTATCATTTTTGGCAATGCGCGTGCTCAGTATTAATGATTGCGATAACGATAAGGTAAAAATTTAAGGTGTTCAAAATTTCCCTATTATAAAAGCCAAAGTTAATGCTTATCAAGGGCGGATTTACCATGAATTCAAATTTTACATTAGCAATAAGCAAAAAGGTAATTAGTTAAAAAAAATATAAACGTACTTCACTTAAGGATATTTTATTAAACACTTCTATTTGCTATTTCATGTTAGTTCAAAGAAAAACGTACCTATCTAAATGCACAGATAATTTCTAATTTCACATTTTTTAAAAATTTGGTTCTTTGAGATACTCCCCCATGTTGAAAAGCTAAATCCGCCCTTGATTGCTTATTAACACAAAACAGTCTTGACACAAGACACTTGTCAGTCTTCACTTTGCGTAAATGTTTGTAAATGCAGGTTAGATTTATTGCAGTGAAATTAGCTCTATGTATAGAATGAGATGTTGTCACATTGACTTCTTATTTAGCATGCTGTTAGTTATTTGTCTATAAATATTTAATTATTAATATGAACTACTTAAATTGATTTAAGAATGCGGTTAGTGGCCATTAGTAAACTTGATGTTATTGTGATTATTATTAATATGGGTGTATATCTTCATTCAACCTTATAAAAATTCCTGGCATTTCATTTGTTAATCTGGTGTCATAGGTATAAAGTCATATTTCTACCCGAAAGAATTTCTCTTGGGTATTGTAAAATTGTTGTAAATTGTTGTATAATTGTTGTATTGTAAACTGTTGTATCTAGAGTGTACCTATAATATTTATGTTATTTACATTCACCCCATTTCCACGACTAAATCCAACCGAGGCCAGGAGACGAGCAACACTCAACCTGAACTTTTCACGAACTTTTGTACTAGGGTAGCAATGGAGGACCTCCGGTTTTATATCATATCCCAGGAATAATACGTTTTTTACACACATCTTGCCTAATTTTTATAACTTGTATGAATTCACCAACCTATATAGACCACTAGAAGGTGAGCAGACATCGTCGGCCTTCTTTGAATGTTCACCCATCCAAATACTAACTGTAAGAACGTTGCTTAGCCTTCATCTACGGCTTGCTCCTGTTGTATTACATGGAATACAAAATATGTGTACAAATTTAAAACCAATACTCCATTTTTCAAAATATCATTCATTGTTTATTGGTATATTTATGTTTTCCGTTTTTAAATTTTATAATAAAACTGACATTTTTCTTACAACGGAATTCCAAACGTCAACATTCTTTACATGGTTGAATGGAAGATGCTTAAGCTAATTACCTATTTCGCCAATTTTGATTTATGTGCAAAGATATATCTAGTTGTTTACTAATAGCAACGTTGGCCATTATAATGAAGATTTGAGAGTCGGTATCATCAATGAAATTATCCTCAATAGGCCTGCAGGGTTCATTAAACTATTAAAATTAGTCTCCTTTCCCCTTGTTTCGGCAGAACTGACTGAAAGGATATTTTAATCAAAATTGCGTGGATGCTTACACCAATTAAAACATCAAATCATAACACGAATGATACTCGTTTATGTTCAATTACTATGATTAATTAAAGGATTTCCAACAGCGGAGAATGAAAAGTATCGCAGTAACGAAAACAAACAAGCGCTGATGTTAAAACAAGCGGACATTTGCTGCCTTAGGGGAAAATTGGGACGAAATGTTGCATGCAAAAGAATAAAAGCACTGCGAACGGTCACCGTTAAAGTTAACATTGCTGCCGCATATGTACAGGGTGACTATAATAATTCCCTTATGCTTGAGTACAAATACTCTAACTAAATTAGATAATTTCATCAAATTTATAAATTTTCGAACAACATTGACGTACTAACTAATAAAGCGGGCTATATGAGATTGTCCCTCTATCACCATTCATACTATTTTTACATTTAGCAATTTCCAAACTCTCAAAAGCATCCAGCTGTCTGGAATTTGTTATATTTCTAATTAGTCTTAAATTGCTACTACCTTTTTTATGATTGTATCTGTTCTACTATGAGATGACCCATATGTTCCTTGAATCTAGTTTGAATTGGCCTTCTAGTTTGTCCAACATACTTTTGATTACAGACTTTACAGCTACCCCGACTTTTATTTAGTTTCTATTTTGTCTTTTGGATTGCCAAAAAGTTGTTGTAGATTATCTCCCGATGAATAAACAACTGACATACCTATCTCTTTAAAAACCTTACCAAAACCACAGTTGAAACGAGGATTGCCCCGGGGACTACCCCGTTACTTTAAAAGTTTTATTATTACACAGTTCGAGTTAAGTTCATTGACATATTTAAAAATACATTCCTATGAAATGTAACAAATTTCAGCCAGCTGGATGCATTTGAAAGTTTGGAAATTGCAAAGTGTAAAAATAATATGAATAGTGATAGGGGGCCAATCCCATACAGCCTGCTTTATTGGTTAATAAATCATGGTACATGAACTGGTTTAATACCAGTTCGTAAGTAATGTGTAAAGGCATCTGCTTTCATTTATTTTAAATATTTTTTATTGGTCAATAATCTCCTCGATATCTTGCATTAGCTTATGTACTCTTAGTGAATTTTTTCCCTAATGATTTAAATGCTGATAAGGGTCTTTTATTTTTTATATTTCCAGAAAGAATGTTAATACACTTTCAGAAAAAAATATTAAAAAAAACAGACTATTGTCGGATCTAGACAAAGACTCATCACGGTAACAATAAAATTGTCTTTTATCTGAGCTAATTCAAGCGGAGGCTATCTCATACCATTAGGACTGTATACATCTTAGAACTTGGAATTACGAAATTTCTTAAAGTTGTTGTCTTGGCTCTTCAATGAAAAAATAAAAAAAATAATAAGAATTTTCCAATTCAGACGAAAGACCCACCAAAATATTGTTAACAAAATTATTTTTCATGTGAACCTATTGAAGGGGGGAGCACTTCACTTTAGAACGCTCATATCCTTGAATTTGGAGGACTCAATAAATAACACGACTCAATAAAAAAATTATAAATTTCCGAGTTAATTTTCTCCTTTATTTTGTCTCCTTTATTGAATGTGTTTGACTCGAACACATTCAATAGACCACGAATTTAAAAATAGCATAATATATGACACTGAAAAATTCCATTCGAAAAAATTTTAACATTCCTGAAAACAGACTGAACGGTTGCACATTTTTCTGATTCTCGCACAAACAGCGCGCCAATATCAATTGACCATGGTCATGACCTGGGATGGTTTGGGGCCGAGCGGGATTATCGCCCTTTATCCTCCCCATCGCTATAGCCCTGAACTGCCTCGTACATCCTACACCAACCCCAATCACAAAAGTGATAGGTGTGGGCGATTCGTGGGGTCTCTTCCTGTTCTGGCTCTACCCTGCAGGCTGGGTAGGATCTTCTGGGGCTCTTCTCTGTCTGTCTTCTTTCTTCGCCTGCATGTCTAACCCACCGGGGGTAGTCTGTCAGGCGGAGACGGCAAGTGCCGCTCCTGTCCTAGGTGTTGGTTTGGGAGTAGGTCAGGAGTGGCTATGTAGCCGGGGATGCACTTCTAAAGGAGCCAACTGGCATGGATCATGGATCCAGGAACCTAACAATTTTTTCTCGAATAATTTTATCATACACATACTTTGTTCTTAAGAAGGGTTTACCCCGACTAAAATATATATATTTTTGGGTTTAAAGTATATATTAGATCAAACAAATTTGACAAAATTGTAAAATCTGACAGGTCTCACATATAAGGTACGTTTAGTTACATTTTCCACTTACATATACAATTTACAAATTTTCTTATAATTTTTAATCACTTTAAATCTTACACCTTCATATATCGGAATTGGTAGATGAAGATGCAGCTAGATTTGGTGATGAAGCTATCCGCAAGCTACTGAGTCTGTTTCTGTGGTATCACTTTGATCGGGAAAGGAATATCAATTAAATCTTTTATGTCGTGGATTTTCATTGGACGAATTTCTTCCAAGCAAAGTTCTTTCTAAAAATCAGATACCTAATTCTAATCTAGCAGGGCACTTGTGACACCTGTGTGCATTATTATATTATATTAAAAGCAAATGTTTCTGATGATACCTTTCAACAAAAAAAAAGCAACAGGTTTAATATCATCATTAAAAGCTTGGTGAGGAAATAAATTAATATTTAATTTAATCAATACAAAGTAACCTGTTGAAACACGTGGGTAAAAAAATTCATTTAGATAAAAAAAATGTAGTTGCTTTGATTATATTTCAACCTATCTGTATTTAAAATAATGAACGACCGACATTTATAATACAACTGAATTGAATTTTCTACAATAGAAAATATGTTAAGGTGTAATTTATTTATGACTGGTTGGCGCAAAGTAACATTCTAATATAATTCTAATATACTTATACATATGTATATATAATCCAACTGTAAATTGTTTGTACCTCAGATAAATTGGATAAATCGAAAACCGTTAATGTAACTGAATTTCATATAAATTATATCAAATTATCATTGAAAAACATACGTTGTTATTTATTTATATGAGTATCTCTCTAATACTGTATACAATGTGTCCAAGAGAGATTTAACACCAACAGAAAATACTGATAGTTTCATTTAAAAACTTTACATTTATAAAAAACAAATAAAACGAGGTATGATAATTTGAAAATATGTAGTATGTGGTTTGATCTTTCAAATTAAATATTTATGATCTGTTTCTGCGATCGCTTATACTAAAAGTAGGTGTCAACTAACTATTATTTTTATATTTTCAGAAAAATTAGTACTGAATCAAGAAGAACCTTTAGCAATGTCTATAAACTATAATCGTCTAGATCCACAGAAATCACAGAGACCTCCTTTCGAAGCCGTGACCACCGACAGCGGTCGCGGGCCCACTTCCTTGCCGCCCCCGCCCGAGTGATACTACCCCCAGTGGGTTAGACATGCAAGCGAAGAAAGAAGACAATACAGAAGAGCGCCAGAAGATTCTATCCAGCCTGCAGGGTAGAGCCAGGACATGAGGAGACCCCACGAATCGCCCACAACGATCACTGTTGTGATCGGGGTTGGTGAAGAATGGGGTCCACCTCTACGAGGCAGTCCAGGCTTATAGCGATGGAGAGGGTAAAGACCGATAATTCCGCTCGGCCCCAAACCATCTCAGGTCATGACCACGGTCAATGGATATTGACGAGGGAATATACATACAGTATTACGGATAGTAGCACCAATATGAGCAATTATCGTCTGCAATCAATTTTCTTTATATCTGCATAATAATAATCTTCATCTTGTGATAATAATGGTGTGACGCACAGTAGTGCCAATTAATTACTGTGTAAGCTATATTACAACCTCAGTTACCAAGCTTGCCCCCATCATTCATAAGTTCCTCCACCTCGATAGATAGATCATATAGAAGTATATACTAGAACTATATCATCATCAGGTGCAAAAACAGGCCACACACATTTTTATAATACCATATTAAGGTACATAAGAGAAATAATGACCAGTCTATGAACATTCCGGTAAAAAATTGTCGAAGCTAGAAATACTGGCCTTAATAAATTCCTCCACTGTGTAGAAACAATAGTGTGCTAAGTAATTTTTTATAGTTCGTATGAAACTAAAGAAGCTGTGTTTCTTTATTTCTCGGGCAATTTATTAAATAATTAACTTGAAATGTATTTCTCTTACAGATTTCCAAACGATGGCTAGGTACTCTGAGTATATTTTTATCTCTTGTATAATAACTGTGGACGTATAAGTTGGATTCAAATGTATTTTCTTCTTTATAAATCTCTATTAAATTGTGGAAAATATACAAACAAGGCAGATATATTCAAGGTATTTAAAAAAAATTAGATATTCTAGGTTTATTGTAATGTTCCCTGCGGTTCATTGAAAGACAGATTCGTTAATAGCTCTTTGTAATCTAAAAACTCTAATGGATTGTGAAGACGATCCCCAAATAATCACACCGTAGTTGATGTGTAATTGAAATAATGAGTGAAAAGCTGATATTAATGATTGAAAGTTTAAAACTGATTTTCTCACTCAGCAAACTCAGAAAAATAATTGACTGGACAGCTTTGTACATAAGTTATATACATGGTTCATGGACAGCGTTAGTTGTTGAGTTTTATCTCGATTAAGTTTCAAGTTATTTAATGTGAACCATTTTGTCGCTTTAGACAGAGCACTGGTGGTTTCGTCGATTGGACTTGAGTACATTTTATGTGACGTAACAATTGTCGTGTTATTCGCAAAACAAAAACTATCAATTGGGCTCAAAAAATGAAATAAATCATTTATACAAATTATAAATAGTAACGGCCCCAAGACTGATCCTTGGGACACGTCATGACCTATGACCTATGGCGTAGTGACGAAAATTAACAAGTTGGGACAACAGATGACATATACCTATAAAGGACACTACTGTGTTTCTCACCACTACTATTTGTAAGAATTTTTATAACTACTTTCATGTAAAAAATCCACATTTGTTTTTTAGCGTGTGTTACGAGAATAACGTGTTATCATCAACATCAAAATGAATTCAAAAATAATATAGACATACCTATAGATTCAAAATGAATCTGAATAAAATTTACGTTCTGAAGATTTGCATCGTTTAAACTTCCAAATGGACACACTACATAATAATGTAACGGATTTTGAGTAGAACATTTACAAGTCATTCTCAATCTAATGTATAATATCATAAGTAGAATAGTTAGAAGAATACTAGGCCAATAGACTAGAGCTTCCCAATTTTGATTACCTAGTCTGATTAGCTTTAAACAAGTCGGTTTCCATTATAAACTGTAGGTAATGCCTTCGCCTGTTAATTTCTCCAAGCTAATTTATCTCAATAACTGCTTAAATTAATGAATAACAAAAATACACTAACTGGTTTTTTTGACATAAAGAGGTACCTATTTATTTATAAATATCTTCTAAATAAATATATTTACAACAAATTGCAACAACAATAAAATTACAACAAAATAAAAAATATTAAATTAATCTAAACGCTTAAAACATTCACAAAATAATTTTTCTAAAATCTTTAGAGCGCGACCCAAATAAATTAAATACAGTATTTTAGGGATGCACATTCACAATGACATCCTGTACATGTTCAAAAAAAAAGAAGTACATACGAGCTCCATACATAGACAAAAAACAATTTTATGTAAAGGTGAATGCAATAATGTCAACTGCTTTAAAATTTAAATTTATCGGCTGACCTAGACTAAGTGTAAATTACTGTACAAGGAGAAGATTATAAAAAAAATTAATTACGAAAATAGAATGACCATAGATCCACATTTAAAAATGCAAATTGAAAAAAGTAAATGTACCTATATGATTAGAAATACAAATATCCATTCACCAATAATTATATTTAGCAATATTTCGACAACAAAATTGTACTACATTATTACTATTTTTAACCAATCAGAACAAAATGATAGATAAATTATACATACTGAAATTATAGATAAATGCCCTCAAATTATCTCTAGATTTCAAAAGCTTCAGCAGCTCATCACCATTTATGAGTCGATGGAGATATTATTTCAATTGTCTAAAGTGAGTATTTTCGAATACAATATAATTGGGTTGACTGATTAAAACATTAAGCTGCGCTGGTCAGGATTCGAGATCGACACACCATTACCATGTACTACAACCTTTTAGTTGAAAAATTGCCTCTGAGATTTGCAGGTCCCGCCAATATCCATTGACCGTGGTCATGGGATGGTTTCAGGCCGAGCGAAATTATCGCTCTTTACCCTCCCCATCGCTGTATGCCTGGGTGCCTCGTAGAGGTGGACCCCATCCTTCACCAACCCCGATCACAAAAAGTGATATGTGTGGGCGATTCGTGGAGTCGCCTCCTGTCCTGGCTCTACCCTGCAGGCTGGGTAGGACTTTCTTGCGCTCTTCTGTCTTGTCTTCTCTCTTGCAGGTCCCAGAAAATTGTTATGCCTCACACTTGTAGACGGTATGAGAAGCTGATTCTTCTTCTACATTACATAGTCTACAGATCGGTTTTGTAAGATACATGGAAAATTTTATATATAAATTAACCTTAACTCATGCACATTGCAGTACAGGTGCAAGAAGATGTAGGTAGTTCCAAACTAATGTATTTTGAGTTGGTTGTACCTATATTTTTACCAAAAAATACCTATTTTTATACCAAAAATATCAATAATATTCATTGGACTTATTATAAATGTTACTGGAAACTTTAACTTTGTGTAAATACAATGAAATGTGGAAACCATAATTATGTATGTACATGGTTAACCAAAGACATGGTTAGGGACTATAACTTGTATATTTTGCACTTTAGAAAATAAATATATATTACGGAAATATTGTGATTTTTTTAAGACTTTTAGTACCCTGTTCCATATAGTTAATAATATTTTTTTTTTCAGGTAGAATACCACGTATTTGTTTACAATCAGTGTGATATGGTGGAAACGAAAACCACTAAAATAATTTGTTAGACCTTATTGTTAGATATTAGGTATGGCATATTGGGCAATAAACGCGACCACTTTTATTCGAAGTTTTATTTGTCTCTTTTTAACTCTTTTTACAAATGTACCCATCGACTTCTACTCTACCTAAATATTTATTTATTGGTAATACACCATTCAACAGACAGAATCCAATTAATGAATGGGAAAAAGACTATTCAGTAAATTTATATACATATAGAGTACAAAACATGTGAAAAACATCAAAACAAAAAAATGGAATACAGTGACCAAAAACAGTTAAAAAACACAAAAAAACAATCATATGAATAACCGCGAGTGGTAAACATATTTATTTCTATAATATTTTAATATCCCTAATGCTACAGGAAAATAAATCTATTTTGTCATCAACACTATTGTAATTACTACACATAGCATAAATAGGCGAGCGTTTTAGTAGGTTGGTGCGAGGGATTTCCAGATACATTGGCTGAGAAAAACGACTATTTGCTCGTGGTATTTGAAACATTATCCGTTCCAGAATGTTTGGACTATCAATTTTAAAATTAATGATTTTATACAAAAATATTAAAGACTGGATGAATCTACGATTTTCCAGTGACTTACAGTTAAATGTATCTAAAAGGATATCTTGCGGAAATCCAAGATATGGATAAACCCCCTCCGCTCTAAAGTACATATATTTCAAAAATTTTCGTTGAATAATTTCTAAATTGTTCTTATTGGCCATAGTATGCGGGCACCAAACAACCGAGGCATATTCTAAACGAGGTCTTACAAATTTGTTAAAAAGCAGCATTAATGTATTAGGGTCGGCAAAACCTTTACTATTTCTAATAATGAAACCCAGACTCTTATAGGCTGATGATGAAATTTTGCTTACATGTTCGTTAAAGGAAAATTTTTTATCAAAAAAAAACCCTAAATCCTTTATATAGTAGAATATGTAGAATATGCAAGATGTTTCATTTGAAAATTTTTATAATGCCAATTTTTTTGAAGGGATGGTTGTACAGTTTTTATTCTTCAATAAATTCTTCAATATGATACATAAATATTTTTATTAAGGAAATAATACAATATTTGGACACTTTTGAGCAACAACCCTGAACATATTACTATCAAAGAATAAAAAATCGGTGCATCCTGCTGAAGTTACCAAACAAATCTAATTTATAATTATACCTAAGCTCATAGCTGGAGGTCGGTGGCAAACAATAACATAAATTAATACAGGAAATATTAAAAGTCTAAAAAATACAGTGCAAACATTGTTATTAAAAATTAATTGCTGAGAAAAATCCAGATTACATATCCGTAAATGATAAAAGCATTGAATCCGTTCTGGAAGTGCTTATTATACCCATATATCAGTGCAATATCTTACTCCAGAAGGTCTATGCATGAAAATTACACGTAAACGGGCATACATAATACCACAGAAACGCATTTCCTTGAATTTATGAGTTGATTTTAAAGTGAAGTTGTTACCTCGGTTTATTTATTGAGCTATATTATTTCAAATATCTTCGGCATTTATTTATATAGGCAATAATTGATATTTCAGCATAGTTTTCATAGAAAAAGATTAAGAGAGAGACAGAGAGAGATTATTAACATACATTACTGTAAGTTGATTTTGATATAATTTTAGAGGATTATTTATATTCAAGGAAAACAGCAGCATTTATATACAGGGTGACCCATTAAGAATGGAAACATTCGCGTACAAAAGTTGTTGATGGACCGATTTAAACCGGATTTTTTTTAAAAGATAGATCTCCAAAATCTCTATGTTGATACAAAATTTGAAGACGAAATTTTGATTTTCAAGGCCTACTTTAAGTGAAAAGTAGCAAAATTTTGTTAGCGATCTTTTTATAAAAATTCTGACTACACCACTGGATTTAGGAGCCCCTCGAATGCACCTTTGTACCAATTTTTGCGAAAAAAAAAGTTTGTTCCTAAGAAAGTTATGACAATATCGTCATCACCGGTGTTTGCCTTTGTCGGTGAACCTATATTATAGATTAGATTAGTAAATTAGATTCCTCAGTCAATGGCTTAATAACATATTAGCTAAAATAGCTATACTTTCATATAGCCATCAGCTAGACTTGATAATTATTGACATAATTAAAAAGACAGATCATTACTACGAATAATTTTCGTGGCATTGTTCAACTGTGTTGATCAGCAGTGCATAATTATTCATTCAATGGATATTTCAATATATCTTTTGAGAATACAGTACATATTTTCAAGAAGAAAATATATTGTAATTTTCAGTTTCACAAATATTAAGAAAGCTTGAAACAAAGAAAATCTCGATTGATAGACACTGAAATTTTGTATGAAGATATAATCTTAGAGGAATATAATAATTTTGGATGAATTATACAGATTTAGATTAGATGGAGGATAATAACTGATATTTTTGGAGCTTGGTGCTACCTTCTCGGTGTATAGGAAGAATTTTATGAAAATTTTGTATAAACAGTTTTCAAATATTTTTAAATCAATTGTAGATAACATACTACCTGCAAATTATTATCAAATAAGTATAAAATACGATTTGTGTAATGTAGTTTTGTCACTATCTGCCCTCGGGTTAAATTTATTTACAAGTCATCACGACCAAGCAGAAGATGACATTGTAAATGTCACAATCTTTCGCAAAAATCAAGTATACTGCCTTCGGCTAATTATTAAAAATATTGCTTACTTCTAGTAGTGATTTACGGAAAACGGTGTCGCAACTCTGCCACTTCGCAACATTTTACCTAATTTCCTAAACTAGGTAGTGAGAAATTAAACATATATTAAAATAGAAATCAAAACAAATCGATTTAATTGGCACAAAAATGGAGGCTTAACAATAAATAAAATCATAAACTGTAACACTTTTGCAATATTGCTCTCATTTTACTGAAAGCAATACGTGTTAGTCCAGTAAATAAAAACATATTTTTTATTATATTGGAGGCAGATAATTCCATAATTGGTGAACATATATGACCAAATTTAATAGTGCCAACAGGATTAAATGAACATAGTTTTGAATGCAATGAAACTAATTAAAAAGTAAATAAAACACAGCCCTTTAAAATAAGCTAAATCATTTAATGAAGAAGTTCATAAACGAAAATTTTATTTTGATCCTCATAGAGTTTTGGTTTCAGCAGAATTTTTGTATAACCAAAATGAAAATATTTATATGACTATAATATTGTATAATATAGCATTTTAGCATTTTACAATACCATTTAGTACAACCGCATTTCAAAAGATTTGCAGTAAGATTTGTGTTTTTAAAGGCAATTCATTTCATCATTGATATTTTTCTTCAATTTTTTTAGGGGGTGGTAGCAACTTTACGTTTATATTATCGATATGAACACCAAGCAACGTGATTCGTGGTTAGTACTTGGATCGACAGCCATGCAGGGAAAACCCGCGGTGCTTGCTCTTATCTTCTGGTGGCTTGTACGTCGGGGACTTCACAGAAGCTATGCAAATTTAGGAGAGGTTTATGTAGAAAACGTACCTAACATCCCTTGAATAGGATGTACAGCCGCAAATTCCTTGTATATGAAACGATAGGCAAATAAAAGATCCCTACCTTGCTAAAAAAGTAGGGGTTAACATTTAGCATCACTCACATAAAAATTTTCTATAGTTACCATATATTCTTGTGTGCAGATCATTTCAATGGAGTTTTCAAAAAATACATGAAAAATCGTAAAACAAGGTGTTTTTCGGAAAATTTTATTTGCAATGCAGGTTTTGTCATTACCCAGTAGTGTATATACATACATTTAGTATATGAGGTATATTTTTTTAAATTATCTGGTACGTTAACTGTAATGATATGGATACTTTAGTTTAGCATATACTATATTTAGTTTAGCATAATTTCTGTTTACAGTCTTATATTTTCGTCATTCATTAGAATTACCACGAAATTTTCTTGTATTCTTGGACTATGTTTGCAAAAGTGCGGAAAAATGTATGCCATTATATGACGATGTAGATGCTTTCATTTCGTCTAGCCGGCTATGAGATTCGGGGTTACTGACCTTCAACGAATCTAGGCAACCTCGATAAGAGGCAAAATGAGATTTCTCACGAAACTTCTTCAATACTTTATTATTAATACTGAACTGATTGGGTTTTTTCGTTCCGAACTGCAACAGCCTGAGCGCAAGTTGCATGAGATAATTGTATGCATTAATGGAATAAACTCGAGTAGTTTCAGGCAATCTGCAAGCTGTAGAAGAAAAACGGATAATCGGAGGTATTAACGTCGAGGATTTGCTATAATAAGTCTTATTACCGCGTAGGTATCTGGAAAATACAGGGAGTGAGCTTAGTTGCGATGAATGGAACTAAATTGTGCGAAATTATCTAATTTTTGCAGCGTTATAATACAATCCCGTTCCCCAAAATTTTTAGTCAGCGATTATCTTACTTATTGGGCTTGACGAGGGTCTTTCTTTCAAGCTAGAGATGGGTAAAACTACATTAAAACGTTTTCGAATGCCTTCTGTATAGTAGTGAACATTTTGTACTTATTTATACTTGTCATGCGAAGCATACAAATAATTTGGAATATCTGAAAAAGAATGTAAATAAAATACATCGATAGTGCAAAACAACGTTAATATTTCCTATCTGTTATCTGTTTCATTTACTGTAAAGACTAATATCTGCACAGGTTAATTTCTTTACAATTTTATTGACAGAGTTATAGAATTATTATTATAGCACTGACAGTAAATAAAAGAATGACAAGCATGGATTAATGCTAAATGATCACTATATTCACTCTTTCATTAGTGTTATTAAAACGAGGAAAAGTGCGTAGTATCAAATGAATTATACAGCTTCACCATAAATATATTAGTGATATTTGTAATTGATAGGTATTTCAACAACATTTAGAAACGAAACATAATTTTTTGTGAAAAAGAAAAGTATCATAATCTGTTGTGTTGGAAAATTCCTATAGGGAAATTCAAACAAAGTAAACCAGATAGTAGTTTTTCTTTTGAAGAAGATGTCAGTTTCATATATGCCCTTAGTAGGTACCTAAGTAATATTAATCCTTGAACAGCTTAAGGAAGCATTTGATCAAACGGTTATATAAAACACAAATATAAATCAATGTACCTAATTAAAAAAACCACTAAGGTGTAATGGAATTGGCAGAACAATGCATTTGTAGTTTTCTTAAGTGTGTGAAAGATCTTCAAAAACATATTATTCTTACAGTGGAGCCATTTCAAGATTAAAGTTTCTAATAATTGGAAAAGAAATGCCAAAGGCGCTAAACCATATGGTAGACAGCTCGCTACATACACTAATAAAAAATATAAGTATGTCTAAATTAATTGGAAACCAGGAAACAACAGATTAGTAAAAGTTATAGTAAAAATATTTGTTTTACTATTTACTATTATTTCATTATTATATAATTTAAGTAATTAGCAAACCATGTACACCGTGTTCCAAATAAAACGACCCACTATACTATCTGGAAATCTATAAAAGATGTGGAAAAAAGTTAAATACAAAAGTTTTTTAGATTTTCGAGTTCTTTTAAAATATAATAGTTCCATGTATACAGGGTGTCTCAATTTGGCTGGGACGACATCAACTCTAAAAATTTAAATGGGACATCCTATACTTTTGTCGATTTTTGGATTCTTTGTCAAAAATAAACCCGACTTTCCTATTTAAACTATAGTCTAATTTTGCGTAGTTTTCGAGATATTTGAGGTTATGTGTGCGTTTTTGAAAAATCAAGGTATTTTTCAACACGATATAAAAAAATTATCAAAAACTAAAATTAGCCGTTTGGGTGGTCATTTCCACTTACAAAGTCAATGCATATACAGAATACAAAATTTTTGTTTACACTTATACAGGGTGGACATACTACGAAATCAATCTTGCAACTTAGTAATCTGAAAAAAGTCGATTTTTTTAAATGAAACACCCATTATATAATTACTCTATATTAAAGACAATGAAAATACCTATCATTCCATATACATATGTCTTATACATAAATTCAATGGTTACAGAGAAAATCGCAATTTTATAGAAAATCACAATGATTTCTGGTATAAGTATTGTAATGCTGCATGCTCTCAAAAAAACTAGGAGGCTATGGAATGAGTAATATTGAAATTTGTTTTAATTTGATAAATCTGCAATTTATTTGTGTTTATATAGTGGTAGTTGCGTTCCTAAATAATTTTAAATTCAAAATACCTAACTATTGTTAGGTATTACTAGCAGAAACCAACAGAAACAAACAAATATTTTAAGTAACAACTATATAATAATTAATCACAGATTACAAGGAAGTTTAAAAAAACAAAACCATGAACAATCCGTTCAATGTTCAATGAACAAGCCGTGCGAAATGCTGTTGCAAACATTCAAGTGCGATATACACTCTGTATAGCAGAAAACGGACAAATATGCCGAAAATAAATTATAATGTACCTATTATAAAATTATCTGTTGTTCATGGTTTTTTGTTTTTTTAAACTTTCCGTAATCTGTGATTAATTATTATGTAGTTGTTACTTAATATATTTGTTTGATTCTGTTGGCTTCTGCTGGTAAGTTACAATAGATACCTACCTAGTTAGGTATTTTAAATTTAAAATCATTTAGGAATGCAACTACCACTATATAAACACAAATAAATTGCAGATCTGTCAAATTAAAACAAATTTCAGTATTACTCATTCCATAGACTCCTAGTTTTTTTGAGAGCATGCAGCGTTACAATATATCATTATACCAGAAATCACTGTGATTTTCTATAAAATTGCGATTTTCTCTGTAACCATTGAATTTATGTATAGGACATATGTATATGGAATGATAGGTATTTTCATTGTCTTTAACATAGAGTAATTATATAATGGGCATTTCATTTAAAAAAATCGACTTTTTTCAGATTATAAAGTTGCAAGATTGATTTCGTAGTATGTCCACCCTGTATAAGTATTAACAAAAATTTTGTATTCTGTATATTCATTGACGCTTTGTAAGTGGAAATGACCACCCAAACGACTAATTTTAGTTTTTGATAATTCTTTTATATTGTGTTGAAAAATACCTTGATTTTTCAAAAACGCACACATTACCTCAAATATCTCAAAAACTACGCAAAATTCGACTATAGTTTAAATAGGCAAGTCGGGTCTATTTTTGACAAAGAATCCAAAAATCGACAAAAATATAGGGTGTCCCATTTAAATTTTTAGAGTTGACGTCGTCCCAGCAAAATTGGGACACCCTGTATACATGGAAGTATTATATTTTAAAAGAACTCGAAAATCTAAAAAACTTTTGTATTTAACTTTTTTCCACATCTTTTATAGATTTTCAGATAGTATAGTGGGTCGTTTTATGTGGAACACGGTGTACGTAGTAAAATGTTGAAATAATAAATTTTACGCTTCCATTAATTATAAAAATATAAGACTTATCTCAGACTTAACATTTTTTTAAATGATTAAATTAGTGGCTACAAAGAGTGCGTAAACGATTCGTTCTTATATATGTATAAAATTCAGTATACATATAATAGTAAGTGCTCTTAATATTCGCACTAAGATATAAACAGTAAACTGTACTTAAAAAGTGGTTCACGGAAAATTTGTGTCAAATTTGATGCAGCATATCTGTTGACGTATAAGTTGCAGATACATTCTTCCTTTGTTATTTAGGTGCATGTGTCAACAAGTCCAGACTCATGTCCAAATTCTCGTAGCTCAGTTAATTTTAGAGATACAAACTAAAATACATTGTTGGTTTTTTGCAAAAACTTTAACGCGAGCATAGCCTATCCCGAGAAGCTTTGAAAAATGGTTATATGGTCAGTGTTTAGACCCATTTGGTGCCTTTAATAATCTACTTGAATCATTCCTCTAGCACAACTGGTTTTGATTTTATAAGATTTTAAGTGACTACCTATGATTCAACATGATGTTAATATTATAATATTATACAATATTGATAGATACTTTTAATGTCAAAGTACAAAGTAGGCTTTCAAGTTTTGACAGTATAACAATAGATGCATCTTGTCAATTCATAATTAGTACATCATTCAAACTATCTTCACTAAAACGCGAAATTTTTTAGTATTCGAATTAACAGTACATACTAACTAAATACACTAATTATGAACAGAAAATAAACTTCTATTGTTGTTCTATCAACACTTTAAAGCATGTAAATATGAACAACTTATTGAATCATAGGCAGTCACTTAAAATATTGTAACTTCAAAACCAGTTACCTATGCTAGCAGAATAATTCAAAAAGGTTTATTAAAAGCAACCAATAAGTCTACAAACTAACCATACAACCATTTTCAGAATAGATCATGGTCACCTTTAAGTTTTTGTAAAAACATAACTAGGTGTTTTAGTTTGTATCTCTAAAACTACCTGAGCTACAAGAATTTTAACATTAGTCGCGAATTGTTGAGGAAAGCACCTAAATAACAAAGAAAGAATTATGTATCTACGGCGTATAGATCAAAGGATATGCGACATCAAATTTGACACACATTTTCTCTGGTCCACTTAAATGTCCATCATTAAACGCTCAACATACAGGGTGTTCCACGGTGATGGTCCATTAGAAGTATCTGGAGAACCAATTAAACTATTAATTTGAAATTTGAGGTGAAGTTAAAGTGGGCCATGATCTACTTGTTGAAAATATTTTGCAGTTTATACCACTTCTGGTTATACCGGAAGCCGTCACCTGTCAATATTTCAAAAACAGTTGAAGATAGGTATAGGACCTCCTAAACGAAATGTGTTTCATCCAAAAATGCAATAATACATAGGGTGTCCCATTTAAAATAAGGAAGTTAATGTCGACTTCCGGTATTACCAGAAATGGTAGAAACTGCAAATTATTTTCATCGAGTAGATCATGGCCCACTTTGACTTCACCTCAAATTTCAAATTAGTTGGTTCTCCAGATACTTCTAATGGACCGTCACCGTGGGACACCCGGTACAATAATTTTAAAATGTACTTATTCGCTTCAAAAGAATTTTAAATCTGAAGATGGTTTAAAATTTCTAAATAAACTGATTTTTCTCATTTGACTGCAACTAACAAACACGATTTGTTTCTCCGGTATATTGAGAGCACGCACATTTGCTCTCAATTCCAGTTTAAATCGTGGCAATCTAACCGTAGACTCCTTAATCGGCTGTTCTACGTCGTAACTATGAAACGAATCGAAGTCAACAGCTGAACAGTACCGCGAGATAATATTGAGGTGATTGCCAAGTGCAGTGCATTGTTAACTTTAACATTTCAATGACAAAATGAATGAATACATTTACATAATTTCAACTTAACGCATAAATTAACAAACTAATGCACTAATAATAAATTTATAATATTTATGTATCTCTATCTGTTTCTACAGGATGTGTATAACATATTTCTGGTCGCTAATTGAGCTAATCTTGCAAAAAACGTCGTTTCTTAACGGAACTGCTGACATTCACTTAAGTGTCACAAATATTTTAAAATCTAAATAGGAAATATTAACGTTGTTTTGCACTATCCGATGTATTTTATTTACATTCTTTTTCAGGTATTCCGAATCATTTGCATGCTTCATGATCTTCTTCTCTTAGCAGCAAACATATTTTCATTTATGGCAAATTCAATAAATATTGTTGATTTTGTTTAAGCACAAGCCAAATTCTTTCCATACAGGATGTCAATACAATAATGTTGCAATTTTAAACTCATTGTTTTTCTTAACATTTTTCGTTAACTAAAAAATGTATTTTCTTAATTAAAACATTGAATTGCCATACATCATGAATTTCATCTTAAAGAATTGCCATACATTATTTTTATGTTTAGGTATATCCTCAAATAACTAGTAGATATAATTTTCATTTCTTTTACAGATCTGTGTCTTTACTATTTGCTCCTTTGGTATTTTCTTTATTCAGTGCATACTATTTTTGATTTTACCTTTTTTCTTGAATCTACTTGTTATTTCATTCTCCAAGCTACCTAACTGGAAGGTCCCAATCTGTTCGCATTAATTCTACATTTCCGATGATATAAGCGTAAGTCAGGAGTGCCTTAAGGCTCTCACTGCGGACCGTTAATATTTACTTTATTTATTAATCATCTATAAATCTAATTTCTAATATTTGAGGATGATTTAAAAGTTTTTCCTGTTATAAGTAATTTGGAAGATGCTCAGTAGATCCAAAATGATCTATGCAATATTGTGAAATAATGTAAAACAAACAGTCTTTATTTTAATATTAATAAATGTTTTCTGTTACTTTTAGCAGGTCATTAAATCAAGCGCATCTTAATTATCAACTAAAGATGAAACGACACTAGAGACTTCGTTGTATTATTAGATCATAAAATGTGTTTTCATGGGCATGTACATAATATATGTAACATTAAAAGCATTAAAAATGTTGGGATTTATTAGCAGCTCATCCTGAAATTTAATTGTTGACACTTTTAGAATGTTGAAAGAACTCTCCTCTAGTAAGATATTATGTTCTTCTTGAGTATGCCACTAATTATCACTGACGTAGATTTCCACATAACTCCTAAACACTATACTGCACTCGATACGCGTTTCGCTAACTAAGTTGGCATCATCTGGAGATGATTAAAAATCAGTATTAATCATCTCCAGATGATACCAACTTGGTTGGCGAAATTCGCGTCGGGTGCAGAATAGTGTTTTGGTGTTATGTGGAAAACTACGTCAGTGATATCTTCACACCAAAGGTTCCAACCCCCTTCAGGATTATGCCACTATTGTATGGAATGCATATTATATTATATCAAACACATGAAAGCAAATAGAAAGTGTCCAAAGAAAATTTTTACGAACTTAAAAATTTAAATAACGATTTTGTAGCCAAATCAAAAGTCTTCATTTTTTTTTAATTAATTTATTGTTGATATCAAGTTATCCATGAAGCAAAACAAAAACAAAAATATGAAATTAATTAAACTCGAGTAATGTGGTATTATAATAATTATTAATAATCTTAGTTTTGATATTTAAAAATAAAATAATGAAACTGAACCCAGCAAAAGTTAAATCATTATATTCTTCTCGCTTCCATCAATCCACCCTTTACTTCTATGCACTTCTCAATTCATTTACGTACAGGGTGGGCCGTATAAGAGTGCGTATCCCCTTATCTCAGAAACTATGTGAGATAGAAAAAAAAGTTTTATATAAATGTTGTTTGCGTTAAAGACGTCGGTATTTTTTTAATATAGTTATATTTGTAGCTCTTCAATATACAGGGTGATGAACTAAACTTATCTTTTTTTAAATGGAACACCCTGTATATTATTACATTTTTGAAAAGTTCTTCAAAAGACTTGTTCAACGATATATAATATGATGGGTCTGTAGCCCACCGTTTCGGAGCTATTGACTGTTATCTTCAGGAAAAGGTTAATATTTATAGCGAGCTAGAAAAGTTACTGATTGAGGTGATAAGCTGTAATTTGGGCCAAGAAATTCTAATTTGGTCTATTTTATGAAACTTCTGTCTAATACTAAAATAAAAAAAATTGCAACAGTGATGCCAAGTTTCGTGAAATTTAATTTTTCATGATATTTTTAAATGGAACACCCTGTATTTTATTACATTTCCTGAAAGTCCTTGCAAAGACGAGTTTATTGATATATAATATCAGGGGTCTACGACACACCGTTTTGGATTAATCTGCGTTTCTCTTCAGGAATTGACACATAAGTTATGCATGTTTGTATGTAATGTATTCTCTGCAAGAAAAAGTAGGCTTAATAGAATGTTATATATTTAATCACAAAAGTCCAGCTTTAACATTGAGAGATTATGTAAGAAAATATCATTTAATATAACTGCCAGATATTCATACGATTCTAAATATTTGTATCAAATAAGAGATGGCAATATAAGTTATAAAAAAATATAAGTTATAAGTGTGTCGTAGACCCCTGATATTATATATCAATAAACTCGTCTTTGCAAGGACTTTCAGGAAATGTAATAAAATACAGGGTGTTCCATTTAAAAAAATCATGAAAAATTAAATTTCACGAAACTTGGCATCACTGTTGCAATTTTTTTTATTTTAGTATTAGACAGAAGTTTCATAAAATAGACCAAATTAGAATTTATTGGCCTAAATTACAGCTTATCACCTCAATCAGTAACTTTTCTAGCTCGCTATAAATATTAACCTTTTCCTGAAGATAACAGTCAATAGCTCCGAAACGGTGGGCTACAGACCCATCATATTATATATCGTTGAACAAGTTTTTTGAAGAGCTTTTCAAAAATGTAATAATATACAGGGTGTTCCATTTAAAAAAAGATAAGTTTAGTTCATCACCATGTATATTGAAGAGCTACAAATATAACTATATTAAAAAAATACCGACATCTTTAACGCAAACAACATTTATATAAAACTTTTTTTTCTATCTCACATAGTTTCTGAGATAAGGGGATACGCACTCTTATACGGCCCACCCTGTACGTTCGTAATTACTTTTTGTATTCGGTTTAGAGTAATTTCTGCACAGAGTTGCATTATCCTAACACGTAATTCGTGTACAGTTTGTGGCCTTGATTTACAAACTTTTTGTTTAAATAAACCCCAAAGAAAAAATCTAATGGCGTCAAATCCGGGGCTCTCGGCGGCCACTCAATTAAAGGACTATTTCTTCCTATCCAACAATTCTCAAAATGTTCGTTTAACCATTCTCTCACCACAGCGGCGTTATGAATAGAGCTACCATCCAATTGAAACTTCAAATTAAGGAGATTTATTAAAGGCAAATCATCTAATGCGTTCCGAAATTCATTCTTAAGAAAATTTCAAAATATATTCGCATTCAAATTGCCGTCAAAAAAGAAAGGTCCAATTATTCTATTATTTAGTACCACACCAAACGTTTAACGCTTTTTGCGAATACTGCTTCTTTGTGTTTATAATGAATTCTGGGTTCCCAGCTGACCAATGACAACAATTTTGGGCCCCATTTGTAGTAAATGTGGTCATCGCTAAATAAAATTTCACTTGAAAAATTAGGATTTTTTAAATATTCTCCCTGTAGCCAATAGCAAAACTCCAAACGTCTTTCTTCATCTCCCAATTCCAAAATATGGACAAATTTTGTTTTAAAAACTTTTATTTTATTTTTTGCCAGACACCTTCTGATACTATATCTAGGGACGACATTAAGATTTAAACTAGCCACTCTAATTCTAGCCCGGGGATTATTATTGAAATATTGTAAAATTTGGTCATTAGTTCTCAAAATTCTACGACGTCCAGTATGTCTAGTTTTAAATAAATTTTTTGAAACAGCCTGTTTCATTAAAAACTTTATTAATATAATGTACAGTACTCCGACTTACTCGTCTGTCTGGGTGTTAAATTTTATTGCAGCATTTCTTGCAGAACGCTCATTATCGCCAACAAGTCGTACAATTTCTATTTTGTCTCTTAATGGTATATTTTCCATGGTTATTAAAACGAGGTAAACTTTACTACACACTAATTTCTCACTTTTGACAATTAGCTAACTAACTCATTTTTTGTTTTGCTTCATGGATAACTTGATATCAACGATAAATTAATGAAAAAAAGTAAAGAAGTTTTGATTTGGCTACAAAACCATTTTCGGGGGGGGGGGGGTGAATCCAGTGGCGTAAATATATGTTTTCTCAAAAATCCCTAATATGAAATATTAGAATTTTACTCCTAAAAACGCACGTAATAGGTCTTGGATTTTGCAGCTACTTGGATCAAGCTCTACATCTTAAAAAAAATACGGTTAAAATCGCACAATAAATAAATATTTCACAGGGTGGTTTAAAAACAAATGAGTCACACTGTATGTACTTCAGAATAGATGCTCAAATAACCTTCTTACTGAAGAAATAAAATACTTAATGTGAAAAGTGGGGAAGAATGTGTCTTGGTGTGTGCTAAGGAGAATAATAATTTTTAAATTTAGCTAATCAAGTACAAGTCAACAGAGTAAGTACAGTTTGACTCGGTCCTGTCCTGTGGATTCTTTTTTATATGTTCTGAATATTAGATTAAACAGTTGGCCTATAGCTGATGTAAGTGTACCACACTGGCGTTGTCGTATCAATTTATTTAAAGAGACTGTTATTAATCCCACTGAAAGATTTTATACTGAGATATATAAAAAAACAAACAAGGTATCTAATTACACATTGTGCAAGTCAACCGATCGACAGGCTGTAACTTTATTATGAATATTGTAATTGAAAAAATGATAATAAGAGGTTGTATGCCAAGGTGCACACGTTGTTCGCTAAGAATCTTATACTGCAATTATATATTTTTCTATGATTTTTAGATTCTATGTTTGTTTAGTTTTCATGAATCTGAAAAAAGCTGTGTGGCGAATAACTATTTTTAATTTATAACTTCCACAACCAAATTTTATTTGTTTATACAAACTACTCATGTTTGCATTAGTTTCTTATCTACTCGGCATCTATATCTTTTGTAGCAAATATGATGATTCCACCACCACCAAAACCTGCTGTCCAGTTCTATAAAATAGAGTAACAGCATTCAAGATATGATTATTAGGCTTAGTCTCTGATCTCCCGTAATGTTCCAAATAACTCTGGTACACGGAAAAAAATAATTTGCTGCAGAAACAAAAAAATAGTTGCTACAGCAAATGTTCTTTGTTGCTATACAGACAGCAATAATTTTAGTGGTTGTAACTAAATAATTTAGTTCGCATAAATTAGCTGTGAGTATTAAGAATTCAGCAGCCCTAACAACATTTAATTTGCCGTTATTACAACGCGTCTTAGTAGAGCAGACAGAACTAGGAACAGCAGCAAGTATGTTTGGTATTGCCAGCAAATAGGTTTGGTATTGGCAGTCAGTAGGTTTAGTATAGGCAACAAGTAGCTTTGATATTGGCAGCAAATAGGTGTGGTCTGTTGGTAGGTAGCTTGTAGGCAATTATTGTTCTTTATTTTATAACTAGGTCCTATTGGGATTATTATAGTAAATTTTAACAAAAATTTTAACACAGTTGATCTAGTTCTCCCAAACCCCATTGGTTGAGAAGGCTGAAAATATCTTTTTGATTTTCCATTGTAGGTAACACAACACAATAACATAGGTACAATGGCCGCTGAACACTAACGGACATCTAACCAGAGTACCACAGATCATATAGCTACACTTCACATATCATAATATAATATGAATGTTATTTCTGTCTGTTGTTCATCTGTTTTTAAATAAATTGACACTAAACTACCCGCGTAATTAGTCTAGTATAATAGACTTACTGGAATTGGTGAAGTAAGAGTACTACAAATGGTGATAATCGTAATCTTTAACTTTTACGTATTTGTCAATGCTCCTCCTCTTTCTGTTTTGTCTTTCGTTCGTCTTGTCCTTGTTGCGTTTAGGTGTAGGACAACTTAAAGGAATTAGCTATTAGCGCCTCACGTGACACCGACACTAAGGTTTTAAGAAAAATGTTGAGTACTGGCAGCAAATTTAACTTTGTAAATGAGTAAAATATGTACCCGTGGTGAAGAAATTAGTTGGAGGGGTAAACATTTTAGTAATAAATCAATACAGTTGTAGGTACTAACACCATATAGCTGTGAACATCGAATATTGATAACTATACCCATTCATATTAGCTGTAGTATCAAATTTTAATCATCAGCTAATGAATTTTTGCTACAAATACTACTGACATTTTTTTTCAGTGCAGGTTAGAACGTGACATTTCATTGTCGTAGTTTCACGATCTAATCTTTCAACTAATTCCTTGGAACTTAATAAGAAGTAAGAAATCTTAGTCTAAGTACACTATCAAGGCAATCTTAAAGATTGCTTAAAAAAGGTTTGTTTAAATTTTTCTTCTATTTCCTCTATGCTATTTCCAATAGCAGCAGCAGCAAGTAGGGTATTCGTTAAAGTAGCAGCAGCTTAAGCATCTACCACCAGTAGCACTGCCAGCAATAGCCGCCGCTGCATCAGTAACAACAACAAGATTCGCAACAACTGTAGATACTATCAACAGCAGCAAGAGCATATTGAAATTTCCATACACACGCCAAACATGCGTGTATGGTCATAATTATAAACCGTACAATGTTCTTTGTAGAATACAATGTATTTTGAACCTATTTTCAACTGAATTGGGCTGTTGATTGCACACTGATGTTCGCATGTGCGTAGGTCCTAATGTGCGTGAACGTTTTTGAAAAAACATATGAAAGGTCTTGTAAAAATTAATAAAAAACTTAAATTATTTAAAAAAATGTGTGTTTTTTTTTCGATTACTGTTGAACTATAAACGGAATAAGCATATCATGTTAGATCGGTGTGACATTGGCGACTAAAGCTAGCAAATATAAATTCCAAAAGTACCCGAACATTAATTTGTGTAGTTGGAAAATATTTTACAAGCATATTAGCAATGAACTGTAAGGTATACATCGTAGGGTATTTTTTGGCACAGAAGTTTCATGAACTCGCATAATCTTCAAGGGTAACTTAAACTTCATAATGTATCGAGAAATCTTTATATTCTGTCACACAGAGGAGATTCCTGAAAATACAAAAAATTCTTCTATTTAATTATAAACAGAAATTCCTTAAATTTTTGTCAGAATGAAATTGCATCAACTTGCATCTTCGATAATGGTAGTAAAATATAAATTTAGAAAGATATAAAAAATGTAAGTCCTTCAATTTTTGTCAGAAACTTTGAATTATATTCTACTTACTACAGAAAAAATGCATCGACCCGTAACTTCGGTAAGGGTAGTAAAACACCCCCAAGAATATAGAAAAATCATTATCTTTAATTAATTGCAAACATAGAAAGTCCTTATATACATTTGAGATTCTCGCTCTTTACCACCCCCATCGCTGTAGGCCTGGATTGCCTTGTAGAGGTGGACCCCATCCTTCACCAACCCCGATCACAAAAAGTGATAGGTGTGGGCGATTCGTGGGGTCTCCTCCTGTCCTGGCTCTATCCGGCAGGCTGGGTAGGATGTTCTGGCGCTCTTCTGTCTTCTCTCTTCGCCTGCATGTCTACACCCACCGGTGGTAGTCTATCTCGGCCGGGAGCGCCAAGTGCCGCTCTCGTCCAGGGTGGTGGTTTAGGGTGGGTCAGGAGTCGCTGTATATCCGGGGATTCACCTCTAAAGGAGCCAACTGGCCCTTTAGCTTATCCCTTACCGATGATGCGAGACAATGCAATATTTTTTTTGTAGTAAGTAGAATATAATTGAAAGTTTCTGACAAAAAATTAAGAACTTTTTATGTTTGTAATTAAAAATAACTATTTTTCTATACTTTTAGAGATGTTTTACTACCCTTGCGGGTAGATGCGAGTTAATTCAATTTTTTCTGTAGTAAGTACTTAGATCATAATTCTAAGTTTCAGACAAAAATTGAAGGGGTTTCTGTTTGTAATTAAATAGAACGATTTTTTTATCAATTCAGGAATTTTCTCTGTGTGACTGACGATAAAGATTTCTCGATATTTCTCAAACTTTAAACCACCTTGAAGATATAGAAGTTCATGAAACTTCGGTGCCAAAAATTTACCCTTACGATGTATACCTTATAGAGTTCATTGCCAATATGCCTCTAAAATGTTTTCCAAATACGACAATGAACGTTCGGGTACTTTTAAAATTTTTAACCGCTTGTTTTAGTCGCCAATTTCACACCGGTTCATGTTAGGAATATCTTAGAAATATTATTGCTAGCAAAATACCAATGTTTTTATTTTGAAGTTCAAATCTGGCTAACTTTTACTTGTAAAAAGATTGTTTCTATGAAATAAGTTATTCCTCTATACATCTTAATAATAAAGCTGGTAATGATGTTTATAAAAACGCTATTCTCACTTAAATACAGCAGTATATATGTTAATTTTTATGCTGAAAGGTAAAACAAATTAGTATTTAACAAGGTTTTTTTCTTGTCACGAAACCATTCAAAATCGAATGTGTTGATGAAGGCTCATTATATGTTATCTTATTACACACTGTGAATGTCTTAACAGTATGTTAAACAACTTCTTTATTTTTACTGTTATGGAAACAATCCAGTTCTGAAATATAATGTAGATATATCAGTAGATATATCAGTACAAAAAATCCTCATTAATGAGGTTTTCCAAGCGATTCTCATTTTTACTATATTACAAGGATCGATTATTTATACAGTTTAAAACCTCTTAGAACTTTTAATAGACTAGATAACAATGTTTATTTAGCTATTAATTTTTAATTACTTTTAAATGTAATTTTGTAAGAACAAATTTGAACAATGTACCTATAAGGTATTAAGAGAAAAGAGGAATAAAACAAAGTGGTTCTTTGTTCTCCTGTGCGGGAGGGATTATCCCCATATTGAAGTTATTACCCCTCTCTTGCAAGCATCTTCATTTTCCAATAACAGAATTTTTTAAAGCAATTACATACCAATAACATGTATCCAAAAAATAGTACGGAGTCGGAAGATATTCCTATAGCAATAATAACAGAATACCAGTAATGTCTTCTGTGCTGTTCCGCCATGTTGGATGGTGTCTTAATCGCAGACGTTTCGTAATTCTTAACAGATGGCATCTTCAGTGCTTCTCATATCGTGATCGGTCGCTGAATGGTTAGCGAGGGTCAAACTTTTCTACCCATTGCTACTTCAAAGTAGTTGGTTCTGAACTGATCTGAACTTATTCACTGTGGGTCATCCTTACATATACTGTTGGTTATTAAGTAATTCAAGTTTAAAATTCGTTCGTGTCATATTTTTTGAGGTCACTAAACCTTTTTCGAAAATTTCACAAACTTTTTGCCAACAACTTGTCATTCTTCACACACTAAATGTACTGATTTGACAACTTTATAATAACAATAATAATAGGCTGCCATCGTAAAAAACCGCTCCGCGGCAAGTTTAGCCACCGCCTCCAGCAGATCTGGTCTTCAGAACTGTCGGGTAAGAACAAGGTAAGTGCTACTAACATGCTTGCCCTTCCGATCCTCCTCTACTCCTTCGGAGTAGTGAAATGGTCGCAAGAAGAGCTGTGACAACTCGACATAGGAACACGCAAATCGATGTACTTCAATAGGAGTCTGCATTCTAGGTCGTCCGTTTCATAATTATACTTTCCAAGACAACGGGGAGGCCGTGGACTCTTGAGTTTGGAGTGTTTGCATAGCAGAATGATACTGGATGGAGCCTGCAAGGTAATTAGGAGTTCGGATCCTCTCCTCTGTATGACCCAAGACCATGAATATGGTATTGATTCTTAGACCAATACCATCCATCCATTGGAAATACCATCTCCTCTGCATGGTCCAATACCATTTTCATGGTCTTGGACCATGCAGAGGACCATGCAGAGAAGATGGTATTGGACCATGCAGAGGAGAGACCATGAAAATGCAGTGGAGGGGATCCGAATTGGGGTCGGAGCACTTCAATTTAAAGCAGCATGAGGAGCAGCTGATGAACTCGGTCTCATCATCGACGCTGAATGGAGAAACCCAGACTCTGTCACCGAATTGGAACCCGTTCAGCTAAAATCACAAGTTAAATCTGCAGAAGACCGTAATATTCTTCAGCTGTATTAAGATAAGCCATTGCACATCTTCTATAATACGTCTTCTATAAGAGCCTTGAAGACCATGGCTTATCCTAAAGACTGACCTTTACTTTTTAAAGGTCAGCGGGACTTATGTCGGAGATCGCGGGATTCATAATGGCTTGCTAGGACGGTGTATTTAACACCCTCGTCTATCGAAGTCGTGTCATGGGTATGGAGGTCCCTCAACTACAAGCCTTGTCATAGGGTGTCGGAGACAATTATGCATCTGCTCTCCGCGTTATGTCTATATCCATAGACATAACGCGGCTTTACCAGTGCTTTACTATTTACTACATCAGTCGTACGAGATAGACGAAACACAATGCTACCATACGCTCCGAGAGATATTGAATCCGTTGTGGGAAATGAGTCGACCGGTTTCCTGGCTCTGATTCTCAGGATCGGCCGCTGGTGATTAATAGTAGCTACTCCCCACATCCGTGGGGTGAGTAACTACTGAGTTTGGGAATAGTATACCCCGAGTAGACGTAATGAATTCAGAATGACCGCCTTCTGAATTCTTCCAGCTAGAAGATCTGCCGGATTTCGGCATGCCCGTACAGTGCTTCAGTTCCGAAAGCACTGTATCTTTTGCTCTACTGACGGCTCCTATTATCAGTACCACAAGCTTTATTACAGTATGTTCTGGATGGAGTCTGCGGAGTTCGAAGAGAAGAGGTTAGTTATATAACGAAGTTACTATTATTATTATTATTATTAATATTATATCAAATAAATAAGTTTTAAACCAATCTTTTGTAGCAAACACATAAGCATTAGTCATTTTTAAAATAAGCCGCTTACTAGTTACAAAAATAATAATATAGGGGTCCTTTAATTTTAGTAAGTATAATGTACAATATCTAACCAATCACTTAGAAAAAATAAGTTATTTAAATTTTTTATAAAGCATATCAAACTTACCTTATAGACACGTGCAAACAGAATCACGCAAAATAAAGCTGCGTGCTTCAGAAGTGCGTGTTTTTCCCGCCTTCGCCTAGGGTAAGGTTACAAAAACTTATACCTATATGCGACTATGATAAATTGTAACAGTATTTTAAATGGAAAATGTGTATACACACATATAAAGAGGTTAAAAACAAATGCATGAAAATTTATGAGCCAACTTATAATTACAAAAAAACACGAAACTTCAACAGTTCACTACTTATTGAGGATCAGTAGTGTAATATTGATTGCCATTTCTGTTGGCTTCAGATCAATATTAAGGTACATATACATATGTAATGCAGTATATAGCAAATATATGTACATATGTGTAATGATATACATTGTCAATTTGGAGGAGATGCCGAAAACAACTACTCCACGGCCAACGTGCTCCGACTGGCATTGCATTACCCCGACATCTCCATAGGAGTCGCCACATCTTTCATCGAGACCAACCATCAAGTTGCCAATCACTGACCGGTTTCGCGCTTATTATGCGCTCATCAGAGTGCCATAGGTAGTGGAATCAATGAACGATGTTGCGATATGATTACCTAAGGAGCATCCTGAATGTTAGTAGTGGTGAGAAACACACCATAGTGCCCTCATTGAGGGCAAATAATAATATATAATAATACTAATATAATAGTAACAAAGACCCAAAGAGGGCACTACGGTGTGTTTCTCACGACTACTGATATATATTGTCCACAATATTATTAAATATGACATCGTAGATCTAAACACCTTTTGGTCATGTGCTAATAATAAAACGCTTACCTTCTTTTATTCCTCATGTACTTTCATTCCTCCAAAAATGAAAACCAAATACTCACTAAATTGTTTTACGATAATAGCAGTATAATTTCTTAGTATATTGGATTTTATATCTTTAAATACAAAATAACTACCTATTTAAGTATCATCAATACGACTGACTAATAATGAAAACCTTCGGTATGGTGCGTTAGTCCTAGGGACCCAAAAAAAAAAAAATCTGAAATCTCCTAATAACTGGAGACACCCCCAATCTGGATATTTTACAGAACCTACACGTTCACGAGGGATAAGGACTTCTCTACATTTCGAAAGATTCTATGATGGGCAGGTCTCGCGAAAATTCCCATCGAGTTTAGTTACTAACCGCAACAAATGGTGCTTAGGGTCGATATCTAATGAATATAGTGATAAAGAATTTGAGGAGTCCATTTTTATTAACAATGGGTATATTTTGTAAATAGTATAATGAGTTCTGCGTTTCAGAGTTCAGAACGTTCCGAGTTTACCTACTAAAAATCTGGTAATATTAATTGTATAAGCTATAAAATTTTTTATAACGTTAACCTACACTCGGCCATGTGTGGCAATGGCATTTAAATGATATCTCAAATTCTTTGATGTCCAATAGCTTCTTTTGAATCGCTTGTTCTTTAGCAGTAATTAAAAGGTTAATTTTACTAGAAGAGTGCAATGCATTGAACGAAAGCATACTAGAGACCAGTAACGACCTTATAAAGAGGTGGCTATACACCTACCTATAACATCTGATTAATTTCACCGTTCACCAATACCACCAGTATTGTTTCAAATTATTAACTTTTCACCAGTTGTGACTAAGCACATATTGTACATGAAAAAAATATGTAGAACAATATAGAATCAGTTTTAATGAAACAACATTGTTATCACAACGGACATATTAATGTTCATGGCAGAACATTTCATGTCCAAATGTACTCTGTGTTTCATTAATAAGTCTTCTTAATGTTACCGTTTCTGTTTTTTTAAATTCAATTATATAGACAATTAAATAGCGCATTCAGCTAGTCTGATAGTAATATAATTAATGGATGTGTAATGAAAATCCTTCCACATTGTATATTTGTTTATTTTAATGGTGCATTTCCTGCAGTTTGCAATTTATCTAACAGGCTAGTATTTTTATTACTATTAATGTGGTTATTATACATATCTGGCCTGATTTTTCAATAACCTTTTGTATTAAACTTACACACAATTATAAATTTTTATGGAAAGCTGACTCAGTAATTAGTGGAATGGCATTAATTTATGTTTATTATATGAAGAAGATAAGTTTCCACAGAAACGGGTATATTGTTCTCAAATAAATAATTCATTGGATCGAAGATGTAAAAATAAGATTTCCTTAATTAACACTAGTCATATTGAAGCAAATGAAGATCTGCTGAATATATACTTGGCTGAGTATACAATTTAAATTTGATATTAACAAAACCATGACATACAGCGATTCTAAAACTTTCTAGAATTGCCAATTTGTGTGTAGTTTTCTTCAGAAATGTAGCATCATATTGTAACCATTGATCAATTGATAAAATGATCAATGTATATAAAGAATGCATAGCTACTTTTCTGTTCCACACCTGAATTCAAAACAAAATTATTTAAATACTAAGAAAGTATACTGGTTTTCATTTGGAAACGTAAAGTAAAATCACATAAATGATAATGACTTTAGTGGCATATTTCCAAACGAATATTTCATGAAATTAGATTTTTTTTATTTAGAATATTTACATTTTTTTCGTAGGTAACAAGACAGACTACAGTATAGAAAAAGTTTTGGAGTTTTTAAAACAAAAAAAATTCTAGGAATATATGTGACTTTTCAAAGAAGACATGGATAGGATCTTCCTGTCTACAGGCCGTTACTAGTAATATTAATAGACGGCCCGAACCAGTGCTGAGGCTTCCGCCTAGTTATGTAGCAAGGTCTATTGGAAACTGGATCAAGGAAAGATCAGAGGAAGAATGGTCAAACGGGACTGGGCTGCGACAAGCCAGGCTCTTAATTGAAGAGTCTTGGTCGAACTACACTCGATCAATACTTGCGCTAGTCGTAACAGCATAAGGATTGTCAAAGGACTGCTGACAGGTCACGGACATCTTAACAAGCACCTTAACACTATCGGCCTTAGTGACACTAGAAGGTGCAAGTTTTGCGGACACGATGACGAGAACTCCATTCACATCCTCTGTCGCTGTGCCTGCCTCATGGTCAAGAGACACAAACTGGGCGCAGCATTTATCCTGCTCCAGGACATTAGGGAGCTTCCCCTACAACGGGTGTTGGCCTATGCGCATAGCACGGGTTTCTTCCAATAGCTTCCGACTCCCAATAGCGGCAGGCACAATGGGACGAAAGACCTACGACAACAACAACAATATTAATAGACTGATATTATGACAGTTAAAAAAATATATTAAAAATATCCTTTTATTTATCAGTTTTCGAATGATAATTACACCTGTTAATTACGAGTCATTTGCCACCAAGAGAATACCTAATACTATCTTTTTTACCCAATAGGAACTTACATGTATAAAAAATTATATCAATACACCTTAAAAATTATGTATCATATTACCTACTGTAAGTGAAGAATTTAAATTGACTATGACACGTGAGTAATGTTATATACGACTGTACTAATAAAGCACCTTATCTACTAAGTAAATTGATACTATAACAGAGATTGTATATAAAAGTAAGGTGCAAGGGATCGTAGTAGCGACTAGTTTTCATATCATCGATATGAATACGAAGCAACGTTTTTGCGGTTAGTACTTGGATGGGCGCCCATACTTGGGGTACTTGGGGTACTTGGCAAGGCAGACCCGCGTGTTGACCCGCAGCTTCGAATGGCCTGGGTGTCGTTGAATTCCTAGAAGCTGTACACACCTAGGCGAATAGGATGTAAAATCTGGTACATGAGATGATAGGCAAGTAAAAGGTCACCTTACTACAAAAGTGGTGCTTTGGCAAAATTTACAGGTTAGAGTTTCTTGTCTCCTGACGTCTCGGTGATTAACCTTAGTCACGGACATAGGAAGTTATTAAATAACAGAAACAAAAAAATATTTACTATAGAGGAAAAAATAAGTCTATCTGATTAGATCATAAGTAATTAATAGTAAATTATATAACTATGAGCAAAAATGACGCTTTATGTGATGAGACTTGGCAGACTGGTAGTTTTAGAGCTACCAGAGAGAGAAAAGTATATCCATGTGCTCACATAGTAATGTAAACGAAACCAACCGACGCACAAAACCATTTTTGTTCGAACTGATATTAAGTGTAGAGAAAAAGTAACCAGTAAATGTTCAACATTTTTAGGAATTGGCTAAAACCATAAAACAGTGTCTCTTTATTGTCGCATTACTCAATGATAATGGTTAAATCTTCAGCAGGATGTTATTATAAAATGTTTGAAGCTGCGTGCAATCTTAAAGAAACAAGGCGAGAGTTATAACACCAAGTAAGCAAAGGTTTTAAAAGAATGTCTTAATATAGGTTCATGTTTGTTGCTTCAAAAATTCACAGATTTCGCAATTCTTGCAACCATTGGAGTACATTGAAAATGAATTAAGGAAATTTGGAACTATAGAAAGCTTACAAAAGTTACCTTCTAATTTCAGAACTTACCATTTGCGACTTGCAGACTTTGCCACCTTGTATATCACATTCACATGAGAGCTCAGATTCTCAGACTTGCAATTTGCAATATACGAATACCAATGCCAAACTACAAACCGAGCTACAAACTATGCGCCCACGCCGCCCGCTCTACTCGGTCCTCCACTACCTAACCATGTCGGTGTGACATGCTCATCGCGTTACACTTTTCATCGAAACGTACCCATATACCTTCGCGATCCTATAAGCATTTTCAATGCTAATAACAATTATCTAGGGACCAAGGTAAAAATTATCAGGCTTTATTTCGAAATGTGTATTACCTAATACCTAATTGGTACCTAATTTTTATAACTATCAAATTAAATAAAAATTCTTGCTAGCAAAACAAATTATTCTAGATATACAGAGACTTCAATAATGATTGCCCGGTACGGGAACGCTGCCTATCCTGAACATAATCAAAATTTATTTCTATTTGCTAAAATTACTTTCTTTTTAACTATCAATTTTAGAAATTTCATATTTGACAGCAGTTGACGTTTGACTCAATGGCGAGTGGCGTTTAAAATTTTTCGTGTTTAAATTGTTTTAATGAAAGTATCATTTGCATTTAAAAGAGTATTTTTCAATACTATTTAGAGAGTCCTAAATCAGGTTGGTAATTTTCAGAATTTTCTCTTATTGTTCCTATTATTCCTATTATTCCTTCTTATTAACAAATCAAATAAAACCAGTAAATTTCCTTGCCTGCGCTCATGATTCTAGTGCAGATACTAAAAATAGAAAGGCGGCACATAAAAAATCATTATGAAGCGGCACAGACAATCATTCTTGAAGTCTCTGAATAATCGGTATAAAATAAAAAAGTATGCAGTAAAAGTAAATAAATAACGGAAAAATGTTAGTCGCTGCGTTGGACAATATAGAAACAGGCGTTAGTTTAGAAGAATAGTCCAATGATGTGAAATTTATTAAATCTTTATTAAGTCTTAGGACTTCAAAATAGATAACTAAAAACATCAAATTAATAAAAGCTAATGTTCTTTTACATCCACACATATACCCGTCAAAATGTTCGAATGTTCGAATGTTCGAATGTAGGCATTATATATTATTACAGAAATTATTCATGGATGAGATGCTCCAATAATATCCGAAAAGTTCATTTCACCTGCGCTGGGCGTAATGACTATCAAACAGCCAGCGTTTCTATTTCAGGCCCGTAAAGGAAGTGCTTAATTATTTTCGCAGGATACGGCACACACAAGTGAACGGTATGCATGAAGCCTCGCGATCACTTCGCGAAGAAAACTGCGCACCATCCCTCCCCTCCCCCGACACCCTTCGCTCGGCAATATCGGCCGTTTTGATCAAAATAATACACACATTGTAAAATTAAAGAAAACCTGCTGCGCGAGTCGTCGGCCTATCTTTTTAAATTATTTTCCACACGCTCGCAGCATACAGCAATTAAAATAATAAACATAGGCTTCCTTCCTGCGGTGGGATATCTACAGGGTGGCCATGCTCAGGACAACTTCGGGGCAACATATTTAGAAATTAGATATTACGTCTTTTATTTCTATACACTGGAGTAAACGGATCTTTTATATACAGGGTGTCCACCTAGTGCGCGTAAGTCCAATATCTGGGTTAATAAAAGAGATAACTTAATTTTTTTTTCTACAGGGTTGTCTAATATCCCGAGCTGCACAAAATGAAAATATATTTACATATTCAGGGTGTTCAGTTTTTCCTGGACAGGTACCAACTTCGTTTTTCTAAATGGAAATATATATTTTTTATTGCTTTTTCGAACTAAACCCTTGCTTTTAGTAGGACTTTCATCAGCCTTCCCTATACCTAACTTAAACTGTTTTTGAAATATTGACGGGTGAATATTGACATTTTTGCAACTTTGACACCCTGTAAAATCTAAACGGTTTGAGATCAAGCAAAACGGTTTGCACATTCCTATCTTAACTTTTCATAAGCTATCGTTTGATACTAATTTCAAATTTATACAGGAATAAAAAATTTTCAAAATTTTCCGAAAATTTTAAATTTTTGGATAATTCTGAAATTAGTACCAAACGATAGCTTATGAAAAGTTAAGATAGGAATGTGCAAACCGTTTTGCTTGATCTGAAACCGTTTAGATTTTACAGGGTGTCAAAGTTGCAAAAATGTCAATATTCACCCGTCAATATTTCAAAAACAGTTTAAGTTAGGTATAGGGAAGGCTGATGAAAGTCCTACTAAAATCAAGGGTTTAGTTCGAATAAGCAATAAAAAATATATATTTCCATATAGAAAAACGAAGTTGGTACCTGTCCAGGAAAAACTGAACACCCTCAATATGTAAATATATTTTCATTTTGTGCAGCTCGGGATATTAGACAACCCTGTAGAAAAAAAAATAAGTTATCTCTTTTATTAACCCAGATATTGGACTTACGCGCACTAGGTGGACACCCTGTATATAATACTACTACACCGCGGGTAGAGGCCCAAAAATTCCGAAAACACCACGGCGTCGACATACAATCTCTATCCTTATCGAGAGTACCTTAGTCAAATATGCGCATGCGCACGAATATCGCAACATCCAATAAGCATGCAGCATAAATACTGCATCTCTGTCTACCGACTTCTTTAAAAAAAAAAGTTGAAAGTTGGAAAGTCTGTCAACCTATAAACAATGTGTCAGCTTCCGTAACCATGGATATCGACAAAATCTGCGCATGCGTAAATCGAACAAAGGGTCTCTGGAAGAGTATAGAACTATATCTTTTGTCCTTTGGTATTTTCGGAGAAACCGCTTATGGGTTAATATAGGAAATACGCGATCCTTTCATCATCAACGTATGACATGTCAACGGCAAAACTTAACTTAATCTTACTATATTTGTTATCTGTTCATATTAGTTAATACACCTACATGTTCTTTGTTATCTGTAAAGTAAATGAAAAAAAGATAGATGCGATATTCCAGTGTCTTATGGTTGGTCTCGATGAAAGATGTGGCGACTTCTATCTAGATGCCGAAGTAATCCAATTCTAGTCAGGGCACATTGCCTGTGGAGTAGTTGTTTTCGGCATGTCCTTCAAATAAAAAAATACTGAAAGCTAGAATTGTCCACTATTTACTTAGATAAGAATTTTTTTAGACAAACGTAGTTATTAATAAAAGGATGCTGATTTCAACTTGGTTTTGTTGATCTTACTTTATAGAAATATGCTTGATGTCAATAGTTAACCCTTTTTTCAAATAAATGCAAAAACAATAGTTTTAAAGAACGTCTCTGCATTTGTTTCCTTAGTACAATTTCTTTCTCTTGTCCAAAATAATTTACATGTACTACTTTAATATTGAACGACAATAAAGAATTACAAAAGTTGGAAAATTTGTATGCTTATGATAATGCGAATACAAATACCTACGAATAGTGAAATATATCACGTTCTTGTCTAAAGCTTTCGGTACCTAGTGATATCCTGGGATCAGACGTGGCTTCCTCTTCCCCAAAAGGATGTTACTACTATTGGAAAATTAATGATATCAGTAATCGTGTGATGACTTTTGAATTAAAAATGTCAATTTCTTTCATACAAACTTTTACTATTTTACTGATGACGAGTCGAGAATCGACTTGAAACGTTTATAACAAAGCCAGTTAAGCATTTAATTTCGTTACAATTTTACTATAATTTGTATTTTTAGACATATTTAGTTTGAATACTTCTGGTTTTCTGTTTTTTATTATGTTACAGGTGGTGTAATCCCAAAAGAAAATAAAATTAATCATGAAGCTGCACCACAAATAAATTACATACATTGTCTTGATAATGTTATAAACAAATCGTTCTACATTTCAATGCGGTTTTTTAAACTTGACTTGTGTATTCTTTTCCGAACAAAATTATTAAGCTTTGCAAGACTTTGCCATTTATTTATTTAGCGCAAAAAAGAGCAATCTGTTACAATTTTAAAATCTGCAGAGTACTTCCCGTCATTTCTACAGATATCCGCACTTACAAATCAAATGGACAGATTCTCCAAGATATTTTGTTTCAGCAATGTGGTACAACGAGTCGCAAGCGAGAGAAATCATACATTATTTATTATCTACAAATTTTCCTGACTGACATGGTTTCTTAGTAAATTAGATGATAAGATTGTGTAAGCAAATCAAACAAAATCATTTTTTTAGCCATTATAAAGAAAAAATTATGCACAAATAATCTGCAATCTATATACGCTTAAATATAGAACTGTTGAATAAAAATAGGATCGAACTATGGAATAGGTAATTAGATATATAGATATTGATATCTTAGCGCCCTCTAGAAAGTGTCCTCTAATATTTTTAGTAACATTTCGGGTACTGATGGCTCTTCAAAAACTTCAAGCACTCGGAAAATAAACTTACTTTCTAAAAATTCAGCCCGCCTGTCATCTGCTGTAATTAATTTAACCAATTGTTCAGAGTTTGTAATTAATGTCTACAATAAATAAATTTAATCAAATTGTTTATACTTAATAATAACAAGTAAAAGTGGTGACCAACTTTCTTTTTATTTGTTAATTTGCGTGTTATTGTAAATTCATAATAGCACTGAGTGTTATTATGAAGGACATAATGACATTCAAATGACAATGCTAAATGTGTCATAATGACACCATCGTAGACTAAATTGTATAACAGAATTATTAGCATAATTATTATTCAAGACTCTATTTTTTTGCAGTTCAACTAATAACCAGTTACAACTAGTAACCATTAACAATGTCTTACGTTTTTAAGTTTTTAAAATACAGGAATCAATAATTATAACCAACGCAGTTAACGGCAATAAACTACAAGCAAGCAAGGTTTTTGTAGACTTCTAAACCGTTTCCACTAACAGTTACATACATTTAGAATTGTTAATACATTTAAAATTGTCCCCTGTCAATTAAACAAACGATTAGGTATTAGTAACATTATGCTGTGCCAAGGTCAAATTTAAAATTGCGCATGGTGGCGGTATCCTTGAATTTTAATATTGCTAAATAAATATCTTGCAAGTAAAAGTCGAATAAGTGCAGTCGGTAACTGTTTCTAATGTTTCTAAGTAAATAAACAACTGCCGATGCTTTGTTCTTCGCTCGCGACAAATACGGGTGGAACATTAAAAATTATACATTCTATAAACAAATAAAATACAGTGCAAGCATAAATAAACGCACCTATAAGGTTATATTAGATATTTTTCTTCATTGATGCCAAACATCTTCTGACCAATCGCGTTCTTTTTCTTCTGTTTTGCGTCTATAAACAAGTCATTATGAAACGCAATTGAGTATCGAAAAGAAACCATTTTGAACACTCAACTTTTTGTTTTTAAATGTTGGTAGCAACAAATTTACATCCTTTGTTTTATATAGTATGCTATAGTAAAGATTATGGTACAAGGATTGTTAACTGTTTACAGGATTGCTCAATCCCTATACTACAATGTAATCCATAATTGTGACAAAGATCCAAAGATCTCGAACTTGTAGAAATAGGTACACTTTATACTGTTATTACAAACTTTAATAAATAATAATATTAATAATCATTCAAATACGAAAATTCTCTTGCAAATGTGAAATATAACAAACACAAAATAGGTATATTTTGACAATTCGATTACATATATCTTCGATGACGTCACAAAGGCGGATGACAAAATTGAACGATCGAGCAATCCTGTAAACAGTTAACAATCCTTGATAATGGTATACAAATGGTATATAAATCATAACCTAAGTTTTAAAGCAAAGAAAAGTTGATAAACGTCAATGTCACCAACTATTTCAGAATATGTATAAAAATCCCTATACGGAAATTTAATTTTCTGATGAAAAAACACGCAAAATAGAAAAAATAGTATAAACAACGCGTTTCATAAGGCGTTTATCTCACTTGTCCTTTAGAAAACTCGCTTTGCGGCTCGTTTTCTAAACCTAGACGCGTGCGATAAAAGTACACCCGTTGTTTAATATACTAATATACAATTATTTTTTGTTACGTCATCATTTTTCTGCAAGTGAAGTTACTGATAATGTGTAAAGCGATACCCTTTACAGTTTTTGCATTTTGATATAACATCTTTCACAAATATAGAATTTTATGGGTCTATCATCAATACTAAAGGCCTTAAAGCCTGTACCACAAGAGAATAATGTGTAGACCATGATATTGTAGCATATTTATGTCACAAAAATAAATAAATAGCCAGTAGCATATCACCCTATTGTGTGTTCTATTCCTTCCCGTAACCTGAGATTCTATCCTGAAACGGCCAGTACTCTACACAGTAAAAAAATCCGACTGATTTTAACACTGAATCCACACTCATCAGTGTGTATATAGTCCACACTTGGCAGTGTTAGACATATCGGTGTATTATTACATTACATAAAAGTAATTTAACACAGTAAATTTTACAAGATAATGTGTAATAGTTAATTATTCACCGTGTAATTATTCCGTATTTATGGCGGATTGATTCATTTTTAACACAGGGTTTTGTAAATTTTACTATAATTTATGAATACTTCTACAAACTTGGCGGGTATATCGTTCGTGTAATATGAGTTCTAAAGGTTTAGTTACTATACTACCCAGTTCGTGTTAAAAATAACACTGCAGAAAATTACGATTACCATTTAGTAATTTACCATTTGTCTTTTTTTACTGTGTAGCGTCTCGAATATTAGTATGTTTACAGCGAATTGTTTCTTAAGCATTGGGTTTTATAGTGCCTTAAGTTTAGTTAATCTTAGTTGCTCAGTTAATTTGTAATTTTGTAAGGTATTTTGCAGGGTATTTAACCAAAAAATATCGCAACTTGCGATGTTTATGAATAATATTCTAAACCCTACTAAGATTTAAATGAATCGGCTTTATTTTGCTACTATAAGACTCACGAAAATACCAATTTGGATTTATTTGGTAAATCAAATATGCCTCACAAGGATTTTGTAAGCTTTATATCATTGCTAGAACTTTTATTTCAATTAAACTTTGAAAGTATTGTTTTACAAAACAGGGTTATTAAATGTTTTGAAAACGTTTGTAAATACCTACGTTAAATTTGTACACCCATAGAAAAATTTTCCTCAATATTATTTAATAAAACTATTTGTTAAGTAAAACTATATTGTACACTTAAATGTATAAACAAAAACTTTACAACGACAAAAATACAAAATAAACAAATATTATTTTAGTAAGTATGTACTTGTTTTATTTCATCTAAAAAAATGTGATTGTTATAATAAAACATTTTTTCAAAACAAAATCGTTTAGGTACGTCTATGGAAAAGCAATAAAATATCCTATAAAATCGCCTCCCTTTTGGAACCACGGTCACGAATCGATCGGTCAGCACATCAAAGATGCCGCATACGAGATATCCTTCTAGTTATTTATTCATTCGGAGCCTAAAGCCTCGATTTCAGGAGAAGGTCGTTAGCCAATGTTGAGGAGAGTCTTCTATGTAAACTTATGTCATAACCCCCCCCACCCCTCCGATTCCGAGTTATGCCTTCCTTAAAGAGCAAGGTTGAAATTGAGTTTCTTTATAATTGATAAATCTAAAAACAATAAATACTTTAATTTTGGTATAGTAGCCAAGAATAATAAAGTATTGCTACGTGAGAATATATCAACAATTATCTCCCAAGGTATTGTAATTCATATTGTTTTCACATACCTACCAATAATTGGTTGCGCTTTAAAGAATTTTGGCTGCTGTAAAAATTGACACCCAATTTCTCAATTTATGTTTCAGAAAAAGTTTCTTCTGAAAACGATTATTATAACGCTATCAACATTCTCTAACTTAAAAGGCATTGATGCGAAACACAAGAAACAGATACCTACACTATCTGTTAGCTGTATGTTGAAAATAAAATGCAAAAAGGTGTAGATTAACAAGGATGAATATATAATTCTTGACCTGTCTATATCGGATATGAATCGAAGTACCGATGAGATAATCGATAAATGAAATTCTGATTAATTGCAATGATATCTCTGAGATGAACTTTTTGTACGAAGATTAATAAAACTTTTTATTCATAAATTAAAACATACCAGGCGAGATAACGTAACTTTACGGTATTTATATCAATAAACTATATTTATTTTAAATCTTTAAACACTGTTTATTATATTATTTACAAACTGTAGTATTTTTGCAGTATTGTATGAATATGCTCAAACATCTGCTGGTTGAGATGCCTGCAGCACTCGTATTTAAATCACAGGGGGAGTTTTGTGCAAAATTTTATATATGTAGTTCAATTGCGACCACCGTTTTTCAACGAAAAATAAAATACAAGGTGTTCCTTAATGTCATGTCTATACTGTAGAAGCTAATTCATTGTCCAATTTTTTTACTAAGAGTCCAAATAAACGTCCGTCCTAAATTGCCTCGTTCTCGAGATACAGGGTGTAACGGTTTGTTGTCATTTGTAGTTATTATTTAGGTTTGTGTCTTGAATTTGTTCTAGTGTTTGTAGATATTAAATTCCTGCTATAGAAATGAGGACGTCCCTGTTTGTTTTACTTTTAACATAATAAACATTTAGACATGCACTGTAATAGTTTTTTTTTTCAGGTATGGAAGGAGCAAGGTATGAAAAAAATTCAAGAGACAAAATGTTGTATTTGAAATTGTTTCAGCTAAAAAAAATCCAAAACTTGTACAAAACAAGTGGCGTCCAATGTTTTTTCCGTTAAACTTCAAATAGGTTAGGCCTAGGTTAATAATAAGCCTCTTACTACTTCAAACATACGGACCAAGTTTCAATCAGCGAAAAAGTTTTCAAGACATTAATGAAAAACGATTTTTTATAAAAACCTTGACACCCTGTATCTCGAAAACGAGGCAATTTAGGACACAAGTTTATTTGGACTCTTAGTCATAAAATTGGACAAGGAATTAGCTCCTACACTATGGAGATAACATTAAGGAACACCCTGTATATTATTAATCCAACGTCTTCATATGATCATTGGCTTACTTATTCAGTATTCAGAATATCCACATGCATGAGATCTCTGGTTTGAAAATTCTGTTTTTTAATAAAAGGTGCTAAGAATTTTTTTTCTTGCAATAGAATTATATATTTTTATTGTCCACAAATTTCCTTTATCTTTATAATATATAGCCCTAAATAAAAATTTGTGTATATATCTCTAAAACTGTTTTCGAGATATTTGCATTTAAATGTTCAATAAGCACTATGTTAAGTCTTAAAATTGAAAATAATGAATTATAAAAAAAACGGTGTTGAAATAGTGTCCCTATAAATATACTGCATTTGTTTCCTTCTAAGATTTGCACGTGTCATTATTACTACCTGTATATTCTTTGAGAAATAACATTTTATTAGGTAACTAAAAAAATCTTAAAATTGATTATGCCTCCCTTTGCGATTACAATTGCCATAGTAAACATAGTGCCAAAAATGTATGTGAAGAAGTAGCAACTTTTCCGAAAAAAATTAAATATTACTACTGTAGGGCAGTAATCAAAAAATCCCGGGACATGTCTGGAGATATTCACTTCGGCTTTTAATCCTTCATAAAATACAAAAAGAAAATTTACAAATGTGACTTACAGGCACATTTCAATTTATTTTATCTGGCATCTGGACTTCTCGGTCTATTTTTAATGGGTTTCTGAATTAAATAATCTGCAAATGGATTGTATGTATCTTTGCCAATAAAATTACCACAATAGAGGTGTTACCGTGTGTACAGTTCAAGGTAATAGTTTAAAAACAGACTTTTTCGAAGAATCGGGTATTTTTTGGTTATAGGATGGCAATTGAAAAACGACCAAAACCGTTTCGAGATATCAACTTGGACTTCAAGTCCAAGTACCCCCAATAATGCAACGCAAAAAAAATATTTACGAATTGACAGACACTTCAACTTTTAATATTTCTACATTACCTTGTTCAACACCCTGTAAAATATGAACGTGCTACTACCATACGAAAAACCTTTGTGGGACAAAATATAAATGAAATGTTCTTCTTTCATAATCCAAAAAGTTCGTAGAAATTCGTTGCGACATTTTCGAACCATAGCAATTTGAAAAGGGTGCTAAAAATTGCTTGTCCCGTTCTTTTCGACGACCAGTTTATACATGGTACGCGAAATTCGAGGCTCACCATTGGGATCTCGGAAACGGTAAGAGATACGAAAACGGTTAATATGGGGCAAAGTTGCGTAATTTTGTGACCAATAATATGCCGTCAAGAAATCCAGAATATCTACATTCGTTTTTGAGTTATTTCAAAAAAACCAAAATTTTGAGTTTTCGTTTTTAATTTTTTTTAGCTTTATTTGAGACGATATCAAAAAACTGACAAGACTTTTTCATTGCCACTTTTTATGCTCTATAACGTGGCAGTACAAAATTTACGTTACGGCGTTTAGTCCGATCAGGACCATCTTCAACTTTATTTTTTTAAATAGGGACCCATAATGTTTCTTACGAAAAACGATAGGATTGACGAAATTGTATTGACAATTAAAATTGTTTTATAACAAATGTCATCAGCCCAAAGCATACTAGATTCGATCGTCTTAAAAGTTATTCCTAGTATTTGAGCAAAAATAATAATTAAAACTATAAAGTATCATACATCATTGGAATCAGAATAAAAAATCCTATCGTTTTTCGTAAGAAACATTATGGGTCCCTATTTAAAAAAATTAAGTTGAAGATGGTCCTGATCGGACGAAACGCCGTAACGTAAATTTTGTACTGCCACGTTATAGAGCATAAAAAGTGGCAATGAAAAAGTCTTGTCGGTTTTTTGATATCGTCTCAAATAAAGCTAAAAAAAATTAAAAACGAAAACTCAAAATTTTGGTTTTTTTGAAATAACTCAAAAACGAATGTAGATATTCTGGATTTCTTGACGGATATTATTGGTCACAAAATTACGCAACTTTGCCCCAATTTAACCGTTTTCGTATCTCTTACCGTTTCCGAGATCCCAATGCTGAGCCTCGAATTTCGCTTACCCTGTATAGTTATATTTATTCGAATGGTAAAACTATACTTGCTTATCATCAATCAAATTGATTGTATAAATTTGAAAAAATTACAGTCCAGTAGTCTTACCAGATTGCTTACCAGTAATATCCAAAATTCAATGTTGTGTAAGTAAAACCATTTTAGCTGTTTTAGATTAGTAGCATATGTACTATAACAACCTTATAATTAAAGAATTAACATCCAGTTGCTCTTTAAGAAAACTGCATTTTTAGCGATAATAGGTAAACAGTTTGCGTCTTTCAATTTTAGCTGTAAGTTATACTTACTCGTATTAATAATTCTAGCAGAACTGTTTCAGTGCTGTTAATTCTTGTCCAGAAACATAAGGTAATAATTTTGAACCTATTTTGACTCTTAAATGGTCGGGAGTTTCAGTGTGGTAAGTTATTAAAACATTTCTGCGAACGATTCAATAAGGTTTTGTTCTGGGTTCTAATTTTAACCGAATTAGTATACTAAGTAGAAACAATAGAATAGAAACGTGTACCAAGTGTATCCTCTAATCAGCTTGCATCATGTATATTTTTTATTTAATGACTTATTTGGAGTTTATGGCTTGAAAAGAAAATAAACAACGTCGTACACATTAATAAATTGCGAAATAAGTAAATGCGGTATTCAAAGGCGAAAGAGAGAGGAGTATCAAGGAGATTCATGCAAGAAGACGAATGATAGTTACTACAATGTGTAGTTGACTTACTGAAAGGTCACAAAAATCTTAGAGTTATGTTTTGAACACAATAACATTCTAAATTAAAGTGCCTGAACACATGCATGCTGTTCCATAAAGTAATTATAAACTGCGAGCCTTTAAATTACAGTGTTTGTTGCAATTCCTATTGTACAGCAAAAATATACACTAGCTCTGAAAATTATGCAAGATTATTTTAGAAGATTGGAGTAGACATTGTAATAAATCTTATTATTTGAATATGAATATTTGCTGACTGCAATTTTACAGTACTTTTGCACTATTTCCGGTTATTTCGAATTTTGAAATAAACCTTGAATTAAACCTGAAAAATGTAATTTTTGCAAAATTTTAAATCCCATATTTGGTTAGGTTATTCATCAACTTTCCTTAAATATTAGCATTATAAGTACTTAAAGGTTAAAGTGCGATTTATGTTTTAATAGCAGTCCAGGAAACAGCTAATTATTTTCCTATTTCATTTCGTTCCATTTTCAACCTAATCATTTTAAGGATCTTTCAGACGAACTCATTTTTTTTATAAATTTTTGATGTAAATCTTGATGATGATGAAAAAAAAATAGTCAGCTGTGTCGTGGAGGAGAGATTGCACGTCAGCTGGAGTGACGCTATATACACGGTGTCCCACCGGGAACCGCCTCGATCTATATACGGCAAACTATAATTAGGAAAAAATTGAAAATTGGGCAGTGTACCAAAGTTACTAGGGGCAAGCGATCTAAAATATTTTCAAGATGGCCGCACTTCCGGTTATACCGGAAGTAGGTGTCAACTTGCTTATTTCAAATAGAACACCCTGTATCTTATTAGATACAGGGTGTCTTACAGTGTTTTACAGGGTGTCAACTTTGACACCCTGTAAAATCTACACGGTTTGCACATTCCTATCTTAGCTTTTCATAAGCTACCTATCGTTTGATACTAATTTCAGATTTTCTATAAATTAAAAGTTTTTGATTAAATTTTTAATTTCTTGGTTAAATCTGAAATTAGTGTCAAACGATAGCTTATGAAAAGTTAAGATAGGAATGTGCAAACCGTTTTGTTCGATCTCAAACCGTTTAGATTTTACAAGGTGTCAAAGTTGAAAAATGTCAATATTCACCTGTCAATATTTCAAAAACGGTTGAAGATAGGTATAGTACATCCTACATGAAATATATTTAAAATTTTGAGTAGAATTCAAAAATCTAATAATATACAGGGTGTTCCATTTAAAATAATCAAATTGACACCTACTTCCGGTATAACCGGAAGTGCGGCCATCTTGAAAATATTTTAGATCGCTTGCTGCCAGTGACTTTGGTACACTGCCCAATTTTCAATTTTTTCCTAATTATAGTTTGCCATATATAGATCGAGGCGGTTCCCGGTGGGACACCGTGCATATAGTGGAGCATATGAAACCTATACCATCTTGTAGAGCATGTTTTGGGGCATGTGATGTGATCTACAACTTTTTTAGTAGGACAATTTTTTTAAATGATCTTAGAGTGGGTTGTCTGCACAATCTGAAGACATGTGTTTCTGAGTACATACATCGCCATTAAAAAAACGAGCAGACTTACCGCCCTAAAAGTTTAACTACTTATGCACAAAACCTAAGCTCTTCGAATGGTATGATTTTTTTTGGTAATACACCTATGTATGTATGTAAGAATGACGTAAAGTTAAAACTTCTAAAAATTTACATGACAAACTTCGCTAAGCGGTAAATATTCAAAATTTGAATATATATTACAGCGAATTAAATGTATGTAGCCCACATTTGAAAAAGTTTTTAACGTCTCAGTTGATAGAACGATCGGTGCGCTTATAATTATGTTTCGTATGTGGTGTTATCATTTCCAATGTCACCGATGGTTGCAAGGATTGCGAAGTCTGTGAATTTTTTACATGGCTTATGACACATGTAGAATTATGAAAATAATAATGCGCTGCATGTATAGTGGAACAAAGATCGTCAGCTCGAGCAATAACTTATCATTGCACCGATAAATCCAAACAACGCATGGTATTTTTACTGTTCCAACTGACGACATTTACCCCAATACACATTCAGATGATAGGATTTTCGAATTTTGTTTCATTAAGACTATTACATTTCCAAATTCTAAACTGTCTTCTAAAAATTTACTGAAGATGTAGATATAGGTAAAGCATGCACAGCAGAGCCACGGCCAGAAATTACTATCCTGCCGATGCTTCACCACTTCATCCCCGAGTTCCCCGCTAAGCAGGGGCAACGGATACGTGTTATATTTCATGCCCTAACAGACTGTGATTTTAATCCAGCCTTCTATCGAAAAGAAAAAAAAACAGTTTCAGATTCTACGAAATTCAGAAAAGTATATTCACACCTTGAGTGACATTACAAATTTACCCAATTGTAACTTAGGTCAGTTTTATGCAACATTGGGAGATTACGTTTGCAGACTATATGGATTTAAAAGAATTAATGATATCACTGTCGTTCTAGTAGCAACTTTCACGAAAATATATGGTAATAGTGATAATGACGCTGTACTGCAATTAGAGAAGAGAATTGATAGCTCTATATTCCTGCCTTGCAAGTCTGAGCTGCATCAACATTTTATTCGTACCTACTTCGTACATTGCACATCTCTGAAGTCATGCACATCTTCACACACCACCCAAATTATCGCTGACGCAGTATGGATGGGAAGAAATATATGATCAAGATTTTTTCAAATGGTTTATGGGAGATCAATTGCCCCCATCCATCAAAAGCATCACAACTACTGACGAAAACCCTCATGGTATGAATAAACCTTATTCTCTTAAGCTTCTGTTAAGTGATATCACTATAGATAATTCGATGATGACAGTGACGAAAATGAAGAGGATGTTGAGGAATCCACCTCAATATAATTAATTAATTCTAATTATTTAATTTTAATTATATTACTGATAAATAATAAAGATATTTTTGCCGTTTTCTTCCTGAAAACAAAGTACATTGCGACGGTAGTTCGTCAGGTTGGGATGTTGCTTATTAGCACATCAGGTTAGTCTATCAGTTCTACTGTCGACAGGGTTGGACCATCAGTAACTGATATTTGTTTCAAGATGTGGGTTGTGTCAATGTTGTGGAAAATGTCAAATTATCTGTGGAATTTAATTTGACATGTAGCACTTCTTCACGATAATTGAATTTTCTTTTATTGTCTAATAACACCATCCCAATTACGTAGGAAAAATATCAACGTTTTCCAAACCAGATACCTTTGGGACTCAATTTTGAAGCACAAGTTGATTACCTTTCCTGATGTAACCTCTTTGTGTCTAGTTTAAAAGATGAGTTATAATCGGTTTCACTGTAGGTAGCCGATGATTTTAATCTCGTTTACAAGGAAAACTCTGAACAACCTACAATAATCATTATTCCGCTTGTTTTCCATAAAATAAGTGCAGAGACCTCCATTGTTATAAGAATATCAATAAACATACAGGTAATTAATGGATGTTATGTGAAATAAGAAAATATGTTTATATCTATTATCTATAATTAAATTCGCTTCAATTTTAGTCATACACTCATTATCCTTGCAAACAGGAAATTGCACGCATGCAATTTTTCGCACCTACAGCAAGTTAAGTGTAAATTTTAATATGTTAATACCAAGTAGCAGCTACTGTGTATGAAAAATACAACCGGCTGTTGTCTGCAAAGATTAAAAGTAAACAATAAATCACCTACCACCTACCACAGGTTATTATTGGTGGTGAATATAGATTAAGCTGATCTGAAAAGACCCTAACCTAAGATTTTACTAAGAAAATTTATGCGAAAAATTGGGACCGACGGGAAATTTAAGAATGTGTATCAATTTACTATCTACATTTACCAGTTCTAATAAATTTGGGAAGTCATACTGTGGTAAATGATACGATGACAATATTCGGGTCATGAGATTTCAAATCTTATATTATTTTTTTATAGTTACAACTTTTACTGACAATAGAATAAGAGGTTTGAATATTTTTTTATTGATATTGAATATTAATGATATAAATTTTTGAGATAAAAAAAATTCAACTGATTCGCTGCTTCATAGCATCTATATACAAAGGAAGATCAACTATACTGAAAGAAACAACGCAAAGAAAAAGGGTCGGGTGCAGTATAAAAAATTCGAACTGCTCAATGAAATGTGCCTCACATAGTAAGTAGGTAATTAGCAGCGAGGTAATTAGTACTTCTTATATAGAGTTATTTTAAGAGAGGTATGTACACAGTCGCATGAATCATTCAATATAGTGCTTTAATTGCAGAACGAACCACCCTAAATATCCCTAAATACCCCTCACTTCTGAACTTGAGGAAATTTAAAGAATACAAAAAACACGTCAATTGATATATAGAGGGGTAAGTTTAGTTACATACTGGTTTTAATTTTAGCTGTCACCCACCACACCTCCAGTGCCACCCTCACTTTGAAATTTCAAATGGCAACCCTTATCGGGTTAACCCTGATAACTTTGTTGGGCATAATACTATTCCCTATAAAACCATACCTAAAAACATTAAATCAGTTGATTGGTCGCCAGTTAGGGGGCAAAATGTGTTATCAATTTAAATGAATTTGCGACATTGTCTACATTTTTCTACATTGTCTAGTAGAATAATTTACTCAAGTATTAATTATTTCATTATGCCGTTAATAAAACATTCTGTATTCTTTAATATCAATTTATATTAAAAAAAAATCACAGATTTCACAATCCTTTTAACTATTGGAGACTTTGGAAATCATAACACCATACAGGGTGCTTCAAATTCGATGCAATACATGGGGATCTCGGAAACGGTAAGAGATACGAAGTCGGTTAAATGGAGTCAAAGTTTCGTATTCAGGATGGCAACATAATGGTGAAAAGAGATCAAGGCTGACTTGATTAGTTTTCGAAATATTTTGAAAAACCGAAAATTTCGATTTTCGTTTTTGTTTTTTTGCGGGCCTATTTGATGAGGTATTCAAAAATAAAGAGCACTTTTCTATAGCAACTTTTTGCCCTTTTTCGAATGGTGTTAGTGAATTTTCCGAAAAACGTTTCGTTTCCCGGAAACCAACATCAACTTAATTTTTTTAAATACGGACCTGGAATTTTTTTTCAATTTTTTGGAATCATTTTTGTAACGTGATAGAATGCCACCATAAAAGGAACCAGATTTAAACGTTTTGTCTAAGAAAAATCCTCATTAGTATTTTTGTTTCGACTTTTGTTAATTCTAGATATTGAATAATATTTTTGAGGTTTCATTTTCATTTACGATAAATAAACAAAAGCTAATAATAAAACAACGAATTAACAACTATAAACTTTGATGTAATTGAATAAACAATGCATAAAACAACAAAATATGTTAACTATAAAAACCCTAAAGCAGATGTTCAAATAATCCTCCGTCGTTATTCTTGCAGAGGCGCATTCGTCTTTTTAAATTTTGAATAGATCTTTCGATTTCCCTTGCAGGTATTGCATTCAGAACACGAATAGTGGCATTTCTCAAATCCTCAATGTTATTATATTGATTCTTATATAAAACATTTTTAGTTCGTCCCCATAAGAAATAATCTAATGGGGATAAATCAGGAGCTCTTGCTGGCCATTCTATAGCACCATGATTTCCAATCCATGTGTTTGGAAATGTTTCATTTAAGTAGTTGCGCACAATTCCTGAATTATGAGGAAATTTAAATGAAATTAAAAAATTCTAAAAAATGTGTGGCTGAAAGCCATTTTTAAGTACCGATAGTGCTTGACTCAACATTGAAATGTGTTTGTCATAGAAACGTTTGCCTAGATAAAACTAAATCTATAAGAGGACCACGAGAAATTATTAATGATGGATTTTTCTTAGACAAAACGTTTAAATCTGGTTCCTTTTATGGTGGTATTCTATCAAGTTACAAAAATGATTCCAAAAAATTGAAAAAAAATTCCAGGTCCGTATTTAAAAAAATTAAGTTGATGTTGGTTTCCGGGAAACGAAACGTTTTTCGGAAAATTCACTAACACCATTCGAAAAAGGGCAAAAAGTTGCTATAGAAAAGTGCTCTTTATTTTTGAATACCTCATCAAATAGGCCCGCAAAAAACAAAAACGAAAATCAAAATTTTCGGTTTCTTCAAAATATTTCGAAAACTAATCAAGTTAGCCTTGATCTCTTTTCACCATTATATTGCCCCCCTGAATACGCAACTTTGCCTCCATTTAACTGACTTCGTATCTCTTACCGTTTCTGAGATCCCCATGTATTGCATCGAATTTGAAGCACCCTGTATAGGTATGATACATAATTATAAGCGCGCCGATCGTTCTATCAAAGTCTACATATATTCTAATAAGTCCGCTCACTTCTTTGATCTTCTCGAAACACCGGCGGCTTTTTCCTACCGGTCGTAAATCATTTTATGCGCGCTGGCTCCGCTCTATACGAGGACTATTCTGCCTACTGAGCCGGCGATCGATAGAAACACGATGGACAAGGAGCATGAGAAGGCAGGGGAGGCACTTTCGGATGGATTGGGCGAGTGAACAGACTTATTAGAATATATGTAGACTTTGGTTCTATCAAATGAGACCCTACTCCATTAAGCGAGTACGGTATTATAACTGAACTCCCCACTACTCTTATTACTGGAGTAAAATCGCCGGACTAACTCTGACCGCGTCGTAATACTTCACTCTGATAAACGCGAACGCTTTTTAAACATTTCCACAGCCCAAATTTATTTTACAAAGTTTTTTAATATCTAGGCTACATTTCATTGGTTGCATATATTACAACTTTTGAATATTTCACATAGCTAACCGCATATCGAAATTTGTCATGCTTAATTTTAGATGCTTTAAATTTACGTCATTTTTTTAGAAATATATATGTGTACTTCCAAAAAAAGGTTTATACCATTCGAAGCGCTTACGTTTTGTGAATAAGTGGTTAAAATTTCAGGGCGGTAAGTCTAGTCGTTTTTTTTTAATGGCCATCTGGAGAACCTCCAGAACATTTATTACGAGGTATTCAGAAAAAAATATAAGTATGTAGGTATGCGATTGTGTGTACTGGTGCATAATTTTTCTCCTAACTCGTGAACCAATGTTGATATAACGTTTTTGGGTACGGTTGGATAGTGAATTGTATGCCCTTTTCAACGATGTGTAGCTCAATAGGATTTAATAATTAAACTTGACTCTGGATATCTCAGTTATGTATGTGTTTTTCGTGTTTGTTAAATTTCCTCAAATTCAAAAGATATTTACGCTGGCTCATTTTGAAATGAAAGCACTGTATAGTGCTGTCCCATTATTTTTTTCAGCTTATTATTATCATTACAGATGAACAAAATCGAATTTACAAACACCATGTATACTTACTTTTGTCACCGTTTACATTTTTGCGGAGCGTCTAGTTATGAAGAAGACATTTACATGTACTTATTATACAACTTCGGTATTTGTTTGAACTACTATTGCATGTATAATTAAGCTTATAAGACGAGAGATGTGGCAAAGCTTACTTCTAAGACACTGATGATAATATCACAGGCCAGTCGCACTTCATCAAGCATAATTTTACATTAAAATCTGGCGCGACGAACTTGTTTAATATATAGTTAATCTAAGTCACCGAAGAGTAAATTATCTGATTAGCATAACGGTCGCCTTATCCAGCAAATGGATAGTAAATATAGGTGTAAATTCGCGTAAATAAAGTAAAGGCAATGATGCCAAATATTCAGGAATAAAGGTTTCGGTATTTATTTAGGGTCCATTCACTAGTACAAAATAAGCCCAGATCGGCGTTCGTCTCGTGTCTAATTATAAAAAAACTATAAAAGATAGCGACTCTTAGTAAAAAATTATTGAAAGATAAGACTTTAATCTAAATCCCTATAGTAGTAATTTTTGGTAATTCTTTTTATTTTTAAAATTCCATGCAAACAATTTTGTACTAAAATAACGTACTTTCAAAAATAGTTTTCTCTAAAATACATGTATTAAACAAAAATTTGCTACTATAGGGATCTAGTTTATCTTTTAATATTTTCGGTGATATATAATTTATAACATTAAAAAGAAATTTTGTTGCAATTATAAGACATATCCGGTACCGTTGCAATAAGGGCTAACTTTATTTCCGTGTGCCTTTTTACTTCGGCTTTACGTGCACCTCCGAAATCTTAATAATTCAGTAGTGGGAATATGTAATTCTCCGCCCATCGGCTACCCAACCTCTCAACCCGACCCCGTATTCATGCCTGTCAAATCTACAGTGAATAGACTTATGTACAAGTATAACAGCATACGAATTTATTATTAAGACCATATTCAAAAGATATAAAAGCGTCCTGTTTGTTTAATAACCTTATGTTTCAGTATGTTTCAAGATGCTGTCCTTTGCCTGAAATACCTTGTCGCAATGTAATAGAACCAATATCTAATCCGTTCCAAGAAATTTTTTAATATATTTAGTTTTTCGATTTGCTGGGATGTACCTTGAAAGGAGCTTGAATCATCATGCAGTTATTTCTTGATCGATTTCAATGTTTATCATTAATGAACAGGAAGACAATGGCATCTATATCACCTTCACTTAAAGAACACTTATAAATTAATTAACTAATAATAAGTACTTATTGAAGAATATAAGAGTGTAGGCATTTAGGATTTGCACGGAATTAGAATAACCTGCAGATACGTAAATAGATACTGATACCTTAGATAATAGTTAGACAATTTTAAAATCTAGCTTACTACCATTTTTTCTTCACCAACTGTGAACCTCAGTAGGTCTTGACAAATATTGACTTCGACAACTACTTGACCTTGAAAGAGCATTACTCTTCATTTCAGAAAACCGTACAATGGCGACTTACCATGACTTTCGCTTTTTGGAGCGCTCGATTCCTGACCCACCCTATATAGGGTGATGCATATAAAGTGAATAACTTTACTCGCCTGCGAAGACGATTTGCACTGCGCAGGTCTAAACAAGACCAGTTCATTAGTTTCTTGGGGAGTTCAAATATCTCAAATATATAACATTAAAATGCACATATTCAGGTCGATTCTGTTTGCATCTTGCTAAAAGTCTTGTTATGTAAACCATGTTGTTATAAGTTTAAGTGATAACAAGATCTTATTCAAAATTGGTAGTCCATTTGGAGTTATATTAAGTATTGTTAAAGTTTGCAAAAACAACAATATTGTTATAAGTTTGTGCGTGGCGGGGTCAAATTCATTGGATAATTCTAGAAGAAGAAGATTTCGTGTTTTGAATTTGAAGTCTAACCGTTTCATCACGAATCACGATATATTCTTTGGTTTCACGAGCGTTTCACCTTTACGTTTACCAAAGAGTTACCTATGTGATTTGTGAAGAGGAATTAGTTTATCCCATAGAGAAAACGTTTATCATCCTCTTTGCCATTACCATGTCACGAAACAAGAAAATAAATAAACTTCAAATGGAACTAATTGTAAATTATCTCTAATAAGCTTGTAAACACCTACAAAACTTTTATGTGAATTGATAATTTTAATAAAATTATTCCTGTGTATCACCTGTAAGTGAAATGGTATTGTCGCTTCATCGACAAACATTTCCAGTTCCTGAATTAATTTTAGTGCTCCTTTACTCAAACGAAATAACTTGATAAATTTTCCATTCGGAACCTCAAATGGGTTGCTTGCATCTCTAATACTTTTGGATTCAAGTCTTAATTGCTTTCTAAAATTTTAAAAATTCAATTTTAATTTAGGTTTACCTTTCTCATCAAAATACACAAATAAAAATAATTGTACTTAAATATACCTAAGTAGGTACTTACTGATTTAGAACATTTTGAAACTCTTCATGAAAATTCAGTTGAAAATGTAGGCATAAATAATGAATTTATGGCCATTTTAAACACTAAATATACAGCCACACTAAACTTACTAGAAACATATAGCCACCAACTATATTACACTGTTCATAGCAAGCACTAAAATGATGTTGCCAAGATTACCAGAACTATTAGCAAGAAATGTTTAAAATGGCAAATCATCTTGTTAAAATTTATCAAACAGAATAGGTATCTTACATATCTGGTTAAGAAGTAGGTAACCATATCTTTTTAAAATAGCCAAAAACAATATTGTTATGTTTAAACGGAATCGACCTGAATATCAACAAAATATCTACAATAAACTTGAATATCTTTCATCTAGTCTAGAATAACCATATAAACTCACTTATGGAGCTACATGCACTTCACTTCATCAGCAGGCGAGCATCATTAGCAACATTTGTTGCTATTTGTTATATTTCCACCTATTTTGAAATTATTTCAGAATCAATGATTTCTGTATTTGTTTTCGTAGTAATATTGTATATTACATGTATGCTTCATGCTATTGCTAATAATATGTAACAATAAGAAAGTATGATAAAGACAAGAAGAACAAAGAACAGAGACGGATCAGTGAAATATATAGAATAAAAAATAATATAAAAAATAAAATAAAATATCTGCATCATAATTGATTTTATAAAATATTGGTCTAATACCTCCACCTTCAATTATTGCTATTTTAACATACTTGTGGTCATATATGTTGTTCTACCATGTTAGGATACACAAATCACTGTAATCATGGAGAGATATGTTTGTATTGTGAGAGATATGTATTTAAATACACAATCTTGCCTTCTTAACGCAAAACCCAAGCGAACAATCATTTGTTTTTCTATTTGCATATCAAATAATCATATGTCCTACATATTGCTTTTAGTTTATAGCGCCATGTTACTTTCTTCTAATTTTTGTAGCTTTCCAAAAAATAATCCAATTCTCCTCCCATTATTACCATATTACTTGAAGAAATTCTAACCTATTAAAATAAAAATCTCTTTATACCAAATTACTCTCTTAGAGTATGCTTTTTTATTATTAAAGCATGTCCATATATTAGCAAATTTTTTCTTGTCAGAGAACGTTGTAGGTACAGAAATTTCTGAGGAAACATTTACCTCCTTTTAAACATTAGATGCAACCGGCAACAAAAAGTATTAAAAATAAAGAACCTTAAAACACAGAGAAACAGTTCCTCACTCATTATCACCTAAACACCATATAACAATTTAATAACAAGAAACATATTTGTAGTGGCGAGATACAGTGAAATACACTGCAGTGCCCTCTTTGGGTCTTTGCTACTACCTGTCTGACAATTATTGTCTAATTGACAGACAGATAACGATCTGCAGAAAGCAGATGCCATTACAGCGACCTCTATTGTCTTTGAGGAAGACAATCCTACTTAATTATTGGAAGGAGATGCCGAAAACAACTACTCCACGGGCAATATGCCCCGACTGGCGTTGCATTACATCAACATCTCCATGGATGTCGCCACATCCTTCATCAAGACCAAATACATACACAAGAGAACAATATAGACAATTCACTGGATAGGCGGGGAGCCGCTAATTGACTTGTGGCGACCTACAAAATTTTTAGGATGAACTAACTAAATATTGCGCAGATTTCTGTTTTACCAATTGGTAGCGAAAGTGATTTTACTTGACTTTCTGTGTCAATTTTAATTTCTTGTTGACTATTTGTGTGTTAAAAATTCTGTTTTTTGTTAAAAATATTAAAATGTTTTACTGCTGTGTGCCTAATTGTAAGCACACGCAGAAAGATGCAATTCCTCGTTCTCTACCAATTCATTACATGGAGGTTAGTAAGATTTGTGTTGTAACTAATATATAGTAGTTTTTAATATTAAATATTTTAGATATCGAATTTGGGTTCACAGAATTGGACACCCTCTGATAATAGGGTGTAATAATAAATTAGATATTATTGTTTTGTGTCAATTTTATGTGTGCATTTTTTGTGCATCACAAGTTATGTATGTACACGTATTAGTTTGGTTTGGTTTATGTGACCACATATTGCCATTTCTGACTGTACAGGTTTTACAGAACTTAAATAAAATTCTATCTTATTTGTTGTTTTGGTTTACTCAACTTTGCCGAATGTGATTTACATTGTTTAGTTAAACCGGAAAATGCAATCAATTGATACAATAAAGAATGTGTTGTGTAAATAAATACCTTGATGTTTTAATAAACAGCACTAAAATTAGAAAATATTGTCTTATTTCATGCTTTTGTCTTATAGACAATATATTACATGGATAGTGTTTTGACAAAAGAGATACTAAATAGCTTCATTAAAAAATATGATTTAAGTAGGTACCTATACCTTTTTTTTCCAAACGCCTACCGATGGGTGTAACATAAATGATGACTTTCATTTCAGAGGGTGATTCCTTGTCATATTTTACAAAAAAATGTTCAAGTAGGTAAACATGTCTTAACTTGCTTTGTTTTCCAGAAACAGGATGTCAGGAGTTTTAATAAAAAGTCGGATTTTTTTGGTGTGTTAGCAGTAACAAGGAGCTTCTTTTGATGTAATTAGATTTAAAATAATAATAATCATGGTACTGTTTCTTTCTAAATTTGATATTTTAATCAGATTAAACATACAGCTTTCTTGTCCATTACTTACTGTTTGGGACTTCATGGCCGTTATTGTTGGCGCCAAGTGCCCCACCACCTTTAAATCTAGGAAACCGCCCTCAAGGGTGCATAAACAACTTTTTTTGTATAGTTTAAGACAGTACAGTTTTAAGGGAGTTACGCATAGCACGTAACCCCAATTATTGTCACTCATTCATTAGTTTTAAGGTGTATGTTGTAGTGTAAATAGTGGCTAATAAATCAAGTGTACATAGTTACCACCGTTTCTACATCATTCACACCTACATACCAGAAAAGAGGGCCAGTCAGCAATAAAATACAGTCCACTAAATATCGTAAGGCCCTAACACTTACATTATATTACATTTTCTTGTATCTCCCTTAGTTTTCGAAAAAGAAGTGAGAAGCTCGACTTGAGATAAAAGCATCAAGTTTTCTCCTGATTCTAAATCTAATTTTATCAAAAGCAACACTTTATTGGTGCTAACAAATAGACTTTTCATCAAAGTCGGCGAAAAAAGTTATTACTGATTAATAAAAAAACAATTTTTTTTAATTAAAATTTTGAGACCCTGTTTGTTGAAAACAAAGCAATTTCAGACACATTTTTATGAACATTTTTCCATAAAAATGAGAAGGAATCACTTCCTGAAATTAGTCATCATTTATGTTACACTCTGTAAACTAATTTTCAACCATTTTTGAAATTCCCGCCTACAGGACGTTCCCGCCCACTACCTTTTGTTCCCTGCTCATGACCTCCTAGATAATGTTACTTAATTCCAGCTAATACTAGTTCATCCTAAAATTGTTTCAGCGCTACAATCGCTCGATGTTCCCCCACTCCTAGAGATTCCAGTCTATGGTGTTCTCTTGTGTATGACCAAATACCAGACAATGACCGGTTTCGATCTTGTTATGATCTCGTCAGACTGCCATAGGTATTGGAATCGATGAATGATCTGGCGACGTGATTGCCTAAGGGGCATAGTGAATGTTTGTAGTGGCGAGATACAGTGAAATACACTGCAGTGCCCTCTTTGGGTCTTTGCTACTACCTGTCTGACAATTATTGTCTAATTGACAGACAGATAACGATCTGCATAAAGCAGATGCCATTACAGCGACCTCTATTGTCTTTGAGGAAGACAATCCTACTTAATTATTGGAAGGAGATGCCGAAAACAGAGATCGAAACCGGTCATTGTCTGGTATTTGGTCTTGATGAAGGATGTGGCGACATCCATGGAGATGTTGATGTAATGCAACGCCAGTCGGGGCATATTGCCCGTGGAGTAGTTGTTTTCGGCATCTCCTTCCAATAATTAAGTAGGATTGTCTTCCTCAAAGACAATAGAGGTCGCTGTAATGGCATCTGCTTTCTGCAGATCGTTATCTGTCTGTCAATTAGACAATAATTGTCAGACAGGTAGTAGCAAAGACCCAAAGAGGGCACTGCAGTGTATTTGACTGTATCTCGCCACTACAAACATTCACTATGCCCCTTAGGCAATCACGTCGCCAGATCATTCATCGATTCCAATACCTATGGCAGTCTGACGAGATCATAACAAGATCGAAACCGGTCATTGTCTGGTATTTGGTCTTGATGAAGGATGTGGCGACATCCATGGAGATGTTGATGTAATGCAACGCCAGTCGGGGCATATTGCCCGTGGAGTAGTTGTTTTCGGCATCTCCTTCCAATAAGAAACATATTTATTTACACTATAACCACTTTGTTGCTGTATATACTTTGCTATTAGTCTTATACAAACAGATTCTATTTTAACGTAAGAATAACAAATTATTTAACAAAAAACCACAAACACTAATATTGTATTACCATACACTTTTTCTACCATTCGTAACACTTATTTTTATCCCAAAATGTGAGTTAAAAAGCTACCAAATGTTTCAACTATTCAAAAATTCAGATGATATATAGCATCTTATAGCAAAGAAGCACTTATGAGACAAATGACTGCTTTTACCACACTTTTTATTGTTTGTTTCACACTAACTAGGAGGTTGATGTCACCATATTTATTAAAAGTGAATGCAAATTGCTAAATGAAATACCCAACGCATTGGGTGTGATACACACCTAATTTTTACACGTCTTCCTCCATATTTATTTACAATTTTCAGCGACCTTATCGGCAGATTGAATTACCAATAAAATATTATATATCGTTGAACTCAAAAATATACATATTTAAATTTAGGTTAATATTTAACTTTGTGGTGGTAGTAGGCATTCCATATCAGTTTTTAGATAGATATATCACTAAGTCTAAGAATTCTAAAGTTGACTTTCGATGTCTTGAAGATAAAAGTCGTGATAAAATATAAAAATTTCAAAATATGAGAAACCCTATGTTTGGTGCTTTATTAAAACTGATTAATATATCAGCTTTAAATAAGTTGTTTTTCGGAAAATATGTCTATAAAGTATATTATGTTATCTCTCTATCTGTTATAACTCTTAAAATAATCTTCCAACAAACAGAATCCTATGTACAGAATAATATGACAAAATTATAAACTGTCATACTATTCAACATGTCAGTGTTCTGGGACTCGTCAGTCAAACTTAAAGTTTTGATAACGAAAACGGATAAGTTTTCAAAACGTAAACGTTTTCAAGTGATGTGTTTAATGTTATATATTGTTAATCTGCTTCTAGTGTGAGATTTTTTGATTAGTCAAAAATATTTTTTAAAAAACCAACCATTGACTGATCCGTCGGCGCAAAGGTTGATTATTAATTTTTTGTATTTTTCACTGGTGGCATAATACCCAAATAAATAAGAGTAATATTTTCCTGTTTAAATTTTAAATAATTGTTTTGAAAAAAACATTGATCTCATTTAGATGTCCCAAGAAATATATAGAAAACACTCTATATACTAGTATTTCGGCTTATTAGGCCTTTTTCAATAGAGTAATGCGCGTTTTCGTTATTTATTTGTTTACGAGCACCTACCCCCGATTGATCCTTACCATCTGGTAAAGCCGAAGTTTTTATTACCTTTTCTAAGAAGGGCGAGAGTGTAAAGTCTATCTGATCATTCGTAGTACAAGGATTTATAATTAAAGATTTTTTAATTTATAATTGCTCTAACAGATCTAAGCGCTTTCCTTTCTTTTCACGATGCAGTACCTTTACATTTTTCTAATCTATAAAATGATTGTTTTCTATACAATGCGTCGAAAATCCTGAATTTTTTGCGTTATTTAATATGGATTTTTTATGTTCTCTTACTCTAGTTTCAATACTTCTACCGGTTTAACCCACATACACGGCATTACAATCCGCACAGTTAATTTGGTATACCCCTGATTGTTTTAATTTATTAACCCTTTATTTGTTGTTTATCAAAAGCCTCCCAATAGTACGCTTGTTGACACTAATCGTTTTACACCCGTTTCGTTCTATTCTGCGCGCTATTTTTTCGCTATAACTGGGACGTGATTAATATAACTATAGGTGCCTTCTTTTTCCCGAATATTGTAAAACTCCCGACGAATTAATTTCCTCCTTTTGTTTTTTAGCATGCTATCTATTAGTTTTTCTTTGAGTCCGTTGTTTCTTGCAATTTGTTTGATTGTACTTAATTCTTTTTCAAAATCTGCTTTTTCCAGCGGAAATATTAAAAGCCTATATATTAAACTATGGAAAACCGACTTTTTTATTTGCCAGGACTGCTGCGAACTTGCTGGTGCGTCGGAAGTGGTTGGTTTTCTATAAACCGAGAATTTTAATTTATTTTCTACCTTTCTTATTGTTGTATCCAAATAGTTTAATTGATTGTACTACGAATGATCAGATGGACTTTACACTCTCGCCCTTCTTAGAAAAGGTAATAAAAACTCGGGCCAGATGGTAAGGATCAATCGGGGGTAGGTGCTCGTAAACAAATAAATAACGAAAACGCCCTTAGAAATGTTTAGTAATAGCCATTAGTCTATTGAAAAAGGCCTAATAAGCCGAAATACTAGTATATAGAGTGTTTTCTATATATTTCTTGGAACATCTAAATGAGATCAATATTTTTTCAAAACAATTATTTTCACGATGTTTCATGAAGAACCATCCACTTCGAGTATCCACTTTATTTAATTTTTTTAAAAGTCAAAGTTACTTTTGACCAAACCGGAAGTGAAACCACTTTAAAACAGTATACTTATTAGATATATTACAAATTTGTAAGTGATATTATTATGTCAGATTAGTAGGTAATAAATTCAATAAAAAGTATGAAATTCAGGACAATTCGCGTCCTGCGAGGTATCTTGACAGGATGCAGGACGTCCTCCGAAATGCAGGACAGTTGTCAACCCTAAATTGTGAAACTGCCGTAAAGTGTGCTTCATTCCTTGGATCACCCTGTAGGCGGCTGTCGTTGAAGAAGACAAGGTGCAAGCCGGGCTCTTTTCCCGCCAGTTTTCGTTCGCGTGCAGTGCGTGCAATCACACACACATACACATGTAGGGGCCGGGTGAACGACCTAGCACACACAGAAAAGCTTGGGATAGGACAGGCACCCAAACTGCGGCTTAATATACATGGGCGCCCGTAGCATTCCGCGAAAGGGGCCAATTGCCTGTCAAGCGCTAATCTAGACGGGTCCGAGGGTAGATTAAGCGCCCATATGCGAAAAATGGGTCGCTAACGAAATATGCCGTGGATAGTCATTAGAGCAATATCACTGACGTGTATGAGGAAGACAAATTATTCTTAGTTACTACACTGAGGGACAAATCTTGCTTAAACCCGCTAATAACCCATTGTTTTAAATTATTAATTATTTTTTTTTGAATATTGTATTTATTAGATATAGATGAATAATTATTTTTCAAATTTCTTTATAAGGAGAATATAGATATCAAGAATTGATACAATTGCAAAAACTGTAGAAATAGTTTGCTCCAACCAATTTTAAAATATTTATTTTCTAAAATTAAAAGTGAAGGAAGGTTTCAGTGAAGGACTATCAGGAAAAAATCAGTAAGTAGTTCATCCCACTTCAGTTACATGAAAAAATGCAGCAATCTCGTGCACAAAAGTACGAAGGCGTAGAAGGGTCACAATAAAAATAAAAATTTTAAAACTTAAAATTCTGAGTTTTATCTCAGAATTGTGACTTATAACTCAGGATTCTGACTTTTATCTCAGAATTCTGACTTTTATCTCAGAATTCTGACTTATAACTCAGAATTATGTTAACTTGATGTAGTAATGCATTGATTGATTTATTTCAACCTAAAAATCTCGCTCTTTTAACTAAGATCTCTCTCGTTTTTGACAGAACCGTTCGCTCGAAAAAATATATGTACAGTGTGTCCACGTTAAGGACTTACCACCCTTGTAACTAATTCTTGGCGGGTTTTAATATTTTTTTTGTTATGTTGTGTATTCAAAATGTGCAATCAACGAGTAGGTAACTTTATTTTTGGGCTGTAATCAATACCAACTACGACCAATTTTATTGGCTTAAAATTCAGAAAGTATTACCTATTAAAGATTATTTTTGGAGAAATACTAATGACGGATTCTTATTTAGAATAACTTACAACCTACTTGAACCGATTTTCAGTGTTCTAAGATACAGGGTGTCCAAGAAAAGAAAATGTACTTTTATTGAATTAAATTTTATAAAGTATTTTTAGGGATCTTTAAAGAAAAACGGATGACAGAATATTATGTAGGATAACTTAAAACCTATCTGTACCAATTTTCTGTGTTCTAAAGTACAGGGTGTCCAAGAAAAAAATTATTTTTTTTGACACTGATATAAATTATACACTATTACCATATCGGGTTATTCAGAACTCATCTCTAAAACTTTGAGGATATGTGCATCCTTAAATAAGAAATCGATATCACCAAAAAAATTTTAATAAAAGTAATTAGGATTTCCCGTAAACAATGTTTAAAGTTATACCATTATAAAGGACTACGTAGATGGGCAAATGTACTTCAACGACATCGGATATACCACATTCCGACAAAAAACAGTAAACAAGTTTTTGTGCCTGAAACGCCTATCTATCTTTAAGTTTATTTTAAAGTAAAAACGCTGCAAATCTTTTTTGCGCCGAGTGCGCCGGTTTTTTTCGTGCTAGCTAGTTTGCATTGTCAGTCCCAAGGTCACTCCATTACAGTGGACCAGTATCCAGCGGCGTGCAATGAAAAATTTTTAAATAGTTTTCAGACCCCGCCAAAAAAATTTCAATTTGCACTACCACATTTCTACATGTATGTTGAACATCCCCAAATTTTATTATGGATAGGTTCTGAATAACCCTGTATACACTATTACAAACTAACAATAAAAAATCGGTACAGGTACGTTTTAAGTTATCCTAAATAATAATCCGTCATCCGTTTTTCTCTAAAAAAGTCCCTAATAATACTTTTTGAAATTTGAGTCAATGAAACCGGTCGTATCTGGTCATGATTACATCCCAAAACTAAAGTTACCCACTAGTTTAATGCACATTTTGAATACCAACGTAACAAAAAAAGTTTAAGAAGCCCCTTAGACAATCATGTTGCAATATTGTTCTTCGAGTCCACTACCTCCCAAAGAAACAACCGGTTTTTGTGGGATGCACAGAGTGTTTCTTTAATAGTTGCAGAAATATATTTTATTAATGGAATTTAAAACTATATAAAGTCGAATGCTATAGCATACCATAAACTGAAACCTAGCCGTTTCGGAGATAATTAGCATTTAAAAAAAAATTGACAGATACAAGAGATTTCTTCTTTATACATTTTTACGCATTAGAAATGATTATTTGGGTTTTAGCTTAAAGAAATATAAGACATATTCGTAAGGTGTCCTTTCTCTAAGAATTGTAAGAAATTCGAAAAGAGCATATTAATAATTAGTAGTGTTTAGAAACACCGTAGTGCCCTCTTGTGCTACTGTGTCTGTGCTACTATCCGTCTGACAATTGGAGACAGTCACAGATCGACAACTAACAGCAAAATGGACTTTACCAACTATTTCTATACAATTCGGTCTTTTATATAGTTGATAAGTCAGAATTGTGAGATAAACCTCAGAATTATAAATTTTAAAATTTTTATTTTTATTGTGGCCCTTCTACGCCTTCGTACAAAAGAGATGTTAAATATGAAATATAATTATTTTAAAAGGGGAGGTTGAAACCTTTGGTGTGAAGATAGCACGAACGTAGTTGTCCACATAACTCCGAAACACTATACTGCACTCAACGGGCGTTTTTTTATGTCCATAAACTTGTAACTCAAGCGTACTTCGTTTACTGTACAGATACTTAATTTCTAAATCTAGTTATTTCCGCTTTGCAAACTTTATCTGGTGGAAATAAGACATAGTGTTAGCATAGGTTTAGTTTTAATCATCTCCAGATGATGTCAACTTGGTTGGTGAAACGTGCGTCGAGTGCAGTGTAGTGTTTTAATGTTTTAAAAAATACAATTTTCTTCATAAAGCCATAGTGATATTTACTATTAAAATAAATACAGAGTGAGTTTTATGTATGGAACGCCTCAATTATCTCGGAAACGGCTTGCCCGATTTTTATGAATTTTGATTTATAAGGGTTTTGTAATATGGCCGATATTATAGTGGCATTTACATTGTTGTCAGATCTTTCGTTTTTCCGGAAATATACTGAAATTTGTTATTTCAAATGGATCACCCTATATATTTTTTTGTTTTTGAAATCTCTAAGAAATTTAGAATATTTTTCATGTAATGTTCCCTATACCTAATTGCCATAATTTCGGAGTTACAGCTACATTTGCAATATCCCCGCCGAAGTTAAAATATTACATCAGGGCGGCTATGTCTGCGACAAAAACAATTTTGACGTTTTAATAAACTATTATTGTTGGTGTTTATTGAAAGTTACAATGGACCGTTTATCTAAGAAAGAACGAATTGAGATTTTAATGATATTAGGATATGGTGATGTGCGTAGAAGTCAACAGGAAACGTGTAATATCTTTAATAATTTATATCCTAATAGAAATCCCATAGGATCTTTTGAAAACATAAAGTAAAGGCGGTTACAGCTGATGCTCAAAATGTTGTCCGTTTACTTCCATACAAGAAGCCATGCGATGTTTAAAACTTTGCAGTACATTTTGTAACATTCCTGACTGCTCAATTCTTCTTATCTCTGTGGTAATCCTATCTTTTAATTCCTGAATATTGGCAGGTTTGGTTTTATAAACAATATTTTTTAAGTGACCCCACAGGAAATAGTCTAAAGGATTCATGTCGGGTGATCGCGGGGGCCATTCGATAAAACCACGCCTTCCAATCCATCTTCTGGGAAACACATCGTTTAGGTATTGCCTCACGTCACGCGCATAGTGAGGTGGAGCTCCATCTTGTTGCACCCAAATATTGTTATTTGGGACATTGTTATTGTCTGAAAGTTTCAAATAATACAATTTCTAAATTAACAGGCAATTGAGAATACTTACTTAGATTTGGAAATAACCGAGCCAACTCAGGTAAAATATTATTCTGTAATAAATTTAAATACGCCGGATCATTTAAGTTTCCTTCAATGAAAAAAGGACCAATTATTTTGTCGCCTATTATTCCAGCCCATACATTAATCTTTTGTGGAAATTGGGTGTGGGATTCTCTCATCCAACGAGGATTGTTACGTGACCAGTATCTGCAATTATGCCGATTTACGTTTCCATCAATACAAAAAGTGACCTCATCGGAAAACATAACATTATTTAAAAAATTTGGATTATTTTGATCGTAACATTTTTCCATCATTGTGTCGGCAAACTCTTCACGTCTATCGAAATCATCATCTGACAACTCTTGAACCAATCTTACTTTGTAAGGATGGAATTTATTGGCATGTAAAATTTTCATTATGGATGTTTGAGAAATAGCAACTTCCCTGGATATTTGTCTAGTACTCAAGTGTGGATCTTCTTCTAACATAACACAAACATCTAAAGATTTGTCTTCAGTTGTTGCAGTTTTTATACGCCCTGATTTCGGTAAATCTTTTATGGCTCCAGTTTGGTTAAACTTTTTTAACAACTTACTCACAGTAGATCTTGTTATGGGATTTCTATTAGGATATAAATTATTAAAGATATTACACGTTTCCTGTTGACTTCTACGCACATCACCATATAATATCATTAAAATCTCAATTCGTTCTTTCTCAGATAAACGGTCCATTGTAACTTTCAATAAACACCAACAATAATAGTTTATTATAACGTCAAAATTGTTTTTGTCGCAGACATAGCCGCCCTGATGTAATATTTTAACTTCGGCGGAGATATTGCAAATGTAGCTGTAACTCCGAAATTATGGCAATTAGGTATAGGGAACATTACATGAAAAATATTCTAAATTTCTTAGAGATTTCAAAAACAAAAAAATATATAGGGTGATCCATTTGAAATAACAAATTTCAGTATATTTCCGGAAAAACGAAAGATCTGACAACAATGTAAATGCCACATTAATATCGGCCATATTACAAAACCCTTATAAACCAAAATTCATAAAAATCGGGCAAGCCGTTTCCGAGATAATTGAGGCGTTCCATACATAAAACTCACTCTGTATAGCGCTTGGATGATTATGCTGGACAACAGTGTATTATTGTGAAAAATGTACTGTAAGAATCAAGAGCTAGAGAATACTATCAATATAATTAATACCAATAAAATTGATTTATCTTCTCCAAGTGTTCAGGATTCGTAATAGAATGGCATATAAGTCTAATTATACGTTATTTATTTATAGTCAATTACCTAAATAATACAAAAATGCTGTTTCTATTTCCTTAACCGTTACACGATTTTTATTGTATGAAATGCGAGGTAGTCACGAACAAAACTGCATGAAATAATAACTTTAAGAGAATAAGTATTATTTGGACATTTTAACGGTGCTATAATGGAGATGTGATTGCCAGAATGGGAAACAGGTCAATAGGATGCAGAACTGTAATCGTAGATAGCATGAGTATATAAAAAAGAAACTATGAGAGTGCTAACAAGTAGGTATATATATATAAAATATTTGTAAATATAAGAAATTAAAAGTTGTCTGAATAATTTAATTAAAACAAAATAACTAGACATATTAAAGCGTAAAAAAACTTAAACAGAAGGGAGTTTACTCCAAAAACAAATTGCTTTGTTCAATTTAACAAATGAATTTTGTTAATTTATAACAACAAATGTAATATCAGTATTTTTAAAAGTGATAATAATAATAATAATAATAATATCTCTACCCCTCATTCTAATCACAAGGATTAGCCCGAAACTCTGATACTTGTGTGGGAGAGGGGGCGGCAAATTATCATTTCCCGGGCCGCATTTGCGCCTCAGGAACAACTTACGTTGGTAGGCCCTAACCACCATTCAGTGCTGGAATGAGGGACACCTGGAAAAAGTCATTAGTTAGGGGGACAGTCAAACATCAACTGATTTTAATCTGTCACGTTAACACCAAGTCGACATTCTTCCCATCCTAGGCCATCGCGAGGATGGTTGCCAACCCATCCCTGCGAACAAGCCTTGATTTACGAGTAAACAGTTTAATTAAAAATTGTTTGGTGGAATGGGGATTCGAACCCACGAGCTCTGCATAATAATATACAAGTTAATGGTTTTATTACTTTATTTACTACCATCGGCAGAAATTGTACCACATCAACTTCCACCATATGCAAGTATAAGGTACAAGTAAAATAAAACCAATTTCAAAACGTTTGTATTCTAAATCTTTTGAAACTATTAGTCTAGGTATCAAACAAAGAAATTATTATACTACTTTAAAGGGAAATCTAAACAATTAGGGCTTTCCTAAATATACTTACCAAGTCATACAAAGGGAACGAAGTCGTTAGTATCGCAGAGTATATATTTGCCAAACTAATGACATATTATGTAATGAAAGAATAAGACAATTGTTGTAGAAAATGTTACTAGTAGTAGTAAGACCTATCTAAGAGGAGCAATCAAATTATAAGCATAACTCAGTTTGCAAAACTTTTCGAGAAAGTTATCGAAGTGGAATTTGCTATCAGTATGTAGTTTGGACTCAGCAAAATTCACTAACGTTTTTAATAACAATAGTCAGTAAAATCTATAAAGTCTCTACCTATCATTAAAAAAGTTTCACAACATTTAACCGTTAAGAAATCCTATTGTAGGTCCATGAAAATATGGTACCTATGCCATACTGATCTGGTGAATATATTGAATAAATTTCGTTTTCAAAGAAAAACAATTTGAATATTCTAAAATCCAACTAACAGAATTCAATAGGCAGATGTAAGCATTATAAATAACGGTATTGAAACAGGTAAATATGGCGCTCCTCAAGAGATTGTGCTTGTACTTGTATAACGATTTATACAAAATCGTTATTTTATATACATCCTTCGTCTGCCATAATCTATGCTGACAAAACCATTGTTTTCAAAAGATGAAAGCATATCTAACTCATAATCTAACTTTTGAAAACATACGAGTATATAACTGGAAAGATCCTAAAATGATATCAGAAAAATAAATTAAGAAGACGCTATAGTGACCTACGCTATATATTTAAACAATGAATATTTAATTTTAAATATCAGAAAAGTTACTACGTATCGTTTTATCTTCACAATTAATCTTATTCAGCTAGTTGTGGATCACTAGTTCCATACAGCTTCTGTAACACAAATAAAATATTTAAAAAATAAAACGTACTATCGATCGAAAACAAACCTATAATGCAATATTTAAAATTTTAGTGTTACTGTGGCTCGAATTCGAATATATGTATCACTAATTATTCTAATTAGTATTCTTCATGTGTTGTTAGAAATGACAATATTTACTTACAATTTACATGCCATTGTTTATACATTATAACTATAATTTGTATTTTAATATTGACGTAGTTTCTTCATGAGCAAGCTCTTGTACTTATATGAAGTATGATAATTTTTGTTAATCAAATTCAATTATACGCTTTATTAATAATTAATAAACATTATTCTATATGAAATATTTTAAAATATACACTGTAAAAAATTTACTGTAAATGATTTAAAATGCCCACAGATGTTTCTAATTTTCTGGAACCATTAATAGCAGCTAGAGCAGTAACAGCTGGTAGCTGAGAATCTCTGAACTCATAAGACATATAAATTTGGTTATATGGAGAAAAAGTTGCGTAAATAGGGGCCGATGGTACCTAAAAATGTTCGTGGGAGTTTTTGAGTTTTAACAAATTTCAAACAATAAAATATTTGTGTTTACGTATTAATTTTTTCTGGCGTTATTATTGATACTGTCACAAAAAATACTTTTTTATTAAAACTTTTAAAAAGCTTCTTTTAGTAGGTAAGCTATTTATTAAACTAACATAACCAGTTTAATAATAATAACTCCAGAAAAAATAATATTTGAAAATTCAAAAAATTGTTATTTTTTTCGAAAATCATATTGAAATTTAAGTACTACGTAACTTTTGTTGGCTCTCTCTTTACGCCAAATTTGTATCTCTTACCATTTACGAGGTTTCATAGTGGCCCTTCTTATCTTGGACACAGTGTATAAAAAGCACAAAGGCACCACGTGGCATCATTGACATAACGCACATACTAGTCAGAAAGATAGAAAGATATTAAAAGTTACTAATTTCAAACCTAGCAATTCAATAATAAAATGATTTTACCAAAATCAACTTCCTTCCTTCTTTAATTATTTAATAATTAAGATACTAATAAGATATTAAGATAATTAAGATCATGTCGCAACATCGTTTATCGATTCCACTATCTATGCCACTCTGACGAGCGACTTATAAGCGCGAAACCGGTCAGTGTCTGGTGGTCGGTCTCGATGAGAAATGTGGCGACTCCTATGGAGATGCCGAAGTAATGCAATGCCAGTCGGGGCACATTGGCCGTGGAGTAGTAATTTTTTAAATCTCCTTCAAATAGATATTTTTATACATTATCCAAGAATTAGGACAAAATTAAGAAAGGTATTTTATACATATACATTTACACATATATGAAATAATATTCTCTCATAACCTCAATCTTTTAAATTTAAAATTGATGATGTCCTATAGAAAGTGGCCCGTATATTTCTTTAAATATACTGAATACTTTTTTAAATCATATTATTTATATTATTACAGATATTATTAATATTATAATAATATGTATTTAAAGTAAATTAGTTAACTATTGGATTAGTTGACGACCCCAGACAATCAACATTTTTAATTCCTTAGATTCACATTTCGTTTAATCAAATTCCATTTTTATGTCAATCTAAAAGAACATTTGACTTGACTGCCCGGGAGAATGTCTTCTCAGTTTGTAATAAATACATCGATATTGTAATAATCGTCGAAGAAACACAATGTCTATCCGATTTACAGCCTGTCAAACGCAGAAAATGGCTCGGTTTCCCAGCTGTATAAATCAAAACTGACATTTTGGAGAAGACTTTTGTTGGAGCCGCATTCCGAGCGCTCTATAAAAATAAACACGTTATAAACTCATTTAATTCTGTTGTGTTGCAAGCGTCAAACAATTAATTACATCAGTAGTTTTACGGCAGACTATAAAACACACACTAAAATAAATAGAACTGCGAATATTCCAAGAAGCCAGAGAGTGTAGCTTGGGCGATGGCACTGCATATTCATTCGCTTTCAAAGAATTGAATACTTTTCACAGAGTGTTTGATTTCAGCCGGACAAAAACCACGTTTTGCAGCATTTTCCGTATTCTTTTATTTCCGACCATGCATGGAAAGATTAGCTATCTACCAAAATTTACCACAAGTGAATAAAAAAGTGTTTCAAATAAAATCCTAGTGGTATGAAATTTTATTCCACCATTCTCTCAGAAGTTCAAAGAGCTTCCCAGGAAATAAATATATTTTCTTATTTCTATATCCACAAGAACGTATTCTAGGTGTCCCACATGTACTCAATGGGATTTAGATATGGTAATTGAAAGGTATTTCTGCATAATGTGTTGTAATATTAGCTTTTGTTGTGTCTTGAAGTACTACATATCTTTCAATAAATCATAAACATTACAAAATTAACGCCTATGCATGAATATATATTGTACAAGTAAATAAATTTACTAGTGCCCTAAAAACAAATAAATAATGTATTACTATCTACCTTATAAAATAATAAATCGATTTCTAAATGGCCAGGAAATGATCTTCTATGACTAGTCGCTGAATATATATATCTATAATAATTTCAAAAACAAAGATAAACTCTGTCATCCATCGTTACTTCTTTTGAAATTATATACACCAACTGTATAATGTATTTGGTATATTATAGTAAATTATGAATATGCATTAGTTACATTAATATTAAAACATTAAATACCACCTGAGATAAGTTATACTTATCTCAGGTACTCAATTTTAGTAAAATATGTCCACATATATATCAATTGATAGTATAAGTATGTCACTACTAGCAGTGATGGTAATTTAAAAAAAAATTGATAGATTTTAAAAATCAAGCCATTGTTGGATGCAGAAATAAAAGGAATACTTTTCAAATTATACATGTGTCATTACCAGGCCTTGTAATTTAAAATTTCAAGGTTCATAACGCCTCTAAGTCATCTTTCAGACTTATACTTTTATGTCGGCAAGTAGTAAGCTCGATACCACTTGTTCCAATTTTTGTTTGAACAGAAGATCATCAAATAGTCCGTCCCGCATTTGCGCTGAGTACACGAACTAACGAAGACTGTCTCTCGAACCTCCACAATGCCCAACAAATAGCCCATAGTCACGTGAAACATCAATACTTTTAACTCCACAACTTTTGACGGCCATCATATTGTTTGCGTTGGCTCCCTGTGCGTATGATGAGTTAGTTTAACTTTCTGCTTTTTAATGACCCTTCCCCACGTACTCTGTGGCTCTAGTAGCCGGCAGAAGCAAGATGGAACGACTTCCTCGCGTGCAGGAACAATCATTTTTAAAGAGCCCGTCCTCATAGGCGTAGGTCAAATACCTTGAATTAAAAAAAATTAAACAATACCAATTTGCACTCACTGTAAATTATCTGCTGAAGATGGTGATAAGTTGGCGAATCATGTGTAAAGTGTACCTTAAAATGACCGTCTTGATTTTTTATTTTCCACCAAGGAGTCGAAACAGTTGTAGAAATGTACTCATATGTCGAAGCTTCATTGTAAAATCAACATTTCCAACAATGCACTTCAGACCATATTAAGTTAAATCACTTGTTTTTATTTTTCTTTGTAACTTAGATTGATTGCGAATTTTTATCAAAATAAAACATTTCTACATTATCTATCCAAAGATTTTATCAAGGTATTCAGGTATCAAGGTTCAGATTTTCTAAAATATATATATTGATGCCTGCTTATATATTATTCTTACGATATACAGGGTGTAAATTTAGTGGAGAATTGTTCCATAACTCGGCAGGCACGAAACTTAGAGGAATTTTACGTGACACCATTATACTATACCATTTGGAGCTCCTTTTAAAAATATTTTTGATCCTACAGGGTGTTTCATGTTAAGGTGGCAGACCCAACTTATATTTTTTTAAATGGAACGACCTGTATATTTTTACATATTCAAAATGTACGCAAAATTCTTAACTCATAGATACCAATATGTATGTACTTTAATGCAGTCGTTTTTAAGATATTTAATATTTTGTAAAAAAAAAATCAGAAGCAGACTTCAGTTTCAGGTGCAATTACGGTTAAGTTTTTTGGAATTTCAAAAAGATTTTTCGTGCACAAATAGTCAACATAACTGTGTATACTTCTATGATTAAAGCATTTGATTAAATTATACAGGGTGTTAATAAAATAGAAAAGAATCTCGTAAACTTAGAACACACGTAACTCGATTTTTTTAAATAGCACGACCCATATTTGATTCCATATCTGAAAAGCCATTAAAAAGACCTTTCTCTGCATGTATCACAATGTGTGCTTAAACTTAACAGTTTTCGAATAATTTTATATTTTTATTATTTCACGTGATAATTATTATTCGAGCCGATTACAACTTTTCCTAATGTAATTAATTTGCGAAGAAGGCTGGCTTCAGACAATTATTTTGACAATTCAAAGTGTCAATGAATTAGTAATTTTGACTAACTTGGTAATTATTGTTCCTCCAGAAGTGGGTATAAGTTTAAAAAAATGAAGTTTACTAAGAAACAATTCCGAAATAGTCATACGTCAGTAAATAAAATTCTAAAGCAACAAAAATGTCACTGGAACCATATCCAATTATTGCAAGAATTTAGTGAAAACGATTTCAATAATCGAATACGATGTTGTCAGCGAGCACTTAATTCGACGAAGAAGAACCAGATTTTTTCAACAATGTTTTATTCACTAATGAGGCTACATTTCATAAAAATGGATGTGTAATAGGCACAATTTTCATTAATATGCTACGGAATACGCTTACATTGTTTCAACAGATTGTCTAATAAATGTTTTGGGGTGAATTATTGGATTATTATAAGAAATATTTTTTAAACCAGGATATAAAGAATAATAAATAATAAGTAGTGAATGTTAACAAAGAGTCTAGAAAAAATTTACTTTTTAAACTAAATTAAAGCAAATGTTTAAAATGTCTTCCGTTCTGTTCGAAGCATGCATTGATCCTCCGTTGAAAATTCCGGCCTACATTTCGCAGCATTCCGTCAGTTACTGTATGAAAAGTATTTTGAATTCGCATCATCATGGCCTCCTGCGTTGTAGGTTGAATTTTTTAGACTTCATTTTTTACGTAACCCCATAAGAAGAAATCCATCCTTGTAAGATCCGGACATCTGGCAGGCCAAGCTGTAGGACCACCTCTTCCTATCCATTTGTCTGGATATTCAACGGTTAAAACTTCTCTCACTTTTCTACTATAGTGGGGTGGTGCCCCATCATGCTAGAACCACATATTCCTTCTTAGTGATAGGGGTATTACAGTCAGATATTCCTGGAATTAGTTTCGCAAAAATTGTAAATAAATATCACCAGTCAGGTTTTCATTAAAAAAATGTGGGCCAATTATGTATGTTCCAATAATTCCTCCCCAAACATTTAAAGACCATCTGTGCTGGTAATCGATGGTTGAAACAATGTAAGAGTTTTCCGTGGCATAGTAATGAAAATTGTGCCTATTAACACAACCATTTTTATGAAACGTAGCCTCATCAGTGAATTAAAACCTAAATTAAGCACACATTGTGATACATGTAAAGAAAGGTCTTTTTAATGTCTTTTCAGATATGGAATCAAAAATGGGTCGTGCCATTTAAAAAAATCTAGTTACGTTCGTTCTAAGTTTACGAGATTTATTTCTATTTTATTAACACCCTGTATAATTTAATCAAATGCTTTAATCATAGAAGTATACACAGTTATATTGACTATTTGTGCACAAAAAATCTTTTTGAAATTCCAAAAAACTTAACCGTAATTGCACCTGAAACTGAAGTCTGCTTCTAATTTTTTTTTTACAAAATATTAAATATCTTAAAAACGACTGCATTAAAGTACATACATATTGATATCTATGAGTTAAGAATTTTGCGTAGATTTTGAATATGTAAAAATATACAGATCGTTCCATTTAAAAAAATATAAGTTGGGTCTGCCACCTTAACATGAAACACCCTGTAGGATCAAAAATATTTTTAAAAGGAGCTCCAAATGGTATAGTATAATGCTGTCACGTAAAATTCCTCCAAGGTTCATGCCTGCCGAGTTATGGAACAATTCTCCACTAAATTTACAACCTGTATATAAATATTATATTTATCTATTATGAACATAGAAAAATATAAAAATAAACTCTCAATATGAAATGTCAATCATTACAATATTGACTTGAATGTCATAATGACATACATTAGCGCACTCCTGATTACCTTGCAGGCTCCATCTAATACCATTCTGCTGTGCAGACACTCCAAACTCAAGAGTCCACAGCCTCCCCGATGTCTTGGGAAGTAAAACAAATGTCTTTACAAATTATTATTATCCTTTTTTTTTTTTTGTTGAAATCCAGTCGACCGGTTCCCTGGCTCCAATTCTCAGGGTCGGGCGCTGGTGGTTAATAGTAGCTACTTCCCACATCCGTGGGATGAGTAACTAGGGAATCGTGTGCCCTGAGTAGACGTAATGAGCCCAGAATGACCGCCTTCTGCATTCTTCCGGCTAGAAGATCTGCGGAATTTCAGCATGCCGGTATGATCATCAGTTCCGAAAGCAGTGTATCTCTTGCTCCACCGAGGGCTCCTATTATCAGTACCACAAGCTTCACAGTATGTTCTAGATGGAGTCTGCGGAGTTCGAAGAGAAGGTCTCGATATTTCGTCTGTTTCTCCTCCGCATTCAAGACAGTGTTGTTTTCGGCAAGAGCCGAGAACTCGATGAGAAACATTATCTTGAGCTGGTGGTCGAGGAGGACTAAATCAGGCTTAGTGACTCGGATCTGCCTAAGCATGGGAAATGAGTAGTTCCAATAAATTCGGCACTTCTCATTCCCCACAACGGACTCAATATCCCCCGGAGCGTATGCCAGCACTAATGTTTCATCTATCTCGTACGAGTGCCGTAGAAAGTAGTAAAGCACTTGTAAAGCCGCAATATGTCTATGGATATAGGCAGAGACTGCATATGCGAGACAAACGGAGAGCAGATGCATAATTGTCTCCAGCGCCGTATGGCAGACATTGCAGTTGACATCAGGGACCTCCATACCCATGACACGGCTTCGATAGACGAGGATGTTGAATATGCCATCCTGGTAAGCCATTATGAATATCTCGGTCTCCGACTTAAGTCTCGCTGACCTTGAAAAGCAAAGGTCAGCCTTTCGGATAAGCCATGGTCTTCAAGGTTTTTATAGAAGAGACCCTGCAATGGCTTATCCTTACGCAACTGCAGAAGATCAAGGCTTTCTGCAGCTTTAACTTGAGCTTTCAACTGAACGGGTCCTAACCCGGTGACAGAGTCTGGGTTTCTCCGTTCAGCGTCGATGATGAGACCGAGTTCATCATCTGCTCTTGGTGTTGCCTTAATTTTTTTGGTCATGGACCATGCAGAGGAGGGGATCCGAACTCCTGTTTATCTTGCAGGGTCCATCCAGTTGTACCATTCTGCTGTGCAGACACTCCAAACTCAAGAGTCCACTTCGTGTCTACTAAAAGTAGACCCCCTGTATAAACCCTACTATTTTGTTTGCACATAATTTAGATGTTTATACATCAATATATTGATGTAGACTGTTGTCCAATATTTTCTGTTATAATAAAATGTTATATGCAGTTAACTTGTACTTTGACATAACGACATGAGTAAATAAAATAGATACGTCTTTGGTATTCGCATAATGCAATTTGATTACATTTTAGATTATTCCGTACATTCGTCGACATTCACGCCAGTTTTGCGTCCAACTGCTAGAAACTCCTCAGGAATGTAAAAGCAGGAAAACACAAAACAGCATAAAGAGCAGTATTATAAATTTCTATCAATATTTAACGTCAGTTTAATGTAGCATTACATTTCCTGATATAAATTCAATAAAATAACGTATTTTGCGTTAACATTTTATATAAGTATATACAGGATTAGAGGACAATGCCTTTAAATATATTATGTACAAAATTTAATAGATAGGGAGTTCATTATTATTTTGTCTAGAGCGCATCTGATTTAACAGAGAATGAAAATAGATGGAAATAATAATGTCATTCATGAGAAGACTACAAAAACGTTGTCAAACAGTATGAATGAAAGGAAGAAACAAAGCCTGTCTGGAATTACAAATATAATACTTAGAAATTACCTCTACTTATTATACAAAAAGGATAACTAAATATTGGATATGCAAAATACATAAATCGAGTGAAATAGTGAGAAGCGCCTTCATAAATTATTGTCTGTTATGAAATAAAGTGTCAGCGATTGTCTTTGTGTGTTTTAGAGTATTGTATTGAGATACATATTTCGCTCATAGACAGGCAGGTTTCTATTAACGCTGTTGTCGGTTCCATCTATTTATAGGATCCAGTCTGTTTGTACAAATTTCTGTTTTGGTGCTTTTACAAATAACTGCTATACAAAAGGAAATAACGCATGTAACAAGAAATATTATTTCTTAAAGTATTTCAAAATTTTAGATAAGGTCAGCACCGAAACTTTCAATAATAATTAGCATGTACTAAACTCACTTTTGTTCCTAAAGGCATACACACACAATACATCACTTAGGAAGTGAACTTTTATGCAGGAAGCAGGAACCTTTTTGCAGGAATAGTACAGGGTTAATCATAAAATAAGGGATATATTTCAGCTTATTTATGTATTTCTAACAAATTAAGTTAATAACAGGATGTGAAGAAAGAAATTCGATTGCTTAAGTAATGGGATTTCTTATGTCCAACAGTGGTTAACGCAAATGTCGTCCATTTTGCTGCAGTACAATAACCAACCGTTCCTCCAAATTGTACATAGCATTATTCAGCATTTCTGGTTGAATTGCAACAATTTGCTCCCTAATAGAGTCTTCTAATTCTTCCAGCGTTTAACTCTTGAATTAAAGTACTTGTTTTAATTCAAAAGTAAAACATGGATTTTCATCAAGTAAAGGTCGAATCAATCAACTATCTTCCAGCGTTGTTGATTCTGTTCTAAACATCAATTTTTTTAAATAACCCCACAGCCAGTAATTCGCTGGGTTAAGATTAGGCGATCCTGAAGGCCATGAATTTACAAAATGTGAACAATTCTCTAAATCGCAATGATTACGTTTGACACTTGTATCAGCAGTTGACAGGACAACTGTTTTGTTTTCCATAAATACAGTAAAATCCAATTATTGAAGGAAGTAGATTCCATTTACTTTTTGCTACTAGCTTGATTTCTTAAAATTATATAAGACTTTAAAGTATACCCTTTACTTTATGATGACCCCATATATAACTGCAATTTGGGACCATTTTCTTTACATATAAAAATATTACTATAAAGGAAGCAAAAGATGAAAGCTATTCTAGCAAAATAGCTATTCCGCTATTCTAGACATTGTAAAAATATATTCTTGCTTAAATTACATTGCTTACATTAATTACATTAATTACATTAATTACATTACATTTAAATATTATTATGTTTCTATTTTGTCTTTGAAACGCAAGTCATTGGTATTAATTTAAATAAATAGGTATGTAATACATTCTCATTTATGAAGAGCATAATCTGGTTTTTGTATAAGATTATGATTTCAGATTAAATTTGTGTAGGTATATTTTATTTGTTTAGTTACGTAACCTCATTCATGATATAATAACAGATCTATTTCTTAGTTTTTATAATCTTGTATAATATTATATGACAAATGTTAGGCACTATGACTATAATTTCCCATTTATTTTCCTCTATAAAACCTTAAAGATTATGTGCCTAATAATTTGATTGCCTAAGGATAAGGAAATGTTATTATTAAAGAACCACGTACGTACTTCTTTCAGCTTGAAATTTAAATATAATGCAAACTGTGCTCTAAGGCACAACATTTAAACGACACATGACATCCAGGTGACAAGCGACGTAAATAATATACGATTATTATACTTTTTTGACCAAATCCCTTCGTTTAAAAAGGTTTTAACAGTTGGGTCTTCTTCGATGCTCTTCGGTAATATCTGTGTATCATAATTCAAACATGAATACGTATGCTATTTACAAACAATTATATATTTTTATAGAAAAGTTCTACTGGATAACCCTCAAAAGATTATACAGTGCGAATGTTTAGAATGGAAACCGTAAATGAAATGCGCCCTGTAGAGTTTTCGCAAAAACGCTCGGACACGGCTTTGATCCTGATAGTGACAGTTCCGCAAATTATTTAAAACTAATTGTCACAGTCGGTTATTCTTTAATATTTTTTTGTGATAATTAAAAATGGTACGAACTTTAACAGAAAAACAAAGAATAAGATCTTGATTTTGAGAGGTTGGGATGAAATGAAAAGATCAATTAATGAAGTATGCAACATTTTCAGTAATAGATATTCGAATGAACCACGCATTAGAAAATCAACAGTGAGTAAGAAGTAAATTTATCCGGTTGGGACATGTTGTGATAAACAGTTTTTTTGACTAGCCTAACTTTTTCTTTTTTCAAACTTCAAAGTCCTTTATCTCAAAAACTATCCACTTTAAGGCCGTAGTGTCGTATATTGCCATTTTAAGGAATATTTTCTCTATTTAAATTTAATGAAAGAACTGGACATTCCCATTTGAAAAAATATCATGATGACATCACAGAGATTACCTAATGACGTCATATCCAAAAGAATGGTATCAAAAGAAGCGCAATTGAATTTAAGAATTGACGTGTCCGAGCGTTTTTGCGAAAAATCTACAGGGCGTATTTCATTTACGGTTTCCATTCTAAACGTTCGCACTGTATATTGACAGATGTATGTAATAAGAAAAAATAGTCTTCGCTAATTACAGGTATAGACGCTGCTACTTACCTACATAGTTATATAAAGAATTATGAAGGGCACCATCCAATGTCAAAACTGTTTCTCTTGTTACTCATAAAATAATTAATAATTTAAATATACCTATTTCTATTATCCTATTGCTAGTAAAAAAATATCTGTTGTAGCAAATAATACATGTAGTCCCCTCCATAGACTCATATTCCAATATTATTCCAGAAAATATAGTAAACTCGATGCCACTCATTCGAGTTTTTGTTTAATGACTGCATGTCGATGAGTGCTTCAAACTACTGCTGTGAGATAAATAATAATTTACGTCTGTATACCGAATTATATATATAGTAAATAATAAAAATTTTGATATTTTGTGTACAATCCAGATATATGGGGTAATCATAAAGTAAGGGGTATACTTTAGTCTTATATAATTTTAAGAAGTCAGGCTAGTACAAAAAGTAAATGAAATGTAGTTGTTCAATAATTCGATTTTACTATATCTATGGAAAACAGAAGAGTTGTCGTGTCAACTGCTGATATAAGTGTCAAACGTAATAATTGAGATTTAGAGAATTATTCTCAAAATAACACTCACGTAAACGTAATTTGAAACGATTTAAACTTAAATTACATGGATCTACAAACAGGAATTGGTTTAATACAATGTTATTACACTGCTGGATTACAAAGATTTCGTACGAAAATGGGTTTAAGAGCAGGGGGAGCATTTCCCCTGTCAAATGAAGGAGTACCGTAATTTGATTAGCCAATTTGAAAGATCAGGCTCTGTAACTGACCTACCGAAATCAGGAAAACCAAGGATTAGTAATGTCCAAGTTGCAGAAGTTCTTCGGGAAAATCAAAACATAGCCAACACTAATCCGTTAGCAACCAGTAGTGTGAATTCAATATTAAAACGATTGCAAATGCCATACACCACGGCTTGGAATATTTTACGCAAAATCCAAAAAATGTATAAGTACCTATAAACTTAAACTGCTGTTTAAATTAAGTGATGCAGATTTTCCTATCAGGTATAATTTTTCTTTACAAATATTGGCTCAGATGGAAATTGAACACGAATAGTTATCCCGTATTTTTTGGACAGATGTGGCCCATTACTCTCTAAATGGTTCAATACTCTAAAACTGTCGAATAAGGTCAACAGATAATCCACATGAAATCATTCAGGAAGGTCTTCATAACAAGAAAGTTACCGTTTGGTGCGGTTCCACATCTAATTTTATCAGTGGATCATAATTTTTTGTGAAGATACATACAGAAGGGAGAGGTCGTATCTATAACTGTTACTGGTGAACGATACCTGCATATGTTACGAGACTATGCCATTCCACGGATTCAAAATGAGCACGAAGGAATTGAAAACATGATTTTTATGCAGGATGGAGTACTCCCGGTTATTTACCGATCAGTTAAAGAATTTTTAACTGATGTTTTTCGAAATCGTGTTATAAGCAGACATTTTGTAAATTCATGGCCTCCAAGATCGCCTGATCTTAACCCAGCGGATTAGTGGCTGTGGGGTTATTTAAAAAATTTGGTGTTGAACACGACCAACAACGCTAGAGGAATTAAAAGAATCTATTCGGGAGCAAATTGCTGCAATTCAACCAAAAATGCTGAATGCTGTGTACACTTTGGAGGAACGGTTGGTGATTGTACCGCAGCAAAATGGACGTCATATCGAACATTTGCATTAACCACTGTTGGGCATAAGAAATCCCATTGTTCAAGCAATCGAATTTCTTTCACATCCTGTTATTAACTTAATTTGTTAAAAATACATAATAAGCTGAAATATATCCCTTACTTTATGAAAACCTTCTACTATTTTGCATAGACATAATATTCGTGTTGACTTCAATTTTGCTTGTGTCTTCTCGAAAAAGTTATAAACAAAAACAAAAGTCAAAAAATGAATGTTTATCATGTTTAAGTATCATTCACATAAACCAAATTAATTGAAGTGCCAGGTCGCTCTCAAAATAAAATCATAAATTCAACGTTCTTGTCATGCACGAACATATTTACTCGAATTACTCCTCAAAAGTACATTTTACCTGTGACTAAATTAAACAGGGATATATGTTTTTCGTATTCCTATGTAGACACATGCATTAGAATAATTAAATTATTTTTAAACACAGAAGTTGCAGTTCCATGTAAGGTTGCCAGCGGCTTTTTATTACTGGTTTTCATGGGTCGAAAACATAAATGCAAATTCGCAGGATACACGAGAGAAAAAATCGGAAAATCGCGTTTAAAACGGCGACACGCGAAGCGGTCGTTCATTTCATTACCATAGCATAGTTTGAAGACCTCAGTCAACTTTGGCTGCCCAAACCCTGGTCTGGGTCCAAAATAATGTAGAGGAGCGGATAAATGCAGAACATTTCACAGACGTTATAGATAGCTTTACAGAGTGTACTGCCCACAAGAAGTATCAACACGAAATTCATGCACAGTGTGGTAGTTTAATTTTTTATTTTATTTATTTTATTTTAGATCATTCAACAGGCAATTATAGAAGAAGAGGAAATGAAACTAATGCATAGTTATAGAAGAGGAAGTTATAATGCGTAGACATAAAGTAGAAATAATAAGTAGCAAAGAAAAAAGCAAAAAATACAATAATTATTAAATATAAATCAAACTAAATAATTAGTTTAAGGTTTAAGTAAATAGATTTGAAGTTACTAAGGCTGCCTGAAAATAGATTGTATTTTCCAACTTATTGTAGTTTGTGTACATTACCTATATACCTATCTATACAGGAGAATATTTCCCTATGTTGGCGCGTGGAGTAGGTAAGTAGGTAAAAAATTAATTACTCTTGAGAGCTGACTCTCAAGCGTACAAGAACAAGTTTAATATTACAAGGATTAAAGGGCAGTCCATTATATTTTTGATAATATTGACTAGAAATGCCTGGAACTGACACGCACATCGACGCAGAAGACTAATAACCGAGTGTTTTCTGAGTACTCACTGTGCGGGTATCCGATTGCTGGATATTCATAATAATAATAATAATAATAAAAATAATAATCTTTGTTTCTATAAATTTACATATTGCAAATATGAAAAATTATCAGGCGTATGTGTACCTACAGTGAACATGTACAAAATATATAAATACAAATACAAAAACAAATACGTCAACAGTATACACTTGAAGGGCAAGTTGTACAGCAAAATGTACAATACATGTAAACAAACTTAAGCAATACTACAACAAACTAAAGAGAAAAGAAACAGAAAAAAAAATAACCTTCAACAATGCCAATCCAGAAATTCGTTTGGTAGGTATTGCTTCACATTATCAAAGGAATAGCATTCTAACAATTTCTTTGCCATGCGTTTAAAAGATATAATATTTGGGCTGTCTTGGATATCACGAGGCAGATGATTATATAACTTGAGCGAAATCATTGCAGGCGATTTAAAGACCTGAGAAGTTGTACAGTATGGAATGTGTTCTCCGTCATACCTAAAACTTAGTAGCTTATGTAGCTTAGTAGCTCTATACGCTGAATAGAGTCGATGCTGATTTGCGTGGTACTGTGATGGTTTGCGATATCTGATTCTCAGACAGATTAATTTTTAATTCTTTCAACTTTCTTAAAAAGTATTGCTTATACTTACATACCTAGCTTTTGTACTAAATTTTTTAATTAAAAATACTTACTACTGACAAGTATGAATTGTATCACTTCTCGTTAGCCGTACGACATGTGTTTCTGTTTCTGGAATCTTCAGGAACATAGCTGGCAGGAGGTATTATTGTCAAAGAAATATCAAGATGCAATAAATATATGATAGTTAAGATTCTTCGAAATATTATTTTGAGCCCACGGATTACATTTACGTCATAGACTGAATCTCCATGGCAATGAATCTCCTATAACAAAAAATATATAAAGAAGTGAGCAAAATTGAGGTTTTTTAATACACTACATTTCTGAAGAAAAAAGACGAATCAGGTTCACTGTTTTCTATTCTGAAGAAAAAAGACGAATCAGGTTCACTCTTATCCTTTAATATGGAAGTGAGTCTCAAGTATTTATATAATGCCAAATATTTTTCAGAAATACATCAGAGAAAGACATCGAAGAAATTCAAATGCCACTCTCGATCTAATCTCGATTCTATTCGAAAAAATAAGAAAAGAGCTAACTATATTTAATTTTTTTAGGAGCACAGCTAAAACTTAATTTATCATCATAATTCATCATAATTTTTTTTCTTATTTTGTTTTTTGTTATTTTTTGGTTTTTATTATTGTTCTCTTCCTGTGTTCTTACTTTATATCTAATTTGTTATTTAATCTAATTTTTATATTGTAATATCTGCTCATGTAATTTTATATTTTTCTTTATTCTGTACATCTTTTATTGTTTCTTCAGTGTTTAATACTGTTTCTACCTACTCTGTAAATGGGTTTGTCCTGTAGAGTACAGTACCAATAAATAAATAAATAATTAAATAAATAAATAATTTTACTTAGGTATTTTCACACTTCGGTAGGCTCAATTTGCAACATTTTCGTACTAAAGACAATTGAGTATTGATATATTTGACCACTATTCTGTTGACTAAATACTATACTGTGAAATTGTAGAGCAAAATTTAGCTAACTTAGTCCAAGACAGTTGGTATCAAGATGCAAATAGGTACTTAAATTGCAGTAGAACTACAACGAGCTGCTAGGACATAATTCATGGTATTTCACTATAACTACAGATTGGCAGGATGTTTGCAGATAAAGCAACTATAGATTATTGCTAGTCTCAGTTGTGTATCATTATCTGCCTAGTTCAAGTTTTTGTTAAGGCAGTGCCAACGGCTTGTTTCACACTTTCCGTGGAAAGAATCCTGCTAGACAATTGTTCGGTACGAATACACATTGTATCCATTTTGGGTGGTATCTACTCTTCTACCACAAACACCAAACAGCGGGCCAGACAGCTGTTCGCGATGCTCCAATGGAAAGTAACTTGGGGAAGGTTAGTGGTGAGTCTGTTTGGCACGAGGGCCTTCAATATCATGCACGTCACGGACGGAAACACCAAAATTTACCTTATACATTATTTAGGGCCACCACTCTATGCCAGACGCCCATGCTCTATAATTTTACCAAATAATTCATGGGCTTGTTGCAGTGAATCATTGCAGACAATTATAAATGCATTTGCAGTTGGTTTTTGTTGACATTGAAGTGGGGGTCGCCAGATAATATTACAGGGTTATAATGAATTATGTTCCCCCCTCACGTTAAGAATTTGAAGAAAATGAATAAATATTGGACTTGTAGATAGGTAATTGTAGGTCTCCATGAAGTATTTAGTGCAATTTTTTATTAGGTACACTGATAACATACGCCAAGGAGGCAAATAACTAAGTATAGGAGGACAAATATACATTAGTCACGTGCTATTATGTATTAGATATAAGCATATGTTAGGTTAGTATTCTTTTAGAAACTAAAAATATGAGAGAGATAAGCCATTTGCATCAGTTCATTTATCAATCACATTTCAGTTGGGCCGAAAATGTAATTTTCGACAGTTTCATTATCGAATTTTCCGTTTCGTCGGAATTTCAGTTAAGACAGACAGTTTCATTATCGGTAACGAAAATCGTCCTTGGCTACAAATGCGAATAATTTTGCCTATTCATACAAGTGTTTACTTAAGTAAAAGGAAGTAAGAGAACAAATGAATACAGGGTCGTACTAGTTTTTACTTTACACTTCATATTTTTCTTAAATGAAATAAGTATGAGACATTATTTGAGGAAATAAACCAAATTACCTATATATTTATAATTTATATATTATTTATTTATAGGAATTAAGCCAAAAATCTTACAGATAAATATCTTATTGTCTACACGAAGTTTGAGGATGTGCATACAACAACGTTCTTCTTCTTCTTCTTTCTCCTGCGGGTCGGTTCCTCTGTAGCGAGTCCCAAAGCACTGCGGCCACACCTGGGCCTATTGTGCATCCCGCCGATCTTCTATTCAGCGAGCAAATTTGTTCTTTGCATAAAGGCCAATAGTCCACTCGCTAAAATATCTCTTAGCTCGCAAGGTTCCAAAAATGGTTTACCTAGGAGCGTTAGCCTCATACGATTAAATTATAGAGATGCTTCTTGATATGGCAATGCCCTGGCATGAGCCAAGTCATCGAGCTCCTGAGCCGGGATTTACTCAAGTCCAGCATCTCTACAGTTCTTCTCTGCAAAGGACCTTCCATGAGTGCCATCACATGATTCTGTCCTGGTTTTAAAAACCAGTAATAATTCCTATGGGTGCGTTGTATCGTCCGAGTTCACTTGGCGGTGATCTGTGAATCAGCTTGATCGAAGATCAAGCTACAAAAACGTGTTGTATGGTAACAGATCAACGTTGATCCATGGTTTAACTAGCGATCACGGAACCGGTGGAAAACAGCTAGTTAACTGAGGATCAGTACAAATTTGAGGTTATGTACATAGTTTACATTTGTCATTTTCGTATTTCGTGTGCTTATTTTTAACTTTATTGTTTGTGGATTAATATCATTATACAATGGATTTTGGAAGAGATATTTTAGAAAATTTGACTGATGATGAAGATTTTTAGAATTAGTTTAAATAGAAGCTTTTCTACGAAAAACTAGAATTTTTCGTAAAAAACAAATCATTTTGAAAAGTGGGATGATAAAGAGTTTCGAGGAAGGTTTCGATTATCAAAAGACACGGTGAATCTTATACTAGAGGAAATAAATGAAGATTTACCTTGCTTTAAAAATAAGTAAGTAATATTTATATGTAGGTACACTGTATTAATTTAATGTGAGTGAATTTTAATTGCATGTGAGAGGAGCGAACCTGATCTTGAGTCAGATGAAAATGTCGAAGAGGTCATGCAGTTCATGGAAAATATAATCCTGACCCTATCCAAGATGATAATATAAATAACAATAATCTTTATAGGCATAATTTGAGTAATAATTTACTTTCAGGCATTAGTGTAGAAAAAAAGTTAATAAAAATACCTAATTATACAAAAACTTGTTTTACTTAATTTCTATATTATTTCAAAAATATTAAAGTTTATCAAAAAATAGAAAAAATGATTTTTAACTCTTTTTATTCAAAATTTCAATTTTCAATTTTTTCTGTTATACCAACGTACAGTGATATATGTACGTTGGTTATATGTACATCTAATTCATGAAGTTCTTTCATGTGTGATAATTATTATCAAGAATGTAATAAGTACAAAATATTGCATTTCCGCAAGGTAAGTAAAGTCGTGGAATTCCCTTCGACCATAAATTGTTAGGAATTCCCGCATTATTTTCATGTTTCAACAGGTGCCCGATACGTCCAATAGCAGGCCAGTGATAATAAAATCAATAAGTTTGCCCATGCGCTTTAGCGTTCGCAGAATAGCCAACATTACTGAAAAACGGAAACAGACGGATCACTTGAACTTGATCTGACTGAAGTCCATACAACAGAATACTGGCTGATCTGAGATCAAACTTTGATCTCTAGTTTCGTGATCCGTTGGTTAATGTAGATCGACCCATTTTCCCAGAGCCGTTCTGGTAGCACTATAAGCGGCTCCGTAAGCTGGCTCTGGTCTCATGAAAGCCATTTCAGATTCCTTTCTAGCAATTTCATCTTCCCGTAAATTTCTTTTAATGACTTTTTGACCTGGCACCCAACACAGTCTCACCGTTTGGTATTTTCCAGTTCCATCAGAAATTGCAAATAGTCCCAAACAAGCCTTAAATTAATCTTGTTTAAGTTCACAACCTTTATTGCAGCCTAACTATCAGAGAATATGTAGATAAGTTTACCTGTGTACCCTCTCCTCACATTCTCCGCCAAACATGCCATTATTGCAAGAATTTCTACTTGAAATACCGTGAGATTATAGCTTGTACGCCATCTAGGACTCAGCCCAAATACTCCTGTTCCTCTGACTGTTTTGGAACCGTCTGTGAACCATAAACATAAACATATGTTTAATTTGGAGACAAAAACGGGTCGATAGTAAGTTAAGTGTGTATTAAAGAGAAAAAAGAACGGTGCATGGATGGGTCGAGGTATCAATATCTATGGGTGGGAGACGTGATACAGGTGACTGAGGTCAGAGGTAGTCTGTGAATGTGACTCTCAGCTGCTTTTCCCCACTAAATAACGAATTAGAAGTAATTTTCTGGTATTATGTTACCTATTTATCTTTATTTGACTATTATGTACTAATATCTTGTGTTTGTCTTGTGTAGAGATTCCTCACCTAAAAACAAGACAAAAACTTCCGAACTTTCCACATTCCACTTTTTCTTCATTTCTTAAGTACAGGGTGTTAAAGTTTTTTAATTTGTTTACTTTTTTCAAAATATCATGAAACGGCTTTAGCAGTTTGGATAAAATTTCAGTTCTGTGATCGTGTTCAGGTATATTTCATAATAAATAATATACAAATTGAAGTCGTCTTAACTTTTAAAAAATGTGTTATTAAGTAGGTACCTACCCTACTGAAAAAATTGCATTTACCTCTTGAAAGAAGCCAAAAACTGAAAAATATCAAGAGAAGACTTTTATAAGGCATTTGTCGATCTACACAAATGTGCTACAGAAGGGTACAAAATTCAGTGGCGTCCATATATTTTTTCAAAATTATTTCAGTACCAACTCGAACGCACGGCCCTGGTGAAGTTGACCACTATTATTTAATGCCAAAATATACACTATTTTAAGTAATTTTCAAATTTTATTCAAATTGCTAAAACCGTCTCATGATATTTTGAAAAAAAGTAAACCAATTAAAAAAACACCATGAATCTAAGAAACGAAGCAAAAGTTGACTCATGTTAATAGGAACTTTTTGTTTTATTTCTAGATGAGGAATCTCACCACATGTTTTGAACACATGTATGACACATGTTTTTTGAAACATCTTGTATATAATATTAAGAACAGGAGGTTCCGATGTATGATTGACTTGTCTTTTACTCCTGGACACTCCTCTTTTTTTATTTTGTTTTTTTTTTGTGTGGATTTTGGGCCCTCTATTGTACCCTGAATAAATAACAGCCCGATAAAATTTTTAATGTTGTTTAGAAATAAAAATATAATTTGTTCATGTTTCTAATGTTCTGTGCGAGTTGTTTTTCGATGGTATTTATATAAACTGCCGGCGAATGAAATAAAAGAAAAACTATAATACCCTTTTAATGGACGGATTTTCATGTTTTTCTTTGAATTTTTAATGCTGGTTTTGTACAAACATTAGTGAATATACCAACTAAAATTTTATATCGTTTCAATTCATGCAAATGTATTTGATTACTAGCATGGAAATGGAATTATTTACGCGCGGGTTTCCCGTAGTCAGTAAAAGATTTCAAGTACCATTCGAGTATCTACTCATAAGAAATTTTATTTAATTTGATAATAGCTTCTTAAATACATTTTTCTCGTTATAAATATCACACGAGGTTTTGACATTGCAGCAGGTATTTATAGACATGCAATAACACTAAATCCATCACACATTGAGGAGATATTGAATGTTTGTTGAACTTTTAGTAAAAAAAATCGCATTTGGTCCTTATATTGCACCATACAATTTTTAATTTTTTTTTTCAGAATTTAATTTGTCACGTATGAAAAACTATTGAAAAATCATGAAAAATTTACAGATTTTCATGGTATGTAATAACCTACTGATAACATTAAATTAAACATCATTAAAACATTTTAAAAACATTTGACATTTTTCGAGATATATAATTTGATAAAATATTAAGATAAGATAATTGGATCTTATTAAAGAAATCTTTGACATTCACCTACGAGTTACTATGGATAAGTCGACCATTTTCATGTGTTTTTAATGAGTTTCATGTGTTCTATATGTCTGTATCATATTTTCTTTACTTACGTAATCTTACTACTAACTGTTGAACCAACATCGCATAGATATATACGTACTTATAGATGTTGAAATTGAAAAACTCAGTGTCGACAATTTACAAGGGAAAATTTCGAGTTTTTGACACTAAACTTTTCCAACAGTAATTCAATATTTTTCATCGTACTAAATAATAATATTATAGCAACTACTTTATCCCGTTCTACAAAATAATGTACATACTAGTTTATTACCTATAGAAAATGAAATATAACTAAGTGTAAAATAGGCAAATAATTAAATTGGTTCACTTTAATTAATATTCCTTCTTTTTAAAATACAATGTAATTATTCCTTTTTACTCGTCGTTTGTAATCCAATTAACGTTCTAAATGTTGTAATTGTAATGTCAGAATGCTCAGCACCTCCTTGGTATTTTCTATACCTAGGTACTAATATACAAACGTAACATAACTTATAATTATTTGAAGATGCCGAAAACAACTACCTACCTGCTCCACGAGCAATGTGCCCCGATTGACGATACATTACTCCGGCATCTCCATGGAAGTCACCGCATATTTCATTGAGACCAACCACCAGACACTGACCGGTTTCGCACTTATTATGCGCTCGTCAAAATGCCATAGGTAGTGGAATCAATGAAATGTTGTGACATGATTACCTAAGGGGCATCCTGAATGTTAGAATTGGTGAGAAACACTCCGTAATGCCCTCTTTGGGTCTTTACTATCTACTATCCGTCTGACAATTATTGTCTAATTGATGTGGACTGGACTCTACTAGACTGGACTCCAAGGATGTGGCGACTTTCATGAAGATGCCGGAGTAATGCAACGCTAGTCGGGGCACATTGCCCGTGGAGTAGTTGTTTTCGGCATCTCCTTCAAATAAATAAGTAGGATTGTCTTCTTCAAAGACTGTTAAGTTTCATAGCTTAGCGACGAAATCATACAAAGGGACTATTTGAAGAAAAAGAATGTGAATAAAAATGCAAAAAAAAGACGATGGCATGGATAACATGCAATTTTTCTTAGTTTAAGAAAAGCATATATGTACATACCCAGTATTCCTTCTTTTTACTTTCCACTAACTTACATATGTACGTTAAATTTCATAATTTAATATAAAATTGTCAATAATCTCTAATATAATGCCTTCTTTACTGTTAAACCGCTTTCAGTAAGGATTAAAAGAATCCATTCATTTTAAACTGTGGTAGGTACTTAATAATGCAAACGCCAACATGGGAATAGCAGACTAGTTAGTACTAAGGCAAACAACGAAAGACGGTTGTAGAATAAAATGACATTATGGCAATAAAAATATAGAATAAAATATATAGAATAAAAGCAACAAACGATTTTTCATTAAATAAATGCAGTACAAAGCTTATTTACTAAATAATGTTAATTTTATTTAATAGTGGTTTATTTTCGTATGTAAAATGATATACAGACCTAACGCAATACCACCCATCATAGTAATTGTTTTTACATAGGTATCCCTTTAAATAATCAGGATATTTCCTTCGATTATATGTTTATAGGTAATAAGGAGAAGAAAATGTCATGAGATCATACTATTCGAATAGTTTTATTAGTAATATGAGTCTCAGTTTAATTTGTTGGCTAAATTATTTATTAAAGGCCAGTAAATAATATAAAAATGTACCATTAAAAACACAGGAGTTGATTCTCTTCAATATTTATTAGGCTAGAAACTATGATATTAAGTCACTTCATTATTTGTATGTAATTCTACATCATTTGGATAACAAGGCCTCCTGACGATGAACGAAGCCGAAGACGTGCCATTAGGGATTAGGCCAGAAAAAACTGATAAATTTGATATTTGTCACATCAGTGAAAAAATAGAGAATACAAATTTCAAGAAATTATTCAAAGATCTAAGGCAAATGTTATTTTGATTAAAAATAGATATTTTTTCAATATTATCATAGGTATTTAAAATGATGATTGTGATAATATTACCATCAGAAGGACACCATCCAAAGTAAACGCAATTTTGCTTATTAAATAATAAAGGAATAATATATTAAGACTTTGATATTATCTTATTGCTGGTAAAAAGTCAACGCTTGGTAAACAAACCATATAAAAAAACTTACACTAGCGGAGAAAATTATTAAAGTATGTTTTATAAACAGCTCTGTTTTCAGGTACAGAAATATTTGATCTTGAAGGTGAGTTGGAACCTTTGCTGAGAAGATAACACTGACGTAGTTTTCCTCATAATACCAAAACACTATACTGCATTCAACGCGCTTTTCACCAACCAAGTTGGCATCATCTGAAGATGATTAAAACTGAATCAGTTTCTGGAGATGATTGAAACTGAAACAGTTTTAATCATTTCCAGATGATGCCAACTTGGTTGGCGGAACGCGCGTCGAGTGCAGTATAGTGTTATGTGGAAAACTAAGTCAGTGTTAGAAATATTTGAAACAAAAGATTATTTCACAGTAAATTTGGTATACCCAATCACATTCTCCAATTTAAACCTGACTAGGTATTGAAAAAGTCCCTTTCTAAATATTTAATGGAAATCAATTACTAATGGTACGTATTTTTCTGGTGAAATAAGTACGAAAGTGTAACTTCCTATTTAATTAATAACGTTTTTGGGCATTTCAAAAGTTCAAAACTCACAATTTTTTTATATCTCCTGACAGATCCTTCTATACCTACCCGGAAACAGATATCTATGCAATTCAAACTTTTTTACTTTAAAACCGAGCTCCTAACGCCACTTCCGAATCCTAAAAGTTCCCGCATTTCAGATCATTTTTTCATTATAGAAATATCGTAAACTATGATCGTCACATAAAAACAATACTAATACCTAATTCATAACTCTAGGGTTGTACTTAAAATGTTTTGAATATTTAAATTCCCTTGAAATGCAATTTTAATATGTAAATAAGGGTGAGATAATTTTCTGAGATTTTCGACGATAAAATATGAACTTTAGATAATTAATTTTATATATATATCCACTAGTAGGTACACCATGTTTAATGATAAGTTTGAAACAAATAGATCTTTCTAGAGACGATCTATCGATTTTCTAAGAATAGAATTTTCCAGGGTACCCCAGCAGGAGAAAATTTCCGAAGAAATACATAGATTGTCATGGCAACGTTAAGGTTGTGTTCCGATATTATCCGCGACCAACCAGGATTTCGGTTAACCGAAATATTGGTAAACCTGAAAAATGTGTAATTAAGGAACTGGCTGGTTAATCAACATGGATGATGAATTGTTTTTATTGGGATTCATTCAACCTTAAATACCTTCATATTCCGTGCTTAACTATTACTCTAGTCTTCAGTCAAAAAATAAATGAAACAGCAGATAATTTGGTATATTATAGTAAGATATAAGTAGTTTATAAGTAGATATAAGTGTAGCTTTCAGTCGACTTGGTCAAGTGGACTACAGAATACAATACAGAAAAGTAGAATTTATAAATATTTATTATAACACTTAACGCAAGAACACCACCCCATCTGCCTTCACCATCTAAACAAAATATAATTAAAATCGTTGAGAGAATTGATTTTTCTTCTCTCAACGCTAAAACCTAACCTGCTAACTCTTCGGTTGACCAATGCACCGCTCCCAGAGCACGGTCAATATTTTGACGTTTGGTTAACCTTTTTCAGGTGACGACAGTTCCAAAATTAAACAATTTTCAGGAATTTTTATTTAATGGAACGCTTAACCGGGATTTTGGTTAACCAAGTTTAATATCGGAACACAACCTAAGTAATGCTCCCATTTTATTGGTTAACATATGTTGATGTGAAATTTTCAATATAATATTGCTTTTGGACCCTAAAATCAAAAAATTACTACTGAAATTTTTTCGTTTGCATTGCAACGACCTAAATTTGACACACCTGATTGGCTAAAAAGTGGAGGTATGAAATTATCACTTATAATTGCACAAGAGGTTTGTATTTTACCGGATAAATTTGAATTGTTTGATGAGAAACTGTTGCCAAGCAATTGTTTAAAAGAGCAACAGTTTGAAATTTAAACAACACAAATTTATCCGATATAAATACAAACATCGAGTGTAATTCGGCAGGACAATTTAATGAATAAGAAATTTAGAAACATATGTGAATGCAAACTTTATTTATGAAACACTAAAAATAAACACATTTTTATTTGAGCATCACCGAATCGATTCATTGTTAGTGTTTAATAATTCAATAACTTGTTGACAGAAATGTCAAACTATTTATTTTGACAGCAGACATGGCGATAATTGATTCAAAAATTAATAAATGAAAATACCACTAGTGCAATTGTCGCTGTAAAAGTTGCAGGTAACTTTTGTCGCTGTCAAAGTGCCAATTGCACTATGGCATATGTGATTTTTTATATATAAATTAAATTGTCACTATAATTTTGCTTTTGTACCCTTAAGTGAGAAAATATCTGCTAAAATATTTTCGTTGACAAGGCAACGACCTAATTTTGACACACCTGATCGGGTAAAAAGTGAAGGTGTGAAATTGTCAATTTAGTTTTATTTTTGTACAGCGCCTTTAAGAACAAAAATATAGAAATACAATTATTTAAGGCTAAATATCTGTATATTAATATCCAGAAGTAGCCTTACGCGTTACAGTTTTCTGCTACCTAATAAGGAGTATTATTGTACCCAGTTGAATAAAATTTCAGAATTGAAAACAATAGTGTGTTACTACTCGGAGTACCTAGCTTTAGCTGCTTTTTCGGAGTCAGCGACCACGTGCCGGTGTCGAGGGCAAGAAAACACAGCAAAAATTATCCCGTAGGCATGCCAGCCTCGCCGTCGCCTCCAGTTCAAACAATCTTAATTCGATCTTCTCACGCTCGTACATCTTATACATTTCCATCAAAACGATATCATCCGTTTCAATTAATGCCTAAAAAAGCCAACGTCAATTCTGGATTCCAGTCACAGGCGGCTAGTCGCGGTTCAATTGTTTCACGGCACCGGCCCCCCCGCTCCCCGCCAACTGCATTTCACCGCTCGCGAACGCCGAATAGTTGGCCTTGAACGAGTGCATTGCTTTGAGAGCTCCTTTTTGTTTTTGGACGCCGTTTGGCAACGGTCAACAGCCTGGCCAAGGTTGCACTTGCACTTCGGTCGAAACTAACCTATCATAATCTAAACTCGCATAACCTCCGAAATGCAGGGCCGGAGTTGGTGAGTCCAAGGATAATTGTTTCGATGGCACGCCTCAAAATTGTTTCCAGTAAGCATCAGCCCTTTACCGATATTTATTCTCACCGTACAAACAAGTAATTTACATACTTGGGTATGTAATGTAACATCAAGATATTCGTATTGCCAATATTGCCTACGTAAGAGCATTTTTCTGATATATTTATTTATTTATTTACTTATTTATTTATTTGTACTCTAGTCTACAGGATAGACCCATTTACAGAGTAGATAGAAACAGTATGTATACTGAAGAAACAATAAAAAATATACAGAATAAAGAAAAATATAAAATTACATTAGATATTACAATATAAAATTTAGATTAAATAACAAATTAGATGCGAAGTAAGAACACAGGAAAAGAACAATAATAAAAAGCAAATAATAATAAAAAAGAAAACAATAAAAAACAAAGATAAGTAAATTTATGCACAACATTTCTTGGCACAATTCACATCGCAACTGAATATATCATATTTATGTCAATTTAGGCCTGTTCATCGGTGAATTCACAGAAGCTATGTAAATTTAGGCGAGATTTGCGTAGAAGACGTACCATCCCTTGGATAGGATGTAAAGCCGGAGATCCCTTGTCTATGAAATGATAGGCAAGTAACAGATCCCTACCCTGCTATAAAAAGTGGGGGTTCGGCAAAATTTCCAGGTTGGGGGTTGCTCGTCTCCTTGCGTCGGTGATTGGCCTTAGTCGCGGAAATAAGCCGACGTTAAATAAAAAAAAAACGAACATATTTATGACTATTTATGTTGTCATTATTACACATTGAGAATACAGACGAAAACTTGAGAATATTAGAGAAGAATAGAATATATGGGGAGAAATAACTCGTAAATACATACTTAAATAAAATCTGTAAAATAAAAAATGTTAAGACCTTTTCGTGACAATACGTTGCAACTTAGTTTCTTAGGTAATGTTTACATTCTTCCACCTGAGTTAGATAGGTAATCATTATTTTTACACGCAAATATATGTTACGTCGAACATATACAATAATATATTTCGTTTTCCATTAATAATCAACGTCTCATTTACCTCCCTTTAAATTCCACATCATTCCTAAAATATTGGGAATATTGATTGTAAATCTCATTTTTAAAAACCTGTGAGCTGCAAGTTTTTTATTACTATTTTCGAGGTTTAAACTCACTGAATATGTACAAATATTGGGGGTATCCAATTTAAAATTACTATTTTTTATCTCATTAAAACATAGAAAAATAAAAATGTCCTCCTTAACACCTCAAAGATGTTACAATATCAAGAAAAATTATTAGTCATATATTCTATTTTATCAATTAAAAAATGATACATGGTGCTCTCCTTACAAAAATATAGGTTTTGTTAAGAAATACTAATATATTTTAGGCAAATAAATACTCTTATATTTTTTTTATTTCCGTTATTTAATATCGGTCTGATTCCACAACTAAGGCGACAGAAGATGAGCAACCCCCAACCTGGAAGTTTTGCCGACCCCCACTTTTGTAGCAGAGTAGGGACCTTTTACTTTCCTATCATTTCATAGACAAGGGATTTCCGGCTTTACATCCTATCCCAGAGATAGTACGTCTTTCTACATAAACATCGCCTCAGTTTGCATAGCTTCGGGGAATTCACACAGTGTAAAATTTAAAATAATTTGAAGACTTACTAGCTTTTTTAATGGTTCAAGTTGATCCTCAACTCGTCGTTTGTAAAAGGTTTGTATGATGACATTACTGATGACGAGTTGAGGATCAACTTGAAACTTGAAAAAAGCTAGTTAAGTGTTCAATTTCTTTTAAACTTTATTATAATAATTATTTTATTTAATCATGATTCAATATATAATTTGTAATATTACAGAATTTTATATAAAACTAAAAACCCACTGATGAAATTTAGTTAATTTATCAAATATTTGTTTTATTGCAACAGTAGTTTTTTGGGGAAAACTTTAGAAGTTTGCCTTAATACTTTAAATATTTAATTTGAATACTTCTGGTTTGTTGTTTTTTAATATTTTACAGGTGGTGTAATCGCAAAAAACTAGAATTAATCATGAAAATGCACCCCAAATAAGTTACAGACATTATCTACAAGAAATTTTTATTGTATAGTGACACAAAGTTTTAAATTCCAAAATGCTTCCCTTAGAAATATAGATAATGTAACATAATATACAGCGTGTTCCTTAATGTCATGTCGGTACTGTAGGAGCTAATTCCTTGTCAAATTTAATGATGAAGAATCCAAATAAACGTGTGCCCTAAATTGCCTCGTTTTATAGGTATTATTTATTAAATTTTATAAAAAATCATTTTTTTTATTAATTTCTTGAAAACTTTTTCTCTGATTTGGATGGAACTTGGTACGTTGCGTTGAAATAGTAAGGGGCTTATTTTAACGTGAAAATATTAAAACTGTTGGCTCCAGTGGCGTCCAGGAGGGTAACCTATTTGAAATTTATGGGAAAAAACATTGGACGCCACTGGTTTTTACAAGTTTTCAATTTTTTTAGCTGAAACAGTTTCAAATACAACTTTTTTGTTTCTTGCAATTTTTTCGTACCTTGCTTCGTTTTCGAGAAAAAAATATAAAAACTATATAGTACAGTGCACGTCTAAATGTTTGTTATGTTAAAAGTAAAAAAACTGGGATCTCCTCATTTTTATAGCAGGAATTTAATCTCTACAAATACTAGAGAAAATGTAAGTAACAAACCTAAATAATAACTACAAATGACTACAAACCTTGACACCCTATAGGTATCTCGAAAACGAGGCAATTTAGGACACATGTTTATCTGGACTCTTAGTTATAAAATTGGATACGGAATTAGCTCCTGTAGTATGGACTTGGCATTAAGGAACATCCTGTATTTTATAATAAAGACCAAAAAATTATTCCTACTTACCTAAAACTATTTTTTTATCGAACTTGACAGTAACTGCTATGGACATTGAACATAAAATCCACAGTAATCTACAGGTACACAAATAATTTTCTTGGGAGTTGATATAGTATCTATAATGTGCTTTTTTTCACATATTACTAGTTTTTTATATGAAACCATTAAAATTAGATTGATTTCCCATTACCTCTTTTTTTTTCATAGGGCAATTGCAGCATTAATAAAATTATAGATTTCAAGTAGGTACAAGTTGTGAATAAATGATTGAAAGGAGTGAAGTAAAAGCGAGTGAGGTTTTCTATATGACATCACGATACTTTTTTAATAATATGACTACCAAAATAACAACTGAAATAGTAACGTTTACCACCGAATCATTTTCATTGTTGAAATATCAATATATCGACTGGCTCTCCTATTAGGCTCTATTAGGCAATATAAATATATCAACTGGCTCTCCTATTTTTCAGAGGGTTTTTAAGTAGTTCAAGACCGAATTAGAAAAACAATTCTTTTTTGGCAACTGGATTTCATTTCTCTTAGGACACTCAAGTATTTAGTAAAAATTATTTGAAATAGATATATTCCGATTTTGATTTATAATAAGAATATTTTTATCCGGTATCAAATCCAGTATCAAATTTACAGTTTTATTCAGATTTAAGGAAGTTATTGTTAATACTTAAACGTATTAGCAGGTTAGAGGCAGGGCAACACGTCATATCTGCGTTGATAACTGTGATAACTATAACGGTTTTACTGTAAGACTTCAAAATTTAACTACATTTTATAATAAGGATACAATGGAATTTAGTCGCTTTTTTTAAAAGGAAATATATTTTGTTAGTTAAATTTGGAAGGAAAATATCGATTTCCTTATGATTTAGTATGATGTATATACCAGTAACTAGTATTGCGAATAAAGATACAATCATTTTGATACCGATTTCAAATTATACCAAGTTTTTGAGAATTTCAATATCTGTGAATGAAAAATGATCCTAGCGGCAAACATAAATGTATGGTACAAAAAGTAAAAACAGTTTACAAAGTACATTAACATAAATGAAATGAATAGCTGTATATTTAATATTCAAACATAAAAGGATAACAGTAATAAATATTTCAATACATTATAAATATAAAATCATAAATACCTACTGCAGGAATTCCTACTTTTTTTTATAGAATTTTTATAAATATAATTAAGTTTTGTTGATAAATCCATAAATACAAACTATATATGTTGTAAATAAAACAGTTTCAAAAAACATTATTCATTTTTATTTCCAGAATCATTTTATTATTTAAAAAAATTATTGAATAGTTTATAAAATATAAAACATAAAATGTCAACACTGATTTTATAAAAATAACGTTACAAACGGTCCAGTTCAGCAACAACGCAATAACTCCAATTTAAAGGGACAAGGTCAATGAAGCGGATCGATCAAAATCAAAGGAAATTTGCCGGCTATCTTCTCTTATATCCCTATTCTTTGGTAATAAATCCTTTTTATTTGTGTTACTAGTCCACCTTCTGTATTAAAGTATTCGAATTTAAAAATCTAGGGCATTCTAATATTACGCGATTCAAATAATACCCAGCTCAGCTCCACCATAGCAAAATATGCATTAACTAAATAAAGAAGCTCATAAATCAGTTTTGTAGGGAAGTTATTTGAAAATTGAAACATTTAATTTTTTAAAAATTATTATTTAACTATCTTAAAAATCCTCAGTCCTGCCCATCTAAATTTATTTATATCCCGGCGCATATTTCGACTGTGGCATGACACAAATTCGTCCCTAACCTCTACCAACATCGTTTCGATTGCGGCTGGTGTATTTTTAATGCAGCTGCCTCCATTGTTTGTTGTATTTCGGGTTTTAGGCCACGGTATCTGTAATCAAGTTGTCTGAGGTCAAGTTAATGCATCCTGCACAAATATTTGCTGCAGTCTGCGACGGCTTTTTTTCCTGCAGCGAAAGGTACGTGTTTGGGAACATACTTTTTTCCAGCTAATTACGGTTTCCTATTATGGGGATAGGGTCGTTTTAGTTTTGGTAAACTATTTATAATGGCACCGCTTCATTAAGCGATGGGCGCAATTTAACCTGCACGCTGGAAAAACACATGAATTGAATTTTTGTTTTATTCCTTATATGGATTCAGATGGCAGGAGCACCAATTGTGGAAAATATTTGGATACATAATCTCTTCTACTTCTGTTAAAAAATTGACATATATCGTACATGATGGATTGCCCAAACCACAGATAATAAATGCCCAAATTTTATTATGACAAATAATGTGGAACTTATTTGTTATTCTTTTGAAATAAGGTTATTTGTGATATAAGATTGAATTAATTGAAGCTACTCAACAAAAAGAATCAAAATTTCCATTTTAATTATTTTTGTTAATTGTTCTTGCGTTGTTACTGAGGTAAATTAGGTTAAAAATGAAAAAAAATTGTTTTTTTCTTCTGTGGCTATTTACGAGAACGCTATTGAAATAGGTGCACAAATTTAACAGAAGAATAAATATGTGCAACATATTAATAAAACATTTTTCTTTTTACAAATTGAAAAGTCATAAGTAAACTCGTTTTATTTAATTTATATTCGATTTCAATCTTATAGCCCCTAATAAATCAGGACTAGGTGAATATGGATATCTAGAGAACTAAAAACTAGATATTTATAAACTAGATATATAGATATTTATATATTCTTACACAGTGATGATATTTACAGATATAACATGTTTTATTACATTACTCTTTCAGAAGGAGCATATCAGAAGGAAGGACAGCAGTGGGACATGCATTCGCATGTATCAGAGCTACAAGAGGGGTACGCGACCCCCTATAACCCAATCCTCCATGCAATCAGTTCCCCTCTTACATGGGTTTATCGTTATGACTTTTGTATATTGAAAATGCTAAATTCATATGCAACTAACTGATATATTGAATTGATGATGATATTGTAATTTCTCTATACAGCGTGTATTTGAAGTGTATGTATCAGCAGATAGCCATAAGTTCTAGGAGTTTAAATTTGATAATTAAACTATTTTACCTATATCGGAAAACACAGATAAGTCGCTAAAAAACGTTATAGTTTATAAAAAATCTTTCGATAATCTTTTATAAAAAAGTACGCTTCAGTCGACTTGAATGAAATTTGGTGAGTGAAAGCGCAGATTGGTATATAACATTTTTTCGTATGTAGTTTGAATTATTTACTGCTAAAAGGTTGGATACCCTAGTTAGAAAGCGACCAATTGACGTCATTTTTTCATGTGAAAGATGTTTTCTAGAAAAAAAATTAAATATCACTTATGGTGTCACTAAGAACATGAATTCCAAAAGGAGCCTGACAAAATTAGAACCACTTGGTTGCTGAACTGCAATCTTAACCAATTGCTGCTACTGCTGCTAAAGAAACTGCAGACTCCGAAGGCATTGTCTCTAATAATGGCAGAAGAGGATTTTACCTCCAGAATGTGAGGTGGATGAAAAAACATTCCTTCATATTATAAGAAAATGTGTGACCATAGGCAGGATAAGACACATGTATCCATTTTATCGAGAAACGGCAGAGGGTGGATTTCCCCAAATACGTCAGAAATTCATCAGAAAGTCAGGTAGGGTCAAGAAAAATCAAGGAACGGCATAGGGGTTGGAATAAAGAGCCTTTTGTTGGTTCATTATTGCACTTCTGACATCAAGAGCTTTCTAGAAAGACCAAATACAAGGTATATTTTATTACAATTGTTATTCATATTACCAAAAAGTTATATTTTTCAAAACTGACATTAGTAATGATTTTTAACCCTACACTAATTTTTACCTTCGACCCTCGAATGTTTTTATTATTGTAAATATTGCAAATTTTGGGCGTATATATGAGTAGTATATCTAAATTTCAAGATTCTGTAGGAAATTCAAAAAATTTTCATTCACGAGATTTATATGAGATAATCGTTCTTTTTTTAACAACCACTCTTTTACCCACGTGCGACACTTTTTCCTCTTATTTTGTTCATCTTCTTCGTTAATAATTATTAATGCACTAGCAAGTCTTTTTTGCCTCCGTGACATTTTCGATCTATAAACTCTAACTAAACCCAAGCTACTAGACGCTGGTGTATGGTTAAATTGCACCAGGCGTCTCGTACGCTGACTGCAACGCCAGCTGCCAAAACATCGACAAATTAGCTTGTGTATGGGCCGCATTACACCTATTTTCATACATTATTTACCCCATTTATTGTTTATTTACCTCTTTTTTTTAAAGACGTCTAAAGACGACTGTTTACAAAAGAATAACAGGAAGTTATAAATAGCAACATTGTAAATGATATTGGAAAAGTTTACCAGTCCAAATACAAAAAATGTCATCTACATAGCGAGCCCAAAAGTGAACATGTGATTTTAAATTAGTGTCACTATTGAACAGTGTGTTTTTGAAATGATTCATAAAAATTTCTGCTAGCAAAGGAGAAATAGGACTACCCATGGGTAACCCGTTTTTTTTTGTTTGTTTTGTTTGAGCGGCTTTCTCAATTTTTTAAATTCGCTTAACGATAATATTCAGTTTACAATGGAAAAGGAGCAAAACAATCAATTAAACTATTTGGATATAACAATAAGAAAGGTAGAAAATAAATTAAAATTCTCGGTTTATAGAAAACCAACAACTTCCGACGCAATTATACCACCAAGTTCGCAGCAGTCCCGGCAAAGAAAAAAGTCGGTTTTCCATAGTTTAATACATAGGCTTTTACATACGGATTCATCAACGAGGCCTAACGTTAGTCCGACTAGCGAGGGTTACGCGAAAAATGTGCGCCCTTGTTGCGCGGGTTAAAATAAAAGGTGTAGTCGGCGGTGAAAAGTTGGTTAGTCCGACTAACGCCTTACGCCCCTTTCATGAATCCGGGTGTTTTTTTTTAATGTTTTTGCTAAAAAAAGCAGATTTTGAAAAAGAATTAAGTACAATCAAACAAATTGCAAGAAACAACGGATATAAAGAAAAACTAATAGATAAAATGCTAAACAACAAAAGGAGGAAATTAATTCGTCGGGAGTTTTACAATATTCGGGAAAAAGAAGCCACCTATAGTTATATTAATCACGTCCCAGGTTATAGTGAAAAAATAGCTCGCAGAATAGAACGAAACGGGTGTAAAACGATTAGTGTCAACAAGCGTACTATTGGGAGGATTTTGATAAACAACAAAGAAAGGGTTAATAAAGTAAAATTGGGGGTATACCAAATTAAGTGCGTGGATTGTAATGCCGTGTATGTGGGTCAAACCGGTAGAAGTATTGAAACTAGAGTAAAAGAACATAAAAAATCAATATTAAATAATGCAAAACATTCAGGATTTTCGACGCATTGTATAGAAAACAATCATTTTATAGATCACAAAAATGTAAAGGTACTGCATCGTGAAAAGAAAGGAAAACGCTTAGATCTGTTAGAGCAATTAGAAATTAAAAAAATTTTTAATTATAAATTCTTGTACTATGAATGATCAGATAGATTTTACACTCTCGCCCTTCTTAGAAAAGGTACTAAAAATTCGGGCTTTACCAGATGGTAGGATCAATCGGGGGTAGGTGCTCGTAAACAAATAAATAACGAAAGCTCGCTTGGAAACGTTTAGTAATAGACATTTACTCTATTGAAAAAGGCCTAATAAGCCGGAATACTAGTATATAGAGTGTTTTCTATATATTTCTTGAAACATCTAAATAAGATCAATGTTTTTTTCAAAACAATTATTTTCACGATGTTTCATAAAGAACCATCCGTTTCGAATATCCACTTTATATTAATAATTAACAATCAATCAGTATAATCAACACATCTACATCGATTACATATTTGTTACTTATTAGCAATAACTATTAAGAGTCGCATGCGCATGCATCTGCCTTATTTGGATTTTCCTGGCCAGAACCGTTTACTATCATCAGCGAATATTACCACCAGCATTACAGCAGATTCCAGTAGTAAATCTTGAACCATCAATTATTCTGGTTGGTACCCATTATAATGATTGTTACGGTACATTTTATTTATGGATTGTGTTTCAGGAGTCTACGATGAGTTGTGGTTTAAATGGGAGACTTTGATGGTCGTGGCCAAGTCTCATTTAAATAAAATAGTAGGAAGCTTGGGATAGTAGTGTATATAAGATTTTATAACACACAATATTAGTGTATAAAAGATTGACGAAAACTGTAAATTTACGAAAATGTAAGATACTCGGTAGGAAATCCTAAAAAATATATTATATTTTTGAAATACTAAAAAATATATTGTTAAAAATATATTATACTAAAAAATATAAATCCTAAAAAATATATTATAATAAGAGTAGAGGTTAAAAACCTATGCAACTCAATAGAACAAGAAATATATGATATAAAGGATTCGTCATTAGTGTGGGGACGGAACATAGCTTCTACATTTGAAGAGATATCGAAATGAAATTTGATGCAGTGGTGGGTAGCGAAGGGAGGCATATTTTAAAATTATTTTCGATTTCGAGCGATAGCCTTGTGGTCGTGAAACTTATATTTTTTTTAAATGAAACATCCTTTTCTTTCTATATTTGGATAGCCCTATCGAAATGCAAGAAAGTGATATAACGTTTAGGGAGGTTTTCATCAGTACCTACTTTTCAATGTAGAGGCTCTAACGTCCAAAAATATGTTTCACTTTCAGAGCCTGTAAACATCCTGTATATTGAAATGGTAACCATTTTTCTATAGTAACTAAAAATTATTGTCCTCTAGTTTTCAAAACAAATATCATATTTGCCAAGTTTCCATACGCTGTACAGGGTGATCGTTCTTCACGTACTGAAAGTTTACTTCATAATATTTAATGGACAACAATCCAATACAATAACAGGTTGTAGAAACTAGTTCTACTACTTGTCAGATGGCATGCATATAGCAAATAACTACGAATAGTAAGGACATCATTAAGACTATCCTCCATCTACAAACGCCTTATTTAAATAAGGACTAAAACAAATCAATCCAAAACAGCTCTTCTCCTGGCTATATGCCGCGCCGAGCGCTGAATTACAAAGCAAGATTTGCCGTATTTTGGTCTAAACACAGTTAGAATAAAAAATGCAAAATTCGGATTACAACTAAAACTATGAGGAAATACTCAGACCACACATCGTATGATGCCACTAACTGCAGACCGGTTTCGACCTTTTTATAATCTCGTCAGTGCAATATAAGTGAGCATACCGAAGACCTGACTATACTCAGGTCTTCGCATTCGTAGGTAGACCTGAGTATACTCAGGTCTTCGCATTCGTAGGTATGCTCACTTATATTGCACTGATGAGATTATAAAAAGGTCGAAACCGGTCTGCAGTTAGTGGCATCATACGATGTGTGGTCTGAGTATTGCCTCGTAGTTTTTGTTGCAATCCGAATCCTTGTATTTTTTATTCTAACTGTATTTAGACCAAAATACGGCAAATCTGGTTTTGCAATTCAGCGCTCGCCGCGGCATATAGCCAGAAGAATAGCTATTTTGGCTTGATTTATTTTATTTAGTCCTTATTTAAATAAGGCGTTTGCAGATGGAGGATAGTTTTAATAATGTCCTTACTATTCGTAGTTATTTACTTTAATGGAACGCTCCATTTTAGAGAGCAAATATGAAACGTAGATTAAAAGTGCCTTTGCAATAATATAATTTTATATGAGGTTATTTCAAACATTTCAACAAATTTTTTCCTATTTCACATTAATCACATCCTTTCAATTAATTCATATTTCAATAAACCTACTAATTCCAAATATTACGTCAAATTTCATAAAATGTTTTTAAAAATATTTATTATCTACTAAGTATGAGAGAAAAATTATAATATCTAAGTTCGAAAACTACTACATAGTGAAAACCTCCCTAAAAGTTATATCATTTTCTTCAGTTATATCAAATATAAAAAGAAAATAAGTGTGTTTCATTTAAAAAAATATAAGTTTATTTCACCACCCTATCCACCACCACCCTATCGCTAGAAATCTAAAATAATTTTAAAATATACCCCCGCTTCGGTACCCACCACTGTACCAAATTTCTATGCTTTTTCCCCACATAAATGATAGCAGACCAGCAGGCACGTAGTCATTAATTAGTGTTTGTAAAACTGAATTCAAATTATTTTTAAAAGTTTAATGGTACTAGAAAATATTAGGTATCAGGCAACGAATTCCACATGTGATTTCAGTAGGTACCTAATTGCACAAAAATTTTGCCTCGCAGTACAGCGATTGTGTTCGTGGTACAATTTGTAAGAGTATTATCTCTATTGAAGATGTCAGTTAGATCAAGCGAACATGTAGAATGTAAAACCCAATATACAGTTATCAGGTCACCGCATTTAAGTCTCATTTCTTCCGATATAATACTAAAAATTTGTAATCAATCGTCATAAGATCTCGTAAGAGTTTGCTATAGATTTCCGGCAATGAATCGATTATCAAAATCTAGCAATCAAAATATCGTTTTATAATGTTAATATGGCCTAACTGCCTAACTGCCTAGTTAACTGCCGTAGATATAGTATGAAGTAATTCATGAAAACAATTGGCTTATCGACTAGTGAACCGAATATTTTGATATCTTCACTAAGATATCTTCACTAAGATATCTTCACTTTGACGTTGATCTATCTAAAAGTTGAGTGACCAAGTTATACAACTTGGTCACTCAACGTTCTAAAGCAGATATTCCTTACGAGTTTGCACTTAATATTGAGTATCTAATATTAAATAGGTACTTGAAAGAAACCAATTGTACATGTTCTTGAATACACAATAAAAAAATCCCACTGATTTTAACACTGAATCCACACTCTTCAGTGTGTATATAGTCCACACTTGGCAGTGTTAGACATATCGGTGTATTATTACATTATATAAAAGTAATTTAACACAGTAGATTTTACAAGGTAATGTGTAATAGTTAATTATTCACCGTGTAATTATTCCGTTTTTATGGCGGATTGATTCATTTTTAACACAGGGTTTTGTAAATTTTACTACAATTTATGAGTACTTCTACAAAATTGGCGGGTATATCGTCCGTGTAATATAAGTTCTAAAGATTTAGTTATTATACTACCCAGTTCGTGTTAAAAATAACACTGCAGCAAATTACGATTACCATTTGTCTTTTTTTACTGTGTACTGTTTACAACACTCTATTGTAGCTATATGCGTTATCTATATCAACTTTAATATTAAATATTCCATAAATCCACACCAAAAGCTCCTACGGAAGTAATAATGAATTATAAGAAATTTGACATTTTTGTGAAAGTTTTTACAATGCGCTTTATTGATGGTCACATAACAGCAACAAAATAGAATATATATTTTATTGTACGGAGGTGTGAATATAGATATAATAAACATCAAAGTTGACTACACACTAATACTTTCGTAATCGTAGCGAGTCTATTCGATTATCATGAAATGTGAATAATGTCTGTTATAAATTCCAATAATAGCAACTTTATCCATTTTTCCAAATATTTGCTTCAAGCACACACAACTAAATTTCTTTTCGCGTTTAAATGCAAATGATGCACGTAGGTACATATTATTAGTTTTATTTTACCAGGTGTTATGTGAAAATGTTTAATAAAAATGGTAGGTTAGGTTCGGAAATTAGTTCTGGCTCCGTCCAAAATTAATTTTGGACGCGATAAAAACTAATCTTAGTGCTGCACTGAGAGAAGAGATTAACAATTATAATTAAAGCGATTAGTGCACAATTTGATTTATATAAAACAGCTATAATTCTGACAATTTAATTTATATATAAAAAATCGCATATGCCATAGTGCAATTGTCACTTTGACAGCGACAAAAGTTTCCTGCAACTTTTACAGTGATAAATTAACTCCTATATAAAATAGTCTATTTGGCAGTGACATTTTTGTCACTTTAAAAGCGATAAAAAAGGTGCATCGTTTTTTATCACCGATAAAAATGCCTGTTCCTCAAAAGCAGAGTACATCTAGTAGTCGCACGTCACTTTAAAATCTGTCCTGTCAGCTATTTTGTCGTTAATTTATCTTGCCAAAAAACACTCGAGCTTTATTTTTATGGATAAATTTCTTTTTAACTCAAAATTTTTCCATTCAGTAATTTTTCTCGAAAAACTGACATTTGACAAAATCGCTCGACCTCCGGTCTCGCGATTTTTTCATGTCAGTTTTTCTCATAAAATAACTGATTGGCAAAATTATTTCGTTACAAAGAGAAATTTATCCGATAAAAAAAAGCTCTTGTGGTTTTACTGTTGACAAATGCACTAGTGGTTTTTTCACTTATTCATTTTTTAATCAATTATCGCGGTGTCCGTTGCCAAAATAAATAGTTTAACATTTTTGTCAACAATTTATTGAATTATTAAACACTAACAATGAATGAGTCGATTCGGTGAGTCTACGAACAACTAAATTGTTAATACGTGTGTGCCTGCTAATACAGTTGCGACTCAATCATCAATCTGGCGACAATTTTCTACTAAATTTGAGCCAGGTACTTCCATCGAGAAATTGAATATATCTAATATAGCAAGATTGGGCTAGATTGGGATATGGCAAAATGTGATGAAACATACTACAAAGGAGGGGGGTAGTTAAAACAATTTGGAATGCCACCGCTAAAATGCTACAAAGTAAATATTACAAAGAATTCAATATTGTATTTAACCCATACGTAAAATCCTTCAATTGCATTCATATGTTTCTAAATTTCTTATTCATTAAATTGTCCTGCCGAATTACATTCGATGTTTGTATTGATACCGGGTAAATTTGTGTTGTTTAAATTCTAAACTGTTTCCTTTAGCAATTTGACTTGAAAAACTGTCAACCTAAAAACGCTCCACCTTCGGTGTCGCGTTTTTAATAATTGACAGTTTTTCTCGCCTAATTGCTAGGCAACAGTTTCTCATTAAACAATCCAAATTTATCCGGTAAAATACAAACCTCTTGTGCAATTACAAGTAATAACATGTTTAGCAAAACTATAACTATACACATATTTTAGATATAAATAAGTGATTTGCAAGACATTAATTTTCTTTGTATGTAATAAACCTTTATTTCAATTTTAATTTAGTAATTATAAATCAAATGATTCGCGCTGTTGTTAAACCTTGACTAAAAGAACGAATAATTGCATTAAGAAAACTGACGTGATCCGTGTAACTTAGTCAGAATTTCCGTAAACGTAAGAAATAATAAGCTAACACTGTATTATAAACTTCGTCTTATGTGACACAAGTTCACGAAGCTCTGGTGTAGCTCGTAGCAGAACATCTCAGTTAGCTGGAGAGGAATTAACCAATCGTGATTTTATAGATCTAGAATTGTTGGTGTTGGCACATGTAATGTGGTTCAGTAACAGTCCTTCAACGTGTTCACACGCTACTAACTAACATGTTTGTAATATATATTTATGTATGTCCACTTATTGCAGTCAATTTTATGAATTAGTTTATTCTAATAATGATTATATGCAGAAATATTGTGACTGAATTTTTAGTGAATATCATGGAGTCATCCATGGTTTTTACAATTTCTTCATTTCTCTTGTGTTCCCCTATGTTACCAATAAAAAAGTTGGCATCCATTGTTTGAAAGCATCGTTGGACTGACTTGTTTGAAAGCAGATTCAATCAAGCACTGATAAAGTTATAACCAAAGAAAATTGCGTTAACCAAGTATTCCAAAAACATACGCCCGTTCCTGGATTACGATAATAGTAGGTAGAAACTTGTGGGTAGAAATTTTGATTATTTACAATGAAAACGTAGTATTTTTTATTGAAAACGTATTGAAGAATAGTATGCATAGGTTTTCAGTAAGGTAAATCAAAAAAAAATTCAATATCAGTTACAGCGCCATCTATCATGAATCGAAAAAAATGTTTCAGATAAATCCTACGTATTTTTAGCCGTACAATCCGAATTCTATTCTATACAATAAAATTCTATTTAAGATTTCAAAGTTGCCCCACCTACTGGGAGGTGAGAGGTTCACTAATTTTAGTACCTACTATTACATTTTTCCGTTGAGTGACGAAGTTTTTACTCAACGATTTTTCCCGCTAAATGATAAAATTTTAGTTATGTATTTTTTACTTGAATGCTTATTTCTCTAAATGTTTGAAAGTTTCAGGTTAAAAAACTCACCCAGTACATGTACTTACATGTCAACTAATTTTTTCTTCCAAAGTAGTGCTTTAGTTATAAAAGTTCTTATCCTGAACTACTTATTTTTCTCCTGTAGTAGAAAAGTTGATAAAGCTAACACTTATATTTTTTCTTTATCGAGCACTTGCAAAAATAACGTAAAAGGTCCTATTAAAAACTCGTGTAGGTACCTACTAAGGCCATGATCTAAATGTAGAGTAAAAGTCCTGGAATGAACGACAAAACCCGTATTTATATATAACAAAATGGGTAATAAAGAATGCGAAAAATATAAAACTATCATAATAATCATAATGAGTGTGTGTGTTGGTATAGTTAGCAAATCGCTGCACTCGGCTTTGTCTCGTACGCAACCAATTATTTCTGGATTAGTATTAAATTTCAACAATTTAAAGCATTACTATACTAAATATGATATTGGAAATGTTGGCTGTTAAAATTTAATTTATTTATTCAATAAAAAAAAGAGGACTTTCAGCCAGATATATGGACAAATATCCTACGATTCGTCCGAGCTTTCGGACTTTTTCAAGGTTACCTAATAGCTAAAAATAATGGGCGCATTCAGGGAAACCTAGCACTCCAGCGCTTTACCGCTTCACGTTCGCTGAATCGACATTTTAAACGCAAGTTTAAAGTGACATAATTTTCAGTAATTCATATTTTGTAATTAATATTAATAATTAATATTAATAATTAATATTATCCATAGATATTTTATGCGTAAACCCATAGTCGTAAACCTAACCTAAATTAATTTTATCGCTTGATGGAACTATTCAGCGATCCAGCGGGAAAAATATATGCTTTACCGCTTTAATACAGCGCTGCAGCTACTTGAATAAAACCATTGGCGCTGCGGTTCCCTGAATGCGTCCAATGGTTTTACATAAGTATTAAGTTAGATTAGTGACAGAATAAATATCCAGAATTTTTGTACCACCCTTATATAATAAGCAATCTTAGTCCCTCAAAGGCGGGAGAAGAGTGAGTCTCTTACTCCCTAGGGTAAAAAAGCATAACCAACTCAATTAATGAATATTATGGCTACTCAATTCTACTCATATTTATCAGTCATCATGGTAACCAATTTTACTTTTGTATGCCATGCAGATTTTTATGTTAATAAATTAGAAATGCCATATTGACAATACTTTTTAAATTAGAAATATATTAACAATATTTTTTGTAATTATTTCAATTAAAATTTTGGGTCGTACCAAATATAGTATATACACCTCGGGACTATATGCTTTTTCCCATCAGTGCTTTGTAGAGCCCTTGAGCTTTACCCTTTCGCTACAAACGCACCTCGGGAAAAAATGATGCATTTTACTCCCTTGGTGAATAATCTACAATTTCTTACCAATAATTTAATATTTTAATTTTATTGTATGGGTTAGTTTTATTTGGTTTTTCATCTTCTTATTGTTTAGAAATGTAATGTATGTGTAGTTTGAAGAATGAAGCAGGGAATTAACAGTATTTGGTGTTTCCGTCGATTTGTTTCTCTTCGAGAGCAGGTAATTAAGAACTGATAGCATATATTGCTGGTCTGAATGACAGCAATATAAGTTATTCTGAACATTCTCATGACTCAATAAACCCGTTGAGAGAAGGTTTTACAGCTTCAGGTTGTACAAACTGTAAAGCCTCCTCTCAACGACTTGTTTGAGTCATGAGAATGTTTACAATAACTCTGTCATTCAGACCAGCAACATATTCTATCAGTTCTTATCTTATCATCAACGGGACACCAAGTACTGATCATTCTCTGGTTAACTCTTCAAACTACACGTACCCACATTGCATTATTTTAAACAATAAAAAAAGGTGAAAAACAAAATAAAACCAACCCATACAATAAAATTAAAATAGGAAATTGATATAAGGTAAGAAAACACATTTTTGGATATTTATTCTGTCACCAATCTAATTTAATATTTATATGAAACCATTATTTTTAGCTATTTAGTAACATTGAAAAGAAAACTCGGACGAAACATAGGAAATTTGTCAATGTATCTGGATGAAAGTCCCCTTTTTTGGTTTTATTGAAGAAATAAATTACTACTAAAGTAATTCATTACTTACATCACAAACTTCATAACATATTTAAGAGCATCGACATTTAGTTTGGATGGCTCTCTATTTGTTATAAATTCGTAAGACAACACGCCACCTATATAGCCATTTATTTAAGTCATCGAGTTATTTATTTTAATATTCCATTGTTTCCGTTGCGTGCCATGCTGAAATAATAAATATGCTGTTTGCGGGATGCTAGATCGTATCGCCAGTGTAAAGATACGCCCTCTTCTAACTGGATTCTTTTACAAAATATATGCTTGAGTAAATCATACAAACAGACAAGTTTTTATTCTAAGTAAAAAAATGTACATGTTCATTCAAAATCAAGTCTCTACATCTTCATCTCAAGATATACCTCCAAAATAAACATAGGTGAGGGATTTCTGTCTAAAAATGCTTGTCAAATAAAACAAATGTGTTCGGTGAACAAATTTACTTTGCTTTGGGTTATAACATAACATTCAAAATTCGTTCGTAATATTCGTTCAAAACTTCGCTGTGTCTAAACTTGATTAAAACGAACTGTAGCAACTATAAATTCTAAAAATAGTGTTTGGTTCATATCGGTCATAGAAAATATCTGAAATTAAACAATTTTCTCGACAGCCGTCAAAAATATATTTTTTTTCATTAATATCCATCATGTAGATCAAGAATTATCCACTAGAAGATTGCAAGTAGCTAGCATCACAATACTTGATTGGACAAAACAATGGAAGATCAAGCTAAACGAGCTCAAATCAATTCATGTTAACTTTACCAACAAAAGACTCCCTGGATACCAAGCTCCGGTGGAAAGAACATGTGAAGAAGAAAAGAACCGAACTTGGTTTGAAATATAGACAGCATTATTAGATGCTTGGAAGAAATTCTAAGTTGACAATACATAATAAGATACTAATCTACAACCAGATCTTAAAACGGGTTTGGTTATACGGTATTCAACTTTGGGGTTGTGCCAGAAATAGTAATATTAAAACTATTCAGACTTTCCAAAACAAAGTGCTGCGTAACATAGTAGACGCTCCATGGTACATACGTAACTCCGACTTGCATCGAGACCTTAACATTCCAATGGTTAAAGATGAGATCAAAAGGCTGGCAGACATGAGGCCAGACTTCACCTCCACATCAATGCAGAAGCTCTTACGCTGCTGGACAACCAACATCTTGTTCGAAGATTGAAGAGACCCAAACCATTTGAAATGGTGTAGTGTGCTGTGTAAAAGCAGGACATAGTGCGCCAGTGAAATTATTAGAAGAAAACAATCTAAAGAACATCGTTGGATGAACTTTAGTTAATAAATGTTTAGTTTGTGAGATTATTAGAAGAAAATTAATGGTTGGCCATCAGACCAGCTTTAATAGTAATAAGATTCTCCAACAAAGAATTTTAATAAAAAAAAAATAATAATATCCATATGCAAAATCGCACATTGGATTTGTTTACTTGACAACGTGCACGAAGTAAGAGTTAACACACTTTTTGTACACGATGGCAACATAATGTTTTTTTTTAAATAAATTAAGCTGGATTAAACTATACTTTATTTAAAGAAAAAAACAAACACATTAATAGACCTACTCAATTTGATTTTCAAGTAAACTAATACTTGTGGAAGTAGATGTGGAATTTCAAATTCACAATTCAATATTTTTTTATATTTTAATTTTATTTCCAATAGAATCCTCAATACCTATAAGTCTCAGTAACAAGAGAGGACTCCCATCCTCCATAATACTTCAAACAATTCATCTGTTCGTGGAAGATTTGTTTTGGTGTACTCTTCGGATGGCTATTGGCATCCTCTACGACGTAGAGGATGAATCGATGACAGAATCTACGTCATGGATTCACCTCACAAGTTCATCTTTGCAACATTCCACCGAAACGTCCTTAAGCAGCAGTGTCTAAAAATAACTGAAAGTGTATGTAATTCTATGATTTTAAAAATCACTAAAATTACCTACTTTATCATCAACTATCTCAATGTCGACTTCTGTTATACATTAGTTTACTTGTTCTCCTGCTAACATTTTTGATTTATTTGTCTGATTTCTTCAACATGGAGTACAATGTCCACAATGTAGAAGATATCACTAATTCCGATTATTTTCATTCGCCGTTGTTGTTATCTTTTGTGATCCTTGAACTGTTTGTAAGCATTTTTATACTGTGCCTTTGATCTTTCTCGTAAAATGTTTACCGTTGCAGAATTAGCTACTTTCAAAATATCAGAAGCTGTTATATCTTCTTCCATTCCCAACATTTCCATTGTAGAAAAATGAAAACGACGCCGACCAAATTTGTTTATAAAATAAATTTCACAATTATGAATATTTGAGAAATTTCGTTTCCGTAGCAACAAAAGAAATTGTTACTGTATGCTACAAAATTACCTATTATGATACCATACCACCTCAATTTATGAAGCAATTTTAGAAATTTTATTAAAAATGTTTATTTCAAAGTTTTGCATCTATAAACAAATTTGGAGAAAATAATTCAAAAAAAGGTCTTTATTACCCGTCTGTTTAATTTAAGCTATTGCTTTCTAAATTAAATAGATTTGGGATTTTATTGTAATAAAAGATATATGCCGCTGTGGCCTCTTAGGGCACGTTTACCTCAGAAATTTATTTCACTGCATTTTTCTCCGTAATAAAATATGCTAAGTGTAAACGCTACTGAGACAAGTTTCAACAGGTTCTTGAGGGAGATGTCAAAAGTTGAATAGCCGTCTACTTTTTAGCACACTCTCGATATATTTTGAGGCTAGCTTACCTGTTCCTAAATATCTTAATATGAAAACACTCTTTCGGAAATTGAAATTGCTTCTCTCATTTTGTTAGCATTTTTTCCAATCAGTGATTCAAGACCCAATAAGATTCACTAAATCATCGATATATGTTAAAGATATTTTTGCAAAACTTTGTAATTGTAGGGGATCTTCCATTTTCAGTTCATTGACCAACCATTCACCATGTTGGTAAGCACTTCTTAGTTAGGGCCGGGTTGGGGTTAGTTAGAGCACTTCTTCTCAATAACCAATTCCGCACTCACGTTTTTCTTTTTTATTGTGTAGTAATAAAATTGCAGCCACCTGGCGCTTAGTGCAAGATAAGATGAAATCTTAATTCAACTAAACAAAATGTGAAGAGAAAAAAGTGTCGAGATATTTCTCTATCTTTAGTCTAAATAAAATGATAATTTTTATCAATGTTTTCTCTCGACCAGAAATGTTAGTGTTTTATTAATTTACATTTACGTTAAAGTAAAGAGAAAGAAAATTCCTTTCTGAGATCTGAGATATCTATCACGAAATCAATTTCTGGTGTAAACGTACCTTTATCTATTTTCCGTCTACAAGTCATTATGAAACCCAATTCCAAACGCGTATCGAAAACCAACCTTTTCGACACCAACTTTTTGTTTTTAAATGTTGGTAGCAACAAATTTACATCCTTTGTTTTGTATGGTATGCTATAATAATGGATATAATTCATCTAACTATATTTTCAAGCAAAGAAAGGTTGATGAATGTGAATGACACCAACTACCCCACAGTAGATATGTATAAAAATCCCTATACAGGAATTTAATTTTCTGCTAATTTATTTTTGCTTTCGTAGGTGTAAAACGTGCAAAATAGAAAAAATAGTAGAAATAACGCGTTTCATAAGGCACTTGTCCTTAGAAAACTCGCCGGTTGGCGCCGTCTACAAGTCATTATGAAACCCAATTCCAAACGCGTATCGAAAACCAACCTTTTCGACACCAACTTTTTGTTTTTAAATGTTGGTAGCAACAAATTTACATCCTTTGTTTTGTATGGTATGCTATAATAATGGATATAATTCATCTAACTATATTTTCAAGCAAAGAAAGGTTGATGAATGTGAATGACACCAACTACCCCACAGTAGATATGTATAAAAATCCCTATACGGGAATTTAATTTTCTGCTAATTTATTTTTGCTTTCGTAGGTGTAAAACGTGCAAAATAGAAAAAATAGTAGAAATAACGCGTTTCATAAGGCACTTGTCCTTTAGAAAACTCGCCGGTTGGCGGCTCGTTTTCTAAACTAGGACGCGTGCGATAAAAGTGCGCCTTATGATACTCGTTGTTTAATATACCATTTTGATATTGAATTTGGTTTCGATATTAACGGGTTAGGCAGAATGAAGTATCTATTTTATATGTTAGTACTGGTATTCATTAATGGTTAAACTTTAACGAAAAACTGAAACAAAATGTTCTTAAGTATACATGGCAATTTATTTTCTGAATATCACATCAATTAAATGACCACCACCGCTGCTGGCACTCCTGAAGTCTAGCACAAAAATTTTGCATCATTCGCTGCAATATTTCAATTGGGATTGCGTTAATCTCGGTTCGAATATTGTGCTTCAGTTGTTCCAAAGTTCGAGGTCGATTAGCGAATACTTTTGACTTTATATAGCCTCATAAGAAAAAATCACAAGCTGACAGATCCGGTGACCGTGCAGGCCACGCGACATCCCCAAATTTTGAAACGACACGACCAAGAAACATTCTTCGCTCAATTGCCTTAGGCTGCCTAGCAGTGTGGGAAGTGACTTCGTCCGCTGAAACCATAGTCTTCGGAAGTCTACACCTTCGTTATGAAGTTGTTCAAAATTTTGCAATACAAGTTGATATCATTGCGATGATAACGCTCCATTTTTACTATTAAACTGACGTTTCTCGCAAACAGTTAGGCAACTGTCATAAGTTGCCATGTATTGGGAATACATGGCGATTTGATTTGAATTTAGATCTTTTTACATTATTCGATAAATCCAGTTCAAAAATAGATATGTCATTCTGCCTAACCCTGTATAATGACTAGTGCGGAATTAAAAACTGTACTTTAATGTTTTACAAGACCTTCGTAGTGATAGTACTGGTACCTATATTTTGCAAAATGTGTATGTAACGTTAAACGTAGACCACAATAGCAGCAATATCGCTTTAATAAAAAGCAGGTGCGCGAACTTAATAAAGCCCAACAGGTGAAGTACCCACACAATGAAATTTTACCTATAAAAATGCATGTTTGGAGTAATAATGATAATTCTGCCTTTAAATTCTATTCGAATTAAGTAATGCCTTACAGGTTTTTAGTTGGAAAGAGGGGAATATAGTAATGATGTTAATACACGAATGCATGTAATAAATTAGTAAAGTCAAACAACTGCTTGTATATTTAATTTAAATTATCCGTTAAACTTTTTGTGCATAACTACTGAGTTTCAACAATTTCCAAACCAATTAATTTTAGTTTAATTTTAAACAAGATCATTTTGCTTTCATAAATTACGATACAGAGTTTAAGGTGTTTTTGTTCCATTTTTTTTTTTTTATGAAAATGAGCATGTTTCATAACTACACTGCAAAGCAAAAAATACACTTTTCAAACAGTAACAAACTTACAAACAAACAATAATATACCACTCCCTCTCCCACACAAATCGATTACGTGGATAAAATGAGGAGTACAACCAGCAACTTAGCAGAGGCGTACCTAATAGTTATTTTAATATAAGAATGACTACAATAAGACTTTTCCAAATTGACGACCCAGTCGACAGGTTGAAACAAAATTAAAATAAATTTAGCCAAAAGAACTTAACAATTCACAAGTTCTATAAATACAATAACAAGTGTCTATAAAAATCATGAAAAGCCGCAGCAGCATGCATTGCGAAAATTAATACAATCTTGATAAGGAAGTAGCCATGGAAACGAGCGACGAAATAACAATTGAATCATCCACGGCTTCCCTTGATGAGAATGCTACCAAAGTTATCGTCATTCGTATCGAAATGCATTTTAATATTATTACAAGGCCATGGGAAAAGGAATAATAATAAGTTAGAAAAAAACACGCGAGCGTACTGACGTAGATCTGAAATTTAAAGGACTAGACTCTTGCGGAATTGCTAATTTATAATGTTTGATATGTATCTGCCGCAGAATTATGATTATTATTTTTCGACTGCGTGCACACCACCGGCCATATTTTTCTGAGCTGTTTTTCGTTCGGCTCGGTTCTTCGTTTCCTTTGTTGGTTCAATTTTATATCAGCCAAGTTGATAAAACCTCGCAATTAGCCGGTTGTTTATTGTATTGTATTTGTTAACTTAGTTTTAAACTTTTTCCAAGTATGGGGTCTGGAAATTACTGGAACGATAACGGTATCACTTAAATGGAGTTTTAAAGTTTTAGTATTTAGGTAGTATTGCTAACGAAAAATTGCAGTTTTAAGTGCCTCTTATCTTGACAATAAAATTTATCCTTCGCGGTAACTTTAGTAAAACACAACTGTTATAGGTATATTTATTTCAAGCGAATTGCGTTGCAGAATGGTGAAAATATCAATTATCAGTTATCACTGGTGTGGAAATTATAAATATTTATTCTCATGTGTTCGTAGATAAAGGAATGAAGGAAGGAATTTGTAGATACCAAAATAATCAATCAAAATTATTAACATTTTTATTTAACCTCAATGCATGTGCATTAAATAAAATAAAGAAACATCACTTAGATAAGTAAATAAAATAATAAATAAAAGTCCATATTGTCCGAACTATTGCTGCTCTACAGTTCATGGAAAAAATATTTTGGGGATATAATGTCATCTGATAAAAAAAATAAAAACAGGAGAGCGAAAAGAACTGGCGAAAACAAGTGGCGCGACATCTTTTGATTAATTGCTGAACTAAAATTAAATAGCCAAGAAAATGTGTGATTGTCCAGACTTTATTTTATAGTGAAAGGCTTCTTCCTTATTTTGTTTTACTTCCAAAATATATAAGAATAATCTCGCTATATACCTACATTATGATTTTATAATATTTATTTTTAGGGCCTTAATATACGAGAACCCACTGATAAGTTTTTCACACCGTTGCGTAGCATGGAAACGAAAAGATATTTCAGAATGAGACAAAAAATGTATAGAACTACAATTCTTTATCTACAAAATGTAATATTTATTTTTCAATGGACCTAGGTTCCATTTTAAACTTCAGCTTGCGAAGAGCCTTCTGGGTGGCGCGCAATTTGCATGACTATGGACTTTGTGATATTTAAAACGCAGCAGACTCGTCTTCTGATGTGTCTTAACGTCTGAATATACCGTTCAGACTTCACAGTCCTTCAACCCTCCCAATGTTCAGTCACATAAACATGATTGGCGTCCAAAATACCGCCAGGAAGAGTTACTTCGCCGCGGCTGTGCATTTTTTGGGTATTGCCGAAAAGGAAAGAATTACGACTTCCACTACTTTCCTCACCTCAAGCGGGATCTCAAGAGCAATCCCACCAGCATTACACCACCGACGATGAGGCGAAGGTGCTGTAGCCACTTGGATCCGAGAATTCTTCATTGGCGGAATGCAAAGCCTTGTCATACGCTAAGAGAAATGTATCAGTGTAAACGGGAATTATATTAAATAACAAATATTGCATTTTATAGCTGAAGAATTTTATTTTTATATATTTTTTATCTCACTCCAATATGTCTTTCATTCCCATGCTACGCAGTAGTGTGTAAAACTTATCAGCCAGTTATATTTCAGTATATTAAACACCTATAGACCCACCTAATACTTTAGAGAAGAGTATACTCTGTTTAAAAAATAGGTCTATCTGCAGTTGAAATTCGGAAAAAGCTTGTATAATTTTATCAATATAGTGTATAGTCGGTTAAATCGTTTCATAACATTCATGCATAACATTTTACAGCACTACAACTGATCGGACGGACTGCAGCTGTTTCTTCAAAATTAACGAATATCTCGAAAACTAAACTAATATGCATAAAGCTATGGTTGTCATGCAGCATGCAAATTTCAAATATGTTAAAAAACATGCGGTGGTCCAATTAAAAATATATATTTGATCTCAATTCTACTACGAAGCACTAAGGGAAATTTCTCTGCACTAAGGGAAAAATAGGGATTCTTAAATATGTTTAAATTAGTGATGGTAATTGACCGGTTATTTATTTTCCGTCAATTAATCGACATAATTCACCGATCAAGTCAAATATGGAAAAAGACTAGATTTTGGCAGAATTAGGAAGGACTCACTGTGTCAAGCAATTCCATTCCAAATAACCCATATTTTATGAAGTTAAATGTGGTAAATTGGTATATGGTGGTAAATTGACTCAAATGCACAATTGACTTGACCGATAATTGACCAAATTGATCGGTTATCGAACGCAGTACATTTACCACTACCTATCACTACTTTAAATATATATAAGTAAATAAAATAATAAATAAAAGTAGTCCATATTGTCTGAACTATCGCTGCTCTACAGTTCATGAAAAAATTATTTTGGAGATATAGCATTTGTTAAAAAAAATAAAAACAAGAGAGCGTAAAGAACTGGCGAAAACAAGTGGCGCGACATCTTTGATTAATTGCGGAACTAAAATTAAATGGCTAAGAAAATGTGTGATCGTTCAGACTCTATTTTATTGGCGATTCCAAAAATGAATGCGCCCTATGCATGAAAATATTTGAACCTACTTAAAAGGTAATTTTTGATGGCTTATTGCTGATGTACCTAATGATAAATAACACGTATTTGGGTTTGTTAAACGTAATAATTTAGTGGTGCTTGTGATTTTTTGGTATTAAAAAGTTAAAAACGACGTGGTTACTATTTGTACATCTTTATTTTTACATTTTAAAATGGCATTCAAAAGAAATCAGCAAAACACAAACTGCCGTGTTTATAGGTGTGTTATTTCACAAAATGTGTCAACAGAAGTGTTTAAGATTGAAGATAGGTAGAAGTTTGACCCTAGTATAAAAAACTGTTTCCCACCATCTCTCCAAAAGACATGTAACAATTTAATAACAGGGAACACGTTTATTTACACAACATCACCACTTTGTTGCAGTTTGTGTATACTTTTCTATTATTAGTCTTATAAAATCAGAATGTATTTTAATTTAATGATTTAACAAAAAACAAGCACTAATATGGTATCACCATACAGTCTATCACACTTATTTTAGTCCAAAATGTAAGTAAACAAAAACTAGGGTACTTGTTTCAACCCAAAAATTCATATAATAAGCAATGAAGCAGTTATGGGACGTTTGACTGCTTTTACCACACTTTTTATCCTTTATTTCGGCCTAACACCCTAACTAGCACATGAAGTCACTATATTTATCGCAGTTCAATGCTAAATTGTTAGATGATGTGATATGAAATGCAAAATTTTTACTCATCTTCCTCCATATTTGTATACAATTTACAGCGCCCTCATCGGTAATTTCAATCGCCAATAGTAACGGCCGTATTCCTTATTTTGTTTTATTTCCAAAATATATAAGAATAATTACGCTATAGGTATACATTATGATTTTATAATATTTATTTTTACGGCCTTAATATACGAGGGTCCGCTGATAAGTTTTTCACACCGTTGCGTGGCATGGAAACGAAAAGATATATCAGAATGAGACAAAAAATGTATAGAACTACAATTCTTTATCTACAAAATGCAATATTTATTTTTCAATGTACCTAGGACCCGTTTTAAACTTCAGCTTGCGAAGTGCCTTCTGGGTGGCGCGCAATTTGTAATACTTCGCCGAGCCTCTGCATTTTCTGGATTGTGCCAAAGAAAAAATTACGACTTCCACTACTTTCCTCAATTCATAAGAGGAATCTCAAAAGCAATCATTACACCACCGACTATGAGGTGAAGGTAGTAGCTGTAGCCACTTGGATCCGAGAATTCTTCATTGATGGAATGCAAGACCTTGTCATAAGCTAAGAGAATGTATCAGTGTAAACGGGAATTATATTAAATAATAAATATTGCATTTTATAGCTGAAGAATTGTACTTTTATATATTTTTAATCTAATTCCGATATGTCTTTTCGTTCCCATGCTACGCAGTAGTGTGCAAAACTTATCAGCCAACCCTGGTATTTAGGTATATTAAAAACCTATACAATACATTATACAGCACCTACTCTATTTAAAAAATAGGTCTATCTGCAGTTAAAATTCGGGACAAACTTGGCATAATTTTATCAATATAGTATGTACAGTCTGTTAAGTCGTATCATCACACGTCGATCAAGTCAAATATGGAAAAAGACTAGATTTTGGCAGAATTAGGAAGGACTCACTGTGTCAAGCAATTCCATTACAAATAACCCATATTTTATGAAGTTAAATGTGGTAAATTGGTATATGGTGGTAAATTGACTCAAATGCACAATTGACTTGACCGATAATTGACCAAATTGATCGGTTATCGAACGCAGTACATTTACCACTACTCATCACTACTTTAAATATATACACAGTAAAAAAAGACAAATGGTAAAATTACTAAATGGTAATCGTAATTTGCTGCAGTGTTATTTTTAACACGAACTGGGTAGTATAATAACTAAACCTTTAGAACTCATATTACACGAACGATATACCCGCCAAGTTTGTAGAAGTATTCATAAATTGTAGTAAAATTTACAAAACCCTGTGTTAAAAATGAATCAATCCGCCATAAATACGGAATAATTACACGGTGAATAATTAACTATTACACATTATCTTGTAAAATTTACTGTGTTAAATTACTTTTATGTAATGTAATAATACACCGATATGTATAACACTGCCAAGTGTGGACTATATACACACTGATGAGTGTGGATTCAGTGTTAAAATCAGTCGGATTTTTTTACTGTGTACGACTACTTGTTCGTATAGTTCGTAAATATGAAAGTTGGTAACTTCTATTTATTTATTCTATCACTTTCTCTTAGAGATTTGGTGTTCCACAGATTTCTGTGCTTGGACCTCTCTTTTTCATCATATTTGTAAATGATATTCTGGTTAACTTGGATGATAATAATGTTAACTTCCTCATGCATGCCGATGACATGATATTGATTGGACTAGTTTCCAGGACTTGGAAATTTTTCAACAAATAAGTACTTAGTGGAATTTGTTAATTGATGGTGTATAAACAATCGCTTTTCCCTTAATCCAATCATATGCTATGTTTTATCTTGTGGACAGAAAATTGACATGCATGTGTTTGTATATAACACCTGACTTAATTAAATATTTAAGTGTGTACTTTGATCCTAACCTGTCATTCAATCAAGATATGGAAATAAGTAATCTTTCCATTAAAGAATCTTGCTTTTGTAATAAACAACTGTAAGGGATTCCATAACATTTGAAGATTGTCTTCATTGTAACAAACATTCGTTCGATTTCCCCTAGTATTACTATAAAATTATTAATGGGTTATATGAATAGCAAATTAGTATAAATGATATCAAATATCAGACCAGGTGAAATAATTTCAATTCTGAACTTAATAAAATTTTAGTTATAATTACAAAATGTGATATTAAAGCGATCAGTGATTTGGTTATACAAGAGTACGCATTATCATACTTTGGTTATAAAACCGAAATAATAAAATTATAATAACAGAAGTTAGTTAACAACTCATTTAGCTGATTCAGCTAAAAATTTATTTAATTGTATGGAAGTTGACATTTGCAAAATAAACCAAATACTAATTATTATTACCAAATCCTTCTCTCGCTGATAGATTCAAGGGTCGAAAGGATATTGACCTAAATTTAGGCTCTTTATGATAGTTATATTCCATTCCTGATAGATCAAGAGTATCTGTTAAATAGTTCTCGGATCGAATAACAGATAAATTTTTGCTGAAGATAAGTTTCTGCAATAATATTTATACCGATAAATCAACTTTCAATGCGTGATATGTCTAGAATAGCCTAAAATACATTGAAAAAATATCTCCTTATCATAAATTTTTCGGCTTTCAGAAAGGGAATTTAAACGTTAAATTATGATCAGCATAGGTTGTAGTACATGTTGAAATGATTTTTAGAATAAAAACTACCATTTTATTATATAAAAATTTACATTAAAGTTGCCTAAATATGTGTATATTTTAGGCAATGTTTAAGTATAATTTTTATATAGTGAAATGGCAGTTTTAGTTCTAAAAATCATTTCAACATGTACTACAACCTTACGTTGATGTACTGATCATAACTTAACGTTGAAATTCCCTTTCAAAACGCCGGATATTATATAATACGGAAACATGTTTTCAACGTATTTTAGTCGATTTTAGTAATTTTAATCCCCGCCTTGAAACAACTTATTGATAAGAGACTTTTTATCAATAAATTGGTATTTTTCAAAATTTATTTAAAAAGAAGATTTATGCCTGAAATCTTTATTTTATTTTTCTCATAATTCTCATTCCTCCTCGGACTGTATGCTGCAATGGCTTGCTGGTTTTATTTCCTCAAAAACAGCACAACTCAAGGCAGGCCTCCAGCGAGCATAGCTCTTATTAATTAAGTACGAGGAATTTGTTACAAAGCTAAAATAAAAAAAATGCGACATGTGTCCCGCAGTCTTGCAGAAACAAGAACAAATGGAACCAGCAGGTGTTCTCAAAATGGCGGTAGACACTGCCCCGAGTCATAGGCAATACACACATAAACATAATTTGCGAACGTATAATTTTGTTATGAAAATTGTCTTTATTAGATCCGGCTTCGTTTGTGTTTCGAATATGGAGAGAGTGACGCAACATTTTCTACTCATCAAGATGTCTGCTCTTCTATGGTTGCTAGAACTCTAACCTAAATCATCAGCTTATGTCAGGGTCATGGTATAAGAAGTTATGACTGTATCGGAATGTACTTTAAAATAATGTAATTTTTTTCAATATATTTACCCAACTATACCAAACAAAAATAATATGAATCAAAATTCATAAAAACACAAAGTATCAAATGAAAAAGTATCGTAACTGAAACAAACATTGCATCATTGCATGGATAGGTATCATAGTAGGCTTTTAGCAGTTTGCCCCAAACAACTACCGCGAAAAGAAGGGGTTTACCTTCGACCTAGATAGAAAACAGGACATAAAAATAGAAAATCCAGCCAGACATTTTATCCTACCTCCTTCATTGTTAGAGAAAAATACCACAACCTCTACATCAAAATATGTGGGATAAAACTCATTCAGATCTATACCCAAAGTCAACAGCTTTTTTTTCGGAAAAAAATGTATTTTAAATATATTTCTGATTGACATTTATTTTTATTAACAGGAAATCAATCAACAATAGCCTGTATAGCTAATTTCAGGCGTTTATTTATTTACAGAAAATCTATACATATATCTAGGTGATGCATAAACGGGTAATTATGAGTTTATATTCAGCATGTACCCTCAGGGTTTATACTTAGTACCAATGTATGTAGTAATGAATTAGGTACTTACTATTTTTTCCGTGTAATCTATCCTCTTATTTACAGATAACTGTAGCGCTGACGTTTGTTGTAATTCGTTCAAATACAGTTTTTTATAATTAATTACAACGCACGAAATACACCTAAGTAAAAATAGGTATGTATAGGCGTCGGCAAGGAATATTAATTACAATCGAATAGGTACTAATTACTACTACGAATACTACTAGCTTAAATCAATATTCACAAATAAAATTTATTGTAATTTTTTAGCAATCTACATATATACAAAACAAAGTATCGAGTCCCATTAACTTTTATTAACAAGAGTTGCCATCACCAATAAAAAAGATGCCAGACGAGTTCTTTGTGTAGTTTGAATGATATCATCTATCAATAATTGACCATTACTTCCTGGAATAAACGGAAAGACTGGATAATATGGACCTAGTATGGCCAGTTTAAAAGGGAAATTTTCCTAAGTTGCATCACCACCTTTTTTGTTAGAAGTTGGTTCACTGCTTAAATAATACAACCATACAAAATGGTTGATCAAGAGGATTTTAATCTAATGGATCTATAGATGAAGGAGTCAATATACTATTTCCAATTCCAAGTCCAAGAACCTAGATTTTTTACATCTTTCTTTAGGTATATAGGATTTAAGCCAAGAAGTTAACCAAGAGATAAATTATTAATGAAATTATCTAATATTATAGATCAATAAAGTTTACCTTATTAATTTTAAGATATGTCGAAAACAACTAGGTACTTTGCATGCAGTATGCAACGCCCGACATATTATAAAACTTTATTGAACCATAGTATTTGATAATTTCATTAACAATTTAAATCTTAGTTAACTTTTTGGCTTCATTCAGTTAAAGAAGCCAATAAATAATAAGTATTAAAAATATACTAGGATACTAACTTGTTATTTTAACCGAAAAAATATACTCACTAAAATAAAATAAAAACATGATTTAATTTCACTATATTCAGCTATATACTTATGCACTATATATTTGTGTTTTGTTAAATCTCTAACTTTTTATGGAAGTAAAAATGTCGTTCGAACTTCACCACGTCCGACTTAATGTGACGATTTTTCAGTGTAAATTTCGTCATAAATTTAGCATGGCCAATACTAAAATCCATTAATTATTGGCCCTTGCAGCAGCAGGTGCGCCGCATTTGACGATTTTAATCCAGGGCCAGCTTATACCGTAGTTTATTGTATTTCAGTTGTTTGTAAAAAATGGATATATGGCAAACATATCGTGAGTGATTTGATTTATTTGCATTGTTCGTTGTTTGACAAGGACCAAATATGAATAAATGCACGGCTATTCCACTTAATAAATCGGTTCGGGAAAGCTTTTCAATTGTGTTGTAAACCAAAACAATCAACTGTACAAATATTTAACTTATTTTTGTGAATTTATGACATGTTTAAAATACCTACACTTAATAAAATATGATAAATGTTATAGGAATTAAGTAAAAATCACAAATAATAATATCTCTACCTTTCATTCTAATCACAAGGATTAGCCCGAAAGTCTGAGATTTTTCCGGAAGAGGGGGTATGGTATATAGTAGTAGAGGTCTGAGTGGTAGTAGTGGTAGTGGTATACATTGGTATACATGGTATAGTGGTAGTGGTATTATACACAAAAATATCATCAAGCAATTTTGTACCCCTTGTCAGAAACAGAAACAATTGTCACTTGACAGAAAAAATAATACGCAGGGATACGCAAAAAAGGCGCAAGTAAATTAATGTCCCTTTGGTAGATATAATGCTGGTAAATATATCTTATTTTCATATAATGTTATGTTCTATGAAAATACAATTATTACTTTCTGTAATAATTGTATTATTGTATTATAATATTGTATTATAATTGTATTATTGTCTTTACAATATTATTACTTTCTGTAGCACTAAATAGTAAAAAAAGATTTTCTCATTGTCAGAGAAAGGGAAAGAATTTCCGAATGATTCCGAAAAAGAATGACCTACGAGTCAATTACAAGTGTGAATGTGTTCAATAAATGATAATAATAATATCTCTATCCCTCATTCTCGTATTGATGATGAGCCCGGACGTCAGAGACTTGTATGGAAGAGGGAGCGGCATACCATTTAGTACAGAATAACGGAAACCTGGAAAATATTATTTATTAAAAGGTTTTCCAGGTTTCCAAAATTAGAAAATTATAAAAATTAGATCCAGCAATTAGAAAAAGTTGACCGGGGCGGTGGTGAGATTCAAACCGTCGTTAATCGCGGAGAATGATTAAAAACTTGAGGTCTTCTACCGCTTGGCTATACGTAGCCGAGCCTTTCTTTCTGTTACATTCTTTTTTAAAATTGGTAGGTACATCATATAAAAGTATATACTGCATTAGATTCTAAACGTTTTTTTGTAATGTGTAGATATCATAATTAATTTTTTTAGTTGTCAAAGATGCAAAAACATTCGTCTCAAACATTTTTTTTTTAATTTCGACAAAAATAGGTATAGGTATGATTTTCAGAATAAATCCGCGCACATGCCTATGTCATTTTACTGTCATTTTAAAAACAAATGCCATGTTCCGATACATGGTTGAAAAGAGAATCTAGAGACGAATCAGATAGGTAAAAAAAATCTATAGGGTGCCACTTAAAATAACAGAGTAGATATCACTTCCGCTGAAACCGGAAGTGGTGGACAAAAATATTTTGTACTTAAAAAGGACAATCGCACGCATTATATAAGTGTACCAAATTTCAAAATAATATCTTTTTAAATAAACATGCTACGGGGTGTTACATGTCTCCTGAGTCACCCGGTATAACAGTATTGGATAACATGTTCGTCCAGATACTTACAGAGTACACTAAATTACGTATAGTTTGTAGAAGTACCTTTTATGTATAAAATCATATTGCCCCTCGCGCATCCACCATTTTCTTGAATCGTTCGGAATCTGAGAATTCCCTTTGCACCCTTCCTGTATGCACTTTAAAATCCCGACGCGCAAAGAATCCCATAAATTAAAAATTTAATTAACGAAACTGCGGCGCTGCGCCCAGGTGTGCCGTCGCAGGAATTAAAATCGCAAACAAAGAACAAAAGAATGATGCCCGAATCGCATGGTGGAGTGTAAATGAACTACACCGTGGGCCAAACTAAAATTGCACCTTTTTTATTCAAAATTGTTATATTCATTTGTATTAAGATTTTCAACAGGAATCATTATATTCTGACTTATTATCAACATTTCTTGCTTGTAATAGATAAATAAATCGACTAGTTTTTCAATCCATAGTTGGGGGTTTCCAAATACAAGTGCGTGGGTTTATTTTAGAGGCTAAACAACATAATTTTGTTCAGTTTGTGGAATACGGCAGCGCAAAATCAAATAGTTATATTCCAGGCTCAGAAGTTCCACAGGGGTCTAATTTGGGGCTCTACTTTTCATTATCTTTATTAATGATATTACAGGCGGAATATCAATACAACAGAATTTACTATAACCTGAAAATCAAACTTAATTTATTCACATGCAAATTGCAAGTAGTGTCATTTCATAGAAAGTAAAATCATATAACTTTTTATTACACTTTTGACATTGTTTTAGAAAGATGTGAAACATTTAAGGACTTAGTAGTCAATTGTGACTGGAGGCTTATATTTAATAAACACATTGCAGAAACTGTATCTGCCGCGTATACAAATTGCTGAGACATTTTTTCTGTTGAGCTAATACTACTACTTTCCAATGCAAATACATTAAAACGTTTGATAATGCTTCAGTCATACGGTGACCAATATAGACGCCATCCAGTACAAGTGTTTGAAATACATGTTTTTTAAATGTAATAGCTACTATCCCCCTAGTTTAGGATATGATCATGGATTTTTTTTTAAATTATTTGATTTGCAAACTTTAGGAGATACAAAAAACTGAACGGCTTTGATATTTTTGTGCAAGTTATTCAGGAATAAAACTTATTGTGATTGCTTTTTAAATCAGTTTATATCTTATGTACCCAGGATCCAGTCGAGATTTTCGCAGACTTTTTATTGTGAAATACCAAGAACTTACGTTTCACAATTAAATCGCCTGTTTATATATACCTAACATGTTCAAATTATTTAACAAAATTTGTCATCTAGGTATATACTTTGACAGCTTAAATTTCATTATTAACTATGATAAACGGATGGCTCATACACAACGCAATATATACACATATGTTTTTCTTTGTTCCAGTGCTTTTGTTAAGGGTGTGTATATTATTGTGGACTATATTTCGCACACATATTTGGTTTAATAGTAATTTAGCATACACTTTTTAGAAACATAAGATATTCTTTTGTATTTTTATGTACATATATTGTCTTTATTTTTTCTCTGTAACTGAATGTGAAACCGTTGAGAATAAATATATACTTATGTATATACCAACTTATATTTGAGAGAAAATGTTCAACAGCTCTCTTTGGTTCAACCCACAATTAAAATCACTTCACTGAAAAAATCCATGTATAGTAGCATTTCATGTAATTTTAATCTAGATTATGTAATAAAATTTGTAGTAAATTCCCTTTAAATCTAATTAACTATCTACTCTTAAATAACATGTCAAACCATTTTGTACTTTATGGACGTCTTGCTGACGCCCTACGAGCAAAGAACGGAGCCTACTTGATAAACGCAGCGTTATCTTATGTCGTTCTTATTTTTTTTACTATTTCTTCTTCCCTCCTTAAGTTTATTTTAAATCGCATAATAGCTTACCTAATTTAAAACAAACAGAGATTTTTATATTTTTCATGAGCATTTTAATTAATAAAATACCTTTGAAAAAGAAAATAATCGAGGTAATTTCCACACAGGTTTTACGTCAAGTTATAACACAACCCAAGAGGTCATCCATCTTTGTTGCTAGTTGTCGATGTGCAATTTTAATCACTCCCAACTGAAGATTGATTTAATGGTACCTGGAGTCGTCAGTTTTTAAATACCGCATGACGCTGTTTAATTTTGCCCACAGTGTAGTGTGATTCTAATTGGTATTCGAGGCACGACGACAGCGTCCGGCAGGCAGAGTGGTTGCGGAGGGAGGACGCTAGCCGGCAGACCGCTAAAAACAATTTCGGTAAGACGAACCGAAGAAAGAAGGCTTGTTGAGGCTGAAAGAAGGCGATGGCTAAGCCTCTGTCACTGACCTAGGCGAATGACTGCCATGGGCGTCGGCCCGCATTTTTTCACAACTCGCTTTCGTCGTTATTCGAAATATTAAATATGCTTATAATTTAAATAAACGTTTGTGTAAATTTCTTTACAGGGTGGCACAGGTTATAGACAATCCACAAATTCATAAAAAGAAACCGGTCTGTAATTAGTGACATCCTACGATGTGTGGTCCTAGTATTTCCTCGTAGTTTCGTTGCAATCCGAATCCATGTATTTTCATTCTAATGGCTCCCCCAAACCAACGCGAATTATTCGGAACGGATTCGTGACGGAAAGTTCGCAGCGAAATTCGTGGCGAAATCCATAGAGAGCCTCACATCAAAGCGAATGTAATCGCATCATATGCGATATTTTCAGTATCGAAAAGGCTGATTGCTAACTAAAAACAATTACATACTTATCTATCATACACAAAATATGTATACATCATCGAATGAAGAAGAAGCACTTGCTTGCATTGGAAGAAGACAATTTAAGGTAAAATTATTATCACAGTCTACATATATTCTAATTATATGTAGACTTTGTTATTATTATTAAAAATGTAAATGTGTTGATCATATTATGTATTTTCTTTTCTTCCTAAGGTTAGATACCTTAGGAAGAAAAGAAGATGGGTTCACGATATTAATCAAGAAAGACGACAATATGGGGAATGTCATACATTAATGCGGCAATTACGAAAAGACGAGAATCAATGTTATATTTTTGTTACTTTTTTCGAATATTTTTGTTATCGTCATGAGAAAGGTCGTATAATATAGGATACTTTCTCACTAATTTAATGATTTTTTCCATTTTATTAATTATTTTCCTATTTAAGACACTGCGAAACCACTCCGGATCTGAGAAAAAACGCAGCCAATTGCGAACTAAAATTCCGTGCGAATACATACGCAGACAATTCGCAGTCTGAACGAACAAAATCGTGCTGGTTTGAACTTGTATGTTTACTGCAGTGGAAACATTATGATGCGAATTGCAAGCGGTGCGAATTTCCGCATGTAGTGCGAATTATCCGCGTTGGTTTGGGGGATCCTTACTGTGTTAGACAAAATACCGCAATTTTGCTTTGTAATTCAGCGCTCGGCGTGGCATATAGCCAGGAGAATAGCTGTTTTGGCTTGATTTGTTTTAGTCCTTATTTAAATAAGGCGTTTGCAGATGGAGGATCTAATGATGTCCTTACTATTCGTAGTAATCGGTCAAATAGTAGAACTGGTTTCTACACCTCGTTATTGTCTTGTACAGTTTTTGACATAGGAATTGCAAACTTAAAAAAATAATTGACCCCGATTAACCATAAGCTAATACTTCCTTATTTTAAATGGCACCATGGTACCAATGACACCATATTTACCTTACGTGTTTGATATCTTTATTACATTTTATATATAACTTATATTATATATTTATAATATCTTATTATTAGATATTTTTCTAATTTTTTTTAATTCGTATTGCCAAAACTCGCTTTTATTTTAAATAGCACCCTTACGATGAGTACTGAAAATCAATCTATTTATTCCATCAGATCCAAAGCCATCAGATTCATGGCTTTCTTCTTAAGAATGGATTTCTTGAATCACCCCTTCAAATTTCAATTTTTGTCTCAAAATATATATAGAAGAATTAAAGGGTGTTCCCAAGTCTCTCTATCACTCAGTCTCGGAGCGATCCACCTACCCTGTGTCAATTTGATTATAGAACCCATCACTAAATTTAGAATAAAGTATAATATTACCGTCACCTTTAGGGTTGTTGCAGTTGTTTTATATTTTTGAAAGTAGAATTAAACGATGAAAGAGATTTATAAAAATAGACAGTATTAATATTAGAATCAACACACGGCCCCTGGAGAGAAGGACCCCACGAATCGCCCAAAACGATCACTTTTTGTGATCGGGGTTGGTGAAGGATGGGATCCACCTCTAGGAGGCAGTCCAGGCCTATGGGGAGGGTAAAAAGCGATAATCCCGCTCGGAACCAAACCACCCCAGATCATGACCACGGTAAATGGGTATTGGCACACAGGCATATAATTTAATATTTTTTCGAATTGTTTTTTCAGAAACCGGACAGGAATAATTTGTGCAAAATGTTCTTTACTCATTGTTACAACTAGAGAATGATCATCTAAACTAGCAAAGGGCTCGAATGGAACTGTGGTTCTTTTGTTTCAGCTAGTGTTGTATCAAAACCATATCGTAGAATATATTGATTCTGAGAAGGATATTTCTTGGAATCAGGATTATTTTTCTTAGGGATGTTTCACAAACATTAGGGATAATGTTTGTGAAACAATCAATGTGCAATAATGTGTGGGAAAAATTTATAGTTTGCCCTATGTTATCGTCTAAACCAAAACAAGTGACACATTAAATGTTTCATTGGGGTCTGGCAAAATATCCAATTCTTTGCTCAAAACCATTCTGAAGAAGCAGGTAACCAGTGATCACTTCTGTAGTAAGTTACTTAGAAGAGGGGACGCACGCCTATGCCTTCTGCCATTATGTGTTGTTCAACTGTTTTTATTTCGATTGCACCCGTTGATTTCCGACCTGCCTCAACTCGACTGCTCGAAAGTGGCACATGCGTGAAAATCCAATGCATATGCGAATGTTCATAATTGGAGTTTTATTTTAATATAGCTACTTTATTATATCGAGACACGGTCTGATGAGCCTCGGCTAGTACGAAATATAATTGCAGCCATAGACGCGCTCTTCGAGGGCCGGGGAAAATTCGCATCATTAATGTAATTAGTACGTTGATGGGGGTAATTGTCGCTAATTTTATTGTCAACCAAATTGCAGGGGCTGTGCTTTGTTTGTTGGCGTGTAATCAATTATATATCTAGTTGGAAGTACGAGTATTATGTGATTTATCGTAGAACCCAAGAAGCACTTGATGTATAAAGTTTATAGTTCATTGAGTCTGGAGGAAAACATTTTATATATCTCAGCAACAGACGGAGATATGGAGTTTTCTTGAAAACTGTAGAAGATTTGTCGTACCTAAACCTTTATGCCATATTTTTGGGAGAATTAACCAATCGTTTCCAATCCTAAAGTTCCCCTGGTCTATCAATTAGGACCATTGGTGATTGACCAACCTTTCATTTGGATCCTTATCTCCTTATCTCATAATTTTATCTCGTTCATTCCTTTTCTTTTCTCAGTTCGGTTGCGGCTGTAGTTCAAAGTTCCCTCTTATCTCCTCTTTTTTTTTGCTTCTATTTACATCGCTAAGCTTAATTTCTTTAGACATCATGATAACTGGTCCCATATACCATCTTAGTTGGCTTGAGGTATTATTATTATTTCTACAGAGGCTATATCCGTACTTTGTCCAAAGATTTTTAAATTTTTTGACATTATCTGACTATAGAATTATACACCATAATAGGTTCATTTTCAGTTTTTTAAAACAGGTGCTTTTACTGTAATTGTTGATTCTTCATTTACTTCAAGTTCAAACACCCTTTACTTTAAGGTGTCACCAATATTCGGAATAAACCTATTATTGATATATCGGAGATGAGAAGCAGGTTGTTATCTGTCTGTCAATTTGTCAATAATTGTCAGACAGGTAGTAGCAAAGATCGAAAGAGGGCACTACCGGTGTGTTTCTCACCATTACTAACATGTACTTACTAGTTATAATTATCAAACCTTTCAATAATCATTCATAATTAAGAGTTCATTCACTAGGTCGAAATAAGCCCTAAATCGGCGTTCGTCTCGTGTCTAATTATAAAAAAACTATAAAAGATAGCGACTTTTAGTAAAAAAGTATTGAAAGATAAGACTTTAATCTAAGTCGCTATAGTAGTAATTTTTGGTATTTCTTTTTATTTTTAAAATTCCAGGCAAACAATCTTGTACTAAAATAGCGTATTTTCAAAAATTATTTTCTCTAAAATACATGTATTAAACAAAAATTTGCTACTATAGGGATCTAGTTTATCTTTTGATCTTTTCGGTGATATATAATTTATAACACTAAAAAGAAATTTTATTGCAATTATAAGACAAATCCGGTACCCTTGCAATGAGGGCTAACTTTATTTCCATGTGCCTTTTTACTTCGGCTTTACGTGCACCTCCGAAATTTTAATAATGCGATAGTTGGAATATATAAGTCTCCACCCATCCTCTCAATCCGACCCAACATTCATGCCTGTCAAATCTACAGATAATGGACCCTTAAAGCAAACTGATTCCAATCTTTAATGTCTGTTGTACATACATATCGCAATAGTAACATACATTCAAAATTTACTACTATGTTTTACTACTAAGAAACGCGTATGTTTTTCTCTTAAAAATTTTATTCTCTCACAGTATATCATAGAATATATCGTTACTATAACAGGCATTCCTTGACGGATATATATGAAACACGTCACTGTTTTTGGACCCTTCTAAAATACAAGCCGCCTTGACGTTTCCTACGCTACTAATACCCACCCCTCCACGTGATTCACGTGTTTGACATTTCGGATTGGTAAGCCAAACGTACTTTACACCGGTCCAAATATTCTCTATTCATCTCCTTCGTTACGTTAGGCGCGACAGCTAAATGTTAATTTAATAAATAAATGTGGCTGCCGTAAGAACGATTCTTCACGACTAGGACAGAGACAGAGACAGAGAGAGAATCCAATATCTCAGAATCTACAGATATGTAGATGCCAAATATAAGAGGATACCGAAATTGACAGATTTCAAAAACACCTTATATTTTCGAAAATGTAAAAATACGTGCTATGATCTGCTTTGACAATTAAAAGCACTTAAAAAAATCAGTAGACTGGATTTTCATCTAAGGGCAGTAACGTCATTAACTGATAGTCTGTTTTATAGACCATTAGTCAAGAACAATAATAGCTGTTAAGTATAACGTAATTACATTAGTCCTAAGATATTTAACTTCCTTTTCGCTAGTACTTAGTTCCAGTGGTAACAGTCCTCTTAGGTAGACAACAGCTTCGTGTACATGATGTTCCATCATGGGGAATTTTCAATTAATACCAAGACGAAATGTACCTGACTCCATCAACTACTTTATTAATAGCAGAATTACTGAAGAAGAAATGTGTCAAGGAAAATACTTGTTGGTGTCTAGCTGCATCGAGTAAACGGCAGTTGATTGCTCAGATCAAAATGCACCATCAGTAGATGGTAGAGACGTAACTCATATACAGACTGTTACAAATTTGCTTCCCACCTTTGGGATCTCGGAAACTGTAAAAGATTTGAAGAAGTTTAAATGGGAGCAAAGTTGCGTAATCGGAGGACCAACACAATACCTCCAAACAAATCAAGACTAACTTGATTAGGTTTTGAAATATTTGAAAAAAAAAAGAAATTTTGGAAATTCGTTTTTATTTTTTTGCATCTTTATTTCAGCACATATTGAAAAATGAAGAGCACTTCCTTAAATCAACTTTCTGTCCTCTATTCCCCACGACATTTAGATTTTTAATGTGATGTTTGTTTTTTGCAGAACTATCATCAACTTAATTTTTTTGAATACGGACCTTGAATTTTGAAATCATAATTTGCAAATCTCCATACAGCTTAACAGCATACTACACCAGAATAAATTATATTCGAATTTCGGTAAAGAAAATACATCCTCAATATTTCCGTTCCGAATTCTATAACTTTTTATCTACCCACTTTTTGCTCACTTATCGTGCACATAAATGTTACTGGATGTTAACCAAATCCAATTATGCCCTTAAATTTTGATGTGATGCACTTTCTACACCAATGTAGTTTCCTGAATAATGGTTTTGAAATGGTGGGTTGATTGAATGGCCTGCAAGATCACCCGATTTATTTCCACTAGATTGTGTTTTGTAGGGAACCCTAATAAATAAAGTATACAAGAATGTACCCAACAATGTAAAGGAGCCGAGGACAAATATTCTGTACTCCTTTAGTTCCATTAGAGACAGGGACATTCAAAGGACACTGAAGAATATTTTTAGAAGAATACATTTTTGTATATATTTAGCTCAAAATTGAATTGAATTGTTTTTGAGCTTCTAATGAAAATTATTAATGGTTAATCGCTGTCATTTTGAAAACCTTTGTGTAATAACTAGTTTTCATTTTTTAACGCAATTCAAAAATGTAAGGGCCTAATTGAATTTGCTCCCGGCCACTGATATTTATTTGTACGATAAATGAGCAAAAAGTGGGTATGTAGATAAAAAATTGTACAATTCGGAATGGGAAGATTGATGATGATTTTTTTTGTTCGAAACATGAGAATATGATTTATTCTGGATAGCATGTTGTTAGGAGTAAAGGAGACTTGCAAATTATGGTTTCAAAATTCCAAATCTATATTTAAAAAAATGAAATTGATGAAGGTTCTGGAAAAACGAAACATCACATTAAAAATCTAAATATCCTGGCCAATAGAGGACAGAAAGTTGCTTCGGGAAAGTGCTTTTCGTTTTTCAATATCTGTCCAAATAAGACAGATCTATTTATCTATCCAAATTTTCGTTTTTTTTTCAAATATTTCAAGACTTAGTCAAGTTAGCCTAGATTTTTTGGAGCATTATGTTGGTGCCCCGATTTTGCAACTTTGTGCCCATTTAAGCTTCCTCGTATCTCTTAAAGTTTCCAAGATCTCAATGGTGAGAAGCGAATTTGTAACAACCTGACTCTTCGAATTTCGATTTTATCCACTGTTGTGCTGCTTGTGGAGGAATTTTACACATCCTTTACAAATGTTGCTTTGACAACTAGATTACAGTAATTAAACTACTTTTGAAGTGTTATAAGAACTGTTCAATGTAGACTGTTACATAGTACCTATTATGATTCGGAGTGTCCTGAATATTCTTAAGAAGCCATTGAACCCGCAGAAAGAGAGTAAATACAGGCTCCCTGCCGATTTTCGTCCGGTTGGGCGCCGCAGTCCCCTGCAAAAACCATGACCTGCCGTAACCCCGGTTCTAATCGCCCGCGAGACACACGATACATCTCCTTCAGCCGGCTGGCTAAATGACACGAGAGCCCGGACTACGTATGCACAGACACGGCAGAGCCGATCTTGATTGACGACCAGTCGGATTTTTAATTTCTGGCATTGTCTTCGGCTTGCATCTGCGTCCGCCAAACCCAAAGCACGCTGGATGTGCACATATCGACGTTTGTCGCTTTCACGTGACTTAGCTCGGTGAGTACGCTCCAAAAGATGTACTAGAAACCAAATAATTAAAAAAGTTGCTTATGACGTATTCTCAGGTGACTACAAACGTGCCATACAAAACTTTATCAAACACCTGTCAGAATCACAACAGTTTAAAATATATGGCGAATTCTAAAATTCAGAGGACGAATTCATATAATCCCAAGACTCTCCCTCTCCCTCTCTTTATCCCTCTATCCCTCTCTCCCCCTCTATCCTCCCTCCACCTCTCTCTCTCTCTCTCTCTCTCTCTCTCTCTCTCTCTCCTTTTTTGTCGTCTGATCTTTAGGCTCATCTCAATCTATCAGCTGAAACCTAGAATTAGCCCAAATTTATTGATATTATAAAATTTCAAATTTAAGTTTATATTATGAAAAACTAGGTAGTATACCAAGAGCTCTTTGGACTTTTCTTTTCTTCTTTTCTTCTTTTTTCGTTTATTTAACGTCAGCCTATTTCCGCGACTAAGGTCAATCACCAACGCCAGGAGACGAGCAACCCCCACTTTTTATAGCAGAGTAGGGATCTTTTACTTGCCTATCATTTCATAGACAAGGGATCTCCGGCTTTACATCCTATCCAAGGGATAGTACGTCTTCTACGAAACCTCGCCTAAGTTTGCATAGTTTCTGTGAATTTACTGACGTACAGGCCACCAAAAGATGTGGGCAACCACCACCGGTCTCCCTGCATGGACTATGGACTTTTATTTTATAGGTTGTACCTATATTCGAAAAAGCAGTTCTGAAGTTAATCATAGAACAGATCGGCAGTAACCTGGAATGTAAATTCTTAGTTTTTATTGGAATTATTATGAATATTTATGGTAAATTTAAAGGAATTTTTTGTACAACCGTGTGCTCGTCTTTCAGTTTTATTGTGTATAGGCTACAGACATATATACAATAGAATCCTACGTACAATAGAATGCTACATTGATATGCTTATAACATAGCACAGTAATATATTCAATCCTATCGCAAAGGTTATAAGAAGACATTACATTTCTACTACAATTAAAAAAGCATTTTCAAGTTATTTAAGTGGATTAGATGAAATATAAAACACACTGTACGCACCGAAATGTTTCCTCCGCCTTCGTCTCTCGACGAGACGACCAATTCCTGGACCTATCTCCACCAATTTGGCTCATCTTGTTCTTGATAGACGAATTTTATCCCAACTTGAAACTCGAGATAAAATTTGCCCGAAAAGGAGATAAAGTTAAATCAAAACTAGACAAGCATTTACCTTGTCTCGCGCTAACACTAACTGTATATTACGAATACAATTTGTATTAGAAACCAAAACCAAAAGTTCTGTGAAAGTAGAGACGATTTTTGGTTGACTTTTTCACGTTTTCAATGTCACATTTTGGTGTTAAGGCCCGTTTTCACGCTCATGCAATTTGCACAAATTTATTTGTGCATGCCAGTTTGTACAAGTAAATTGCAGCGTGAAAACCAAAATCGTTAACTTGCACAAGCCAGAAAATTTGACTTGAGTAAAATCTGATCGGACAGATAATTTGCATGTGGTTGGCACAAATGGATGAACGTGTAAACGACACTCCAACTCGGCGCATGCTTAGTAGTAGCGAATTCTTGTTCTTACGTGCACCCTCCACGTGCTTTTCATATACTTCGGTGTTAGTACTTAGTACTGTTGTTTGTTTGACAAAAAATATGTCTAAAAAAAGAAAAAGAATTCATGATAGAATTTGGGGACAAAGAGATTTGGGGATAGAATTTGGGGGAATTTGGGGGTCGAGGAACAAATTTGTATAGACCTGACTAGTATGCAACAGTTCAGTTTATTAAATTGCATGTACAAATCATTTTGCGCAATTTGCATGAGCGTGAAAACGGGCCTTTAGTTGACGTTGACGTTGTGAACGATTATTCGTTGTGCCTATACGTTTTATTGTGTTGGTTGTGTACACTTTATATTTTAATGACTTTAATTAGTAAAACAAAATTTTATGCAAATAAAAAATATTGGAGTTTGAAGATGGTTCTCTCTGATCTAAACATTTTCTAGATCGACTAAATCTTGTGTCGAGACCGTATATTATCCATTGCAAACTGTACTATTTCTTGCGCGATGGCCGGTTGAATACTAAACGGATATAAATTCGAATTTAATCCCTTTATCTTCGATGGATAGGACGCTGTTTCCAATTACTGCAACTTGACACTCGCCCTTTCTAAATCATATCATTTTAATTTTATGCAGGCGTGGTTTTCCTCTTGCTTGCCATTGATCTCTGGAATCCAATTTCGAATTCCTAGATTCGTTCGCAACATGTCACATATCCTGGAATTTCATTTTCATTTATTTTATTCTTGAAAAACGAACAAAAAGTTATATATATATATATTGGAGGTCCTTGTATTCACAAATAAATGGTGATCGTTTGAATTCCATATCTTTTGTTCGTTAAATGAAAGCTTTATCTATTGAAAAAATGTATTTAGCTCTTAATAAATCCACCATATTTATTTCAAATCAAAAGATCTTTGAATTAATATACAATAATAAATATTAATAAATTTCATTTTGTACAAATTCGAAAATATTCTAATATTTATAAAGACTTATATATAATGTAAAACTGGATTTACAGTCTGGATTAGTCAGACATTATGGAGCACAATAGGCTGCTGGATGAAATGGAAAGTCACAGCATCCTGGAGATGATTTCAGATGTCATGCCTGCAACGACCAATCATAAACTGCCCTTTAGTATGCTCTTCCCAGGAAGAGATGAATAGGATCGGAATAAAGCTGACCTATTGAGGGCAGATAGTTGTTGGTTTACAGATGGCTCCAAAACACCTATGGGTGTTGGAGCCAGAGTGTATAGTTGCAACCCAACGATAAAAATATCCGCATCCCTTGGTAGTTATGCAACTATATTTCAGGCAGAAATCTATGCCATCGAATTGTATGTACAGAGCCTGGAACAAACGCAACTTACATGATAGAAATCTTCTCAGATAGCCAAGAAGTTTCTAAAGCTCTTGGTTCCTACCGTTGCAACTCAAAAACGGTGTTGTCAGCAGGCGCTCGCTCATTTCACCAGAAAAATAGAGTAACTCTCCCAGGCCATTCTGGGCATGAAGGGAATGAAGCAGCCTACTTTCTAGCCAGGGATGGTGCTGCTTCTGAATTTGTCGGACCAGAACCGGTCTTTGGCATATCCTCGAGTACTGCCAAAGCAACTATCTTGACCTGCCCTGAGGGGCAAATCCTCCAGTACTGGCAAGAACTACCAAGATTAGTTCATTCGAAGGCGTTCATAATAAACCCTTCAAAAACAAGAATTAAAAATCTTTTAGAGTTAAAGAAGTTGCACCTACGAACTTTAATTGAGCTATATACTGGTCATTGCCGTTTAAAATATCATCTGTACAAATTCGGCCTAGCAGAAGATGCTGAGTGCCGCTTGTGCTTAGAAGATTATGAAACGGCAGAACACATATTATGCACCTACCCCGCTGGGGAAAGGATCGGATACTCATTATTTGGTAAAGGACAACTTTTAAACTTTTATGGCAATGTAACATCGAATATTATTAATCTCACTGATTAATACATGATCATTATCAAATATTATTCAATTCATTATGTGATATGTATCTCGAAATGATGTCAAATCCTGGTAGTTTCCAATCAATTTAGTAGTTTCTCCATTGAAATTTTACTTAATATTTTTGCAGGGTAACTAGTTTTGTTAATTGCTTTAACGATCGCCGTTGTTACTGGACAATGTAACCTATTTTTTCTATCGCTTTTTCATTAACTAGACCGTTATTAATAAATTAAACATTTACCAAAGCATAGCTTTTCATAATTTGAACAAGGACGTTGACTTAACAGGCCTACTCCTCAAGGTTATACCAAATCCATTGATCTGGAAAAATTAATATAATGCAATATAGCCATATTTTTTATTGTAAACCTTCAAGTAATATTTTTACGATGAAATGAGCAATTAAACGTTTTACGAGCAAAATAGTTTTACGAAACTATATGTAACTACGGTACATCAACTGCATGCCACTTTTTTAGTTCACTGAGATTTCTATTTACTAAATCTTTTGATGTATACTTCTACAATGTAGGCCTGTTAAATTAAATTTGCTCGTTATTTATTTAGAAACCAGACTTGCATAATTTATTTGTTCGAGCTAACCCATATCTCAAAAAGTAAAAATGCATAAATTCTTCGGTTTTAATTATTCAAAGAATAGTTTGAACGCACGCAAGTTAAAAAAGTATAATTATTGCTCGACTAGGAAATTTTCATCTAAATCATGCAACCTCAAAATATTAAATTACCATAAAACATAATGTACAGTGGCGTAACGTAATTTCTATAAAAAAATATTGAATTTGTCCTAATTGGTATAGATTAAGTTCTAGTGTTCCTTCTTTCTTCTTCTTCATGCAAGTCGGCAAAGCTTGTCCATCCCACTGATTCCCTATTCAGCGAGCGTTTCTGTTCTTTGCATAAAATCCAAAAGTCTACCCACTGAAATTTCCCTTTCAGGCTCTCAAGGTTGCAAGAATGATTTACCCAGGAGCGTTCACGATATATAATATAAACCTTGAGGTTAACCTCACGCGTTTAACCTCATACAAGCGTAGCCCTCACATTCACCCAAAAAGTGCAGCGCGCAGTCTCGTCTGCATCATCAGAGACCCGGTATATCGGGCTTTCTGTGAATCTTTTTGTTATGAGCCTTATCATACACCCAAGTTTATTCATGTCCAGTATCGCTCTTTCCTGTGAAGGACCTTGCATCTGTGCTTATGACGTAGGCAATTCCTATGTTCTAGTTTCAGTTTTTTCCCAAAGCCGTTCTGGTGGAGCTGTAAGCCATTCCATAAGCTGCCTCCGATCATGAGCCGAGATCTACACATGCCCAGTATCTCTACCGGTCTTTTCTCTGAAGGACCTCCCATCTGTGCTTATGATCTAATTCCTATGTTCTAGTTTCAAATATTTTTCCAAAGCCGTTCTGGTAGAGGTGTAAGCGATTCCATAAGCTACCTCCAATTATAAGCCAAGGTTTACTCATGCCCAGTATCTCTACCGTTATTTTCTGTGAAGGGTCTTCCATCTGTGCTTATGATGTTTAGTTTCAGTTTTTTAATAATAATAATAATAATTTTATTTATCTATATAGATTACAATAACATTTATATAATACAAAAGAAAAAAAAAATATTGCATATAGACAAAAGGGAATAACGCTCAGTTCACTGCGTCAGCAGAGTACTGTTCTTCCGCGCATCCTAAAGTAAATCGACGACTCAAAATGATAGGCCTTTTCCCAAAGGCCTTCTGGTAGAGCTGTAAGCGATTCCATAAGCTGCCTCCGATCATGAGCCGAGGTTTTCTCATGCCCAGTATCTTCTTTTCTGTAAAGGACCTTCCATCTGTGCTTATGATGTAATTCCTATGTTCTAGTTTCCATTTTTTCCCAAAGCCGTTCTGGTAGAGCTGTAATCGATTCCATAAGCTGTCTCCGATCATGGGCCGAGGAGTACTCATGCCCAGTATCTTTACCCTTCTTTTCTGTGAAGGAGCTACCATCTATGCTTATATTCTAATTCCCATGTTCCAGTTTCAGTTATTTTCTCAAAGGCATTCTGGTAGAGCTGTAAGCGATTCCACAAGCTGCCTCCAATTATCAAAGCCGATTCCGGTCGCTTTCTTGATTCCTTCAATATCGGTTAGTTTTAATGTCATTTAGTATTATTGTGAATTCTGCATTCCAATTAATTGGATTGAAACACTTGATCTTCCCAATATTCTTTGTGTCCGAACCTCGAACACAGTGAATTACTTGATTATTTTATACACGTGTTTCTACGACCTCTTCAACATGCACTCAGATTATTAACAGTCAATTTATTTAGAATAATATATCAATATCCTAGATATATAATTTTTGCACATTTGATAAACAAATAAAAGTAACAGTTTAGGATTGAAAACCTAAATATATCTAGATTCCTCGAAACTACCAATATTGAATATTCTAGCTTGCTCAATCTTTCAGGATCGTCTATTAACAAATTTTAAAAATGTGGGCAATGAATGACAGATTCAAAACGCTCGTGCTGTCATACTGAAACCAGTCTGCAGTTAGTGGTCTTTCCTACTATAGACGTCCTTCTATATCCTCATTGTTTTTATGCAATTTAAATTTTTGTAAAAAAAATACACTGGTCAAATTTTTAATAAAACTAATGTACCTAGCTAAGTCATTCATCATGTGTATAAACATTTCAATAGCTTGTGTCTATACTCCGTCACTGGATTAATTCACTTTTTAATAGAATAATTGTGTTAGAATTAAACATTTAGATTTTTTTTCACACAATGCTGGAAATAACCAATAATAATTGCTTCATTATCTCTACTTATCATTTTGATGTATGTTCACAGAAAATAATAACAGTACTGCATTTAGATAATTACCACCGCCCCTCGACGTTTAACTGATGAGAACGGGTAGTATGTAAAACTAAACATAATGGACAAATTAATATTTAAAACGATATACACGACGGTTGTTTTAGTTACAGGAACTAGGAATTAATATGGTTAGCGTAAAATTATCAGTTAATTATTCTCTATACCGCATAAAGGAATATTTATCTCAACAATTATTCTTTATCCTCTAGAAATAAACTTTTTAAAATTGTTTTTCTGTGTTAATACCTTTCATCGAGGCTCATATGTTTGCAGTTACACTAAGGTAAATCAAACTGTATTAGATTTACTGGATAGTCGAACCATTATTGTTTTCTAATTTTTATTGCGAATAAAATAATAACTTTAGCACACCCAGTGACGTCACTAGAGTGTAGAGTGAAATGAATTCTACTTTCAGCACTTAAAAAATAATGATGTTTTACCATCAAGAATAGAGTATCCTTACAATTCACCAAAATATTATTAAAAAAATCGTTTAGAATAATTGCATCATCATTCCAAATACAAAATTTCAGCTTTCTGTCTCTAAATTTCTTAAAAATAATATTATTCTAGATGCGCTTTTCACCCGAAGGGTGCCCCGCAGGCCTGGACCCCCGGTAGGGCTAGAAATGGGAACGAAAATGGCGATAGCGATTTTCTCCCATTTCTAGTTCGTCTTAAATTGATACTATTTCGTGGTCGTTCTCAAAGGCATGCTGGGCGACACTAGACTTATCTGTTCTACCATATTTGAGATGACCCATATGTTCCTTGAATCTAGTTTGAATTGGCCTTCTAATTTGTCCAACATACTTTTGATTGCAGTCTTTACAGCTCATTTCGTAAATCCCCGACTTTTCCTTAGTTTCTATTTTGTCTTTTGAATTGTCTAAAAGTTGTAGTTTATTTCCCGATGAATAAACCAATGACATACCTATATCTTTAAAAACCTTATCAAGACCACGGATGAAACGAGGATCGTATGGAATAGATATGAATTTTATATTTTCTCTTTCATTTTGAAAAGTCGGGGAATTTCGAAGTATCTCTTTAAATTTACCTTTTCTAATTATTTTATTAATTAAACTTACAGAATATCCATTACTCGCAGCTATATCCCTAATCAATGCCTTTTCTTTTTCAAACCTCTCCTTATTTAGAGGAAAGCTTAATGGGCGATGAATTAAAAAATTGAAACTCGCCATTTTGTGGACCCTAAGAACTCTCGCACAATAGCGAGAGTCCTTATAGGGATATATCTTAAAGTACTGGTATCTTTTCTGTATATATCAAATTCTAACAACTTATTTTCACTATTTCTAATTATTAATACATCTAGGAATGCTAGTTGTTCAGAGTTTTCCGTGACTTTTTCCGTAACACAGTTGGTGAATTATGGGATGTTTAAAATATTACAAGTATATAGAGATCTATCTACATAAAAACTCAACTAACTATAATAACCACAATCTAATCGTTCCCCTCACCCGCGCTTTAGTTATTTTGCCGACACCAATCATTCAACAGGGATGTACGAAAGAATGAAATCCTCATTAAAAATTAATTACACGGTTAATTAGATAAAATAGATATATATTTTTGACGCGATTGTTCTGCACTTTATTCTATAGAAAATATTTTTTAAGCTATTTCATTGTTGCCATACCTGATTTTTTTAAGTGTTACACCCTAAAGAAAAAGTTTCATTAGGTCTACATTAAGTGATTTTGAATGATAGCTTCAAATAGTAGAACAGTTTCAGTTACTGTTCCTTGCCAATGAACCAATGGTGAAATATGTATGAAGAAGATAATATTTCTGAAATAAAAGAACGAAAACTTTTATAAATTATTTAATAACTTTTTAAGTTTATTATGTTTCAATTTAATAATAATAACGTTACATGATATAGATATAGAATACATGAGCTACAGAAAGTTATTGCTGCCTATGTCCACAAAAAGGTTGTTGTCTTGCAAATATTGAATCTCAAAACTAGTCTGGACTGTGTTTGTTCCATGGAAACTTTTGATCGAGGGGGTCAAATCATTATCCTAATGTTTTATCAAAATTGGGAGAGCATTATAAACACATATGTGTGCGAATTCCTTTAGGTATAAATAAATAACACCACCTTTGTATTTCATTCAATATAAATAATTTTAAAATGACACATTAATTGTTGAAAAGGCAGAAACGATCATGAAAAGGGATTGGAACCTTTGGTGTGAAGATAACACTGACTTAGTTTTCCACATAACACCAAAACACTATACTGCACTCGACGCGCTTTGCCAACCAAGTTGGCATCATTTGGAGATGATTAAAGCTAAACCTATGCTAAAATTGTGTCCTATTAATGCCTAAACTATTTCTTCGGTTCGGTGAACCGTCGCGACAGCTCAGTGAACCATCGCGACTGATCAGTGGATCGTCGCGACGGACCTACGACATATCGCGACCAATAAAGTGGGCTATAGTCACCATTCATACTAGTACATTTAGCAATTTCCGCAATTTAATTGTAATGATCAGTTACAATTAAAAAGTGATAAAGACACAGAAAAATGTGTTTAAATGTATGATTGATCATCGCGAAGTAAGGGCTTCCACCATTCAATATTTCCAAATATTTTCATGACGAAATAACTTATTTCTTATTTCATGCTATCACAAAGTGATTAATAGGTCGGTCTCTGAAGCTCATTAAGTTAATTTAAATGTAAATATGACGCTTTCCTTGAGAGCACTAAATAACTAAGTCCTAAGTGATTTGAAACAGGAAGCAAATAAATTATAGTATCTTGTTTTATAACGAAAATAGAATCAGGAAGTTGTATTGAGAGTTCTCGTTGCAAACTACTTAACTGAACGGTATTGTTTATTTCGGTATTTGTATTACATATTACCAAAGTCTACATATACAGGGTGAGTCAGTTTATACTAGCAGGACTCTGGTATTCGATAGAACACCTGATTTTAAGTTAAGTTTGTCATATAAACATATGTCGGGAATCGCTTCGTTTTTGAGATACAGGGTGTCAAAGTTTTGTTTTTTTTTTAGTATTTTCCACACAGCTCCTATAGTTTTTAAGATAATTTATTCAAATTTTTACCATAGATTACTTATGATAGTTCACAAGTTTTGACATATGTAAACAATTTGAAAACGTACAGGGTGATATTTTTTCGGAGGTCTGGCCCCCTTTTTCCGTCCAGAACTTTTTTGTGGTACGCCACTGACTGCTTATTTTCCAAAATTTGGATTCCACGTTCAATTTAGAAAAATTTTCGTATCTTGCATTTTTATCGTAGCTGTAACAGTTGTCGAGTAAATTGAAGAAATCTCTGAAAGAATATGTTTTAAAAAAAAATAGTTTTATAAAAATTTTCACTAAAAACAATAATTATTGTCAAACGAAAGTTCATTAATCTAAATTGTCAAAGGTTACATACTTACAGTACAACTTTTGCCACTAATTATTAATTTTTTTGTAGCATTTCAGAGACTTAATAACTAAGTAAAATAATTAAGAACTAATAATAAACCAAGGCAAATACAAATAACTTTACAAATAACCCGAAATAATTTTATTTTCAAAATGTGATCCATTTTTTGTTGGATACATAATCGGCATCGCCTTTCAATAGACCTTCTTGCTGAAACTAAGTGATGAACTCATATGTCTTCGCAAGCATGTCTTATACGCCCTCTAAGATCGTCAACATCTTGAAGAGAAGGTGCATACACTTTTTCTTTAAGAAAGCCCCACACAAAAAATCCATTGGTGTTATATCTGGGAAACCTGGGGGCCGTGCGATTGGACCTCCACGTTTAATCCACCTCTCTGGATAATTGTCGTCTAACCAAGCTCATACATTTCTTCCAAAATGAGCTGGGCAGCAATGCAATTTGAACCAAGCTTGCTGTCTTAAATTTAGAGGGACATCTTCCCACATATTAGGATGCTCGGTTTCTAGAAACTAAGAAGTTTTGCGAACTGACCCTTTCTGGCTAAAAATATGGTCCAAATAAACGATTTTCAAAAATTCCTACCCATACGTTAATGCTAAACTTATTTTGGATTTTTTTTGGCCTAATAGCACGTGGATTTTGCTCTGCCCAAATATGTTGATGTTTGAAATTTACTATCCCACGTCGGGTAAAGCAAGATTCATCAGTCCATAATACGTTAGATAAGAAAGTTCTATTATTTTCTAATGTGTTAAGGATCCAACGACAAAACTTCACTCTGCGTTGTTCGTCGCCAGGACGTAGACCTTGGTTTATTATTAATTCTTAATTATTTTACTTAGTTATTAAAAGTCTTTGAAATGCTACAAAAAAATAAATAAATAGTGGCAAAAGTTGTACTGTTATATGTAACCTTTGACAATTTAGATTAATGAACTTTCGTTTGACAATAATTGATTTTAGTGAAAATTTTGATGAAAATATATTTTTTTTAATAAAATATTCTTTCATAGACTTTTTCAAATTACTCGACAACTGTTACAGCTACGATAAAAATGCAAGAGACAAAAAAGTTTCTAAATTGAACGTGGAATCCATATTTTGGCAAATTAGCAGTCAGTGGCGCACCACAAAAAAGTTCTGCACGATAAAAGGAGGCCTGACCCCCGAAAAAATATCACCCTGTACGTTTTCAAATTGTTTACATATGTTAAAATTTTTGGACCATCCTAGGTAATCTACCGTAAAAATTTGAATAAATTATCTTAAAAACTATAGGAGCTATGTGGAAAATACTAAAAAAAAAACAAAACTTTGACACCCTGTATCTCAAAAACGAAGCGATTCCGGACATATGTTTATATGACAAACTTCACTTAAAATAAGGTGCTCTATCAAATGCCAGAGTCCTGCTAGTATAAACTGACTCACCCTGTATATGTAGACTTTGATATTACGATAATGGTACTTCTCGATTTCTTCATAATTTCATTATCAAATAGGAATTTGAAATAAGGGTGCACGGAGAAAACCCCGAATGACTTAAGCGTTTCTAAGATGTTCAAATTGATTAGTGTAGCGACATAGATCTGCGGTGGTGGTGTATTTGGAATAATTATATTCCTGGTGGTGTTCATGGATATGTTTTCCAAGTGATTGTGGATAATTAATAAGAATTAATATATTACTACTCGTATAATTCTGGTGCATTAATTCATGTAGATATTGAAGTCGTATAAAGAGGACCAGAATATACCAGATGGGTAATGCTAGTCTTCATTCTGTTGCATATCTTACCTACTACGATACCATAATGGTAAAGGACAAATTCATATTCTTCAGAAGTTAACAATTCAATAGCTTTGAAATTCCTGAGAGACCGGGAACACCTTCAGCTTCTCTTGCCCATCACTGAAAGTGATATATGTTTATCGAAAAATGTTTCCTCCAATCCATCTATTTCCGTCAATAGAAAGGACGTTTGATGGTAAAAAGAGTGGTTAAAGTCTTGACCATTGGAATACCAAATTTAGACCAAATTCTTGGGTTTTATCAATAACAAAATTTGTTTAAAAATATTGTTCGTTTTTGTAAATATCAGTAATATTTACAGTTGTTTTTAAGACTTCTCCAAATTTTTTTCCAAAGCTGTCCAAAGAAAGTTTCGTTTCGGATTTAAAACGGCTTGAGCTCTAAAAAAGTGGGACTATTGGAACAAGGGTCTGTCGAATTAAGTTATTTACTTTTTGTCAATTTACGGAAAATAAGTTAATGTCCATTATTGGCGTAATGACTTTTCAGTCCATAAAACAGCAGGTTTACTAATCTGTTTTTTCTGTCTACGAAATTTGATCGTGAAACGTAAAATTCCTATTTATAAACAAAGTTATTTTTATTCTTGTGGCCAACTAAACCCTAGAAACTAACAAGGTTATTCAAATCTAGCAACCATCTGGTGATTCCTTTTTACATTTCTTATTTCGTCAAACAACTCAGTTTAGAACGCTCGAAAATAGTGACACCGATCCTAAAATAGTTGTTTAGCACACCCGATAGACGAAGAAGCGAACACTCGTCGGCATAGTAGAACCTGTATATAAGAATGCGTCTCTCTAATACCCTCTGCCCGGGCCGGTTCTTTACAATTCCCGATAAAAATACTCCGTTATTTTTGCAAGCTGCACTGGTCGGATTTTGTTATTTTTATTATGTTTCTCGTCTCAGTCGGTTACTGACCTGAGACTACGTCTACAGAGGGCGCTACTATCCGAATGAACAACGCTCGGTCAACTCCCTAACTTCGCCGCTCCTAGTCCGGGCCTTCTTGCAAGAATTTTTTGTCGGTTTACGGTGGGCAGGACCCTTGACAAATCATTCGGTGTGGATGACAGGACATATATTCACTTATAATTGCACAAGAGGTTTGTATTTTTCCGGATAAATTTGGATTGTTTAATGAGAAACTGTTGCCTAGCAATTAGACGAGAAAAACTGTCAACTATTAAAAACGCGACACCGAAGGTGGAGCGTTTTTAGGTTGACAGTTTTTCGAGTCAAATTGCTAAAGGAAACAGTTTAGAATTTAAACAACACAAATTTATCCGATATCAATACAAACATCGAGTGTAATTCGGCAGGACAATTTAATGAATAAGAAATTTAGAGACATATTATGAATGCAAAGTTTATTTATGAAACATTAAAAATAAACACATTTATATTTGAGCATCACCGAATCGATTGATTGTTAATGTTTAATAATTCAATAACTTCTTGACAGAAATGTCAAACTATTTATTTTGACAACGGACACCGCGATAATTGATTAAAAAATGAATAAGTGAAAAAACCACTAGTGCAATTGTCGCTGTAAAAGTTGCAGGTAACTTTTGTCGCTGTCAAAGTGACAATTGCACTGTGGCATATGCGATTTTTTATATATAAATTAAATTGTCATAGAAATAATGCAAGACAACGCGAATTACGCATTGTCAGAAACTCGTACACCAACCATATTTCAAAGAAAAGCACTTACTTACCTACAACAATCTTTTAAATGGTTTTAAAAAGCAATTTTAATTACTTAGGTACATCATTATTATTTTTTTTTTTGGTCTGTGAAGTATAAGATAGATACTACAGCTGCTGGGCTTTTATGTTTATTAAATGTGGGTACAATATCACTAACACGTAAATTTAAGTAGCTGACCTTGACTGAACCTATTAAGGACACCATCCAAGGTCAAAGCTTCTTTTTTTATTTAAGTGAAATATATATTATTCTATTGGTAATAAAAAATTATATCTTGTGATAAACAAACCGTGGGCAAGAATCTTACACTTTCGAGAAAACGAATCAAAAACTACACTGTACAGAAATGAATAAATTCCCAGTAAATTTTGTTCAAGCGTATTCCCAAAAGATTCACTTATCAAAGCTAACTATTAAAAATACTCCTTTCTGAATAATTAGCGAGAATCAATTACCAAATATAGGTACTTCAGGTACTATAGGTAATATTTTTCAGCTAAAAATAACACAAAATCATAACCCTTTTTATGTAATGAAGAAATGTTTTTGGACATTTTAAATATTCAAAACATGGAAATTAAACTTTGTACTTTCAAGTTATTAGCTAATATGTAGGTACGGAATATGGATATTCCGTACCTAATTATTGATATACTTACAATGCCTTGAACCGGGACCAACTTGTACATTTTTACCTTGAACCGAGGTCCTTAATATCCAAAATATGTTGTACTAAAGTACCTACCTATGAGTCAAAATTGAGAAACAACCACTGTTTAAAAATCTCTACACGATATTAAACACAACGTACTGATTATTTTCATAATTTTTTGGAAATATTTAGTGCCTAATTCTTTGTCATTGGTGTCAAAGTACGATTGAAGTATAGATAGATTTTAGAGCGTATGGTTATATAGTATATAGTTTATTACAAACATGAAGACAGATTTTACAAACAAAGATAGGTGTCATAATATTTGTATTTATCAATTGAAATAAAAAAAAAGAATATCCAATTCGCAAAACTATACACCGTATATTTTTAATTCTAAAGTAGAAATTACATTTTACAGCAAAAATCACATCAGACAGGTTTTTGAAACCAAAAAATATTTTGAGAATTAAGAGAACAAGGGGAAGTTCACTTTTACGAGGACCACACTACCTGTATTAGTGTTTTACCATCCATCATCTTTTGATCTGTACACAGCTATCCCAATAAAAATTAATCAAGCAGTACACTGTTTTAAAATAGTTTTTTAACATATGACATTCATAATAAAGGTAAATTATATTTTGTTCTTATCTTTATGCGCCTTGCTTGTTATACTTCTATATGTTTCGTGACATTGTTTACTATAAAACTATTTTTCATAAAAATTTTATCCGACTCAATGCACTTTTAGCACTAAAATTGTATGTCACTGCAAATGGTGCACTAAAGTGGAACATTCCCAGTCGTCGAGGTAAGATGTATATTTGACAAATAAATAAAAAAAATATATATTCATTTAAGCCATTCAAGAACTATCATTCTATATAGTTTTACTTGCAGAATTATAAAATAACAAGAGTTTCCACCACGATGCCCACATTTTCTTGAAACATTTTTTATGTTGACTTTTTTATTTACGCAACAAAATGCTACCAAGTCTTCTTTGTCATTTGCTCAGAGAGGAATGACTTGAGTTTATTTCCTCTGGGCCATTTGGTATACGTCACCTTCCACTCTATCGCCCCCTCTTACAATTCTCACGCTTAATAAATAACGTAAACCGACCAATTAGAATTCTACTTGTTCCAAGATAATACATTAACCAGAGCACAATAAAAATATTAAATAGCTCGTATACATGCCATTTAAATAGATGCACTTGATTTGTTAGATATTTCGAGTTCGCTGTATCTTGAGGATTGATGACGTTGATCGACCAGTCTTGAAGCAAAGTTTGTGGCATCGATCCGAAGAGTTTTTTGAAACAAATGATTGATTAGGTATCCTGAAGGATTCTAGGTAGTACAGGGGCAAATACATATTAATCGTTTTAGGAAGTACCTAAATTAAAGTTACAGAAAAGTATTTTAGTACAAGAAATAGGTAAAAAACTGACTAAATTTATTATTCAATTTAATTATAAGTTATAAACCTGCATCTGAAAGTAACATCAAGACATAAGACCAATAAATTTTTAATATAATTGTTCATATTACATCATTCTCTAAATTCCCTCATAAAGTCATTAACTGAGTTCCATATTTAAGTCAATTACGTAAATAGGTGAATATTTTTGCAGGCGTCGAGATTGTTCTCTTTCAAGTTGGTGCAATAAACCGACAAATGATAAATTATTCTTCCACAGTGTACCGAGCCTCAATAATAAGTTACACAGAGCGTGGGCTACACACCACGAGAGTTCTAGGTGCGGTCTAAACAAATTTCTAATGATTTCGGACATCAAGATGAACAATAGGATTGGGAGATATGAGCCGATAAATATTAAGATAATGGTAACTCATTTACGATGAATATAATTCCATCATAAATTGTGCTTTGTATCAGATTTCGTAACAAGTTGAAGAACGTAAAACTTTTTTCTCAACAATGCAGAATATATGTAGGATATATAAATATACAGGAGTATTTGCATTAAGAATGGATGAGTATATGTGATGATAACTTTAAATTGAAGCACCATATACAGTGTGTCCATTTTGAGATGATGAGATACCCTCATAAATAAATTATTTATGAATCTCCTTAGCGATGGGTTTGTATTGAAACATAATACTCGACAGACAGTATTTTCTAATGTGAAAAATATTGAAAATTTTATCATTTCAAGACCTACGATCTTTCTGAAAATGTTTTAATTTAGTACATGGTAATTTTTCAATTAACTGAATTGTTTTATTGTCTGTGATCTTATTCGTATTATACTGAAATTTTCATGTTTTTACTTCGGCGTGAGATTTTTTAGTTTCATTTTTTATAGTATATTTTTAATATTATTGTTTAGCTTATTTAACTATTTATATCTTTCTTTATAGGAATTAAGTCCAAAAGTTTTCTAAGAAATAAATTATGAATGAAATTATCAAATATTATGGTTCCATAGTTTTTAATTTTCCTCGTTACCTGTAACCTAGGCACGCAAAGAATAACTTCAATTAGTTGAGGTTATATGAAGATATGCGTTGTAATTCAAGGTTGGGGGAGTGCATATTGCAGGCAAAGTAGTTGTTTTCGACATATTTTAAAAATAATAAGGTTATTCCTTTGCATACCTAGGTTTATAGGTAACGAAGAAAATTAAAAGACTTTAAAAGATAAAAAAGATAAAAAAGATAAAAAGATAAAAAGGAAAATATTTGATAATTTCATTAATAACATCTTAGTTAACTTTTTGGTTTAATTCCTATATAAAGAAAGATATTTCTAGTTTGATGTTCCATATATGATTTCCACAAGGCGATATAGGTAAATTAAACAATCAACTATTTATTTTGCGTATTTTAAACAACTGTTAAAAAGTATGTTGAGAAGTACTTAGTTATAAGTGTTATTTTCTCTAAATTATAAATAAAACGTACAACTTACTCGTATAATGTTAAATGAAAACTCTTTTCCGAACAGATTATGTAAGCTTAAAAATAATACACTAATATAGTAAAAAAGTAATAAACTTATTGGCTACTCCCAACTGATCTCAGCGAAATAGCAATTCCGCCTAGACTAGAAATTGAGTGGCCGGAACTGCCAAATAATGACAATAGACTGGCTATTGTTTCCGCCACAGTTCAACCACCTTCTCGGTAGAAAGACTGAAGCAGAAGTCACATATTTAAAAACACTGGAACTGTCTTAAAGTGATATATAGAAGAAGGGTTGTGCAAAAATTAAATTCATAAAGCTCTAAAAAATACAAAATCATAGCGAAGACGTAGGTAAATCAATTCATTTAGAGGAAACATCGAATACGTTTAATGTTTATTGTTCTTTATCTTCATCTTTAGTTATAACAGTACATAATTGCAATAAATAATTACTTTATCTTATATTATATTATATTATATTATATTATATTATATTATATTATATTATATTATATTATATTATATTATATTATATTATATTATATTATATTATATTATATTATAACAATTTTATCATTATCTTAGGTTATCAGTGGTACTACTAGAGCTAGTTCCATAAAAAATCCGGATTAAAAATGATCTCAATTTTTTAGATGGGCACCTAAAAAAACTGCATTATGATGAACGAAACTTATTTTATACGTTGTAAAAAAACACACATATGTTAATTTCCTGAATTGTTATATATTAAAAATAAAGAAAAATACTACAGAAGTTGGCTTCTAGGTATGTATATCCTCTGTAATACTATATGTATAATCATCTGTAAAAATTAGAAAAAGGGTCGAGGGGGTCCCGCGAAAAGTCGGGATTTCGGCAGGTGTGACGGGACCATTAGGCGCGAGAACAAACATCTCTTTCACAGAACGGTGATCAACGAAAATTTAGCAGAGGTGTTTTGAAAAGGCATTTAAATTGGGCAAATCGGATAGAAACAAAGTTGGATAGTAAACGAGACGAAAATGCACCTAAGCCTAGAAGAAAGGCTGCGATCCTCACTCGGAGGAGATAGCTTAGAAACATTGTCGATCTGGCGACGGAATTTAGAGCGAGACAGAATCGATACGTTTTAATATAAATGGATTAGGAATGTAACAAATTCCCGACAGCTGGATGGATTTGAGTCTTTGGAAATTGCAAAGTGTAAAAATATTGGTTAGTAAATCACTGATCCATCGCAACGGTTCACTGAACCGTAACAATAATTTACGTATAAATAGGACATACTGTTAGCATAGGTTTAGTTTTGCATCATTTAGTTAGCATAGGTTTAGGTTGGCATCGCCTCCAGATGATGCCAACTTGGTTGGCGAAACGCGCGTCGCGTGCAGTAGAATATTTTGGTGTTATGTGGAGAGCTACGTCAGTGTTAATTACGATATAATTTTTATATGACACACATGTATCAGTTCCAAGCAAGTAATTCAAGCAAAGAAGGGGGTTTAACGCCGATTATTAAAAATTTACCTACGTTCAAGTAATTGTCTTCATCTTCAAATTATCACGCATTCAACAAAGTCATTACTCTCACTTTCTGCGTCCTTTAAACAACGGCTCTTTCATGTTTTTGCTGCGAAAACCACTAGAAGAGCTGCATCTGCATACAGAAGTACTGCAAAGATATAAAACAGAGCGCGTGTCGCCTTATAGAATCATCTGACAAGTAATGGCTCTATAATAACATAAAATGATAATTAAGTTGTTGTTATATTCTGCCTATATACCAGTGCAAGGTACTAGTACCTCTGTAGCAGTTCATCCTGGTATAGCTTGCCTCGAGGTATTGTGGATTTAGCTTTGTTGTAGATGACCAAAGTACTAGTGCCTGAATATGAAAATTTTAAATCGAAAATACAGTGCTACATCCAGTCCCAGATAAATAAAAGCGCCAATATAGCTTTATATCTTGAAAATTGAAACTACACAATTTTTACCCAGGAAAATGTAAATTAATATGGTTTTCAGAAAAAGCTTAACGTTATTCGAAATTTCTGGTGTAGAGGGCTACACAAAATCTAAATTAGTTGTCTGCAAAACGCTGAACTTTAGAAAAAATGTATTTCATTAACCAATTTTGCATGAACACGACATGGTCTTGGGGGTATAGAGGAAGATAGCACTCAGAACAATAAGCGCATATAGAACAACGTCGACGCAGGCAGTCCTGGTAATAGCGGGTTCAATCCCGATTAATTTGATAATACAAGAACGAAAAAGAGTGTAAGAAAGCGAAGAAAATAAAGCTGAGGCAAAAAAGAGGGAAAGAGAACAAATGTTACAGAAGTGGCAAAAGGAGTGGGAACAACCACCAGAAGGGAGATGGACAAGACAACTGATACATGAAATAGAGCCGTGGATGAACAGGAGACATGGTGAAACAAATTATCATGTGGTACAATTCCTGACAGGGCATGGAAATTTTAGAACATACAAAAAAATAGGTAAAACAGCGGAAGACAAATGTATATACTGCGAAGAGGTGGATACCCCTGACCAGGCCATCTTCGAGTGTAGGAGATGGGAAGAAGAGAGAAGACAAGTGAGGGAAGGGACACACAGGAATAGATAAGATGAATATAATCAGGCTAGCGTTGGAAAGGGAGGAATATTGGGAGAGGATAATGAAGGTAGTAACATAGATAATGAAGAGGAAGGAGGAGGAGATGAGAGAAAGAGAGACAATCTAGGCACCACCTCACCTTCATGTAACATTTGTGGATTCCAGGGTGGAAGTAGGTCAAAAAGGAGGAGTTTTAGTGAGGTAAAAGTCCCACAGTCCCCTGCGTACTTGAGAACATCATGCAGGGATCCTTTTGAAGCTTTCCCCTCCCAAGTTAAAAAAAACATCAGTTGATGTTTGACTGCCCCCTAACTAAAGAGGTTTTCAGATTTCCCTCATTCCAACACCGACTGGTGGTTAGGAATTACCAACGTAAGTCGTTCCGAGACGCAAATGCTGTCTACTTAATAATAATATGCCCACAATATCTCCCACACACTTATTTATTATTATTTTTTTTTTTTTGTTAAAATCCAGTCGACCGGTTCGCTGACTCCGATTTTTAGGGTCGGCCGCTGGTAGTAATCAGTAGCTACTCCCCACGTTTGTGGGGTGAGTAACTACTGAGTCCGGCAATCGTGTGCCTTAAGTAGACGTAATGAGCCCAGAATGATCGCCTTCTGCATTCTTCCGGCTAGAAGATATGCCGATTTCGGCATGCCGGTATGATCTTCAGTTCCGAAAGCAGTGTATCTCTTGCTCCACCGAGGGCTCCAATTATCAGTACCGCAAGCTTCACAGTATGTTCTGGATGGAGTCTACGGAGTTCGAACAGAAGGTCTCGATATTTCATCCGTTTCTCCTCCTCTTTCAAGACAATGTTGTTCTCGGCAGGAGCCGAGAACTTGATGGATGTATTGTCTTGAGCTGGTGGTCGAGGAGGACTACATCAGGCTTATTGGTTCGAATCTGCCTGAGCGTGGGAAATGAGTAGTTCCAATAAATTCAGCACCTCTCATTCCCCACAATGGACTCAATATCCCCCGAAGCGTATGGCAACACTGGTGTTTCGTCTATCTCGTACGAATGCCGTACCAATAATATAGTATATATAATATCAGGGTACTTTCTTATTGTCATTTACCTTACATTTACTTTACTTTCTTATTTACCATTTTTGCAAAAACCGCAAAATTTAAGTAAGAAAGTATCCTCGACTTTGACTATCTACTAGAATAGCCTAGGCGGCCACTGAGAATAAAAGTTCGTTCGAAAATCGTTATATTCTCGTTGCCCCTTCCTGTGGGGTTTTTCCTTACGCCACTGGAGAGGACTATCCATTAATTTAGATCAGTCTATAATTCTCTGAAACGAGCTATACAAGACCGAGTTACGTCTTCTTTCCACCACGTCCTACAACAGCATTGTACGTGATAGTTGGTGTCTTATCTCGTACACATTCGTGTCTATTGATGCTGGTTACGCGCCAGATTTGCATTTCACAATTTCTCCTCATTCATATGCCGAGACGACGCCGTTTTCCACCTCCTTTCTCGACCTTCCTCCATTTCTTGAATGCCGACCGAGGCCTAAGATGGAAATACGGGGAAAACGTGAGAATGGCGTGTTACAGTTTACCTAGGCTCTTCAAATGATTGATTTATACCAATTTTGCTACAATATTTTTTTAAGTAATTTTCCATTTTCTTCAGAAGGTGGTTCAATATTGTCTGCCGATATTTTTGGAAATGAGAGGACATTCAGAAATAGGATTTATGAATAATTATTTTTGTCAAGCGGTTGGGGATGATGATGTTTTACTTGAATATAAATATAATTAATTATTGACAGTCTGTAAGTCAGCATGCCTTGCCCCAAAACTCAACAGCGGGACAACTTTTTATTGGTTACAGTAATAATGTAATAAAACTCAATAAAACCATTTTTAAGTCCATCAGAATTATTTGCTAATTATTATTTTTTAATAAAATAATATGGAGATTCTTTTATAAAATATAAAACAACAACAAACCAAAAATAAAGGAAATAGAACAATAATTCTTTATAAACAAGCAACACTCATTCAAAAAAATATTTATATTTTCCGTTGGTACAGCGTTATACTGATTACCTATCATATAATGTCCATAGAATCTTATAATATCCATTGAATCTGACAAGCAATAATATTACAATAATAATATCTGTATGCCTCGTTTTAATCACAAGGAGACATATTATTGCGGGAGGAAGGGAGACATATTATTTCGCTTGTCGCATTAGCGCGTTAGGAACGACTTACGTTGGTAGTCCCTAACCGCTATTCAGTGCTGGAATGAGAGAAACCGGGAAAATCTCATTAGTTAGGGGGACCATCAAACATCAATCGATTTTATCGATCTCTCACATTAACACCAAACTGACCTTCTTCCCATCCTAGGCCATCGCCAGGATGGTTGCCAACCGATCCCTGCGAACAAGCCTAAATCTACGAGTAGATAGTTTAATCACAGCTTACCATAACAAATGGTAAGCTGTGGTTTAATTAAAAATTGTCTGGTAGAATTGGGATTCGAATCCACGACCTCTGGGTTGAGCGATCGAGACACTAAACCTTGAGCCACCGACATGATATATACTTCGCATTTCGTAATTCCCAGTCAGTACTATTAGTAGCATCAGCATTGTTCCGAAATTACTGTTCGGTGCTAAAACATACTGCTGTAGTTTTCGGGCTATTTACATGGAGGACCATGTTTTGAGACTAAAAAGCTACTGATATTATTGGGGCGAAAAAGGACATGCATCAGCAACAGTAAACAACCAAATTTTTTATTGATTTGCTGATTTCAATGTTCAGTGTTGTTGATCATCTAAGAGAACAATTGTTACTAGGTAGAGGTCTCGAGAGGATCACTACTTAACTTTTGAACGAGCGCAACAAGGAAGATTTAGTTTTAGCGTTTCGTGCTTTTTATTGGGAACAAAAATAAAATATCTAATTTATGAAAAGAACCTCACAGCAAATAGATATTTGGAAATACTAGAAGATATTTTCCCCGATTTATTAGAAGACGTTCGTTTGGCTTATCTTAATGACAAAATATATTTTCATCAAGATAGACCGCCAGTCCATATAAAGCCCGAGTTGTAAGAACATTTTTAGAAGATAATTTTCCTGTCAGATGAATAGCAACACGTGGTGCTGGCTTCCTAGATCCCCTGATTTGTCAGTGCTGGATTTCTTCTTATGGGATTACGTAAAAACCAAATTTATGGTATCAAATATAAAAATATTGAGTATTTACGTACTTACTTGATGCTAAAAATCAAGCTTTTTGGCAAATGCAGGCACGGACAGTCATTATTTTAAATACTATAATTAGAATTTCCTATAGAATATAATTAACTATAAATAGAATGTCGATTGGTGCATACGACAGAATGGAAATCATTTTGAACAATTTTTATAAAACTTTGTAGTTAATAAAATGTTTAGTTTTGCCAAATCAGTTTCCAAAAAATCTTTAAAATGTCACAAAATTTTTTATTTAAGTTGCTGCTATTGCTTCATTCGCAAGAAGTTTCTATAGAATATAATACAGGTTTTGGTCTACAGAATCTGTCAATAATTAATTATCTGACAACAGTTGTCAGATAATTAATTATTGACAAAGGATTATAGCAGTTACTGTTATAAACCTTTGTTGTGTCACTTTATTTTTTTGATATTGACCAGTCTAGTTGGTCTACTTTTAGAAATATGTGTCAAGTATTTATATATTATTTATATGGTTTACAATTTTTGTTTATATAAGTACTTACTATTATAACTAGGTAAACCAAATTTTTACAGTCTGAATTGAACTTGGCTAAAATATGTACATAAATATGCTGCTTCAGGGCTTAGATGGGACTGAAGTTTGGGTGTAGTTCTGTTTCTAAGATTTGTATTCATTGCAATGGCTAAAGAGGTAGAATTTTAAAAATAGTTATTCAATGACATATTGTAATATTATTTTAGATATTCAGTTTGATATATTTTTGTAAAATGTAAAAATGTTGTTTTTCCCCTTTCATTTCTTATTATTATTTATACGTATTTTTATTAGTATATTAGTACTAAATAGTATTATCATATATTATCACTATTAATGTAAATAGTATGAAAACAATATTTAAAACTAAAATTTCATATGAACCAACTAGGTATATGGAAAAAATCAAGGAAAGTTTCAGAAATGAAATTAAATTTTAACTTTAATTTTTCCGTAGCAGTTCGTGACAAATTTTTGTTGTCAACATTATTTTCATACTATTCTTTAATACTGATGATAATATATAAGAACGTGCATGCAGTTCATCGACAAAAGACATCTGGCAAGGGTCAGAAAATTGGTAAATAGTGCAGTGGAGAGGATTATAGAAGAATAAAATCTTTTCAGAGAGCATACATATGCATAGTAGTTATTTTCTGCTGACAATACTTACAATAAATCCATTTATTACAAGGGCCTAAATATAAACATAGGTAATACAAGGTCTCGAAGTTTCTCCTTTCTAGTCCATTATAACTCAGTTTATTATTCTGTATATGTAATCAGCCGCTGTTGCATTGTCCCAGAATAATTCCTAAAGCCTGCTTAATTCTATATCTATGCATACAGATTATTCATGCTATTAAATTTTAATAGCGATGTACAGATCTGATTTATTCAGGTCGTTAAGATTCGTATGTTCTTATCTTGGTTTACAGTTAGTTGGCAGCCTCAGGTGTGCGCCATTTTTAACGTTACTCTGCCGCTCTATGTAATTAACTCCATTTTCGTCTATTTATGCAACAACACAATTTAATCTTAGCAGCCGTGATTTATTCTGACGTCCGTTACATTTATGATCCATTCCTCTTTGGACTAAATTTTAAATTATTAGATTACGCGCGGACGGCGAGATTTACGAGGTCTGATCGAGGCATGGCCCAACAATCACCAACTGCGATGATTACTGCAGAGAAGCTGTTTTGATTCAATATAGACCGCCCACACTGAGAAAAATTATTACGGTCGCATTGTTCAAAAACAAATTTATAGTTTCTTTAATTCATTAATCCTTGAAAAGGATTGAACGCATTTCGCTTATGAGTTTAGTTAGCATCGTCAACTAATGAATTTACAACTAGTCTAATAACTAAAACTTTCAGTGGAAGTTATATTAATGTCTACTTAACGCAACAATGAAAAATCAGTAAAGCTTTGCATTACCAAATGGTATGGAAAGACTGAATATGCGATCCCAGGCCATTCCGGTCATGAAAGGAATGAAGCAGCCCATTCTCCAGCCAAGGAAGGTACTGCCTCTGAATTCTTCTGATCAGAACCAGTGTTTGCCATGTATCCTCGAGTACAGCCAAAGCAGTACATGACCTAGGCTGAGGAACAAACACTCCAATACTGGCAAGAACTACCAAGATTAGTTCATTCAAAGGCGTTCATGAAAAACCCTTCAAACATAAGAACTAAAAAACTTTATGGTTAACCAGATTGCACCTACGAACTTTCATTCACCTATATGGTACTGCCCTTTCAAATATTATCTGTAGAAATTCGGCCCAACAGTTGAGGGCCGCTTGTGCTTAGAAGATGATGAATCGGCAGAATAGATAGGTATTGTGTACCTGCCCCGCCGGGGAAAGAATCAGATCCTCAATATTTGGCAAAGGACAACTTCTACCAGAGGTCCTGAATAAGTTCTCACCGATTAAGGTGTTCAGCTTCATTAAGAGGCTGGTCATGTTGGGTGAAATATAAGTAGGCGTGAGCCACAATAATAGGCCATATGATCGCAGTGAAGGATCTGGTTTTCGGGCCACTCAATTTTTAACCTAATCTTGAACCTAACTACTTTGATCTACGTAGCCATGACTTCATCGCGGTAGCAACATAATATTTTTTGCTAAATAAAAATATTAGCAGTTTGCTTTTTTCTACGCATTGTGACTGAGTTGAAAAATGACATCTATGATAGGAAATCCGTCCAAAGATAATCTGCTTTCCATTGTTCAGTTTTTGGCCGACAAGGGGCGTCAGCGAATAGAAATTAATACGAGAGTGAAAGCTGTAAATGGGGACTATAATAATTATTTTCATACGGCAGTGATGGCGCAATAAATTTCGATAAGAAAGAGAATCCGCTAAAGATTTGGCAGAGACTAAAGACTTTTTCACATTTTCATCATGAGACAGCATCAGATTAGCTGAAAGCTGTTTTACGTGCAAATAAACACTAGAGAGCTTTCTCAGATGTTGAGCATTAGCATGGGAACTGTTCATTCCATCATTCATAGCCTTAGCTATCACAAAGTTGTTGCTTAATGGATTCTACGACTCCTTAGTGATGATGAGCAGAAGAATTTGCGTTCGGCCTTATCATAAAAGCATTTGATGCTCTATCAACAACAAGGTAATGCCTTCTTACATCAAATTATTACCAATGATGAGCCTTGGTGTTACCACCACGAACTAGAATCCAAACATCAGAATATGCAGTGGAATACGAACAGTCTCCAAAGGCAAAAAAATATCGGTCTTAAACTTTGGCAGGAAAAGTAATGGTGACCGTATTTTTTTATTACCAAAGTATACTGCTCTAACTAGACTTTAAATAACCTGGTATCACCATTAACGCTGAGCGATATTCAGATACCTCAAAACGCTTACGTGTCGACCTCAACATAAATCTCCAGGGATGTTTACAATGGTGTAATTCTTCCACATGATAATGCTCGATGACCCCATGTAGCCCAAACCGTTCAAGATCTGCTTGGTCGTATGAATTAGGAAGTCTTACAACATCCACCAGTCCCGATTTGTTCCCATGCGATTTTCATGTGTTTGGCCCATTAAAAAATCGTTAAAAAGGCTTCTATTTAATTCGGGCTCAGAGGTAGAGTTTACTGTTACGGAATGGTTACGCAAACAACCCCAAGAATTGTACCAGCAGGGAATCTATAGATTAGTGTAACAATGGGCCTCGATGCCTTAATGTTAATGGAAAGTTCTTTTAAATTCGTTGAGTAAAAACAGCTTTACAGCTTTACAGTATAAATCAATTTTTATTGCGTAATCTTCGTAAGTTATATTGAAGTAAAGAAATAACAAATTGTAAGAATAATATGAATTCTTACTATATGGGAGTAGGTACCTTACACTTTGGTTAATTAATTTATTTTCAAAAACATAAATATGTATCAGATTAGATATGTTGTGAATGTTAAGCTTTGCTAAGTTAAGTTTTTTTGAGGTTTTATGTACAAATAAACAGTTTCATGTAACCTTGTTTTTATGCTTTTCACAGAAAAACAAGATGTGATTGCCTACAGAAATACTTTTTTTAGGGCATTTGGTGCAGGGTTCAATGCCTGAACATCTAACTTTTAAGACGTCAATGCACTTTCTCTTGCTAAAGATTCCTCCAGCCTTGAACCGCATTTGTAACATCGAAACCAGATATCGCCTCTTCGTTACTTACCTACCCCGTATAGTTTACAAAATATCAAACGGGTTTGCCGCATGGAACAGAGGAGGTTTAAATTACTTCTAGAAGCTGCCGAGAAAAATTTTAATCGGTGCTTGCCTACAATATTGCTTAAAAAACTTCCGATTATATCGGGTTACTTAAGCCAGCCGGGTGTTTTGCACGATGTACCTACATTACTGACTGCCTTTTTGTTTGGTCGGATGCAGAGGCGTACATTTTGTCCGAATACGAATGGTCACAGATTAAGGCAGCACTGAAAGGTGGGTACTGAATCCGCCAGATCAAAAATCATTTTCATTTTTATTCATTTCGTTTGTCATTCAATTTTTGCTGTCATGGAGACCTGCTACGAAATAGTTAACGATTCCTGAATTTCTGAACGCAACAGTTATTTAATACCTTGTAATTTCATGTAACAGGCGCTATTACGAAATATATTTTTTCTACTACTGGATGGAAACGTTTTAAATTTCAGGAGCAAAATGGAGTTGCACGCACATTAGTGCGCAAAAGTAAATCAATAAACACAAGGAATTACCGAAAACTTTATTAGAGAAAATGTATCCTTCCGCAACATTATAGATGTTTTCATTCCACCATAGATTTTGAGGGTAGGAATGTCTGCTCCTGAATCAGGCAATAATGATAATAATAATCAGAAGAAGAAAATCTAAAGCAATGTTTAGTATAATTCGACGGACTAGGTTATTTTAGAAAATCAGCAATTTTTTAGGGACAGCTCAATGCCATTTATGCCAACTAATTGTCTTGTGCAGTTTCTGTTTCTATAACCAAGAAAAAATATTATGTTTTCAGTTTTCAGTAAACAATGACGTATACAATGAAACAATAATTATCCAAGTCAATTTAATAGCTCTTTCTAAGAAATAGTGAAATAATATGAATTTCTGTAAAATAAGCCAAAAATTTTTTAAATACCTAATTCATTTTGTATAATAAGTAATTCATAATTATTTGTACGTTTGTCCTAAAATAAATCCTGAATGTATAACGAAACTTCATCGCAGTAGATTTTGATTAGAAGGAAACAAAATTAAATACATATTATTTCACTGTTATAATTACTAAGTTGGACGCTCAATAATTTTCGAAAATTGAGATTGTTTGTTATGGGTGCTATCTATTTTTCAACCCCTAATAGGACCTATTTCAAGTCAATGATTTTTATGCTGAGTAGTCTATATGAGATGCTTATTACGTGTACCAAAGAAGAATTTGGAACTCTCAATACTTTTCGAGAAAATTGAGATTGTATGTATTGGGTGCTATCTGTTTTTCACCCCCTGGCACCCATTTCAAGTCATTCATTTTTATACTGAGAAGTCTATGTGAGATGGGGATTACGTGTACCAAAGGAGAAGTTGGGACGCTCAATAATTTTGGAACCAAAGAAGAAGTTGAATAATTATTGTTTCATTGTATAAGGTAATAATTCGAGACTCTAAAATATGCTTGAGTTTGGGCCTCACCATCACGAAGATAATGGATATCTCTGAAACTATTAACTTTTTGAAAAATAGTCATTTGCCAAAAATTGTTTAGAATTGAACAAAGTATCGGATAAACCTTGTTGCAAAGTTCCTGCCAACGAAAAATTTCTTTCTGTATATATAATATATACAGTGAGGTTCAAAACTCTGGAACGCCCCAAATAACTTTCAAATTATTGTTTTTTTGCAAAAACGCTCAGACACGTCAATTTTTTATTCTACTTTTCTGTATTTTTGAGGTATTGATTTATTTGTACAGTGACGTATCACTGAGGTGCAAAAAAAATTTTTTTTTTAAATGGCAATCCCAATTTTTTATTCGGAATTCATGAAAAACACATTTTTTTACGTATCTTTGACTAAAACTTTACAGAAAAACCTTTATAGGGTTACAGAAGAAATGTAACTGTAACTGGTGTTTATTTGGAAATTACTGAACCAAATGTTCTCAAAATTGGGGGATGTTTTGAGCATAAAAATAGCTTCAAAATGAGTTATTACTCGACCCCCATTTCCATTTAAAAAAATGTTCCTATTGCGCGCCCTGCTGGTCACTTTGACATTCAGAGATGTCATCCATGTGTCAAAAAATGCAGAATTTAGTCATATATTATCGTTCCAAATTTCATCACAATCTACCCAGTGGTTTCAAAATTAGAGGGGGGGACGGACTTTATGTCCTCACTGTATACAGGGTCCTGCACCACAGCTCCCTTCTTTTGTAGCTCATGAACTGGTGCCTTTATAAATTTCGTTCAAATTTTACTGCAAACTATTCGTAGAGAGGCACATTTTGAAAATATTTTCAAATATACAGGGTGCTCTAAAAACATGTACCATACTAAAGTTAAGTTTTTTTAAATGGAACACACTATATATTTTTGCATTTTTGGATTCTGCATGCAAATTTGGTGTCAGTTTGTGTTATATTCCCTATAGCAAAAGTTAGCTGTTTCGAAGATATTCGACATTTTATAGAAAAAATTACATTTGTTACAACTATTTCAAAGTTACATATCTTACACAATTGAACAGCGTTTATTTTAATTTTTATGTGTCAGATAGTTTAGGCATTGGCCTTTCTGAAAATAGCTCACAGAAGTCTGTAATACATACAGAGTGTTTAATATTTACTGAGCAACACGTCAATTTTGAAACGTGCAAAACTAATTTTTTTCAAATAGCACACCCAGTATATTATTCTACAGTTGAAAGTACCATTCAATTCTGAATTGAATGATATGGCATTGTCTTATACCTATCTCTTAGGGTGCTCAAGATATAATCTATTTTATAATAAAGTGATCGAAAATTTAAGTTACCCCGTTTCTAAGTGGCTTCGAATCAAGTAAAACAACTAGAAACATTTCAAATTTATTGTCAGTTGTTTTGAGTCTTATTATGGCTATGATTAAGCACAAAATGTAAAAAATTACATCGATGTTAAATAATTGTTTACAGATTTAATTGTTACGTAACCCTATAAGAAGAAGTCTAATTTTGTACATCAAATTATGCTTTAAGAAATCGGGTCACCTGGTAAAGACAACAAAACAACTTGTCTAATTTGTTTGCTGTCAAACTTGGTGTCGACAATTTAAGTTAATTACAAATATTTATACTTATTTCAATAATTTTGTTGTTAGTTTAGTTGTTATAGTTAGTTAAGTACTTAGTTTAGTTAGTTGTTTCAATTTATTTTTATAATGAAGTATAGTAAAGAGCTAGCTGACATGATTTCTATATTATTTGAGTCTGAACGAAATAACTGTCTCTTAGCGAAAAGAATTTAACCGTCAAAGTTTTTGAAAATTTATTATAAGATTGTAGACTGAATAATTATTTAATATTGATGTTTTTGATGATTGTTGATAATTTTTTACATTTTGTGTTTAATCATAGCCATAATTATAGTCAAGGCAACTGACAATAAATTTAAAATGTTTCTAGTTGTTTTATTTTATTCGAAGACCACTTAGAAACGGGGTAACTTAAATTTTCGAGCACTGTATTATAAAATTGATTATATCTTGAGCACCTTAAGAGATAGGTATAGGACAATGCTATATCATTCAATTCAAAATTGAATGGTACTTTCAACTGTAGAATAATATACTGGTTGTGCCATTTGAAAAAAAATAGTTTTGCACGTTTCAAAATTGACGTGTTGCTCAGTAAATATTAAACACTCTGTATGTATTACAGACTTCTGTGAGCTATTTTCTATATTGGCTATATTGGCAGAAAGGCCAATGCCTAAACTATCTGATACTTTAAAATTAAAATAAACGCTCTTCAATTGTATAAGATATGTAACTTTGAAATAGTTTAACAACTGTAATTTTTCTATAAAATGTCGAATATCTTCGAAACGGCTAACTTTTGCTATAGGGAATATAACACAAACTGACACCAAATTTGCATGCAGAATCCAAAAATGCAAAAATATATAGTGTGTTCCATTTAAAAAAGTTATATAACTTTAGTATGGTACATGTTTTTAGAGCATCCTGTATATTTGAAAATATTTTCAAAATGTGCCTCTCTACGAATAGTTTGCAGTAAAATTTGAACGAAATTTATAAAGGCACCAGTTCATGAGCTACAAAAGAAGGGAGCTCTGGTGCAGGACCCTGTATAATATACAGGGTGTCCACCTAGTGCGCGTAAGTCCAATATCTGGGTTAATAAAAGACATAACTTAATTTTTTTTTCTACAGGGTTGTCTAATATCCCGAGCTGCACAAAATGAAAATATATTTACATATTCAGGGTGTTCAGTTTTTCCTGGACAGGTACCAACTTCGTTTTTCTAAATGGAAATATATATTTTTTATTGCTTTTTCGAACTAAACCCTTGATTTTAGTAGGACTTTCATCAGCCTTCCCTATACCTAACTTAAACTGTTTTTGAAATATTGACGGGTGAATATTGACATTTTTGCAACTTTGACACCCTGTAAAATCTAAACGGTTTGAGATCAAGCAAAACGGTTTGCACATTCCTATCTTAACTTTTCATAAGCTATCGTTTGGTACTAATTTCAGAATTATCCAAAAATTTAAAATTTTCTGAAAATTTTGAAAATTTTTTATTCCTGTATAAATTTGAAATTAGTATCAAACGATAGCTTATGAAAAGTTAAGATAGGAATGTGCAAACCATTTTGCTTGATCTCAAACCGTTTAGATTTTACAGGGTGTCAAAGTTGCAAAAATGTCAATATTCACCCGTCAATATTTCAAAAACAGTTTAAGTTAGGTATAGGGAAGGCTGATGAAAGTCCTACTAAAATCAAGGGTTTAGTTCGAAAAAGCAATAAAAAAATATACCTATATTTCCATTTAGAAAAACGAAGTTGGTACCTGTCCAGGAAAAACTGAACACCCTGAATATGTAAATATATTTTCATTTTGTGCAGCTCGGGATATTAGACAACCCTGTAGAAAGAAAAATTAAGTTATCTCTTTTATTAACCCAGATATTGGACTTACGCGCACTAGGTGGACACTCTGTATATTACTTGCAATTGTGGCAGAAAACTTATCAAAAGTTTATTAAATAGAGAATAGTGAAAAATATGTGAAATAAGAAAGCGTTATTTATTTCGTACATGTGAAATGAAACGTACGGTTGAACTTAACTCGCAAATAAAGAATTTATTTCATCCCATTAAATTTGACAAATAACCAGGAGCTCGCGAGACGCCGTCGTCCGCTTCCAATTTAGCCCACGAAGGGGATTATTTCCCGCGCCAAAGTGACCCCTTTGAGTGTAAATTTGACAAGTGTTTGCTCACGGGCCGTAGAACTGTCCTATCAATCAAGGGTTGCCGTGGCGACGGGACGACGCCGACGTCAAACGCCTAAACTGCATCTCGCGCTCCTTAAAACCAACGCCCAGTTTTTTTCGCCGTCGGGCAGGGGCGTAGGCACAGGACGCTTTAAAAGTGACAAGAAATCTGTATCTAAATACGCCGTACAGTAATTTATTATACAACGAGTAATATAAATTAGCTTCGTATTTCTGCACGCTCTTTTTAATAGAAGGTGTTAAAACTGGAAGCTACACATTTTGAAGCACAGATGATCATTTTCATGAAAATAATAAAGAAGTAAAATTTTCACACCAGTCAATGTAACTGTTTCGAAAATTTCGTAGTCAGCAATTCTTCATTTTCTTAACTTATCTAACCCGAACCTTAAACATCCTTCTACTGATAAATTTCTAAATTAAAGTTACAAAATAGTTTTATATATCCGTGTATTACTGAAATTATATTATAATCCAGGGGTGGCCAACCTACGGCTCGCGAGCCACATGCGGCTCTTGAAGGATTATTTGTGGCTCTCGACAAATGTACCCGAGTTCACTTTTTATTTTTGTGCTATTAAATATATTTTAAAAAATTATTATCGTTCCGTATGTGTTTCAAAATGTCTTTGAAATTACTGACGACAAATATGAAAAACCAAGTGCAACGTTGTAACAAATTTCATTTCCGTCCAAATTAAGAGTGATATGACTCATCGAAAACTGCGCGAACGAACATAAACAGCGGCGTAATCGTCCGTAATCGTCCGACTCCAAACCGATTTTGAATTTGTAAACTTTCATTGCAACGGACAGTTGACATTGTACTCTGGAGGAAACAATTTGTATCACTTTTGCTATACGGATATAATTTGTAATCTGGAATTTTTGGTAAGTTAACTAAATTTGTTTCATAGTATGGTTCGGCATAGTATAAATATTAGTAAAAATGGCTCGGACTATCAAGGAGCTTGGCCACCCCTGTTATATTCTGTTCTGAAGATCAAAACACAAGAATCAGACAAAATCGTAAATATAACGATATTTAATATTTAAAATTTAATAAATGATATCGTAAGTACCTACCTTACCAACTTATGTCATTTTTTAAATTGCTGATGTATTAAAGTATTATATTCATTTGTTACCCTTCTTATTTACGTAAAATTGCAGAAAATGGTACAAGGTCAGCGTAAAATATTCAAAATATCTCGGCTTACTTTAAAAAAATCGATCTCGATTATTAGATTGAACAAGTTTTCAATCTAATAATTCTAACGAATATAATTGATTTTAGGAAAATGTCATCACGGAAGTCGTGCAAAGATGTCGCTACTTACCTACTTCAATCAGAAATACTAATGCCCATTTGCACCACCTCTGCTTAGCGAGTTTAAGTATAGCTTAATTTAAATGACAGATTAGACTGTGATTATATTTATAGGATATAAGATCGAAGACCTCACAGTCTAATCGACACTTAAATTAAGCCAAGCTTAAGGAGAGGTGATGCAAACGGGCATTACTAGATTATAATACAACTCTTTGAAGCTAGGATAAACCTAAAATGAACTGTGAATGGACAGAAGTTCCCATTCTGTCCATTCACAGTTCATTTTAAAGATAAGCGTTGAGTTGGTCACTCAACGACATAAGTCAATAAAAATCGAGTATATTACGAATTGAGCGAACTAAATCTACGTCTGCGGTGATCGACAACGTTTTGGCATCAGGTTACGGGTATTCGAAGAGACGAGTCTCTACTGGCGACAAGTTATTGAATTAGCAGAAGATTTAATTGACTATTAAAAAAAACATATGTGATTGTTTAAGTTTTGATTTTTTCAAAAAGCTGCCACTCTGACATATACGGTATGCAGTGAAAGAAAGACGATGAAACATAAAAGGTTTAGCTCAAGTAGCTCGATTTTTAGTGAACAATGACTGTATCAACTTCAAAATATTAAAATACACATAATTTAAATCACATCAGGGTAATCTGATGATTTGACGTAACACTGAACTTAGTTAGACATACATTTCAAACTGTTATCTATAATCCAGCCAAGCTAAACCGGGGCCTAAAGTATTGACTCTTGCTGTATGGTGTTTAAAGGCAGATTTCCACCAAACGGACAAAACCGCAACAAAACAGCAACTTGAGTTTCCAAAATAAGAAACATTTTAGAGATTTTGAGTCGACCGCGACTGTTTTCGTCAACAACGAAAAGTTTCGACGCCGGGCGGAAAGATCAAAGAGTTTCGGTGTTTTGTCTGTGTTTTTGTAAACAGAATTCGCTCGGTGGAAACGGTAGGCGACACTGACATACCAAATATTTGGACCCAGTATATTTAACAAGTTCTCAAATTCGTAATTGGACATTCTTACAAAAGTATGAAACGACGATCTCAGTTCTCCATTTATTCCTATGTCATCATTTATCAAATCGGCCATTATTTTATCGGTTCCATAATCTATTTGTCGCGTCGTTTTAAAAATGAACTCACCCAGTACCGTTGGTTTCTTTCGCTTTTACTTTTTACATTCAATACTATGGATTATAAAAAAGCCACACGTCATAATAAATACATCGTCAGGAAAAGGCATGATGAAAACTGTTCGTCTAGTAGAAACGACAGAAAATATTTCAAAACAAAACACGCGACTCAAACTAGTTTTAGTCGGTTTGGTGGAAATCGAGTTTCGAGTTTGTTTTCGAAACTGAAACATGTTTTTTGTTTCTGTTTTTGCAAACAGAACTAGTCGCAAGTGAGTCCGTTTGGTGGAAATCCGCCTTTACAGAATAATGATTAGAATTTTGGGGAATAAGATGTAATGTATGACGAAATTGAAGGTATTATTTTTATAAATTATTATCGTTTTGTGCTTTGTTTTCTTCCTTTTTATAACGAATGTCCCCACCCCACCTTCGCTCATTATTATCCGTATTGTTTTAAGACAGAGGAGTGAAGTAGAGGTAATGGTATGATAGAGGTATGTGGACATATTTTGTTTGATAGAAAAGGGTCTTCCACCCGTAGATATTGATACCTCGGCCCACGTATGGACTGTTATTAGGTAACTTTGTTTAACAATCGACCCGTTCTTGTCTCTAAATTGAATATATGTTTATTTGGAAATTGGTATTTGTAAAATATTGCGAATTTGACAAAATTTATAGTTTTGCTCTTCTTCTTTTTGCACTCGCTCCAAAGGTATGAATTTATATGAATTTTCAGAAATGGTCAATATGCAATTAGCATTTCAACACACATTTCACAAAATGCGTTTTGCGCATACCTACTAAAATCAAAATACATTTCAACACAAAAATGTTGAATTTCTTATATGGTTTGGAAACTCCCGTTAAAAGTGTACGGTCATGTGCGTCTACTGTTCGCCTTATCCGAAAATCGATACGTTTATAAATAGTCTATTTCTATTCGCTCTAGCACTTCTCAAGAAAATATACAATTTATCCTCAAGGTCCATCGCCAGATAATAATTTCAAATGAAAAAAATTTGTTAGTAGGTATAGTCTATATAATGTAAATTGAAACTGTAAAAAAATCCTGTAAAATTTTTTATGCAGTTTCAAATTAGATTATAAAGACTATACCTACTACTAAAGTCTGAATATAGATATCTGTATAACTACTTCAGTAATCTCATATAGATTCAAAGCCCAGTCCATCGCGTGCTAAATGCCTACCTACTACCTACAGATACCACCGCTCCAATTCGAACCAAATATATGTTTCGTTTAAAAAAAATCCGTTTAAAGATATTCACAAATTTAGATATTCCATCCACATTTTTCTTTTGTTGCTTGTTGCTTATGAAATCATCGCCCATATCACTCCCTCAACAAAACAAAAATACCCTAAATGAAACATTCAAATCCAGTCTGACAAACATAACCTTGGCAGGGAGGGTTAGTTTTGATATTAAGTTATAATGCAGGGGTTTTTGTTGCTCACAGTTGGGTGGCCTGACCCCTTGCTCCACCACCCATAGATGCGCCACTGAGTCCAGCAGCTAAAATATCAAACATGAAGGTAGGTAAGTAGGTACATACATACCTACATATACAAACCGTACATATTTTTAGAAATTAGTAGGTAGGTAGGTAGGTGCCTATATAATTTTTTATTTTGTGTCTTACTAAACTAAAAAATAAAACAAGCATTCGACATCAAGCATGCGGATAAAAATACGGCGTCTTGATTTCCTACGCATAAACATAATTAACATTGGCAAAGGCCACGGCCTCCAAGCCAAGATGCATCTCCGCAAGAATGCACACGGGTTTTCGGCTATTGCGTGCATGTTTTCAGGCCGGTTAGTACACGTTGCACTCAAAATCAGGTCATGGTACAACGAAATCGTTTTAGTTGCATGGCAGCAAACTGCATTCACTAAAAAACTCGTCCCAACCTCTAAACGGGAGAAGAACCAACCAATAAACCGGTCCGCCGTGCGCATTCGTCATTTTTTACTTTACTACGCGCAATATATTCTGTTCGTCTTTGTCTAGGACACAATCGGAAACTAAAGACGGAAATCGCTACCCAAACATCTTCTAACTTTGTAATACACGCTGTAAAAGGAACCATTTCGCCATCTAGTGTTTGATGGCCACACTTTTACTATTAATACTTGTCCTTAAGGAAGATGCCGGACGAAAGATATAGAATTCTAATTAAGCATTCCACTCAGAAAGTAGTATTCTAGAATCTAATTAGCTAATTGTTGTTTACTTTGATAATTCTATAGCAGATGTCACTACCCTTCATTATACCATACAAGAGACGTATATAGTTCTCTATGATTCTACCCACAGTATATAAATTTGTTTTATATACTGTAGTTATTTATACCTTTCCTTTTGTACCTGTAGTCTATACAGACCTAAGTACTATCTGATAACTATCGGATATTTTTTAAATAACTACTACCAACACCATCTCGTGGTCATTTCATCAGTTCTGTATTGACTCACATGGTCATAGGTTTCTATAAAGTATTATCCGACTACATCTCCTGTTGATCAATTATCTCTGCATCAACAAAATACAACCAAACAATATATACAATTATACTTAGTAATACCATTGTTTATATTGTAATACCTACGTGCTGTGAAATTAATGGTTCATCCAGAAGCACGAGTCGAGGTCTTAACTGCCATATAAGTATCCAGAAAAAAAGATTTTAGTGCAAAGTACTGAGTAGGGCCAAGCGATTTCGTTTTATGTTGCTCTTGAGATCCGTCATGTTTTGTTATTGTTATTACCAATTGCCATCATGCCAATTATACAATCTCGATGGGCGCATTCAGGGAAACATAGCACTCCAGCGCTTCAGCGCTTTACCCCTTCACGTTCGCTGAATCGACATTTTAAACGCAAGTTTAGTGACATAATTTTCATTAATTCATATTTTGTAATTAATATTAATAATTAATATTATCCATAGATATTTTGTGCGTAAACCCATAGACGTAAACCTAACCTAAATTAATTTTATCGCTTGATGGAACTATTCAGCGATCCAGCGGGAAAAATATATGCTTTACCGCTTTAATAAAGCGCTGCAGCGCTTTAATACAGCGCTGTAGTTATTTGAATAAAGCGCTGAAGCGCTGCGCTTCCCTGAATGCGCCCTTTATAATCTGTGAATTATTATACTGTATACTGTTTGTTATCTACAAAGATACATAGATCTTTGGAATCCTTCACTGTCACCATCTATCGACGAGTAGTTTTGTTAATCGAATAGAATCATATCATGAATCATGAAAACTGTCTAACTTTCACCACATACATGAAACCAAGGATGAAATAAATTCCATCATTTTATACATATCAAAATGTTTTAATTTTTCTCGCTTTTTCCTTTTTTTTTCTTCAAGTTAGACCATTTGATTGGTAAATAAATCTTTTTGGATGTTATAACTAGTATCTACGTACATTACCATGTACCTACATTACCCTACAGTACATACCCACCAACGAGTAGGTAGGTATTTTAGGGTGCATTGACATCTACCGTTCACTAAGAATGAGAAGAGAACTGAGAAATGACTGAGAATAGCTACATGGAACTTGGTGGGTATATTATGTTCTTAATTAATAGTTATATACCTATAGGTAGGTAGGTATACGATTTAATTTGAATATTTAAATCAACTGCAGTAAACCATGCATCTTCTGGCTCTGTACCTACTTATTTTAAAATAGAAGGTAAACCTCACGGATACCTAGGTAGGTACCCTAAATCTGAGAAATCAATAATAACTCCATTTAACCAAATTCTTAGTGTACCTAGAATCCCACCTTTTTAAAAATAAATTATTGCCTACCCTCAATTGTATCTGGTTTTTCACTTAACAGGAGTCCTGAAAATTAAAGTTAATAAAATGCAGAACCAAAATTTGGAACAAAAGGATCACAAATAAAAGTAGTAGGGGATGAAACAGGTAGTTTAGCATTTCATCGTTTTGCTTCGAATCTGCCCCAGTGCCAGTCGCTAGGCATTCACCGATCCAGTCCAGTTTATTTCCTTCTCTCTCTGTGGTGCTAGTTTTCTCTCTCCAGCAACATGGCAGACATCTCAAAGGACGATCTTCGCAAAGAAATTGCCGGTAAGTGCTATTTTTTCCTTAATTTAAGAACTGGGAGTAGTGAAAATCACAAAACCGAGTTTGTAATTTTTTTCTACACATTTTTTCTATATGGCGTTTCATGGGTTAACAGTTAAAATCAAGCATTTTACTCTTGTAGAATATCTAGTTTGCCATACGTACATAAACAATGGCTGAACGACGCTATATCTGTAGAAGCAATATTATGCGGTACTAATTGTGAAAATATCTCTGAAATTACGGCTCTGATTGAAAAATACCGTTGACAAAATGGATGTAGAAATTTATTTCTGATTTATGTAGGAGTTTGTCTCCCGTGATTAAAGCATATTTTAGCAAGTTTTCTGAGAAATGAGACCACAGTTTGGCATCCCTCGCAGAGTATGTCTGCATCAACGTTCGCGTAGTTTCACCAAATTTTCGCGTTCTTAGCAATAACTCGTAGAATACTAAAATACATAAGGAGAAATACGTAGAAAAATGTATAAGGATTATTTTTTCTTAACATTTCGGAAGCAGATTAATCCAATTGTCAAAGTTATAGGGCGTAAAAGTTGGCATAACTACTGCAGCTAATCTATCAAAGCCTTTACAACTACGCGTTGGTAGGTATTCGGCGCGCATTATCATAAATTTATGAAATAAATTTTATTTTACAAACCTTTGGATCTGGTTGTAGGATTTATCTAAAGAATTCAGCGGATGTTATCTATGTTTATATATCCAATGACTCGTTTATTTAAATGTTTAAGTCTTTGTTACTCAAAAAAAAATCAATGAAGACTTGCCTTGTAAGATACCTACCTACCTACCTACAAAAATGTAAGTTGATGTAGGTAGGTAGTATATCTATATACTTAATTTTATTGTGTTTTACACTGCTGCCCGTAAAGATATGTATTAATAGTTATTGATATTGAGTTATTTTTAAATTAAAAATAACAGGAATTTTTATTCAATTTCAAATCTCATGCTTACCTTCCTGGCGTCGGTCACTTGCGCATGCGTTAAAACTTCCTCGATTCCGATTAGGTCTTGTACCGCCAAAAGTTTTATATTTATTTATTTCACCTCCATCTTATAATTTGCATGGTTTTGTAGTTTGGCGTCTAGTTGAGTTAATTTGATATTTACCAATGTCAATGTTCGATTATACCTACAGTTAGGTAGGTAGGTACCTAGATAGAATATCAGCAAAAATCTGGGCTTGTGTCTCATCTCTTATTAAATACTCTGCAAAGTTCTAGGTATTCATTATCTTGTTTCATTCGCCATGAATAAACAATAAATTTAGAATGTTTTACAGTATTTATTACAATATTTTTTGTAGAGCAATATTTAATTAAACTGTTTAACTGTTCGACCGACAACAAATGGCTGATGACAGATTAGTTTCTTTTGAAGTTCGGCTAAGAATTTCACAGCCAGCCTCGCAAGAAATTAAATAATTTTAGATGATTACACAAAAGAATAGTTAGTTTAAAACTAGAAGAGATAGGTATAGAGAACCGTGATACCGTTCTAAAGAGAATAATATTGTGCACCAGACTATGGAAAAACATACAGCGTGTTCCATTTGAAAAAAAAAACACTTATGATGTTTGAAGTTAACTTAACTCGGCATTAAATTTCTACCACCCTGTATGCAATTAAGCTACCTTGAAAGTGTGGATGGGAAGTTTAGGGGTCTAGTTAGTCCTAAAAATATTGTCACTTTATCTTTCTTATTTTAAAAAACAAATGGTTTTAAAAGCGAGTTACTGTTTCTCTTCACTTTTTTGAAAAAAAGAGGGAAGAGAAATAGGGAAACTTAATGAAAGTCCACCTAAAATTTTACGTAGAATCCAAAATTTCAATAATATACAGTGTGGGTAAGTTTGCATTACACATCTAGTAACTTCCTAAATTTCAAGATATTAAAATTTTTCAAAAAGTACTTCAAAGTGATTTTTTGTGCTCTTTTCAACACTCTGATTAAAAACGCACTCATTAAAAAAAAACAAAAGAGCAGCGACATGTACAGTGATTTTTTTAAATTGGACACCCTGCATTTTATTTCATAATTTGAATCCTATGTAATTCTGAATAATGACATCGTTTTTATTTTTTCTTAAAAGTGATAATATGTGAGTTAGGAACAATACAAAAAATTATCGGTACTAGCGAATTCTGTAAACTTTGGTATAGGCCATGGATTGTACAACTGAAACAAAATATTTATTGAAATAAATGAAAATAATATCATTAACAAAGTTACCTATGAGTTATTTAAATAACTTTTGTCTTCATAAGCATGCTTTGTTTTCAATAATAATTGTCCAATCCATGGCCCACTACCGATAATTTTTAGTATTGTTCCTAACTTACATATTATCACTTTTAAGAAAAAGAAAAACGGTGTCATATTCAGAATTTGATAGGATTTAAAATTGTGAAATAAAATATAGGGTATTCCATTTAAAACAATCACTGTACATGTCGCTGCTCTTTTGTTTTTTTAATAAGTGCGTTTTTAATCAGAGTGCATGTTGAAAAGAGCACGAAAAATCACTTAGAGGTACATTTTGAACAATTTTAATATCTTGACATTTACGAAGTTACTGAGTGTGTAATGCAAACTCACCCACACAGGGTTTTATGTTAAAAATAAGCGAGTTGATGGCGACTTTTGGTATAACCGGAAGTGGTACGGGGGCGCGGGTATTATTTTATTTGAGGAAGACGTGCCCAAAAACCTGATATCCCAAATTGTCAAAATTCAAATCGAAGTAGTCTAATGGGTGGTTACCGTGAGGCATCCTGTCTACCTACCTCCAGAATATTTTTTTAGAAACATTTTCGATTGAGGTAATTAAACAGGGATACAAAAATTTAAAAAATCACTAGGTAATTTTTTCCCAATAACTTGTTTATTTTTGAAAGGACCTATTTGAATTTCTGCAAATACATTTTGAATTTGAAAACACGCTGACACATATAACGAATAAAATTTTCGGACAATTTTGATCGACACTGAAAATTAAAATTTATTTAAAAGGGGATGGGGGGAGGAATAGGCAAGACGACTATTAATATTTGTACTAATGTCCTTAGTTTGTCAGCTTTAGATAGATAAATCAGGTGCTCCAGAAGAGTTAAAACGATGTGTAAATAACATTTTATATTTTCATGGAGTTAGATGTAGGTACCCAAGGATTGTTAACTGTTTACAGGATTGCTCGATCGCTCAATTTTGTCATCCGCCTTTGTGACGTCATCGAAGATATATGTAATCGAATTGTCAAAATATAGGTACCTATTTTGTGTTTGTTATATTTCACATTTGCAAGAGAATTTTCGAATTTGAATCATTATTAATATTATTATTTATTAAAGTTTGTAATAACAGTATAAAGTGTACCTATTTCTACAAGTTCGAAATCTTTGGATCTTTGATGACGTCACAATTATGGATTACATTGTAGTATAGGGATCGAGCAATCCTGTAAACAGTTAACAATCCTTGGTAGGTACCTACCTACTTCTTTAGAAAACAATAATTATTACTGACATATTTCTATTTTAAAAAATCGAGTAGACAATAATAATTTATGTTCTGTGTTGATAGTGCCTTTTCTATAACACTAGAAAAAAAAATAACAAATATTAAGTATTTGAATAAGTTTGACAAAGTTGTGCATTCCCGTATTACATACATATAAGGTTTGAACTAATATGGTCTACTTTGATTTATTGTCAAGTTTTGAAAATTAAACACTTTCCTATCAGTTTATTTTTATATATCCTAAAAAAACCTTCACAAATACATTGCTAGGTCTATTTCTAATAATTTTTAAAACTACAGAATGGGGCATTCTATATTAGAATGTGTATCAGCTATTTCATACTTTTGACAAATTTTACATTTGAAAATTGGGTCTACCTAAAAAATAAAAAAAATGATAAGTTGTCTTTGTTCTACAGGATCACTAAAGAGTATAGAGATTTGATGTAAAACCTTTCCTATTATTTTGGGGAAAAATTCTTAGGTTTGTTGATTTTGTTTGGGGTAGATACATAAAATATTTTCATTTATACAGGGTGCCCAAAAAAGAGGGCGCTCACCAAACTTTGACTTTTAAAAGAAAAAGCAATTTTTGATCATTTCTACTATGAATAGATTAATATAGGATTTGGTGGGCCTGTTGGCAATAGTATTAATAGTCTTGAGATAAGCTACAGAGATTGTCAAATGCTGTGTTAGAATGACAGTGTCAATAGATTGCTAGGCTACAACTGCTGTAAACTGTGGAGCATATTTAATAAATAAAAGTTTAGTCAGCCTCTCTTTTTGGAAATCCTGTATAAATGTCAAATAATTTTAAAATGTGCCGACACACCCATACACAATCAATATGTCGACAATTGGTCCATAATTATTCATTAATAAAAAAAAGTATAAATTCTTTTGAGAGGGCAGTTCTGGGACAGTTTGTCATGTTAATGATGATCTTTAATAATATAGTAAAACAGTTTTGTTCTGATTATATCGTGGTTGTTATTTTTAGTTTATCAAAAACTGAAAAACTCAATTTAGCAAAACAACAAAATTATTGTTGTTCATATAGACTTTGGTGACATAAGTATTTATTCACATTTTTTTTAGAATTATTATTTGCAAATCAGTTAATAGCCTTTGGATAGTCAGTATTTATTAATAGGGATATTATTAGTATATATTTCGTATGGCCTGTCAGTTGATAAATACCTATGTAATTAAACTATATGTTTTAGTCATATGTCGACAATGAAAATCAGCATCCATTACATACTGTTTTATTATTTTCAGCCATCTTAAAAGATGCTGACTTGTCATCTACATCGGCAAAAAAAGTAAGACAAGAGCTGGAAGAAAAGCTTGATGCCAACTTTCAGTCAAGAAAGAAGGAAATTGATGAATTAGTCATGGAATTTGTCAGTGCTAAACAGGATAAGAAGAAGAGTAAGAAGGGTGATTCTGAGGAGGAAGAGGAAGAAGAGGAGGAAGAGGAGGAGGAAGAAGAGGTATTACATCACATCATTAATTTAATTTAAAGCGAACAAAAATCTCACACGGATTATTATTTTCAGACTACTATTTGATCTCTATTTATTTTGACTTTAACCAATTATTAACAATATTTTGTCTGTTTATAATAATTAAAATTATTTTTTCTAAAGGAGGACTCTGAAAATGAGAAGAAAAAGAAGCGTTCTTCTACAGGTAAAAAACCTGTTGCCAAGAAAACCAAGAAGGGATCTGATGAAGAGTCTGGCAGTGAACAGAGCGAAGGTGATTCAGAGGAAGAATATTCACCGAAGAAGTCAAAACCCATCAAAACACGCAAGCTTCCACCCAAGAAGAAGAAGGGTTCTGAATCCGATTCTGATGAAGACTGGGCTAAATCAAAGAAGGGAAAGAAAGGTGTAAGTTGTTCATTTACAATTTTGTTTTATTTTATTTGTTTGTCCAACATACTTTTGATTTCAGTCTTTGAAGCTAATTTTGTAAATTGCAACTTTTCCTTAGTTTCTATTTTGTCTTTTGGATTGCCTAAAAGTTGTTGTAGTTTATTTCCTGATGAATTAATAAACCACTGATATATCTATATCTTTAAAAATCTTACCAAAACCATGGGTGAAATGAGAATCGCATGGAATAGATATGAATTTTGGATTTTCTTTTTCATTTTGAAAAGTCGAGGAATTTCGAAGCATCTCTTTAAATTTACGTTTTCCAAATTATTTTGTCAATTAAACTTGCAGAATATCCATTACTCGCAGTTATATCCCTAATCAATGCCTTTTCTTTTTCAAACCTGTCCTTATTTCCTATATAAATAAAATAATATAATAATTTCAATTATTATATTATTTCAATACATTTTCAATATTTGAGAGATTAAACCAACTAAAAAATAATATTGGTTGCTTGTAGATAATCAAGGCCAAGTTACCTATGAAAAAATATTAAAATTTACCCATAAAATTTGCAAAAAAATACCTTTTTCTGTGCAATATCTGTTTTAATTCACATCAGTTAGATGTAATATAATTGGTACTATTGATATATTTTTTTAGGGTGGAGGTAGAAAAGGAGGCAGTGGTTACACAAAAACCATGACCCTTTCTCCCGAACTAGCAGCGCTAGTTGGTCAGGATTCCATGGCCAGACATGAGGTCGTCAAAAAAGTCTGGGCGATAATCAAAGAAAAGGACCTGTATGATCCCAAAAATAAACAATATGCCATCTGTGACGATGCTTTAATGAAAGTAATCGGAACCAAACGTTTCAGAACGTTTGGTATGATGAAGTATCTCAAGAACCACTTCATCAGTTAAACTCTTTTCAGTCTCCTTTTCTTGTCCAACTAGCACCTAATTTGCTACAATATATTTTTTAATTTTCTCTCGATATAGGAAATGTAGTTTGGTGTTCGTATGATGTTGGGCTAGTTGGCGCAAATTAAGTGTTTATAGAGAGGATTTCTAAATATTTTTATTATAGGTCGTCTTGAACTGACTTTAGGTTTTAAGTATAATAATTTAATTTTATTAATTCTTTTTTATGGAAACACTGTAGTTTCTTAAGTGTAAATGATGCACCTGTATATGTTTTGTCCAAATTATCATGTATTACCGAATACAAAAATTTATATTCAATAAAAGTATTAAAATGACTTGTATTTTTTGTAAACTTCCTTAACAATATCAACCCTAAAGATTATAGTTTAAGAATTAAAGCAAATTTTCCAAATGGTGAGGAAATATATTTTTGGGATTACTCAAAAAAAAAACTTACCTATATGATTTCGTGTCATGTATAATGTGAACGTAACTTGGTCATTTTGTTTTAGGAGCCACCAAAAAATATTAAATTCATACAGACAAACCAATTGTTGATAGATTCGACCTATACCATACTCTGGATATCAGTACAATACTGACAAACCAAAAACTAAACTATTAGATTTTCTTTATGTATATTTTATTTAATCAGTGATTCTACAATATGAAACCTCTCCCACATAAGTCTCAGACTTTCGGGCTAATCCCTAAGATTAGAATAAGGGGTAGAGATATTATGTATGATAATCTTAAAAACGGTTTCTGATTTATGCAGTTTTTGACTTATTAAATTATCTTAAAGAAAGGAAATGGTTTGAAACATTGACGTATTAGATTTTTCCATATATATATTTTTATATTATTTCTTTTTATAATTGTTATGTTTAATTAATATAACATTTTCCCCAGTGTTTTCATGAGACCTAGGGAATGTAAAACACCCAGTAGTCTTTTTAAGTAAAGAAAGTGAAATAAATGACACTAGGATTTATTCATTTTCGATAACACTACAAATTAAATGAAATCATAAATACTGTCCTTGTCACTCTGAAACAGGCCTTGTTAAGCCAATAATAAACTGTTTATCGTCTTTTCTTCCTCTGAGTCCAAAGAAGAAAGTGGATGGTGTTGGAACGTTTGAGTAATTGTCCTTCCTGGTCTGTAACTCCTTGTCTCTCATTTCATACGTCTGCGTATTCACAGTGTTTATAAAGTGAGATTTATAAGTTTGAGTTGATACTGTTTTGCGTTTAGAAAGATCTGCCTGAAATTGATTATAAATAGTTATATTAGAACGACAGTTTCAGCTAAATAAGGTACCGTCATCCGGGGTGATTTGGGATAGTAGGGGAGAATTCGGACTTTCGGTCCGCAGGGCACTAATTTTTTAATGCCATCTCCATATCTTGTCTAAAAACGGTGGGATATGTTCCAACAGGTTACTCTGGGTCTAGATATGGTGTGGTTCAGTACGCTTTATTCTTATGCAAAAGTTACGAAAGTTAGAAAACAATTTATCAAGGTAAGTTTTTTACGAAAATTTGGTACAGTCAGAAAGAAACTCCTGTAGACAAAAAGTGTTCAGAATTAAAGCGTTAATTCTACTATCGACGTGTTCAATATCTTATTATCATAGCCTATATTAAAAATAATTTCATTATTGTTATTGTTTTTTTTTTTATAATTTATATTTATATAAAAAATTCGCTTTAGGTGGTGTGAATTCGGACACAATGGTTCGCACATATAAGAAGAAATTAGGCATTAAATTTATGAATTATTCAGACGAAAATTTTGGAAAAAGCCATTGCTGACATTATATCAAAAAAAAAGAGCTACAGGGAGGTATCTGAATATTATAATGTACCCAAATCCACATTGAATGATAAAATTAAAGAGAGACATAGCAAAACCCAAGGTGGCCAAACCGTATTATCAAAAAACTATTACAGAAATAGACTTATTAGTCTATTCTGTAATCTGTTCTGCGTAGTCTACTAAGAAATAGACTACAATTTCCTTCTCTGCGATGTTATTATAACGTAGAATAGATAAAAAGGCAATGCTGGTTATTTATAGAACATTTTTTATGTTTTTTATTTATTATATTTTTATTAAATAATATTTACATATATCTTTAAACTGTTAAGAATTTCATATTTTAGTTGTTATAAATATACAACATTTCTATTCTTGTACTCCTTTTTATATTTTTCCTGGTCTATATATTTTTTTCCTTCATAATATATATATATATTTTTTTATTTAATTGTCCGAAATCACCTTTACATGTGATAAAATTCGATAATAAATGGAAATAGAGGTGTGTCCGGCATCACCCCACACATAGGGGTGAATTCGGACAACATATACCCAAAAAAAAAGTTATGATATTGACAAATTTTCGAAAATTTTTTGGTGGCATTCTTTTTAATTAGGATGGGAGAATCTATATTATTTTTCTCATATTTTTTTAACAATAAATAACGATTGTATTAACAAAAAACTGCAAAAATCGTCCGAGTTCACCCCGGATGACGGTACCCTCTGTTTTCAGAAATATTTGATTCACTGAATTTTCATTTAGCAAATTGCCATTACGATCAGATTTTGGCGGATTTTTTTTTTTTAATATAGAGATAATCTTGAAAGGGGGTTAGAACATTTTGGTGTGAAGACCAACAACATTGACGTGGTTTTCCACAGGACACTAAAATACTATACTGCACTCGACGCGCGTTTCGCCAACCAAGTTGGCATCATCTGAAGATGATTAGATCTAGTAATCATCTGCAGATGATGCCAACTTAGTTGGCGAAACGCGCGTCGAGTGCAGTATAGTGTTTTGGTGAGTTATGTCAGTTGAATAATAATTTTTTTGTAAATTTAGTTTCATCAGTCCAAACAACTTGTAAGAAATCCTCATTTTCTTGATATTTTATTAAAATAAATTCACACAAACTGATTTTTCTTTAACATAGCCTACTTAGAGTTACCTACTTAAATAAATACATACATCATTTGGTTAAATTTATGTATATCTTAAAACTTAAGTAAAACTCTGTAACACTTAAAAATCGTTATTATTAGGTAGAGTGTAGTGACAAACTATACCCATATTTTTGGACATTCATTAAAATAAAAAAAAATATTCGTTTCCATTTAAAAAATTGAGGATATTTGATTTTTTTAGTTAGATATTTCCATTGCCATTTACTCATCCTGAATACAATTAAATATTTTTTAATCGCCCGTTAATAACAAACTGCCTTCCTTATAACGTCCATAGTCAAAAAATTTTCATTTTAGTCGAGGGGTTATTCAGGGATAAAATTTCATAAGTCAAAATCCGTTAAATTTGAAACTCTTCATTTAAAATTCATCTAAAATTTAATGTAGAATCCAAATATGGACAAATTTACAGGGTGTTCAAGTTACTTAAATTAAGCAATTTGTTGTCTATTTCCGGTATAATGGGATGTCAGAACCGTCAAAATATTTTACTTCCCGAGAACAGAATGTAAGTACAACACCTATGAAATTTTAGAAAATTCGTGTCAGGAGTTTCCGAGATATGAATCGTGTAAGCTCCTAGCTGATCACACTATATAATAGAGTAATATGTGTATACCAGTTGTAAAGCCTGCCTTTTCAGATCCCATACATTCCAGTAATAGGTTCGCTCAATTTTGGAAGCAATAATTTGATGAAAATAATCTTCGGTTTGCAATATTTTATCCTGCGTCTTGGTAACATGTCCTTTCGCTTTTGCTAACCTGTTAAAATACAGCAATGTTTATTTATGCTTTAGTTAAATTTTATGATTTTTAAAATGACGCAAAAACAGCACTGAAATTAATAAAATTGTAGGTATAAATATATGCCTAATTTGTGAGGTTCTTTGATAGTGGTTAAATGGTTGGTGATAGGGAAAGGTCTTTAGAACAGGAACCACAGCACAGCTTTATTGACACAATTATTTGTAACTATAAAGGGTGCTCAGGAAAAGCGCTCTCCAATAATTTTAATGACAATCCCTGTATATTACTACATTTCTGCATGAGTTCCTCATTAAATTTTAAATCTGGTGATACTTCCACAACACTTACTTCTTTTCTATCGTTTGCGAGTTATCTTCCAAATTTTTAAAAAATTAGCAACTTATAAAAATAAATAATAAATCATTTAAAAAATATATAAATTTACATATAAACAATATCATAGACATATGCATATTACACCAAAGAAAAGATAATTTAATTTTCCTTCACACAATTGCAAAATTTGATAGACGTTTCATTTGAAAAAATTTAATTGTGCAATTTGGAAGTTGGTAAAATTGTCAGAATTATAGCAGAGACTCTGTACAACATTATATGTTTCTGTGAAAGACAAAAGGAAGCTACACATGTCATCTAAAAACCATAAATAAAGAGTTTCAATATATTTTAAGGTAACCGAAAAATTTAAGATGAATTCGCAAAAGATAGGAAAATAATAGTTGTTTAGAGCCAAATTTATCAAAGATATATCCTATAATCTGTAATTCTATTGTGCTTTCCAAAATAGTACTTACTCGCTAATATCCATAGCCCGTTCTAACTGTTCCTTTATGAGCAAAAAATTTATCAAATGTGGTTTCTTTCTGCCCAAATCCAAAACCTCATTAATCAGTCTGCAAAATATAGTTAAAAATAAAAATAGCTCAACATCTAACTTAAAAAAGATTTATTACTCATCAGGTTTCTTTGCAAATTCCATACATGCCTCAGGTATAGAAAAGACAAAGTTCATTTTTCTGTAAGTTGCCACACCCATGCTAGGGTTACCTGGTATTAAACCTCCTTTTGTCTGCACCAATTTCCAACTACAAAATCCTAGATACTGAAGAAATATCCAATTAAGAAATCATCATTCTTTCATATATAGGTACAACTTGAGCACAAATATTATTATCGAAACATATTTTTATCCTAGGTTGTTTCAGAATATATGTATAGTTATTATTATAGGTTGCTCATCATTTTATTTTAGTATAAGAATAATAATAGGTGTAAATACTTGTTTTAATTAAACTTTACAGCTAACAAATTAATTTTGTTTTTAGGAATTTTATATCTATTATATCACATGGAAAAACTTTTTCATAAATGCTATAGGTACTTATTTTTGAGACAGCTGTGTCAAGGGAGTTTCAACAAAAAGGGGAATTGTGGTGAATTTAAGGTGAACAAACTGAACAATTTTTAATTTTCAGTAAAGTTATTTCAAAAACTCTATTTTGAAACTTTTAATGACAAAGTTATATTTTGGTATGACTCGCCAAAAATTTTATTTGACCCGAATGGCGGAATAAAATGGGCCTTGTCCTAATAGATGAATAAGATGCAGTATATCGCTTGAATCGCTTTTTCCCGCTCCACCATCAGTTGTGAGTCCCTTATATTATTTTATACGGGATTAAATCAAATACATTTTGTATTTGAGATAACACTATAAAAAAAATTGCAGTAATATCTTTCAGCAAAGCTACTAGAATATTCAAGCGATCTACTTCAAAATAATAGTAGATTCTTAATTTTGAAGTTTAACCACCTTCCCTTTTGAAAATATAGATTAATATAATTTTGCTCCTTTTTTACCTGTAAACAAATATCATCGATATTCGGGAAATTGGTCAACTTTGTTATTTCAACATTTGGATTCTTCGATTTAATGATTAGATTAGCAGTTTCTTGTAGTCTATCTGCATCTGTCACTGGTGAAGTATTTTCCAGCAAGGATTCCAATACTTCTTTATTATACTGCACGGTTTTCGTGTACCCAACCAAATTGACCACGATCTTACTATATCTTACCAATAGCATAACCTGATCCTGCAGATTGGTCCATGTGCCTGACAAACTCTCAAAAAGTGGCTGCGATCAGAAAAACATAATTAACGGATGCCTATTCGGAATAGTAATAGGCAGCCTTCAACCCCACATAAGACTCCAAATAATCTTTGTGGTTAAATTGGAGGTGAAGACATTTACTATCTACTGATATAGACTAATTTACCTGAAAATTTAAAAGTTAACTTAATTAACAAGGTGCAACATTTGTTATACCTTAAGTTCTTACAATTCGGATTTCTTATAAAGATTACACGTAGTTATTTAGGTGCATGTAAATCAGAGCGAACAGAAGCGAACGAACGAATTCGTTCGCTTAACCTTGCGTAATTTGTATGAAGAACAAAACGGGAGCGAACGAACTTTTCCGTGTTTCTGCATATACAGGGTGCCCATTATCTATCTCCTTACATGGCTAACTTTGTTATTAGTGGAGATAGAGAATTGGTTAAATTAGCAAAATAGAGCAGAATTACAAGAGGAATTCAATGTTTTATTCAAATTTAATTTTAATTTTCAACTTTTCGAAATATTTTGAAAAAACTAAAAATCGCCAAAATTTTTAAACTCGAATATCTCGAAAACTATAAAAGATACAAATAAAACAAAAATACTGTGTGATAGTGTTTTTTACGTGGCATTAAGCGGTGATATTGAAAATTTCACGGGCATGTTAGTTTTTCAGAAAAAAAAATAAAGTTATGTTTTTTTAAACGGCAACCATAGTTGGCTATGGTAGGTATCAATGAAAAGCTTATTTTTTTTTCTGATTTCAAAAATATAATATTTAATAAATCGTATTTTTCTTTGTTTCTGTACATTTCACAATAACTATTTTAAGATAAACGTTTAATTTTGACGTTTATAATGTGACTTTAGTGTGATCTGACACTTATATTTTATTGTTGTTTAATGATCTACGTTTGTTTTTCATAGTTTACTATGTTAATAAATTATTTGTTCATTACAGTAAACAAAAGAAAAGAGAAAGGTATATTAAATATTATATTTTTGAAATCAGAAAAAAATAAGCTTTTTATTGATACCATAACCAACTATGGTTGCCATTTAAAAATACACAACTTTATTTTTTTTCTCAAAAACTAAGATGCCCGTAAAATGTTCAATATCACCGCTGGATTCCACGTAAAAAACACTATTACACAGTATTTTTATATTATTTGTATCTTTTATAGTTTTCGATATATTCGAGTTTAAAAATTTTGCTGATTTTCAGTTTTTCCAAAATATCTCGAAAAGTTGAAAATTAAAATTAAATGTGAAGGAGGCACTGAATTTCTCTTGTAATTCTACCCAATTTTGCTAATTTAAACAATTCTCTATCTCCACTATCAACAAAGTTAGCCATGTAAGGGGATAGATAATGGGTATCTTGTATTAGGGCGAACAGAGACGAACGAGCGAACGAATTCGTTCGCTTTTGTTCGCTCTGATTTAAATGCGCCTTAAGGGATACCTAAATTGTTATTAAATACGGTAAATCGTATAGTTTACTGAAAAATAATTAGTTTTTTCTTTTGTGGCTCTGTTATAACGGGCATCCAAAAATTGATAACACATTCCGCATACTGATTTCCTCCTGTATCAAATGGTATTTATTTTTTAAATTCGACGTTTCGTTTCATTTAGATCATGATAAACTATTTGTTTTTAAATATTTCCCCGTACACAATTCTTTTTTTTTTTTCTTCCTGCACAGTGAATATTTTATGGTAATCATTCAAATAGTAGCTACTAAGGAGGATCTATTTTTGAAAAATATCCGTTCCAACGTATAACAGAAGATAAAAATAAGATTAGTTGACGTTTACATATTTGACTAATAAAGTTCAATAGAAGCGTTTAGTAATTTTTGATAAACACATAACGTTACACATACTAGCTCTTAAAAAAATTAATAGATAGTTGAAGATGATCTGATAATAATAATAATAATAATAATAATAATAATAATAAATAATAAAAACTTCGAATCTAAAACTCCTGAATACACCATGTGACATTGCTGGAAAAAGTACCCGGTTAAATTCGGTATTTATTTATAAATTTAAAGAATAACTACACCGACTGTCCTTTATTGTTTCTTTCTAAAAGCTTTTATAAAATACACTTGATCACAAAGTATACTTAAATAGAAAATTAAATTTCAACTACCTAACATCAATTTTCAAGTCAAAAATATAATATTTTATATATATTACTTATACAACAGACTAAATGATGGATTTAGGCTAGCAAATTGTACTTTAATTCATATTGTTCTAGTGATTTCAATATAGTGTACCTTATAACCTGCACTTAATAAAAAGTATAAAGGGCGAAAAACTTACAAAAACCATTTTGGCCGGTATGGCAATCTTCACATTCACGATGTGATATATTTCTCCTAAAGTATATTTGAATCGGTCATAAATGTCGTTAGAATAGTCTTCAATTTTTTGTAACTCTTCTATAACTCTTCTAAAAAAAAGGAAGAAAAGAGGATTTACAAACTGTTATACACTATTTGAATAAAATATTTATTTATTGCTATGAAATATCCAACGTAGCAAGCCCAATAACAGGATAAGTAAAACATATGTATGTAGGTATATACATATATACGTAAAACCAGATAATAACATATACATATGGTAATAACAACAAACTGCAAAAACATATGTGGTATAAAATAAGATATAAAAAATATATACAGGGTGTTAGTTAACATGCGGCAAAAATTCAACAGGTTATTCCTTGGACTATTTTAAGGATATTTTATCCATTGATTCCTATTCGTATAGCGAGCCATGATAGAGGACTTCACTAACAACCGTTTACACGTCAACTAGCCAAACGTCAATCAATCCGACACATACAAACTACAAAAACACAACATACAAAAACATACAAAATAATCACTCCGAAGTATCACGGAATGTTGGTAAGAAAAAACCACTTCTTTATCTACATTTCTTTCACTTGATACGTCCAGTGTAGTACGCCATACTTTTATTTCACCTAAATTAATAATGTGAAAAATACCAAAATTGGATTCGCCCTATATCTTCGCAACAAAGCGATTTTTCAAAAATCATCAAAGGATAAAATATCCTTAGAATAGTCCAAGGAATAACCTCTTGAATTTTTGCCGCATGTTTAACTAACACCCTGTATACACAATATAAAAAACAAATAATAATGCAAAACAAGTACATGAGTATATAAATAAAACAAACATTGCTTCAATGGAAAAGAAAAAACAAAAATATAACCAGCTGTTGAAAATAATTTTTGATTTCATTTAGACTATACGATAAAATATCTATATTTTTCATATTGTTACCATTATTTAACATCTGGTACAGGGAGGATTGGGTTTGCTGTTAATTTTGGGTATCCTATATATAATAACACAAACAAGCGATTCACATCTAATATTATAATGTAATTATAATGTAATATCTTATACAAGAATATTACCGAATACATAGTGCGTCTAGTGGCGAAAGTTTGTAGGTTACAACGAGCACACAGTTGATTTTGTGGAATGAAGCGCTTCGGGTATACACCTTCCAACAAGAAAATAGCAGATTTAAAAAATCTACTTTGAATTTTCTCAATCATTAACGTACCTATATGTGATATATACATATATAAGACTCCATATAATTAATCACTATTTTAGTTTAGACCTAACAAAAGTAGTAAATACCAAATGAAGAGTAGATTGATTTTTAAAATCACTGGAGCTTCATAAAACAAAACCAAGAATTTTATAAACATCAGCTACAGATTATTGGATATGCCGAGAAATTCAATTACGGATCAAAGAGAATGCCTAAATCTGTGACATAATCAGGCCTATTGAAACTGGTTCCATTTATCTAATAATCAAAAAGTATTGGGACATTTTTTTACAATGGAAAGACATTACATTGCATTTGTTAATATTAAGAGGAAGCCTGTTGTTATAAGACCAGTTCTTTATTGAAACAATAAGGTTACCTTGAAGATCTTCACAATCAGCAACGGAATTGATACAACAAAAGATTTTAACATCATCGGCATATAGAAGATATTGAACATATAGCTCATCCGCAATATCATTAATGATAATCACAAAGAGGAGTAGTCCGAGTATTGGCCTCTTGGGAACGCCTGAAGTTTGAAAAAAATTATTAGATTTAAATCAACACAATCAATTTAATATGCAACGCAACACGTATATTTTGTTGCTCAGTTAAATATTTCAATAAATTGGTGCCTACTCTGAAGAAGAAATAGGTAGGTATATGTTTAATAGAAAGGTAATTATGGAACAAACAGAAGTATATTATGTCAGAAAGATGCAGCAGGTTCGTGTTGTTATGTACTTAGTACTAGTAAGAGTAAACTCTTTTCTATTCCTTGGTGGAAAGATTTCAGGCCGCTGACATATATTATTTACTTGTGAAATAAATTTCATGGAACTTTTTGATAAAACGAATCACATGAAACTTTATTTCCAGATCAAAACATAAAAAATATTTTAATTCAAACAAATAATATGAAACAGAATATAAACAGGACCTATGTTCTGATTACCATGACCCATGAGAAACTCCAGTCAGCGCACCGCATCACCTCATTTTGAAGACATGGGCGACACCTTTCTGATTCTGATAGAAGCTTCCTAAAACCAGAGATTGTGTATTTATAATCTACGAGATACTAACAAACTGTTTGTCCAGCAAATGGCTTGACAAACAACCTATCTCTATAATTTACATATCATTTAATTCACTGTGCCAAAATGTACAAATAGCAAATTGTAGAAGAACAAAAACCATTGATTGTTGGAGTACAACTCCAATCATCGACAAAATATTTTCGATTATCGAACATTATCGATTATCGAACGTCATGAGCCATAGTTAATATTTTAGGTCAGATTTCACAATAAACAGTAAAGAACCTTTAGCTAGGTATATCTTTAAATTTTAAATAGGTATCTACTTTGAGAACTATGAATTTTATTTTGAGTAAGACCAATAATATACTTATGCAACATATTAAAAAGCTCTTACACTTTTAGTTCTAATACTTTTATCTAGATTTCTAATCTAGAAGCAGAATAAGGTTGCTTATTCCGATTCTACATTAGGGTTATTCACGACAAGTACATTTTTAATCTTTAATTTTCTATAAACAAAAGTAAATAAAGGTACAATCAATGATATTTCAATCTTTTGTATATTCTTCAAAATGAATAGTTTTTACAACAAAGAGTTTAGTTGATTCTACAATACATATCAGTACCTACACATGCACAAAAAAGATGCCTATCGCCAAAAGCCAGTCTTTGGATTAGACAGGTTTTCAATGTTTTTTCGAAATATATGTTTTACTTTTATATTTCTACTGACACTGATTACTTTTCGCCAACAATTCAGTAGAATATTTTCTCCCTTCTACGAATGCCATTCAAAAATTTATAATATAGGCAGGTAAGTAATGTATTATGGCATTTGTCCTAATAAGTTTATTAATTGTTAATTACGTACGATGGTAAGAACAAAAAATAATTTTGCTAGTAGGTATTTTCTTGAAATGAAAAAAAAAAAAAAATAAGCAAGGTGATTGGCTAATATCAAAACTCAACGTCGCAAACTGAGCATGCGCCCTTACATGTAAACAACATCCAAGTTTTCGAGCAGTGACGTAGAACAAGTGTTTTTTGTAGGCAAATTCTGTTTGACGATTAATTGCTAGCTCACTTTTTATATTGTTTTTGGACTATTGGACTTTCTAGTATTCGTAAAAGACCCAATTTAACATATTTAAAAATAAATTTAGTTATTTTTTTGTTGTTTTGTTAGTTATTATAATAATTTTGGCCATTACTTATACATTTATCTAGTTTTTAATAATATATTTGTAATATTTCCCATTTAATAGTGTTTTTGGTGTACAATCTAGATTAGATACCTAATAAAAAGTTCACATTGTCTGTAGAAGATCAGCAAATCCTTTATATTCTCCATGTTAGTTCCCTCGATATCGTTTGGTAGTTTGCAGATCATTGATGGACCACCATCTTCGCCCTCTATCTCCAGAATGTAGCACCTATCCACTATTGTTGTCAGTAAATTAACCTTGTCCATTACTGTTTTAAGAGTCAACTGTACGTCGTCTTTAATTGCCAGAATGGCCCTGTCTAACAGCTGAGGCACTAGAATTTTAGAAAGACAGATCTCAGGATGCATTTTCACTTTGGCTATGTCGGAACCGAGCTGGCAACAGTGAAGGAACAATATGCCAATTGATTAAAATACAGTTTTATGTTTTGAATTTAGAGAATTCTTGAAGAATTAGTTTTAATCTGTAAAAGATAAATTGCTGCTAGAAAAAATATTCTACACCTATATCAAACTCTACATATACAGGGTGATTGATTTATGCGATAAAGTCCCATATCTCCTATACGCTTTGGAATATAAAAAAAAATTAAATGTGATACTAGCCACCTTTACGCTTCACATTTTAAAATTAGTAACAAATATACAGGGTGTTCTATAATGGCGTACCAGACCACACATATATTTTTTTAAATGGAACACTCTATATTTGATTACAAATTTGAATTCCTCTTTTTGTCCTGATTACAAAAATGTAAAGGTGTACTATGTTATACAGGGTATTTCAAAAGTTATGAACAATTTTCGATGAAAATCGTAATGGGTTAAACGCCCTGTACATTATAAAGGGAATGATATTCAAATGAGTTTTCACCGTCAACAATTTTTGATTATGTTTGATTTTCATGAAAATATTCAATTTTGTCGATATCACTAAAACTGTATACAGGGTGAGCCAAATCACAAACACATTATTTTAAGATTTTTTTTAAATGGACCACCCTGTATTTTATGTCATTATCGGTAAGCCCTATTAGTATACTTTCATTTTTGTTAAGCATTCCCTATACCTAAACTCAATAGTTTTTGAGAAATTTTGATTTTTATAATAAAAATGCTGAATATCTCCTTAATTATCCCAAATGAGTGCATTATTTATAAGTTGGCGATGAAATAAGCATTTGTCAAGAATTGACAGTTTATCATTATTGTTAGTTAATCCAATATTGCTATACAGTTTTTGTTGTGATAAATTTGGTTTTTGGTAAATATGAATTTCACTTGTGAAGAAATGGAGGATATGGTCTGGATACTGGGCGAATGTCATAAAAACGCATTACTCGTAAAATTGATGGATCGGTTAAACCGTAGTGGTTCAGTAAATTACGATAAAAAAAGAAAGAACAGCAACTGCAGTGACAGAAGACAATGAAATTAATGTGTTACTGGCAGTTACAGAAAATCCGCATGTAAGCATACGCACCATATCCAGAGAACAGCAATTAAGTTATTATTGTGTGCAGAAAATTCTTACAAAAAACAAAATGCATCCATATCACATTCAGCTGCATCAAGAATTAATTGATAATGATTTTGAACGAAGAATAGCATTTTGTGAGTGGGCCCAACGTAAAATTATTCAACAAAGGGATTTTTTTAATTACGTACTATTTGGAGATGAGGCTACATTTCATAGAAATGGTTGTGTTAACAGACACAACTTTCATTTACTCCTCAACTAATCCACACCATATAATCACCCACAGTCAAACAAGATGGTCGTTAAATGTGTGGGGTGGTATTATTGGCAATTATGTTGTAGGACCTTATTTTTTTGAAGGTCACCTCAATGGCCAAATATATTTAGATGTTTTGGTAAATCAATTACCAATATTACTGGAAAATGTTCCCCTTAACGTACGCCAACAAATGTGGTTCCTACATGATGGTGCTCCTGCTCACCATAGTGCATTAGTTCAAGGTGAACTTGATAATCAGTTTCCTGAAAGATGGGTTGGAAGAGGAGGACCCGTACGTTGGCCAGCTAGGTCACCCGATTTGACTAAAATGGACTTTTTTCTATGGGGCTATATTAAGTATAAAGTTTATGAAACACCTCCAACAACACGGGATGACATGAAGGATAGAATAAGAAATGCATTTCGATTAGTTACTGTTAACATGCTTGCTGATGTAAGTAGATCCTTTGAACAGCGCGTTCAAGCATGCCAGGATGTCGCAGGAAATCATTTTGAGCAACTTTTTAATTAAGATTATCTGCTATTTTTAGAAAAAAATTGCCCCTTTGTTCTTTTGTAATACTGTAAACTGAAAAATATTACAATACTACTTTGTAGTTCATTTATTAGTGTGATTTTTATTATTTTCATGTTCATCATCTACTTAATAGCCTACATAAAAGTATTTCAGATTACGCCAATGATTTTTTTTGCACTTAAAACTATTTTAAACTATTTTACTATTACTTACTATTTACTATTTACTTACTATTTTACTATTACTACTATTTATTAAGACTGTTATTTGGCTTCAAAATGTTATAATTAAGGAGATATTCAGCATTTTTATTATAAAAATTAAAATTTCTCAAAAACTATTGAGTTTAGGTATAGGGAATGCTTAACAAAAATGAAAGAATACTAATAGGGCTTACCGATAATGACATAAAATACAGGGTGGTCCATTTAAAAAAAATCGGAAAATAATGTGTTTGTGATTTGGCTCACCCTGTATACAGTTTTAGTGATATCGACAAAATTGAATATTTTCATGAAAATCAAACATAATCAAAAATTTTTGATGGTGAAAACTCATTTGAATATCATTCCCTTTATAATGTACAGGGCGTTGAACCCATTACGATTTTCATCGAATATTGTTCATAACTTTTGAAATACCCTGTATAACATAGTACACCTTTATATTTTTGTAATCAGGACAAAAAGAGGAATTCAAATTTGTAATAAAATGCAGGGTGTTCCATTTAAAAAAATATATGTTTGGTCTGGTACGCCATTATAGAACACCCTGTATATTTGTTATTAATTTTAAAATGTGAAGCTTAAGGGTGGCTAGTATCACATTTAATTTTTTTTTATATTAGTGAATTATGCGAGTGAATTTTTGTGCTAGACTTCAGGAGTGCCAGCAGCGAGGCAGAGGTCATTTGACTTATGTAATATTCAGAAAATAAATTGCCATGTTTACTTAAGAACATTTTATTTCAGTTTTTGATTAAAGTTTAACCATTAATGAATACCAGTACATAGAAAATAGATACTTCATTGACTGACTGACTGACTTAAATCATTCGTAATAATTCCTTCACAAAAAGACTGAAAATATAACTTAACTGTGCAAGGTCTGGATTTTTTGTAGTTAGTTTTTAAATTTTTCTGTGGATTTAGACCTGGGAAACCTATTAAATTTTACTAATAATTAATTATTAAATAAGTCCGATCGTAGGTATATTAGTCCGTTTCCTTTTTTGCGCAATATATGTGACGTAATATTCAACGGCTTTGAGTAATATCCAGTTGACTTAATGAAAGACCTAAACTACGCAACCAGATGTCGATTTTAAAATAAAAATATAAAAAATACCTACGGCTGGATAATTTTCAAACAATTACTAATTATTTTTCCTGTGCCAAAGTTCTCAAAATAAATTTGATTTAGGTATATCATAAAAACCCATTCATGCACCTCGTTTTTCACTTACAGTCTTGAATATCTTCACCTCCCTTATCGTCATCCCTATTAAACAGCCTTATCCCACTGACTACTTTGATAAGTTGATTTATATAAAACTCTTTGTCGGCTAAACTGAATCCCGTGAATTCTTTGATTTCTTCTTCATTCATCACACTTTTGAAAGCTGACAAAGCTTCTTGGTATACCTAGAAACCAAACTGGTATTTGCACCAAGATTTGCAACAAATGTAGACATTTGTTCATTTAATTTCATACTTTAAAATCTTCTCTTCCAACAATACACGTGAAAAAGATATTTCCTTAATTATGTTGGCCTCACAAATGCTGAAAGTAATTGACTTTCATCACAGGTGCGGAAATAAATGCCGTAATTATGATAATATCAATTTCAAATACAATTATTACTACTCTTATTTATTTGGGTATTATGCCACCACTGAAAAATACAAAAAATTAATAACCAACCTCAATTATTATACTATTTATTAATCTACATACTTACTATTCTGTAAATCAGTCAGACGTAAAGTTTTGATAAGGAAAACGGAAAAGTTTTCGAAACGTAAACGTTTTTAAGTGATGTGTTTTATGTTATATATTGTTAATCTGATTTTTAGTGTGAGATTTCTTAAGCAATTATATTTTTCAAAAAACCAACCTTTGACTGATCCGTCGGCGTGATTATTAATTTTTTGTATTATTCAGTGGTCGCATAATACCCAAATAAATAACAGTAATTAAACAATGTCACAAATAAATACTTTCATACATTAATAATTACTGCATTGATTTATATGTTTGTAAATTCTAAGGTAAAAAAAATCGAGCATTTTTATAATGAAAGCACAATTATAATTCACGTTATTGAGTTTAAAATTAACAATTCCAAATCTCTTGTAAAACATATATAAAAAACCTATTGTAAAACTAAACTTATTGGCCTAGGTATTGGATCCAACTTTCACACTAGTTTTCCAATGAGTGTATTTCCATAATATCTATATAATTTTTGAAAATTTGGGTTGAGAGGTTGGGTAGCCAATGGACGGAGACTTACATATTCCCACTACCGAATTATTTAGATTTCGGAGGTGCACGTAAAGCCGAAGTAAAAACGCACATGGAAATCAATTTTGCCCTTATTTCAACGATACCGAATTTGTCTTATAATTGCAACAAAATTTCTTTTTAACGTTATAAATTATATATCACCGGAAAGATCAAAAGATAAACTAGATCCCTACAGTAGCAAATTTTTGTTTAATATTTTAATTTTAAATTTACTTATTTACAAACTGGAATTTTAAAAATAAAAAAGATGACCAAAAATTACTACTATTTAGATTAAAGTCTTGTCTTTTAATACTTTTTTTACTGAAAGTCGCTATCTTTTATAGTTTTTTATAATTAGACACGAGACGAACACCGATTTTGGGCTTATTTCGGACTATTCAATGGATTCTTAAGAGAATTAAGAATTTATAGTCGAACATTGGCGCATTCGCCATTTTACAGAATATGTTTAAAATTAATTTACGATACATTACCGTTGTGCTACATATTTATTTTAGCCGATATTTCTAGCTAATCTAATTCAATTTGCTATTCATATTCACATATGTCATCATTTGGAAGAAACTTCAGCAGCTGAACAAAATGACGATACGATACGTATTGCTAGGGATGGAGAAATACACCACTAAAAAGTTAGAAAGAGAAGCATATCCATCCATACCTTTTAGGAAAAACGGTGAAAGTCACAAACAGTAGATTTTATAGAAGAGTCCTGTTTTTAATATTCCGATAAATAAAGTGTTCCTGTCTGACCCATTGTGCTTAATTTGGTTTTTAAGGAACCATACACTGTGTTCTAAAACATTGTAGTTAAATTATGTCATACCTATCTACCTTCTGTAAAATTTACTGCTTTGTGACTTAACGATGTTTCGCCTAAAAGGTATAGTTAAATCGCATTTTATACAGAACCTTCTGCAGGTATAAATATTAAAGGGATTAGTTTTAAAGTTTATAAGATATCAGGATATTTCTATAAAAGGGCCTTAAACAGAATGGTGTTTCCTATATCTTCATTATTCATTAAGTACCGTAATATCTAGGTTTTTACAATGCTTGTAGTTAGTTCTATAGATTCTAAATTATTTAGTTTTGTATATTTAGTTGAATAACGTATTGCTTCTAATTTCTCTATAGGTAGTTGAGAAGCTTTGGTATGGTATGGAAGGAAATTATATATGGTCGGGAAGTTTTAGTTTGTTTCTAAAGCGTGGTTTGAAAATTTTAATTATTTTTACCGTTTTTGGATAAATGGATTTGGAAAAATTCTATATTTATTTTATATTATATTCAATAGTCTTCCTGTTTTACTTACATCATAGCTAATTCATTACTCCCGCAAGAGAAAGCTTATAAACTACAGGATTTTTGTTTTGCGGTGTAGAAAATATTCGATAGACTGTTGCTTGGCTTAAATGGTATATTAAGATTGATAACATTTTAAACATATGAAATTATTTCGGATAGGTCACTAAAATATTTTTTTTTATTTTGGATAGATTGGTAGAATACCTTCACCCAACGCTGAAGGTATTTTTAATCTAAATACAAACAATATGTAAAGAAAAATGTAAAAAATACACCACTACAAGAACTAACACTGACGTAGTTTCCCACATAACACCTAAACACTATACTGCACTCGACGCGAGTTTCGCTAACCAAGTTGAAACGCGCGTCGAGTGCAGTATAGTGTTTTGGTGTTATGTGGAAAACTACGTCGGTGTTATCTTCACCACCAAAAACTCCAACCCTTTTCAAGACTAAAATAACTTTTCAACCTCGCAAGTTTCATGCTTACACTTGTCTGTCAGAAAGTAGCAAACTCAATTTCACTTGATCCAGTTTTTATTTAATATCTTCAGATATACAGGGTGTCCCAGTGTGAGCGTACAAAAATTTACCAGGGGGTGGACCAAACCAAAATAAGAATAAAACTCTTATAAAAAAAATTTCTCTTAATAACTTAAAAATCGTTAGGTAATTTTTGGGAGACGTGTCCATCTAAACATCTACATGGTGTTTGTTTAACTCTGACACCTGTGGTAGCCTAGGCCTACTCTTCCTTATGACTTCCTTTGCATGTATTTTTCTGCATAAAGAATGTAGTCGGTACTTTACACTCAATTTACTCGAAAATGGTTGATTTTAGAGCTATGTAACAAGAGCACCTTTTTTGTTCAGAATTGATAGCCAATTAAGGAAAACTTAGTTAATCCACGAAAATGTAGAATATGCAAGAGTTATGAAGACAAAATTATAAGGAAGAGTAGGCTTAGGCCACCATGCACAAGTGTTAGAGTTAAACAAACACCATGTTGTTTTAATGACCTTTAATAGATGTACACGTCACTCAAAAATTACTTAAATCTACAAAACGGTTTTCTACTTATTGCGTAAATTTATTTTTTCTGGTTACAGGGTGTAAGTAACACCCTGTAACTCGTTAGGCGTGCATCAGAGGAAATTTTTTTATAAGAGTTTTATTCTTATTTTGGTCTGCTCTACCCCCTGGTAAATTTTTCTAAGCTCACATTGGAACACCCTGTATATAGGTTATAAAAATTACGAGCGCTTTGTATCGGGGTTCTTTTTTACCTGTTGCTCCAAGGGATTGCCTAGGCCAGAAACCAGGATAACGTAATAAACAATCATCTTGGCCATGTTGTCTATTTGCTCTTGCGAATCAAGTTCATTCACAGCCATGATTTCGTTCTTCAGACGAACCAAATGCTCCAAAATTTCCGCTCTGTTCCTCGTCACCACATTGTTTATATTTTCCAAGTTGCAGGTGAAGTAAAACTGCATTTGTAATGTGATCAATTTGGGATCATTTGCGTTCTCCAGTTCACTTATTACGTACGCTACAAATTTCGCGACATTTTCCCTGCTAGTCAAAAAGTCGTCTGTGATGCCCCAATTTGGATCCAGTAACAATAATTTAATCTAAAAATTTGTGGTAAATTTTTAATTATCTCCTCGTAAAATTATGTGCCATTTTTAAATAAATATTTTTTAAAAGCATGTTATAATCAGTAAAGAATTTGTCTTCTGATAGTATTAAAAAGACAGTATCATGACATTTGCATACACATTTGCGAAAATCACAAAAGTGCACAAAAGGAGTTACGATTATAACACGTATCCATATAAATAAAATAAACTTATATCACAAAAATAAAAGTTGTACTAATTACAGAAATAGAATTTACCAACCAATTACTTATTTCAGAAAAAAAAATTTAAATGCAGATTATATAAAACCGAGTATAAAACTAATAAATAAATAAAAATTAAATAAAACTAAACCCCCTATTTATATTTTATTTAATATACAGGCTGACCAATTATCTCACTATGTCAGAAAATATTTATGGAATTCCCAGAATTCAAATATGTTAGCTCTCAAGCGATGTTTTTGGTGTGAAAAGAAATATTTCACAAATAATAGTAAAAATAACCAAATAACAATAATAAAAGGTAGTATTATCTATAAATATACTAATAATTATTGTTTTGAAGAAAACACAGTTCTCTATAGAAAACACTATATACTAGTATTTCGGCTTGTTAGGCCTTTCTCAATAGAGTAAATGTCTATTACTAAATATTTCCAAGGTCATTTTGGTCATTTATCTATATACCTACCCCGGTTAATCCTTCCCATCTGGGAAAGCCCTATATAGTTTTTAGTACCTTTTCTAAGAAGGACGTAAGTGTAAGAAAGGTACTAGTGTAAGAAAGGAAAGAAGAAAGGAAAGTGTACTCTTAGTAGAAAACATTACTCTGCACTGAAACATTACTCTGAAAATATTACTTGTTCTAGCACATTCCTCTGTAACGCTTTATATGCAGATTAAACCTATATCAACATATACGTCAGAGAGCCCTCTATGTAATATAATTCAGAGACAGTGGTTTTTCGATATCTCAAAATTGATATGGTTTTTCTCTTTTACCAAAAATGCAAACTTAATTTTGAACTAATATGTAACCAGGTAGGTATCTAGGAAAGCCCCGAAAGACCAGTGAATTTTTTTTGTTATTTGGCAATTTCCAAATAGCTATCTGGAAATTTCCAAATACTAACTGGAAATTTGCAAATATTAACTGTCCACATAGCTATCTGGAAAATTCCAAATAGGATCTGGCTAATTTCCAAATAGCTATCTGGAAATTCCCAGATATAAAATTGTTTATATTGGCCTTTCAAAACTTTCTTAGAAAATAGCTAACAATTAAATTAATCATTAAAATTATGGTTTACATGGAAAAAATATATATTTTGATCAATATGTTGAAAATCAAACAAAATAAGAATAGGGAACATTATATAGAGGATAGTTAAAATTTAATATGGAATTCCAAAATATAATAATACTTAGGGTGTTAAGAAATAAGAAATCCGGGGATTAAACATATAGTTATTTGAGCCATATCTTAAAAACACTCTGTACATCAGTAAGGTACCTAATATCGATACACTGAAGTATTTTCTAAGTCTAATTATATACGAAATGAACTCGGCTTGCACTTTTTTTAGTTGTCTTATTATTTGCTTTGCAGAGATTTTTTGAGTACTTAAGTGTTTTTTGAAGATTTTTTCTTTTGCTAATATCTTCATAACGGTAAAAGATATGTAGATATAGGAAACTGTTGAATAATGTGAACCTAGAAAACTTTTGTATTTATTTTTTTCCTTCATCTCTTATACTTTCTGAGATAAGAGGATGAAGGACCCTATTTTGGACACCGCCTATACGGTGATTCACAAAAAATGGCCCTTTGTAACTTGATAACCTCTGAATCGATTCTAAAATTTCAAAAAACATGGAAAACTATTCCTTCTCGGACTTTTGGTGGCATTTTGAAAAACATTCACCTGCACATCTAAGGATATAAAGGGCGATACTTGATATATTTATATATAGAAGATGTTCTACAATACAATAAGGTATCACTACAAAATTGTGTCATATATTATCACATCAAAAATTTTTTTGCTCAGCGACAAACAATAATTGATTTCTCAACTCGCTGCCCTTCTGAGTGTGTGCCATCTCTTCCTATTATTAGTGACATACCCATCGACCCATAATACTTAATGTATTCGTGAAAGTGTACAATATCCTCCAAATATGTAAAAATACAGGGTGTTCCGTTTAAACTTCCTCCGCGGGTCATCTCGAAAACTCTGCGAGATACATAAATTCTATAAAAACTTCCTATGACTTATATATGCCATTTAAAATGTGCGCTCGGTTTTCCCTTTTTTTATATAAAGAAAAAACTGGCACTTTACTTTTAACAAATATATTTGATACGATATGTAAATTACATGGTTGCTGCGAATCTCTCTTGCAACTGCTTGATTCAAATAGAACTTCCCTTTTTCTATCTGTAGGGAACGTGACAAAATGATCAACAATTAGTACGTTAAGAACCGTTAGACATAAAATGGAACAATCCTGAGAATGATGTGTACATTGATTTGTAACGGTTTTAACAGCTATTTTTAACGGAAATTTTATAAATGAATCATTAGAACATAGGATAAATAGTTGACATATTATAATATAAAATAGAAGTAATATTATCTAAGCATTAATAGCTAGGTTAGTCTGATTTTCACTACCGCACATTCCCTTACAATTCTTCTTAATAACGGTGAGAATTTTTCGATGAGAAGAACCTTGGAAAGTGGTCCATGTGAAAGAGCATTAATATGTAAGCAATTTTTGAAATATAAATGTTTTAAACTTTTTTCGTATTAAAGTAACGCTAAAATAGTAAATAACTCAAATCTATCTTCCGCTATCATCGGAAATTATCTTTTCATTTTTCAGTAAAACACCATGTATTTCTTTTGCAAAAAAGTAAACAAAACATTATTTTCAGTATTTTTTCAGATGTAACCATATATGGTTACATCTAAAGAAATATTGAGAGCAATGTTTTTTTTGCAAAGAAATACACAGGGCGTTCCACTGAAAAATCTAATTTTCGGTGGATGCGGAAATTGGATAAGATTTATTTTATTACAATTTTAATTAGCGTAACTTCATACGAGTTCTAAAGCACATACAGGGTGTCCACCTAGTGCGCGTAAGTCCAATATCTGGGTTAATAAAAGAGATAACTTAATTTTTTTTTCTACAGGGTTGTCTAATATCCCGAGCTGCACAAAATGAAAATATATTTACATATTCAGGGTGTTCAGTTTTTCCTGGACAGGTACCAACTTCATTTTTTTAAATGGAAACCTATATTTTTTATGGCATTATCGAATTCTACGTAAAAATTAGTGGGACTTTGTGCATAACACTGCTATTGAAATATTGATAGTTTTCGAGATATTTGACTTTTAATTTTTTTTTCTTATGTTTCGTCACTTCTAATAGTTGACATAATTATGGTTGTATGACAGCTAGAAATTATTTTTTTTCAGAAACTGTAGAGTGAAGATGGCTCTTTCGAAAAACGTATCAAAAGTTGACCTGCGATATACAGGGGGCAACAGAAATCGTGCCAAACCTGATGGTTTAAAATTTAAAAAATCTCGACTTTTTCAAATGGAACACCCTGTGTTTTATGATTTCATTAGATGCCTTTCTGTAGACTCTACAATTTTATAATAGCTTTCCCTATACCTAAGTTGCGTAGTTTTTGCAAAAAACCCACTTTTATGAAAAATACCCGATTTGCGCACTCCTTTGACGGAAAAAATATTGTAAGGCTATTTATTTTTATAAAATGTATTAGTTTACACTTCTTAAAATAAAAATAACTGAAAAATTTAGATAATTTCAGTTTAATAAACAAGTCTTTATGGAAAGTTACCATTTATTTGTAAATAAAAGTAAAAAATCATAAAAGCTCTACATGTAATTAAGAATTAGCAAAACTGGCGTATGCTTTAGAAGAAGTTCATGGGAATTATTTGCTAGCAGCACGTATTTATAGAGATTCCCACGTGCTGACTGTTTTGAAAATGTGAAAGATTTGAAAGAACAGCAAATGGGAATTATGAGAAAACTACCAGGAGACATGGGAGTAACAACGATAATATTTAGTTTAATGTTGTGGTTTCTGCTGTTGAAAATCCAAAAATATTAGTATCAGAAAATCAGTAGAAATCTTGGAGTTTTCAAAAGCTCGACAAATAAGATCCTAAGGCATAAACCATTTTCACTAATTCTTCTTTTGAATAGTTCATTGTATGCACGCTTAGTACTTACTCTAAACTCGTACGTGAATATTCAGTAAAAGAAGAAATGACATGTAAACTGATTGTCACAAATTTTATTGCGTGACAGACGCTCACTGCGTTTTTCCCGAGAAAGGAACGTGCGCAAATCGGGTATTTTTCATAAAAGTGGGTTTTTTGCAAAAACTACGCAACTTAGGTATAGGGAAAGCTATTATAAAATTGTAGAGTCTACAGAAAGGCATCTAATGAAATCATAAAACACAGGGTGTTCCATTTGAAAAAGTCGAGATTTTTTAAATTTTAAACCATCAGGTTTGGCACGATTTCTGTTGCCCCCTGTATATCGCAGGTCAACTTTTGATACGTTTTTCGAAACAGCCATCTTCACTCTACAGTTTCTGAAAAAAAAATAATTTCTAGCTGTCATACAACCATAATTATGTCAACTATTAGAAGTGACGAAACATAAGAAAAAAAAATTAAAAGTCAAATATCTCGAAAACTATCAATATTTCAATAGCAGTGTTATGCACAAAGTCCCACTAATTTTTTACGTAGAATTCGATAATGCCATAAAAAATATAGGTTTCCATTTAAAAAAATGAAGTTGGTACCTGTCCAGGAAAAACTGAACACCCTGAATATGTAAATATATTTTCATTTTGTGCAGCTCGGGATATTAGACAACCCTGTAGAAAAAAAAATTAAGTTATCTCTTTTATTAACCCAGATATTGGACTTACGCGCACTAGGTGGACACCCTGTATGTCTCAAAATTTATTTTTAAATAGGTAGTAAATAATATTTTGGTCCTACAAAAAAATTACCTTTAATTATGATCAAATAACTGGGAATTCCATGTTTTTTTCAAAAAATGTAGAATGCTCCGTCCTAAGAAAGCTTTGAAAGGCCAGGATAAATAATGTATCTGGAAATTTCCAAATAGCTATCTGAAAATTTCCAGATAGTTATTTGGAAAAGTCTAATTAATATTTGGAAATGTCCAGATAGCTATTTGGAAAATTTCAAATAAAAAAATTTACACTGGTCTCTCCGGACTTTCAATATGTTATGTTTGTTAAATAAAAACATAACCATTATATCTTTCTATTAATATTACGTATCGTAGGTACTTACAAAATATGTCACAAAGTTCTCGTTCGGAAATATTTTTTTCGGGTAACATTCTCGCATAATCTCTTTTACAATATTTCTTTCGATATTGCGGTGAACATCCATTTCGTTTTGCATGTCCACTACTGTTTGATCGATACCAGTTGAACGCATTCAAAAATCAGAGGATTCAACACAACCTTGCTATACGTAAAAAATTGTTGACAGTGATGACAGTGACAGTGACCCACACAAAATGCGAAGTAACTTTATAGAGGTTGCATACTTTATAAATATAACGAGTAAACTGTTAGTCTCCCGCAAGTAGAAGATGGACGAATTACATATATTTCAGCGATAGATCTATATCATGCCACCACGCAATTTTTCTCTATTCAAATAGGAATATCCCAATTAAAAAGTAAACTGCAACTTAAAAAAATACAAGAATGCATAGAATTACAAAATTTATATGAATAATAAAATTAACATAATAAAAACAATAATGGATTGAACTGAATACCATTATAGGTATTGGATAAATTAATTCCTGATTTGAATTTTGGTAATAAAAAAAATTGTTCAACCGAAATATACTCCTATATTCATATGTACCAACTAATATACCAACCGAAAACCTTAAAATATGGTTGGTTAATAATCATTTGTTAATTGTGAATTATAAATAATTAATTTTTTAGTTTGAATGATAAAACAGAGCTTTCCTCTTAAACTAAACCTCCAAATGAAAAAAATAGGCAGGTATACTATACGGAGTATCTTTTGTAAAGTATAGAAGGATGATTACGAAAAATTACATCAAATAATGGAAATGTCAGTGGAGTGCCTAGGTATTATCAGGTTATAAAGAGGGTATGCCCTTGGTAACATGCTTCTAAATTTCAATCAAAATGTTTGTTTGTAAATTAAGCGTTTAAACCGTTGGTTGACAATCACTCCTAGGGAACAAAGTACCTACATAATCATTCCCCTTCCGCTGTTTCTGTCACCTCTTTACAGAAGCGACATTTGACATCTTCAGCCAGTGTTGTTCCAAGGGAATAATTTTTTGTACTAAAATCCAGTCTTATCATTATACTGATTTTGGGTTAAATTGTACTTGCTGACACGGAAATTTTAAATAATTTGTCTCATATCGGGAAACTTTTGACTATTTTTTGACGACATTTTAGATTTTGGGTGGATTCTGAATTTGATCTTGAACGTTTTCCTGAATTGCAGCAGATCTATGAAGATCCGCTTTCCTTCCTCTATGATTTCGTGATAATGATTTGATATAAGCTACTCCTGTTCCTTCATTTTCGAAATGCACGAATATCATTGGAGATTTTTTAATGATGAATCGATATCACAGCCAAAACAAAGCGGCTAAAAACCGATGATACGCTCATTGCATGGCTCCAATGGACTCCAATCATTTAATTGTGTTCAGGGAAGGATTTTACATTTACTTAGGATTCAATGACTTATTATACTACTTTTGGTTTTGTCATGCTATTCAACACTGCATTCACTGCATGCGAAGACAAGATCGAACAATTTGATTCACCTCTCACCACAGCCTCCTCTGTAGGAGGCAGTGCTCTCACCTGAAATTGTACTGAAATTGTAATGAAATTGTTAGTGAATTGAGGCAATTGTATTGTTTTCAGTACAATTGTACTGACAGGTATAACACTGTCTACAGCCTTTATCCATTCAATAGTAATAGATCAATAGATTACATAGGTAGTCAAGAGTGCCGTGAAAAGGTTTGTATATGACCTTAGTTTCTAAGTTTCAGTAGCCCTCTCGCTCCTTTATTTTTAGCTTTAAAACTTTTAGCTATAACTAGTTTAGCTATAAAACTTTTTATATGCATGGTTTACTCTCATACTAAATGGTTAACCTGAGGGTTTACTAATAGCTGTAGAATTTATAATAATACTCAGGTTAAAAATGCAGTGAAACTCTAAAAATTTTATAATTATTTCCGATTTTTCCGTTATTAATATCATTTATTATATATACTTCTGTGTTAACATTAATATTAAAAACTACCTATAAATTGTGTAATTAATTACATATAGGTAATTACCTTATATATCATGATATTATAGAATTATACCTACCAACATAAAGTAAAGTTACTTTATGCTATCTATCAATAACTACTTATATATTTTATAAAAATAGTATAGTCAAAGAATATAAACTAATAAGAATTTTCACATTCATTCATGCCGTCGACCAAATTTCTATCTTTGTCACTATGCACCAAATGCATCAAATTTGAGTGAAAAATACTGCACTAGGCGCGGGTTATAGTAAATTTATGACACTGGTTTAATCATAGTCATATCGTACATCTAGTTATCTTTGTCAGTAACACGCAAATAAGTGAAATAGAAAATGAGAGAATATCTACATTTGTTGCTGCACGTGTGGCTGCTAGGTAGGGATTTGTCTTTCGTGATATTTCGTTTCTTCCATTTCGTTTTTGTTGTTTTCTATTGATTAAATCATTTGGAAGCTTCGAGTAACTCGGTGTTTTAGTGCTTGTTTTAATTATATTATAACTATAATAGTTGTAGTTATATTATACCCTGGTCTGCGTCCTAGCCCATTCTGGCCATGAAGGGAGTGAAGCAGCCGAGTCTCTAGCCAGGGAGGGTGCTGCTTCTGAATTTGTCGTACCAGAACCGGTGCTTGTTGTTGTTGTTGTTGTTGATAGGCGGCGCGGTTACCCGCAGCACTCAGGTCTTTCGACCCATTGTGCCTGCCGCTAGTTGGGAGCTATTGGAAGAGACGTGCTGTGCGCATAGGCCAACACCCGTTGTAGGGAAAGCTCCCTAATGTCCTGAGGCAGAAGAAATGCTGCGCCCAGGTGTTTGTGTCTCTTGACCATGAGGCAGGCACAGCGACAGAGGATGTGAATGGAGTCCTCGTCATCGTGTCCGCAAAACCTGCACCTTCTAGTGTCACTCGAATCGGTGCTTGGTATATCCTCGAGTACTGCCAAAGTAACTCTCTTGACCTGAGCTGAGGGCAAATCCTCCAGTATTGGCAAGAACTATCAAGATTAGTTCATTCGAAGGCGTTCATAATCAACCCTTCCAAACAAGAACTAAAACACTTTTAGAGTTAAGCAGGTTGTAGGTTGCACCTACGAACTTTAATTGGGCTATATACTGGTCAGTGCCGTTTAAAATATCATCTGTAAAAATTCGACCAAGCAGAAGATGCTGAGTGCCGCTTGTGCTTAGAAGATGATGAAACGGCAGAACACATATTATGCACCTGCCCCACTGGGGAAAGGATCAGATACTCATTATTTGGCAAAGGACAACTTCTGCCAGAGGGTCTGAATAAGTTCTTACCCAATAAGATGATGATAGCTTCATTAAGAGGATGGGCGTGTTGGGTGAAATATAAGTAGATGTGAACCACAATAGACCACATGGTCGTGGTGGAGGGTCTCGTTTTCGGCCCATTCAATTTTGAACCTAACCTAACTTAACTTAGTTATATATTGTAACAGTTATCATTCATTGATAACTGTTATAGTTAATATAACACTGATACAATATTTTTATAAATTTTACAACACAATGATAATCATTGTCTTGTAACATTGATAAAAATATTGTATCAGTGCAAGACATGGCGTAGCCGGTCCTGTGCTATAGTCGTATCCGAAAGCGAGGAAAGCAATCCTTGCATATTGCTCCTTGATTTAATGAATGAATTGTGTAGATCTACGCATGCTCTGGGTGGATCAGAAAATTACCAAAAAAAAACAACTTTCCAAAGATAGTTTTACATTAAGTGAGAAGTCTTATTAGTTTTTAGATTATAGTCTTTGGTAATGTTTGTTGTTTACCAATTAATAAATCTGTATTTCGCCAGTCCCGTCTTCTGAATAAATCAAATCTTTGAATTTATATTGCAGACTGAACAGAAAACTGTATAGTGTAAGAGGAAACTGTAAGCGACTTCTAAATGGCTTTTATAGTTTTCAACGATCTCGCTAGATGACAGAAGCGAGTGAAACTCAAATCAGCCTTGCAATAACAAAACAAAAACGAACCGAGGGACGAAAAACAGTTGAATGTTGACTGCCTAGAGGCGGCGGTGTGTATAGTGTAGAGTAGATTATTGTAGATGGGTGATTGTTGATGTACTCTGTTGTATGCAACTTGAGAATTCTGCATTATGATTCCGTTTGTATAGTAAACAATGGCGAAATTAGTGATTTTTGTTTATCTGGTGATATTATCAGTGTCCAGTGTTACCAATGAGGATATATTAGGAAAGTCTGGACTAGGTAAGTTTTGTAAATGTAAATTTTTCGTTAATCACTTTGTTTCATCGTGTAGCTAGTTGGACTGTAGTGTGTACTATACAGACTTGAAAGGGCTCTATATTGTCGACTGCTATTTAATTTATAGGTATATCAAATTAAAATGAGGTCAATATAAATTTAATTCTTACGAGATTTTGCAATAATTTGAAGCGATTGATGCACAAGCACGCGATACTTTTTCTGGTGCATTAAGTACCTACCTACTTAAGTGTTGCATGTTTGTACCTTCTTTATGATTTGGAAATTACACCTTTGTTTATTTTAAGTATTTAATCTAATTTATTTGAATATGAAAAATTAAGGGTATATCTACCTAGGTATATTATTTTATTTGTTATAGTTATACCACCTAGAACTTATGGGCTTAAAAATTATATGTTTAAAAATTAGTATGTAGGTGCATGCAGGTACCTAAATCTGATTAAAACATATCTATAGTCATAATCTATTTTTTTAAGAATTTCTTTGCTTTTTTAACCTTTAGACTTTCATGCAGCAGGAAATAGTAGTTTCCTAGTAATCTCAAATAACTGTAAAAGATAAATTCTGTTCAAGGTCCTATATATGTCCTATATCTGTCTAGGTACGAATTTAACTCGTTTTGAATGAACGATAATGACAATATTTAGGTACGGCATCCCGTGACTATTTCATTGTTAATTGATGACGAATATCTGATATTGATGTCCAATATTTGACCAAGCGTTTTGTCCTTACCTTGATAGTTTTGTTTAATTGCAACTCGCGTGCAAGTAAAACAAAAATTAAGAAACAAATGGCCTGTACGCAACCCTGATCTAAGTTCTACAGGGCTTAAATCATTAGGCTGCCCATGAACATTTGAAAATACCTACGTATAATTTATTTATGTATCGTAGTCAGTCAATAGGTAATTACCTAGGATAGGTATTATTTAAGTAGGTACTTAGATGACTCGTTAGATGATTTTTTTTTCGTATAGTCTAAAATGTAAGTAAGTAAGTAATTACAGTCGAGGGGCATAAGAAAACAAAGAAAACAAGAAATGGTTGCTGAGCTCGATTTTAGATGAGAAAACAATTTTACAAATCGCAATGCTCTACTTCCGTTTAACACACACTACTAAATCCAACGAGAGAATGGACTTGCGCTCTCGCGAAAATTCGTCTGTTTCGGTTAAATCTCCGCCTATTCAACCCCTGCCAAACAAGTCCATTCTCTCGTTGGATTTAGAGCTACCAAAGTTTTTTGTAATATCGCAACTTTGAATTTTAATTATCTAGGTCAATTGAAGTAGTTAGGTCCTATAGGTGCTAAAACTGTTGGATGAGACCTTTGTAACAACTTTCTAAAGGCACCGTAGGTTTAATATTAACAAAATATATGTAAGAGCATGTATACCTATAGTGTATCCATCACCTAAATTCCTCGTAAATAGCTCAGCAAATAACTGCCCACATCCAGTACCGTTGGAAATCACAAAAACTTTAAATATTTTAGCTTTAGAGTGGCAATATTTATTAAATATCTTCAAATTTTCAAATTTGTAAAATGAATAGTTCTTGGCTCGATTCTCACCATTCAAGTGCACTCCCAACTAAAGAATTAACTGCAATTTCCAGATGTTAAATAACGATAAACCTAATACTAAGGTCGAAACTAAGTACGTACTTATCCAATAAAACTTCATCCTGATCTTAATATACCTATCTTTAGGTGGTAATAATAGCCTATTAAATGTCCTTGGGGACTTTTAAGTCGACAAGAGAGTATATATATTTTTAACTCGATTTTTAAACATTATTTTCACGCTTCGTGTATTTCATATAAAACCAAAAACACGGTCCCACATTAGAAAAATTGTAGCAAACTTGGCCTTTATTATTATTATTCTCGATATTATGCGATTATATCGCCTTGAAATTACCAAATTATCTCTTATATTATCTCGGAATACACGAGTTGTGCAGGAATTATCTCGAATTTCTTTTGACTACCACTAGATTGCCGGACTGTATACGAAAAATTACCCCGTGAAACTATTACTCAACTATACTCTCGAAACTATTTAGCATAAAATTTAGTTACCTTAATTACCTATCATTTGAATCTCTTACGACAGGTTTGAGTATTGGCGATTCAGATTACCGATGAGAGCGCTGCAAATTTAGAAAATATGGAGGGAGACGAGTAAAATTTTGCATTTCATAAGTATCACATCATCTAACAATTTAGCATTCAACTGCCGTAAATATAGTGATTTCATGTGCTAGTTAGGGTGAAATAAAGTATAAAAAAAGTTGTAAAAGCAGTCAAACGTCACATAAGTGCTTCAATACTAATTAGGTATATGAATTTTTTGGGTTGAAACAGGTACCCTAGTTTTTGTTTACTTACATTTTGAGCTAAAATTAGTGTGGTAGAATGTATAGTGATATATGTCTATGGTGATACCACATTAGTGCTTGTCTTTTGTTAAATAATGTTTAAATTAAAATATATTCTGCTTTTTATAAAACTAATAATAGAAAAGTATAGACAAACTACAACAAAGTGGTTATGTTGTGTAAATAAACGTGTTCCCTGTTATTAAATTGTTATACCTATGTCTTTTGGAGAGATGAGTGAGAAACAGTTTCTTATACTAGGACCAAACTTCTATATCTTCTATCTTAAACACTTCTATTGACACATTTTGTGGAATGACTCCCATAAACACGGCGGTTTGTGTTGTGCTGATTTCTTTTGAATGCCATTTTAAAATGTAAAAATAAAGATGTACAAATACTAACTACGTCGTTTTTAACTTTGTAATACCAAAAAATTAAAAAATCACAAGCACCACTAAATTATTACGTTAAACAAACCCAAATGCGTGTTATTTATTATTATATAAGCAATAAGCCTCCAAAAATTACCTTGTAAGTAGATTCAAATATTTTCATGCAAAAAGCGCATTCATTTTTGGAATTGCCAATATGCACCTCTCTATCACGGTCCATATACTACTATACGGACCGTGCGTCTCTATTACATACCACATTAAAAATAAGAACAAACAAACAAATAAAGATACAAACTTGGAACAAAACTCCAAATAAAGTAGGAGTAGGAATTTAGAAATATATAGAATACCTAATTAGAATACTTTTTCACCGATTTAGAAAGTTATTGTACAATTGGATATGCATAGAATATTTTACCTATACCATACTTTAGCACTGGGGTGTGCAAATGGGCAGTGTATAATGTAGGTTACATAACATAGTAGTACATAGTAAGTTGTATTGTACCTCGTTTAGGAAACAACTAGAAATAATTGTAACTAATATTAAATCCTCATTAACTCCAATCAAACTGATATTACAATGTTACCTACTGTTTTGTTTATTTAATATAGGCGCGTGAGTCATCCAGCTGTGTAATATTACCGGTTGTATTTGCAGTTCGTTAAACAAAACAAAGCGAATTAAAGTAGGCCATATTCGATGTGCAACGTTACTGTTAACTGTTAATATATTTATCCAAGTAGGTACCTCGAAATTATTAACTTTAGTTTAGTACTTGTATTGCGCATACATTGTTGAACATCAATCAGCCATATATCAATCTGGTTTTGAAATAACTGGGTGCCATTTGACGGAAAATCTTTTGACAATCAAAACGTTGACCGCCAGTGTTGGTCTTTATTTGGACCATTTTTTATTTGAACTTCAGGAAGCCAATTTTTAATTATAACAACGCACCAAAAATTTTCAAAAAAGAGTTATTGCCGAAGTTATTGCATTATGACAACGTACACCAACGGTTTCGTTCTTTGGAGCATATAATATCGAGGTCCACCAAACAATTTTTAATTAAATTGTTTCCTCGTAGTGTACCAACGTAAGTCGTTCCTGCGGGGCGCAAATGCGGCCTGCAAAATAATAATACGCCGCCCCTCTCCCACTCAAGTCTTAGCTTTTCGGGCTAATCCTTGTGATTAGATGAGGGGTAGAGATATTATTATTATTATAATATTTTCCAAACTGTCTTTCATACATTTATAAAATACCAACACTTGTCTGCTGTGAATGAACTTGCAATAACGAATGAACATAAAGAGAACGAACGATATAAACTGATTTTCTTCCGAGGACAACGATGTTAAATTTGTGTGACGATGCCGTTAGAAGAAAAAATTAAAAAGTTGCTCAACGGACCATATAGCGTTAATAAGAATACAACAAACAATGCGACATAAGAGGATACTCCCCACAAATGCATCCAGTATCCGGTTCACAGACGTCAGCCACGGGAACAGCCATCTGTCTGAAACATTGGCGTACTGACGAACATTTCATGGTATGATCGTGGGTTCTAGGTGTACATGTAGATTAGAACGAAAGGCTAGACCGAAGGGTTAATTTGGTAGAATTAAAAGATGTGAAATTGGGAAATATTTTATAAATTTCTATAAGCGGTAGTGACAGAAATTGTTTACTTAGTTAATTAAATTAATATCTCAATTAGTATACCTATGATAATGAAATCAGTTTAACAATTTATACAAATTTATTGAATTGATTCATTCAAAAGAAATATTTTTTCACCTCCCAGATACTTCGCAAAAAGACAAAGGTAATAAATGTCAGCTTCAGTTGCCTCCATATTCCCTCGTTCAAACTTCTTCCCTCTGAGTGTATATAATTTAGAATGTTAACATTATAAGCTCCCTGCACCTGAAATTCCTCTTCAGCAATGCAAGAATTATTAACAGATGTAAATCACTTCTTATGTACCTATTCTCGTTAATTTCAAAATAAGTAGGTACACATACCTACTGGTTTTAAATTTTTGTTCAATTTTTTTCTGATGATATTACAATAATTAGGTCTAATAGTGGTGAGAAGCACAGCGTAGTTTCCCTCTTTGGGTCTTTGCTACTATCCGTCTGAAAATTATCGTCAAATTGACAGACAGATGCTTTTTCACAGGCCCCATTACGATGTTACGACATGATTGCTGTCGCTATCTGTCTGTCAATTTGACAATAATTGTCAAACAGATAATACCAAAGACCCAAAGAGGGCACTACGATAGGTTTTTCACTACTACTAACATTCACGATGCCCCTTAGGCAATCATGTCGCAACATCGTTCATCGATTCCACTATATATGGAACTCTGATGAGCGCATAATAAGCGCGAAACCGGTCAGTATCTGGTGGTTGGTCTCGATGAAGGATGTAGCGACTTCCATGGAGATGCCGCAGTAATGCAACGCCAGCTGGGGCACATTACCCATGGAATAGTTATTTTCGGTATCTCCTTCCAATTAATTAGGTCTAGTAATTAAATTTTGTTGAGTTTTCACGTTTACATTTCCAATAATAATGAAAAAGTAATTTTGTAATACGAGATGCAGTTTGTGTTCATTTAACGTTGTCGATTGAAAGTAAATTGCTGAAATTATAACGCCACTGCTTCAGCGGCTTTTGGTTCAGCTGCTCTTTGTTAAACGGAGTGTGCTAGGAATAAATAAGATAGATTCTGTCTCGGTATATTATATCCCTGGGGTTAGACTTAGCTTTATACCTCGTTTATACATACAATGTATTTCATTTAAACCACACAGGCGAAGCGGCACTCCTTGTAAAAAGGGTTATTTTGGCCTGAAAATCAATTTGTCTTACTCTTCATAAACAAAAGAAATTCAGAAAGTTAAATTTTCTTTTGAAAATCTAAGGGACATTTGCTTATGAAAAGAGCCTTTCTCATAAAATTGTACTTATATACCTTCAGGTCTAAAGCTGTTTGCGAATTTGCTTGATAGTTCCGGTTCCGAAGATAGCGCAGTGTATTTTTGCAAGGATGTGATTTTGATAGGAATGATCCAGACACTTAGTTTCTAATTATGATGTGTAAAAGTAATAAAAGTAAAAGTACATAATTCCATGTTTTATACCACATTTTAGAAGAGTCGAGTAAATAAGCATATCATATTTATGGGATAATAATTACGAGGTTAATTATTAGTCAGAGTTATTTTAAGTATTATTCAAGTGAATTCGGTGAAATTACAGATTTATTAGGAATATGCATTATTCAAAACCATTACTTAGGTACCCACATTTTTAGTTTTACCTAATGAAAAAATTGTTATTCTGGACAATCCGTATGTTCCAACAAATATGTTCATCCATAATAAATGGCGGCTTCATATACAGTGTGATACAGATTCATGGTATACCCCTCTTTCCCCCCTTATTCTTTTAGATACAATTTTTAAATTTAGCATGGCGGAAGTACTTGTTAAAGGTCACTTTTTAACATAAAAATTATTTGAAGGAGATGTCGAAAACCACTACTTACTCCACGGGCAATGTGCCCCGACTGGCATTGCATTACTTCGGCATCTCCACAGGAGTCGCCACATGTTACATAAATAAAATTATAAATACAAATTATCTTTTCTCCACTTCCGGTTTCACCGGAAGTAATACCAACTCTCGATTTTTATATGGAACACCCTATATATTTACTTTTTTGAAATCTACGCTCATTGAATTTTCTGAATCCAATGATATAACATAAGCGACATTTCGGCTGCCAAATTACTTCTTGGACTCTATTCTACTTTTGTTTTAGAGGTCCTTCTCCCAACTGTAATTTCATTTCTATTGGTCCCACAGATAAAATAAACATATGGGTAGATTGATTATTATTAATTATACTTTTCAACGGTACCTTTAATAGTGCCATTATGGTACTATTAAAAATACTATTATTTCAGTTCCAGAACCACTTTGCATAATTTTAACGCCTTGTAAGTAGAGAAATTGAATGTTAAAATTAAAAATATCCACAGCTGATTAAATTTGGTTCATAAGCATACGATGAGGAAATTTATAAGTGACATTTACTCAAAAAATTACTGGATTTGTGCTTGTACAACAATGCTTTTTTTTTGTATGTCTTTTTGGCTAAAGTCGAGGTGACCATCAACGTCAAGTTCTGTGCGCACATCGACGGTCGACGATTATCATGCCTCGTAAAATATCAATATCGGAATTTTTTGTTTGTTCTCATAGAAAGAAACCTTGCAATCTTCAGTCATCTTAGTTTCTACGCCATTGGTAAGGACCTACAAATGATTTAACCACGTGAAACGGCTTAAGAACAGCTCGACTGACAGTTCCATGGCTAAATATTCACTCGACGATGTAAAATATATTTTTCCTGTATTTTTCATGGTTTTTGATTTTCCATTATTGTGTCACTTACTGCTACTGTGCCACTGCTATGCGAGTCCACGAACTGTACCTATGACAATACACTGTGTCGAGTTTAAGATGAACCGAGTTGGTTAAATTGGGAAAATATTGGGGAATATTAGGCATAGAAGAATCCAGGCATGTATTTCCAAGAATTCCTTCCCTTCAGTTGATACAGGGTGAAAACAAAAAATATGCATTTTCTTCAAACCTCCATAGCTCATTTATTGTAAAAAATACATTCATCAAATTTCCAGGACAGGGATAACAGTGTACTATTTTTAACTACTTTAACTACTTGTTTTTAATCAAGCTCCGTAATAAAATTAAGATAGTGCAAGATGAAGTATTCTCACTTATAATTGCACAAGAGGTTTGTATTTTACCGGATTAATTTGGATTGTTTAATGTGTAACTGTTGCCTAGCAATTATACGAGAAAAACTGTCAACTATTAAAAACGCGACACCGAAGGTGGAGCGTTTTACGTTGACAGTTTTTCGAGTCAAATTGCTAAAGGAAACAGTTTAAAATTTAAACAATACAAATTTATCCGGTATCAATACAAACATCGAGTGTAATTCGGCAGGACAATTTAATGAATAAGAAATTTAGAGACATATTATGAATGCAAACTTTATTTATGAAACATTAAAAATAAACACATTTATATTTGAGCATCACCGAATCGATTGATTGTTAATGTTTAATAATTCAATAACTTCTTGACAGAAATGTCAAACTATTTATTTTGGCAACGGACACCGCGATAATTTATTAAAAAATGAATAAGTGAAAAAACCACTAGTGCAATTGTCTCTGTAAAAGTTGCAGGTAACTTTTGTGGCTGTCAAAGTGACAATTGCAAAGTGGCATATGCGATTTTTTATATATAAATTAAATTGTCAATGTAAAACATTTTCTTCCTCCTATGTGACAATTATTTTTCCTATTACTTGGGAGTTATTATATACTTAAGTAGGTATATATGTATTTTATGCTTGGTCCATATTATTTGTAATATGGGATAGAAACATATTACAATCTTCTAAAGAACAAGTTATATTACGCAGAGCATTGCGTGTTTCACAAAACGCTTATAACTTCCAAAGTTCCTTAATCCAGGGACATAATTTAATTTACTTGTTGGCCGCAGTTCCTTTGTCGCATCGATCGACTGGCCAGAATTCTCCGCCATCCACACCCCACTGTAGGTAGGGTTGAGGCAGCGAACAAAGACACCCCCAGGAGAATTGGTCAAGGGTGCGTGTTGTAAGTGGTGAAATGAATAAAAAAAGTTATATGGAATTCATGGGCTTTATAGGAAGCCCATGCATTAACAGCCCGCTCTTTTTAAGGATTGAAAATGTTGGAGATTCTTAAAGTACATTTAGTAATAAAATATTTACCTAAGTATCTTTCTTTTTACTTTCACAATAACAATTAGATATAAAGAGTAATCTGCATAAAGTAATTTTTGTACCTGCTTGGACAATGGACAGGTACCTATCCATTGTCCATCTACTCTTTTTGTGTAGGTACACTTAAACTATAACTTGGTTTAGGTTTGCCCAGAAGTCGCAGAATAATTTTGTATTTTACGCCAGGCCAGAGACAGGAATCCAAGTAATATCACAGGTAATTTCTTCAATCCCAGAGTATTTTAAGGTCACATGGTTTCGTACACAATTTTTCTGGTGGCAAATAGCTGGATTATTCTACTATAAACTGCCTTAATAATAGTTACAGATGGGCATGAATTTTGACCTCGATTTTTAGTTATTAAATGTGTTTGTAAGACTTTTAAAAGTAATAACCAAAACTGATTTTTACTGATTAATGCGAATAGTGGTAAAGCAGGTGAAAACTTAGTTCTTTTATATTATTTTTCGTGCCTGGAGTAGATGTGAAATTTTAACTTAACACGAGACAAAGAATATTATTCGTAGTGCCACACCCTGATATCCTTTCATTATCATTTCCTTCTGCATCTTATTCCAAGTCAAAGATATATGTGATAATTACGTAATTACCGTATTATTAATGACTATTTGACCCTGGGTAAGTGTATAACTATTCGACTCAACTAATTGAGCCCATCTCTGGTGTTGAGAGACCGGTTGGTAATTTAAAAATAATCCAGAATTACCATATTATATGCGTGTTGCATGCAAGAGGTAGAGATTGTCAAAATGATTACGATTACATTGATGATTCATCCGACGTTCCATGGTTTAAACCACTACATGTAAGAAACGATTTAACGGACTCCCATTTCTAAATGTCACGATAATTTTTTTGTTGTATCTATTCGTATAGTCAAGTAAATAAAACACTAGTTTGTGATTATGTTTGATGTTTAGAATACACAGTTTGGTAATAATTATTTTTATTGATATTGTAATAAGAATAAGACAAGAAAATATAAGTAGGTACTAATCGTTGGAATGTCAACGATGGATTAAGGAAGGGATTACTTTAGTATTATCTCCGAGGCTTTGCCAAAATCTGATTGCAAAGAATCAGCAGATTCTATACCCAGAACTATATCTGGGTCAATTTTCATAAAATACATAAACTGCATGGATCCAGCTTTTATGCTCGTCGTTTCCTATTGGTTGCCGTTAATATAATGAATGAAGAATGGACAGTATCTTTTACTCAACAAGAGCCATTCTCTTGTTGAGTAAAAAAAAGACTGCAGAATAATGCCCTTCGATTCATTTTCACCATTTGTTTCTAGTAGATGTAGCGATTTTTTTAAGTAATTGGTCAATAGTGTGGCTTACATCACACGTTTGATAGTACTATGATATGTTATTGCGCCTTTTATCGAGCCTTTTACAATGAAAATAAAATTGTAATGGTGGGTATAAGTGGATTCTCATTAAACTAACATAATCGTCTACCTTCAGTTTTTGATCACTGTTTCACTACAGTATTCAGAGATTACTTCACGCAAGTATTAATCATGTATCATGTGTTAAGTTAAGTTAAGTGTTAAGGATCATTTTCTTTTCACTTTTTAGCAATAGAACATATGTCATAGTCTGTTGACATAAATAATAATCAGCCTACCAAGTCATTTAAAGAAGAAAAATTGATTTGCGCCCTCATGACAACATAAAACAAATCCTAATCAATTTTTCATTATCCTACATAGGATTTTCTTCGGTTTAAGAAAATATAAAAGGGTTTATAAAATATCTTGAAAAATAAATAACTAGGCTGTGATGTCTGAGTAGTTAAATACAACCTACTGTATATACTGTTATACGAATACTCCTCCGACCAATATTTGGCAAAACTAGACCTTATTTTTTAATGAAACATAATACTATTTTAGTTAGCTTAAGAACAAGAAACAGAAAACCAATGATGTAGTAAAATTAAAGTCCATAAAGTTATAGCGAACATATTAAAATTTGTATTGATTCGTGTGTTAGTTTTTTCCATAATCCAAGAATTTCACACATGACAAAGCACTTGTAACTTAATAGGTAGTAAGAAAAGACATTGATATGTCCTTGTTGTAGTTGTTTGTATCCACTGAACATTGTAAACTTAATATTTCTTGTCCTGACAAATAAATGACGTGTCTTAAAACTTATTCCTTGAAAACTCAACAAAATGAACTAGGTACGTATACTTTTCTAGGTATTTGTATGTAATTGGTATTTCCTACTTATTTATTTTTATTACTATGATCTTATGTATATTCATATCATGCCAGTTATGTTAAAAAAGAGGCATTTTGCATTTGTAAACCATTAATAATGTATTTTTCTTAAGAGTCCATTCACTAGTCCGAAATAAGCCTGAAATCGGCGTTTGTCTCGTGTCTAATTATACAAAAACTATAAAAGATAGCGACCTTTAGTAAAAAAGTATTGAAAGATAAGACTTTAGTCTAAATCCCTATAGTAGTTATTTTTGGTAATTCTTTTTATTTTTAAAATTCCAGGCAAACTAAAATAGCGTATTTTCAAAAATTATTTTCCCTAAAATACTTGTATTAAACAAAAATTTGCTACTATAGGGATCTAGTTTATCTTTCGATCTTTCCGGTGATATATAATTTATAACATTAAAAATAAATTTTTTTTGCAATTATAAGACAAATCCGGTACCGTTGCAATAAGCACAAAATGTATTTCCATGTACCTTTACTTCGGGTTTACGTGCACCTCCGAAATTAAATAATTCGGTAGCGAGAGTATATTAGTCTCCGCCGATCGGCTACCCAACCTCTCAACCCGACTCCGTATTCATTCCTGTCAAATCTACAGTGAATGGACCCTTAATAGACCCTTAATACATTAGGAGCTTGAATAAAAAATCTGACTTTCCTGGATCTTATCTTAGTAATAATTGAATAATATGATTAAATATGTTTATCGAAGTTTTGAATGGACATACAGTTTATATAACTTAACAGAACTTTCTAGTCAACACATATGCTATTGTATTTAACCAGTATTTATTTTACACATCCAGGGTTAGAATATTATTGTGTTAATGTATTTTTAGTAAGGGGCAGGGTTAATTCACCCCTAGGCATTAATTGCAGGGGGAAACAGTCGTATAAATAAAGAAACTACCCTAGTAAACATTTCCGTATCCAGTATGGCTCGTTTGTTATTATACAGCTTTCAAAACAAGTCTAAAGATCGGGCTAAAACTAGTTAGTGATAAAATTGAAAGTAGAGAAGAATTATTAATAATTTTGGTGAGTTGGTGGGCATATGGGGCAATGGTAGTAGGATTTGTGACGAAAGATTCTTTAGGAACCAGAACCATACTTTGGAAAAACTATTCCTGCACCTAAATTTATTAACTGCCAGGAACTGTCTTTTGTAAAGAAATTACTTTAGTTTTATCTCTGAGGCTTTGCCAAAATGACTTTGGTATGCTGATTGCAAAGAAATAAAACATTCGATAAAAAATACTTTGACTTGGAACTATTGATGACAAATTCTTGGTAGAAAAGTACAAGAACTGTATCTGGAGAAACTGTATAAGTTTGTAAGCCTTAAGTTTCTCAGTATTATTTTGTATAGTATAACTATCTATCTATTAACACTGCTTATACAAAACATATTCATAATTTCTTGTTAAATTTAACATGCTAACTGGATTATCAATATAACAAAAATAATGTGAAAAAAAAGTCTGAATAATCTATGATAAGAAATAACGCAAGTTTTAAAATACCCAACTCGGTACCTAACTTACAAGATATGTAAGTATATGAAGTGACTATATATCTACGCAAGGATGGTTAAAATCATTAATATGGTTGGTGCATTGCCGACTGACCATGACATTGCTGCATTTGGATGCAGTTCATGGGATAAGGATTGAATAGAAAGCATAAAAGTACGCTTATATAGTCAGACAACTCAGATGGATAAATAATGGGGTCAAATGGGAGAGAGGTCACTAACCCTTTAGTGATTGACTGTCGTGGAAGGCTTGTTTCGGTACAATATGTTTCGCTTTGACATAACATTAATAAACTTCATACTTTAAATTATTCAATCCACTTCAGTAAAAATAAATGATTGTAAACTCAATTTTTCATGTCACCACCATGTACTTGCAATATAACTAACTGTATCTGTTTAATGTACCCTAGTATAAATGTTAAAGTAGATCAAGCGTATTAATATTTACCTATTTTATTACGAATAAAATAAAATATCACTTGTATTATTTGAAGGAGATGCCGAAAATAACTACTCCACGGTAAATGTGCCCCTGCTGGCGTTGCATTACTCCGGCATCTCCATGGAGAATAATCTCTCATCCCACAGAGGGCACTACGGTGTGTTTCTTACCACTATTATCACTTGTATTGTCTTCTTTTATCTAAATACCAATCCATCCAAGTTTTTGTCCATTCGAGACATCTTCTTGCACCATTAATATTTTTTAAATCACCAGTATAAAAAATGAGAATAATAGGCATACCAACAGGACAATAAATCTTTAATTGATGGCACTGACTGAAGAATAAACGTGGTAGTTAGAAAATTAAGGTGGATTATCTTGGGTCTGTTGAGTATATTCTGAATTTGTTATTATATTCGATTTGAATTAAATAAAATTCGTTGTTTATGACCAAATTGTTAATTCTATCAATTAAAGACATTTTATTTAATATTAGACATGCTTAACTTGGAAAGTCTTGTACATAAATTAAATTTAATGGGGATAGAACGAAAAACGAATACGGAAGAAGCTTGTCGCAATCTGCCCACTCAAACAAACGCCAACTGGTAGTTTGAAAAACCTCAGGAAATGCATAATAATATTCAATTGTGGACAAAGGATTTATCGCGGTAGGTATTGATGAAATATGTATTTTGAATATCAGTGTGTAGCAACCATATTTATAGAAGAGGATAGAAGAAATAAGTACAGATTAATATTGTACAATAGCCAACCTAACATTCAGTCAGTGTAAGGCTTCAGAGGCTTATTTATTTTAATTATAATATTAACAGATGTCTAAATAATTTGTAGTTTACTAGTTTTTAATGGAAGTTGATATAAAACAGTCTACTTATGTTCTGTCATCTTCGACTTGAACTTTTGCTAAGATCAACATTTTATATTATCTAAAAACTCAGAAACTAGTAAAATAGTCGTATAATACAATAAATAGTTGAACGTCATTAACATGTTCAAAGAAATTCCAGTTATTAAAACTCGAATTTGCGTAATTAAACTTGACACCTCTTAAAAGCCTAAAAACCCAAAATAATCGTAAGTTTACAGCGTCACAGATATTAAAATGTATCCTAAAAAAACTCAAGAATACCGAAGCGCGACCGCGACTGTTAAGAATCAGATTATGGTTCTTTAGCGACGATAAAAACTTAAAAGTAGACGTTGGAAATCAGCCAAAAACAAGTGATTCAGAAGTTCAAATTTACTGCAGTCTGTTATTTTCGTTAGTTACCTTCATATCACAAACTCGATTTTAGTATTACATAACACATAACTGTAGTGCCGTCTTTCATGAATTCATTCATTAATAATTATATGTAGTTGCATAAGGAGCCGACACAACCATGATCTTTTTTATTATACTTCACGGGTTACCTATGTGCCCCGACAAGCATTGCATTACTCCGGCATCTTCATGGAAGTCGTCACATTCTTCATAGGGACCAACTACCGACCGGTTTCGCACTTATTCTGTGGTCATAGAGTGCATAGGTAGTGGACTCGATCAGTCATAGATAAAGGCTTGGTGCTGTTACGTTAGTTAGATATATTCCGATGAATAGATGCTGTGACATGATTGCCTAAAGGGCATATGTTATGTTTTATGTTGTAGGGGTGAGAAACACACAGTAGTGCCCTCTTTTGGTCTTTGGTTCTAGCCGTCTGAACATTATTGTCAAACTGACAGACAGATAGCGACCTGCTTTTCCGCAGGTGCCATTATAGCAGTGCTATAATGGTTAGTTATATAATTATATTGTAATATTTATCACTGCGATAATGGCCCTTGCGGAAAATCAAGGGCCATTATCAATGGACAATAATTGACAGACGGATAGTGGCAAAGACCAGAAGAGGGCGCTACTGTGTGTTTCTATCATGGTCTTTTTATTTACACCATTAGCAAATTAGCTCCATTATTAGTGATCTTGTTCTTTTATTATCTATGATTAGTGATTGCAGTTCTGCTCTCGGTGGGCAGCTACTGAAAAATAAAAATGGTATGAAAATTATTAGTTTCTACTTTCTAGGCACTTACGGCATGTAGTATGTTACATTTAAAATGTGGATATAAAAGTGGAGATAACATAAAAAAAGTTAAATCTGAATTCAATCCCCAGTTTCTTGAAACGATCTATTCTCGGCCAGGTAACTGTAAAAATAAACTAACGAAAGCAAGTAGTGAATCAGAAACGGTCCCCCTATTATGAATTCGAGTCACCGGCCGGGCATTTCCTGGTTATCCGGCGGCGCCATTGACACATCCACAACGAGCGCCGGCCGCCATCGTCCGAATTCAATTCGCGCGTTCCGAGCTGAATTGATTGCATCAATCGTTTTTCTACCACGCCGCGGGTTTATCGGCCTTTAATCCAATTTATACCTAGTTTGGACTCTTATTGGGATAATAGTAAGGTGCATGGTTAGGAATAAGTTTAGGGTATTATTACCTTAAAATATGGTATTCCTTGATAAAGCGCAAACAATTCATTAGCAAAATGCGTTACAGAAAAATGTATTTATATCCTACAACGCCGTTACTATATGGGAATCTACCATCTTGTAGAACAGTTAAAGATTGAACAGACTAGCGCGAATAATTCGGCGCGACGGCGAAATTTTCGCACAGCGAAATATTCGCTAAGACAAGGTCCATGGCGAACCATAGAGAGCAACACACCGACGCGAAAATTTCGCTTGACGACACCGAAAGTTCAGCGAATATTTTTTCAATCGCGGCAAGCCGCCTTTTCTACCGTTTTCGTTGCGAATCTAACATGGCGTCAACTGAAAAGTTGATCGAATTAGTGAAGAAATAACCCATTTTATTTGATTTAAGCCACGAAGAGTAAAAAAACATTAGAAAAAAAGATAAGATATGAGATGAAATAGGGCAGGAGATAGATAATACAGATAAGTTTTGCTCAGTCTATTAAAAACGCTCGAACACGTTACTCTTTAATAAATGTGCATTTTGTACAGGGTGGTGAACGATAGAATAAAGTAAATTTGTCCTTTGTAGGTAAACTTTACCAACAAATTGTGTATGTTGCATTATTTGACTACAAAGTATGTTCATTTTAAAATTATTTAGAATATACAGAGTGTGCTATGAAAGTAGGGCAGTACAAAGTTAGAATGGAACACTTCGAAGCCAAATGATGTAACATACACACTTTGTTAGTAAAGTTTACCTGCAAAGGACAAACTTACTTTATTCTATGACTCACTCTGTACAATCGAAAACGTATTACAGGGTGGTCCATAAACCTGCATCGCTGTTTTTATCGGAAGTCCTTGCTTTTATTGCATTTTGGATTGTTCCAACCTCTATGTTCTCACTCGTAAAATATATACATCGTAAAATATATAAGGTGACCTAAGATACACTTTATTCAAGATTAGTGGAATTAAAGTAATTTACAAATTTTTCTCGAGTAGCAAATGCAACATTGGTTGCACGTCTTCGGTCCATTTCTATATTGTTAAATGCTGTTAAGTTGCATGTTCCAAAGTCTGCGTTTTCTAAAAAAAAACAAGTAATGACGTTTGCATTGTATCTTTTTAATAGTTGCCAAAATATTTTTGAGTAATAAAATTTGACAAACAATCAAAGAAAAACAGAAAGACAGCCTTTACCTTTGAGCTTCCTCGTCCTCTAAGGCAGCCAATAGTAATATCGCCTCTTCTTCAGAGCTTGAAGAATCCATCACAAAACAAAACAACACAATCTCTTGCGAAAGATTCGCTTGAATGTGATGTGAGAGGCGAATTTCGTTACCTACCACTTATGCCGCGAAATATTCTATATTACATTCTATATTGAATCATTGTTTGAAACTAATATAAAAGTGTGATAATTGTTTTACTTCTTACTTTTTTATTACTGTTCTCTTTAATGCAATTTCAGTGCTTCATGTGCCATTTTCCAGAAGGGTGTATAGAGAAGGTTTATGCGGCCTTATGGGCGCATAGACTTAAAGATAATTATGGGGTATTTAGCTGGATTTAAAAATTTAAGTCTAGTAAATTTAATTTAAAACCTTTGTTTTGTGTATCTAAGATTGGCTAAATTTGGAAAACTGGTCGGACTCTAAACTATGATTAGAAAAAGTAGAATCAGTTTTATTTTAAATCTGTAAAAACCGTAGTACCCCAAATATTTTGAAAATATATACATCCTCTTCGTAATAAATAACTTCAAATAACTATTAATTCAAAATCCCTAGAAATAGCGTATAAAGTAAAACGGTTAATCACAACACTTAGTGAGAGACTCTGCAGCATAAATCCATGGAGAAAAGTTTCAACCATGGGACGGACATCCATTAAGAAGTGGATACTCAACTGTGCATACTTTAATTGCAACGCAATTCTACGTATTGCTTGGACGTCAACCAACTTCTGTTGAAAAAGTGGTAATGGATGACGCTTTGATTGCGGGACACAGCGGTCAACTACTGCACACTGATAAACACTACAAGCGATGCGTTCGCTAGAAGTGCTTCCTAACTGATAGCCGTCGCGGCAGTTTGTTACTAACCGCTGTTTCTGATTTCTCTGGAAACTTCCCTCAGTTCCTGTTGACGGCTACCTTTAGGTGCACACTTCCTATTTATGTATCTACATACTGGATTTATCATCAGCTTGCGAAGAGGATCAACTCTCTGCGGCTGCAGCTGCCTCTCTTGTATCTCTACCAGCTTATCACAGTCTTAACGCAAATGGATGAAAATAGCATGACAATTTTCTTCCTTCGAAGATAAAATAGTGATAACAGAAAAGCAAAACTATTCTCCACAAGTATTATTCAAATATTGAAAAATGTCCAAGGTGTTCCATTAAAAAAATGTTAATGAAGTATTATAATATTGATTATTGACCAATATTGATAATAATCTAATAATATTGATTTACAACTTATAAAATAAGTATTAGTTAAATACTCAGTCTTGTAACACTGTGTGTCAAAATCACAGATATATTTGATACATAAAAAGTAAATAATAATATATCTAATTCTCATTCATATCGTAATGATAAGCTCGGATATATTATTATAATTTTACGGCCTGGAGTGCCATCCAAAAATTTGTTTATTATTTGAATAAAAGATCTTTCATCCATTATCATTATCATTACTAATTATGAACTGATGTTTGTATTTAAATGAAAACAAAATATTAACAGTCAAATTAAAAAAAATATTTTATATTAAATATAAAAAAATATTAATAGGAAATTATTAAATAATTTTTACATAGAATACAAGATTAAAAACATACCGAGACTTCTTTTTGTGATTCTGAAAAATAAGTTTGGGTGGATTATCGTAGAACATATAAATGCCAGCCTTAACTGAGAATTTAATAAGACTTGCAACTGAGTGGAATCGAGATTTTTAGCATCTTAATTCTCCAATAATACTGCAGATTTCCGAACCAAATTTTGTATTACGTGATTACTTGATACCCAGATTAATTTGAAGGAGATGCCAAAAACAACTACTCCACGGACAATATACCCCGACTGGCATTGCATTACATCGGCATCTCCGCCGATCGCGCCACATCGTTCATCAAGACCTTCTACCAGACACTGACCGATTTCTCAGATAGTAGCAAAGACCCAAAGATTTCGCTACTGTGTGTTTCTCACCACGACTAACCCAGATTCATATTGCACAAAAATTTACTGGAGTTGTCTCTACTCTTAAAAAATACAGTGTAGTTAATCTCGATTTTACTGTTGCGCTTGTTATTAACTCCCTCAGTCAACGATAATGCTCTCATCCTTGTGCCAACAATTCACACCTTTATATTATAAAGCTTTTTATGAAAAATCAAGCATCTTTTTCTACACCGAATTCAAAAATCTTGTAGAGAATTCTGCAGTAGATTTTTTCTGCGGATTATGAATTTTGATAGGCAACTGCCTAAAAATCTATTTTACCGAAATTTTAGAAAGATTTAAATGAAGGTTAGGAATGAAAAGAAAATTGTCTAGTAAACCAAGAGACATTTTAACAAAATAAGGATTATTGATTAGGTACCTACCAATTTTAATGTAGAAGCTGAAATTTTCACGTAGTAAGTAAAATTAGGTAAGTACTATTTATACTATCTCATTATTACAGTTCAAATTAGTTCAAATAGGTAATAAAAATAATTTTCCAAAACTCCGGGGCGATTTTTTTAAGGGATCTTGCCTTGAAGGGGATTGAAAGTGACAGTAAACGCTTAATGACTCATGTGAGTTGTAAGTAAATTCCTAGTAGAAATCAATGTAACCTTGGCAATAGCTAGTAAACTTCTTGCCAATATACACTCTTGCCAACGTACACTGGGAGAAAGCGTAAACTTAAAAAGTTAGATTTAAAATTCCATAACGTCAACTGTTGCCATTATTCATAGTAGTATGTTCCTCATACTATCTTTGGAAATTGCATTTTTAATTATCTGCTATTGTCTTCTTGTCTCTGAAATAGTTGAAACGAGCTGAAAATGTTAAGAGCTGTCTTATAGGTACTGGGCATCTCTATATTTTAATTTTTTGATCACTTTCGAAAGATTGGACTCATCATAATGGACCCAAATTACCTTATAACTTATTAACTACCGACACGGTGAAAGTATAGGATTAGTTTAATTCTTTCAGGTAAGCTTTACAAGTACGACGAAGTCGAGTCTAAAGTTACTGTGAATACCATTCATCATTACAATGTGTACAATTTAGAGTGTCAATAAATAAGGTTCTTTAGCGTATCACCAAACATCCATTTTAATTTTGTGAATGATTTTCCAACATTACCCGTAATAATTCATGAAGACTTCAAGTAAAAAACAATATAGAAGTATATACTTTTTGGTATGCTGTATATTGAGATGTACGTAAAAATGTACGTAAAAGAAACATATGTAGAATCAACTGTTCTTCACAAACTTGTATTGCTTCAAATAATTATGAGGTGCATTTTAATTCCCGTTTCGGGAAACTTACTGAAGTCTGATAAGTGAGCTGCGGGTACTTACTGATAATGATGAACTAATGAATGATATTCGGAGAAACTTTGGACTGACTATCTATTATACAAGTGCAGATCATATGTCATTTGTTTTTAGTATTTCAAATTAAGTTCTAAACGTACCATAAGTAAGGTACGATATATTGTAATATTTGCATATGGAAATTTCACTTGTCTGGATGAAAGCTGACCCTGTACTTTCGCCGCCTTTCCATTATTGAGAAAATGCTCTCACTAGATTACTTTAAAAAATTTGTACGTAGGTATCTGAATTGTGACAATTGAGATAGATATTGTCTTAAATGTAAATTACCTATTTTAGTAGATCTTACTTTACTAGAAACTGATGTAGCCACAAACATATTATCTAATATAGGTTTTAAATGAGTATAACCCCTACTATGTACCCTACTATATTAATAACTTCAACCTGGTGGCAGTATAACTTATTTGTTTTTAATTATTACCAAATTTCTTTCCGTTTTAAATAAAGGAATTATTTTCTCTTGTTTATCTTCCATTCGATTTGTAGACTTAATATTTGTATTATGGCTTTGCTATTGAATGTTTCTTTTTTTCAACTTTACTTATATATTATTATTATCAAAATTTAAAGGACGTCCTTAGCAACATCTTTTTCTTTCAAATGCATGGCTTTTATAGTGTAAATCATATTTTTAATTGGCATACACGCTTTAATGTATCGTAAACAATTTACGTCTGCTTCGCTATCTTAGTACGATGGCGCCATGAATGGCTCATTAAAGGATAAATTACGTATTGGTTTTTAATTAGTGCCAAATACGGCTTCCTTTCAGATAAGGGACATTATTTCTCACATTGTTTCCTTCCGATTTACCCTTCATGTTGGTAATTCTAAATATAATCCTATGAATAATATAAAAAATGTAGATGATGTGGTTGACTGCATCCTTCTTTTTACTTCTCGACAGACTTGCAGCTCAATATTTGCGTCATCGCGTTTGTTATTTATTTGTGTCTAGAGAGTGAAAAACATTTGTGTAAAGTAAACATAAGTCGATGTCAGATGATACTTTTTCAGTTCATTGTCGCCTCATAGTACTGATCCAGATGAAGAAATCTTGTATTGTAGGAACTTATTATTTTGCGTTAATACCTAATGTATAAATAAATATTTTCGCTAATGCAAAGTACCAGGCGGTTTCGTTGAAACGTTGCAAATCGGTTTATACATTTATTTCGTCATATTCTAATATAAAATAATTCTAATATTCTGGGGTTGTATATTAAAAAAATTTTTGGGGAGGGCATTTAGTACTTAATGTTTTTTTAAAAATTAACCGCTCATATCCTTAATACCTAATTGATGATTGGAACTAGTATGTCCAAATTTTGAAAATTTAATATAGTTGCCCGCATGTTGAAATTTTCGATACATAAATTTCGTAACTACGACTTTAGCCATTGTTAAAAAAAACAGAGAAATATTTTCAAATTCTATTAGCACAGGCAGAAGCGCTCATGTCTCAAGTATTCATATATAAAAAATCATATGAATATCTCAAATAGTTATTTTTTTAGAAAGGTGTAAACGCTCAAAATCACTTATTTTTTAAACACGGCTCCGCCCTCTTTTTTTGCTATTTAAGAAGTTGTGCAAGAGCCAACAAAAGTCCAACAACTCATTTCTTATGCCCCTAGGGACCCTCTATCAATGGGTGAAGTCAAAAATCATTTACCTTGCCGTCATGGGTTACTTGCCGATTTTGAGGGATTTTGAACGCCTGGACCCCCAACTAAACGTGCAAAGTATGTTACTCCGGCTAAAATGTTTCTTCCCCTATAAACGTTATTTATTACGAAATATTTTTTATTTAACTGCAGTTATAAGTATAAGTATAAGTATAACTTGCACAATTGTGGTTTCCATCTTACATAAAAATGTATTCAGATTCCATATTTACAAGTTTATATTTATATCCAAAAATAGTGGCATAGTATGTCCATGTCATGAAATAATATATGCCAGTCAGTATAGGTATATGTACGAGTATTTATCCGATCTAGTTCTTTTTTAAGGCAGTTTTTAATTCCATTGTGGGTGGCTTTTAAGTTGCTAATGTTATTTTTAGGCTTTTTGCTCTGTTTGCAAGTGATTCACATGGCAATTTATTCATAACCGTAACGAGACACTTCCCGGTAATATAAAAAAAAATAATTGTATTGTTCACATGTGAAACAGACAGTTTATAAGTTGACGACCTTCGTCGCGGAATTCTTTTGTTTAATGCCAAATGAAGGTACATTTTCGCGAACTACAGGGCAAATAATAATTAAAGTAGTTTATTTTGATATTGAGTATCCTACTTTATGTAGTGTCTTGATAATTAATTTTATCTCTTTAATAGACTCTTGAGCTTGTTCCAGATAAATAAATAAATAATGCCTATTTTTGGACGACGCGACGCGACTATAGAAATAACCTCGGATATAACTTACTTTTATATCCACTTGAATTAAGATCTTATCTTTCTAAATACTGAACTAGTATTTAGAAATACCTTATTGTCTATATTTATTAGCTTACAATGAAAATTGGTTTATAGTACAGGGTTTTCCATATTAAATTACCCAATTTAGTATTCGAATAAAATCCTTTCAAGTCGAGTAAAAAAATCTTTTATTCTAGTAATGCACAGCCAACTGTGTGAGATTTATTACATACTTGTTGTTGTTGTTGGAAGGCGGCTCGGTTTCCCGGTTTCCCGCAGCACTCAGGTCTTTCGACCCATTGTGCCTGCCGCTAGTCGAGAGCTATTGGAGGAGACCCGTGCTAACACCCGTTCTAGGGGAAGCTCTCTAATGTCCTGGGCAAGAGAAATTCTGCGCCCAGATGTTTGTGTCTCTTGACCATGAGGCAGGCACAGGACCCACTTTATATAATGGAGTCCTCATCATCGTGTCCGCAAAACCTGCACCTTCTGGTATTTCATACTTAAACATTAGTCCAATTTTTAAAAATCATGTCTTCTAAATGCCTTCCATCAACTTGAATGCAACTTTCAATTCTTAATGCAAGATTGTGCATTACCCAGCGAAGCAAATTACCATCAATTCTTGTATTTTCTTCTCGAATGCGGTCTTGTAGCTTCTCAATTGTTGTAAGGATTACTTGCAAGGACCTTTTCCTTCAAATACCCCCACAGAAAAAATCGGGTGCCGTTAGATCGTGGGACTTGGGGGTCAAGGCAAATGTCCAAATAAACGAGTCGCATGTTGTATCATGTTATTTATGTTGATATTGCGTTGATATTGTTGGTATATAGTCAAAAAAATAAAATGCTTGCAGTATATTCGCCAAATAATAAGAAAACCACTATTAGAACTTAGTTTTTTACTATTTTACTACCGTAGAAGTGTAAATTTTTATAACAGAATTAACAATAAATAGCAATAAAAATATAGCTTGTTTAAACCATTTTATCTGCTATGTCTACACTAAATAGTAGTAAATAGTAAACAATGACACCGTTGGTGTTTATCTTTAACTATTTAACCATGTTAACCTTACATTTATTTACTGTACAAATATAAGACTGATGTAACATAATATTTTACTGGATAATATTTTACTTTATTAATGAGTTTAATAAAAACATATTATTAAGAGACTTTAACATTGTAAGGATCTCTTCTTTATTTTATTCTTATTTAGCATTTCCTAAATATTCATACATACAAAAATGAACACAATAAAATTTAGCTTATCCGTTTTGAGCAGGGTTTATTTGAGTTTTAAATATTAAATACTGTCTGGGTAAATGCCCGCTTCACAAAAGGCATTTCTTTTGGAGGATTTTATTATTGTATTTGGGAATACAATAACCTTATGTTGAATATAAGGCGCATTGGAGGCGAGGTATTTTTAAGAATACCTTGTCACATATTTTGCTTTTGATGGGAAGCCCCAGCTCTGAAGGAATATACTTATATTTTTCAACAGCGAACCAGAAACAGAAAGTGACATTTTGAGATGTTTTGATGATAAACAAATTGTATGTGCCTGTCTCCATGTCTATCAACAAAATTTCTAACACAGCAGCAGCAGAATTTAATATAAAACCATCTGATTTTATAGTCTACAAAGGCAAAGAAAAATGGATCTTTCAATTCGTATAATTATTAAGAAATTTAAAATTACGTAGGGTTTTTTATATATAAATATATAAACATCCATCAGAATAAATGCTGTGATACTAGATGATAGTAGTGATTACAGAGGGGTTTAGACAGTGCTGATAGAAAAATAACGTGTACTTAAATGAACGCGTGCATAACGAAGATGTGCTTACATCGAGTTATTTTACGTTATTTTCCTATCAGCGCTGGTAAAGCTAATCTATCATCTCCACTATCATTTAGTATCACAGCTCCGTACTGTTTGTACAAGGCGTGCTCGCACTTTGGTTAACTAGGTGACCGTGCAGGGAAGTCCCGCGATTCCTGCCCACACAATCTAGTGACCTACACGTCGGTGAATTCACAGTAGCTATACAAACTTAGGCGAGGTTTATGTAGAAGACGTACTATCCCTCAGATAGGATGTCCCTTGTCTATGTGAGATGACAGGAAACAGGCAAGTAAAATATCTACACCGCTATAAAAGTGAGGGTGTTCGGGTTGCTTGTCTCCTGCTGTTAGTGATTGGTCTTAGTCACGAAAAGAAGCCAGGTGTGTTACTTGTTTCAGTTATTCAAATATAGGCATATCAATATTTCCTTAATGTTAAATTCTACATAATACATAAAATTTACACTGACAAATGGACTATAAAATACTTATATATCAAAGTTAAACCAATAAATTGTGAAATATTATTTTGGAAATCGTTCTTTATGAATAATTTGAAGTAAGATGTAGGTATAAATTACGAAATGATAAATATTTAATGTCCAGTGATGATTCAGAAGTTATCAATAAATTTTACTTATAGGTTCTTATTACACCATAGTTAAAATAACTATGATTGTATGTATCCGTGAAGACGACATAATAATTTAATGTGTAGATTTTGGATTTCCGACTCATCCACGTTCTAAATTTCATTACTAGGTGTCGATATCGTGAAACCACTCATCCGAAGTCGTTTATACACCCATAAAAATTCAGTTGCTTAGCGTCAAGAACAATTAAATGGCTCGTTGCGAATCGTTTTTTTCGTTTCAAAAGAGTAGGCTATGCCAATTATCAATTATATAGATTTAGAATTGGATTAGTTTTGAAATTGTAGCAAATTAAACCATAAGAAATCAAAATTACAACGTTGCAGTGAACTTGTTTACTTACCTACATATTACCATTAATTTCAGACAGATATAAAAACAATTTCAGCAAATTACTTGAACATGTTTTTGCAAGAACCTGGATTTTTTAAAAAATTGCTTTGTTGCTATTATTTAGTAAATTTAATTATACAGATAAATGATTTTAAAATTAACCATTCCTCCAGTGAATAAGTGGTGTAACCGAAGACAGGCGGATGACGAAGATAACCGATAGTAGTCTAATTATTGAAAAAAACACATATAATACCAAATATGAAATATAGGGAATATTATTAGTTTAATCATAATATATCATAATATACAAAATTTTAATATTAAAAAATTGTACATCTATGTCACCTCTTCTCATATATTTGAGGTCCTAACTGGCTACTTGGGACTTAGTAACACAGTTGAATAAAAATAATTTTAGATAAATACGCTTTCCAACTGAACTATTTTCAAACCTTATCTCCCCCATTATCCAACTTGAGAACTAAATTAGGATATAGCTTTCGTTTTCTGCTTGTACATAACTTCCAGTATCACTTCAATTCGAAATTAATATTGTCAAGTCATAACGAATAGGTATATTTTACAGTTTCCTACAAATAAAGCAACAGTTGAAGATGATGACGTGAATAACTGAAGCGATTATAGAAAATAAACTGTCGTAGTTACATTATTTGAACCGGTGTGATGCCTGAGATAGTTGGATGGCCACCAGAGGCAGCGCATGCTGCCCAGTGATAGGGTTTCAGTTTATAGTTCTCTTGAGATAGTCCAGTTATGTTCATTAGACAGCATCGTACCATATTATGTGTTAATCATCTCGTACTATTGGAGGATTAGATTAGATTAGATTTATTTAGGAGTCGGCCCCCTGGCCTGGTCCACCGCGACCGAGAAGATCTATTGTGGCACTCCCAACCTATTTAGAGCACTCTGTTTAGCTTTGTCCTTTGCATTAGACTCCACAGCCTTGATAGAGGCTCTTCCATGTAGCTATTGGCTCTTGGTCTTCCTTCCCCAAGTATTTGAAATCTCAGTCTTGTCAGGCTCTCGCAATGGCACAGTACGTGTACTGAGGTTTCCTCTTCTTCTTGACAGAATCTGCAAGTTGCATCTTCTGACAGTCCCATAAGATTCATGTGTCTATTTAGCCTACAGTGTCCTGTTAGGAGACCTACTATTATTCTGATGGCCTTTTTATTCTGGCCTAACAGATCTGCTGTGAATTTAGGCGTCCGTTCTTTAATGAATAGCTTTGCCTGTCTCAGTTGTGGCAGATTCCTCCACCATTCTAGAGATTTGTTTCTCATCCATTCTTCCATGATGTTTTAATGCATGGCTTCGCTATGCCGCAGAAGGGTTCTGGTCCTATGAGGTCTTTTGATGCGTCTTCTTGGGCTAGTGCGTCTGCCTCCTCATTACCTTTGTGCCCCTCGTGCCTAGGTACCCAAGCTAGGGTCACTCTATTCTCGCTCCCTAGCTCTTTCAGGGTATTCAGATAGTCCCACACGAGTTTTGACAAAACCTGTGAGGACCCTACTATTGGAGGATAGACAAAGTTTCTGTTATTGAGCGTTTTGCTACTCCGAAATCAACTTGGTCCTAAGGATTAGAGCCAACTTGAGTTTTATAGTCTGCGATTCTACCACTGGATGGGGATATTGTGACCTCATCGACATTGTTGACTGAGATTATGAACATTCTGCTGTTTTTGGTTGTCGTTCTGCTTATTCTATCTACACTGACAAGGATATTAGCGTCTGAAATTGCGTAGTTTGCTAATGGCAAAATGATAATGAGTACCACTTCACTTTTAGAACAAACACATTACTTGATAAAATCATATCGATAAATATAATTAAGGAAATATTTGGTAATATATCTTTATTTTTAATAAAGATGTTGTTTACATTCTTTACCTTTTAATAATACATGATTGTAGCAATAAAATGATAAATTATGGCTGATCAATCTAAACTCACCACGATTTGCTTTGTTATGCTAGGACTTCTTATTTATTATAGTTTAATATATTATAAATAATATGATTAATAATTACCTACCTTAATTATAAATATAACCTACTTGGTTAGGACATCGTATCGCATGTACCACAGCCAACTAAGCCAAAGGAGATCCAACTAAAAAACTTGTTTCCTATTAATAAGACAACATTCCAACGTAGATCCTTTGCTATAAACTAAATTGGGACCATGGTACTGTTAGAGCACTTCTATAAGATATAGGAGTATTTTAAGAACAATGTTTTTCTATCATGCTGTTATGTTACTCATGTTATTTAATAAAATTTCTTACAGTAACTGAAAATCATCACGACTTACGTTTTATAAATTCTAAACACAATTTTGATCATTCTGACCTACCTGAACCCTTTTACTTTTTCTTGTATATTTATATAAGTTTAACCCCGTGTTCTCTATTGGTTTCCTAATAGTCTAAAAAATATGTTTTTATCTTTCCTATTGCTCCCAGTTCAGAAGGCAAGTTTATTTTGAAAGCAAACTGAAGTAAATATAGATTTTCTATTATTATGTCCAAATATATTTAGACCAGTATTAGGTATTCAGAAAGTTAATTTTAGGTGCGATTACATATTTACGATACAAACGGAAATGCATGGTATCTTGGATTTGGTACCGTTATTTAACACACAGTTTATACTTATATTACTGTAGCTAGTAACTGATTTTACTATTTATATTTATTATATTACTATTTATATATTAGTATTGTCTGCAATATTTCGGCAACATTGTGATCTTCAAGGAACTTACAGTATTTGATTATGTTAAAAATACGATTAAATTTAAATTTCAATTGGTTTTGATATTAACCTTTCAGTAAGAACATCCAATTTTAAATTCAACTGATACTGACGACACAATTTCAGAGACTTTTACTTGAAAGGAATTGTTATCAAATAAATTAAATTTTGATTATTTATTGCAATATGGACTGCAATCAATAAAATACTGACTTTTACTTAAAAAAAGGAAGACACTGTATGGATTGCTAATAATTTAAAGATTGAAAAGTAATGCTACTGTTGTTTTACTACCGTAAAACAGTTGAACATTTGGGGGAATATTAGTTTACTGCACCTGCTGCCATCCGAAAGCTGTTTCCTTCTAACTCTAGAACATCGAAAATAGCTATATTTATTTAAAAAATTTAATGTCCATCTAAATTTGCGTTTGTGTAGAATGTTAAATGATTTCGTTGTTTAATCTCCCTGAATATCTCTATAAAAAACGTTGGGGTTTATAAAGCATTTTAACTAATTTTGAGTATATTTTTTTTATAGCAGCAACCAAAATGTTTATTTGCAAAATGCCAATTTTTGTATGTTTCCTTGCTTTTAGCACAAATATAAAGATATATATCTTTATACTTGTGCTTTTGGTGTCCACTGTACCTACTTTTCCTGGAAAAGTTTTTGTTGGATCAAATTGTATACCTGCCTGCACAGCTGACCCACCCTATTCCATTATCAAGTGGCTGGTATTGTATACCAGGTACTCTGGGAATCCATATAGGGTAGGCGAAAACTCGAAACTTGAAATCGTATTAAATAGTTGAGCCTGGTTTTTGGCTATGTTATTTAGTTCGTTTCTGATTTGATTTACAATCAACTCCAGCGTCAGCAATTGTTTTAATTTATCTTTTTCATATTTTCAGTATTGCAAACACTATGGGAGAGGCATATGGGTGATGCAAACCAGAATATTATTTAAATATCTAATACACAAGAGGTGGATATATCAATATATCAATAACTAGTTTGATATGGAAAACAAATCTCATATGTGTAAATTCTTAGTTAATTTTTTTATATTTTTTTTCCTGTACGATTTTTTTTTATAGAATGAAGTTTGGGGAAAAAGTAATTCTTTCTATTTTACAGTATTATAAATGGATAAATATTTAACATTTGATTTAAGTTGTAATCCAATCTCATTGCAACTTTTATTTTTGTGTGGTTCTTATTTATGTTTTGCGTTATTGCTGTGTGAGTCCTTGCAATCAATAATCATAAAATCATTTACATTCAAGAACAGATCCCATTATACATTCAGTTGGATCCACTTTAATCACTGAGCTTTCGTAGAATTTAAATTAGCAACCAATTTTGTGCTTTGACTCATTTTTAACTAAGCAGACTAATGGACGAGTCTTATTTAATTAGATATGAGTGGTTTCCTGTTTTTTATTTACGGAACACTTCACATTCTATCGGTGTAAGATGTATTAAAACAAAAAGCTTAGCAGTTAATAGATGTGCAAATTAAACAAAATGTTGTTTGTTCTGGCTAATTAACAAGAAAAACATTTTAATATGTGTAGGTATTATCATATCAATAATATTTCGGATTATAAGGAATCAATAATTTATAACATTTTTTATTGTAGCAGAAAGCAGCAAATCTCATATTTTTTCGATCCAAAATTGACCATTAGAAGATATGTGAAGTGTTGAAATTTTACATCAAATATTACATGAAGGTCCTAAGCTTTTATTATTCATATGATTTCTAGAATATTCTGACAGCTGTATAATAACACGTAGTATCTGAAAGACCACTGATAACTGAAAAACTTATACCTATTTAATACAAATATATTTTATTTAAAATGGGTCTTCAAATAAAACCTTATTCAAAAGATATATTATTTTAAGCGAAGATACGAAATAATTTCCTGAGGTGTTACATGACAAAATAGTTACCCAAAAGGTATATGATATTAAGGTAAATATTTGTGAATATAAAATTATTTTTCAGCGTTTCGTATTTATGGGACACCTTTTATAATTGTTGCCTCTGGCATTACGGAACCGATTTTCGCTCGTTTTGGTTTAATTTATACATTTAGCTATTTATTATAGTGTTATAAAATCAGAACAAAGTGAGAGATGTTATATTACATCACATTCATTACATCAATATCATTTTACGTAATGTTACCGTGCGGTGTCTACATACCTAAATGATGAGTTCAACATTTTTGGCCGAACAGCTGCTTCCTACAGATTGCAAAGAAGTTGACCAGGACAGCTGCTGCTATAATTTAAAATTTAAACAGGTAGGAATATGGTTATTGAAACCATCTGCTGGTGGCACATGCTGAGAGGTTTCTGCCTTTTTGCGTTACATTCAGGAAATTGCAACCATAAAAATTGTTTTCAGAACTGCATCAGTTCTTAGAAAGACAAAATATAAAGTGTAACAAAAATGGTTGGTCGACTATCAATGTACAGACTGAGATTCATCCTACTCTACTGTATTTATTTCTGTAAATAATTAATGCAAAATATAAATTAGTTTTTTGAACGATGCATATATAATATTTTGGATAGGAAACTATCAGGAATACATTAATATGATAGTTGATGGGTCTATCTTTAATAAATAGACACTGCAGATAATTTAGAATAGTATACAATAAGAGTATCTACATAATGTATTAGAGGGGATTAATAATTTGTTATTATAGGTTTCAATATCATCGTTTGCAGCCTGAGACATCTTTTGTTATCGCACTTTTTTTTAGCAAATAAAAATTTATAATTACATACCAATATTTAAGCATAAGGAACAATAATAGAGATTACTGAATATTGTACATGTTTTATCACATTATTAAATATATATGTTCATTGTTTTTATATACAGGATGTCCCAGTATGAGCGTAGAAAAATTTACCAGTGGGTAGGCCAGACCAAAATAAGAATAAAATTCTTATAAAAAAAATGTATCTGATGCACGCCTAACGAGTTACAGGGTGTTATTTTGTAAAAGAAACAACAATTTTCCGTAATAACTTAAAAACCGTTTCGTAGATTTAGGTAATTTTTGGGTGACGTGTACATCTAAAAGGTCATTAAAACTATATGGTGTTTGTTTAACTCTGACACCTGTGATGGCCTAGGCCTAGTCTTCCTTATGATTTTGTCTTCATAACTCTTGCATATCCTACTTTTTCGTGAATTAACTGAGTTTTCCTTAATCGGCTATCAATTCTGAACAAAAAAGGTGCTCTTGTTACACAGCTCTAAAATTAACCATTTTCGAGTAAATTGAGTGTAAAGTACCGACAGCATTCCTTTATGCTGAAAAATACATGCAAAGATTTTAAAGTTTAGAGTTAAACAAACACCATGTAGTTTTAATGACCTTTAATAGATGTACACATCACTCAAAAATTACCCAAATCTACGAAACGAGTTTCTAAGTTATCGCGGAAAATTGTTTTTTTTTTCCAAAATAACACCCTGTAACTCGTTAGGCGTGCATCAGAGAAACTTTTTTATAACAATTTTTTTCTTATTTTGGTCTAGCCTACCCACTGGTAATTTTTTTTACGCTCATACTGGGACACCCTGTATATAGGTAAAAAATATATTTTATTATGATTACTAATTATGTAATGTTGGTTGCTTCTAACTTGCACATGGTCCCATGGTGCATGTTCTGTATACAGGGTGTCTCGAAATTAGTGTGCAATATTTTACCAATGTGTTGTAAGGTTAAAAAGGGGTATTTTTCTTCATATAAACATGGGTCGAAAAATGTTTCCTAAGGGGGATCCTAGTGCCGATTTTTTCTAAATAACTCTGATACTAGTCGAGATAAATTTATAAAATTTGGTATCCTGCTGCTGTAAATAAAATTTCAAAATTTGTATCACATACGTTCCAAACGGAGGGGAGTGGGGTAAATCTTACCCCAACTTGTTGTGCTTTGGTTTTTTCAACTTTTGATTAGAAAATATGAAATTTTAATATTCTTTGCTAAAAGAGACGCTTGGTTCGTATCGATAGAACGCATCGTTTTCCATCAAAATCGATTTAATTATTTACATGCGATAACACGAGATGTAGTAACTTTTTTGTATGTAACTTTTCCCTGGCTGTGTCATTAAAATATGAAATTTTACAGTTTTCTACCTAAAAAACGTACTTACTCGTGTTGAACATCGATAAAATACAGCGTTTTAATATAAAATCTATTTTAAAATTTTAAGGAAACATTTTTCAACCCATGTTTATATGAAGAAAAAGTCCCTTTTTAACCATAGAAGACACTGGTAAAATATTGCACACTAATTTCCGGACACCCTGTATAAATAGGTAGTAGTATGTTCTACTATAATTTCCTGCTTGCAGTTAAAGAACATTCATACGGTATTCTGAGAATGAGTACATCAGTTTTTAGTTGAACTGAAAAATGTCGTCGAACTACTACTACAAACGCTTACATCTTCTAAACCATCCAGTATATAATTATTCCAATTGAGTTAATTAACGCACTTAGGTGACAGGAGTATAGCAATCAAAAGGGTCCAACTAATTACGAATTAACCCAGTTAATGACACTTAACTTTTCAAGTACTTAAATGTCACGAGTTCAGTGGAAAAAGCTTTTAGCAATTTAATGACTCGAGATATACCAGATAATTGCTTGCATTTTATATATAGAATCCAATGATGAAGAGGGAAAGGCGGGAGGAAAGAGGCTTAGGTTCTTCATGGGATATTGAGGAATTGTATGCAATACACAATGCAATATATTGTATAAATATTGTTATTTATAAAAATTTCAGAAGATGAATTTGTCAAAAGATTTATTGAGTGTTAATTTCTTTATTAACATTTTGCCAACCACGTAATGAAGGGTGTACCATAAACCACCAGTTTTCATGTATTTCATGTGACTCAGGGAAATTTTTAAGTCCAAGCAGCGACATTTATACGTATTGGAAAATGGCGATAGAGTTTTTTATTTTCTCTTTCGAAATAGACCACCCCGAAATTTCCCGTTGCTTTTCCCTTTGAAGGAAATTTTTTTATTCAGGTCGATTTCAAAAGGAATTTATAGTGTAGGTCACTCGATTTGTGTATAGATATTTAATCTAGTATGGTAATAATTTAAATATGGTAACAATAACTTTAATTCAACTAATAAGTATTTTTTGCTTTCAGGTGAATCATTATCGCAAAGAATAGATGATACTATTGGTAAGTTGCGCAATTTTTTTAACGTAATGTCTAGAACCAATACATCGGTTTCTATTCGATTCCTAGTAGTGGTATACTTGATACAGGTTTCTGGAACTTATAAATGGATATAATGGTGTCTTTACCACTGGTGTATATATTACATATTTGCCTTGGATTGAACAAATCGTTTCCATAGAATTGTTTAAATCGTTCGCAGCATTTTTTCAATTTTAAATTGGAAAACCTTTTCAAATCATTATTGGTGTTGGAAAATAGTTTATATGTAACGATTAGGCCGGCAATATGTCTTTCTTTTCATATCCTAGAATTGCTAGTGTAGCACATACTATTGTGATCTTAGAAACGAGTTCTTCATTCCCATATCCCATTTGTAAATCAAAATTCCAGAAACTCTGTTAAAGGGTTTTTATCTAAACATTTTACCATATTCCAACACAGTGAAAATGTCAGAAGGATATTATATTTTCGTGTTTCTTTAAATTTACCCGGGCCTGTTTTATAATCAAGTTATTTTTAAATCCAAAGGGACACTTAACTAATCTTGTTTTAATTAACTTTGAGTACTATTAATGAAATAATTGATCCAATGTATTAAAAGAGAAATATGGTTTTAAAGAGAAACTTCATTTTGAAGCAGCTCTTATTGAAATAATTTCTAGGTAATTTCTTTTACGATTATATCAGCTATAATTAAAGGGGCTAAGTGACATCTTTAATTTTTACGTTTAAATAAGAAATCAGAAGTATTCAACATCCCCAAAATACTCCAAATCCTATAATATCTAGACAAAATTTTAAATTTTGCTTCAAAAAACACTATAATATGCAATAAAAATAAATATTCCATAAATTAACTGAAATGCATCAGTGGTTTTTTAGTTTCACACAAATTATGCAAACTAAAAACCTCTTGTGATTTATTTTTATTTACTTGACACTTGGAATCACCATTCTCCATACGGATTCCTGTTTTTATTATTTTGCAAATAATACAAGTTACAAAACAAATTAAAATACAATGAACTGTCCGGCCGCACCATAAAGAAGCTTCAACCATTATGAAATCTAACGTACTTTATTTTTATTTTTGAAGTAAATAACCCATGGTTTTCCATATATTTGTAGTCAGATGGCACAAGTGTATACTCTGAGATGAACTGAACAAAACTTTCAACTACGCACCTCCTAGTGTGAATCATACAAAGTGAAAAGCATAATTTCCTCTTATTGTTGCTTCATATACCTCCTGAGGCTTTAGTTTTATTTAAGCTGACATTTAATTATGGTTTTATGGCTAATTACGAGCAGCGTGAGGCTCAGAATCAAATTTAATTACAGCACAACGCATTTAATTATCTAGATTTTAATTTACTTTCAGTAATAGATATAGATATGACAAAGAAAAGTAATCCGTTAGTTGTGGGTGTGGATTTATGCACGTTATATATTTGTTTGCAACTATTGTCCTGTCATAATTATATCGTATTGCAAACGCCCGCCTTTCTCATGTTTAACTTATAGTGCAATTTTATATATTTTGGGTTTTATACACACAGTATCAGTAGTAACAGTAACTGAAAATGACATTTCAAATAATGTAGCTAAAAATATGTAAAATACCGGAAGGGACAGAATATTTTTATTTTTCAAGATATTTAACCAAAGTTGGAAGCTGTGCAGGATTATCTATCTACGATCTACTAAAATTAGAAAGCCAGTATAAAATGTACTCAATCAGATGATCATCAATTCAGATCTTCGAAGAACAGTTTGAACCCACAATAATGAAAGACGCATTTTTTTACCAGGTCTTGCAGTCTCCCTAAAAAACCTTCGATAAAATGCGATTAAAGTGAATGAATATTAGTGAAATATTTACATGTCGAATATTCTATTCTATTGGCACGGTTCGTAAACTATATTTACGAACCATGTTCTATTGGTGGTGCTCCATGCCACAATCAAAATGGGCTACCAAACGCAGCAGACAAACCTGTAAAAGATGGTTATATGAATAAAGGTTGTGCCTAGTGTACCAATATCCAATGAAAATGTATGGTTTTCAGACGAAACTCATGTTTACTTTAATGGTTATATCAATCGACAAAATTTTACAGTGACCAAGTTAGTATTTGGTGTCCTGTATGTGGATATGGGATCATATCATGATTTCAACAGGATGGTGCAACGAACTATTCAGCCACATGTTCTCTAGCCTTTCTTCATGAACATTTTGAAAACAGAATAATGTCTGGTGTAATAGACTTTCAGTATACTTTTTATCCACCTTCTGACATATGATCGAAGTTTACAGAATAAATATAATATGATAAATGATCTGCAAAATCGTTTCCTTGTTTGGACCGCAGTGGTACACCTTTTGAACATTTAAATAAGAGTTAATTCATTATTAGTTATAAAAAAATAGTAAAAATAGTTAATTAAAACGGTAACAGTTATTTTGGTTAATACTGTATGTTTACTTTAACAAAAGTAATGGTACATCCATTACTTTTGAGCCGACTTTTAGAGATCATTATACATTAGTTTCCCCATACGACCCAAGTTTTTATATCAGACAATAAAATATAATTTTTCCTCGTGTCAAAACAAATTTCAGTTGTTTTTATAGTTTATTTTTGGTTTACAATTTTGTAAATGTAAATTTTCAAAATGTCTTTGAAATTATTGACGACAAATATGAAAGACTAAGTGCAACGTTGTAACAAATTTCATTTCCGTCCAAGCTAAGAATGATATGACTCATCGAAAACTGCGCGAACGAACATAAACAGTGGCGTAATCGTCCGTAATCGACCGACTTCAAACCGATTTTGAATTTGTAAACTTTCATTGCATGACATGACTGTCATTGCATGACAGTTGACATTGTACTCTGGAGGAAACAATTTGTATCACTTTTGCTACGGATATAATTTGTGATCTGGAATTTTTGGTAAGTTAACTAAATTTGTTTCATAGTATGGCTCGGCATAGTATAAATATTAGCAAAAATGGCTCGGACTATCAAGAAGCTTGGCCACCCCTGGTATATATAATGTTTACGTATCATTTAGTACTTAAGGCATAAGTAATGGCCAGTAATAATATTGACCCCAACTTAGGCACTTGATAATGTTACATTAATGAAGAAGCAAAATTAGAAACGGTGGCATTAACCCAAGTTTTCGTTTTTTCTTTAGGGTAATCAAGTTCCTGCTTTTTCTTTCTTTTTCAACAGTCTGCAAGTCCGATGGATTCAGTCCAAGGAAAATAGAAGAGCAGAAAAAATGCAGACGGCTAAATATAGGCTCTCTGCAGGGGTTACATTTCACACTCGACTTTCGTTTATTTGCATTCTAATTATACCTTCCAGTTTCCAGGAGCATTGGTGGACCCTTTAAAACTGCTATTTTCGGAAGATAGACCACCAAGCGAAAATCTCTGAAGTTCAGTCTCTTTATTTGAATCATTAAGCGTTTTATTTATTGATTTATTTCATACAACTGCCAAGACAGATAAATCCAATTACATGGCAGGGACATTACAAAGATTTGTAGAAAAAAGTATATAAAAACAAAAAGGAAACAAACAAAATATACGTAATACAAAGATGAACATTAGATACAAGAATAAATATATCCATACACAGAAAGTATAGGTACATAACATAAAACTAGCCTAAGACTCGTAAAGAATGCTTTTCCGTAATTTACTCATATTTGTACAAAAAATGTCTAAACTATTTTGATGGCAATGGTAATTTGAGCACATATTGTATACTGGAGAAAATTTCAGCACATTTGTTCTTGGGGTCTTCAAATAAAACAGCAGACCATTGCGAGTTCTAGATCCCGAAATATTCAAATTTAAGCAATTTAATAGTATTGGACAATCAATCATTCCATTTATAAGTTTATACAGAAATACAACGGAAAAGTATATCCTTCTTTGAACCATGTCCTTAAAATGAAACCTCGTTAATAGCTCTTCCTGAGGCATACCTCGAGGAGGATAGATACCGTCTGATTTAAAAATTAGATATTTCAGGAACTGTCGCTGAATATTCTCAATCATATTTATATGAGTTCCATAACACGGATTTCAAACAACATTAGCATATTCCATTTTCTTAGACATAATACATAACTTAAGCAATTTTAATTCTAATTTACCAATTCGATGTCATATTTTGCTGCAAATTATAATTATTATGGTCGTTACTACAAGACAGTGACACTTTATAAACTCATTTTGCAAATTTTAAAAATCTTGCGGAAGCTCATTCAGAAACTATAAAAAATAGTTTTTTTTCTTCTATAAATGGATATTCGCAAAATAGTTATACCGGGTTTCCCATTTCATTTGAGTAATAGCAATTAACATGGGCTATTACATTTCATTGAATTTTATATTCCCAGGGCACACTATGAGAAATATTGCTAACGGAATCGATAGTACTGACTGTTAAACACTTCTGATTACCAAAATACTAAAGCGAAATGCTGTTTTAATTAAAATATTAATAAAAATGTGTTTTAAGTTAATAGATGTAGTTTACATAAGTCTTTTAGTGACATTACGTTACGTCAACGATTGGAGTAGTTGGTTGAGCGTCCGTCTTTCAATCTGAACTTCGCAGTTTTGCAGGTTCAAATCCCACCAGGGACAACTTTTTTTTTATTTTACTTTTTCATTAATTTCAAATTATTAGTGTTTACTTATTCGAACAAATATGGTTCAATGTCAGTACCTTGTTATTATTTTTGAAAGTCACAATATTTACTTATCAGCAAAAAATAAAACATGGTTTAATTGGTTCGTTTCCTTTATCTTTAGCTAAAGCTACTATCTTACAAAATAAGTAATCAATAAGCAACATATTTTTTATTTATTACGTGCACTGTGCTTTTACTAATAGTGTACTTATCTCTGCTAATAGTTACTACATATTATACCTCAATCTGGATATTGAGTTAAACAGTTACAGAGGAACTGTCATGAATTAGTAATAGGTTTTTTTTAAATAAAAAACTAATTCTAAATTTAAAGGTTTTTTAAAATATGTTGAAAAAACTCATAATTTTAGAATTATAGTTTTTCATTAAAAAAACCTATTACTAATTCACGACAGTTCCTCTGTAACTGTTTAACTCAATATCCAGATTGAGGTATAATATGTAGTAACTATTAGCAGAGATAAGTACACTATTAGTAAAAGCACAGTGCACGTAATAACCAATTAAACCATGTTTTATTTTTTTGCTGATAAGTAAATATTGTGACTTTCAAAAATAATAACAAGGTACTGACATTGAACCATATTTGTTCGAATAAGTAAACACTAATAATTTGAAATTAATGAAAAAGTAAAATAAAAAAAAGTTGTCCCTGGTGGGATTTGAACCTGCAAAACCGCGAGGTTCAGATTGAAAGACGGACGCTCAACCAACTACTCCAATCGTTGACGTAACGTAATGTCACTAAAAGACTTATGTAAACTACATCTATTAATTTAAAACGAATTTTTATTAATATTTTAATTAAAACAGCATTTCGCTTTAGTATTTTGGTAATCAGAAGTGTTTAACAGTCAGTACTATCGATTCCGTTAGCAATATTTCTCATAGTGTGGCCTGGGAACATAAAATTCAATGAAATGTAATAGCCCATGTTAATTGCCATTAGTCAAATGAAATGGGAAACCCGGTATAGTACATTACTATTATTAAATTCATTATATTCCATCATATTTCTTTTGGGTTGAATTATTAGAAGTAAAATTATGTTTTTTTTTTTAAATAAGTATTTAGAAATTTGTTTGTGCATGTTTGACAGTTGTAAGCCATACAAGTGATAACGCTGATAACATTATACAGCTAAAGGATAACGGCCGATAATCATGTAATTAATAAGCTCCAATTGATAATTTGTTTATAACTTTTATTGAATGTACCCAGAAGAAAAAAATGTGCTTCGCCGCTTGCTGAAATTTATTTTTGAAGCCCCATATAGTCAAAGGTCAACAAACCGTAAAATCCTCACATCTGGTCAGAGTGTAATAATAAACTATTTTTATATCTGTTGTACTGCAGTTTTGTCAATAAATAAACGGATAGTATTTTTGAACTATGCGAACGCGTCTTTATCATTAAAAACAACCAAGAAATGTAAGGACAAAAGTTTTATTCAATCATTTTAATTATTCTAATTACGTAAGTCTCGGGATTTCGATTTCATGGGTAAAGAACGGAGTACAAGGGAATAAACAGACTATCCCTCATAATATTATCTTTATTAAATCATAATTATATAATTTGTATATTATTAAAGTGGATACTCGAAGCGGATGATTCTTTATGAAACTTCGTGAAAATAATTGTTTTGAAAAAAACATAGATCTCATTTAGATGTTCCAAGAAATATATAGAAAACACTCTATATACTAGTATTTCGGCTTATTAGGCCTTTTTCAATAGAGTAAATGTCTATTACTAAACGTTTCCAAGCGCGTTTTCGTTATTTATTAGTTTACGAGCACCTACCCTCGATTGATCCTACCATCTGGTAAAGCCCGAGTTTTTAATACCTTTTTTAGAAAAGGTATTAGAAACCTTCTTAGGAAAGGTATTAAAAACTCGGGCTTTACCAGATGGTAGGATCAATCGAGGGTAGGTGCTCGTAAACTAATAAATAACGAAAACGCGCTTGGAAATGTTTAGTAATAGACACTTACTCTATTGAGTAGCCGAAATACTAGTATATAGAGTGTTTTCTATATATTTCTTGGAACATCTAAATGAGATCAATGTTTTTTCAAAACAGTTATTGTATATTATTATTTCTCTGTCATTTTCTTCATAGGATACATTCCGTTTCGTCACCTAAATCTAACAATCAGCAAATCTAAAAATAAAAATAATGAAAAATTTATATAACGTAAAATTATCAATTAAAATTTTTGGAAAATAGAAATGGAAACTGGAAAATAAAAAAGGCGTAAAACTAGATGCTGTTAAAATATAATAGTTGTTTATAGTTGTTTTTGCCATATTATGTCAATGCTGGTCATAATATTCAGTTAGCCGAAGGGCATTAACAACTTTTACAGTTTTTTAACATAGACTTGAGAACTATAACAACAAAATATTGTTCTTGTATGTTTTCAAACTTGCAATCTGATGTGACCAGTCTATGTCAGCTTGCCCTTTAAAAAGTAAGGGTCTTGCTTTTACAGTTTCTGGCATAAATCGACAAGGAACTGTAAAAGAAAATGGTGAAGACGATCTTAGAAAATTGAGTTAGAGCTATGTAACACCACTTTGAGACTTTATAGCCATAAACAAGAAAAGGGTGTGATATTGGGATCTCCTTTTACTTTTCCCATCACACTTTCTTACTACTTCATGTATTATATATAATAGATATTTTTCTTATACAGAATAAGATAAGGTATTTTTGCGATCAAGTGAAAGAACTAATTGTTAACAAGTTTCGTGGTTTAAAACATACAACCTTCTGCATTTTTAAAAAGTCTTATACAATGATAACATATGCATATTACTTGCGTTGCTTCCAATGTGCTTTTGCCACGTGAATATATATTCTTTTTCTAATACATACATTAAATAACATTTGAATATCTTCATACAACAATTCTACTTCAATTAATAAACTTGAAAAATTGTTGAAATGTCGTCAACTCATTCTTTTTCTTTTTAAGAATTGAGAAATTCAAGGTTTTTCAGTCAAGAATTAAAAATATGCAAATATGGCCCTCTTAAGAAAGAAACATCAATATTTTTCTTATTTATTCAAAAATTCAACCGTAACCTACATTTTTTGTAAGTAGCAATGTTTAAACAAAAGTAACATAAAATATAACATTCTAATAAAAAAACAAAACATAACAAAATGTATTTTTTTTAAACTTTGTCAGTGGGCCATATTACCACCCTGAGAAGGCAATATGGCCCAATGTTTAAACATTGTTTAAACATGTTTAACAATGTTTAAACAAAAGTAACATAAAATAGAACATTCTATTAAAAAAACAAAACATAACAAAATGTATTTTTTAAAAGCTTTGTCAGTGGGCCATATTACCACCCTGAGAAGGCAATATGGTCACACAAAAAAAAAATATTTTTAAAGTGGAATCTTTAAGATTTTTAACAGTCAATTGCCTTAAAGACAATTTGGACACTCAAACTCATCCGTATCATCTGCGGTTAGTCCCACACACTCTTCGTGGACATATTTTAAACACTTTACACAAATGCGCATGTCTAGTTGCCTATCTGTATCGCACAACGAACAGTACCAGGACTCTTCTTGGGTTTTGGAGCACGAAGGGTTGCAGTTTTCTTTATTTTTTTGAAAAATGGCTTTTGTTACCCGCTGTGCTTTATAATTTAAAGCTTTTCGACGTGCTGACTTCTTCCTCTTCCCTTTGATAACATTTTCATCGGGGGTAGGTAGCAGTATTTTAAAAGATTGGTTTAACATTGCTTCTGGGGATGTCTGCTGCATAAGTTCTTGATTACTGGAGTTCTTCTTATTATCAGTCAAACGAGCGAGAGGCAATTCATCGTCGGACGACCAATTATTGCGTTCTGTTGATTTGTTTTCTTGTGGTTGCCTCAACACATTTTGTTCATTGGTCTGTGTTGTATCATTGTCCTCTATCTCTGGAGCTGAGCGCGCTGAAAGAAGAGATGGAGCAAATGCGGATTCTGGAATAACTGTTGGATCGAACGGGTAAATACCCGTTGCTCGAAATCCACTTATTATGTTCTCCGGCGTCAAAGACCTTGGCCACACTTTAGATAAGACAATATTAAATCTACTCTTATTTAAAGTTCTGTCTGGATGAACATCCCAATATTTTAGAAGCTCTTGATCCCATGATGTGATGCTCAAATGAGCGATACACAGCCTTATCTAGAGGCTGTAGTTCGTGGGTTGTATTAGATGGGAGGCAAAATAGAATAATGTCTAGCGAATCGGCAGCTTCCACTATCGTGAAATCTAAATGACTTGATGCTCCATCAAAAATCAGAAGAACTTTACCTGAAACTTTATGCCTAGCAAAATGACGCAGGAACTCAATAAAAAGTTCAGTCGTCATATAGCCTTTGGGAGCCATTTTCACCAGTGAATTAGGTGGCAGATTGTCGAGAAATTCGGGCTTAAGTCTCTTCCCTTTAAATATTATCAATGGGGGAATTGCGTTACCTAAAGCATTAGCACAACCGACAATGGTGACATTTTCAGCGTGCTCAGGTGCAACGATATGTACTCTCTTGGTTCCTTTCTGGGCAAGAACTTGTTGTTGATGATGTACTGTTAAGCGGCACCCTTTCTCGTCCATGTTGTAAATTTTGTGTGGCTGATTCTTTAGATTAAGCTCATCTAGAATTGAACTTAATTTTTCAAAATAGTCCTCAACAATATGCTTATTCAATTTTTGCGCTCTTGCAGGATTCATATTCTGAGCTTTTCGTTTTGATACTTGTGGGTGTCTTCTTAGGAATAATTTAATCCAATCTTTTCCTGCAATTCCCCTTTGTTTGTTAAAATTATTTTCAATGTTAAACATTTCGCAATATTTGTAAGCATGACGACGCACCAAGAATGGAGTTAAGGGCATCCCTATGTCGCAATACCTCATAATTCGATTTACGAGATCGTTTTCCTGCTCCATGGTAAGTGTTGCTGGTCGGCCTAGACGTTTTATAGAAAAGCCCTCTTTCAGATAGCGCCTTAAAGTTCGCCTTGGTATTCCAAACCGTAAAGCAACACTTCGCTGTGCCTCACCATTTCTTAGAGCTGCAAGGGCTGGCTCTAGATTTTCCTGTCTCCATTGTTTCCGGAGATTACGACAATCTTTTGTTTTAGGCATTGTCAATCCGAAATAAATAAAAAAATCTAAAACATATGATAAGAAGTCCAATATGCCCCAAGTCGGATAATATAGCCCATGGGCCATATTATCCTATCACAGGTTGGGCCATATTGCCTGAAAGTATATAAAAAATAAAAATGTACCCCCACTTTCTAAGAAACAACAAAATTCAGTTATTTTGATGTTAATCACATAAGTAGACTACTACTTACCTGTCACACCACCCACAGGTTTTTCTTAATAGAAATGTCTTCAAAAACTATGACTATCCAGATAATTATTTTAATAACGCGTGCCGAAAGCAAGACCCTCCAACAAATCATCTCATACTGACGCTAGTAATGAGGCCAACAGTGGGTTATCTTTATTGCGCGCAGTTGCCAATTCCTGGACATATCATAAACTGTCGTTAAATTGAGTTCACTGTCGCGCTATCCTTTTCTATTGGAATTGGGCTATATTACCCGCTGGGCCTTATTTGCCTCAGGTACCTTAGTTTATGCAGAGGTATTTATAATCTCTTCTTTATGGTATATACCTAGAAAAATGTTTTGTTCACAAACATAGAACTCGTGGCACAAGGCAAAGTTAAAAGTCTAATACATGTGTGTTGTCTATAGAAATTAGGACATTGTAGCGACCTCTGCTGACATTTTCACGGGTGGTTTATATTCAGAAATCGGTGCAATAAATATGTGTGTGCCAGTCCAATAATATGTAAGTTTTTTCTAATTTATGTATCTAACGTTCATCTCATCTTGTTACAAAGTCTGAGTTAACAAGGTATTTTTCTGTTTTTTTTTTTTAAGTTGGAAAACATCATGACATGATGAACAATTCAGAGGTCAGGTTCACCAGCTCAAAATAGAGATATACTGACCAAGTATCCGGGACAATAAAATGTCTTTCGTAATTATAAATAAGTTATAATATTAATACCTAAGTAAAATGGCCTTCCGTGATAACAAAACATTTTGGAAAAATTTCATTCTATTAAATGCCAGTCTTGCGAAAATGATTTTTTGACCTTGCTTAAAAGTAATGTTAGCTTTGTTCAAACATTAGTCAGAAATAGTCGCAGATTGTAAGACGCTTTGCTTTTTAGTGACAGTTTTTTTTTATATCTATATGAAAACATTTTCAGTTGTAATAACTATAGGTCAATAATAATTGATAGGTATAAAGTGACCTATATTGTATTCTGTCGTCGATTACAAATAATTATACCTATAAGTAGGTATATAGGCAAAATGGTGGGTTAAATTGAAAATTGTATTTCAAAATTTGAGAAATATGGGATGTTATGATATGCCTGTTTAAATTATTACGATAGGATGATCATAATCTGGCAGGCATAAATTAACATCCACTATTGCTATAAATTTATTATTTTAATATGCATAAGTAAGCCTGAAATTATAAATAAACAAAGGAATTATTAATAAGTTGTGTACTGAAGCTATTGATTAACATTCTAACATTGGCACTCATGTTTTATTTACATCGTCCGTTGAACATATACACTAGGTTACACAATTTAGGTATATATTTACTTCGTGCTAACCTTGAATTTAGTTTTAGTTCGGTTAGTTGCTCTAAATTTACTGAGTTGCTCTTTTTAATCCCACTTTTAAAGAAATAAGATATATTTTACATATGAGCGTAAAGTCTGGAAATTTTAAAATAAATGTGCTAAAATGTAATACTTTTTCCAGAAAACTCCGCATAGTTCTATATTTTATGTTTAAACATAATAACCTATACACTCCTTAAAATTCCTTAATTTTCCAATATTTCCACTATCTCTCATACTTATATGGATTGTATGGATATTATGTTTATAATGTATAAACACAATATGTAGTTAATACGGGGATATCAAAAATTATCTTGGTCAAGGGTGGTTGTGGAATGTAAAACGTGTGTCTTACTTTAAATTTGAAATAATTATGTCACTGTCACACTGACATCATCAATAACCTACAAATTTCATACCTATTTATTTCAGTTGTAAGACAAAATAATGAACTACAAATTATGAAATAACGGTTTTAGTAACAAGAAAAAGTAAATTACAGTAATTGTTGGAAATGTCCCCCGTTTTGTTCGATGCACAAGTTGACGCGCCTCCTCATGCTGTGAAAAGCGTTTTGCAGCATTTCTGGCGTTATGGTTGCCTTTGTTGCAGTTCTTGCAAATTATTTACCGGAGTTGCGAAAATCTTGTTTTTTAAGTAAGAAAATATAAAATAGTCCATAATTGTCAAACAAGGTGATCTCGGTGGAAACTCAACTTCTGTATGCAAACTTATCAGCCGGCCATCAAAAAACTCGCGGAGGAAAGCAATATTTTCTCGTGTAGTATGTGCTGTTGCACCGTCATGGTGGAAATAACCGTACCGAAGTTCAACATCGTTTAACTGTTGCACAAATTCAGCCAAAAAGTTGTGTCTGTACCTTTCTCCGTTGACGGTGAAATCGAAAAAAATCGGCCCAATTATTCTTCTGCGAGAAACTGCCATCCAAACACCAATTTTTTGAGCATGTAGTGGCGATTCAGTAAAAACATGAGGGTTATCATTGCTCCACACTCGCATATTTTGAGAATTGATGTATCCCGAAAGGTGGAACCACGCTTCGTCAGAAAAAAAAGTTAAGTCCAGAAGATCGTCATTCATTAAATTATTGACAAACCAATGGCAGTAAGCAAGGCGTCTGGGGTGGTCTGCGGGCAGAAGAGCTTGCTGTGCTTGCATCTTATATGGATGCATGTTCAAGTCTTTTTTTTATAAAATTTTATGACATGTCATAGAAGAAAGTCCAATTTCCTGAGAAAGACGTTTCAAAGGTTTTGCAGGCTCCTCTTCCATACGGTGACGAACGTCATTGACAACTTCTGTACGAACTCTTGGTCTACCAGCACCTTTTTTATGAGTCACACAACCAGTTTGGCGAAACACTTCAACACAATTTGTAAGGCACGCATAAAAATTGTCCGGTAATATTGCCACGTTTGGGAAGTGCTCTCGAAAATTGTCCAAACACAAACGTTGACTGTATTGCCAATTTCCATTAACTAGCGCACCCGTTCGAAAATAGGCTTCAATCATGAAAATTTTGTGCTGTGTGGTAAGAGGCATGATTCAAAAACTGGATTAGAAAATTTCAGCACAATGACTTGACAGATTCTGACACAACAAAACATATTCAAAAATTTAAAGTAAGACACACACTTTTTACATTCCACAACCACCCTTGACCAAGAGAATTTTTGATATCCCGGTATATTGACGTGAAAATTTCACACCGCCATATTTTAACCAATCGAAGGCTTGTTTTTTGTTCAGTTACCATGCCAACCCAAAAAATTTCCGGAAATTTTTAACGTTGTGTCAAATTAATAAGTGGAAATTTTTCTGTCATTTAAAATGTCAATATAAAGGCGCGGGAGTTGAATCAATACATTTCCTATGTTCGAATTTAAGTAATATTTTCAAAATTAAGTTATGTTCCAGCAATATTAGTAGATCAAAGAAAAATATAATATCTTTTTAAGTTAAGTATTTATAAAAAGTTCATGTAACTAAATCGTTTGTTAAATCGTCGTAAATTATTTGGAAAATGGTATGTTATTTCACTAAGAGATTTCGCATTTTATTAAACATATAAATTTTGAAGTAGATACTTCAGAATAATTATCAAAAGTAAATGATGTTCTACCAATATTAGTAGATCAAAGTTAATAAGAAACAAAAATATATTATGTTTTTAAGTTATTTGTAAAATATGTATGTAACTAATGTTAGAAAATGACATTTTATTTCACTACGAAAACTCACATTTTATTAAGCATAATATTTGCAATGCTCGAAGTACTTCAGAATAATTATCAAAAATAAATGTTTCCTTTCCAAAGCGGAACATTTTCAAAAATACAATCTAAATCAGCAAATTGCACAAACACAATGACACGATGACAACTGGTGGAACTTGACCATACTTGACAGTCGTAAAAAATGTTTGTTATTGCTCATGGCTCACTATGAGGAATTAATGTTGGTCATTCGCAATTAAAATGTTCAATTTTGGCATAATATATTGTAAAGTAATGGTGTGAAATTTTCTTACCGAATATCCCACGTGCTTAAATTAAAAACCGGAAATTTTTGCTCGTTCATGAATATTTTAAGAAAATTATCATCAAAGAAAATAATTATCAAAATATTCATGCCCTCGAAAAAATTTCCGGAAATAATTTAAGCACTAGGGATATTATAAGTGAAAATTTAATTTATATATGAAAAATCGCATATGCCACAGTGCAATTGTCACTTTGACAGCGACAAAAATTACCTGCAACTTTTACAGTTACAAATGCACTAGTGGTGTTTTTACTTATTTATTTTTTAATCAATTATCGCGATGTCCGTTGCCAAAATAAATAGTTTGTCATTTCTGTCACAAGTTATTGAATTATTAAACACTAACAATGAATCGATTCGGTGATGCTCAAATAAAAATGTGTTTATTTTTAGTGTTTCATAAATAAAGTTTGCATTCATATGTTTCTAAATTTCTTATTCATTAAATTGTCCTGCCGAATTACACTCGATGTTTGTATTAATACCGGATAAATTTGTATTGTTTAAATTCTAAACTGTTTCCTTTAGCAATTTGACTCGGAAAACTGTCAACCTAAAAACGCTCCACCTTCGGTGTCGCGTTTTTAATAGTTGACAGTTTTTCTCGTCTAATTGCTAGGCAACAGTTTCTCATTAAACAATCCAAATTTATCCGGTAAAATACAAACCTCTTGTGCAATTATAAGTGATAAATAAATAATACTATTTCAGTGCACTTTCAACTAGTTATAAGGTCCTTCTCATTTCGCTTGCTTTTAATTTAGAGTTTAACAGTAGTAATATTTATATCAAGTATAGTATATAGTAGTAAAGGTTTCATAGTATTAAAATTATTTGGTTTTATTTGTAAATATGTGTAGGACTTAAGTAACTGAACATCTGTACCAGTAAATAAAATCTGTATCATACCTAATTAAAAAGAATATAAAAATATTGATTTGCCAATAATAAGAAGTACCAATTATTTACAGTAAATTCAATATAGCTTGAACTTGTGAAAGTTTATACATATCGCAGTCATGGTCAAACCCGTTATTTAATGAAAAGCCTAAGCCGTATTTTCTATATTTTCAAACCTATATTTTTCATCGAAAATATATTTTCAGTTAATTTAATCATACATTATAACCAGAACATAATTTGTCGCAACCGTACATAACTTTTTTTTCCTAGAAATTGTAATAAATTTAAGTCTAAAAAGTGTAAGAGTATAATTCTGAAAAGTGCATAGACGCCCGTTTATGCATTTTTCAGAATAATTTTTACAAATGTCTGTTTTCATGAACATATACATACTATCAAGCAACATCAATAAATGAAAAAATATTCATGTTGTGTTGATATTTCAGCCTTAAAAAATATTATTCTAAAAATGGCAAACGCAAGACATTTGTTGTTTCTGTTACATTAGCATATGTATTACTTTATCTTCCACAACTACGGCATGTCCGCAACCGCATCTGCTGTTTGGTATCAGGAGTGACTGACACTCGGTGATGATGTTACATACACCTCTGCATGTCTACCTATTTAGTATTTATATGATATATGAGGAATGTTCTCAGCAACTCGTATCTTTTTGTCATATTAGTACACCGTCGAATGTTGTGAAACTGTGCTTTAAGAAAATTATGGAAAGCCGTAAACATGTTGGAGAGATATGAGATTTGGTGAATTTAATAATGAAAAAAAATACCTATTTCTTTTGAAGAAGTAATTTTAGTTAAATTGAGAATTCCGTATTTCTTGGAAATACAATTTTGTGTATTTTAAAGTCACGTGTTAATTGCTTTATTTTAGATTTACATTCTACGTTTTATTATACTTCTTCCCAATTAGATTACTCCATCGTATTTTACTAATGGGCCTATAAAGTAGAGATAATTGACTATATACATTATCTAATTAACAACTCAATTACTCTCTAAACATATTTCGAAACTGAAAAATATTTACACGAGTTTCACTTATTTGAAAACTATATCGATCGATATCAGTTTTTAAATAAATCTGATTGGTAAACAAGAAGTAGCGCGTGTCACCTGTTGAGGATTTTTACTGCATTGTAAAGGGTGTCCTGAAATAAATTCCCTGAAATTAACTTACTATTATATCTTAACACATTGAACAATATTTATATGTGACATTATAATATAATAGATAAGTTATTTTATATTAATAAGCTCCTAATACAAGGGTTTCTTTTTGATAATATAGAGTGACAGAACTCCTGTTAGTTAAAAATGTTGTATAAACCGTTACCGTCACTTCCACTTCTACCATATCCTCAACTGATCAGTCTATAAATTCAACTGTAATGCTACTATTTTTGATTACATTAAAAGATTAGATTGTTTGGTACTTGAAATTTGAAGTGTCAAGTGCCAAGTTTCTGTTTTAGATTAAATTATATTTATGTAATTATAAAATATATAATTATATTAGCACATTTCAATTATCTTAGGTTTCACTATCTAATCTGCCAAATAGTGATTTGTAGGATATGGTGTTATGGATAGCGATCTATCATTTAAGAGGAGGTGCAAAAAAGGAGCTTTAAACATTAAGAAACCTTACCGAACCAAACCAAACCTACACTGAAAGAAATTTCAAGTAACTGTAAATAGAAATCGCATATCCCCAACAAAATATCTGCATTAAATAGGCTCCAAATAGACAGCATAGTTACTACAGCATAAACGGTTTTGTTGAATCTGTCTACTTACCATTAAAAAAACTTTTTGTTAACTTTTTCTTATTACTGTAAATCGATATTTTTTGCTGTCAGTAATGAAGGCCCATTTTATGCTTAATAAGTGTTTTTTTTGGGGATAGCAGATACTTCTCTAATGCAGTATTAATATTTTGTTGCCACAAAAAACTTTTTCTTACTACTAGTACTATATTTTTGAGCCATTATACAGTATGTTTTAGTAACAATTATAATTACTGGTTCATTACAGTAAGTACTTGTGTTTGTCCTAATAACTTCACTTTATTAGCATAGAATGATATAGGTACAGTGGTTCTAGGAAAATGACACTATTGTTATTAGAATATGTATTTTAATATTAGTTTAGTATATAGGAAAAGAAAAATAATATTGCCAGATGCATACAGGATATATCAAGATAAAACATGTTAACTCCTATATATATAGGAACTGTATGGTGTTAAGATTAACACACCCACATACATAATTTTGGTCGACTATCTTATACCTACATAAAATTAATAGTTTTCCAGCAAAGTATCTACAAAGCTTAACCTCCAATAGTTTTCAAAGCGTAGAAATTCCTTACAAAGGTAGTGTCCATATTCCTATACCAATTTTCTTGTAAAGTACCTAATATATATAGTACATAACATGTAATGTTATGTACTTAATACACTGTCGAATAACTGAAGCACCTTTGTTTTATCTATGCATATCTACTTTGGTGAAGTTATAAAGTGTTTTAGATAATAAATACACCCTTTTAAAATTATTTATTTATCTTTTGTAATCTATACAAGAATTCGAAAGACTAATTACTCAAGCCTCTAACACGTTCTTTGACCAAATTAAATTTACCATAAACTAACCAAATAACGTTTACTCCACGCAGTACACACCAAGTCAACACAGTGAACTCACGTAAAATATGCGTAAAATGCCGTGCGGCTACTAACCGATTAGTGGGAAATCTGTAGTGATCTCTATTGCGACTGCGCATTACATGACTTTCAAATAATAACTTAGTTACGGTAAGTCAGGACCGACTTGTCATAAACTAAGGTAAAGTAACCCCAACTAAGTAAGTCTCAAATTGGTGCACACACTTACTATAAAAGTTTATTTACTTACCTTTAGGAAAATAAATGCTAGGAAAAATAATTAGAAAACGCACTATATGGGAACAGCAAAATGACTATTTAAGGTAGTAAAAGCATATTAGCAAAACGATTGTTCTTATGGTTAGTGCCTCATAATATAATGGTAATAAGAAAAAGTGCTATCATAAAGCAGATCGTCTTAGCAAAACATTTTATTTGGTCCATTTCCTTCAGTGTAATTTTTTATGTAAATTTTTCCCTGGGTGAAAACTCGGAAGTAGAGAAACTCCTTATAATTAATTGTTGCAGATAACTCTCAAAATAACAAATAAATTTATTATTTTTCTTCTCGGATGTTCAACAAATCGAATTTTATTTCATAATGTTATTTTATTTCAGGTCTTATTCAGGGTTCACATTTTGTGCCATCATTTTTCTAAATATATATTTGGCTCGATAGACTACTCTATTACATGATATATTTATAAATTTAATACTGTATACACATTTAAAAAATATTGTTGCTTCTTATTTTAAATGTAATTATTTAATGAACAATCAGAAATTCAATTGAGTAGTTGGAGCTTTATTTTTTTATCATTACAAGATTACTAATAAATGCAATAAATTGTTCTGATTTGTAATTCAATTTAAACTTAGCGTTTACTGCAAAATTGGAAAAAAATACAATTAAATTTCTGAAAATCTGAATAATGTGTAAACACAAACAAAATAATTATAGAAAAATAAATGGGTTAAATAAATTAAGCAAAATTATATGCCAATGAGTAAACAATAACAACAGCAACTATTCTACCATATACTTTCTTCGCCTGTACAATATAATTTTCGTAACAACACTAAATTCAACTAGTCTTCTACGTGCACAGTATATGTCCCAAAATGATGGAAAATGAGGAAGTATTGCAGAAAAATAGGAAATTTCTATAAGTATACTAATTGACAAGTTTTAGCTTTTTTTTTTCTCAACTAGGAAAAAAGATGTATTTTGTTCCATCATTTTGAGACACACTGTATTGCTGTTAAAATAAGGAGAATTATCATTTATCATGCACATTTTCAATTAGAAGCACCTGGGTAAGTGTCTCCCCACAGTTTTAAGGCTGGGGTGAATAAAGCAGCGTTTACATTGGTAGATATAGCTAATAAAGTGGATACTGGAAGCGGATGGTTCTTTATGAAACATCGTGAAAATAATTGTTTTTAAAAAATTCAGTTCTCACTTAGATGGTTCAAGAAATATATAGAAAACACTCTATATACTAGTATTTCGGCTTGGTAGGCCTTTCTCAATAGAGTAAATGTCTATTACTGATTGATTACTGATTACTAAATGTCAGTCAAAACACTCTATATACTAGTATTTCGGCTTGGTAGGCCTTTCTCAATAGAGTAAATGTCTATTACTGATTGACTACTGATTACTAAATGTCAGTAATAGACATTTACTCTATTGAGAAAGGCCTAACAAGGCGAAATACTAGTATATAGAGTGTTTTCTATAATATATTTCTAGAAACATCTAAATGAGAACTTTGTTTTTTTTTTCAAAACAATTATTGGTATAGCTACTTGTACTAGCAACTGGTACCAGTAAGTAGCGTGACAGGGAGCTATCCTATTGCTCCCATCATCCATTTACCACTTACTGCACCCATATCGCTACGCCTCATGCATGTATAGGTACTTAAAAATGGTGCAGGCGCGCTGTTCTACAGAAATAGAACGTTTGTTTAATATTGGCGCGTGTTACTTGTCATAATTTTAACTGTTTATAAACAAGTTCTCTTTATAATAGAAAATATATTTATGGCTGTTTTACGAATTTTATATTTGCAGTTAAAAGCAGACCAGCACATGTCGGTGGCAGTTAAAAGATTGTTTCGGAAGTAATTATGAATCCTTTTGGAAGAAGGCGCAATATGAAGTGCAATAATAAACTCTATAAATTACTTCCTGTATTATTTTGACACATAAGCATACCTACTCGTATTACTAGTTGGGAAGTTCGATTGTTAAAAAAATATATAGACCATTTTTATTAGGATTCTAGGGGAATTGATCTCTTTATAAAGTTGGTTTTGGAAAAGTAATTAATTTTTACTACTCGATAATTGTCTTCCTCTTTTACCTCTTTAAATACATCTTATATTTTTAAAAATTTTACCAATGCACTTATTTTTTAACATACATATTTTAGTAATTTATTTATTTTTTTTACGTTAAGGAATTTTAGTAGGATATTACAAAATAATAAAAATATATTCACTGAAATGTAAAAAATGTTATATTTTCACCGGATTAATACATTTACTTGTGGTTACTAAGCATACTGCATATTATTTATTTATTTATTTATTTATTTACATATTTATTTATTTCATTAAAATATCCAACTAACAAAAAGCCCAATTACAAGATAAGTTTTCATTGTAATGGCTACAATACTTTTAGTTATATTAAAATACATTAACATCACAGAATACAAAAAACATAGACAAATTTTAAGCATAAAGTTAATTTTAATATTACAAAACAGAATATCAAGCTCTGTAGACTTTGGCTATACTGTTGAGCATTTTGTGAAGAAAAATCACAGATAGCAATTTCTCCTCTCGATAAGGCTCCTCATATTACATCTTTGGAAAAAAGAATCCTCAGGTATCCCTCTAGGTGGATAAACATTATCTAATACAAAAGTTGCAGATTTAAAGAAACCCCTTTGCACTTTATCAATGGCCATAATATGTGTTGCATTATATGGGCACTCCAGACCACAGAGGCATACTCAAGTTTGGATTTGACAAATGTGATAAAAAATTACTTGAGTGTGCCAATATTTTTGAAAATTTTCTTATGACAAAACCAAGACTTTATTTGAAGGAGATTGTTGTCAAAAACAACTACTCCACGTGTGCTCCGATTGGCATTGCATTACAATAGAGGTGTCACTGCTATAATGGCGCCTGCGGAAATGCAGGTGTCAATTTGATAATAATTGTCACAGATAGTAGCAAAGACCCAAAGAGGGCACTACGGTATTTTTCTCATCGCTACTAAAAACCAAAACGTATATGCAGTTCTGACAGTAACTTCTATATGTGGTACAAAAAACAATTTCTGATCAAGTGACACCAACTTATAATATGCGATCGATTTAATATACTTACATCCGTCTATCATATAATTATAAACGAATGAATCATATTTCAGTGTAGGGGACATTATATTGCACTTACTGATATTTAATAGCAGCCTATTTTCATCACACCATAATTTGATTAGATTGAGACTATTCTGCAAGTCAATACAGTAGGACAGAATAGTTTGAGATCATTACCATAATCTACATCCAGAATACTAATAACATCATTAATGAAAATACTAAACATTAATGGACCAAGGGTTGATCCTTGCGGACCACCTGATGTTTGTGAATACCTGACTGGAGACCATGAAGCTGCACAAATGCCACTAATGCTAAAAACGCATAATAACAAACGTTAGCATTATTAGTTGCTACTATTACTCTATTCTCCTACGGTGCTGTGGACTAGAGCGTGTTGTAGCAGCAGTTCTCGGTCTTCTCTTCTCTTCTCTTCCCGGTTTTAATATTAGTAATCACTAAGTGTTAATACGGCAGAGGTCAATAGACATTTTAATTCTTTGTATAAAAGCTAAAACATTACATACATTTTATTTGGGGAAACAAATACATGGTTGAAAAGACTTGTGCAGTTTATTCAAAACCATAAGTGAAACGTAACTGTTTTTTTCAAATTGACCAGGCACTTATTATTTGCACTTTTATTGCTAATTGTTGCAATTGCTGCGTTGCGTTAAATTTCACAAGTGGAATAATAATTCGAAAGTGTTCCAGTTGACAAGCATACGACTCTCAGTTTTCGAAACGAGTTCCTGTATTGTCTGGATTACTTAAGAAAGTGTGTTATTTCGCAAAAAGAACACTGGAACTGCTTTATGTTCACTTTGTTTTGCTTTTCAGACGTGTTAATAGCACTTTAATGCACAATAGCCTAGTACAAGATCGAGAGATCATCGATTTCTTCTTGATTTCGAATTGCAATAATATATAATGAAATCCGAGGTGAAATCTCTAATTGAAATGTTACACACAAATGTTTTTATAGATTTACGAAGCTCGATTTTCCTTGAAAAGATGTATTAGTGTTTACTTAACATCTCATTTAAATGGAGTTCGATATAAATGTCCTTCAGAATGAAGAAAGGAATCAATTAAATTAAAATTACGTTTCAGCTTAACTTGGTTTTACGAATACTTAATACCTCTGTTAGGAAACACAAGGAATTGGGAACTAGTCAAGTTGTGTAATTATGAATTGTTTGGTCCTTTGGTCTGGATTATACAGCGAACTTAAATTATATTTGTATGTGTAGATATGTATATATGCAGATACATGAACTGTGATTGCTGACTGACATTGGTTTTCTTACATATTTTTACAAATCTGGAAGACACGTCCTTACAAATAAAATGGTGTAGAGTTTGATGGGTCTTTAGCTAAAAATAGGTAAATGAGGTTTGCTGAAAAGAATGTAGAAAACGTATAAAATAATTGTTTTACTTAGTTACTTAACTAACTTGCAGATAATCTTCTTTTGAGACGTTACTACTATATGCTACATAATATAGTTCACCTAAAAGTAAAATATCTGTGTGTTTTGTAAATTTCTCAAGATTTAATCTTTTAAAGGCTGGTCTCATTACTGATAGTGATAATAATTAAGTTATCTATATCTAGGAGTTTGTAACATTTTGTTACCAAGGGAATTATGTAAGGTATGATTTAGACCTAGATAAGACACCTTCAACTTTATAATTTAAAATTACAGTTTTAGCTAATTTAATATATCAGACATACTTATCATCAGATAAATTGGCCCAACACAAGTTATATTCTATTGTTGCAGCTGGCAAATAAAAATAGTATTTTAACCCTCCCACACGTCGTCAAGGACTCGAGCACTATGATTATCTCTTTAAAAAAACGACACATCTTTTATATCATTTTATATATAATCATTTTCCTATGAACTTTTCCAGTACCGCTTATAATTTTAAAAAGGCAAATTTTCCTCTTTTGTACAATCTTCTTCTTAACACGAATTGGTAATTTCTTTTAAGTGTTGATAACGTTGAGGATATATTTTCATTATTTTATGACAAGTTATATGGTCTTCTTGATGTAGCTGTACCAAAGTTCACGTCTTCACACCATATTCGCCGCTACCATTATCCTCCTTGGTTTACTGGCGAAGTCATTGGCGCCATCCGAGCAAAATCAGCTGCATATGCCAAGTATAAAAAACATAAATCTGTTGACCTTTTCATTGCATTCAAATTTCATCGTTCCAAATCCAAACGTCTTATTAGTGAGGCTTATAAAACATTTATTAACGATTCGGAGCGAGCATTATCTGGTAATCCTAAAAAGTTTTGGCACTTTATTCAAAGAAAGAAAGGGTCCTCACGAATACCTTCTATAATGTACTTAACGACAGTGAATTTTCTAAACCTGCAGATATTGTTAATGCGTTTGGTAATTACTTTAACAACGTCTTCATTCAATCGCAACCAGTTGATTCAACTCAGTTTTCATCGCACAATAATCTAGGATTACATTTTGATTTACAGGATATTTCATATGAAGATGTTTTACAAAATCTTAAACAATCCAAGGATACATTTACAATGGGCGTAGATGGTATTCCCAGTTTTGTTCTTAGAGACTGTGCGTATGCTTTTGCCGAGCCATTGCATATTTTATTCAATTGCATCCTACGTAATTCTACCTTCCCATCTTCTTGGAAAAAAACATTCATCTGCCCTATACCGAAAAAGGGAAATCAGAATGACGTTTCAAATTATAGAGGTATTTCTTTGCTCTGTAATTTCTCTAAAATCTTTGAAACCATAATGTATAGTAAGCTTTATTGTTCTACCAGACAGCTTATATCGTCACGACAACACGGTTTCATGAAGAAGAAGTCGACAATATCTAATTTGGCGGTTTTTACTCAGTACGTTTCTAAGGTGTTGGATAATAGAGGGCAGGTTGATGTTGTCTATACGGACTTCCAAAAAGCATTTGATCAAATTGACCATAACATACTCCTTTTGAAATTAGAAAGTTTTGGATTTTCAGAGGCTTTGATTAAGTTGTTCACTTCTTACTTAAGCGATAGACAATTCATGGTAAGATACCAAAATTTTACCTCAAAATCGTTTTCTGTAACATCTGGAGTTCCACAAGGTTCCAATCTAGGTCCCATATTATTTTTATTTTTTATTAATGACCTTCCTGAAGTCATTACTTGTGAGCAATTGTTATTTGCTGATGATTTCAAACTTTACTCTAAAATCAGTTCTTCTATCGATTCGATGCATCTTCAAGAATGCATGAATCGAATGTCTTCATGGTGTGAACTAAATCGGCTGAAACTCAATATATCTAAATGTAACGTAATGACTTATACTCGTAAGACCAGCTTTCCCATCTACAATTACTCCATTGGTAATAATCTCATGAGCAGAGTTGATGTATTCAAAGATTTAGGTATTTATTTTGACAGTAAGCTCACTTTTATTAATCATATAAATCATATTGTTTCCAGTGCCTTTAAATCATATGGCTTCATTTATCGCAACTGTCGGGACTTTTCCAATGCAAGCACTTTCAAAACCCTCTTTTGTGCTCTAGTGAGGTCTAAATTGGAATACGGGTCGATTATATGGTATCCAATATATGATGTTCATTGCCGACATTTAGAATCGGTCCAAAGAAAATTTCTAAAATTTTTGTCTTTTTTGCAAGATGGATATTATCCGCCTAGAGGTTTGGATCATAATAATCTACTTAATAGATTTAACTTCGTTGCTTTAGAAACCAGACGTAATATAATGTTGGTTCGATTTCTGTATAACATCTTGAATGACAAAGTTGATTGCCCCGATCTTTTGGGTAAAATAAATTTTTTGATACCTCGCGAAAATGCTAGACAGCAATTTTTATTTTATTGTGTTGCTCCTCGAACGAATATTTTAATAAAGTCTCCAATATCTTTGATGTGTGAACTTTACAATAAAATCGCTTCTAACTGCGATATTCATTATGATAATTTAAGAAGTGTATGTAACTGTGTTAGTCGTTTAACTTAAGTATTATTGGTGGCATTGTTTGTAGTTGTAGTTTGTAGTAGTTGTTAATTATTTTTTGTTTGTTTTATCTCGTTGATTTTGTTTTATATACCTATATATTAGCACATATATTATATTACACATTATATTAGCATATTCTTATTCCTGTAATTGGGTTTTTCCTGTTGGAATAATAAATATTATTATTATTATTATTATTATTATTATTACTTAGCATTAAATTACGTAGAAATTTGCATAAGTCGTGTTATAATTGAATGACCTAATCCGTGAGATGAGTTTTAACAAGAAGAAAGATCACGTCAGAAGGTTTGTGAGATATCACAAAACGCCTGCCTTTGTTTATGATGTATGGTATGACTATGAGAAAATATTTTGCACTATAGGTTGCAAAAATATATGAAATGGAAAAAAAGTTGAGAGGAAGTTACTTAATCTCATATCAGTAATCGAATGACATTGGTTGCTCGTATATAAAAATTTTTATACAAACAAATAGGAACAAATCAGTAGACGCAAAAAATATTTGAATAAATGTTTACAATAATATATGTCAATAAAGAAATGTGGCTCGGAGTGTAATCTATTATGATAATGAATATGTGGTACCACCTCCGCAACACTTTTAACATTTTATTTTACTAAGTCCATACAACAGAACTTTTTAACACGAACTTCATTGCTTCAAGTACCAGTTTCAAAAAGTACTTAATGACATCTCCGCTTCCAATCACGTATAATTTTTAGCAAACCTAGGTTTTAAAAGCGCGATAGAGCCTCAGTAGATAGAACAATCAGCAGTTTTTATTTCGTTTTACCTCTGTGATCGAAATATCAGTCTTGATATGCTTCCTCCAGTACACAGGAACCAAGGTTTCCTCTTCCTGACAGAAACTTCATGTTGCATTTTCCACCACATTCACATTAGATGCATGTGGTTTTTAAGTCTACAATGTGCGATTAGAATACCATTATCCCAATGGCCTTTATGTTCTTCCATATAACATATCTACATCTTCCTGAATGTAAGCGATCTGAATACTTTAGTTTGTCCAATTCAGAGCACTGATCCACCCCTTCAAAGATTTCCATTCTTGTAATAATTACAAGGCGGGCCTTATTGTGCCTTTGATTTGAAATATCTCTTTAATTCAAATCCATACATACAAATACAAATCCAAAATATGTGTAGATTGATTTTCATTCAAGACTATAAAACCTATAATTATTCATTATCATTAAAAGTAACAAACACAAATAAAGCGGACATTGTTTTAAATAAAGAAGAAAAAACCAAACTATGGCATAAATACTATTCAAAAAATTCAGTAAAACAAATTCGTAGCAGAGATAATCTACCAGTTTATTCAAAAAGTTATAGATATCCTTTAATACATAATACAGAAGTACATAAACAGATCAATTAAATGCTACAGAATATCATTCGATCTTCAGAAACTCATTCTCATCACCCATTTGGATAGTTGAAAGCTAAAAGTAAATGAAAAGACAGTAGAACACCGATACCCACTACCAAACAAACGATATTCGCGATCGGTTAGGACGCTGTTCTTATTTTTCTACAATGATCTAGCTTCGGGATTTCATGAAATCGAGATGCACCCTGAATATTGAGAATACCGCTTTCTCTGTGAATAATTGTAATTGCAAATACATGACAATGCTTCAGGGTTAAAAATCGCCACGGCAACTTTCCAACGATGTATGGACAATGTCTTTAAAAAACTTACAAAATAAAATATGCATGGTATAATCGATGATGATATTATATTCTCCAATGAGTTACAAGAGCACATCCAGAATCTACAACTTGTATGTGACAAGTATACTTTTGTTAAAAATATAATTTAAAAATACTTGATAAATCAGTATTTACATAAATAAGTTCTTTCTTCTTTTTCCCCCTTCTTAAAGAAACCTTCTTAGAACATGTAATAACACCTGACTGAATAAAATCGAACCGAAATCCTTTCTAGGACTTCTTTGTTATTACAAGGAAATTCATTACTAATTTTAATAATACAAACAAAACAAAAATCCACAAATTATGTTTGTTATGTTTGATAAACAAAAATCCATATAGAATTTAAATTTTTCCTCATTAATCTTTGGGGTAACTAATGATTTTTGTTCTTCACATCACTATTTGCTTTAATTTAATTTAATATCTCCTATTTGGAACACTGTTGTTTATTATAATTTCTGCCTTGTTGTCTGGGTAAAGTTATACTTTAGGCACTAGAAAAAAAGCCTTTGATTCATTTGACCCGATGATTATAACTGTAACTACTGAACTCTATAATATAAGAGAAGAGAGAACAAATAATTAACGTTTATTCATTCAGGCGATTTTCAATACGCGTTCATCTAAAAAGAGAAGAATATTCTGGATTTGGTGGCCCTACTTTTATTGACACTCCTTTGGATGCGCGTCTATGATGAGATATTTACTTAGTGGGATTTTGTGAAAATCGTATGTCTCCATGTGGAAAACCTCATTATATGTTATTAAATAGCACTGCATAATGATGTATATACCAAACATTTAGTTGGACTACTCACTAAATATCTGATATTATTTCTGGTCTGTAGAAATTAATTTTCAACTAACCGTATCAATGTCAACCGCATTAGAATTGTAGATTACTGAATAATCAGCTTGCAAGTGACAGGAAATATTTACCGCTAATTTACTCTTAATCTGCCAGCTACAACTAGGTTAAAAAATCTGATAATGTCTAATAAAATGCACTTAAATAAGTAAAAATTTATGAGGGATTGTTCACCAAAGGTTATTTAAAGGTAAGAGAAATAAATTAATCGGTTAAAACAAATTATTTAACTTACTTATTAACTAATTTCTCGGAATGAGAACTAGTAGCAGGTCATCTCTTTTTGAAGATACCAAAAAAGGAAGCGTCAGTCATTTTAATTTACGGTAATTTTACATTTACCTGTTAAAAATTTCTAACGGGAGTTAACAGCGGTTGAACTAAGCATTTTAAACATTTGTGATATCATCCTACAAGTGTGTTTGTTAAACTTCAGATTTCTCCGATATATTTATGTCATATTTTCATGACACTACTAGGTATAATATTCTTCTATTGGAATGAGGGGTATAGATATTATTATTATTAATACTATTTTATTTAGTTCCTTTCCATCTAAATTAGAAACTGCATAGCGATAGTTACTGTAATTTGCATATTTTATCTTTAAATATGGTTATTCTACATGGCATCTTGTTAAGTGCGTTGTGATGTTATGTTAAATCCACTTCGTGAACTCATCTTTGTAAGTATATCTGATAATAAGCCTTTGTAGGCAGTAGTCGATGAAGAAATGGCCAGTGCAATTTCATAATTATCTCATCGGGCAATGTAAATTGAACTGGGTGTAATTCCATACCTAATTAGACGATGCAAGTGGTAAAACATGCAACTTTAATATACCAAATTGCATATAATAAACACATTTGTTTATTCAACAATTTGTCTTACTTTTTGCAAATACGCTTCAGACTACTTTTTAGTTTTATTTCAACGTAATTGGAGGTTATAAGTATTCTGGATCGAACTAGATAATGTAAGCAAACATGACGTATTTAAGTAACAATAGTATATTTATTATTCAACGAGCATATAATAATGGCTATTATTCATGAGGGTGATATTTGCGAGATGAGCCGTAGGTGAGAGTCGTAAGTCACCCGATTGAATGTACCAAAGGAGAAGTTGGGACGCTCAATAATTTTCGAGAAAATTGAGTTTGTTTGTTTTTGGTGCTATCTGTTTTTCACCCCCTGGGACCCATTAGTCAATGATTTTTATACTGAGTAGTCTATATGAGATGGATATTATGTGTACCAAAGGAGAAGTTGGGTGTTTTTTTTTTGTGATAAAAAGACGAAAGTTTTTCTAATTTTGTGCAAAGGAAAAAGAGGACTCCCGAAAACTTGGTTGGGGATTGAATCAAAGAAAGGATAAAATGGAAATTCAATGAGAACATTAATTTAAAAAAAAACTGATTCTAGAATATGAAATAAGTTATGAAAAAGATGGATATCTCTGCGGTTTCATGAAAAACAATCAAATCTCATACGCTGCAGGTGAAATTATCATTCGAGGCATAACCAGACGCGACATACATACATTTCAGTTGATACTTGTTAAAAAAAAAACAAATTTCAAGAGATAAAGTTGACGAAATTTACCAGCACCAAGTTCACCAAGTTTACCAAATCCAGAACACTCTTTTTTTTTGGATGAACACCTATTAAAAATCACTTGGTTTTTGTTTTAATTTTACATCTTCACCTTCATGTGTCTTGATTATGAAATTGTCGTTTCCCTGTTATGACATTTTTCTTTTTATGTAAATTTTATGTTGATAAGAAAAGTTGATGCTCTGTCTCTAATAGCAAGGGAAACATAGTTTCCCTTACTATTAGAGCAATAGAATAGTTTTCTCGAGTATCATCCAGGGTCAAGGCTATTTACTTTATTACTTATTCATAAGTAATAATTATATATTCTCTTATTGGTAATAAAATAATTATCTCTAAACAGAAGGACATTTTGCAGTGAATTTTGTATAAAAGTATGCTTGAAAGAGTTCCTAATTAAAGCTGACTGTTAAAATTCATAATGTTTCTGTACAAATAAAAAGTGGTATGCAATGGCGACTTTTTTTCCTGGAAATGGAACTCTTAACACAAAAGATTAAAGAAATGAAAAGATGATCCGTATGAAAGGAACATTTGGTTTTATGAATATCCTCCCACCAGAACGCGATTGATTGCTGAGCTTCTCTGTCAGTTCAACTTATTTTTGATCCGTTTCCGGTACAAAAACAATATTTCTCACACACAGTACACAACCCAAGTGTTTCTTTATTGCCCAAGTTTCCTTGGTTGCCGAAGTTTACGCAGGATCGTGGCAGTTTACTTTTGTTAAAAGTTTATATTTGGTAGATGGTGGTAAATTATTTTGCTAAATAGTTTACATAAGTTTTGTATAACTTCTTCTTTATTAATTAGGCTGCTGAAAATTAGGTCGGGCTAATTTAAGAATCGATATCAGCTTCGCTATATTGTAGAACTTTGTTCCATTTATCGTGTTTCGTCCTTGTTCAAAGAATATCGTGTGGTGCGGTTCATTTAACTACCGTTGTTATGTTGCAGAATATTGATAGTCTTTAGAAAGGAGGAGTGAATGACAAACAACGAGTTTTTAAATGACTTTATAGCAGTGACTATAAAGAGATGACTATGCTTATAGTCATATTTGTTTCGCAAGTATTTTTTTTAATAAAATACTTTCTCCTTAAGTCAAGTAAAGGGTGAAGTATCTCGAGAGTTTATTTTATCAGTCAGCTATACTACTCTGCCAAAATTATAGACAGTGACTCAGGAATAGTATCAGAGCGCTTTCATTTTCAGAGTATAAAATCATCCTTAATAGATAGATACAAAGATTGTACACTCGTCGGATAAAATAATAGGCAGTGACGTATTACTGCGTGACGTAATAAATTGTGGTGGGGACTGTAATTCCATAGGCGTACGCAAAAATCATTGGAAAGGTGCTAATGTCAAATAAATATAAAAAATATCAGAACATGAACGGTGTTATAGAAATTGCGAATTGTTTTTTAAACTCAACTTACAGATTAGTTGTACACCGAACGAAATTGATGAATATTGCCACAGATATTAAAAGAACGCTATTTTAAGTGTTCATGGCCCACCACCAAACCACAACCGCCACCGAAAACGCGATTAATCACATTCCGGAGCAAGTTTACTATTTAACACTTCCCTTCACTTCACTTCACTTCACTTCATTCCACTACACTACACTACACAACACATCACAACACGTCTACACATCCTTTATTTAACCATGTCTCATCCATATAATATATTTTTGTATTTAAAGCGCGAAATTCTCTTATTTTCTCCAAATATTCTCGTCTCCATGTCACAATCTCATTTTTCTCTATAAGCATACTCTTCCGATTCCGTTTGCAATATTTGAAATTCATTTCATGCATTGTCCTTATAAGCAATTTATACGAGAGTTTGGGCAAATCGCTGTTTTCTGCTAGGGCAGCCTGATCTTTTCTTACTGTTGGGATTTCATTTTTGAAAAAGAAACCATGAATTTTTCGCCAAATAGCATATTTCACATTTTCATTCAAAGTAATTTTTTTTCTTCCCCGTGTTTACATTTTCTTCTTCTTTGCGTCTGTGTCTCCATATTTTATTTCACAAAATACACTACGAACGGAGACTTTTGTTAATTCACTACTCAGTTCCGCCGCATCCACTACACTTAAATTTTTATCACGCGCTTTTAATCCCCCATAGAAATCTTTTATCATACGAATTTCCTCGCTTGTCAGATGAGATCGTTTACGCGTTTCTAATCCATTACTCCCCGCGATCGCTTCCATAATAAAATCCTTTTCTTCGAACACTAAATAAACTAAGTAACCCATCACCAAGTTCACCAATTAATATATGCAGTCCAGACACAAATTAGCAGACTTTTGTTGCATAGGTTGCATATCTCGCTCTTCGTTTTTTAACCCGTTAAACAAAGACTGAACTATATCCGACGTAAAGAATTGTGGTGGCATCGAATAGAGAAGCATGGAACCACCATGGAACAGACAATTTATAGTTCTGTTCAATAGTAATGCGTAAGCGGCATTACTTTTCTGTGTGCAAACGTTTGTGCCGCTATGTATTAAGTATTTACACTTCGTCCCTATTCTGTATCGAATTAGATCATGAGTCACTGCCTATTATTTTAGCCGACTGGTATATATGTATATAAATTTAATGCTCCTCGCTACTCATAGTGATGGAAAGAATAATTTTATAAAAATAATTACTTATACTTTCTGTTAAATATAATTTCACCTGTTTTAATAGTTCAATAAAACAAGGACGTCGATAGATATAGACATGGTACATGGTTAATCTGCAAATACGGTATAATATAAAATAACTGGAGTATGCGCACTTACCTGTTGTCAATATCCAAATTTTCGTGCAAGTGGCATTGCTTGTTTTTTGTAAGCAACTTATGTTTGACGGTTAATACTGGGAATACTGCACTTTCCAGTATTCGTAAAAGATCTATTTTATCTAAATTTTAGTTATTTTATAATATTTTTTAAATCTTACCAGACGCGTCTATATGGAATTGCGATTCCTGAACACTATCCGTCGAACGCCTCTATATGCCGCCAATGAAGTCACTATCTATAATTTTGGTATAGCCTATAGCGGAGCTGTTTATTAGAACGCTTGTTACCCAAAAATTTTTTGTTACGTCTGCAAAAAATGGATCCCACTGGATACAAGATCTTTGAAGTCAGAATAATAATTATGAGTTCAAACGGAGGATCAGCTTTGGAAGTATTCGTCCGAATATTATTAATTTTTCGTGTTCAAAGCTGTCAGAATTTAAAAAGTATAATGGGTATAAAAGAAACAACTGGCTTAATTTAATATTTTCTTTTAAAACGAAGTGTATGGGTGAACACAATGCTTTAAGAAAAAGTAACAGGATTTATAACTTTGAAGCTAAACATTATCATAATTAGATAAATAATGTTATTGTTGTGTAATGTAATGTGTCGATTATATTAAATAAAACGATCGTGTCCGGTTCAATTACTGGGTTTCTATTATTGTATGTACTGAAAAGTTAAAATGAACTTATACAAGGTGGGTTTTTAGTGCGTATTTCTCCTATAACTTTTGTTATTAGACATAAAAAAAGAATTCCTTCACAGGAGCTGTTTGTACCTTTTTTGCATTTTACAAAAATATTGATAAGTATACAGAGTGCTCAGTTAATTCTGTACCGCAATTAACTTTCTTATTTTAAATGGAGCGTCCTATATATTCATGCATTTTTGGAAAGACAACAACATTTTAAGTCAAAAATATGTAGCATAACCTATATACCCAAATCCAGCAGTTTCGAAAATATTTGACGTTTTATAGAAATTCTGACAGATGCACGGGTTTGTGAAAACATTTATATTTTTTCATAGACGAGATCTTCATTTGTTCTTTGGCATGTGGAAAGAGCATAAGACCTTCTACAGTTAAAATAAATTCGCGAATAATATACAAAGTGTTTATTACTCACGTTACACTTTGCCAATTTCAAACAGCGAAATTTTTTTTATTTCAAATGGAACACCCTTACTTCAAGTTATGCAAAATTAAATTCTCCTTCTTCTACGAGTAGTATAGCCATTATAGGTGTTGAGGTTACAACTTTTTGAGATATTGTAGCAAAGAAGAAACTACACGTACATTATTGCATTCTTAAACAATAAAAAAGATGAAAACAAAATAAAACCAACCCATACAATTAAATTAAAATAGGAAATCGATGTTAGCTAGTAGGTAACCTCGAAAAAGTCCGAAAACTCGAACGAAACGTAGGATTTTTGAACTTGTATCTGGCTGAAAGTCTTCTTTTTTGTTTTTTATTGGAGAAATGAAACTGCAATGTTTTATCTTAGGATTACTGGTCCCAGAACTCAAAAGAATGCTGGTAGATACTCAGATACCTACTGTAGATATTTTACGATATTTCAAAGGCTCATCCAGTACCTAATCTTATAAATAGTTTCATTGTTTAACATTTTTTTGTAGTTTAACCCACATTCAAACACTAGTGAACGACTAAAACAGTAAGTTATTGTTTACTATCCTACTTCTTTAAATTACTTTATGCATTCTTTGGTGACGTTTGTTAAATGAGTCACATTGTCTTTAATGTAAACTGAATAATTATTTATCTCTTTTGTTGTTTTATGAAGAAAGTGATTCAAACAGTTGCACCGACCTTGCAGAAATAAAATTATTATTAGCGTTGTAGCACGGGTGCTTTGCTAAATTGTATTTTTTAAGTGAAATAATCATTAAATGATAAGTGAGATTATAAGTGATAAAATATGAATAAATTAAGTAGAACGTAGAATACCCCTATTAAAAATACTAAAAGTAAAATATTCATACCTAATGTTGTAGAATCTGGAGAATTGTCGAAGAAATAGAAAATTTAACCAACCATAATAATATCTGCATGAGAGAAAATAGCGGCAAATGAGATAAACTAGGGTTTGATAGAACAGCTGCAGTTCAAGTTGGTCCTTAGATTAGATTACACAGAGGAAGACATCAAGCTTGCCACTAATTGACCATAGTTATTTCTAAATAATATATAGAAATTTAAATGTGCATATTTTTATGTGAAAAAATAATTTATAGTTTATTTATATTAAGTATAAGAATATAAAAAGAAAATAAGATTTCTGTTTCCGTAAAAACAACTTAATTATCTAGAAGAATAAAAAAGTTCAACTACCCCGTCCATATACAAACTCAGATGTATATATCTGCTGGGGTAAGAATAAATTAAACTGAGGATATTGAATTTAAGTTTGGAAAACAAACAGTCTCAGGCCATTCGGAATACTAAGTGCTGTTATTTTTAGAACCCGGTTATACAGTCCCATAAGTATGTTAGGCACTAGGAAACACGCTCAGATCAACTCTATAAAGCCAGAGTTAATATTTCTGCTAGAGTGGAAATAAATTGACCATACTTAATCTGTCTGGGGTGACGAGGTTAAGAGTATACATGTGAAGGTTGAAAACAACATAATATATTGTATGGATAAAGTAATATCAACTAGTACGAAAGTACTAAAATAAAATTAAATGAAATCCCTGGTTTTGAACGTTATTTCTTTTATTTTTCAGTTTTCTGCAAATTGGAGCCCTGATCACTTGTTATTCACTCTATTTCTGTTAACCGTTAAAACTAGTTGGTACTTACGAAGATATAAACAAATTTATTTCCTTTTAGAGTAAGTATTTTATTTAGTTTGGAACCAACACCCTATGCATATGAAATATTTTATAGAGATATGTGCAAAAGGCTTCACCAAAGTGTTGTGTTAGGCAAAGGAATCATTTTTTTTTTCCTTAAATAATGAGAAATTCGCGTGACGTAGTCCTAAACTATTAATAGTATTAAATTAATTTGTTATTAGTACTATTTATGGCTGTCTTGACCAAGTTAATGTGTCTTTTATAGTCCATTTTAATGATAAGTGATGGCATTCATTTACAAATATATGGAAAATTTTAAACTTCAGTGGATAATAAAAAATCTTCAAATCAACAAATCGAAACCAAAGTAAAATACTTCTAAAAGTTTCATGGAGTGCCTTACTATCCTTGAACATTTTTTAATTATTTTTATTTTTATTTTATTTTGAAAATACACTGTTCAACAGGCAAAGCCCAACTACAGAACAACGGAGTAGGTAAAATACCTACATAGTAACAGTAAATAATAAAAACAATATGAATAAAACACAAACCAACCAGAGAATACAAAACAATTATTTTAAATAAACAGATTTGTTATTAAGGTTGGAAGAAAAAATATCAACTTGATTTTTTAATGTATTATAGTTATTACACATTGTGTACACGAGCGAGAATTTTAGGACATTCGTTGGGGGAGTTTTTAAGTAAAACGTGATATAATTCCGGTAAAAAGTTCTAGGACAATGTACACATAATTTCTCAAGTATCTGTCTGTACTGTCTATTTTATTATGCAAAAGATTAAACATAAATAGTACAGATCGATCAGTGCGTCTGTCCAAAAGACTAGTTACAGAGAAGTTCTCTTCTCTTTCCGGATATTCTATTGGAGGATAAACTCCATCCGATTTAAAGTTCAGCAATTTCAGAAACTTGCCCTGTATAGATTTGAAGTTGCAAATATGTATGTTGTAATAAGGCTATCAGACAATGGAAGCATATTTCAGTTTAGATCTTACAAAACTATTAAAACTATTAAAAAGCAATTTGATGGTTGTGATCTCTGTAAAAATATCTACCACTAAGCACAATTAAATTAGGATGGAATTGCTAGGGAAGAAAGCGAGAAAATAATAGAATTTAGCTAATTCATAAATAACATAAATATGTTTTTAATTTATTGGTGAATTGTTAAATTAAAATCTGTTGTTGGCTTGGTAATGCAGAAGAAATACCGGCAAACAATAGAAATAACAGAAATTTCAATAGCTTCAGTTATAATATTGTTTTATGCACGACACAATTTTCCACAATGAATATATCCACAATGTATGGATAGGCTGCTAGAAAGAAGAACTTCAGCTTTTAACCAACTTCTGTCTACTCCAAAAAAAAAAAAAGAAGACAAGAGGTCAGACAAATGTTAACAGGGAACATTTCTTTAGTTAAATTTTGTAAACATGTTTTCGTTATGAATATGATACACCTCTATTCCCCTTATAGAGTTATTTTTATAAGAATGTCTAGATAAGGCCAAGTAAATAGTTGAAAGCTAACAAACGATATCATGATAAACATAATAATATATAGGTATATTGTGTGTAGCTATTTATTTGTTCATTATTTATATATTCTTCTTTTAATCGGGTATTTTGTCTTGTTTTCAGTGTAAAAATGCTACTCTTTCTTGGCCAGACAAAACTGATTTAAAAAACCAGCCCCTCACTATTTCTTTGCTGCAGGGGTTTATTTGTTGTATATATATCTAGAAATGTGGGAAAATACACTATCAAAAGACACTCTATGGACATGTAATGACAAGTTTTTGTAATTTGTTGAAAAATAAAATATTTTTCAGAAGAACTGAAACTGAGAAGCTTCCTGGATAATCAGCAAATACGCTCAGTGTTATTGTATATAAATTTGTTTCGGGCAGTCGAAAAGGCGTTGATAAAATAAATAAAACATTGACGGTTTAACGATTTATTAAAACAATTAACAAAACATATATTGAAATAATGCACAGTTAGAAGATATTTCTTTTGATTAGAATCAATTTCGAGGGGCCATCCGTCTTAACTAGGTCAGTGGTTCCTACTACCTACTTATACTACGGTATATGCGATATACCTACTTCAGTATATCGCATCACATATCTGATTTACTGAAAGAAAGAAATCAATTTAAATCGAATTAATCTAATCGAAATCATATACTTCGTGAAATGCTGGCCGTTGTAAAGTCCATATTTTACATTGCAACTAGCTTTTTTTTTAACTGCCTGTTGAAGAAAATTTGAACCTCATTGCGCCTACCCTTACATCAATCACTTTGATTTTGCGTAATTGTCCAAGTCTAGGTCAGAGGAATAGAAAAAGAAATATTGAAAAGAAAACTGAAATCTGCCTAGGCTTTTATTCACATGAAAATTCCACCACCTGTTGGTTATCTATGCAATTTGTTGTTATTCTTTGGCGTATACCCCGATTCAGAATTAAGCAAAGTGGAATGACCTCGCCGATCTGGTAAAATGCGGTGAAGCATGGGCGTGCGTATTCTGTTTTACCATTGGGCACATTTCAGTTAATATAATATATACTCGTATACTATTCTATAGAATACTTCTAGTATATGCACTTCCACTTTTTTAACTAACACAAATAAGTATAAACACTGACACAAAGAATAAATACACTGATAATTTTACCACAAATTTTTACCGTTAAGAAACGCACGCGAAATAACCCAACATCACGCCACTGTTTCGAGCGCAGTCGCTTGTTGGTTCCCATTGGTTCCTAATTCGACCAATCAACGTCGTTGAGGCTCAGAAAAAAGAAAGGGAAAATGCAAGAATATGTATGTTGAATAAGGATAAACAGCTTGTCGTCAACTTTACGGCTTTCATAGTTGTCAGATATTCCGAAATTCCTTGATATTATCACAAGTATAAAGATATATTATGTCTTTATACTTGTGATATTATTAAGTAAAAGAAAATTAAACATTGTGTTTGCTTTAATAAAGTACAATAGGAATAAGGGACGTTAAAGACAAGTAAAAAATGGGTAAATAAGGTAATTAATACGTTTCCTGTTTTAAATATGAATACTTTAGAAATAAATGTGACAACACAGATCTACTCTTTTTCCGGTCATTGCACTTTGCTTAATTCTGAATCGGGGTATAGGTACCTTGTATTCTTGGGTAGGTAGGTATCCGTACTTTATAGGTAGGGTATATCTTAGTAGGTATATTAGAAAGTACAAAGCAATAACTGCATCACAATAATAAAATAGGTACCTAAATACCCTAAAAATTTTACCTGTATTCAATGTTGTTGTTTTAGGTTGTTTCCCTTTTATTTATATCTTGCCAACTCTGGTTTAAGAAAATTGCACAGCTTGTTAAGGCTCATAACCTAAAATTATTTGAAATCACACAGAATGTTCAGGAAAACCACTCTCCAACTTAACTTTGTTCTTTTTAATAAAATGATCCCTTATATTACATTTCTGAATTCCTCATTAAATTTGTAAATCTTGCGATGCCCCTCATTCATGTTTTCTAGCGTTTGCAACTTATTCTACAATTTTTGAAAAAAAGTTACGTTAGAAGATACTTTGATCCTCAATTTTTCTGTCATCCTAAAAGATAACAAACCCCTTTTTATGATCTTTTAGAGCCATATATAGCTTTCTTACATCTTTCACAATAACTCATTATGTTATAATAATTATAACCAATGATAATTAAACCAATGTCAAAACGGCATAAATCAATTATTTCAAATGGAATGTACCTATACCAAATTTTGCGATTGTCTGATGCAAAATTAAGTTCTCTTTTCTTTGGTGGTCTTTGATGATAAAATAGACCTATACTTTTTGCCCTTTTGAAGTTTGTTAAATTGACAGGCATTGCTGGGCCTGTTTGACAAAATGAATTTCCCTGAAAGGCAAAAGGAGGCTACCCTAATCTCCTAAAAGGCTATAAAACCTGAAAAAATACCCATTAATTGGACAGTCTACACCTTTATACCTTTTATTGACATTTTAAAATACTGTATATCATTTTTTTTCACTATCCTACATCTAGGAAAATATTTAAACTGGGCACGTACCTTTGAGACGCAGCCTGCTGGTGTTTCTGCGACAGTGAAAATAAATAGGCCATACTTATCCCGTCTGCTGTGAAAACAGTTTAATTGGAGTGGGCGAGAATTTAACAAACTTTTTTTGTTGTTGTTTCAGCGGAACGACATCCTGCCTCCGACTTCACCCGTCACACACTCGTGAAACCAAAGTTTTACCATGGGAGAGAAAAGAGGCAGATATCGTCGACCAGGGACGAGGTGAGTGTCACAAAAAAATTATTATATTTACCGATAATGGATTTAGTGGTTTTCAAACGGAAAATAGGCCATAGGTCAGGGTGGTCACTTTTATGGTGTACACCATTGAGATGTGTTTAACCAATAGGCAATACCAATACAGGGTTGTTTAAATTACAAAAAAGTTGCTGGAATTTTCCAGTTTAGTGTACTAAATTTTCACGTTTTCGTTTCGTTATTGTCCGTATATATTGTGCCTCAAAATGTGCATTTGTTTGTTATTTTAAATCTTAATTTATTCCCTATCCAATGGTCTAAAATAGCGCATTGAGTCATGTAACCATATCAAATTTAAATGCATTTGTTTCAGTAATAAAATAGATATGGCAGAACTAAGAAAATCCAAGTTTCCAGTTATTTCAGGAACAATGGCAAGGATATCGTCAATTTGTTTTAACATTTTTAAAAGGCAAAAAATGTTAAATTTTTTAATAATCTAAAGGACTCATATTATCTCTTTGTTTAAGACATCCCAATGGTGTAAACCTTAAAAATTGCCACCCTGTATATACCGGGTGTTCCACATAAAAGTCCTCAGCCTCGTATCTCAGCAACGGAAAGATATTTTGATTTTGAAAAAATTAGATGATAGAGCTCATCTATGGCTTCGTCACGGATTCCAACTTGATTTTTTTCAGAGCAAATTGAAGATGACGCTGAAGTCGAAAGAAATTTTTCGTTGGCAGGAACTTTGAAACAGGGTTTATCTGATACTAGGTTCAATTTTAAACAATTTTTATCAAATGAATATTTTTCAAAAACTTAATAGTTTCAGAGACATCGGGCTCTCCATATGGCGAGGCCCCAACTCAAGCGTGTTTTAGAGTTTAGAATTATTACCTTATACAATGAAACAATAATTATTCAAGTCAATTTAATAGCTCTTTTTAAGGAATAGTGAAATAATATGTATTTCTGTAAAATATGGCAAAAGTTTTTTAAATACCTAATTCATTTTGTACATAGATACATTCAGGATTTATTTTAAGACAAGCGTACAAATAATTATGAATTATTAAACAAAGTGAATTAGGTATTTAAAAAACTCTTGCCATATTTTACAGAAATACATATTATTTCACTATTCCTTAAAAAGAGCTATTAAATTGACTTGAATAATTATTGTTTCATTGTATAAGGTAATAATTCTAAACTCTAAAACACGCTTGAGTTGGGGCCTCGCCAAATGGAGAGCCCGATGTCTCTGAAACTATTAAGTTTTTGAAAAATAGTCATTTGACAAAAATTGTTTGGAATTGAACAAAGTATCGGATAATAACAAGGAGGGCCTCTTATAGGGTCAAGCAGTGGGGGCGGTGGCTAGGTAAAAGCCACGATGGTGGACACACAAGTATTCTTGGGGAACTTGTGGGAGGAGACAGTCTACTGGACGCACCCAGTGACAGGATATCTCCCACTTATGTGTTTCTCAAACCTTACACAGTAGAGATACCGGACAGGGAAGCTTGGCTCGAAAATCCTGATGCTCAGGTCTCGAATGGGCTCGTCTGGTTTACGGATGGGTCCAAGACAGACCAGGGCTCAGGGGCGGGAGTCCGGGGCGTGCGCCCAAGGGCGAGACTATCCTTCTCCTTGGGAAAGTATGCCACGGTCTTTCAGGCGGAAGTGTTTGCTATCTCTGCATGTGTTCAGGAAAATCTCAAAAGGAGATATTCTAATCAGCATATCCAGATATGCACCGACAGTCAGGCGGCTTTACGTGCCTTGATCTCCTACAGGATCACCTCCAGGGCGGTCCTAGAGTGTGTTAATGGTCTGACCCAATTGGGACAGAACAACCAGGTAAAATTGACCTGGGTACCGGGTCATCATAATATAACAGGAAATGAGGAGGCCGATGCACTGGCTAAGAGAGGCTCAAGTATACAGTTTACAGGGCCCGAACCAGTGCTGGGGCTTCCGCCTAGTTATGTAGCAAGGTCCATTGGAAACTGGATCAAGGTAAGATCAAAGGAAGAATGGTCAAACGTGACTGGGCTGCGACAAGCCAGGCTCTTAATTGAAGGGCCTTGGTCGAACGCAACTCAATCAATACTTGCGCTAAGTCGTAACAGCATAAGGATTGTCACAGGACTGTTGACAGGTCACGGACATCTTAACAAGCATCTTAACACTATCGGTCTTAGTGACACTAGAAGGTGCAGGTTTTGCGGACACGATGACAAGGACTCCATTCATATCCTCTGTCGCTGTGCCTGCCTCATGGTCAAGAGACACAAACACCTGGGCGCAGCATTTCTTCTGCCTCAGGACATTAGGGAGCTTCCCCTACAACGGGTGTTGGCCTATGCGCACAGCACGGGTCTCTTCCAATAACTCCCAACTAGCGGCAGGCACAATGGGTCGAAAGACCTGAGTGCTGCGGGTAACCGCGCCGCCTATCAACAACAACAACAACAAGTATCGGATAAAACTTGTTACAAAGTTCCTGCCAACGAAAAATTTCTTTCGACTTCAGCGCCATCTCCAAATTGCTCTGAAACAAATCAAGTTGAACTTCGTGACGAAGCCATAGATAAGCTCTATCATCTGTTTTTTTCAAAATCAAAATTCATCTTTCCGTTGCCGAGATACAAGGTCGAGGACTTTTATGTGGAACACCCGGTATACATAGTCAAGGGCGCTTTGAAATTTGACCTTAATTATCCCGAGATAATTTCAAAAAATTAGAATGGTGCATTTTAAAAAATCCGATAATATCTTTTCAACAGGCTAACAGATAACAGGATAATTGCAATAATCAATTTGAATATAGGTAATATGAAAAAATTGGGAAAACCCGATTTGACATTATCATTGGCATTATATGCTCTGAACTTTGAACCACTGCTGAATATCGATTTGGTCACCTAATGACTGGTATCAAAATTTGGTTCATACCCAATGAAAAGCTTGCTAAAGTCAAGAGACATAACGTTTACTTGTCGAAACTTTATATTTTATAAAAACTCTGAATTAATTTACATAATAATTGTTGATTGGATCCGTGTTGCAGTAAATATTATTATTATTTCAACTAATTTAGGTAGACTGTGTGAGATAACGTGAAGGTCATGTCATTACCAACCAATTTATTCCCAATTATTTAGAATAATAATCATACTTTTATTATAATAGGTATTCGTTTGAAAACAAGCATTATTTTCTATACAATACTTTCGTAAAGTAGATAGTGGATATATCATAAATACCCAATTTTTTAAGAAAAATCGCTCGGATCCGTCGATTTTCTTTTACTTTCACCCTTATTTTATATATATTTAATTTTTTACAGGGTGGCTCAATGAAGTTACGTTGATAAACTTTAATAATTTAAACTTTACATCCTATATTTTTTACGTATCTGGAAAGAACTCTCTTTACTCGAACTCTCTACGAACACAGTGATATATTATTTGGTGGGTCTGACTATACTAATTAGAGAGATTTGCTCAAAAACGTGTGCCATTAGAGCGATGTGTTGGAGAAAGAATCTGAAAGAAAGCAACAAATCGATATAATCTCCCCTTTTTCTGTATAAGTTTTTTTTTACAATAACTCAAATCAAGACTACTTTTAAACAGGTTTTGAGTTTTTTTTTGTGGGTATTTGTACCTATATTGTGGGAATTTGTGACATGACATATATGGAAAAAAATTCCATTTGTCCCACGTGGCCTCGTATCTTATTTATGTTCACCTTTTTAGCTAATATTTGGTATTTAAAAGATGAACCGAATAGAATATGCATAACCGTGTGTCAAATGTGAATATCATTCATGAATGAATCGCTGTCGAACTTTTTAATGTCCTTGACAGACAAACCGACAAAACTTAATCTATTCTGGAGGCGTCCAGCAGGAAACCCACTTTCCAGTTATTTTACAGACTGTATTTTTTCTTCATAATCCAGTGGCCTACTTGGATAAATAGAACGTAAAAATTATCTGCTTAAATGCTCAATACATAGTAAAAATTTATTGGAGTTATTGTAAAAGATATATTTTAATGTTTTTTATACCTATATTTTTACAAGTCTACTTAGTTTTGCATATCTTCTAGAATGTATAATAATTATTGGAAGAAACTTAATCAAAACACAGTGATTGTTTTATTATTGTTGAAAATGACCACCAATTAGAAGAATGTAAGATCGATAATTATATGGTAATGTTAAGTCATGATGATAATTTTTATAATATTTAATGATTATACGATGATATACATATTGATTTTTTTAAATTTATTAGGTATAAAATGAAAATCGCTTTTATCTTATTTTCTTTCGAATTTATAGATAGATATTTATTTGAAGGAGATGCCGAAAACAACTACTCCACGGGCAATATGCCTCGACTGGAGTTCCATTACATCGGCATTTCCATAGGAGTCGCCACATCGTTTATCGAGACCAAATACTGACCGGTTTTGCGCTTATTTTGCGCTCAGACGGATAGTAGCACAGACCCAAAGAGGGCACTACGGTGTGTTTCTCACCACTACTAATATATAGATATTATACAGGGTGGCTCAATAGTGTGGCAAAATTCCGTAACTCCTATGCCGTAATAAACAAAGAAAATTTATTTGAATATCTCATTGAGCCCAAGAGGACGCACATTTTAAAAATATGTACAGTCATATAGGGTCCTCTATAAACCGGGGCCATATCAAACTTTTGTTTTTTTAAATGGAATTATATATTTTTTTAATAGAGTTTTCAAAACTTGTACATTTAGTAACTAATTTGAGTTATGAAAAGTTCGATTTTTCCTAACTAGCGCGGGAAAATTTTCCCGCATTTAAATAATATTAACGAAACGAAAACCCAATAAACAAAGTCGTTCAACATTCCTTCAGGATTCTTGATTCACATTTTCAAAATTTACAATTTTCAATAAATAATTATGATAAATATAGTTATTTGAGCTATATTCGAAACACTATTAAAAAAATCATGTGTGCATATGGCATATTTTTTGGCGTAAAAAACCTACGCCTGATACGCAAGTCAATTTTCCTAACTTATTGCACAAATAGCTATTTACAGTCTCTTAAAAATTACGAAAAAATTAGCTGTCGACTAATTTTGTGAGCAGTTTATAAGCGAAATTCGCGCGGTTCTTTAGGAAATTTTTAAAAATCTGTAAAAAAATTGCGAAAATAATACCGATATGGTTTATTTGAACAGTTTTCTTATGTAGTTCAATTGGTACTTGAATTAGACAGTTATAGTGACTAAATAGTTAGTTCGTCCATCCTCTACTTCCAAAGAAAATGAGAATTGAGAGTATAAAACCTCAAATATCTCAAAAACCGTTGCAATTAGGTAGGTATAGGGAATGCTTCATAGAATAGAAAAAGTCGTGAGAGACCTTAATGGAAATGGTTGAGAAAAAATTGAGAAATCTGTGGTAGCGACTTTTGATTCACCCTGTATTGGTCTGTAAAGCTATTTTAAAGGAAATTCCATAGAAAGTAAAACTAGACCATATAGCATAATAAAGCCAAAAATTATCATAGTATTTATTTTCTTAAAACAGACACAGGGAGCTCAATTCATTGCGAGTAAGAGACAAAAATGCTCGTATCTTAAACGACAAAAGTAAATAATATTACGAGGTTATGAAATAACTTATGCGCTATACCAACACCACCTATAGACAAGGTGGTGTTGGCTATACTGTGTGTGAAAGATTATACTTCTTTCGTTCTTAAAATAGAGTAAAAGCTGATTTAGACAGTAAGAATGTTGGACATGAAATGAAGTTAAGCGAACATTTCCGCAATTTCTCGTGGAAATCCAATTTTGACGTAATCTAACTAAAGAGCCCTTAGGCATCCTATTCAATAATAATGAGTTAGCGGGACGCTCTATATTTTCAAAGCAATTACTTTCCGGGATATCTAAATAAAATTGTAATACCGGCGAGCATCCACTTTATATTTAGACCTGCATCTCGAGCATTCGATCCAATTACTTGAATTCGTCTCGGTCTTGGCGTTCCATATACGTAATGAGTATTTTCACACTTAGATTTTTCTTTTTGCCAGCATGAAATACGTGCGCTTATCTTATATTTGAGGCAGATGAGAAAGTATGAACAGAGGCCTTTGTAGACGCTTGTGTGGCCTAAAACCAACTTCATAAACTTGTCCTACGATGTAGAGTAAGACACTTAATTTTATCAGAAGTTACCAAAATATGAATCGGACATTTAAACTGCTTGCCTGCAAAGTTTGTTTTGGCCATTTATGTATAAAAATGCTGTTTTATAGCCTGAACTTGTTTGAAATAAATTGAGATTTTAATCAGGAAACTTTTCCTGTTATTCTCTAGTTTGCCTTGAAAGTGACTTGTACAATTTGATATTATCAAATTTAAAAATAAAGGCTATTTGCCAAGAAGCCTAAATTAGAGTTTTTAAAGAGAAGTAGGCGCCACTGTAGCAGTAAATTCAGTATCATGTCAGTAATTCAGTACTGGAGTTGATCGTTCAAAGAAAATTCCCAAATTAAGGAAGCAGAGATATTTGTACATCACCTAAAACAGTGCTGGAAAGAAACTGTAGGAAGATTTATGGAAAATGATCGCAAATAATAATTGCAATAATCATAAAATCATTTTTAACAAGTAAACGAAAACAAAAATAAACAGATACGAAGATACAAATAATATTATTTTAGAATATCTGTAAATTAGTGACCTACAGATACATTAGTGTCTATAGTTGTAGAAATTTACCCAAAATCAAATAATATGACCACTACATTTATGTTCACTTCATAATATTTCTTTTCTATGTGCTGGTACCTCCACCTGTGCAACTGGTCCATCATAAAATGGTACGACTTTCTAGAAACCATATCGTTAACCTCAAAATTAATTAAATAAATATGCAATGAGTTCTCATATTTCAAACACTTATTGACTACAGTAATTAAGTGGACTGATTTGTGAAGAGACAGAATAATTATTGTTGATGTATCAATCAATATTATATAAATAATTATGATTAGCAGTGTTGGACGTGTCCTAATTACCACCGGGGGCTAAAGCAGAATTGAAATATTAGTTTTCATAGTAGATTTGCAACGACAAAATGTACCAAAATGTAAAGTTAGAATATATTTAAAATATCTGGTTGCCGTATTTAAGGTCAGTGAATTAAAAAGAATTATGAAAATAAACAGAACTCTCAAATTCTTTGTGGCCCTTCAACAACAAAAAAATAGCTAAGTAATATTAACAAAAAAAAAAAACGATTTCTAGGTCAACGGATACTCATATCACACTGTGCTTGAACTATGCTTAACGGTGGACCCTCCAAACCAAGGAAACGGTTTGATTAGTTAGTATGATTTGTTTGATTCGTAAAAAGTATGATTATTTTAAAATGTTTACAATGTACAGGGTAGAAAATTATCAGAAAGAAATAAAATTAAGAGTTAAATCTATTGTCTGATTTTCAGATACTTTAGTTTATCAAGAATTTTTGAAATTGGACGATTGCTATTCACTCTAATGATTGCGTTTTTTGGATCCCAGTGATAATCTCATTTCCCGATAAAGATAAATGTTCGATTGACCTTTGGCTTGTGTTTCTTTCGTTAAAACGTTTCGTTGCCCTCAAAAAAATAACACTACCTATGTAATAAATGGGAAGATTTTGAACCCCTTAATTATTACCTTGTAGTTATACCACAGAGGACCTAGAACAGAGTCGAAGGCTGGCGGCGGCGTCTTTGATGTTTAATGGCCCATTTTCGGTACCAGTTACGTCTACACTGAGATAAATAATTGCTTAATTCTAACAATACTACTCTGAAAGAAGTGTTTAATGATTATAGTTAACGCCTATTGTAAATTAAGTATATGAATACAATAATTCACCTTATGTAATGTAACTAACCTACATTACCAATATTTGTGTTTTCTTTAAGTCTGCTGTTTAGACTATACTAATACATAAGTATATTAGTAGCAAATTATTGTGCAATTGCAAGTGCAAAAAATTTGCAGTGCACACCAACAAAATTCAGGATAAAAATGAATGAATGAAATATTAAATTATTTAATATGGATGGACATAAATAAATAGTTCATGTGCTTTATCATCGAGATGTACCTCTAAATTATTCTAATACAGAAATAATATTACAAAGCTTGAATGTATCTTGGTCTACATGTAAAGTTTGCGCTGTGTTCAAATTTATGGCTTTTTTTTTGAACTTGCTTAAAAATATATTGTATACTGGTGATTGTTATTAAAAATGCATCTGATTTTACAAAACGAGTGTAAAAAATATCAGTCGGAAAATAATAATTATTGTATTACTACTTCAGTTATTAATAAAAGCATAGGTACATTTATAAGCAAAATTTTGATAATTTTCCTAATTTTAATAGTGATCTGCAACTTATTCGGGTCATTTTCTGGGAATAATAAAAAATATTAAATCACATATGGATAATAATAAATCTTTTATTTGCAATAAATTATATAAAACATTTATTAAAAATACATAAAACAAAAAAACTGAATACCATTAGTAATATAAGTAATATAACATATCAGTCACAACCACAAGTATAAAGATATATACAGTAATTTCACTCTTTAAATTTTTTGTATAAAAGTTTTTAATGTGCATCTCTGCTCCTGGATAGTATGCGCATTGCGCACAGCTTACGATAAGCTCAGGTATGCGTGTTGGTAGAGATGTGGAAGGAGAAGAATGGGCCGGCGTAAGCTATTCTGGGCGCACGTTTCCTTTAGAGGTAATCAGCATACCTTTGTATCGTTTTAATTTGTCTATGCGTTATATTAATATGTCAATTTCCTTGCAAAGAACTAGATATTTACTTCATTACGTCCCTGGCAGGATCTTTTGGGAACGAAAATAGTGAAATGCTGCTACCAGTTCTGGATGAACATCCACGACAAACACACACAGTGCCCCCCTTTCGAGACATTGTGTTGAAAGTATATACCATCACACAGATTAACTACTATATACACTGTTTTTTTTTTAATTCACCGCACACACACACAGAAAAAAATAGTCAAATGTAAAATCCTCAAAACTATAATAGTGCAATAAGTAAACACGACGTACGACGGAAAAGAGAGGTTGATTAATATACCAGTTAAAACATGGTGGATTTCGCACATGCGCATAAAAATTTGGTACTGGCGGGAAGGCAAGCCTTCGCCTCTGGTGTAGGTCCTCTGTGGTTATACTAATCGTTATACTGAGCATGCGCAGTGGCAAAAAGAGTGTGCTTTGTGGCACTACGCCTGCTCAGTATAACGATTACGATAACGACAAGCTAAAAATTAAGGGATTCAAAATCTCCCTAATAACAATAAATAAGTATCTATAGATATAATTTATTTGAATACATAAAGAAATAATAACAGCAATAAATAAGTATGTTCAATATTGGCACATTTTTAATAAATGTATATAAAATTACAGTATCTAGCATAAAGTTTACAAAAAAAAAAAAACTGAAATGTAATAAATGGTTGTTTAATATGTTATTAAGTAAATTTTATGAGTTGTTTTTTCATTTTCATTGAAAAATGTTCAATGATTGAATTTTTTGTGGCAAACTTTAAAAGTTCGCCTTGATAACTGGTTGCCTATAAAATGCCTAGTTTTCTTCTGTTTATCACCCATGCGTCACATAAATTGACACATTAACACTGACTATATTTTCAGAATAATATTTATTTTGAGAAATCATACAGCAAGCATATTAATTCAGGCAATTTGTTCAGAGAATTGTTTTAAATATTTTATCAGACAGTATAGTAGGTTAAATGAATAGTTAGTAGTCAACATCATCAAATCATCAACAGCCTCAGACTTTTTTTTTACAAATAGGACACGACAATGCGGATATCAGAGGAAACAATAAATTCATAAATCAACTCAGATAGTACTATCGCTAATGCTTATGAATGAAAGAAATAGATTGTTTGAAGCATACATCAAAACTGTGTCAAAGAATACTTGCCTGCTGTGTGATATACTGTCCTTGATAAGTTTTCTGCCATATAAATATTTTGTTTTATTACTATATTGGCGATTCCAAAAATGGATGCGCCCTCTGCATGAAAATATTTGAACTTATTGAAAAGATAATTTTTGGAGGCTTATTGCTGATGTATTGACAAACACGTATTTGGATTTGTTTAACGTAATAATTTAGTGGTGCTTGTAACTTTTTGGTAAAAAAAAACATAAAACACACCACAGAGCAAAGTATGGTATTGCAAAGTTAAAAACGACGTGGCTCGTATTTGTACATCTTTATTTTTACATTTTAAATGGCATTCAAAACAAATCAGCACAACACAAACTGCCGTGTTTATGGGTGTCATTCCACAAAATGTCTTAATAGAAGTTTTTAAGATAGAAGTTTGGCTCTAGTATAAGAAAGATATACTAGAGACGAGAGTTCCTTATCTAAAAGGCTTGTAACAATTTAATAACATGGAATACGTTTATTTATACAACATAACCACTATGTTGTAGTACGTCTATAGTTTTCTATTATTAGTCTTGGAAAAACAGTATATTATTTACATTTAAACAATTATTTAACAAAAAAAAAAAATACAAGCACTAATATAGTATCACCATATAATTTTTCTACCATTTGTCACACTTTTTTTAGCTCAAAATGTAAGTAAACAAAACCTAGGGTACCCGTTTAAAACAAAAAAAATCATGATAATTAGCAATGAAGAACTGGGACATATTATGACTACTTTTACAACTCTTTTCATCCTTTATTTCACCATAACTACCACATAAAGTCACTATATTTATGGCAGTTGAATGCTAATTGCTAGGTAAATGATGTGATATGAAATGCTAAATGCTTACTCGTCTTCCTCCATATTTGTTTATAATTTGTAGCGCCCTCATCGGTAATCTGAATCGCCAATAGGATGATTATGTTTTATAAAACAGTTTACTCGAGTTTAAAAATTGTTTTTATTCAGTTAACTTAAAAATTATATATATATTTACTAACAAAATGTAAGAAGATCTATCATAATTCCGAGCTTATACGGTGAACATATTTTTTTTTTAAATTACCTACAGGATATTACAGGATTTATAAGTTTTTTTTTTACTATGGAAATTTAGTATCCATTTGTTAGCTTGTTAATAAAACAAGTTAACGAAGGCCAATGCCGAGCAATTTTTATTTAAAGCAATTTAAACAATCGTTACCTTAAATAATTTAATAACTTTATCGATGCTATAGTGGATTTTAAACTGCTTCCTATTTGTAAGGCAAGGTTAATCGAAATACATAAATTAAAGTTTTAGATAAAAATCCTAAATACTTCTATATCACAGGCCAAATTCTATATACTACGAGAGAAGTACCTAGTATGTTTTCATTTTATTGTTTTTATGGTCGGTATATCCACTTTTTGATAAGTTACTATTTGCAAACTTGAAGATTGGAATATGATTAGATTGCTCTAAACGGGAAGTGGATGTACCGGTGTTTATACATACCGGAGACATGCGTATAAATGATTTTTATCATTATCGTTGTCTATAAATTATTAATCTATTTTTAAAATAGGTAAGTTTACCTATATTAGAGATAGATTAAAATGTGGAAGAAATAGAAAATAAATAGCAAACAGGTAACAAGAAGGTTACAAATATGTCTTCCATATATAACATATATATAAGAAGTCTTCCATAATATGACAATGCAAACGATTTCTTATAAACAAAGTATATCTTTGGAACATAATCAATCTGTCTTATTTATTTACCTGGAGTTCAGTCAAGATTTGAAATCCTACACGTCATGAGTGAAGCTATGAAACCCTTGCCGTTACCAACTTAATTTTAAATTATGGATTAAAAGTAGACATTATGTACACCAATTTAAATAACAGTGCTTAAAAGTGGATTCGCCTTTATATATTTTCATTATTCTTACAATGTATTTACAAATAGGCACTATAGACGTATAGGACTTGAAATCCAGACTACTTTACCTACTTATCTTATATATTTTAATCTATTTATTTTTTTAACATAAAATTATCCTTTGCCTTTGCGGTCACTGCCAAAAAATTTGGGGAATAATTATTAATTTAGATCTGTTGTCTCTGGTTGGGATATAGTTTATGCTCAATCATACGTATTTAGACAAAGATGCATACAAAAAATCAATGCCATCTTATGAACTAATATTACCGTGTTGTTCATAATATAGATAATGCAGGTTAAAAACAATAAAAAACTGTTTTTTAATGTTCATTTACGGAATTTTATATAAGATTTATCGCTTTACACTGCTCAAACCTTTCCTCAAAATAATCAAAATAATACACTCTCCTGTACATTCAAGGTTGCTTAGGCAAATTACAGTTTTGTACAGTGTGATTCACTTTCGAGTATGTAACATGGGTATCTCGCTTATTATAAAAGATAGACTGTAGGTTTAAATTCGGCAAAGTTGCGGAATTTTGTGCTCAATAAGTTGGCGCAAACAAAACCCCCATATCTGCTTTCGTTTTTGAATAAGACGCAAAAAAAAATTTTTCCGGTTTTCGTTTTCTGGCCATAACTTTAATATTTTTAAAAATATTGGCTTATCGTTTTCATATTATTAGGACACTTTCTTGAGACAAATACGATGCCGTAAACCGTTTTTTCAAAAAGTGTCACTTCTATGGTAAATCATCGTCAACTTTATTTTTTCTTATGGGCGCCATATTAATTTTTCTCATATTTGAATAAACCGATTTTTTTTTAATACAACAATATAATATATGTTAATATTTGCCTAAAAAATAAGGGCATTACGAAGGAAAATAGGTATTTTTTTTTTAAATGTCTAGTTAGCCATGGCCATGATAGTCAGTTCTTGACAAACCACAAAATGTCACTTATAATTTTTATAAACTGCATCTGTGGAGTACTTTTTACATTGACTAACGATCTATTCCACCGAAAAGAAACAAGATATTATAGATATTTATTACAGATGTAACAAAAATTTTAACAGAACAATTGAAGAAGAATATTTAAACACATATCCTGAAAGACGACAATCATGCAAGACATATATTACTAAACTGCACTGTAATTTAAGAAATTATGGCAGTTTTTCTAAACCAAGAAATATGTATGGATCTGCCATAATTTCTTAAATTACAGTGCAGTTTAGTAATATATGTCTTGCATGGTTGTCGTCTTTCAGAATATGTGTTTAAATATTCTTCAATTGTTCTGTTAAAATTTTTGTTACATCTGTAATAAATATCTATAATATCTTGTTTCTCTTCAGTTGAATACATCGTTAGTCAATGTAAAAAGTACTCCACAGATGCAGTTTATAAAAATTATAAGTGACATTTTGTGGTTTGTCAAGAACTGACTATCATGGCCATGGCTAACTAGACATTTTAAAAAAAATACCTATTTTCCTTCGTAATGCCCTTATTTTTTAGGCAAATATTAACATATATTATATTGTTGTATTAAAAAAAAATCGGTTTATTCAAATATGAGAAAAATTAATATGGCGCCCATAAGAAAAAATAAAGTTGACGATGATTTACCATAGAAGTGACACTTTTTTAAAAAACGGTTTACGGCATCGTATTTGTCTCAAGAAAGTGTCCTAATAATGTGAAAACGATAAGCCAATATTTTCAAAAATATAGAAGTTATGGCCAGAAAACGAAAACCGGAAAAAAATAATTTTTGCCTCTTACTCAACAACAAAAGCAGATATGGGAGTTTTGTTTGCGCCAAATTAATGAGCACAAAATTCTGCAACTTTGCCGAATTTAAACCTACAGTCTATCTTTTATAATAAGCGAGATACCCATGTTACACACTCGAAAGTGAATCACACTGTACTGTTCCTCAACATAGGTCAACCATGTTTCGTGGATCATTTGTAATACAATGTTACAATGACAAGCGAAAAGTTTAATACTGAATTCAATTTCATATATTTTAAAGAAGCAGATATCTTAAGTCGCTTGAAATTTTCTTACTATATTTGGTTTAATGAACTTACCTCGCCTAGAGGTAAACTTATACCTCATAGGTATATGTAGGTATTGACATCTTATTAATTTTCTTCTCACTTATGTTGGACCTGATTGGAGTTAAGAATGAGTAGCAATATTGTGACTTCTCCTTTGTTATTATTACATTTAAATGTTTTTTATAATACAGTTGATTTATTATTATTAGCCTTAGTATCATTAAAATCATTTCGTTATTCATCATATGTAAACTAATATTACAACCACTCTGTAGAAGAAAACTCTCACGGTGAGAAGCAACATAAACCTCGATTAAACTTAAATTTAGCACAGACCGCCATAAAAGGTAAGTTGTTTCATGTTGTAAAACCAAAGTGGAATAACTGTGAAATTGACTGGTATCAGTATATCACTTTTTTATCGAGACATAAGTATAATTTTTTTTACAATACAATTTGTGCAAATTTGTTTGGCGATGTGTAGAGCCCCAGAGGAAGGAAACCACCATTTCCCCATTACTCACCGTTAAGACAATGCCATTGTTTGTTAAACTTCCATTGACCTTTCCCAGTGTTATTTATTTGGTAGACTAGACATCTACTATGTTATTATTCATATGGTAACTGTGTTTGAGTCTAGACCAGATAAATATGACATAATTGAGGGTGCCAATGCAATAACCTGGCAAGTCCACCGAGTCAAAATGTTCAGGAAACCCAAAAAACTGTTAACGTGAAAAGAACATGGGGAATGGTATTTTTGTTAATATCTCTGTATGAAAGTTAACTCAGGTAAATGGTACTTATATTTTCGAGTTTTAAAGGCAAAAGATGCCAGAAATATAAGAAAAAAACTTATGGACTTGCCTGGTTATTGCATAGTATTCGAAAAAAAATTCAAGTTATTGATAAAAATAAGAAAAAGTAAAACACCTAGCTGTTAAATCATAATAACTTTATTAACATACATTATTTTTGCTTAAGATTATCAAATATAAACAAAATTCATCTATTCATAGCTACTGAATTCTGACACCGAAGTCACATTGTCAGGTTCCAAAAAGCTTAGGTGATAATCTGCAATATCGTTATAGAACCAGAAGTCACATTTGGGTACATAATGTTCAGCTAGAGCCATTACGTGTTCATATTTATTTTTTTTAAACTTTTTTCTCTGTAAATATAACTTTTGGTCATTATTCGGCAATGACGGTTTTTCTATAATTTTTTTGTTAATTATTTGAAACTCGTATCGGACAAAAGCTGTTGCTGCCTCACAACATTCCAACAGCGTTTCTAGATCACGTTTATAGTACTTTATTAGTCTATATTTTGATAAAGTAAACTTTTGATTTTTTTTAGAAGGGTTTCGCACAAAAAAAGTTTTCAAGTGTTCTTTGAAATTTAGAAGCATGTTTTGAGTTACAGCTACAACCTTGAAGTTCTTACTTGTTCCCTCAATGATTTTTATATAATCATTTGGTAAATAAATTTTGTCAAATTTTGACAACTGGAAAGGAATGAGGAGAACAATTATTGTCCTCCTCATTCCTTTCCAGTTGTCCATCTAGTAATACAGATTTAAATGTTTTTCATGTATATTTACTGTTAACTTTACTACTCTGACCTACTGAGAACTGAAGACATATTTTTTGTCGAAAAGCGCATGTTAGTACCTAATACTATATTTATTCTGTAAACTTTACACTATTCTTTATTGAAGCAAATTGAAAAATATGAAAATTGAAAAATGTTAAGCTGATGAGTGCATGTTAGATCACATATGAAATTTGTTAGGGTCAGTTAGGGTAATTGTAAACACTTTTTGAGGTTGTTACTTTAAAAACATCTTTAAGTAAAGGTATTTAGTTTATCGTTAAGTCAAATTGACAGATGTACTCTTTAGACACTTTTTGAGGTACCTAAGTATACTAGATAATTCCTTTGCATATGCCATAGAAAATGCTTTACTTCGTGTTTACATTTTTCCCTGAAAAAACAGTCAAAGATACTGTTTAATCTAATCTAAGTCTAATGGGGTAATTGGAAACAAGGAACAAACAGTACACACACTTGTGTAATGAAGAGGGACGTTTGGGCCAAATATGAAGAGGGGATATAGGAAAAATGGAGGAGGAAATTGTAAACAAATTGAATTTCAATACAAACATTTATTTTGACAAAATCTTAAAGACTATAAACTACAACATTTTTTTCAAAGACATCTACGCTACCCGGAAATATAGGTATGGATCGTTTTGTGATATATGGTCGCGAATGATCAATTTTGGATCAGGAAGAACAGCTTTTACCATATCAAAGGAAATATTGATATATCGTGTGATTGTATGATCCCTAAAAGGCGAATTTATATTGTTAGTTCTTATATACTCAGCAACTAGCCCATTTTTATTAACTGGATATCCCATTCTGGAACGAGCTATTACACATTTTTCTATATGATTTTCATCATGTAGTGATAGAATTGGTTTTCTTCCTGCGCCTTTCCTTTCCATTAAGACTTTTCTGTTTTCATTCTGTAGAATATTACAGAAATAGGATTCTGTGTTCCTCGATATGTGAGATTTTTATTTTCTATATCTGACATAGTATTCCTTACATCACCGACTGCATCCCGTTGCATACCGACTGTAGAAAATAAATATGTAAGACAATTTCTGTTTACAATTATTGCCCCCCGTTAGTGTTTACATTTACTCTATACCAAATATGTGGGGTAAATGTAAACACCACGTCTATCCACGCCACATATCTTCTAACCTCAAAATACAGTAGCATCGCATTGTATACATATCATTTAATATATTGAATAACAATATCTATTTACATGCTTAGTAAATGTAGACTTCCATGATTATTTGTTAAACAATGTCGCAATGTTTATCAAATACTTTGTAGAGGAAGAGACCCAAATTTGAGACACTTTTTTTCTAAATTCGAAATAAAATACACCGTTAAACTTTTTTTATTAATAACATATTAGAATACTTGCTTAGTGTATTAACAAAACAATATTGCACATAAACTACATTAAAATAGTGATCTAGAGAAAATATTGAACTTAACGGTTTTTTTGTCAATTGTCGAATAAAAATAAAATGTTGCCTAATTTGAGACAGACTAACGTCCTAATTTGAGATAGGTATTCTAATTTGAGATACTATTCAAAAAAACCTTTTCCTTCGCAGAAAGAACAAATAAAACTACGATTTTTAATTTCCCCGCAATCTTCATGGGCCCATCTGCCGCAGTAAATACATTTTGCCCATTGCTCGCCATGCTTGTCTTCGGAAAACCTGCCCGAACAAAAAAGGCATTCAGCATCACTTTCTCTCGATTCGTCTGAAGAGGAATCAGCTAATGTAAAACTGTTGTCGCTTGCTGAGCTTGAACTAGAGGAAGACAGTTGTTTTTTTCTTTTTTGTTGTAACCCTGATGTGGAAGGTTGGTTTTGTTTTGAAATTGAAGATTTTCGTAAAACTGAAGTGGGTTTCTTTAACATTTTTTTTGACTGCTTTGCTTTTGGTTCTAACTCTCCACTGATATTTTTCTTAGGTATTTTTTTTTACCTGCTTTTTTTCTAAACTTTCTCACAACTCATCTTTGTAAGGAGTGAAAGTGATAATGGATGCTTTATCAGCCCTAACATTCGGCTTAGTTTCTTTGGTTTTGTATACAGGCAGAGGACAGATATCCTTGAGAGAAGAATAGTTCATTTGAGGCTGAATTGCTGAGTTTGGACTTGGTGTTCGTTCATTTCTGTCCTGCGTTCGGAAAGGCATTTCTTCATTTTGATTTTGGTTCTCCAGCAGAGGAGCTTCTTGATGATTTAATTCGTCCGTATTCTTGAATAACTGTTTCGTTTTCCGCCAAACGTTTTCCATTATGCACGCCAAAATCATGATCTCTAAAGATGTTTCTGTTCAAAGGCACTAACCCCGTTTTTCTAAAACCATTGCATGATGTTTCCATAGTGGCAGCTCTATTGTAGGCTTTGCAAAAAATACTAGTAATTGCGTATGGAGACACAGTACTTAATTGGTTCTCTCGGTGCCAATTTTCTATTTCTTGGGCATAATAGGTTTTTAAAGGCGACATAAACGAAACATCTAAAGGCTGCATTTTGTTGGTAGAATGAGGAGAAAGAGAATTTATCGTAATATGATTTTCTTTCGCCAAATCTATGCGTGCAATGTTTCTAGTGTGGGAGTAGTGTCCATCTAACACAAGGAAAATTGGATCGGCAGCTGTGGGTTTGGTAAACTTAATAAAACGACTTAACCATCTTGTGAAAATATCAGATTGAACCCAACCAGAAATGTGACACTCAGCTACTGCCCCAGAGTTGGAGCACCAAGCATTAGCTCCGCCTTCATATTTTTGCGGGGGAAAATGAATAACGGCGGTACATAAACTCCTGCAGCATTCATACAAGTTACTACGGTTATTAGTTTACCCCTTTCTGCGGAGGTTAATGAGGAAACTTGTTTTTTTCCCTTCAGCGATAAAACCTTACTATGCTTATGTTGGACTATAGTAATGCCCGTTTCGTCGACATTGAAGATCCTCTGGAAAGGTTCTTGAAGCTTGTTATATTCTGGCTCATAGAGATCAAAAAACGCTGATACTTTTTCGGCAGTGAAAGATTTAATACGAGCCGCAGACATGCCTTGGGGCGTTCTCATCGAGAGTTGTGGGTGTCTCTTCAAAAATAATCTTAACCATTTTTTCCCAGCTGATTTGTTAACTCCATTAAATGGATGCGGTATCTTATTTCTAAATGCAAGCTGGAATGCCATTCGTTTAATATCGCCTGACCTCAGACCATAAAAGCGTTGTTCCATATCTAATGCATATTGCACTAGTTCATTTTCCAGTTCTGCAGAAAAAATTGGTTTTCGACCTATCGATAGCTTGATAAGTTCTTCTGGACTTTTATCTGACATCGAATATCTTTCCACGGTGCCTTTAGGTACATCAAAAACTTTTGAGGCCTTCAGATATCCCATCTCTTTATTACGCACTGCCTTTACAGCTTTTACCATGGCACGAGGGTCCCATTTTTTGTGTTTTTTTGGCATCTGTAATACAAAAATGAAAATATTGTTTGGGTGCCTAATTTGAGATAGTCTCAAATACAGAACCCGTTTAGTATCTCAAATTAGGAATTTTCCGTTAAAAAATTGACAATAGTATTTTAGGTTAGTTATGAAAAAAATAGTGCCAAATTTCGATGAGACATCATTAAGCAACACTTACACTAACTACTAGGACATATACAATATTTTATTTCACCTTAACTTGATTGTAAATGCCCGTTTATTCGCACTAACAAAAAAAACTTTATCAGTCAAGTTGCACAAAACACGTGCTCGTACAGAAACAAACGAACTGAAGGGCTCGACATCCGCTTTGACACTATGCGGAAGTTTATTTTAGTTACTTTCCGCCATTTTTGTTAGATGGCGTTACATATTTTTTATAATAAGGGGCTATCTCAAATTAGGCACCTATCTCAAATTTGGGTCTTTTCCTCTATACATTAATCATTAATAGTTTGATTTATGAAACGATCTACTGGATGATTTTAGCTCGCCTAATGTAATGTGACTGGTCCTTTGCAGGGTTGCTAATATTACCAACCCAACAAACCGGTAGAATACAGAAGGCAAAGTAACTGACAAACACGTAGTTTCCAATTATTACCCGATGTTTACAATTACCCTAACTAACCCTAAATGGAAAGATACTAATATCGGCTTGAAAAGTTTAAGAAAACCAAATAGAATTTCCAAACTAAATTTTAGTTTCTATGTAATATTTTTTTTAAGAAATATTTCTAAATATAATTTATATTGTTTGAGATAGGTCCTTTGAGATAAATTTGACTTAGTCCATTTATTAAATAACTACCTACATTTATTATATTTTCTATAGTGTTTTGAGGGAAACTTTACAAATTTTACTTAATTCTACACTTATAATAAATAATCTACATATTTTTCACATTATGTGGTTTATTCATAAGAATTGTTTTATCATATACTTTACCAAATTGCTTAAAATTAATGTCATTTATATATTATTGCTGTGAAGAAATAGTATAGAATTATATAACTACAACGAGTATGTGTTTTTTACCAAGTATTCAGGATGTACTTTTAATTTAATTAAATATTATAATCAATAAACAGTCCGTGATGTACCCACCGCAGAAATGTATATAAATAATTACTTTAAAATAATGCATTATTAAATTAGCTCGTAAAATGTGTTGGACGAAGTTAAATATAGCTAGCAGCGATCAATAACACTTTATTAAACTGATAGTGAAGAAAACAAATGCTAAATCAACGTTATTATTTGGTGATACGGTTATATAAAATACACTGCCAGGAAAATAGCAGCGCGGATACCTACTATGCATTTGCGATATCATTTCATTAAAAATAACCTTGGAAGCAGACTAACATCGAATTTTATTCGTCTTTGATAAAAAACATACATTATTTTGAAGCGGATTAGACACCAAAGGTGAACCAGTTGTATAACTTTTCTTTTTAAACATTAAACAAGTTTTTCAACGAATCGTAACTGGAAAATACTCCAACTGACGTTTTGAAGATACACTGTGCGGTGTGCACCTGTACTAATAATTTGTCCACATCCTCTTCTCTTAACAGGTAAAAGAAGAGGATGTGGAGAGTCATACGATGGTCACAAAATGTGACCAACTTGCACTACTTAAAATTTAACTAGTGTAGTAAGTTGGTCACATTTTGTCACCATCGTATGACTTATCATCTCATCATCAATAATAGGAGCGATTGTGAAATGTGTAGAAGAAAGAATGAGGTACCTTGGGTCAAGGTAAACTCAAAAAAGGACACATTAAAACGTTACGACAGATTAGTTCTTATTTAGACAAGCAGTACACCTTTATAGTTTGAACATTTTTAGAATGGCAACCTCAATCGTTCTAGTGAGGAAGTATTGCAGTATCTTTTTCGGTATCGTAACCTCCTTGTTAGCGCAGTGGGCTAGAGCGTGTTGTGGCAGCACTTCTCGGTCACACTGCCTTTGGATTCGGGGGGTTGTCTTTTAATTTATTTGGTGTTTTATTTTAATTTTATGGTTCGACCTTATTTTTAATCAAACTATCAAGAAATAATTATTAACCAGTAGACCAAACTTACGAATATACAAAAGCAGAAGTTTCACTAGAAAATGTACTGATTTTTTGCGCTGCAACGTAATTTTTTAATGTTTGTGCTTGAAGAATTCATTTGTCATTAATTATATTTGTTATACAGTTAACGCCGCCACAGACGATCATGTAAAACTGTCACATTTGCACGGCGAGCCCATGCCTGCGCGCAAAAATGTCTGTCTGCAACATATTTCCTTATTGTTATTACTGAAATTGAAAATGTGTGATGCAGAGCGTTTTCTGTGTGAACACAGCAATATAAAGAAAGGGATTATCACTAGGTATACTGCAGGTTTAAGGACAGGTGTTTTAGAATTCAGGAAGTCCTTAGCTTTGACAATAGTATTGTTATTACAACTTTATTACGGTTTCACATATTTCTTTTGTAGGCTTCTTATGTTGAATATCATCCGCTCCCTGATAATTGAATAAACTTCGCCCACTAGCAATTTTATTCCATATACATTACGATAATAATACATTGTCCGCGGGTACAACGACTGACAACGTGATAAAGTGCTCATTATCTCTACGCATTTTGTTGTGAGTTTCCAGTAGTATTTTCTGAGTCAAATGTTCGGGTAAATTTTACGGAAATCCGGATGTTAATCCATTTTACATAAAGTACCTACTGGAAATACAGTTCTAAATGTACAACTTGGCCTACCGGGAACTCTATCGATCGATTATGGAAAAACTATAATTAGAAAAAATCTGAAAAGTTGGTAGCATACCAACGAGGATGGGGGCTATTCCCTCTTCGCTAAAATATTTTCAAGACGGTGGTACAAGTATATAGATGTCAACTTCCGGACTTTAAATAGAACACCCTATATATTATTCCTTTTTAAGATTCTAGGCGAACTTCTACATATATTTCATGTATAATGTCCTATACCATAGACAAACATACTTACTCTATGCCTATACCTAAGTTTAACAGTTTTTGACATTTAAAATTTTTTGTAAAAATGACACGTTATTATACAGGATATCTCAGGCTTTAATGGCGAAAATTTAACACACTTTAAACTTTTTAAAGGTAAATTTAAAAGGATTATTTTAGCTTCGTTTACGAAATACAAGGTGAAGTTAATAAAAACCTCTTTTTTTTCAAATATCTCAAAAACTACTTGGTCGTTTTTGATAAAACTTGGCACGTTTTTAGTACCTAACACGTAAGAGGCTTAATTTTATATAATTAGATTTAATTTAATTATTGGCGGCGGCGCTGGGAATTCATTACCGTTTCGTCGATTCCAAATTTTGCTACTTTTAGCAAAAATTGATTAAAATAAAAAAATTTTATATTAAAAAAATAAAAGTAGCAAATTTTAATTTCCGATTAAAACCTGAGACACCCTGAATGGTATACCAAGCTATTCAAGGTGGAATATTTTCGTTGGGCCACTCTATATAGAACATGTAGCCATTTAACAAACTAAATTGTGGAATTTGTTGAATTTTTTACAAAAGATTTTTTGGCTACTAACTAATCTCCACCCATAAAATCATGTGTAACTGGTTAACATTTAAATCAGAGATAGTTCAGTGAATGATTAATTGATGAACATTTCTAATGGATTTAGTTAAATATTAAAAGCATGTTTCTTTTTGCGCTCTTGATCTTTCAAATTTAGTATATCTTTCCCATGGGAATGGGAATACGTATGACCTTATGGAATAGTAATTAAAGTGAATGTAGTTAATCGCTAAAAATTGTATTATAACTTGTATATAAGATAAGCACAATAACGTGGCAGATTACTTGGAAAATAATTTTTATTTCTGAAATTCTTTAATTGGTTTTATAATATTAACAACAGTTACTACCGCTTTTCTGAGTGGTCAATTTTTATTTCAAATGAACGGTACTGTATATTTCATGGTTTTTTTGTAATTAGGCATATTGAACATATAAAAATATTAGAAAATAACCAAGTGTTTTTTAAACTTAGTAAAAAAATAAACATATTCCTTAAATACTAAAATAAATATTTCGGCGGTTTAAGGGAAAGGGACTGTTAAATATGTAGAATCTCTGTAAAAATTGAAAGCCTACCCTAGAGACATAGACTGGGAGTTGTGACAGATTTTTGGTTCTGATTTTAGTCAATATGGTTTTCAGAGGGTATTTCTGATTTTAGTCAATATGCATAGTTTTCAGAGGGTATTATATTGCGTATATTCTCATGATGAAGAGAAATGAATCTGAGTTCTTCATATAGAAAAGGAGTTTTCATTTGGGTGTATGCTCTTGGGCATACGCAAACGCTATGTCATCTTGTTTTTCGGCAGTTTTAGTTCAGCAGTCAAAGTTGTATACCTATCATTGCCAGCTTGTTCGGAAAAGCGGAAAAACTCTTTATTCACAAATACAAGTTCACGTGACCATATAGCCCATTGGACCCACGCTAACGGTATGCCAGTGGATTTCCGAGCAATTCTTTGTGTTGAATTTAATTTTAAACTACATGACAGCCTGACTAAAATCGTACCAAAATGCATAATTTGCGAACAACAAATGAAAACTCACTTTTTTATATGAAGAACCCGGGAACACTCTTTAATTCATTCCTTTTCGTTATGAGAGTATACGCATTATAATACCCTCTCAAAGTCATAGTGACTAAAATCACAACCAAAAATGTACCACTAACTGCCGGTCTAATAGGCTAAAGTATAGGTCTAAGGATGTGTATTATCTTTATAAATGTCATCGTCCTCGACCTCCACTCTCCAAAAATATATGTTAAAATTAATAGTGAAACTGACCTACTGCGATCTACTGCAATTGGGCTTGGTGTATTCAACATTGATGCACCAAATACAAACGTAATACGGCAACAAATGTTTTCTTCGTAACAAAACTGGACATGACAATATGTATTTACAATATTGGTCATACTAATTTAAAACGGACTAACACATTTGATTCTTTGATCTCACCTACGAAATTTCCGGTCAAGTTTTTGGTGTCTTCACGTGATATTCTGTGCCGTAATTATAAAAATATGGAAAATTATATTCATATATTTAACAATAGACTTGGTCGATTTAAATTAAATAATTAATTAATAAATTTAAAGCATATTCATTTCTAAATATCTTCAGTTATGATATGATATATCACAATGGCTCGCCGCAATTATACAATGTTATCTTCGAAATACTTAAACCTATACAGTGTTATTCAGAACTTATCCATAATAAAATTTGGGGATGTTCAACATACATGTAGAAATGTGGTAGTGCAGTTTTTGGCGGGGTCTTAAAACTATTTAAAAATTTTTCATTGCACGCCGCTGGATACTGGTCCACTGTAATGGACTGACCTCGGGACTGACAATGCAAACTGGCTAGCATGAAAAAACTTCGGAAGTTCTGAGAGTATACCGACACCCGGCGCAAAAAAGATTTGCAGCGTTTTTACTTTAAAATAAACTTAAAGCTAGATAGATGTGACCAAAGTGACTTATCTTTAAAATGAATAAAATTTTGTTACACTAATTTTGAAGAATTGTGCTACTTGATTACTAGGTATTAGAAACATGAAATTTATAAAAAATTTGCACATACCCTGTTACAAAAACTGTTCGAAATTTTGTCCCTAAAGCTATCCAATTTTGCCGCACTAAAGCGAATGTTCCTCCTGGTTGCTGATCTTGTAAACGCAAATTATTAAGTAAATTGGGGATTTTCAGCATTTTGCTGCAACAACCACTCACAAAACCTAACTCGTAAGTGATAATCCACTGGTAACAGTCCATTAACTCAGCATTACTGTACACATGAGCCATTTTGAAAATTTTACAGTTTAACACTCCTAAGATAAATAAAACACCCGCACTGCGAGAGCGACACACATAGACTGACGACTCATAGACAATAGAGATATTATCCCCATTCCAACTTTATTCGGTCGGTTTTAACCAGGCGTTCCAGACAAAAACGTGTTTACTTTTTTTTATCACATTCTTAGAAATGTGGTAGAAAAGTATCAGATGTGTTGAAGTACAGTTGCCCAGCTACGTAGTCCTTTATAATGGTATAACTTTAAACATTGTTTACGGGAAATCCTAAGCCTTTTATTATAAATTTTTTTGGTGATATCGATTTCTTATTTAAGGATGCACATATCCTCAAAGTTTTAGAGAAAAGTTCTGAATAACCCTGTATTTTGTTTCAGAGTGGGCACCATACGAATCATCTTCAAGTAACGCTTGAAGTTGACGGAGAGGATTTAGTGTTGGATTTAACGCTAAATAAACAGCTGATCCCCAAGGGATTCTTTCACAAGCATCAGGAAAATGGAAAATATAAAATACATAAACCCACCACACAGGTAAGTTACTTCAGAGAGTGTAGATACTTAGAGTAGAGATTATACTTTAGCATCTTTGGTTAGAGGATGGCCAGTCATTTTCTATTTATACCTGTTCATTTGTCTGCTTTTAGGGCTCGATCCTACCGCCATTATCTTCGGTATTTTTCTGCCTCCTGTTTTTCACTGCCTAGTTTTAATTGTCACATATAATATTACAAGTACAATCATTACTAATAACCGTCAAAATAAAAATGTTATCAACTTATTAAAAGTTTGTCTACGCCACTGCATTCTGTTTAAAAAAATATATTAGAAGAACGTATAAGTTTTTTTTCTAATTTCTAAAATAACCGAGATATGTGCAAGCACCGATAATTTTCGAATTTTCATCAATAACTCAAAAACAAAAGAAGATGAGCCACTTTGCATTTCGGCATTAAGATTGTCTCACAGCGAGAAAGGGGGTTAATTTTGGATTTTGTACTTTTGTTTTGTTTTGTATAGTACTTCGAGTTATCTTTTAATTGCAAGCAAATTTGGTCGCCCAGTACCATACGATATAATATCGTTTATACATACAAATTAGATGCAATAGCTTAGGATTCCTGGAAACCGTTAGAGATAGAGACTACGTTAAATTGGGGCAAAGTTACGTAATAAGTTACCAATAATATGCCTCAGAAAAATTAAGGCTAACTAGTGTTTCTCTATTTTTAGTTTACTGTTCAGTATATCAGAAGAGAAACGATAAAAATATATTCGCTTTAACAGATTTATTTGTTTCTGAACGCTTCTGTTATTATTATTATTATTATTATTATTATTATATGTAGGTATAAAGTATATATAACGTCTTGGGTTTTAACCAGATTTCAAGGGTAAATCTAATCACAAAAACAGTTTGCTGCAGCAGGATGCTGATATCGGTTTGTGGTTTGTTAGTGGAAAAGAAAATATGTAAATAGTTCTGATGAAATACAGTAGAAAATATTTATGGTTGACTGGTTAAACTTAAATTATTTAAAATAATAAAAAATGTAATTCGATAATTCGTAGATATACCTACTGTGTTTATATATTTTACATATATTATACTTTACATTTTACATTAGAGAGAAACACCTAAAACTAATGTTTTTTTGTACTTCGGTCAACAAATTTTGTTCCGGTTGAAGCCTCAATTGGCAAACAGTAGCTGAAAAAATTATAATTGCTCATTGATTGATATTAGACTAACTTCAAGTCTACAAAATAGCCTAAAGTTCATGGTAAATTTATTATTTCTATGTACAGTAGACTCTCGATTATCCGAAATAATGTGGACCGGACCGATTTCGGATAATCGAAATTTCGGATAATGCGGAGATTGAGGAAAATCATAAATATGATGTACATATTATGTCTGTTTAAGACACATTTATTAAATTTCAATTTAAATATATATAAAACAAACATATAAGTATGTATTTAAATATGTATATACATACTTAGGAAAAAGTAACCACATATAGTTTTATAGATGTATGCAATAAATCCTAATAATACATAATCTGCATTCTACAATGGTAATATATATTCAATATTCATAAATTCAAGAAAGAGGTAATTGGTCATTGTTTCAATTTGAAAGTGTTTCGATTTTAATCGTAATATTTAAATACATATTTCATAAATTTCGGATAATGAGGAGGCATAGCCAGAATCATTTCGGACAATCCGGTTCATGTGTCGTTTCGGATAATGCGGAGTTCGCATAATGGGGTTTCGGGATAATCGGGAGTCTACTGTATGTTATAATAAATGTTTTTTGTTTTCTTAGGTAACTAAGTATATATTTCAAAATTTTTAAAATCTTAGGATTACAAGGGTTACATTCAAAATCTTAGGTACTACACAATACATACAACAGTTACTCTTATGATACAACCAAATTTAAGTAACCAATTTAGTAATTGTAAACATATCAAAAACTTACTGATTGTCCTAGATTGGCAAGTTTTTATATGTTGATTTCAACTTATTGGAAATAAACTACATATGGGTACTTTAGAATGAAAAATGTACTTTCTATTCCCCTAGAGAATTTCAATTTAGGAGTCTCTGCATAGTCGCACAGAGCAGAAATTGTCCTTACTCCGTAATAGGTAGGTAAATGTTTTTATAGGAATATCATCTAACGATCTTCTTTTTTGATTTTAGACTACTTAGGTTTTTAATTTTTTTAGTTATTTAATTAATATATACTTAAAAATCACAAAAAGAGTAATTTCTAGATAATTCTCTAATAATTTATAACTCTTAAGCTACAAATGCTACTTTATCAAAATATTTTCATATTCGTAGAAAAAAAAAACATTTAACTTGAATATTTTCGGCGTTTTGTATTCGCTTTGAGGTGCTTATCCTCTCTTACTGTTTCTTATATATGTTGTAGGTACAGTTATTCCATAACTGATAGATGAAAATCAGTTTCAACTTCAGTAGTTTATTTCATGTTTGTTTTATAATTTAGTGAAGCAGGCAATTTCATACAAAATGAATACCTCAACTTACCTTCCTGGTGTGACTAATGTTGTTGCACCACATAACCAAAGACCGAGGAAGGAATTCTTTGTAAACTTCTCACGTACTTAATTAAATTGTTTACAATGTCAGCGTAATTTGGCCAACTTTCTTTTTAAAATTAGAGCTTTCTCGACATTTTATGCAACAACGTATTTTTTTGTAATATACATAATAGGTACACATACAAAATAAAAGGTTACTATAAGTATTAGTTATATTAGTAACTAGTATAAGTTACTATAAGCATATGGACGAAGTTTCTGTATATGTGAAATAATCTCCACCGTCCACTAACCCTCCACTCTAAAAGATTTTGAAAAAGACGTTTGGTATTATGTCTATTGTATTTATCATAAATTTTATAAAAAAATGACTGGATATATTTTAAATCTACGTTATTTGATGTGTCGTGTTTGTCTTTGTGTTTAAATTTCGTAAATATACTAGACATTGTGAAAAATGTTTGGAAGTTTCAAATCCATTACAAATATTAATTACACAATTACGCAAGTCGGACACAAGAATGATTCTTTTTTATTACTTCTCTACTTACAAACTATTAAGACACATAACCCATCTTATGTAATAGTATTATTATACAAGTTGATTAATGTTTTCTGATGCAGTTTGTACAGTTTAAATCATACAAGTAATGTATCAGTAAACTAGTAAAAACGACACAGGAACAACAACTGTTCTGCATGTTTTTATATATACATTATATTTGCCTGGCACGCGGGCCCTTACCAATACAATAAAATTCTGTAAGTTATTTTCGCTACTGCCGCATCATTTTATATAATAAGTTTAAACAAGATGATTAAAAGTTTTCTGTATTATTTTTTTACACGATTTTAAACTGTTCAGATATCCATCTAGTAAGTAAATGGTCAACTAAAAAACAAAGGAATAGTCAGTGGAGTAAATGATTATAATAATTATTGTAATGTCTACTTTACCAGGTTACCTACCTACCCCTTCGTTGAACTCTCCTTATTTTTGTTATTTCAAATGAGGCACCGTATATTATTGTATTTTTGTATAACTTGCAAATTTTATTTCTAAAACATATGGCAATACCTACTTAAATTTATTCGTTTTTGTGATATAGATATTATTATCTGTTATTTAAAAAAATTATAGTGGGCGCAAACCTATTATCAAATCGTTACCATTTATTAGATTGGTAGGTATAACCCTACACTGTTTGAGATATAATTAAAAATATATTTTAAGTGGTACCACATTAAAAATTCTCAATAGTTTTAGGAAAACGTATACGGAAATATTCATTTTTACAATAAAATGTGTCCCACCGCAGGAATTCCATCGATCGATTATGATAAAACTATAATTAGGAAAGATTTGAAAATTTGGTAGCTTTACCAACACATACGCTGGATTCTAAACACATTTCAAGTATAATGTCCTATATTTAAGTCTAACCGTTTTTGGCATAAGTAGATATTTAATATTTTATGTAAAAATGACGTTTACAGGCTGAAAAATAATTACCAATATATACTGTCAGGAGCCTTTATCATTTATTTTGGATAGTTTCTATGTAGAAAATGACCGACACTTTAGCATATTTTGTATAATATTTTGATAATTATTAACACAGAGTACTCAAAAGATAAAAAAATTAAAAATGAAACTGAAAAAACCCTGTTTTTATAATAATTTTATCTCATTCAACATTAAAAGTAAGTCTATCTTTGCATAGAGTAGTCTATTCCGAAAATTTGTAGTTTTCGAAAAATTACATTTTAACATTTCTCTGTTGCAAAAGTGTTATGGATTTTAAGTTCACTTACTCTAAGTTGGCCATGTCGGCGTTAGAAAGTGCTGAATAAATTTTACTACTTACCTACTTGCTAAAAATTATCAACAATCATGCCGGAAATTATTATTATTAAATTGCATATAAGTATTTCGAAAACTATAAATTTTCAGAATAGACAGACAATATTATATACAAGCTTAGCCTTATTTTTTTTATTCTGAATAAGATAGGGAGTTTCTATTTGAAAAAAAATAACTTTTGACAGTACAAATTGATTATTTAATTTTTATTCGACTTTTTTGAGCACCCTGCGTTAATAATTATCAAACTATTATTTTGGTAAAGCAGGTCCCTTTAACCCATCCAAATTAAATAATAAAGGCACCCGTACAGTCAAAATTTGCAATTATTTTTCGGTCTGCATGCATACATCATTTTTTGCATCAAATTTTAAATATGTTAAAAACGGCTAGACAGGTATATGATATTAACATGAAATGTGTTTAGAGTTCATCGTAGAATCTAAAAATTAAAGAATATATGTATAGGATGACCTAAAGTTGACATTTAGGCACTTCCGGTATAACCAGAAGTACCACCACCTTGAAAATACGAATAGCCCCCTTCAATGTTGGTGTGCTACCAAATTTTCGGATTTCTCCTAATTATAGTTTTCCCATAATCGATCGGTGAAGTATAAATAAATCTCTCTATAAATAAATAAATAAATCTTTTTTAGTCCTTTAGACATAAATGTAGGTATAAGTCACAGTTAGATGTTAAGATAACAAACTAAGGGCCGCTATTATAAAAGCACTTTAACTTTGCCCTTGGTTTGAGCCTTGATTTGAAGGCATATAGTTGGCTAGATGCGTAGTTTAAACTTTAACCAGAGATTAAAATGATATTATAATACCTGCCCTAAGTTTAACAAGCAACAGAAAACAGATCTATACCACAGAGTAGACATTCTATACTAAAATAAGCCTTCTCTAGGAGTAACCTTTTGACTTTGTTTTTAAAAGTAGTTTCACTTTAAATTTTAAATGAAGCGGTAAGTGTTTATAGAACTGTATACCCTGATTCCATGTACAACGGGGATTTCTCAATTTTTTTTGTCCTGTGCTTAGGAATACATGACATTTCGTAGTGCCTGGTTTGATAGCCGTGATTGAAATTATTTTTCTTTAAATTTTTTAGATTTTTTCTTATGTGTACCTACCTAGTAATATTGTTATATTTGGTAAATAACATTTGTAATATTGGTAAAATATTGTTTGTATATAAGTACAAGAAAAAGTAAACAGTTTGTGTTTCACAAAAAATACACAACATACAAATATACAATTAAAACTTTCTTACTCTCTGTAGAGTTACCAAAGAACACGACGTTACGACTCAGGTGGTTATACACGAGGCTATAGTACATATAAAGAAGTGCAGATAGAGAGCTAGAATTCTTAATACGAGGAATAGCATAATAATAATACCTATTTGTTAAGTCTTTTGCTTAAATTGTCAATATGAGCAGCCGCCCAGGAAAGATCCTGATCCACAATAATCCCAAGAAACTTAGTTTTATCCACTGATTTGATCTTGCAGTTTTGAAATAATACCTATATCTAACTCTTTGTGTGAAAGTATATACTTACCTCAGATTAACATGGTTAATCATCTGAGGTATATACATTGAAAGTATAGTATTGACTGTTCGCATTTTGCAGAAGGTGGACCTCTGCCAAGACAATGGGAAACGCCCAAATATTGACAATTATGTTAGATAATTCTTTTTAAATGTTACTGCATGTTTAGGTTATTATTAGTTGCATACTTTAGCAATAATAGTCCTGAATGAATATTATTTAATCCCTTTCATAATAATTATAGAATTAAGGATATGCTCTGTAATTTACAGACTATGCCAATGTGGAAATTAGATATATTGGTAATTGTCAAAAATCTAGAAACTATTAGTTATATTATATAACACTATATCTATTAGTTTTTTAATATATTCTGTAGTTTTTACGTATTTTATATTTACATATAACTAGCAGAAAAACATCGAAAGATCAAGGAGGGGCAATTAGTCAGTCAATAACATTTTATATCAAAAAAGTGGTAGTACCTAGTAATTTCCACCTCTCTCGAATAAATCTATGGCCGCCCTCTCAAAATCAAAAATAACAACACAGATAGAACAAAGGACTATTCTGTTCATGCTCACCTTGTCCCATATTTTCCAGGAGGTTGACCTCTGCCAATACAACGGCAAAGTACGTGGCAAGCCGAACTCCTGGGTGGCACTCTCCACTTGCGACGGCCTCTCAGGGGTCATCTTCGATGGCGAGGAGATGCACTATGTCGAGAAAGACGACAAGGTCATCAATGGTGGCCTCGAGGCCGCTCATTTTTTATACAAGCACTCGGACCTGGTGCCACACAACAAAACCTGCGGATACAACGGCGACGCCGTGGATCACGAAAAGGATGATCATCTTCATCACCATAATAGGATTTTAAGGGTAACTTTCAGAGCTGATAAACTATTTTATTTTGTTTTAATGACAATGATTTTTACAGGAAACAGAATAAATACAGGATATTTCCTTATATTTGTCATCACCCATACATCATTTATTTTCAGGGCCAGGGTTATAAGATCACTTGTATATTATTCTATTTTTGAATAGAAGGCATATAAAGTTATATCACACTCTTCTGAGTATACCAAATGCTCAGAAGAGTGTATACCTAATAAGAGAAATGTATTATAAGGATAGTTTCATTTTTATTATTGGGTCACAACCCAATAAATTATATAAGTCATTGGCTTTTAGAGCATATTGTTTTGTTCAAATTCCACTTCATTTTGCAGCTAAATCGATCAAACATTAGGTATATGCCCCATCTACATTTTTAAATATATGCAGGATGTTGCTTTGTCATATTAGTGCTTCTATACTGAATATCTAGTTTTTCACCAAAAATTCTTAATTCGCAACTCTGAAAATCAACTGAAAATTTATGATATAAGGGCCGGTCTTTCCACCTCCCTTTAAGTTCCTGATAACTACACTGAACTCCATTTGAAGTGGACCAACGAAATTTAGGGTCAAATTTAAGCTTCGGTAAATTTCGAACCCAGTGGCGTAGAACTATGAATTTTTTTTTATTGTACAGGTCTATCATTCTAGCAAAATCATATATGTTGTGTACGTCTCCAGCTTGTTTATTTTAAGAGATACAGCGGATTTAGTGGAACTATGTTTTTTCCGTAAATTTCAAATGCATACACAACCTGTACTAGTAGAACGAGAATGATGGGAGTTCTTTCTTTTTGTAGCCTAATTCATGGGCTTCATTTTCGTTTTTGATTTGTTTTTTTAAACCCAGTATTTTAAGAGATATGAAGGTTTTCGTAAACCACTGTTTTTGAAGTAAAAAAATCTCTTAAAATTTTGTTGAAAAAATGTAGGGTGGCTTTGGAAAAATTGCTTTATTGGAAACTGTCAAATTTAACAAAATAGACTTGTTTTCTAATTGTCACACTAAATAGCGAAATAATGGCACGTTTATCAATAGATCAATTAAATCAGGTAGTTGGTATGTTACTTAGTGGAAGCACTCAAAGAAATGTGGCAGCATTTTTTGGTGTCAGTCATAGTGTTATAAGTCGTGCATGGGCAAGACATCAATTAAATTCCGTTCATTTTCGCCATGGTGGAGGTCGTGTTCGAAAAACTACTGCTAGAACTGATAGATTAATACGTTTCATTACCAGAAGAAGGAGAACTGTTGTGGCCGCAGAATTAGTAGAACATGTTCGAGAAGTGAATAATGTAAACATATCCCAAAATACAGTTCGGAGGCGATTACATGAAGTAAATTTGAGGGCAAGACGACCAGCTAGACATCCCACATTATTAATTGAACACAAGAGGAATCGTCTATATTTTTGTAGAGAACATTTGAACTGGAATTTAAATCAGTGGAGCAACTGTCTATTTACGGATGAATCGAGGTTCAAATTAAAAAGAGCTGATGGCCGTACTAGGATATGGCGAGAAAAAGGTGAACGTTACCAAGAAAACTGTATGATCACAGTGGATCCCTATGGAGGGGGGTCAGTTACAGTATGGGCTGGTATATTCACAGGTGGAAGGACCGAGCTAGTCGTCTTAATTAACCAAACTATGAATGCAGAAAGGTGTCTAAATCAGGTTTTACGACCTATTGTGTTACTCTTTGCAATTCAGAGAAGACCTAACTTTAGTTATGTAGATGATAACGCAAGACCACATCGAGCTAGAATTATAAATAATTTTTTTGAAGAAAATGAAATTCATAGATTAATATGGCCTTCCCGATCACCGGACCTCAATCCAATTGAACATGTGTGGATGTTCTTGGAAGACGTTTAAGGAATCGTCGTAGACAGCCTGTCAATCTTAACGAATTGGCTAACGCCGTTATGGAAGAGTGGCCCCTGGTGAGTCAAGATGTTATAGACAATTGCATAAATAGCATGACAAGGCGTTGCCAGGCTGTAATAACGGCAAGAGGAGGTGCAACAAGATATTAATAAATAGTAGTTGTTAATGTTGTTATTTCATTCTCTTTTCCTGTTTATCTGTTTTGGTTTATGTTTTTTATTTCTATAGAATTAATTTAAGTTACTAGGTGTTCCACATCCTTAAAAATGTATAACCTAATATGGCACATGCAGTTATTAAAAATTTAATAAATTTCATACATTTTTTCAACAAAATTTTAAGAGATTTTTTTACTTCAAAAACAGTGGTTTACGAAAACCTCCATATCTCTTAAAATACTGGGTTTAAAAAAACAAATCAAAAACGGAAATGAAGCCCATGAATTAGGCTACAAAAGGAAAAAACTCCCATCATTCTCGTTCTATTAGTACAGGTTGTGTATGCATTTTAAATTTACGGAAAAAACATAGTTCCACTAAATCCGCTGTATCTCTTAAAATAAACAAGCTGGAGACGTACACAATATATATGATTTTACTAGAACGATAGACCTGTACAATAAAAAAAAATTCATAGTTCTACGCCACTGGGTTCGAAATTTACCGAAGCTTAAATTTGACCCTAAATTTCGTTGGTCCACTTCAAATGGAGTTCAGTGTATTTGGCAGATTAGACTGTGAAAACTGAAATACTGAAATGTCACATTCTAATCTGTCAAATAGTTATCAGGAACTTAATGGGAGGTGGAAAGACCAGCCTTAAATCTGCCAAATTATAGCTCAATACCTCAAAAAGAAGTTTTCATTAAAAATGTTGAATCATGTTTACATACATATACGTCAAGTTAAATAAACGCTTTTAAAAATATTGTGATCCATTAAAAAAAGTAGGTACCTATATAATTATACAATATAACAGACCTAAAAATACAAATTTAAGCCATACATTATACTTACTTGATGTTATTGTTTCAAAGTAAATACATAGAAAAAGTATCACATTTCTGGGCTTTCATACCAAATATATCTATTTAGAAATACCTCTATGAATATTTTTTAAACTAACTTTAGTATGTATAAAATTATTGTATTTTATTTTTAGTACAAACGAGACACGGATCAAAATGAACACTTAGTACGGGGACCTTACAATGCCAATAAAGAATCAAAATATGTAGAGTTAGTTTTAGTGTTAGACAATCAGGAGTTTAAAGAGTTGGGGGAAAGTAGAACTAGAGTGTTGAATCATGCCAAAACGATTGCAAATATCGTGAATGGGGTAAGTACTTTTTAACACCCTCTAACTACACAGTTGAAACACCTCGTTGAAAACTGTGTATTTTTGAAAATTGTTACTTGATAATTCAATTTGAACATATTTGTTTACAGAGTAATTGAGAAAAATATGGGAGTATAACAATTACATTATTTAGTTCGTCAATATCGTTAGATAAAAAACGTTATAAAAAAGTGTGAGACCTCATAATTTTAGATTTTATTAAATTCTATTCTGATTAAAAAATATAATTGTTATTGTTAAATTGTTAATACATTTTATTACCAGATACTTTTATATCTTTTTTTTCTTCTATTTTTTAGCTGTATTCCCCTTTAAATATTTTTATAGCCTTAGTGGGAGTAGTAATTTGGAGTGAACGTGACGAAATCGTTTTTGCCAAAAATGGGGATACTACACTCACAAATTTTTTACATTATAGACGAGGGCAGTTGATCAAGGATCATCCAAATGATAATGCTCAATTATTAACGTAAGTATTTGTTGTAATTTGTTAATAAACGAAATTTAAAATGCAGTACAGACTAATCAGAAGTAGATTTTCTTCTATTTTATTTTAATGAAGTACTGAACACATAATTTTTTTTTTAGTTTTTTGTATATTTACATTTCGTTTCTTAGTTTAGTTTATTTTTATTTATTTCTTAAACATTTTCTACAACATTTCAATAATAATATATACATATAATTTAACTTAATGTTATATTTTCTTAGGAAATTTAATTTTGACAATGGAGTAGTAGGAAAGGCCCTTAGAGGACCTATTTGTACTTACCAATTTTCTGGTGGTGTTAATACTGATCATTCTCCAGTGGTTGGACTTGTAGCCACTACAATTGCTCATGAGATGGGACACAATTTTGGTAAGTTTTCCTATTAATAGCCTTGATCGACTTCCTTAAAGAACTGTTCGTGGACTATTAGAGACATGACCAGAGTTAAATCCGAACACCATATTATACATTGCGCTTGTATCTGACAGTTTTAAGACAATTCTTTAAGGAAGTTGAACAAACCTACAATCTTAGTTTGAAAAAACTACAAACGAGCAGTAGTGAAATTTAACACATCAGCCTAAATCTGTCGTTTTCGTGTCTGCATAATTGACATTTTAAATGAAATACAATAACCATGAAATGTTAGTTATATACTCTTGAACAATTGCTTATTCATATTTTATTTTTCAGTTTGTACCAAATAACTAATTATTCTTGGTACCATAATTACTTGCTTGTTTGTATACTTAATACATTTTTAAATATAACCCTTTAACTAAAGATCTGTTGAAGAACAGGCGACACAGGAACTTTATTACTATGCTGCAGCACCTCTGTTTTCTCTATTTTCAGGCATGGAACATGATAAAAATGAGTGCAAATGTCCAGATGATCGTTGCATCATGGCACCCAGTAGCTCAACTGTTGCTCCGACCCATTGGTCAACCTGTAGTTTGAACTATTTACTATTAGCTTTTACCCATGGCATGGACTATTGCCTAAAAAACAAACCTGAATCATTATTTGACAGTCCTGTGTGTGGAAATGGTTTTGTTGAACCTGGAGAACAGTGTGATTGTGGACTGCCGGAACATTGTGATAATACCTGCTGTAATGCTACTACTTGTATGTTGCATAGTAACGCTAGCTGTGCAACAGGAGAGTGCTGTGATTTAACTGTAAGTAGATTCATTATAACATCTCAAATCTGTTTCAAAACACCGTACACAAATTATTATTTTTGTTCTTAAGTAAATTGTTTTCAAAATTAAAATTTGTATTCTTTTTTAGACATGCCGACCTAAAAATGCTGGCACCTTGTGTCGGTCAGCCGATTTGGAGTGTGACTTGCCAGAATACTGCACCGGTCAATCAGAATACTGTCCCACTGACATCTTTAAACTAGACACAGAAGAGTGTGATGAAGGCAGAGCCTACTGTTATCATGGCTTTTGCAGAACGAGGACGGACCAATGCAAACTCCTCTGGGGAGAAACGGGCAGGTCTAGTGATGAACAGTGTTACAAAATGAATATAAAAGGGGATAGACATGGAAACTGCGGCTACAATATGCTTAATAATTCCTATGCAGTATGTGGTAATGAGTAAGTAATTTTGAATACATGAAAAATGTCATTTTTTCTGTTAATAAATTGAATAATAGTATTTTTTATTAACAAAAATCTGTCATTTAGGAGCATACTCTGCGGCATGTTACACTGCAAACATTTGAATGAAAGGCTGGAATTTGGTATGGAATCTGTGGCCATACTGTCTCACACTTTTATCAATAAAAAGGGCTCGATCATCCCGTGCCGAACCGCCCTGGTTGACTTAGGGGTAAATCAAGTGGATCCCGGTCTTGCCCCTGATGGTTCTCATTGTGGAGAAGGCAAGGTAAATGTCGTGTTTCTCATAATATTTTACCACTTAGAGAAATTACACATTTTTTATTAAAAATTTTGTAGATGTGCGTTAACCAGAAGTGTATGTCAGTATCAAGTTTAAGGAAAATGGGTCCGTCTTGCCCTCAGGACTGCAGTGGTAATGGCTGGTGTAATAATAAAGGGCATTGCCACTGCAAAGATGGTTTTGCACCACCTTACTGCGATTATCCTGGACCTGGAGGATCATCCGATAGTGGTCCCGCTACTAATCCAAATGGTAAGAGAACTTTAAATGTGATAGAGCGCCTATAATTTTAGATTTTTATTATTTTTTATTTATATATATACGTCTGCGGAATTTAAAATGATTTTTTTTTAGTGAATTATCTTTATAAAAAATGCTAAATTGTATTTTTTATTTAATTTTTTGCATGCAAAGGTCTGATCCAAGAACATCATGTTAAGCCCAAAAGACGAAAAAGAAGGGGTAACGGTATTTATAGGAAAATGAGCTTTACTCATCTATTCTTATGGCATGCGTATACATTTCTCAAATATATATTCATTTGTTTCACGTTCATATCTGCTTAATGCTTCAGCTATGTATTGATCAGTAAAACTTATGCTTCGGAAACGCCAGCAGTAACATAGATTTAAATAAAAATAATTTTCCTAATGTTACTAAAATTAGAGCAAAGTAGTTTTTTAAATGTAGCTTTTTTATAATTTATAGTATTTCGACTATTATCAGATTGGTATTCCAAATGAACGAGTTTAAAATTTTAATATTCCAAATGTTAAAAACTGTAATTATGGGACAGAATAAACATAATTGTGTGATAATCATGCGAAGTAACTTTGCATGATTTACTTGCTTTAATTCGATTTATTATTCACATGTAACTATTAGTACAAAATATATGTAGGTAGTAGCTTATGCTTAATAAGTATAAATGTGGTGTTTTCACGGTTAAGATTTCTAAAAATTATTTATGGGTCAAGTAATCTTTGTTTTTTATTAACTATTTTCAATTTTGATTTATTGGAAATTTCCTTATTAATGTAAATAAATGCCTACCCACATTCTTGCTATTATATTACATTTTATTTTACTGAAGCAGCAGAAATGGCAACAATATTTTTCTTATACTTATCCTACTTTGAAAGGCAGATAATACTCCAAAGAGAGTGATTTGGTTAATACTGTATTGGCTCAAACACACCTCATGGTTAGCACATGATATAATTAAGTTTATTTTTGTCAGTCAATTTAACATGTTATAATCTTAGTTTTGGTACATTAATGTATTTATCTTGCATATGGATATTTTTTAGTTGCTTTCGACAGTTATCCAATATTCCTTTAGTTTTGGAAAAACACTTCTATGTAGTTAATAGGTCAAATATGAAACGGCTTCCTTAACAGTTGATAGGCAGTGACCAACAGTAACATGTAAATTCAGATTGGTAGTTATGACAATGGTTCCTTAAAAGTATTATAAATTTTTAACATTTTCAGGCACAAATATCTTAAAATATTTTTTAATATTCAATTTAAACAGTACGACTTTTAATAGTATAACATAAAAGACTGCAAATTTGAAGACCTTTATACTGAGAAAATGCTTACTTTCAATTAATTATACTTTTTTTATTATAAAATATTATAATACATATCATAAATTTTCCCTTTCCTTAAAATCTCTAAATACTGCCTAAAAGGTTTTTGTATTTTTTGTTTTGTTATATGATGCTTCAACAACCAGGTCATCAACTTCTTTCTTTTTTAGCACGTCAGGGCCTGATTGCAGCCATGTTCATCATTTTCCTAGGCATAGTGCCCCTGGTGGCCATCGTCGTATTCCTCTACTACTATGCACGCCACAACTTCAGATTTGGCAGGAAGAAGTCACCACCTACAACGTATGTAACAAACTGCTTCCAGCATGCTGTGTCTGCATGTAAAGGTGTTGGTTCTTCTCTTAAACGTCCATCTGTGTCCACTGTTTCTCATGAGGTGCCCCAGGGTGGGCCAAGGGACATTCCTCGCTGTAATATTGAGATCACGTCACCTGGGCTTGTTTCCACCACTAACCCTGAATGTATAAATAGGAGTAATACTATTACTTCAGATTATAAGGGGAATAAAACAGCAACTAATGCTGATAATAATCCTAACACACAGCACTCTGCTAAACGTTTATCAATAAAAAATGTTAGAAATTTCATGTTTAGCGATTCGAGTTCTAACAATTTTAAAAATAAAGATGGTGCTATTAAGGAGTCTGTACCGAAGCCGGAAAGTCGTTTATCTTTAAAAAATATTAAAAACCTCAAATTGAATACTAGTATTAAATTAAGCAAGAGTAGGGACACTGACTCGAAGACGCCCGATACTACAGAAACTTTATGTGAGGATATTCCTCAGGTGTCGGTCAGAGATATGACAAAAAAATTTAATGCAGATTCCAATTTTCTTTCATCTAAGACGTAAATATGTATTGCGGGACGTGAATCCAAAGACAAACGGTTTTATTGAAATAGAAAGTAATATACATTTATCTTGAAAATTTTAGAATGTAATTTAGGGGAATAAAGTCCTTAAAAAAAATTAGGACTAATTTTTTGTCGGCTAGTCATTTTGATGAATACCATTAAAGAAAACAAGACTCCATGAATAATATTTTAATTTTTTCCAGTCTATAAAATTCATTTTGTATAACCACTAAAATGTTTTATATACAGGACTACATCAGGTCCTACACAGTATCCATATCCTAATTTGTTTAATTTTTTTATTTATGCCTTCTCGTAAATCTCTAAATATTAAATAATAGTATAAAGAAATTGGTAGTTGTTAATACAAATTTGCAGCAGCTCTAAGTTAAATTTTGAAATTTGCATTTGAAGAAAGAACCCAGGAAGAAACACGAACCCTGGATGTGCTGGGACTTTCATTTGTCTAAATTAAAATCAAATCAAGTGGTGAAAATTAATTTACAATTAGTTATGGAAAATTTTAAAGTGTTTCATAATAAGACTCAGTATAATAAATGAAGTAGAAGCTACTTATTTAACGTCCTGAGTGAAAAACCGGAAATTCTAATTTTCAAGGTGACTAGGAACGATAAAAGACTAAATATATCATCGCTTTCAGCACCTTTGGGTATGTGATATTAAAATATGTAACATAGTGTATATTGGAGAGGGAAATGCTTTTTTTTATTATATAAACACCATTTATTATGGCAATGGTATTCATTTTTAAAGATTAAAAGGATGGAAAAACATTTTCCATCATTTAATTGATTTTATAATAGTAATAATAATAAAGAACTGATACTTGTCAAAATGCTCAATAATCCTATTTAATCAGTATCAGTTCTGGTGGAGTTATATTTGAAAGTTTCTTTATATTTTCTCATTTTAGCGACGGATTAATGCTGAAATTTTGTGGATTCTTTTCACGAGATATATTTGAGTTTAAAATTGTGAAAAAATTGTGTAGTATAAACAAAACAGTCTGAAAACCTTTTGGTGTATTTAGCCCAATCTAGTCTATTGTACTTGTGAGTTGTGCAGTAATGTATAATTAGGTTTATGTTTTTTTATGTATTGTGTAGATGTAGCTTATGTGTTTTATTTTTTACCGCTCTGTATTCTTGTTGAATAACAGCCAGATTATAGCCATTTTAGTTAGTTTAATTTCTTCAAGGGGTATTATTTTGTTTTTTTTTGTTGCTAACCTGTGGAAATGTCTACACTAATTTTTAATAATTGTTTTGCTTGATTTGTTCTCATTTCTGTCATCTTGATTAACAATTAACATTAGAATCTTAATTTTTCTCGTTTATATTTAACAAAATAATACACTACTTTTTTAACAATAATCCCTGTATATTATTTTCTAAATATATTATCTCTATATATATATTTGTTTTATTTTCTTAGCATGTCTTGTAGTTTTGTTTGTTTTTAGAATATAAATAATTAACCAATAAATTGTGCCTTTACTTAATTTTTCACAATTTTACTTACAACCTCAAAATTAACCATTAGTACTTTTGCACATGCTCCAACATTATTGATTTTTCTACGTTAGGTCTATTTTTAAATAAGTGTGGTTAAGAAATAACAAATGCCACAGTACTGCTTTAAAGTACCAATTACACGGTTATTCAGTAATGTATTATCTTTGTTGGTTTAATAGGTCAAAATCACCAAGCAAATCAAGAGGACCAACTTTTCCATCGGAGACTGCTAAAAGAACTGAGGACAATCACTCTTTGCTCCATGAAGATTCTCCACCTCCTGCTGGCTTACAGAACGAGTTCTTTGGTAATTTCAAGGGCTTCAGTATAAGTCCAGCCAAGAACTCCGAGTCAGAACCCATTAGAGCAGCTCCACCTCCGCCAGTTGTTCCACCACCAACACCTGTAATTAAAAACACCCCCACCCTCAAAACGGTCTCTAGTGTAACAACTGCTACCATAAAAGCACCAAATGGAAACCGTTTTCACACTTTGGCAGCTAAAACAAATTTCTTTAATAAGCCTATTCAAAAAGCAAATTCCTTCAGAAATAATACTTTATCAAATGGAATTGCTACAGTGAATGGGACTTCAGTTGCTCCTGCATTGCCTCCCCCTAACCCAGGAAGTAGTGCAAGACCAATAATATCTTCACCAGTACTGGAAAATTCTACATGTACCGCAAAAGAATTGATGTCACCTTTGAGAAATGCCCCGAAAGTGCCCATTAGACCCGCACCTGGAGCCCCAATTCACACAGCCGATAAAGAAATTAAGCGACCCTTATCGTCACCGGACGCCTCCCATACAGTGTTGAACATTAAAATCAGTGAGGATGTCAAGAAATTGACAAAAGAAAAAGAAAGTTCTGGTTCTAGTGCTCTAAACAGAATCACCTCATTTCTAAAGGCTGCCGATAAAAAACCTGTTGTGCACTCTAATTCTTTACCTAAAACAAACCAAATAAAAGCAAACAAAATTATAGACAAAGACACATTACGTTCAATGGAAATATCAAATCCTATCCCACAGACTAAAATTGACATAGCCATCACTGCATTACCAGTTAACACAAAAGCTAGCAAAGCTGTCGTGATGCGAGCTCAAAGTATGCGTGTGTCCAAAGAAACGCCTAGGCCTCACATACAGACTTTTGGATCTATGCGTCAACCTAGTGGATTTAAACGACCATTGAGTATTCCTTCTGGTGTTAGACCCAAAAGTCCTCCACCTCCAAGACCACCACTCACTGAAAATCCTGTACAGAAATCAGGAAAAACAGTTACAGCTGTGGACAGTAATGACCTAAATCAATATGACGACTGTTTAAATAAAGCTGCCCCGCTTGCAAAGATAAGTGAAGGGCTTAGTCCGACTAGTGGTGATAATATTTATGCAGTTATCGAGGAATCTCCTGTCACATCTCTGTCACCAGATAAAGTGACAAGCGAGGCCAGTTCTAGCGATGGTATGGGTTTATTGGGGGAAATTGTATCTGAAATACAGAATCGTAACTTTGATTCTATTTATTCAACATCGACCTTGGCTCGGAAGAAGAAAGAGGAAGAGGAGAAACTGAAAAAAGCAAAAGATATTACATCGCCTGATTCTTCTGAAATATATGTAAATACTTCATCCTTAGCATATCCGGATAGTGAATATAGTAATATGAGTGGAAATATAAAATCTAGTGCCAGCTCTACGTCGAGTGGCTATATTCACCCTTCTGCAGTAAATGTGCCTATTAAATCACCTGTTGAAACAAAACCTGAGGAAAAACCTTCCACCAAACCAAGCTTAAGCAGCTTCAAGTCTGACAGTACTAAACCATTTTGTTCTACATTTAATAGACCACAAGGCCCAATTGCATCTAGTTTTAAAACTAATACAGTGGACATCAAAAAAATTGAACCATCCCCAGAGAAACGAACAACTAAATCAAAGACCCCACCATCTCCAACAGGTAAGACACCTCCGTCCCCAACAACGAAATCTACAACTAAACCTATGGTAAATAGACAAATAACGCCCCCAAATCTACGTTCAAGAAAGCCTTCCCCCACGAGATCGGCACCTCAAAAGCCAAATAATAGAAGGTCTATTACGAATAGTCCCGATTTAGTAACTAGTTGTAATGCTAATCCTTCTGCGAAGCCTCCTGATGTACTTAATAGGGGGACCACACCACGAAAACCAACGATATCCAATTCTAAACCTACAGTAGACAACTTGCCTAAAGTGACAGGGAAAGTTAACCAAAAAGCAGTGAGTTTTAAGTCACCGCAAGAGAAAAAGAATGATGTTAAGCCACCTGTAGCCAGTAAAATAAATAAGGCCAACTCTGACGTTGGTACTACTTTAAAAACCTCTATTGGCCTTAGAAACGCAGCTAGGCAATCCTCGAATGTTGCCTCCTTGCAGCAGAAATTCGAAACCAAGAATAACATAAGTAATACAGATATACAAAAAGTTAAAGCATAAATCAAAGTTCTAGTGTATATAATGTACTTGGGTATTATTTATGAATTTCAACTGTCGCTAGTCTGTGTTCTAATTTATAAGTTGGACCTTTTTTATTTTATGGACAATCGCGATCTATTGAAATTAAGACTAAGACTTTAGTTATATTTTTTGTACATATACCAAAGATTATTATTATATTCTATTAATAATTGTAATATATTAATTCTTGTATTATTTGTTTCATATTTATTTTTTCAGTGACAAACTACTCATCAATAAATTTTAAATTCCATTTCTATGCTGTGGCTTAATTAAAATTAAGACACTGGTAACTACATTATTTTTGAAGTCATAGAAATGAAATTTTGTAGAAATACTTGGCATGGACAGATAACGAACTGCTTTTCCGCAGGTGTCATTACAACCGTGACCTCTATTGTCTTAAGGAAGACAATCCTAGTTATTTATTTGAAGAAATGCCAAAAACAACTACTTCACGGGCAATATGCCGATCTGTCAATTTGACAATAATTGTCAGACAGATAGTAGCACAGACCCAAAGAGCCCACTAGGGTGTGCTTCTCACCACTACTAACATTCACGATGCCCATTAGGCAATCACGTCGCAACATCGTTCATTGAGTCCACTATCTATGGCACTCTGATAAGCGCGAAACCGGTCAGTGTCTGGTATTTGGTCTCGATCAACGATGTGGCGACTCCTATGGAGATGCCGATGTAATGCAATGCCAGTCGGGGCATATTGCCCGTGGAGTAGTTGTTTTCGGCATCTCCTTCAAATAAATAAGTAGGATTGTCTTCCTTAAAGACAGTAGATATCACTGCTGTAATGGCACCTGCGGAAAAGCAGGTCGTTATCTGTTTGTCAATTTGACAATAATTGTTAGATAGATAGTAGCACAGACCCAAAGAGGGCACTTAGGTGTGTCACTACTAATATTGACTACATGTTTCAATAAATAAATACTTGCCTATTGAGAACTCATTCAGTAAAACTGAAACTTATATAAACCAGCCAGGTATGTACAACCAGTGCACTTTTCATGTAAAGGAGGTTTGCATACCAATGAAAAAGTTTTTTCTTAAAAAAAGTTTATTTTTATACAAAATACTGACATATGACAACACATAACACAACAGAACTTTGAAACACATCTTTAATTTAAAATCAGAAATGCAGTAAAACACTACCTCAATTTTGCAATTTGCTATCCATGTCAGATATGTATTTAGATGTGACAATAATTAGATATATATATATTTATACATATATATTTTTAAGCTGATTTAGAACATGTGACATGGTTGCAAGTCTTAAATATTGCGTAACTGTAGGTATATACATACAAAAAATGGAAACATTGCATTTACTTGTGCTTGCATCCGTCTTCATTCAAGTGTTCAAAGATGAAATATCTAATATATACACAAGATGCATACAGAAAATTATACTCTAAAGAGATATACAAAAATGAGTTTGCATCAATATTCTTTTGGAGAACCGTCATCTTTTACTTTTATAGCATAAAAGTAATCTGCAAATTATAAAGAGCATCATGCAATCACTCCTAAATGAAGTTGTGTATAGTATTCGAATGTACCGAAGTTGTGAAACAACTTTGAGGTTAGTGGTTTAACTTTTGCCTGAGCCATATATTTTACTGAAAATGATAAATTACATCAAAATTCGCTCAATTTTAGCATAATCGAGTGGTTCAATCGTCAGTTGTAAACAAATATGTTCAAAAGTCCTAACAAAAATAAAAAAAATTAATACTGGGAAATATTCACAGTTAAAAATAATCAGTGCTACATTTAACAAAAAAGACTATTTACAAACACCTAGGTGGAATTACACACCGAAGTAGTCTACTGCGCAATAATATTCACAATTAATAGCATACAGTATACTCGCTGACAGCAACATCTCAAGTAGCATGTCACTCTGGTGTGTAAACCCACTGCAGGGTAACATATAAATAAGGAAGTAAAGCTTACATGTATAGTATTTATAAACAGACAAATGAAGGACATCAGTCTTAAATTCTATTTTATATGCCTCCTCTGAATATTAGGAATAATTAATCTGCGACTGATATTCTAGTGAACAGATATAAAACAATATTTTAGATACAACCTAATTTTTGGTTCGTGGGCAAGTGAAATTAATCCATGTATTAACATTTTTCACCTATTAATACATAAATAACTTATCAATCGTTTCTTAATTATTCTAAAGTTTTAATAAATTAAAGGTCAATAGTATTTATTATCCTAGTCAGTAATTTTAAATTTAGTACACAAAATTATACGCCAAAGCAAAACAAAGTTTTTTAACAAAGATTTAGAGCAATTAATAAACCATTATATTCTAATTATAAATAAAAAGTTATATCGAGTCACTGACTATAATAATTAAATAAAAATCTCTCACAATTCACAAACCAGCTAGTTTAAAATATTACAAAAATATACTCTATGTCTATCTTAAACGTGGTCTGCGTTTTAAGTATTGCTACAATATATCGAATAAATGCCATTATCAAAATATATTTACTTGCCAGTTCCAAAGATAAACATGTATCTTCATTGACTAAACTTTGTCAGATATTATGTTGATTGATGAGCTGCAATTTTTGATCACCTTAGAATCATATCAAAGTTGCTAGAAAGCAATTTGCTTCCTGTTGTCTTAAAACTATTTTCAATAAGCGTAAGCGTAATAGATTTTTTATAATATTCAACTTAGCAACTGGTCTCAAGTGGGACACTCTTTGTGGTGCCATTCGTAACACTATTGGTATTTGTAAGTGTGTCACCCATAGATGGAGGCCCTTGGGAGCTGGAGGAATGGTGATTGGTGGTACCTGCTGTGCCATTTTGTCTGTGTTTCCGCAGACACCACACTCTCTTCACGGCTGATAATACCTGAAATTAAATAATTTTAAAATTAAGATTACAGTTGTACAAGTATGTTATGCAAAGTTTTATACGTGATAGAAATCAAATGTTTGATCGGCTGAGCACTAGTACCTCATTATTCGTGCTTTAACGGCAAATTGACGTTAGTTATCAGTGTGTAGTCTCAAGTATGAGCTACCCATTTTGCAATCTCACTAAGCTAGTAAGTTTGAGATACGCATCACTTCTAGAAACACATTTTATTGGAAGCATCGGCAGGGAATAATTTATGAGTTATGAAGTGTTGCTAAGTGTTAAGAAAACAAAAGTTGAGTATCTTAGCGCAAAATCTAGTGGACCTAAGCTTTTTAGAGACCAATTTTGAAGTCTTTGCTGACTGCCTATCATCCCTGTACTGGAAAAATTTGATGAATATATCTTTTACAATAAACCACCGTTTCCAGAAAAAGCACATTCTTTGTTTTCACGCCTGTATTTGTTATAGAAAACAATCCTTGGAAATGTAACCTTGGATTCTTCTTGGGCCTAAAACTTCCCAACTTTTTCCTATTTATCCAACTCTAAATCTCTAATTGTTTCTGAGATGGCCATGAAGTTCATTAAACTGATCAAACCGTATTCAAAATTATCTATAATACCTACTACTTGTGGTTGTGTTTCTGTATGTATCAGTATATGTGTCATTAAAGAAATCACACTCTGTCAGTTAAAAAAAATATACCTGTGGCTGACATCCCACGACGATAAAGATGAAAATACCATGGAAGCAGTTGATCAAATCGGACACATACCACAATTCGTGCGGTCCACCGACAGCCCATGAAATTATGTCAGCTACCCAGGAAACTCCCATTACCACCACCAGTTTCATGCATACTCTACCTAAAGCAGCCCTGAAATAAAAAAAAGATAAAAGTAATATTGAAAAATAGATAAATGTTTGTTCATACGTAAATAATTTTCATTTCATCAGCTTTGTGGTACACTATTTTGAGTATGTTGCTGAAAATAAATCTAATCTTTTTGTATTCAACCTTCTCCAAGCTTGAGTATATATAGCTATTCTGAAAATATTTTATATTCAAATGAAAAAATATATAAAAACATATTTTTTTGTTCTACTCTGTTCTGTATATATAATAATATCTCGATCTCTATCCCTCATTCTCATCTTAATGATGAGCCCCGAAGTCAGACTTGTTTGGGAGAGGGAGCGGCATATTATTATTTTGCGGGCCGCGAGTGCACCCAAAAACGACTTACGATGTCATAACTTTAACTATCATTTGTACAAGAATAAGGGAAACCTGGAAAACCTTATTAATTAAAGTGTACAGTAGGTTGTTAACCATTTATACAGTGATATTGCAGTACTAGTTGCATATTAAGAACGCCACTAGTGCAATTAGAAAAAGTTGACCACGGTGAGATTCGAACCGTCGTCACTAGGTCGTCATATACAGGGTTATTCACGCAAAAGTATTAGACGTTCTTGGGGTTCGGTTAACAATAAAAATATGATTTTTTTATTGGGGAGGTTTTCGATTATTACCGATTCAATGAAAATATTTTCAGGATTGCATCACTTTCGGTTATACCGGAAGTAGACCACAATTTCGTTATTTCAAATGGAACACCCTGTATATTATTGCAATTTTGAACTCTACGTGATATTCTAAACACATTTCATGTAGGATGTCCTATACAAATCTTCAACTGTTTTTGAAATATTGACAGGTAAATATTGACATTTTTCATCTTTGACACCCTGTAAAATCTAAACGGTTAGAGATCAAGCAGAACGGGTTGCACATTCCTATCTTAACTTTTCAAAAGCTATCGTTTGATACTAATTTCAGATTTAACCAAGAGATTAATCGAAAATTTTGTATTTCTGGATAAATCTGAAATTAGTATCAAACGATTTGAAAAATTAAGATAGGAATGTGCAAACCGTTTTGCTTGATCTCTAACCGTTTAGATTTAACAAGGTGTCAAAGTTGCAAAATGTCAATATTCACCTGTCAATATTTCAAAAACAGTTGAAGATAGGTATAGGACATCCTACATGAAATGTGTTTAGAATATCACGTAGAGTTCAAAATATTTTCATTGAATCGGAAATAATCGAAAACCTCCCCCATAAAAAAATCAGATTTTTATCGTTAACCGAACCCCAAGAACGTCTAATACCCGCTTTGCGTGAATAACCCTGTATATACCTACAAACATTAGTTAGAAATATAACTGATTGGTTTTAAAATTATCCAATGTCTGCCCTGCTCAAGCACTCAGTTAGGCATGCAGGTAGGTAGGTAGTTTTATCTGATTATAAATCGTGGATTGATTTTCCAGTTAAAGAATGTAAAGATCTTCATGTTCTACAGAAACTCACGCAGCATTTTACTCAGAACTAGTGTGCGATAACGCTTAAAAACCAGACTTCAATCGCCGACCGGTTGCAAAGGCCCATTATGTAATTTTTTCCAATCGTAATCGACCTTGCGGCCTTCTAAAACTAGAAAAATATAGTGCAAGAATGTTGCATCGTTTTAACCTTCCTTTAGCAGTTGTTTCCTAATGGGAATAGTAAGCACTAAGCACGGAGACGCCGGAATGTATGTCTATATGTTCTTAATAGAGAACCGTTAAGGTCAGTATACTACCTTTATTGCTTTTCTTTTTCTTGGTTAGTGTAATGGAAAAAAGCAATGGTCGTCGATAAAAAATAACAGGTCTGATTTTATACTACAAATGTTGCAAAAGCTAGTATTCTCTATATACATATAAGCGTTAAAATAAGTAAGTATATATTCATCGAGTCGATTATGGTATAATTTATTTCGAACATAATAAATTAATTATACAAATTAATTGCTTAGGAGAAACTCAGATACTAGATTATTCTAGGCAGAGAGGGTTATCGAGAGATAATCATTTTATAGTCGGTAAAGATACACGGAAAATATAAACCTTCATAATATACGATAGGTACCGAAGATTTTATGCTACCACAGCAATTTAATTATCCACAGTAAAGCTTTTTAAACGCTAATTTTAATACTATAAGTTTACATTAGTCCGTTAAAATTAAGGGGCATATACACACTGAAATATATTGAGATGCGATGCAAGTATATAGGAAAGATAGTATAGTAAAATATTTCAGTATGTATAGGCAATACCACCTTATTATACTCTACTATAATTTATAGACTTAAATATATAACTTGAGAAGTTTTTTGTAACGCTTATATTGTGCATTTTACCTTTTATTTTCAATATATAAAACGTATGTTTTTCTCCCTTTTTTGACCCCACCCATTTTGACCACCCTGTACTGATAGAAAGAAAATTAGATTCCATTTTGAATATCAGATTTGAACTAAACAGGTTCTATTTCTGTGGACCTATAAACTATAGACAGACCTATTTTGTATGCCTATACATAACATACAGGAGGAGTATTTAAATTAAAAAAACTTCATATACTTCCACTCCACATCACAAACCCCATATAAAAACAGATACCCAGAAAACTCGAATTCCATTGCAAAAGAAATTCTATATTTTAACTTGTCGTGGGAAAAAAATCGACTCTTAATAATGTAATTTTTTTTAATATATGCACCTATGCGAGCTTATCCTATTTATTTTAGTTTATAAGGTTTAAATGGCTGGCCATTTCAATTGGTAATAATAAAAGATGGCAGTACAAAATATGAAATTCTGAAAATTAATAGAATTAATGGAGAGGGTCATAAATAAATCTAAATCTATATGTGCAAATATACACACAGACTATCGTTAAATTGTTTTTGTAGCAATTAAGTACCCCTATAAGCCGTTGAGTTTATAGGCTCATAATGTCCAATACATTGTTTGCATCAAATAAATATTTGTTCTTTTATAACTGTATATAGAAGCAGCATTTTAATTTAATTTGTACAAATTTACATTAAGTCTTCATAAATATTATTACAAAGGCTGAAATATTACTGTATAATGCAGAGAATAAAATATTATCAATATGGTTGAATCGAGCAATTTGATTTCTAACAAATCGCAGCAAAACTATAGACTTTGAACTAAACTAAATAAGATCATTTATAGACACATAGTAAATATCTACACCAAAATATAATGATTGTGAGTTCTCCATCGAATACATCTACCATAAAAATGATAAATGTCTAAAAATTTTATTCATCCTTCTAATTAGGAAGTTGAAATTAGGCAATAATTTTACACTAGTGTAAGTTACCGATTTCTTTACATTAGTGCAAAGTTAAGACGAATCAAATTTGTGGTAACAAAAATCAACATTTGTACAACCAAGTCGTGCTTAATATTTAACTGAAACTCTTCCATAATTCCAAGTCATTAATATGAACGAGACCTTTTAACTTTTGTAGTTGAGTTAGTAAGGTAAATGCAGTGTAATCTCCAGTTTTCTTGCTTTACCCTCCAAAATAATTATTATTCAATCAAGCAAATATGCACTGACACGCATAAGTAAGTTTTTGTAATAGTATAATTCTTAGAACTAAACTAGTTACAACAAATTGCTTACTCGCACGCTACATTTCATAATATTTTTTTTATTACAAAACGTATCCCCGAAGAACGATACACCAAACTGCATTTATTTTAATTTACCATACACAGTGTTCCAATTAAAAATGGAAATTTCGTTCCGTACTGTTGTTTCAGCAGTTTCCATAAATAAATAAAAGTTCAATAAGATAACTCAAGAAATCATTAAGAATGTTTTTGTTCTTAGTTCTTTATCTTATCGCACAATGTAATGCCCTTGATGGTAATGCCCAAATAGTTAGATATTGGCTGATCTCTGTCAAAAGGTTTTGATTCGCGCATAACACAATATACAGCGTGATTCAGGTTTAATCTTGATAACAGAACAGATTAAAATAATGTTCATTCATGATGATATAAATTTATTTCCAAAATCGCTTCGTTTCAGAGATAGAGAGCGTGAAATAGGATTTTTTCCTACTTTTCCCTGATGATTGAAATGAAATTCGAAACACAAACACTCCCTATGATCTTAAGCTCTTATGATGACATAAGTTTCTTAAGTTTGAACCACCCACCCCTCTTAGAAGTATATTTTGTTTACTACCCCCTCTTACTTTATTTCAAAATTTCAACAAAAAAAAAATAATTTCAGTAAAACAGCTGCAAAAACGCCGTTTTTGCCTAATTAATTTTGAAAATTTTTTGTCTCTTGTTTTTTTTTCAACATTTGACCGTATTTCTGAGATAATCAATGAAATTTGTGACTGTGTAGGCTCCCAGTCGTGTAGATTTCATTGAACGTTATAGCAAGCCATGAAAACCCAAACTCACAGTGATTTGTGTAAACTGACGTTTGTGAAAACCAAATGAGTGGATGAGTGGTTCAAAAGTTATGAGGGAAAAGCGGGAAAAAATTCCTACTTCAACGCCCTCTATCTCCGAAATGATGTGATTTAGGAAATAAGTTTATATCACGAATGAATATTATTTTAACCTGTTCGATGGATTCCTGAAGTTGTCAAGATTAAATCTGAATCACCCTGTATTTACAGGGTGTTAGTTAAACATGCGGCAAAAATTCAAGAGGTTATTTCTTGGACTATTCAAAGGATATTTTATCCTTTGATGATTTTTGCTAAGCGCTTTGTCGCGAAGATATAGGGCGAAAAAAATTTTCATTAAATAACAATTTATTACTAAAAATTACATGTAACACTTCTGAACCTACAAGAATTGTTCAAAATGGCTACCTCCAGCTCGGATACAACCATTCAATCTTCTCCTCATAGACTCCCGAACTCTTTCAAAAACACCAGGGTCGTTTCTTATTGAGTTACACTCAGCAATTATCCGATCTCTTAAATCGTCCACATCTTCCACTGGCCTAGTATAAACTAATGACTTTAGATGCCCCCATAGGAAATAATCCAGGGGGTTTAAGACCGGGGATCGAGCAGGCCATACGTGAGGTCCACCTTGACCAATCCAGCGATCTCCGTATGTTGCTGTTAAAAACTCTCGAACAACTACACTAAAATTGCCTGTCTTGTAGCCAATGGTACATCCTCCAAAAACTGAGGTAGCGTTTTTTCCAAAAAGTTGCGGTATACTTCGCCGGTAAGTCTTGGTAGAAATACCGGTCCAATTAGCCAGTCACCCACAATTCCAACCCAAACGTTCAACGAAAACTGATATTAAAACCGATCTTCACAAATCTCATGTAGATTTTCGTCAGCCCACACATGATTATTGTGGAAATTCCTTATTGCATTTCGCGAGAAACTTGCTTCATCGCTAAAAAGAATCAGCGTAAGTAGTTGAAGGATTTTAACCAATGTGTGCAAAAGCCATTGACAAAATGCAATACGTGGAGCAAAATCTTCGCAGGAAGAAGTGCCTGAACGCGTTGAATGTGGTATGGGCGTAATACCAAAATTGGATTTGTTGAAAATTTTTTTCGCTCTATATCTTCGCAACAAAGCGCTTTTTCAAAAATCATCGAAGGATAAAACATCCTTAGAATAGTCCAAGGAATAACCTCTTGAATTTTTGCCGCATATTTAACTAACACCCTGTATAAAGATAGCGGACCACATTTTTAAAATTAATTCAAATTGAACTTCAGTATTCACTACACGTCAAATAAATACATTTAATAATATACCTACATTTTTTTCCTGAAATGCTTCGCTGAGAAAATACAGACAGGATGTTAAAGTTTTTAATAAAATAATATTTCTTAAATAACAGTTAGTTATGATGAGTTTTAATAATTTTTAACAGCGATTTAAATATTTTTTCATAGCTTTAAATTAGAATTGATAAGGAAATTTTAACGCGCCTTAATTTAATTCAAGATTTGGTTCAAGTTACAAAATTTCCAAACAGAAAATGTTTTGTATAACTAACTATACATATTATTCTTATTTGTTTGTACATTGTACAACTAATTATTCATTTTTACAATACAAAATTTCTCTTTATAAAAGACTAGTAGTTTTTTATCAATAACCACTTATCACCATTTTCAAACACCTATAACAGATGAAAGTTTATCCTTATATAATATATCAGTATAGCACTAAACAGGTACTAGCATATTTGGCAAATAACTCATTTGGCCTAAATTTCTCTCTTTTTTTTAATAACACGTAATGTAACATTATTTAAAGAGTCACATAACTGTAAGGATATTTCTAAAATTATCTAATTAGTAATTTTCTTTGCCAAAACAACGAAAAATATCATTATCAATTTAATAAAGAATATCGCCTTAGGCACTCCCCTTCAGTGGCGGCTCGTGAATTTTTCTTTAGGGGAGGCATAGATAAATCGGTGGCTGGTAAAATTCGGGTGGGTACGAGGAGCGCACGAAAAAAAAAAAGCTCCGCAGGCGAAAATTTTTCATTTTTCAAAGTCAAACGCCCTAAAATTAGAAATTAGAAATTCCCAGAGGAAAAATATTTGCTTAAAGAAATAGGTTTCGTTAAACACATATCCCTTTTTTGATGCTATTGGCAGAAATCTCGACAAAAATTATTTAAATAATATTAAAATAGGTAATAGTAAATAATAAGTAATATTTAATACCTACATGGTATTCTTACATTATGTAGGTATTAAATATTTAATACCTACATAATCTTCATCCGTACATGCTTATTTTCCCGCAAATTTCTAAGAGGGAAAGGATGAGAGTAGTGGGCGGTGTTGCCTCCACTTGCCTCTAGCTTTATTCAAAAATCACGTGTTCAGATTTCACACGCATGCGCAAATAATTCATTTATCCGAAAACATCGGTTCAAAGGAGGCATCTCATACTTATGCCTCCGGTCGGCCACACTCGGCCGCAGCCGTCTTAAAGACGAAAGACGGCTGTTGTGACTCGTCGGCTTACCAGCACTACCCGCGCTACAAACCAAATAGTTGGCAGACCGTGGTAATTTTTACTGAGGCGCCCAAGAATGTCCATAGATGGCGTTGGGTCGTTTGTGATTGGAAATAATTTCAAATAATAGTACGGGAACACAAGCATTTACATTTTACATTATTATTTGTTATATTAGTTGATATTATTAATGTGTTTATTAGTTGTTAGTAAATATTATGTATTTCAAAATTGGAATTCTTTGTAATTTTTACAGGGGAGGCACTGCCTCCCCTGCCTCCCCTGACGACCCGCCACTGCTCCCCTTGTATTCTAGTTGCGTAATCAACATGTTATCTTTTATGTTAATTCACCCAAGAAGAATTTGTGGTTGAATATCAATTTCACTATAATGTTACATTGGCAAGGTTACCGTTGTACCTACTACTATTTTTTTATTATTCGGTATCTTGACATAATAGTACTACAAATTACATGTGGAAATCTTACCTTTCAGTGGTAGATTTAACCAGTTCCCTTTTCCACAGACCGCAAGTCAATTCTCTGGCGGTTAGACCGAACAAAACCAGGTTAACGAAAAGCAAAGTGCCGATCGGACCATAGAAGAATGTTAGCTTCTCCACGTCACCTGAAAAAAATAAAAACAACGCTGAATAACTTCTTATAATTTATAATCTACTTAGCAGAACAGAAACGTGACACACCCTCCTTTTTTATTTTCCAAAACATGTATCATCAAATTTGATCGATTTGACCGTCAAATTTTAAAAATGAAATGAAACACCACCGTTACGAGAGAGTAACGTGTTCCCTACTAAATCTAAATGAAAAATAAAAAATATAAAATATAAACATAAAACATTCTAATAAAGTGGATACTCTAGTGCGCGGACATTCTAATAAAGTGGATAAAAATACTGCATCGTGAAAAGAAAGGAAAGCGCTTAGATCTGTTAGAGCAATTATAAATTAAAAAATCTGTAATTATAAATCCTTGTACTACGAATGATCAGATAGATTTTACACCTTCGCCCTTCTTAAAAAAGGTACTAAAAACTCGGGCTTTACCAGATGGTAGGATCAATCGGGGGTAGGTGATCGTAAACAAATAATTAACGAGAACGCGCTTGGAAACATTTAGTAATAGACATTATTTACTCTATTGAAAAAAGCCTAATAAACCGAAATACTAGTATATAGTGTTTTTTATATATTTCTTGGAACATCTAAATGAGATCAATGTATTTTTCAAAACAATTATTCAAAACAAACACTCTAAATTGATGGTACTTAATTGTTTACCTAAATATTTGACGGTATAGGGTATCATCGTCGTGGTGTCTTCTTGCAGTAATAAATTATTTCTAAGTATTTGAGCCATTTTTAAAATAATCACTTTGTAGCATCCACGGTGAAGCTGTTATAATATCAACTTCGCTAATGACGGAGCAAATCAGTTGTTAAAATCGAAGTACCTATCTACCAGTAAAAAGTAGTTACTTAAAGTCGTAGTATATATATATATATATATATATATATATATATATATATATATATATATGCTACTACAATGTTTAGGAGAATGCTATTATTTTGAGTAGTCCCGGAAAAATAGAAGGGAGTACTTCAAAATGTAGTATATATTTCGTTTTAAAGTAAATGCTACGTAGAATATACTAATACTTGTAGTAGTAGCAGGTACTTTGTTTTTGTTCATACCACCCAATGGCTGTGCCCCCTTTCTTACGAAGTTTACCGCTCTATAGCACCAACCCCACTTTTGGGATAGGAGGTTAGTCGATGTCTCTGGCGTCTTTGTCGAAATTTCAACTCATTTACTCTATCCCAAGAAAATGTTTACCATTTTCTAAAACTTCCGTTTAAAGTAGACCCAATTTACTACGACAAATTTTCCGTTACAATAATAACGTCCATCAGAGAATGGACGTTATTAAAAAAGTTGATTGAACATCCTTGAAGCCAGCTTGTTGGCCAAGTGTCCATGTAACCATAAATACGTCTGTGGCTTTGACTATATTACTAAGACTAGCCAAAGTAATGCGGGACTAGGTTGGCCGGTTTGGGAGACCATTTCTCGGCTGATGGGAGACCAACTCAAATAGTCGCGGTAAGCTTGGACCTCGCGCTAACAGATGGCATAATGTTGCACAGAAATTCTGGTTCATAAAATCTAGGTTCCCCCTTTAAAATATGATTGGTTTGAAGCACAACACGTATTTTATAGCTCTATTTTATTACTTATTTACCATAAAACCCCTTAAATATTTTCCTAATTATATTTTGCGTTATCGTTGTGTTACCGTGGTCAGTGTGTGATACCTGTTGGCATATTATTCATTTTATATTATTCTTTAACTCGAGTGCTACTGTTAGTTATTTACTTACCATGTCTAGGCAATCGGGAAATAAATGTGTATATTTAAATTGGAATAAAACCAAGAGAAGCTCTCCAAGACTCAGACTTTTCCGTTTTCCATATAAAGATGAAAATCGATTAAGACAATGGGTTTTAAATTCTGGGAAGTAGACATTTTTGTACTATACAATATCTACATAATATCATATTTAAGTACCTAGGTATTTAATTATTTAATCAGATCGATATAAAATACATCAACCCTTTAGAATATTGTCCCATTACGCATTTTGGAAAAAGTAATGTAATTGTAGAATATTTCACTTGTGCATATTTTACACAAATTTGTATTATATAAATTTATCAAAATTATTTCTTTATTACCTAGGTATACAAAACTACGTATATTTTAAAAAATTATGTAATTGCTGAAAACAGTTGGTTATAATTTTTAAACAAATTTTAACATAAATTAATCAATAGAGAAATTTCCAGTTAAACATCTCCTTTTTAATCGAAACAAAAATTCAAATAACAGTATTATTTAATGTACCTAATAGATAATAATTTGTCATACCTACTATTTAAAACTGTAAAAATCTGTTACTGTTACTAGTAGGTAATGCAATATTTATTAACAGATAATAAATAGTATGTACTTATCTGAGTAGGTACCTATCATTATATTATTGTATTGAAAATATTAAATTAACAATGCATTCAGTACTTCATTAAAACAAAATAATAAAATTGCTAAATTTTTTCTTTACACGCAAATCATTATTTTGTTCATTAGTATAACTTATTTTACTTATTACTGACAATGAACAAATTTTATTTTAGCTGAAATAGTTGTACATACATCTTATATCTGTAATTTGTTTTAAGAATGTGGCGACGGCAACCTGAAGTAGGGTCAGTTTATTAGAAAAACAATAATTCCAATAGGTTCCAGGAAAAACAATAGGTTACAACCCCTTTCAAGAAAAACAATGAAAGGATCATCAATTTTGATGATAATTTAATGGTACCAAAAAATATCTACCAATAATTATGTAATATGTAATATGTATCTCGAAAACAGAACTGGTGGTAGTAATCTGATATCCTCAACATGATTCTTATAAAAATTTTTGATAAAGGCACTAGGTACATACCTATATAAAAATATTTCAGATATTTAGACCAAATATAAACCAAATAGACTTTATTGCACGAACTACCCTGTGCATTTACGATAGGATGGTCAGTAAAACTTGGGAATTGTATGTGGTTGAAGACAGAGCAGACAGACACAGAATCAGATTCGAAAAACGGCAAATTAAAGCGGACCAGTTCGTTATTGGAAGTAATGCGAAGTTATTTAAAAAACCAGTTATTTCCCATATCCCCAATTCCACTTATTAAATAATTAGTACCTGCACTAGTCACGTTTACTTACGTTACAAAAAATGTTTTTCAACCTCCAAAAGCAATTTAAATAGCTCTTATTAAGTCTATGAGCTTATACTTATATAAGTAACTAGGTATATAAAGATCAGAAAACTAATTACCAGTTAGGTAGGTATACCCATAGATTAAGGGTATACCTACTTACTTCCTTTACAATTGTCTCATTGATTCTCACTTCTTTAACATCGCAGGTTAAAGACGTACAGGCCTAGTGTTCTAAATAATAACAGTTAGGTAAAAACACCGAGTTTTTACGAAGCGAGTGAAAATCATTTTTCAATGAGAAGTCAAAAATCGTGGATTTTACAAATAAAGGTGTTACACATTTTCATTTGCAGGTTATCATTATAGACGTTCTACCATCAAGCTGGTAGACGGAAATTAGAAAATTCAGAGCTTAAGGGGATGAAATTCATTTTTCAATTCGAATTCATAAAAAAATCGCGGATTTTACAAATAAGGGTATTACACATTTTCGTTAACAGGTTGTCATTATAGACGTTCTACCATCAAGCTGCTACACGGGAATTAGAAAATTCAGAGTTTAAGGGGATGAAAATAATTTTTCAATGAAAAATCATGAAAAAATCGCGGATTCCACAAATAAGGGTATTACACATTTTCGTTAACCGTCTACCAGCATGATTGTATAGAACGTCTATCATGTTAACCTGTTAACGAAAATGTGTAACAGCCTTATTTGTGGAGTCCGCGATTTTTTCATGATTGAAAAATTATTTTCATCCCATTAAACTCTAAATTTTCTAATTTCCGTCTACCAAGATTATTGTAGAATGTTTATAATGATAACCTGTAAACGAAAATGTGTAACACCCTTTTCTGTAGAATCCGCGACTTTTTTATTATTTCAGATTGAATAATGAATTTCATCCCCTTAAACTCTGAATTTTCTAATTTCCGTCTACCAGTGCGATTGTAGAACGTTTATAATGATAACCTGTAAACTAAAATGTGTAACACCTTTATTTGTAAAATCCACGATTTTTTTTTAACTTCTCATTCAAAAATTATTTTCACTCCCTTTATTAAAATTATATCCCTTAAAATCTCGGTGTTTTTACCTAACTGTTATTATTTAGAACACCAGGCCTGTATATCTGTAAGCTGTTGTGTTGAAGAAGTGAGAGTCAATGAGAAAATTACATAGAAATAAGTAGGTATACCTACCTAACTGGTAGGTAATTAGTTTTCTGATCTTTACCTATATATTTATATATAGGCTATTTAAATTGCTTTTGGGGGTTGAAAAACATTTTTAGGAACCTAAGTAAACGTGACTAGTAAAATACTAATTGTTTAATAAGTTCTCATATGGGAAATAACTGGTGTTTTAAATAATTTCGCATTATTTCCGATAACGAACTGGTCCGCTGTAATTTGCCGTTTTTCGAATCTGATTCTGTGTCTGTCTTCAGCCACATGGGAATCGTACATATTTATTATATTATACCTAAAATATATTGTTTGTTTAATACATTATTTTCACACCGTTTTGAATTGTTATAACTACCCTTTATTTGATAAAAGTGCCTAAATAATTACATACCTATACCTATTATTTTTGCTCAATTAAATGAAAGCTACTAAAAGGAGTACTGAGAAATAGGTAATTTACAAATTATTATCGTAAAATATAAGGCCTCATTTTACAACATGTATCGAAAAAATATTTCTGCAACCCATAGAAATAAATTCAACAAAACATACCAAGAATTACTTATATTATATTATTTAATTAATTATTATTTAGAAATAATTAATCATCCAAAATTCTTCTATGGAAATATTCCACAAAATAATAAAAAGAAAATAAAACTGAAATTCTTGGAAGTGTGTACATATATTTATCAAAAGAACCACCCTACAAAATAGGTACCTACATGTATGTAATGTAGGATGTAGGTATAATAATGTGGGGTATAATAATGATTTTGATTTATCAAAAAATTACATAGTTTATCCGTGGTTTGTTAGTAGGTAATCATGATACATGATTTTATAATAATTAATTATACCTACCTATTTACTTTTTTAATATGTATTTGGGATAAAAAATAATGTCTTTAAAACTACTTATAAATAATTATATTAATCCTACTATTAATTAAATTACGATAACCAAAATGCATACGAGAAATATCAAGACGTAATATGCTCACAAATTACCTACTTAAAAAAATACTTATTCTGTTACATTTTTCTAATAAAATTTTTGAGGCCCCATGAGATTATTCCCTATTCTATAAGAAACTGCAAATATAAATTTCTATATTTGATTGACATCGAGAGATGGCTGGACGCTGAGCCTTGGTGGGATATCGACTCCGCCTTTCAGATCTCCTTATTAGTTTTTTGCTGGGCACAAGTTTTTTGTTTACTGGCGGAGGCTTGCGATTAATTTGTTTCGTTCAAATAAATTCGTAAATTGTACACAGGGAGACATCTGACCGAGTTTGTGTCAACTATAAGTACATTTCTTAAGGACTGTCTCTCTTACTCAATGTCTGTGGTAATAATAAAGATAATAATAATAATAGTGTTTACGCTGAGTGAGATGATTGCAAATTATCAGAATGTAGTTTACTCTACAGTGCAATTATGTACTATTAAAATGTAAAATAGTCGTTATTTTTATTAAAATAACAGTAAAATAACACCTCGAGGTCTCGAGACTGGTTACAGAAAGTGATATATAAAATTATGGCTTCTAAAAATGAAAGCGAGTTTATTTATCATCTCTGTTACAAACAAATTATTGTAAAAAAGTTGATGCGAACTTTCCATGTTATTACTAAGTAATTGTTATAATTTTTGCTAATAGAGATAATGATAAAGCAGTATAAAAATCCTCAACGCATGGTAGTAACAAAGATTCATTAGAAAGTTAACTGTCAGTAACATTATTATTTCCAGCTAAAAAATTTCGCTAAATTCATCTCTCTCGATTCTATTTTATATTGGACTTAATGAAAGATGACAACAGCAACAAACGGCTAGCGACAACTGCCATTATGTCGCCCTGCACATAATGGCAGTTGTGAACATATGTGAAATGCACTTTAATTTATCGCTATTTCCCTAATAATTTTGTCAAGAAATTATTTAATAATTAATTAAATCGTATTTGAAAATTTCATATATACACGACATGTTTGACATTACATGCCGTTAAGACATGACCAACCAATCTACATAAATACGGTACGCTTTTGTATTTGAAGATTTTAAAGGTCGTTATGAAACTAACGACCCACACTTATATTGAGAATAAAGAATATCCGCATTAAGAAAAGACCGCAGGCCAAACCCACACTCATTCAATTTAGTAATATCGTCCTACCTAAAATATTTAACGTACATATAATTCTTGCCCATTCTTGTTCATAATTTGAGATCTGATGGTCTCGGTGCGCGTGATGAGTTGTTACTTTTCTATGCGTCCATTCTCTTTTTCAAATATCCACTTCCTTTTTAATTTCTTAAATTAGATTGAATTAGCAACGGCAGTCTGAAGTATTATTATTTGAAATGTGCTTTAATAAATTGTATTAATTCTCTGATGAGACAATGACGAATGTATACAGTGGGCGACAAGAAATTTTGGATTTTTAAATTTAGAAGATATTTGTATTTGTGCTATTACTGTTGTCTCTAAATTTGTAAAAACTATATTTTACTGTACTGTATATATAACTAGTGATCAAACAAAACATCCAACTAGCTAGCAGAGTATATCGGTATATATCAACCGTAGAAGGCCTCCTCAAAATCGGTGGCCAATATTTTAAGCTAACTTAAAAAGTAAAAACCCTAGCCGCGCGTAGAACAAATCTTTTATAGCTGGCAAAAAGTATATCAAGGTAGTTAATCATCGTGGTGAGCGCGACAGGATCCAGTTAATTGAAAATGTTGCGTAAACTCAAGATTTCCACAGATCCGTGAGACATAAAAAAGTAGTCAAATGAATTTTAAATTCCAATGATCAGTGCAGTCAACTTATGCCCGCAAGTGCCTTGGCAACTGGCACTACCTCATTTATCTACAGATAAATCAAATCAGGTACTGATTATGGTCTTTAAAGAGCATTAATCAGTTTTGGTGTAAAATAATCCAATTACATTGGAGAATCATATTTTGAAACAAAAAAAGGAAAGGACAGATATAATATGCGAGCGAATCTACACCACCTGGTCCTATATACCAATCTATATTATTCATTAATATTCAAATTGTTTTATTAACTATTCTATTATTTATTTTGTAACGCATATTATTAACACTGAAAAAATAGTCTGAAATTCTAGAAATCCACATCTGAAGCACAGCCCAGGACAACATTTTTAAGATGATTTACGTCAAAAATGACTTTCGAAATCTTTGCGAGTGTAATTTGACGAGTCCCGAAAACGAATTTTTGTACGAGTTTAACATATTATTTTCCAACAGCTTCTAAGTGGCACTTCCAGTTTGCCGATTTGTACCCCTACTAGGGCAGAAGAAGAAGAATATAAATATAAATGTTCCATGTTGTAGAATTGTTATACTTAATAAAGCTTATAAGGAACATGCAATTTAATTCAAATTAGTCAACATATTAGTCCTGTAGTAAACATGCATCATGCTGTAGATTTTTTCACCACTTCTAAAGATAAACCGACGCAGAGAAAAAGTTTTTATTAGGATGCTACTCCTGTTCAAATTATAGGATGCTACAAGTTATTGGTGTATTTGACTTTTCTAAAATAATTTAAAATCTCTCTAGGCTCTAGGCAACTAACAGTTTCCATATAATTATTGACAAATATGGCCTGACAGTCTTGGTTCAACTGGTCACCAGAAGCCTTCGATTCCGTTGTTATCTGCTATTATTGCCACTGCGTGTGATTATTAATAGACTTTGAGAACGGGAATAGTCAACCGGTAGCCAGCGCTATAAATGCGGTTTTTTTTTAGCTATAGCTGGCAGTCGGACCGCACATCGCTGATTCATCTCTATGTATGTGGCGTTGCGTAGGTTATGGTTAATTAAATCATTTTGAGCCCTCTCATCTCGCATCTCATTTGCATATTTTGCATCGGGTCTGGGTGCAACGATCTTTGCGACATGTGGGACGCTCGTAAATCTAAGCAATTTTGTCTCTTGAAGCTAGCAAAAAGAATATCATCTGGAAAGCAAATTATGTTTATAAGTTTAGAAGAGTATCTTGAGAATACCTATTGCCTATACCAAATTTATTAAGTCATCAGCACTGAAGGCTACTAGTCAGGAGACAGACCGAATTCCATCACAATCAAGCCAGAACTTTCAACTGTTTTTACTGTCAATGTCAAATATAACATGCTTTAAGGGCACTACAATCAAAATTGATCTTGCAGAATAATCAGATCATATGATCGAAAAACTGGTTCCACTCTGTTTCTAATTAGCACATTAGCCCTATTTTTTCAACACCAACCAGTTTATATTTTAAAGTAATTGAATAACATATTTGTTCAGCTGTATCATATACAGTGAGGACATAAAGTCGGACCCCCCTTAATTTTGGAACCACTGGGTAGATTGTGATGAAATTTGGAACGATAATATATGACTAAATTCTGCATTTTTTGACACATCAATGACAGCTCTGAATGTCAAAGTGACAGGTGGACGCGCAATAGCAACATTTTTTTAAATGGAAATGGAGGGTCGAGTAATAACTCATTTTGAAGCCATTTTTATGCTCAAAACATCCCCCAATTTTGAGAACATTTGGTTCAGTAATTTCCAAATAAAAACCAGTAATATCGATTTCTGTTATATCATTTTTTTGCCTACAATATTACAAATTATTGTAAATTATTTAAAGCAAAACAAAAATTAAAAGTAAACAAATAACAATAAACCATCCCTAACCTAAAATAACCTAAATTAAAAAATTATGAAATAATTTAACTTAAACGTAGAGGCAGAAACAAATTTACAAAACACGTGTTACTTCAAAAGATGTTGAAAATGACCACCATGAACCTCCTAACAAATAAATGTTCCATGGGTAAGTTCTATTATAAAGATTATGTGGTAAAAAGATTATGTTATAAACTGATATTACTGGTTTTTATTTGGAAATTACTGAACCAAATGTTCTCAAATTTGGGGGATGTTTTGAGCATAAAAATAGCTTCAAAATGAGTCCCCACTCGACCCCCATTTCCATTTAAAAAAATGTTCCTATTGCGCGCCCAGCTGTCACTTTGACATTTAGAGCTGTCATTGATATATCAAAAAATGCAGAATTTAGTCATATATTATCGTTCCAAATTTCATCACAATCTACCCAGTGGTTCAAAAGTTAGAGGGGGGGGGGGGACGGACTTTATGTCCTCACTGTATAAATACCTCATTAACAAACTAAGCATAATTTTCTAAAGATTTTATAATAACTTAAGATTAAAGATATACAGTAGTAAGCGTCAGTAGTCTCGAAAATAAGGGGGGACATGTTTTTATATGTTAACTTCTAACCTATTTCATAATGTTTTTTTAAATTATATTTTAAGACCCTTATGTCCGTACAAACGGCACCCCATACGAAACCTGAAAACGATGACTTACCCCCAGTAAAATTGAAAAAATATATTTTTTAGACTAACTATTTGGAAATATTGCCAGTTTCATCTTTCTGCGGACTATAAGAAAATCGGCTATGACAGACAGACGACAGAGGAACACATGAGTGATTTTATAAAAGGGTTTACAGTCTACCAAAAGCATAAGGATCGAACGCGAGCTTTGCATTGAGACGTGAACCGATCAAAGTTTAATAATAACAATAATAATACCAAATGTCTACTCATAATTTGAATCACAATGATTAACCCGATAATGTCAGACTTGTGTAGGAAAGGGGCGGCATATTAAAATTAGAGTCCCAGGAACCACGGCGGTTGGTAAACCCTAATCACCACACAATGTATTTTTTAAGAAAAAATCAATTATTGATAATTTTGTCCCATATGAAAGCAGGTCGCGTAATAGCAAACTTTGTTCGGAAATCTGAAGTAATGTAGGAGAAATTCAGAGGATTAAAAACTCGATTCGACTCAGTTGCGTCTCTTACTGTCAAAAAATATGAATTTTATTCCATGACTAATATCTGAAAAACAAGATTCGGATAACCAAAAACTAGTTTTGTATAACCAAAGTTATAATTTTGCTATCATGTCTGTTCCCCCTCTGATGCCCTCAAGCGTAGTGCCTATTTTATCTATAATCAAAGGCTACAACATCAATCATATTATGAGCCATCATCGAGCTTTTCTCATAGCCAAAGGCGCCTTGAAATTGGTTTTCGATTGAATTTTCTTCCTCCCCAGTCCCAGACATTTTCCACCCCGTAATGCGCCTCGTCTCTGCATCTCGCTTTTCGAAAAGTAAATATTTAGTTTTATTAAAATTAAATAAACCACACCAGGCTGGTACAGATTTAACGTTTGAAATAAATCACAGTGCGGAAAATTTTGCATGTCGATCAAAAATACATATTTCTAGCATTTCTCTCTCTTAATGTTTCATCTGGAATGCGGAACTAGAGTTTGTATGATTTATTTAAAATGGGTTTTATATTTTTTTATCCCAGAGTCGGCCTGAAAAAACAAATGAAGTCCAATGACTTGTGGTGCTCGATAAATAAATTCACTTATGTATCAAAAAAACACTGCGAAAAGCTTCATTTGCACGGCACATACTGATATATATGTACAGAAAATGGAATCTGTTTTAATTATCGCTATGTATGAAATTATTAAGGTAATACCATATAAAAATGTATAAAAACGAGTTTACATAGGTATACCGCAGTTATTATAGAACCCAGTTTACATTTATATACCGCAACTTTATTTTCTTTTTTACCATCTAATTAAATGACATTATAACCACAACTGAAATGAATGAGCTGTACATGCTATTAACTGACTGAGAAGACGCACAGCTAAGTGGTATCGAGATTTTATATATGTACTATATGTTTAAAAAAAAAACGAATCTTGTCCTATATGGAAGCATATACAGGGTCTCTCAACAAAAACTTGACCCCCCCCTATAATTATAAAACAGAAAAAAAAATTGAATTCACCGAGACATTTTTGATAGTCAAGCCAACTTGATATGTTCATCCCCCTAACCTTAGCAACTCCTACTTAAACATTTCAAATTGAATCCTACTTCCATCACTTCATTTTAAAGCATTTTTCATTGCGAATACACTGATGCATCGTTTTTGGGAATCGGTTGAGATTTGACAGAGTTATTGGCTAAAAACGAAAAGTTGACAAACCGACATTCGCGTATTAATTTCTACAGAAATACTCACCAATAATAAGCTTTTTATCTACTACACAACCACATTACTTTTGTTGATGCGTATTCTAAAGACTATTATCCTATCTATGCTATTTTCCAGGCGTACATCCATTTTTAAGACAAATCAAACCTTATCTCTTTTTAAATAACAAAAAAGTTGCTGCTGTTTTTTTGCTTGTGATCATCAAATATTTAATTTCAGTTTGTTGTTGAAAGTGTTAAACGTGTTTTCGAAATGGTTTATTCTATAGCAGAAAGAGTAGAAAATTGTTGTAATTTGGTATCGAAATCACGATTGGGCTAAAGCTACAGCACGAATTTTTAATTCTATCATCCAGAAAAAAATGTAAGCCAATCAGTACGTTAAACAACTGATGGATAACTTTGCTATCCATGTTTATTGTTGGATGGATGGATACACTTCTAAATGAAGCAGTTTAGTTGGAAGTGACAGTTTTGGGTCACTTGCAGATGGACAATAATCAGTCGATCAAAGCGGTGCAGTGTCTCAAGCTTCTGGCGTAGGTATCCAGTTCACGTGTTCATCGAATTTTGAAAAAATACAAGTTTCATCCATTTAAGATGATGCTGGTTCAAGAGTTACATGAAGATGATTTTGATCGTCGTACCCAATTTTGCGAATATTTTAGTGAGCGACTTCTACTGAATCCAAATCTTCTCTACAATAACGTTTTCAGACGAATGTATACTTATGTTGAAAGGCAAAGTGAATAGACACAATTGTCGCTATTGGAGTGATACTAATCCTCATTTATCAGAAAATTTCCTACTCAGACTCCTCAAAAATTGCATGTTTGGGCAGGAATTTTGGGCATCCATCTTGTTGGATTGTTTTTTATTCAGGGAAATCTCGATGGGAACATATATTTACAATTATTGGAAGACACGATTGACCCTATGATAACAGAAATTTTAAAGAGTTACAATTTAATAGAAAATGAAAAAACTTTCCAACAAGATGGTGCACCCCCTAACTATGCTGTTGCTGTGTGGAAATTTTTGGACGATGACTTCCCATGGCATTGGATTGGTAGAAGAGATACTGTCGAATTAAGCCCGTCCCCAAGATCACCTGATCTATCTCCTTTCGACTTTTTCACACTACAAAAGCACTAAAGGTGTTGCGTCAGAGAATTGTGGAAAATGCCGATTAATAACACCGTATCTCTTTAGTAATGTTCGGACAGAATTTGAAAACAGACAGTATTATTACCAGTGTATTCGCAATAAAAAGGCTTTAAAATGATGTGTTAGAAGTAGGGTAGTTCCATTTGAAATTTTAAAGTTGGATTTGCTAGGAGTTAGAGGGTGAACATATAAAGTTGGCTTGACTGTCCAAAATGGTCCCCCCAAGAAGAGAAATCGACGAGTCTCGGCGAATTCTAATTTTTAATACCCCCTTCACCCCGCTAATAGAGGGGTAAAGTTTTAGTTGAAAGACCCTGTATAAAGTACTCACATAGTACCAATTTCTGTTCCAAAATGTCGAATATTGTAGGAGAAGAGAGAGTATTGTTGTCATATAATTTATGTTTTGGATCCCTTTCCTGTTATTTGCTAATTTGCTCTTCTCTATTAGTTCTTTCCTCTATTTTGTATGACTGGCTTTTTCTATTTTATATTTCTATTTGTCCTATCTGGTGATACATACAGAAAAGTTTCAAGCCAGGGTCGATATTCTCTTTATTAGTTTGACTCTTAATTCATGTGCTGGCAGCTTGTGACTTATACATATGTGGCTACGTGTTTATTTAAATCATTATAATAGTACTACTACCTTAAAATTATTATCACTATTTATTTATATAAAACTACAGGTGCAAAATTGTAAATCCGACCTTCAGATTTCGATGACCTCGCGTCACTGCTTTAAAAGTGTAGTAAATATAGTTCAACAGGCCGAGTAAGAAAAATGTACTTGGATTATACTGAGATTATATATAGCTTGAGAACTATTAACAGAATATTTAAACTTGTCTAGCTCAAATCCGAAACATGTTACCACTAATGTTGATATATCTTTACCAGTCTGCCCTACAAATATTTTATTTTGAAACAACTCACAATCCGAGTATTTTTGTTTTTCAGAATATTACAAAACACTCCAAAAGTGTTCAAATATAAATTTTTACCGATTTTCTTTTTTATTTATCAGTGTTCTTTACGTCGTTTGTTGGAAGATCTGTGTATTAGCTGATCCATCCAATCCTAGCATCTTATGAATATTTTCACAAATTCAGAGTGTTCTGTGTTATAGTGTAGGTACTTAAAAATATAATTATAAAGGTTTATAACGTGCCATAAGAAAATTGTGACAAATTAAGTCGTTCTCGATTGTAAAATAAATAAAAATCACTAATTTTAAACTTATTTTATAGGGTTATTCATACAACTGGTTCGTTAGAAAGATAGGCAGTCACAGTGATAAGATTTTTTGAAAATTTGGTTGCCCCTGATTTATTCAACTGGAAATATTTTCAAGCCCTTTGCACTTCCGGGTATACCGGTAATAACCACCAACTTTATTTTAAATAGAACAATTTGTATATTACGGCATTTTTTGGCTCTGTTAAATTTTAGAGTTATTTTATATAATCCTTGCATATTTTGAAGAAAACCGTTTTTGAGATAATGCGATTTTTTAAGAACAATAGCTTGTTGCACTGTTGGGTTAAAACATTTATACTTCTGGAATAGTTACAGCGAAAACCTTAAATTTTTGAGACACTAAAGGGGTCTATTCTGTAACACGTCTGTTAATTTTAACGGAACTGTTAAAATTCTTACCCAATCAAAGACCTTCTTTTCCAAAAATACTCTTTTCCGATTTGCTATCAATTTTAACAGCACTGTTAATTTTAACAGACATGATACAAAATAGACTTAGTTTCTTCCGGTATTTTCAAAGTTAACTAGTTGTATACGGGGTTCTCAAAATTAATTGACAGACTTGAGGAAATTTAGATGTGGATAACAATTTTTTTAAACAATCTCTATATTTTTTAATTCTGAAAAATCTACGTCGGTACATATAAGAATTGTCATAGTTATTCTTGACGGCTTTTGAGGTATAACACTATATTATAACACTTTTTTGCTTAAAATGCTAAAAATCATGCTTCGGTTAAGAAACTCCTAGTTACATGTGGAAACCAAAAAAGCTTTCTTCAGTCAAAGTATTAATGACAAAAAAAAATACAAAAAAACCCAATAATATAATTTTATTTTTTTCATCCCCAGTTACAGGACTCGGAACATTTTTTCTTGCTGCTAACTTTCCCAAAACACAAAAATTGTATTCAATGTGTCCAACGTTTTTCTTTGTGTGCAAGTACCCTCATTTCTTAAGGAGGTCGTTTACAAATAAGGACAGTAGCTACACGAGCTGAAAATACATTCATGATTGAAGTTACACTGTATAACGTGACCGAGAAGCTGTGGTCAAACACTGTCGACAATGCGGAAAGACTGGGAAATTGCAGTTACTGTAGTCGCAGTCTTGCATCGGTGCAGGTGCATCCGCAAACGAGATCATAGAGGAAGAAAATTTGCTTCCTAAACCTTATTATAGTTTTTTTCGCTGAAGTAAGTTTATTTTCCGTGAAGATTCAATATTGAATTATTGTAATGGTACTTGATGTGGAGTCCAATGAAGCTATTCACAGGTCGCTTGATCGAATTTACACAGGGCGTATCAGGTTTTATTCTCTGCATGGAATTATGTACTCCATTAACAGATACGAAGTTGTTCAAATTAAGGCGAAGTTGCGCCTTGAGATGCTCAATAACATTCAGAGTAAATTAAAAAAATTCATTTGCAATTGAGAAAAAAATATATATTTTGATAGGTAAACAGATTTTAATGTGCAAACAGATTTTTCACAAATATCGAAAACAAACACGTTTTTAATAAAACAAGAGAAGCTAGTTTAAAACATCACAATACTTATCTTGCCACGCGTTTCGTGAACTACGTTAGCACCACTTAGATTTATAGAAACTCGTTAGTTTTAATTGTCTCTTTTGTTAAATAACAAGTCGGGACATGTTAAATATGTACAGGGTGATTCACTTTCGAGTGTGTAACATTGGTATCTCGCTTATTATAAAAGATGGACTGTAGGTTTAAATTCGGCAAAGTTGCGGAATTTTGTGCTCAATAAGTTGGCACAAAGAAAACCCCCATATCTGCTTTTGTTTCTGAGTAAGAGGCAAAAAAAAATTTCGTCCGGTTTTCGTTTTCTGGCCATAACTTCTTTATTTTTTAAAATATTGGCTTATCGGTTTGACATTATTAGGACACTTTCTTGAAACCAATACGATGCCGTAAACCGTTTTTTAAAAAAATGTCACTTCTATTGTAAATCATCGTCAACTTTATTTTTTCTTATGGGCGCCATATTAATTTTTCTCATATTTGAATAAACCTATTTTTTCTGAATACAACAATATAATATATGTTAATATTTGCCTAAAAAATAAGGGCATTATGAAGGAAAATAAGTATTTTTTTGAAAATGTCTAGTGAGCCATGGCCGTGACTGTCAATTCTTGACAAACCACAAATGGTACTTATAATTTTTATAAATTGCATCTGTGGAGTACTTTTTACATTGACTAACGATGTATTCAACCGATGAGAAACAAGATATTATAGATATTTATTACAGATGTATATTATAGAAGGGTAGAAATAATAAAATTGAGTTTGAAGTATTTCCCAATTTAATTAAATCACTGGTATACTCGACTACAGTCTGAACAGGAATGAATACAGTACATGCCTAATCGCTATATTATAATTCTTATTTTGCTTAATCAGCACCAACATAACCCATATACTTGAACTCAGATCTGCCGGCAGGCTGTGGGGCCACATTTAGGTATTGAATATCATATTTTGTTTATTTATACAGCTGATGGTTCCATAACAATCGGCCATCCTGCACCTTATTCGCGTCCTCGCGAATATAGCAGTTAATTGACCTGAAATGTAATTCATAAGCAGTATCTACCTTGATTATTTACTGATCAGAACTCGCAAACTCTGAAACAGGGTAAAGTTATTGCATCGTAAAACTTATGACATTCCTCGTAGAAACGTATCGCACATGAGGACCCCGCGCTTGGCCAGAGCACACAGTCCACACGAACGACACGAAGACGTCCACACCAATTACAGACGCAACCTTGATAGATTGCCCTCTGTTCTAGCAGTAATCTGCTACAAAACTGTTCAGCAGTACTCTGCTACACAAACAATAAACATCTCGTTCGTCTCAGAGAACACATAATATAACCCAAGTAAGTTCTGAGCATTTCTCTATCGGCAGCTGCCTGCGCCCAAATGTTGAAATAACAACAATAATAATAATCCTTTATTGCCCAACAGGCTAACGCCCAATTCAAGGACAGCTTGAAATATACAAAAGTATGCTGATAATGCAGTGACAGCATAATTCTTTCAACACTCGTTCAAGGTAGCATTGAGATAGGGCAGCAATCTGCCTTGTCAACAAGGAATTTAACAATTAGTTCGGAGTTCGGAGTTTGCGGTTTCTCTTTCTCAGTGGCGTTACACTATCGCTATCCTATCCTATATATTCTCGGTGTCTACTTCTACACTCTCACCATCGTCGCTACTACTTGACTCGCTACTAGATGCACCTGGAGTACTACAATATCGCCGTAAACTATCGGCTGCTACGATTGTCTCAAATTTTCTGTACCCCTTTAAACCTTTTATACTACGTATCTGATATCGATCATGACCCATTACTTTTCGGATAACATACGGACCAGAATATCGTGAATCAAGTTTCTTACTCATACCTGTTTGACTATTTGACAGTCCAGCTTTCCACAACACAAGATCACCCTTTTTATATTTCCTAGGCATTTTATGTTTCTTATCAAATCTCTCTTTCATAGCACTCGCAATTTTTTCCATAGCAGCAGAAGCCGCCTTTCGTCTCTCTCTCACGTCAGACACACCTGACAAAGTACCTATACTTTCTAGGCTACTTAAGAGATGCCCCTTTTGACTAAACATTAATTCAAACGCAGTGTGATTCGTACTTGCTTGTATCGTGTTATTAATTCCCCAAACTACATCTGTTATTTTTTCATCCCAATATTTCTCATTGTCTATTGACGGTTTTATAGAATTTAAAAATGTTCTATGGAATCGTTCAACCTGCCCATTTGCTCTAGGCGTACTGACTGCATTTAAAATATGTTTTATTTGTTTACTATTAACGAATTCGGCAAAACATCGGCTCGTGAAGGCCTTTCCTCTATCTGAAATTATCCGCTTCGGATATCCAAGATAAACTCCAAATATTTGACGCAAATGTTTAACACATTCTTTAGATCCTACTGTTTTACAGGGTATCGCAACGAAATATTTTGTAAAAGCATCAACCATTGTAAGTATATACATAGAGCCAGACGAACTTTTGGGAAACGGACCTACATGATCTATATGAACAGTTTCCATAGGTGTATTAGACTTATTAATAGGGTACAGTTCACCCTCAGTTTTACCGGTGTTGCCCTTATTATATGCACAATTTATACAAGCAGAAACATATTTTCTTATAAACCTAGACATTTTTGCAAACCAAAATTTGTCTTTTATTAACGCCTCACACTTCTTGATACCAGGATGTCCGATTTCATCGTGGTACTTTATCATAATTTGCCAGCGGGCGGATTTAGGCACAACTAATTTTTCACCCAATTTAGTCTTTCGATACAAACGGTCATTTTTGAAAATGTACTCGTTTTCTAAATCATTTTTTTCATTACTGTTTAACTGATTAATAATTATTTGTAAGGTAGGATCTTGAAGTTGTACAGTTAAAAACCAATCGTCGATGTCAGTAATTTGAACTATATTCACAGATACGGCGTTTCTGCTAAGCGCATCTACGTGACTCATTGTTTTCCCAGGTTGATGACATATTTCAAAATCAAAATCCTGAATTTGTAGCCACCAACGGGCTATCCGAGGTACCAGATCGCGTTTATTAAAAGTATAACGAACTGCACTGCAGTCAGTGATGATTTTGAAGTGTAAACCCAACAAATAAACACGGAAACGCTTTAAAGTTTCAATTACAGCCAAAGTTTCTAATTCGTAACTATGATACATCTTTTGCGCGCTCGTAGTGACTCTACTAAAATAAGATACAGGTTTTTTATCTCCATTTTTCTGGATTTGAATTAAAATACCTCCTAAACCCTTGGAACTCGCATCCGTATGAACTTCTGTATCTAATGACGCATCAAATGAAGCTAAGACAGGTTTACGTACAAGTTTATCTTTTAATAAATCAAGTGCATTTTGTTGTTCTGTGCCCCATGTCCAAACTACATTTTTCTTTGTAAGATTAGTTAAAGGGCTAGCAATTTCGGCGAAATTTTGAATAAATTTTCTAAAATAGCCAGCTAAACCCAAAAATTGACGGACTTCATGTACATTTACTGGCACCTTGAAATCTTTGACTGCCTGAATTTTCCGAGTTCCCGGAGATATCCCCGTGGCACTAATAGTATGACCTAAATATTCAATTTGTGATTTCAGAAAAGAACATTTCTTTAAATTCAGTTTAAGGCCAACCTCATTCAAGCGCTGAAAAACGAGCTCTAACAACTGCAACCCTTCCTCGATTGTTGCTGTAGCGATTAAAATATCATCCATGTAAACAAGGATATTTCCTTTTTGCAAACTATTTATTATTTTACTGATTGCTCGCATAAACACGGAAGGTGAATTTATTAATCCGAAAGGAACTCTTAAATACTCAAAATGGCCTTCGGTAGTAATAAAAGCAGTTTTAGAAACGGAATCCGCGGCAACTTTTATTTGATGAAATCCTTGGTTGCAGTCTAGACTAGTAAAATATTTTTTATTGGATAAACAATTTAGTTTCTCATCGATATTAGGCATAGGAAAAATATCCTTAACTGTTTGTTTATTTAAAGCGCGATAATCTACACATAGCCGATGGTCACCGTTCTTTTTACGAACTAAAACTACAGGGCTTGCAAATTCTGAACTTGACTCACGAATTATTCCTGCCTCCAACAACTCTTTAATCTTTTCTCGTACAATCCCTCTTTCTTTAAAAGGCAACCTGTATGGTTTATAGCACACAGGTTTTGGGTCTTTTAACATAATAGACATCTCTACATCCTTCACTACACCTAATTCTTTTGTAGTATTCGCAAAACAATGTTTCCACTTATTTAATAAGTTACTCAATTTCTCCAGTGCATCTGAGTCTAATAACTCATCAATATCAATTTCATGCAAGTCAATCGTGCAAACATTTTTAGAAGTACTCACCGCAAAAATATTTTTTGCTGCAATTGATTCGCCCTCTGAACATTCCTCGCCACGTGCCAACAACTGCCCTTTTGGTAGCGCCACGTTATGAGCACCAACGTTGGAAATAATCATAATAGACTCTGAAGAATGGTGTATGCCAGCAGGACTATCGACGATCGACGGGCCCAGGGGATGGTATTTTGCCTCCTGATATACAGCACTGCCCTCAGATGCTCCATGAACCACCACAGGTACTGCCCTCGTGCTCCCCGCAGCAAGCATTACATCTTCCGTCAAAATAATTCGTGGTCGTTCCTGGACGTCACTGACAGTTATATTTCGCAAATGGTCACACAAATTTTCCACTAAATTTGGAACACCATCGTTAACAATTAACGAGAGTCCTTTTTGTTTCAAAACAGGTTGTCCAATAACTAAATCAATCCCATCAAGACATATTTCGGAAACCACTGCAGATGTATTGATCAAAAGGCCGTCGATTTCCACTGGAAAATTCACTACAGAGTGACAGTAAATATAGCGACTTCCGAAACCTTTTAACACAGTCTCTTCTTGTTTAATGTTCAGATTAAATTGGGACACAATATCTGCTGTAATCACATTCACTTCACTTCCGGTATCTACAAATCCAACAATATATTGTCCATTGATTTTACACATTTTCTTACACGAACCATCCATTTTGGCAGTGTTTATGACAGTTTTCACATTTTTCACTGTATCGCTCTTGTCGTCTTTGTTTTTACGAAAAATGCACTCCGCGCTAATATGACCTTTTCTGTTACACGTAAAGCACCGCGAACTACGCCCCTGGCAGTCACGCGACAAGTGGCCACTTTTCCCACAAGTGTAACAACGAATATTATTGTATCCGTGATGGGTGCTTTGTTTATATTTTGACTGGCTGAACGAGAGTTTGGGTGTCTTGCTCATACTACCAGTAGGTGACTGGTAATTATCCATCAGCGCGATAAATCCAGCATATAATTCGTCGGGACTATTACACTGAAAGGCACGTGCATTAGCTTGTAATTCTATCGGAAGTCCGCGTATAATACAAGAAATGGTTCCCTCGCTATCCAGTCGACATTGCTGTGCCAATGCCAGTTTGGCATGATAGTAATGAGTCATACTTTCTTCGGGGCGTTTATGCCGGGTAACCAATTCTTCTAACAGAGTGGCATAATCTGTATGTCGTGGAAAAGCTTGACTTAATGCAGTTTTCCACTCACTCCAGGTTTTGTCGTAATCTTCTAGACGATTGTACCAATCCCGTGCAGCACCTGCCAACTTATTTTGTAAATAGCACGATTTTTCGTACTCCGACCACTTATGTAGTCGTCCCAGTTGTTCAATCTTCTGAATCCACGATGTCACTGTCAATGTTTTCTGGTCGGGATCGAATTTCGGCAAAATATCACCTTTAAGATGAGTTGATCGAGATGACCCACTCTCAGTGTCCATTGCCACGTCGGAGGAGGTTTCACCTCGGGTTTTACTGAGGGTTCGTCGAATAGCAGCATTTATTTTCTTCTCTATTTGTTCTTCCAGCAGGCGCTGGTACAGACGTTCAGGACTTTCACTAGTTTCACGATCTTCTCGAGTTTCAGCCATATTTAGCTCACACACTCACTCGATAACTTCTACTTTCACAGGGTAGTTTATAGAGTCCTTTATCCCACTTCTGAACTATTATAGAAGGGTAGAAATAATAAAATTGAGTTTGAAGTATTTCCCAATTTAATTAAATCACTGGTATACTCGACTACAGTCTGAACAGGAATGAATACAGTACATGCCTAATCGCTATATTATAATTCTTATTTTGCTTAATCAGCACCAACATAACCCATATACTTGAACTCAGATCTGCCGGCAGGCTGTGGGGCCACATTTAGGTATTGAATATCATATTTTGTTTATTTATACAGCTGATGGTTCCATAACATGTAACAAAAATTTAAACAGATCAGTTGAAGAATATTTAAACACATATTCTGAAAGACGACAACCATGCAGACATATATTACTAAACTGCACTGTAATTTAAGAAATTATTTTAAAATAATTTAATAATAAAATAAAATAATAAAAAATAAGAAAACTACCATAATTTCTTAAATTACAGTGCAGTTTAGTAATATATGCGTGCATTGTTGTCGTCTTTCAGGATATGTCTATAAATATTCTTCAACTGTTCTGTTTAAATTTTTGTTACATCTGTAATAAATATCTATAATATCTTGTTTCTCTTCTGTTGAATACATCGTTTGTCAATGTAAAAAGTACTCCACAGATGCAATTTATAAAAATTATAAGTGCCATTTGTGGTTTGTCAAGAATTGACTGTCATGGCCATGGCTCACTAGACATTTTCAAAAAAATACTTATTTTCCTTCATAATGCCCTTATTTTTTAGGCAAATATTAACATATATTATATTGTTGTATTCAGAAAAAATCGGTTTATTCAAATATGAGAAAAATTAATATGGCGCCCATAAGAAAAAATAAAGTTGACGATGATTTACAATAGAAATGAAATTTTTTTAAAAAACGGTTTACGGCATCGTATTAGTCTCAAGAAAGTGTCCTAATAATGTCAAACCGATAAGCCAATATTTTCAAAAATATCGAAGTTATGGCCAGAAAACGAAAACCGGAAAAAATTGTTTTTTGCCTCTTACTCAAAAACAAAAGCAGATATGGGGGTTTTCTTTGCGCCAACTTATTGAGCACAAAATTCCGCAACTTTGCCGAATTTAAACCTATAGTCTATCTTTTATAATAAGCGAGATACCCATGTTACACACTCGAAAGTGAATCACTCTGTACACTGTTTTTTGTATTTAATTAGAAAATACTGACCTAGTTTTCCATATAACACCAAAACACTATACTGCACTAGGCGCGCGTTTCGCCAACCAAGTTGGCACCATCGGGAGATAATTAAAACCAATCTCCAGATGATGATGTTTTTCACCAGATGATGCCAACTTGGTTGGCGAAACGTACATCGAGTGCAGTAAGTATAGTGTTTTGGTTTATTATGTGGAAAACTACGTCAGTGTTATCTTCACACCAAAGGTTCCAACCCCTTTCAAGGTTGAATTATTAGAAAATAATTTTATATGTATTAGCCACTTCAGAGGCGTACACTTTTTTGTAGAAATGAGCTTTCTTTATATTATATTAATTGATATCTGCGTATTACTTCCATAAAAGTGTTTTTCAGAATTATAATTCAATTCGTTAATACATTAATTAAAATTATTAAACTTTTATGATTCCTCATAATATATGTTTCTGGCTATCGTACTTAAAAGTTTCGAACTAATATTAATTTGTTGGGTCCTTATTTTTTAAATATTATGCAATACAACATTTTACAAATTCCATTCCATCTTATTATTATTTTGATCACATATTGAAATAAATATAGTTTGAAAAAACCCAGATGTTTCAAGATGTTTAGATGTTTCAAGAAATATATAGAAAACACTATATATCTTACTAGTATTTCGGCTTGTTAGGCCTTTCTCAATAGAGTAAATGTCTATTACTAAATATTTCCATTCCAAGGGCATCTTAGTTATTTATCTATTTACCTCCCGGGCTGACCCTTCCCATCTGGTAAAGCCTGAGTTGTTAGTACCTTTTTTAATTAAATTAATCTTAATTAATTAAAGATTTTTTAATTTCTAATTGTATTGTTTTCTATACAATGAGTCAATAATCCTGAATTTTTTACGTTATTTAGAATGGATTTCTTATGTTCTTTTACTCTAGTTGCAATACTTCTACCGATTTGACCCACATAAATGGCATTACCATTACCATATACTCCCGATTGTTTCAATTTATTAACCCTTTCTTTGTTGTTTATCAAAATTTTTCCAATATTACGTTTATTGATACTAATCGTATTTTTCCACTATGTTTCATAAAGAACCATCCGCTTCCAGTATTCACTTTATTAAATATAGTTCTTCAGATCCAAACTAATATAATTGATATATTTTGCAAAAAAATTGCAATCATTACCTAGTATAAAATGGTCGTTATTCATTACTAGAAAAATCAAATTTTTTCCGGATATATGTTACATTCTTGGTATTTTAATAATCTTGCAATTGGACAAAGTAAAATAAGACCTAAAATAAAACGGTTTGCTATCTACTGATGACTATTGATGAATAACTAATTTTAACTTAATATTTTATCGATATACAGACTGTATAAATATGTTATTCGTTTTAGTGGGAAGATTTATTTTATTTGCAACATAAATATACTAATTTGTACTCAACAGGCTTACTCAATAACATCCACAATATGCTACATCTAGTGATCTGATGACGTGTCCACATGCGTCATTCAACTACAATGGACGAAAATACAAAATACCTACAAAATATGTAGGTACCTATACTGAAAAGAGAGACATAAGAAACATAAGACATACGGAACAGCAACATAAGAATGCAAAATAAATATTTTAATATTTTCCACGCTAGATGGTAGATTATTTACAACAATTTATAAGTGTATGCAATTTTCTACTTGGCCATGATTATCAATACGATTTTGAAGCATTTTTCATAAAAAGTGTGGTTTTTATGTGATTGCGTAGTGTGGTTTGATACATTTTCATTAAGGCGACAAAAAAAAGTAAAACCTGTCGATCAGTTTATTACAAACTCAAATGTAGGTACCTAATGATAAAACAAAAATCCATTTATGCGTCCGACAACCGCAACGCCCCGTACAATAAAGACCGGGGTATCGACAAGTGCGCTGTTTGAGCGATGTCAGATCGATAGAATAAACGGCGCCACTGGATTGGCTGCAGAAAATCAATGGCGCTCCGAGGCCCACCGATAATATCGATTTTACTCAGCGGTCTCTGCAAACCCACAGCTGCACCTCGGCTCGTGTTATTGTTGTGTCTCTTCAAAGTTTAAAACGAAAAGTGTCAAGAGTCGTGCCTGTTCGAAAGCGTCACAAAATAAGGTAAAATAAGAGTTTTTAATAAGTTTGGTTATGTTGTGTACGAGTGGAACCGATCCGCTTTTGTTTGAGAGCGAAAGGCGCAACAGAACCGTCGTTTTTGCGTGGCCAGGCGGTAGGCGAGCGAACTATTTATACCTACATCAGTGCCGGAGAGATCGGTCATAGCAGAAGACTTATACATCTACACTATAAGTCTCTGATCATATTGAACAAGACAGTTTATCGAAGTTTTGCCGGTAAAAATGTGCGGTTTGCTTGTATATTATTGATTGAGATTTTGTTTCTGGTGATAGGTTATTAATTAGAAACATCGTTTATGTATCTGTTTCTGTAATTTATTGGCTTTACGTAGACGCGGTGCTGGAACTGGAACTGAGAGAAAAGTAAATTTGAAACGGTCAAACGCGGGAAGCGGGCTGCCTATCGCGCTATATACAGGGGGATCAATAGAACAATGCTCATTTCATTTGTCAATTAATGTAGCCAAGTTTAAAATGCTATTTTGTTCCTACTTCAGTTTTCTTTTTGGATATCAGGCATCTTTTATTTATTTATTTATTTATTTATTTATTTTTTTTTTGATGTACAGAGAAAGTAATTTATTCGTGGACTGTGAAAGGAACTTCGAAGAAATATGTAGCTATATAAAATTAATGTAGCTTGTGTTGTGTCACAAATACATAGGTAGTACATCTAGCCCGGATAGGTATACACAGTGTGTACAGATTTGATCCGGAACACGAGTGTAGAATTTTACAGGGTGGGTCGATGTTATTGTCAATTTTTTTCAAAGTAGGGAAGTATAGTATATATATATAGTATATTATATCCCCTAACTAATGAGGTTTTCCAGGTTTCCCTCATTCCAGCACTGAATGGTGGTTAGGGCCTACCAACGTAAGTCGTTCCTGAGGCGCAAATGCGGCCCGCGAAATAATAATATGCCGCCCCCTCTCCCACACAAGTCTCAGACTTTCGGGCTAATCCTTGTGATTAGAATGAGGAGTAGAGATATTATTATTATTATTATAGGGATAGTATAGACACACGTATGGAACATATTGCTAAGGAGATAATGTTATCTCGTGGCTTGCTATGATTTTTTTTTTAGAAAATCGTATTGGAGATTTTTTTATTAGAAAATTGACAACACTGCGTTATTAGCTAACTAACTATTCAGCCTTATTTAAAACCCAAATATTCAAAGTTTTATTAATTTATGTCGTTGCAAATTTTTTTATAGTGCCTCAAAATCGCAAAAACTGGAAACTCTTATTTTAGTTTAAAACGATTGGGGCCTTTAGAAATGAGTAAACAAATTTTCAACCTTTTTAAATTTGATTTAATTGTTTTTACTCATTTCTCAAGGCACCAATATTTTCAAAATAAAATAAGAGTTTTCACTTTTTGCGATTTTGAGACACTATACACTCATTGAAATATGCAACAACATAAATTAATGAAACTTTGAATATTTGGGTTTTAAATGGTGCTGAATAACGCAGTGTTGTCAAATTTCTAATAAAAAAATCCCCAATACAATTTTGAAAAAAAATAATTATTAAAAAAACCAAAGCAGGCCATGAGATAACATTATCTCCTTAGCAATATGTTCCATACGTGTGTCTACACTAGGGATACCGACGGGTACCCGGGTACCCGATAACGACTCGCTACCCGGTTCCCATTTTAGGACCCGATAACCCGTTAAAAACCCGATAACCCGTTAAAAACCCGATAATCCGTTAAATACCCGATAACCCTCTAAGCACCTGCACTCGGTCGCCCTCTATGTCACTCATATTCATATGAAAACTTGTTTTTTTGCGGTTTTGCGTTGGCGCAGGTTTGGCGATATAAAATATGATATGAATTGGAAAATATTTGCTATGTTGAGTAATAGATAAATAGCGGGTAACGGGTAAATAACGGGTAACGGGTAATTAATGGATATACCGGGTTATTAACGGGTAGCGGGTAATTAATGGGTAACGGGTAAATACCGGGTAATGAAAACGGGTACCCGGGTAGTAAAATTAACGGGTATCGGTATCCCTAGTCTACACTCCTTACTCTGAAAAAAATTGACATTAACATCGACCCACCCTGTAAAATTCTACACTGGTATGCCGAATCAAATCTGTACACACTGTACTGTATACCTGTCAGGTCCCCAGAGTAGACCTCTCTGTCGCGATCTACACTGTTATTTATAAAGGAAATACTAAAATTTTAAATATAATTTTTTTATGTGAATTTGTAATTAAAAACATAAGTTAATAAAAATAAATGTTTTAATAAATAGATCTTCATATATTTAAAAACGATACAGATATTTACGAGCCGATACACAACACAAGTCAACACCTTCTAGACATTTTGTGTAAGTTTATTGAGATATTTTAGGGTTGGTGTAGCAGGTAAAAATTTTTTTGCGGAGTCCTTAGTGTGTGTCTCGTTCCTTTGTGTGATGGTGAAATGCCCAAGTTGAGGTGTTGTCAGAAAAGGAGTGTCAGAAGACGTATGAAAAATCTGCGGGAGATGAAGGGGTATGTATGTAATATTTTTTTATTCTCCTATTGCGGTATTATATTATGAATTAATCACATTTAATTTCTAACGTGTCCGAATTTTATTATAGTAAGAAAAGCGCGTCAACTAGTGTGGATGTTACATCATCCGCTGAAGAAATTGTGAATCTACCAAGTACAAGTAAAGAACCTGCAGAAATGGAAATTTTATGCAGTCCCGCGAGTATTGGGCAGCCAGAGATAGAAATTCCACATGAAAGGTAAAAAACTACTATTGAAGGGGGGTTGAAACCTTTGGTGTGAAGCTAACACTGATGTAGTTTTCCACATAACACCAAAACACTAGACTGCACCCGACGCGCGTTTCCCCAACCAAGTTGGCATCATTTGGAAATAATTAAAACTGATTAGTTTTAATCGTCTACCAACTTGTTGCCAACTTGGTTGGGGAAACGCGCGTCGGGTGCAGTCTAGTGTTTTGGTGTTATGTGGAAAACTACGTCAGTGTTAAAAAACTAATATATTTTCTGCACTGTATGATGCACTCAACAATTTCTTATTGGCATTATGGAATTATACCACCTATAAAATAATAAAAGTCGAGTTTTCAAAATAAATATTCGGATGTAGGTATTCCCAAGCCAAAGTTTTGGCTGTATAATATGAAATAAAAAAAATATGACAGATTAACTAAATTCCATCAGTATTTTTTCGGTTTGACACAAAATTATGTAATTACTATACTTCGTGTGAGCGCGGAGTTTAACAGGATCGTACTAAGGTTACAAATGGAAATATCAATAAATTATGACGCAATGTGCATATTATTATTACCAAATGACACGAATAAGTCAATGATATAATATCTATATAAATTAAGAAAATACCTACGTAAAAGTGACAACTCTTACCTGACAATCCTTAGTGTTCAGAGAAGGTTTCGCTGGCAAATTGGCGGTTGTTATAACATATTATCACGTGTTTCTCTAAGTGTTCTGGAGTGAAACGGCGACGTCTATCACTCAGTATTAATTTGTGCAGGGAAAAAGACCGTTCAACGGAAAATGGTTGAGGCATGAACTCTACATTAGTATATTGGCTGGCAACTCCTGACAGGTCCCAGCTAACACTTTGCTTATGTTTTCCAAAATGGGATATCCTGTATTCCTTTTTAACACGTTGTGCATTTTTTCTTTTATTGCATTACCGACTGGACGTATATTACTGGCATCGCATATATTTTTCTGTACATCTTCCAATATGCGAAACTGTTCTTTTAACGGTAATCCATGTGTTTCCAATTTCGTGATTGCAGTAACTAAGAAACCATAGTGTTTATTAATGTAGTGTATGTCATCGCGAATACTTTGGTCCTTTAGTATGTCATGGAGTCTGTGTATGGCGCTGCTTTCATTTGGATTAAATCTACAAATAACATCTTTTATACCATCGAAATGTTTGGCATAATACCCTACGGCTTCTAACCAAGTACCCCATCTAGTTATAACTGGTTCAGGAGGCAGAGGTATGTCTGGTAGAACCTCCCTAAAAACATCCCTTCGTATAGGCGCCTTAATGAAAACCTTTTTGACGGTTGATATTAAAGTATTTACTAAAGGAAAACTTTCCCTTATTTTCTCTGCTATCCGATTGAGCGCATGAGCAGCACATGTAAAATGAACCATTTTCTTATATTTTTGGGATAAAATCTGTCCTGCTTTTAACATGTATGCGGCTGCGTCACTTAACATGACAAGGACTTTATCTGAAGAATCTTGATCGGGCCACATATATTCAAAACAATCAATAACAAAACTTATAATGGTCTCATGATTGGTTTTGTCCAGCACCTTAGAAGTCAATAGGTGGCTATCACTAGCAATGTCACTTTTTAACGCACCAATTAAAAAGTTGGCGACTGAACGCCCACAAGCATCAGTTGCTTCATATATAATAAAATACACAAAATTGTCCGCAATGTCTTCACGAATTGATGTCACTATATCGTTGTAAACCCGATCGACATATCTTAATCTTAACGTGCTTTCATGTGGCAGTTTTCGGTCAGTATATTTTTCTAAAAACGTACCTAATTTAGGGTTCTCTAGTTTGCTTAACGGAATATTACTTGCAAGAAAGGCTTCTGTAAGCTGGAGTATGACTCTGTTAGACTCCGCGCTGTACGAAGTATAGTAATTACAAATTACAAATGATATTTCGAATTACCTATGTTTACACAAAAAAGTTACCTATAATCAAAATTTAAAATATGCACTTAACCAGCTATACGTTTCAAGTCAGTCCTCGACTCTTCCTCGGGATACGGCTTTAATAAAAAAACAAATTATCAAATACATTTGTAAGTCAAAACTCATCAATGCCCAAACAAAATTACAGAAAAAGAAGAAAAATTAGTTAAAAGAAAAGTGCTCTCTCAAGTTTATATCAAACGTGGTTTACTCTTTTCCAAAAAGACATTACTAGTGGAAAATTTATAATAAACTAGTGATCGGTGCATGTGATGACTTTTGAATCAAAAATATCAATCTGACAATTTTTTTTCATTAAAAGCTGTACTGAAAAGGAGTCAAGGATCGACTTATATAGATACGTATAGATTCAAGCTAGTTAGTTTATTTTTATTTTAAGTTTTATTCTAATTTCTTTGTTTAGACATAATTCGAAATATCATTTGCAATATTACAGATTTTATATCAAATGAAAAAACCACCGATAAAATTTAGTTAATTTGTCGTATTTTTAATAGGTACTTACATATTATACAGAGGTTTTTTGGGGCAATATTTTGTAGATGCTCAATTGTGTTTCTGATAGCATATTTTCAATCTTGAAAAGACCCTAAAATCCATATTAACAAAGTTTTTTGTAAAATCAAAGATAGTTCAAAATATGCGTGAAGACCCTGTACATAAAAAATATTCGATCAAGTCTTTCGTGTTAAGTCTGGAACTTATACAATGAAAATCATTTCTGCACGAGCGCAACAGGCCTGTTGGATGAAATCAAGGAGAACTGAATTTCCTTTATTTATAACTGAAATTCTTATTTATTTACTTTGTGTTATTGTTTCTAAATGTTTATTTTATTACTTCATTAAACATGAAAGTCTGAATAAAATATGTTAACTTGAAAATGTAGGTGTTTTGTATTTAAGTAGGTAATTAACCTTTTATTTGCAGCTGATAAATATTGTTTTATGAAAATGGTTAACTAGATATCAGTAGATATCTGGTTTGGTAATGATACATAAGCTGTATCTATTTATTATGATAATTTGCTCTAAATTAGTTTATAAATACTATTTGTATGTCCCCAAGTCACTAGTTTCTGAGAAATAGACAATTACTTAGCGGTCATTTTGTAAAAAAAACTGACGGCTTCGGAAAATGTAACCAAGACTAAATGTACTGTACTATTCTATAACACGAAATAAAAGAGAAATTCTCTAGACGCCGATGTTTCAACATACAAGTGACTGCCTTTCGGATTAAATAATGATAATAAAGTACGAGAAGCAGATTCAGCTACAGACAGAGCGTGCCAGAGCAAGCACCTTAGTATTATTTTTTAGTAGTAGAGTAGAGTAGTAGATATTTTATAAAAAAAAAACAACCAAACTTTATACTGTAACTAGTAGCTTTTTAGCTACTCCGTAAATCTGTAAAGGTTTTTTCTAATTATTATTTCATATAGCTAGGCTACTCCGTTAGCAAACTATACTTTTGTTTTTCTTATCCATTCAAAATCCATGAATTTAGTTGTTTCCTTCCACGCTAATCGTGAGGACCATTAACCCCAATAATACTTCCTAACTTGCGTGAAGAAGAAACAGGATGGGGATATTATCGTAATCAATTTTTTTTTCCTCCAAGTATGGAGAAGCAGGCTGAAATCTGCGAAACCTACCAGCTGAAGTGGAGCTCCTACAATGCTTACATCCACTCCTGCATCGCCACGTCGCTTCAGGACACCTCCCTCGCTGACGTGGCCCTCGTCACCGTGGATGGACACCAGATCATGGCTCATCGATTTGTTCTCACCTACAGCAGCTTGTTCCTGGCCCAGATCCTGAAGTTCCAGCCCAAAGTCACCACGGCCCTGCCGCTCATGATAGTCATGCCCCCCGAAATCGACTACAAGAGTCTAAAAGTGCTAGTCAGGTATGTCAGGTTGGGTATTTATAAAAATACTTTGTACAATTTTAAATTGCACTGTCCTCTTAGGTACTCATAACTGTACTATTGGCTACAAATGATTTTTTCTTGTCACATTTCTTCAATATCTCTATAATTTTTCTGCTCCAAGAACCCTTCATAACCCTTCATTATGCCACTGGTATAACGCAGCATTGATTTAAAAAACTAGTGCTACAATACAATATTAGTTCTTTTGCTTATATTATAACTATTCATTCCCGTTCGATGTACGAAATCCATTCTGAACAAGTATATTTTCATGTTCCTTTGACGGTTATCCTGGCGGCTGGCAGTTTAATTCAATTCAATTTCACAAAGGTTTCGAACTGATCTTTTTTAATCAAAACATGTATAAAGAAAAATATGTATATCATGCAATCGCCCCCTTGTCTAATTTGAAACTTTATAAAATTTCAGTTTGCCACAAACTCTGACCATTTTTTTCCACGAACATTTTGTATAAAAAGTTTGTCACACTTCATTGTTCAGAAGTTAATACGAGTATTTATTGCCTATTCTTCTCAACATAAATGATGAATTGAATTAGTTCATGTTATATTTTAATATCTTAGATATATGTACAGCGGTGAGGCCAAAGTATCCAAAGAGATTTTAAACAACGTGCTGCGTGGAGGAGACATCCTTCAGGTCAAAGGTCTTTATCGCGAAAAGGAAGAACAGGCCAAGAACGTGAAAATCACTCAAAATAATCAGAAAATTCCTAACGCTACTGCTACATCTTCCAGCACAAGTAGCAGTACCAGTCAAAATGCCGTCAATAAACCACTACAGAATGTACTGAATAAACCAGTTTCCAGCCCAGTGACGGTTCAAGAAAAGTCGCCTCAAAATCCAAATCAAAAGTTTTTGGTTGTGCAGAAACCCAAAGAACAGCAGACGTATTCAAATCCAAGGCCTAAAGTTCTTAATTTCACCATAATGCAAAAATACGAGAAAATTAAGAGCAACGATAATTCTTCCAAACTTGTAACTATTCTCAACAAAAACTTGGATCAGGGTGGCTCCAGAGAAAAAGGTGAAAAAACAGGCGAAGATCAAGCCGTGACAGTCAAAACTGAGCCGTCTCCGACCAAAGACAGCAACCTCTCCTACTTGATGATCAAAGACGAGCCTATAGAGTGGAGCGAGGCTGATATGGAGATAATAGACTCCAAGGAGGTTTTTGATGACATGACAATTAAATCGGAGAACACGGAGAATTATGAGTCGGAATCTATGAGTAATGAAGAAGAAATGTTTTCACCATTGACATGCGAATTGTGCACAGAGACCTTCACAATTCCTGCAGAGTGGGTACGTCACGTGCAGACGCATACGGATATGCTTCCGGCCAAGAGACGCAGAAGGGACAGTCCAGGGGTAAGCTGATTTTAATTTAATTCACTAAAGATTTTGTATCGAAGCAGATATTTGTTAGCAGTAAGCAAATTAAGTTTTAGTTAAACCGAGTGTTGGACTTGTTTGGACAGGGAGATGCAAAAATAATGTAAATTCTTGACTAAAAATATAGAGTGATTGGTTGTGTTAATTGAGTAATTTTACAAATGTAAAAACTTAATCTAACAACTTAAAAATCAGTGGCGGCTTCTCCTTAAGGCCGCATGGCCGCGCGCCCCTCCTCCAAAAATACCAAAGGAATCCTTATTATTATCATTATTCTAAATTAAATGCAAATGTTAAAAGTTAAAACATGTTTATTGTGGTACAAAACTATTATAAGGAAGGGCTCGAGCGCTTGAGCTATTATTGTACTCATAACGCCACAGTCCGCATCACTGGATCACAGCACGCTGCCACTGCACAGTGCACAGATTCGTGGCCGGATTTTGAGTCGCGGCCCAGGTAACTATGGCAACCGACCCGATCTCTTTTTCGACTACACTCGTTAGATACTTTCCATATCCTTGTATTATGCAGATTTGGCCGCAATTATTTCGCGGCCCTACGGAATATTATTAAACATTATAACGTATTTTTAACACATTATTAAAGTACTTATTTAATTTTTGGGAAAAGACAATTTTATTAATATATAATATGAATATATATTTAATCTTTGATTAGAGCTAATTTTGCAAATGTTCCACTGGAAGATAAAATACAAATAAAAGAGTTGGGCGTTGCCTGCCCAATAAATACCTAATTTCGATGAAAAAGATATGGAAAAATTTATTTCTATGAAAGACCGTAGACCTGATTTCAATTTTAGAAAGTAAGTGTACTCTGTACTCGTGTATAAATAACTGTATGAACTTTGTTTACCTACGTAATAATGTAATGTGTCGTTTGATAACTATGAATTGAATAACTAAAATACTCTTGAGTTTGTGATTGTGCCATATCGTTTTTAATTAACGGATATCTAAAAACTAAAAATACTTAGTTATGTTCCTGCTTCCTGACTTTTAGTTTATAGCTTTTTTAAGGTAACGTAAGTATATGTAAATTTTTGGTATCTAAATATTAATTACCTATTTAAATATTGTTTTAAATAATTTTTGTCGAGATTTCCGTCAATCGTATTAAAAAGGAGGATATTTGTCTAACGAAAGTAATTTTTTCAAGCAAATATTTTTGCTCTACGAATTTCTAATTTATAATTTTAAGGGGTTTGACCTTGAAATATGCAAAATTTTCGTCTGCGGCGCATTTTTTATTTCTGCAACCCCCCTCCCCCCCCTATATCCGCCACCAGCCGCCACTGTTAAAAATTAAAATAAACACACCGAAATAGGAATACCTACTTTTAAAATTACTGGCATTTATATAGGTTGTCCCAAAAGAAGAGGCAGGCCTACCAAATCCTATATAATATCCCCCCCTATATCCATCAATCCCCCCCTATATCCGCCACCAGCCGCCACTGTTAAAAATTAAAATAAACACACCGAAATAGGAATACCTACTTTTAAAATTACTGGCATTTATATAGGTTGTCCCAAAAGAAGAGGCAGGCCTACCAAATCCTATATGTAGCGACCTAAGCTCTATTTAAATTTGTAAAAATCTACAGTGTCATGTTCAAAAAATGTAAGTTGGGTTAGCCTCTATTTCTTAAAAGTACACATTTTGTAATGTGTATGTGTTTGTATTGAAAATCGACCTGTTTGACCTTTTCTTATTTTATTATAAAGAATAGCATAAATAGCAAAATTGTATTATTTTCTGTAAGCAATGACTTTCAAAATCATAACATTTTTTAGAAATTTTTAAAAGGGACTACAATAAATTAAGACCTTACTTAGCATATTTGAGCCACATGGATATTGACCACAATAGAAGATTTAGTGTTTGAGCCGTTGACTTTTGAATCTCACCTTTATCTGTATCAAGGGGCACCAAAAAATAGATTTAGTCTTTAGATTTAGAACTTATTTTTCCGTTACTTTGAATAGTCCACTGCAATAAGCTAGAAATTTTCCATTCAACAGGGGAATTTTTATAATTTATAGCAATTTAATTTTTATATTCCACTTTTGTAGTTTATTCCGCTGGGTATTGATAAAATGGAGTCAAAAGTCAAGACAAGTTAGCTTTTCAAAATAATTTTTCTGTAAACTGACTAACCGTTCATAATGGAAAAGATATTTTTTCCAAGTCACCATGAAGGTGTTTCCAATAATTGCAAAGTCGAGAGAAACCAGGGGAAGCTAATTAACTCTTCCATAGAAAGCCGAGTTCATGGAATACTTTTTTGGATTTGTTAAGCTACTATACGATGCATTCTGCAGGACATACCTAATTACTCTAAGTAGATAAGGTCAATTGAGATGATATGAAAAAATATCTCTTAATACCATCAAATTTGATGAAGCAAATAAGTGAAATAAAAAATTACTTGATTTTCATTGTAATTTTCTATTATTTCTTGTTTCTGAATATTTTTCCTACTATTTTTCGATCTCTTTCCAGGAGTCCTACGAGAACGACACGTTCCCCGAGCTGATGTGTGACATGTGCCAGAAGTCGTTCCCCACGCCCGCCGAGTGGGTACACCACATCCAAGACATCCACACGGACTTTGAGCTGCACCTCTCCAACAAAAAGATCCACCATGACAAATCAGGGGTGCCAGCAACTGCCATCACGGCCGCCAGTGGTGGCGCAGGCAACGAGCTAAACAAAAAATGCAACGAATGCAACAAGACGTTCCCTTCACACGCGTCCATGATCATACATAGAAGGAGTCATACGGGAGAGAAACCGTATACTTGCGAGTTCTGCAAGAAGAATTTCAACGTAAAGAGCAACCTGCTGAGGCATTTGAGGACTCTGCACAACAAGATTATAAACTCAACGGAGATAGAGAACAAGGACTCCGATAATAGTAATGAATAGTTATTCTTTTGCTTATTCTTTATACCTACGGTTCGCGATATATTTGCTAATTATGTAAATTGTGTTGTCTTATAAAGCAGCTATTTATTTTTTTTGTTCATAAATACTTGTTCGTTTTGTTTGCATCGAAATTAAAAAAAAAATGTAAATAGCAACCATGGATTTAGGTATCTAATTCGTAATTGTGGTCAATTTAAATTGATAAAGAAGGATAGTGTTTTTCAATTTCGTATATACAGGCTGTTACAAATTCACTTCTCACCAATGGAATCTCGGAAAGTGTCAGAGATACGAAGAAGCTTAAATGGAGGCAAAATTACATATAAAAGCGCAATTCTGGAAATTTGTTTTTATTTTTTTGCAGTTTTATGTGAGCAGATATTGAGAAATGAAGAGCACTTGATTACTGACACTAATTACGCTATTTTTCCCCCCCATTTAAGCTTCTTACAGTTTTCAAGATCCCATTGGTGAGAAGCGAATTTGTAACAAGCTGTATGTAGGTATTATTAATTTTTAATTATATCTGATTTGGCAGAAAGTTGATTCAGAATTGATTTTTTATTTTATATTCTATTTGCTAATGGTTTACTGGTTAATTTTTAGTCAATTTGTTTCTATATTATTAGTGCAATGTATTAGTGCTTTTTGAGTTAATATTTTAGGTTATTTGTATATTTAGGTAATATTTGAAGGTGAAATCAATTTTTTATTTGAAAAACATAAGCTGAACCATTTATTCTAGCTTAGTATTATTTTTATAAACTGTCTTATCTATAATAAAGTTCTTATTAAAATATACGTCTTTAATTTTGTCGCATTTAACTAGTGGCAGTTATTGTCAGTAATTATTGCTAACAGAAATTGGGAAACTTTGAATTTGCAAAATATTTATTTTTGATTTTACGACAGACTTGGAATCTGAAAATTCCAAGAATGGATAATACATTTTTCCCCTACATACAGGGTGTTTAAAATTTACTTACTAACTTGTCCATTTTTAAAGTCGTAAAAACAAATTATTTTCAAATGGAATGGGTATATTATTTTATAGTTTAGAGCACAATTTAACTCTGACTCTGGTTGGTTGAAAACATTCTGCATTCTGATTAGTCCTACATCCATCATACCAAAATGTTGAATTAAAGAACACGCACTTATTAGAACGACTTTAACCCCTATAGAGTCTATGAAAGGAATTTTAAGTTAGGTAAGTCAACCACAAGTTCTAACTAAAAATAAAATTATCCTCTCTTAAACAAACACTCTATTAAAACTAAACCTATAAAAATCATACAGTGAAACAATTATTTATTTTTAATTTTACTTTTCTCAATTTATTTTTTACTAGATTATTTGTTAAAACGTAAACTTGGCGTAAATCTATGGGATAATTTAATGAGGTCTAGTATAATAACTCCTAGGTATTTTCTTGGAAAATAAGAAAGGAGTTTATACATAAGAAAGAAGTCTATACAAACTCAACAGTTTGTATAGAAAATTGTACGAAATAAAGACCTGTCCCAGAAAAATCAATCAGAAGATGTTCTGTTTGTCTTATTTTTCCCTAACTTAAATAGAGTAATGGGTTGATCTGATTCCAAAATGTGTTACATAATGTATAATTAAATATTCTACATGAACATTTCATTACACTTACTTTTTTCTTTTTGATAGCAAGTTTAACTTTCTTGTGTATCAGTATAACTAGTATTCATATTTTTTTGTCTCCCAGTTTATCCTTCAAAACATCTACATGCTCTTCCTCTTTCTGAGGTTAATTTATGACAATTAGTCCGTCATCTATTACGCAACAGAGGAGAATGCGTGAGAAAATCCCTGCTTTGTGTAATTATTATCGTTTTTTTATTTTATATCATGCATGCACGATGCACCCAGGAACTCTTTAGGGCAAAAGCTAATTTACGATAGTCGCGTAAATGCTAATAATTTAATAGTAGAATGTTAGGCTTGGATTTCTTCTGACGTAACCATATCAACCATTTAATAATGGTGCTTATAGATGATTTCAAAATAATGTGGACGGGTCGAAATTATATTCTGTCCAGACTGCCGAATATTGAACTTTATAGGATGAAACATATTGGCCATAACTTATTTGTGGCAATGTTTTATGATTCAATAAATTATTAGAATTATATAATGTACAACAAAAACAAGAACACAAATTATTTAAAAACAAAGGGCCCAAGTTTCTCACGAAATATACTGTATGAAATTTAAATAAGCCATTTTTTTAGTAAATTAACTAAATGAGAAAATGCCATCATAAATTAGAGCTCTATAGATCCATCAAACCCTATATAAATATATTCGTGAAAGGATCTTCTATCCAAATCTATTAAAATACACAAGGTGTACCATTTAAAAAATTGAAATCGTAGTAAACCGCTCGTTTTTACGACACTTGCTGTATAAATGTCAATAATATAGGAATGTGGTCTTCCTCGAAATAAAAATCGACCTGTCTCTGGAATTTGTTTGAACAACTTTTTTGTAATTTGTTATTCAAGAATTTTCACTGGGCCTCTTTATAATATCTTTCAAATACAGTGTGATTGATTCATGGTATACCCCTCTTTTCCCCCTTATTTTTTTTTAGATAGATTTTAGAATTGTGCATTTAGCAATTTGTGTTACATTGTCTACACTGTTAACAAAAGGCATATTTCTTATGAAGCCTAAAATAAGCATCATTTTTGCTAATGGAAACAATCCAGGAGTGATATGAACAAATATTTCAAGCTCGCAAAAAAAATTCTTAAATTTGAGATACTACGTTTTATAAAGTAAATAAGTAATAAAATTTTAAGCAAATTGGCTGTATACAAGGTGCCCATTATCTATCACCTTACATGGCTAACTTTGTTAATAGTGGAGATAGAGAATTGTTTAAATTAGCAAAATTGGACAGAATTACAAGAGGAATTCATTGCCTCCTTCAGATTTAATTTTAATTTTCAACTTTTCGAGATATTTTGGAAAAACTGAAAAACGCCAAAATTTTTAAACTCGAATATCTCGAAAACTATAAAAGATACAAATAATATAAAAATACTGTGTGATAGTGTTTTTTACGTGGAATTCAGCGATGATATTGAAAATTTCACGGGCATCTTGGTTTTTGAGAAAAAAATAAAGTTATGTTTTTTTAAATGGCAACCATAGTTGGCTATGGTATCAATAAAAAGCTTATTTTTTTCTGATTTCAAAAATATAATATTTAATATAATACCTTTCTCTTTTTTTTTTATTTACTGTAATGAACAAATAATTTATTAACATAGTAAGCTATGAAAAATAAACGTATATCAGTAAACAACAATAAAATATAAATGTCAGATCACACTAAAGTCACATTATAAACGTCAAAATTAAACGTTCATCTTAAAATAGTTATTGTGAAATGAGAATAATAGAAGAACAAATGAAGAAAAATACGATTTATTAAATATTATGTTTTTGAAATCAGAAAAGCTTTTTATTGATACCATAGCCAACTATGGTCGCCATTTAAAAAAACATAACTTTATTTTTTTTCTGAAAAACTAAGATGCCCGTGAAATTTTCAATATCACCGCTTAATGCCACGTAAAAAACACTATCACACAGTATTTTTATTTTATTTGTATCTTTTATAGTTTTATAGTTTTAGATATTCGAGTTTACAAATTTTAGCGATTTTCAGTTTTTTCAAAATATCTCGAAAAGTTGAAAATTAAAATTAAATTTGAAGGAGGCACTGAATTCCTCTTGTAATTCTGCCCAATTTTGCTAATTTAACCAATTGATCTATCTATCTCCACCATTAACAAAGTTAGCCATGTAACGAGATAGATAATGGGCACCCTGTATATACTACGCAGAAGTAGGTAACAGAAAATAATATACCTACAACTAAATCTACATTTCAGCAGATTGTATCATTCATTGATGCATTGCATTAACTGCATATAGGTACTTAAAAATCTGGACACATGTACCGATACAGTAAGCTAATAAAATTTCAGTTGGCTACCAAATATACTGTTTACTTTCTGTATCGTAAAATTTTTATGACTGCTTGGCTCGTAAGATGCTCGTAAAATTTACAAATAATAATTTGAAACCGTATGTTTGTCGTTTCTTGTAAACAAAACGACAGATCTTGATGGCGCTAAGGAATCCCAATGTTTGAGACGGCATCTGTGTCACTCTTTGTAAACAATGATCTATGGGCTCAAGGGTTGTTTCTTAGAAATAATTTTGCTCAATACAAAGGCTGTTTACCCACGTATTTCCGAGTAAACCCCTATACGACAGGCACAAAATGCTGATACAAGTATCATACTTGATAAGCTTAATAGTGTCTGTAGGGCTCTTAACGAATTGTTTTCTGAAAGATACGATTTATGGGAAAAAGTGAATTTCAGCAATATTGAGTCTTTGGTTCTTCCAGATTTTGAGGGATGTTTTTAAGACTGAATAACTAGTTTAAATTGCTCTGAATGTGAATTTACGTATTAAAGTTTTGTGCTATTAAAGCTATGAGCACAACATAGTTCTTTCAACATAAAGGAATGTGAACAAGTTCGTACAATTCTAATGGTGGACGAGATCGAAGTTGATCGCACTATCTCATGTTACGACGGTAATCGGTGAATCATCAAAGTCTGTGCCCACTGTGATGTTTTTAACGACATAATTTTTGTGAGCAACTTATGTTTGACGATTAATTGCGAGGTTACATTTATTTGTTATACTGTTATTACGGTTGTTTTTGCAAGTGCGGCAACTATTGGACATTCTAGTATTCGTAAAAGACCTAATTTCACCTATCTAAAGAAGTATTTGTTATTTTTTATATATAGAATAGCTACTTCTTGTCACTTCATCCGTCAAACAGCACCATGCTGTGAATGCGTCACTCTCCATAATTTTGGCCACACTGTAGCGAGAGAACACTGTTGGTGCAGTCTTCTCTGCTATACTACGTATTTTCAACAAATCGTAACATAGTTTTCTTCATTTTTTACTGTTTTAAGTCCTGCGATAACTCAATAAATGAAATTAACAAGTCATTTGAATTCTACATGGTTATTTTTTAAACGACGGTTGACGAAATGGAACGAATTCGTACGTTGGATAATATTCGTTATAATTTAAACGCGCCTTTACTTTTTCGAAGTTTAGAGTTTGATCTCTTGATTTGATTACATAATTTGGACTTACCGAAAAACCAGCACTTATTTTCAGCAAACCTCGGCCTCAACACCTCGTATTTTGGATCATTGCTAAGATCCAACGAAGCTGCTATCAAGGTTATGATGAAGGGAATACCCCAAGCGTAAGCCTCGTAAAGTCTAAGCCGGATCCTCTCTTGACCTTTTTCAGTACTTTGTGGTCGCAAATCTCTGAAAAAAAAACCAAACATATAAATAAGCGATGCAAGATATTTAGTAACAATTCAACTATACAGCATATAGTTTTACTCGACGCCCTTAAGGAAGAAAACTATCAGAGACATGCGCAGTGTATAATTTTGTGTCCGGGTTTTTTCGAACCAGAATATGGAACGATTATTTCTGTTGTTCAGGTTATTTCTCTGATAATTTTGTAACTGTCAGAATTGGTACTTGAGTATGAGACCAAACTGATCTTTGTTGAATTAATTAGTTTTAAGGTTAGGAGAATAGCACCAGGATTGTGATTCATTACTATCATCCTCATCATCATCAGATGACGAGGAAGATTTATTTTTAAATATTCACATTTATTATATTATAATATATTAATATTCATATTAATCAGTTTCGGCTCATAACTAAAGTGAAAAAACGATGTTATATTAACCAATGTGCATTTTTAAGTTTGCAGTCCGTCAGCTGTTCGATTTGAGGATAGAATCCATCAATACTAGTGAGGTTTTCTCCGTGTTCTATATAGAGTTCTTGGGTACTACCAGTGAAGACGATCCCTGGTTCTAGTGAAATTATTTGGATCCTACCGACTGCGCCAAATTTTTATCTCGTTCGTTTCAAGATTGACTTTTTAGAAACAACTTTGTTTGCTTTGCAAACAACAACTGTTTTGATAAACTGAGAACTGCAGAAGAATTATGTAAAGAATAAAAGTCGAACAAAGCTTTTGAAACAAGTAGGGACAAATGTGACCAGTATGTGTATTATTGCCGAATTCAAGTACATCCCGTCTGACGCGGCATTAGTTAACCAAAACAAAAAAATATCAATAAACAATCAATAATGAACATTTTATAACTAACGAATTTTTATATTTCCCATTCTCCTGAGTATTAAACATAAAAATATGTGTCTAGAATTACATTTTCAATAAAAATAACGGCAAAAACTATAAATTATATTTACATCGTAAACCTCCAATGTGTGGCTAAGGTATTACAGGGATTCCAATTATTTTTTATTGGCACCGTACTTCCTCATTCGAGGGTAACGATAAAAATACGCAGTTAACCATTAGATATATGAATTAGGAAATCTATTAAATCTCAACTAATTACCATCATAAAATAAGAAATGCTTTGGACGTAACCGACATATTCTCTCAAATTTACCGACATTTTTTTCAGGTATATGGTTAGCTCCAACTAAAATTAAATTTATATGATAATTTTTTAATATGTTCAGTTAAACTTCACCATTACTAGTAATAAACGAATTGATTGATGGCAAATATCTTCTAACTCGAATGAAGGCGTATTCTATACGTCCCGTGTCCGTGTCATATCCATCAATAAACCTTCCTCACATTCAAGGATGAAAGGTATTTGTGCCCTACCATCACAGGTCAACTAAATGATGTTCATCGTTGGCCTTCGTATGCGTACTATCTCATTCGTGGCTATATCAAATAGATGGAAAACGACTATATAACCTCCATATCTCCAGTAGGAGTGCTTGGTTCTATAGTATTTATGAACATCTTATTTACATAACCATAACATAACATAATTTAATATAATTTTGAATATATCGGCATCTATATTCAAAGAAACTGTGCTAGCAAGTACAACAATCATGCAACCATATGCCTACAGTATTTTGTTTAAAATTAGGATTTGCTTAGGTACTAGATTAGATTAGGTACATGAACTGGTATAACCAGTATCCTATAAGAAAATATAGCTTAGATAAAAAAACGGTTCAAGAATTGCAAATATGGCATCTTTAGTCTTTTCAGTTTCAGAGTAAACGCTTGTAAAATGATAAAATGAATGGAACACAGTGTAGAACCCACTCACTTCACACCTGCAAACAAGAATATCCAGAAATTCGTTAAATAACGTTGAATAACGTTAAATTTCAAATTTATAACTCTATAGATTTCCAAAAGTACGTATTTATTTTAAATCTCATTTTTCACCTCATAATATCACCATAATTCAATTTTTAATGATACTCATGTATTTCATTGAAGCATTTTTATATTACCTTGTCCTCCTGTCATATAAGCTGTAGGATAATAAAGAAAGAAATAAGTGAGGGATTTTTTTTCAACATGAAGTTGGTGCCTTGATGATACGTCAGTGAGTGGAGTGATATTTTTAGCATTTTTGTTTCATTCATTAATTGTCCAAAAGACTTGCTCGTATTTTCCTAATCTTATGTGCAGTTTAAATGTTTGAAAATTATACTTTATTGGCCTTGGTTACCGTGATGAGATGAGTTGAATCATCAGCATCACACTGACAGCACATTGGAAATTATTCGTCTCAGATGCGATACTAGGGCGGCTGGTAGGTATCCACAAGAGACGAATCGCTGTAAATTCTTTTATTCTTAGGACCATTCATCATTTAATGCGCTCAACTAGATGAAGGGGGCCAAGCAACTACTTTATTTCTATTAGAATTCGAACAGTGGTTGATATTTTACGATATAAATTCGTTACGGTGTACAACATCTGCAGTTATACTTTCTATTCCCCTACTTTACTTAGGGTTCGTCATTGGCAGTACTCGAAATGTCTAACATCCATCATTCAGCCACAATTTATCCAAATTTGGTAATAAAAGGATATTTCAACACAAGTATAATGATAAATGAACATGAAGAAGAATAATAAGTTACACACTAACTACTTAAATAAAGATAATTAATTTCTTCACTGAAGAAACTGCATCTCGGAAATGTTTTAGCCGATTTCATTATCAAAAAATCTTAAAATGGGGTATTTTCCTTCAATCGAAATGAAAGTGGGAACCTGTATTTTTATAAAATATATTTTTTTTATATTTATTAGGATAAAAATTATTAAGATTAAATCGGTAGAAAATTTTTAATTCAATTTTGAAATTTTATTCTATATTCGTGACGTCGCTAAGCGAAAACTAGGGAATATGTATCTATAAAGAGGCCACACTGATAATATGTGGCTAGTTTCAGTTTGTAACGACCACAAACGACAGTTGACATTTCGATAGACATTTGAAATTTCCTGTTTGTGTTTGGTTTGACAACATGGCTTGTTGTATTGTTGTTTTCTTGTAAAGTAAACTTTTATTAAACATGGAGCAAGGTTTTGTAGAGGCCAAGTCCGACAATTTACGGGTTATAGATCCTTTTATGATAAAGATCCTATAGATCCTTTCACAAATAAAAGGGATGACAAATGTAAGGTTAGTATTTAACTTCACAGTATTACTACAAAGTCGATTAAATATATTCAAAAATTACCTGTACAAATTACGATGTTTTTTTATTACTAATAAATACATTAATAATCAGTCACAGGCAGAGACAACAATTCACAGGTAAAAATATAAACTAAAAACAATGTCTCATGTTTACCATGACCATGATGTTTACCTTAACCAAACAATTCAAACATAAACAAAAATAAAGTTATCACGCAGTGACACCAACCACACAAATGAAAATATCCTAGAAATCACTAAAAAATAGCGCAAATTTTGAATTTTCGCTTAGTGACGTCACATAGATATCGCGCACAATAAAAAAATAATTTATGGACTTAAATGAACCCAATATTAAAATTCCACGTATCTCTTCTTTTTTCAACTACTTTCCATTGCCGATGTAAAAAAGAAAATAGGAAAACACCCCATTCGTGCCTTGTAGAATCATTGGCGGAGTGATTTTTTGTAAAAAAATATCTTTAATGTTATACAGAGTGTAGAAAAGTCACCTGTTGCTATAATAATTTCAGAACTTTCATCGCAATGGGGTTTAATGCCTTTAGTCAATATCTCGGTACATATTTGGGGGATTTGTGTTTTCGTCCCACAAAAAAAGTTACAGGCTCTTTTCAGAAAGTTATTTCAGTATTTAAACAATCAAAAAATAACTTCTACGTAGAGAATACCTCATATGGAACTCTATGCATCTTACTAATGTGTTTTTTACATAAACCACATCGTGTAAAATTACATTTTAGAGACCCGACTTTAATGATCGGATTCTATTCGGACTTTTTTTGTAGAACAAAAAACACAAAACCACTAAATACGTTCTGAGATATTGACAAAAGGCACTAAATATCATTAACATAAAAGTTCTAAAATTAACAATTTTGCATTGCACTTTTCTAAACTCTGTATAATATAAAACAATATTTTTGACCAAAAATCATTCCCGGTCACTGATTCTACAAGATTCGAATCATTACCGTTTTTTTTCTTCTATTAAAATTGCTAAGATATTTTTGAGATGAAGTCTCTTAAAGACGACGAAAAAATTTGCTGTGCCAACTATGTAATTCCATGAGCAGTTTATTTCAATAATATCAACTTTTACAAGTGCATATTTCTGGCACACACATAGTCAATGTATTAATGTTTTAGTTTTATTATCTACAGCCACGTGAGATATAAACTTTGCCCATATTTCAGTTGTACATATGTTAGAAAACAGATATTAATAAAATTTTAGTACTACATTTATCGATATTCTGGCATACCTATCTGAAAGGTTTTACGACCAGAGCGGTAAGTAAGGTTGCACCTATTTTCTCAGAATCCTAATTTTGACATTTATTTACTATAACAGGGCTTAATGAAATTAAAATTAGGTATGCTGACAAAGTAGATTATTGATGGGAAACAAAAACGCATACAACTTTTCTTAATATTTACATTAACAGTAGCTTGTCGTCAAAAATAGATGCAAATGTGACATTTAGAGTCCCTTTTCTCTTTTCTTGTTTCCTCACATTTAAGTTGCTTTGGATGCGTGACTGTCCTCCGCGCAGTGGAGGGACAGTCACCTGTTTTGACAAAATCTTAAAAATAAATATAGAGTGTGTATTGATATAACTCATCTACCATGAGTCATATTTTTATCATCTGGAACTGTATATGCAATATGCATTTACATATTTTAGGTATTATAGACAGAAGGTATATATTTAATATGCACCGTCAGCTCTAATATCAAAGGAGACCGCTGTTTCGACCTATTAGACCTCGTCAGTGCCGCACAGATCTCAAATTGAGGAGAACTCGATTAGTACTTAGTAGCTTGGAGATTTTATTCGATGTTTTGTAAATCAATTTCAGTTATTTTATAAATTGAGTATCCAAATTGGGAGAACATTTGTGTACACGATAACAAAACACAAAATAAATGTTTGGAAAGGTATAGTAATGATGTGTCAAGCTAGCACGCAGGCGAAGTCCACCAGGATAACAGAAAACTTACATACTAATAATGACATTTGTCTATACATACAGTCGCACGCATGTGAAAATTAAAAAAATTATATGAAAATTCAGCTTAAAAATGCTAAATTGATTGCAAAATAATGGTAAAAAATGATTAGCTAAAAAAATATATATATAAAAGTTATGCTCGTGCTGAAATGTTTTATTATATACATATACAGGCTAATTCAATAATTAATACATTCATTTTAAGAGAAAATAGGGAAAAATGAGTATAATATAAATATATGATTTAAAAAAATAATAATAAATAAATAATACAAATAAACAAAAATAATAATACAAGCTGAAAAATATGTTCAAATAATTATTATATAAACCCCTTATTCAGGATGTCTTTGTGCTGATTCAGACTTTTTTCCTGAATTCAGCAATTTTTTTCACTTTTAAAAGATCGAGTACAATATTTTACTTTTTAGATTTTCTGTCTTTATTAGACTCTCCGAATACCTGATTAAAATTAATAGACTGATGACTGAATCACCCTGTAGATATATGTATAATTTTACATTCGTAACATAGTATTTTCAAGCTAATGTTTTGGCAAAGTTCTAATAATATTTACCGCTCATTTTCAATAGGCATTTTTTTATAATTCACACGAATCTACTCAAAATTTCATATTTTTCTTGGTTGAGTTTCTTTAATCATTGAGTTTAGTCCGTAGCGCAATAAAAAGCTTATTAGATTAGCTCTGTAATGACAAAAATATAACAGTTATCCATCATTTATGCATTTTTCCACTGACAGAAAATTAATATGAATCTCTTTACTATAAATCACACTTACCCATACTTGTTCATGAATGATGCAGATGATGAATAAATAAAAGTCCATTAGCTAATGATAAATTACGATGGATTTGTGTGAGGTAAAAGATGCAGATTTTTAATTCAAAATGGCTTTTACAGTCACTCATATTTTTTAAGGCGAAGAATATTCTCATAAATAGACATCAATTCCCCATTTAAAACCGTTACAATGTTACAACACGGTTTACGGTTTGGAATTATTTAATTTTCACTCAGATGTTGTTTTAATTAACTATAATAGATCCTTAAACACCCATTTAATGTTAACAATTTAATTATACCATATGAAGCCAAGGTCGAAGCAAATTAATTGGATGTGATATTAATTTGTAGCGCTGCTTTTGTACTAAATCTATTGAAACTTGATCCTCAATAAGAAAAAGTTGGACACTTTTGAAAATGAAGGGTTAAAATTTATACAGGGTGCACCATTTAAAACGAAACACCCTTAATATCTCGAGAACAAAACGAGATATAAAAATTTGCCGAAATAGATCAATCTTTGATTTCAAGAAGGAAAACTTTTGGAGAACAAGTGAAGGTTGTTCCCTTCTCCTTTCTCCCCCCGTCCCAAGAACACACTAAATTTCAATTGGGAACAGGGGTCGAGTCGAACCTCATATGAAAGGTATCTTTATTCTCTATTCAACGACGTGCTTAGTTTTAAAATCGGTCAAATCGTTATCAAGTAATTGACGTTTGAAGTTGTGTAAAGAGAAGAATAGGAAAAAACATTGTGAAAACCAAATCAAATACTTTGCTGTACCGAAAAACTTTTTCGGTAATTTGATATAAAATCGAAAAATTTAAAAGTATACGAAGTAAATTTAGTTAAAGAGATGAGCTTCTTTCAATATGATCATTCCATAAAAATATAAAATTATGAAAATATTTGAGTTAATCAATTTTTACAGATTCTACAAGATTAAATTTGAATGAAGTCCTCGCGAAGCTCGTGATTTTAGTATATTTAATGTGTTGCAAATGTTGTTTGTTGATTCAACTTCTTTTGTGTGTCGATATACCGATATTATTATACATAACAATATTAAGTTCTTACATATACAGTGAGTCCCCGAAGTAATATCTAAATTCATTTAAAATTCAGCGGTGTGTTTTTTAGAAAAACGCTCGGACCCGTCGATTTTTATTTTCATATAATTCATGTATACAGGGTAGCCAAAAAATAAGCTTTATTTTTTCAAATGAAAACACCTATTTTTTTATTTAATTTTTGAATTCTGTACCTAATTCTAAGTCTGTTTCATGTACCATGTCCTATACCTATCTTCAACTATTTTTGAAATATTGACAGGTGAATATTGAGATTTTTTGCAACTTTGACACCCTGTAAAATCTAAACCGTTAGAGATCAAGCAAAACGGTTTGCATATTCCTAATCTTAACTTTTCATATGCTACCGTTTGATTTAGTTTTAGATTTAGCCAGAAATTACAAATTTTCGATTAAATTTAATCTCTTGGTTAAATCTGAAATTTAGCTTATGAAAAGTTAAGATAGGACTGTGTAATCCGTTTTGCTTGTTCGGAAACCGTTTTACAGGGTGTCAAAGTTGCAAAATCTCAATATTCACCTTTCACCTGTCAATATTTCGAAAACAGTTGAAGATAGGACATGGTACATGAAACAGACTTAGAATTCGATGCAGAATTCAAAAATAAAATAAAAAATAGGTGTTTTTTAGCCAAAAAGAAGCCAAGTTAACACATTTAATAGATGCAGAAATCACTTGCTTAACAAGAACCTCCCTGTTATATATATATACAGGGTGGGTTTTTGAAAACGAAACAGAGCGAATAACTCTCAGGAAAATTATTTTTTCGAAAAACGCCGAGACAGGTCAATTTTTGATCAAAAGGGGACATCTTTTCCCATACTTTTGATGCTCCAGTCTCACCCCCCTAGGGAGGGGGGGCAACCCCACCAAATATCTTAATAGGGAAGGAGGGTTAAATGACACATCATTTGAAAGGTACTTCAATTCTCTACACAACCCTGTATTAGTTTTTTAATTTGACTGGTTAGTTTTGAAGATAAAGGTTGTTAATAAAAAACTACTTTTTACGGTTTTATTTGCAAACTTTTTCTACATCAGCCAATTAAATATTCAAATTGATGACCTCCAGCCTCCATACAATAGTATAAGTTTTGCACAATGCGATCACGTACGTTTTGCAACATTTCTGGAGTAACTTGGCGGCATTCGTTAATAATGCGTTGGCGTAGATCTTCAAGGGAAGTAGGTGGAGTGGCATACATTTTGGATTTTAAATGACCCCACAAGAAAAAATCCAAAGGGGACAAATCCGGCGATCGCGCAGACCACTCTATGACGCCTCTTCTCCCAATCCACTGATTTGCAAACGTACGACCGAGATACTGCCGAACAGGCAAGGCGTAGTGAGGAGGGGCTCCATCCTGTTGGAATATCAACTGGTCTTCTAGATAATTTTCATTATTCTCTATAATGTGTATCAGCTCTGGATAAATGGAGTTTTCCAACAAATCCAGGTACATATCCCCGGTGAGATTACCTGGTAAGAAAAAAGGACCAACAATGTGATCACCAAAAATTCCAGCCCATACATTTAATTTTTCCTGATGTTGTGTATGAGTCTCATAAAATATCCTGGGATTAGAATCGGACCAATAACGACAATTGTGACGATTGACATTGCCATTAACAGTAAATGAACACTCATCCGAGAAGCAGATATTAAAAATTAAATCTGGATTGTTAATAGCTCGTTCACTCATTACTTCACAAAATTGTAGTCGGCGGTCAAAGTCATCTCCATTAAGTTCATGTGCAAGGTGAATCTTATAGGGATGGAATTTATGATGCTTCAAAGTTTTACGAATCTTGTTTCGCCCAAAATCGGATTCAGCTGCCATTTGCCTCGTACTCGTTCTAGGATTTATAGCAACATGGCCTAGAATAGCTACATCTTCTGCTTCATTTCTTTCGGGGTGTCGCTTTTTATTACTTACAGATCCGGTCTCCTGAAATTTGGTCACTAACTCCAAAATGTACTTCCTGTGAACATTTTCACCCAAGTGTTGCTGATTAAATATTTCTGCTGTCCTATTAGCACTTCGATTATTTGCATAAAAAAGAGCAATTATTTCCACTCTTTCTGGAATCGAATAAACCATAATGTCGACAAACTGTACAGGTAACAATAAAATAATAATTCACTCAAAACCCGTTCTGATTGTATTATTTATTATTTCAATTTACTGCGAATAATAAAAGGAAATGTCACTCTGACATAAGGGGTGACACTCATGGACGACTATTGTATGGAGGCTGGAGGTCATCAATTTGAATATTTAATTGGCTGATGTAGAAAAAGCAAAAAAAACCGTAAAAAGTAGTTTTTTATTAACAACCTTTATCTTCAAAACTAACCAGTCAAATTAAGAAACTAATACAGGGTTGTATAGAGAATTGAAGTACCCTTCAAATGATGTGTCATTCAACCCTCCTTCCCTATTAAGATATTTGGGGGGGGTTGCCCCCCCTCCCTAGGGGGGTATACATCTATACACATTCTGCATTAAAAAAGGATTAAAACTAAACTTTCTAGAATCACTTGAAATTAATATATCACTGAAAGGAGAAAATTGAAAAAAGTTCTTGTAAGTACATAAATTAAAAATGACGAATAACCTCTTACGTAAATAGAATTGACATTCGTTTATTTGTTACGAGATACATCCTAATTTCTTATGAACGCCATATTGGATTTTTGCAATTTTAATGCAGAAAAAATTGCATATTCAGAAATATCATATATTATCACGTCGATTAAGGCCACGTTCTTGCCAAGAGATACCGCAAACCATTACATATACTCATAAAAAAATCTGTATTTGACACAACTTTAAAAGTTACCCGAGATAAAAATTGGCATGCAATTAATTCAGCACCTAAGAGGAACCTTTGTTTAGTTTAAAAGCACAGTTAAATACTTTTGAGTTTAAAATTAAAATAATTAATGCAATAATACTAATATAATTATTACATAGGTATTATATCGTTGTTATTTATCACTGACTTAGTTTTCCACATACCACCAAAATACTATACTGCACTCGACGCGTGTTTCGCCAATCAAGTTGGCATCATCTGGATAATTAAAACTGTTTTAATCATCTTCAGATGATGCCAACTTGACCAACGTTGGCGAAATGCGTGTCGAGTGCGGTAGGTATAGTGTTTTGGTGGTATGTGAAAAACTACCTCAGTGATATTTTCACACGAAAGGTTCCAAACCCCTTCAAGATTATTGTTATTATTAATGGTAATGATAACAACATTAAAAATATAAAAATAAACGTTACTTAAGAAACCGTGGTTAGAAATCTGGACTTACTATAGATTAGCCTGTTCGGCGTTAGCATCTCTAGATGCTCTAGATTCTTATTTTTATTTTGTATTTAATGCAATCAGAAAAAGACAGAACACATTTAAACCCTATAATTATTAGAAGCAAAATTATGTTCTGGGTGATAGCTCCGTCGATAGGTACAGGTAAGTATAGACTTATATTCTTTATAAAAGAAATAATATAAAATTGAGGTTAATGGTTTTAATAACTAGCTATATTAGTCGATATCGATATTAACTCGTTAGTCAGATACCGTTATCTAGAATTGAGTTTATTGATTATATTATTATAACTTTATTTATACATCCGCTGCTAAATTTAGAAATGTAGTATTCAAATTAAGCGACAGCCAGCTATTAATAAATAGCGCGTAAATCATTTATAAATGCTGACACAGGTCCTTCTTCGACCTTAAACTACGGTTTCATTTTATTTGTTTAATTAATATTGACGGATAAATTGATGGCATAGTGAAGATGCATACCCAAATAGTAATAATTAATTATTGTCATTACTGACATATTTTTGCCATTTCTGTCATTAACTGAATTTAATTATTTAAGTTTATGGGAAGCATTTACTAAAAAAATCTTGCCACTGCATACCTATATGTGTGTGGTGAAAACATTGTATTGTTGGAATGTTTATGATTTCTATACCGGAAAAAGAGTTGAAAATCAAATCAAGTTTTTTTATTTACTTATCACCATGTATTTATCACGTGTATAGGTATAGTTGGCTGAAGTTGAGACTGAAGAAAAATAAGACAGGTGGTATGGACTGCTGAATTTATAACAAAAAATTGCACAAAACTCACGTTCCAACAATGTACCACATTCCATATTTTATTTAAGGTCAGTCAACTCACTCACCTGATTTGAGTCTATTGGTAATCTATGTGGAGTCTATCAATCGCCTTTCGAAATGAAAATTCCAAAATGGTTTCAGGTGATTTTAAATGTGCTGGTCCCTATTTAAACCCAATTAGCTCAAATTAAACAAGTTGGTTTACATCAAATAAAATTATTTTAAAACATGGAAAATATAAAGGATGTTTCATTGACAATCCACATTAGCTTAGCAATTCGTAAAGATTGGAAGGAGATTGGCAATACATCATTGGATTCTATACTTAAAATTTGGCCATTAAAACTATTTAAAAATCCACATCCAGAATGGATACAACGTCCAATTCGCTAGCTCCTGTAGATTCTGAGATTCCCTAAATTTCCATAAAATATGCGTTTCAATGAATAGATATGTATACCTATATGAACTTTGAAGTTCTAATTAATAATTAAAGTTCATATCAGAAGTAGAATTCGCAGTCCACTCTGTGGGCATGGGTTCGAATCCCACTTCTGATATGAACTTTAATTATTAATTTTTAATTATTAATTAGAACTTCAAAGTTCATATATAATAGAATCTTCATCAATTTTTAATCCCCTACTTCTAGTATATAGATATTTTAGAAGTAAATATAACTGCTTCCATAATGATTTGAAATAAATAAGCAAATATTACAACTCCACAAAATCTCGGCGTAATAAATTTTTCGAATAAATTAATATCGTTTTATTTAGATTCAATATGAAAGAAGACGAAATAATAAGTGTGCTTGTATTTAGACGGCTTAAAGTGGCCGACAAAAATGACAAAGCTAGGCCAAATCGACATCTTTCGTAACACTAATAATACAAGACTCGCCCTGTATAGATAGCTACAAAAACTTGTGAAACAAATCCTTCATCTACAAGGGTAACCTGATACTTGGCAGCGCTATTTCAAGAAGACGCTCCATGAGTCTGATGGCACTTTCCTCCAGTTAAATTGGCAGACATGCCGAGATCAAAGAAGGCGGAACGGCCGACCAAGTCGTGAGTATCCAACGTTAACGGCCAACGACATTAAAATTGCTCAACGTTGTCTGGGGATAAGTAAATTTAGCAGGATTCCGCTTATTTTCAAGATGAGTTTGCACTTCCTCATTTTCGTGCTCTGTTGTGGCTGTCTTTTTGTTCTCTTGCGTTACTGTAACTAATACAGCCTCTACACCGAGAAAAATTCAACTTACCTACTACTTTTTAATATAATTCTTTAACCGATTTAAATTGATTTTGTTTAAGCTTTCCTTTTCGAAATAAATTTGAAATATACTCCTCACTTCAAAAACATTTTACTCGTCACTTCAAAAGACTGTCGTTCACAAATATGTTGTTCCAAAATAATTACGAATTGCAATCTATATGAGGGCAAATTGCTAATAAATCATACTTCACAAGTCCTTACATGTAGCAGATGGCAAAAATAGTCTATAATTTTTATTTACTAATTTAGCAGGAAAAGAAAATGCGCCTAACTTTTCTATATACAGGGTGTTCCAGTGTGAGCGTACAAAAATTTCTTTGATGCACGCCTAACGAGTTGAAGGGTCTAATTGTGGAAAAGAAAAACAACAATTCGTGAATTCATTAAGTTTTCCTTAATCGGCTACCATCTGAACAAAAAAGGTGCTGTTATTACACAGCTCTAAAATCAACCATTTTCGAGTAAATTGAGTGGAAAGTACCGACTACCTTCCTTTATGCAGAAAAATGCATGCAAAGATTTTATTTGTTGTCATATAGTAGGTACCTGTCATTATAAATAACAAAGTCGCTTACAAGAGTTATGTCAAAAATTGTTATGTGTAGTCACACTAGTAAGATATAGTTATTGCGAAGTTACTAGAAGTCAACTCAGTTGTACAAAATAGTTAGATTAGATTAGATTTATGTAGGAGTCGGCCCCCTGGCCTGGTCCACCGCGACCTAGAAGATCTATTGTGGCACTCCCAACCTATTACAAAATAGTTAGTTATTATTTACTATGGAATTTTCCAATAATGATTATGCTGATATGATGATATATGTCAACAGTTTCTGTGATGGAAATTCATTGGCTGTCTCACGAGAATATCTTCGCTGATTCCCAGAGATACGCAGAGGAAAACTTAGTCAATTCACGAAAAAGTAGAATATGCAAGAGTTATGAAGACAAAATCATAAGGAAGAGTAGGCCTAGGCCACCACAGGTGTCAGAGTTAAACAAACCCCATTTAGTTTTAGTGACCTTTAATGGATGTACACGTCAGCTAAAAATTACCTAAATTAACGAAACGATTTTTAAGTTAATGCGGCAAATTATTGTTGTTTTTTTCCAAAATAACACCCTGTAACTCGTTAGGCGTGCATCAGAGAATTTTTTTTATAAGAGTTTTATTCTTATTTTAGTCTGGTCCACCCCCAGGTAAATGTTTGTACGGTCTCACTAGGACACCTTGTATTAACTAGTAATTCACTTAAAGAAATCTATATAATAAACTTTAACCTCACAAGGGTGTGAGTTTTATAAAATGCAATCATGCTCAAAATTGTTACCTGACATCAAAATTTTTAATATTAATAGTTTTTTTTAAGATATACCATACATGACTCACTCACCCATACGCACTCGCGGCCCGCAAATAATAATATGCCGCTTCTGACTTCCGGGCTCATCACTAAGATGAGAATGAGGGATAGAGATATTATTATTATTATTATGACATTGACTACGTGTACCTCTACATGAACATTTATATGAGTCCATCAGTCCAAGAATATGGCAATTATTCACGGGACACAAAATATTTTAAGATGAGTACTATATTCGTCGCAAAAAACTGGCTTATCACAAACAAACATTGTAATACGAATTAAATGGTATCATCCTATAATATACCTTTTTATTTATATTCATTCTATAGTCAGTTGATAAAATCTGATACATTTATTAACCAGATTGGACTTTTTTAGACCTTTTCTAATTTTGTTATTGTCGTCTTTATTTTGTGATAGTTGTTTGGCGTCCATTATGAATCGTCATTTTTTTTTTTTTTGTTATCATTGTTTGCTTTGCAATATTTCCTCACACGCCTTTTCCCTCCTACACCACGACAGGGTGCATTGTTTAATTAACACCCCCAGAAGCACGCGTCTGCAATTCTACCAACCATCTCCGCGTGACAATAAACAAACACCAGTTTCATATTCGGCACCTCCAAGGGGGGGGGGGGATTTAAATGCTACAAAACGTGCATCGTGCTGACACACACGGAGATACAACACCCGATATGGGTGTAAACCGTTGGTGCCTTTATCCCGTCCATCCATGTAAATGATGGATAGAGTCGTTTAGTTGAACGATGGCTGGTAAGTGCATGTTTATCAAAGGGAGAGGGAATCACCACCGTTTGGATGAAGAGGGAGGATTTAAAGTGTCAGATAATAATACTTTTTATACATCATGTAGTTGCAAGCGGTTGCAAGCATCTAAATGATAATAATCACTAATCAGACTCACTAATCAACAATCAGTTCTCACTCTCCTCCACATAATATATAGAACATTTTTCATATCATACAAATAGAAAAAAATCTTTTCATCCGAAATTAAATATCAGTTGTTGTAAAATTAGTAGAATGTTATAAATAGATATGTATTCATACATACAGTGTGACACAGATTCGAATTTTCCCCCTCATTTTTTTCGATACAATTTTCAAATTTGGCATGGCGAAAGCATTTATTAAAGGCCAAATTCAAAAGTAAAATAGGGTCCAAAAAGTAATTTGGCAGATGAAAAGTCACTTTATACCATTGGATTCAGAAAATTACGTGATTCAAAAAATATAATAATATACAGGGTGTTCCATATAAAAATGGAGAGTTGGTATTACTTCCGGTCAAATGGCAAAGCGGTAAAAAGGTAATTTTTATGTCAAAAAGTTACCTTTAATAAGCCATGAAAAATTTTAAAATTATATCTAAAAAAATTAGGGGGGTATGAGGGGTATACCATGAATCTGTCACACTGTATATACTTTTGATTAATTTTTAGACATTTTTGTAAAAATATATTACTTCAAAACGACACTATGCAATTATAATTTTACTGGATGCGTAACTACTAATAAATCCCACTTTCTCGAGATGTATTTATTAAAATCTAGAAAAATAGAAGATAATTAGGTCTTAACAACTTACCTTCTATGTAAGTAATTGGATAGTTTAGTAGAAAAATGTTTATATTTACATATTATAATTACACACAATTGGAATTGATTCTGATTGATTGATTAATTCTGATCAGTAATAATAATATAAATATGTAATAATAATAGATTTATAAATCCAACGGACGGTCTATACAAAGGATATACATTACGTAATAGAGTACATAGATATTTCAATGTACAGGGTTATTCAGAACTTATCCATAATAAAATTTGGGGATGTTCAACATACATGTAGAAATGTGGTAGTGCAAAAAAAATTTTTTTGGCTGGGTCTGAAGACTATTTAAAAATTTTTCATTGCACGCCGCTGGATACTGGTCCACTGTAATGGAGTGACCTTGGGACTGACAATGCAAACTGGCTAGAACGAAAAAAACCGATGCACCGGGCGCAAAAAAGATTTGCAGCATTTTTACTTTAAAATAAACTTAAAGATAGATAGATGTGACCAGAGTGACGTGTCTTTAAAATGAATAAAATTTTGTTACACTAATTTTGAAGAATTGCGCTACTTGATTACTAGGTATTAGAAACATGAAATTTATAAAAAATTTGCACATACCTTGTTACAAAAGCTGTTCGAAATAATATTCCTAGACTTGTACACAATTTTAGGCACGCCTTATCCAATTTTGTCGCACTAAACCGAATGTTCCTCCTGGTTGCTGATCTTGTAAACGCAAATTATTAAGTAAATTGGGGATTTTCAGCATTTTGCTGCAACAACCACTCACAAAACCTAACTGTCGATGTGTCGGTGTGTCGGTGTGCCGATTGGGAAATCGTTCCGCATACAAGCGCGAAGCTGCCAATGAATTTTGTCCAACTTCGCCATAAATAAGAATCATGTTCATTAACACAGCATTACTGTACACATGAGCCATTTTGAAAATTTTACAGTTTAACACTCCATAAATAAAACACCCGCACAGAGACAGCGACACAGAAAGACTGATGACTGCATAGACAATAAGAGATATTATCCCCATTCCAACTGTATTCGCCAGGCGTTCACCAGGTACAAAAACTGTTGTTTACTGTTTTTTGAAGGAATGTGATATATCAGATGTGTTGAAGTACAGTTGCCCAGCTACGTAGTCCTTTATAATGGTATAACTTTAAACATTGTTTACGGGAAACCCTAAGCCTTTTATTATAAATTTTTTTGGTGATATCGATTTCTTATTTAAGGATGCACATATCCTCAAAGTTTTAGAGATGAGTTCTGAATAACCATACATAAAAAATACAGATGTACCTAGAGTATGAATAATAAAAGTTTAAGCAAGCGCTACATTAGTTATGTAAAAAAAAATTAAAACAAAGAAAAATTATATATGAATAAAAATAGTCGTAAAATTATGAATAATATATTAGGCAATATAATAATATTGTTAAAATTTGAAATGCTTATGGCTAACATATTTTTCCATGATTTTGTCAAACATGTGATGAGAAAACAGTATTGGTACGTCACTGTTAAAGAGGCGCACTGAACTGGAATGCATCCTTTCACAGTTTTCATCGGTCCCGTGAGGGTGCAAAGGAGCGGATAACATCCGTTGTATTTACAAAGTAAATCGACAGACCAGCGACTGAATTAATTTAGAGATTTAACATCAACTTACTTCATCACTGTCAATCCAAGATTTCCTGCGTTTAGATTTCAAATTACATTAAGAGAAGCATTAATAATTACATATGAAACGTAATTTCCTTTAATCTTTTTTATTACTATACACTTTCTCAGAAGAAATCGGCAGAGGAACAAAGCTCCTATAAAGCTCAAAAACATATTATAATTGGTTGTTTAAAATAGGTACCAGTAAACCATCAAAATAGCAATCACTGAGGAAGGTAAATATCAAAATACAAGATAGGTTTCACAACACCAATTAATGTGGACGTATTGATAATCTAAAATTTCAAAAATGTACATTTAATTTCAAAGTTAAATTTTTTTAACAATGTCACGTTACTGGAATACGGAAAAAATCCAACATATAAAAATTAAAAATAAGCATTACTTAACTAGGTTCATCTTTTACTAATATGTCAGCGAAATCAAATATTGCCTTAGATGATTTATAGATAAGGCTTTTATACTTAAAAAAGCCATACCAAAAGTTAAAACGATAGTTTTTTTATCGAGTTTTCATTGTTACTGCCGCCACACAACGAGAAAAACAAAAGAACTAACAAATACAGAAAATAATCACCAAGATACCAAAAACAATATCCTCAAATATGATAATAATATAAAAACAAATAAGAATACACTGAGAAGTTGGGATCAGAAGTTATTAAGAAATTGGGTATATTCAGTGCGTACCATTTGTGTTATACAGCATGTAAGGAGAAAATGTTGCCTGATTGCATTCAAAGAATCACTCTGTATTATTTGTATCAATAGTTTAATAATACATATCCTGAAAGTCTCAAAAACTGTTATTAATATGAATACTTCATATATATCACTAATAATTATTTCAAATTTTTATGTATAGGTACCTAGCCCTTGTATATATGTATTTGTCGAGATAGAGAGAGAGAGAGAGAAAGAGAGAAAGAGATATCTGCAAAGAAAGAAATGGAGAGAGTATCTCATCACCAGACTTCGTAGAAACAGATAGGGAGCAGCACAATATACTATACTATAGTGTAACAAGAAATTATGATGCCTCGTAACACGAAATATCGACTCTGGAAAGATTTCAATCAACAGCCTGTTTGTGTCAAGCCGAATCAATAAAAGATATTGCTACGTCTGTTAAGAGATAGAGCTACGTCTATTTGTGGTGAAGGTAAATCAACAGACCACTATAGGGGGGACCACTAAATGGGAAGAAGTTACGCGATAAATATTTCTCTAAAGAAAACATTTTTGCTGGCAGTATATTACCCACCAAATACCACTATGTATGGATGAAGAATCTTTCGATATGTGACTTCATAAAAACAGTTCGGAGCAGCACAAGTTACAATAGTGTTCAAAGAAATGATGAGGTCTTATACTACAAAACGTCGATTCCGGACAGATCTCAGTTAACAGCCTGTTTATGCAAAACCAAATCAAAGAAATATTGTTGAAGTTACATATACTTCTTATGAAGGTTATACACCGAAGAAGTAAACGGCTAGAGCGGGAAGAAGTTACGCGATCAATATTTAGCTAAAGAAGACATTTTTGTTAAAAGTATAGAACCCACCAAATGTCACTATGTAGGTATGGATGAAGAATATTTTGAGGCTGGTGTCTAAATAGTTAAGTAGACGTATTGAGAAAATCGTTAGTGATAGATGCCTCCACAATAACTATAGAAATTCGGAAAACAAGAAATTTACATGCAACATTCTGTAAAAAACTTAATTGTAGGGAGACAGCACAAGGAGCTACAAAGATAATCCTCAGAGACACCGAATTCTACCTCGATGACTGCGACGTAACTTCCGCGCTAGACTTCTCGTAGGTTTTCCGACGAAGTCGGTTTTCATCAAGAAATTGATCTCATGCAATATTTATTTACTAAACTTTAAAAGTTATTGTGACTTTTTGTGTCCGCTTTGCAACGTAACAGAGTGGTCAACATTGTCCCGCCTGGGACCACGAGAGGTATCTCCATTCGGAGAGAGTATCAGTCCTGACATGCGTAAGGCCGAACGTACAAAGTGGGCATATGTTATCAAGGGATTAAGTATATACAGGGCGTACCATTTGCGTTAACCACCAAGAAAGGGGGAAATGTTGCCTGATGGCTTTCAAAGAATCACTCTGTTTTATTTATATCAATAGTTTAAGAAATACCCTGGAAGTCTCAAAAACTTTTATTGATACTTAATTGATATGAATAATAATTATTTAAAAGTTTTTATGTATTTGTGTCTTGCCGTATTGACGAGAAAGAGAGAGACTCATCACGAGACTTGTGCGCAGCACAATGTACTACAATGTAATTTAAATATAGGCCCCCAATGTCGGATATTCGGAATGTCCCTCTTAAAAATAGGCACCCAATTACGGATATTCGGAATGCCCCTCTTAAAAATAGTAAATCGAGAAATAAGTTGTTTATACAAAACTTCTATGATAGTATGATAACCATAAGTAATAAACCAATGCGTCACCAAGGGTCATGAAAAATTATTCTATGTATATGAGTATAATACATTTGTAATAAGGATTAAAAGAATGTTCCCCGCTCTGCACTCTTTGGAGCACAAAACACTCATTCAATAACCAGGCCATCCTAATTACAGAAAATGATCGAACACTCTTAATTGCCAGGAAATCTGCTAATAGAATACTTAAATGAAAAATCTGAAGTTATTCTTATACTTCATTATTTTCAAACTTCCATCCAATCAAATAATTAACCACCACTTTTACAGTGACAAATCCTTCAGTTGAAAATAGTTCAATACTTTATTTTCAATGTCTGGTTTCAGGTAAAGCAACCCTTTGTTGAAATCTACAGACCAAAATGCCTCCCAACCGAATTCCACACATTTTAAATGCCTTTGACCGCAAAGATAAGTTAGTCAAGCGAAAAACTCATCCGTAAACGCGCAAAAATGAAACCCATTTTTATCCTTTGCGAGCCAGGTTTCCATTGCTTGTTCAATTTAAAATACTTGGTAAGTATATTGCTTTTTGTGTATAGATTGTGTGGTCTCGAAAGACGACGACAAAGAGACTATTGGTGCCAGATTCCAAGCTATATCATGAACTTCCCACTGCCCTAAAAAGATACGTAGAAAGTTTTTATTCTGCTGAGTACAGTTACTTCAGAGTAGATAATTATATTTTAATAACAAATTGCGTCCACCAAGCTACGTGGAAAACGTAGCACGACGTGTGTCACGCTTGAATAAAGCATTATCTGTAGAAAGTCATTAGTTGACCAAAAGATAATTACATGGATCGATATAAGTGGTGTTAATTTCTTAGCGATGGCCCATTTCTATAATCAACCAAGAGAAAAAAATAGGCTGTTTAAAGGTGATATAGCAGTTTAGACTCGACACTCCATTAAATCACTTTAAAACATGTATATTGTATAGGTACGACTATTTAAATGTATTTTATTAAGTTTTTATCCTACATTTACACCTTTAAGTTTGGTATCCTTCAAGACATTTCCACAAAATACCAAGGGTGTTGACCAAGTTTTATAAAATGCAGAAAATGTCTTCAGAAACTAACTCTGGCAAGCAACTTCGTTTAGTACAGATCACGTGACTGATTCAGCTGGGTTAACGATCCTATCAAGTATAGTGAAAGAACCATGATTTTTCAAGGTATAACAGACAGTTTTCACGAGCATTTATATAAACAAATGTGTTCTTTTGTGCATAAAAATAAAACTTTTGAAAAATGAAAAGCTACAAAATAAAAACGTCAATTGATTACCTGAACTGTTGTATATGGATAATTAATAACAATTTTTCACATAATTAATTTTAATTAACGGTATCTAATAAAAGTCAAAATTGCAATGTTCAAAAAAAATTTGTTCATTTTCTGTTTATTGTCCGATTGATCTCATTTTGCAGCAGTCTCCTTAACCGTTTCTCTAGTACCTTCAGCTCGAAGTTGAAGTTGAGGAAAAGGTTGAAGAGGTTGAAAACTGACATTGAAAATGTTTAAACGCCGTCCGATTAAAAAAAAATCAATATCATTATACGTATCACGTATCACAATCATTAATTTGACACGTGCAATGTAAATAATAACGTTTTAGAAGATAATAGTGCAGTAGAATTAATATTTTATTCATTTCCAAGTAGACTGTTTGCATGTAGACTCGAAAAAGGTTACAGATATACCCAAAGAGCTATCTATACAGGGTGTCATATATCACACGTTTTTGATATTAGTTTATCACATTCTCCATAAATAAAATCAGATTCAAGTAATTTTCGTTTGTATGATTTAAGCGTTCCGGCATTATTGTTAGCAAGTATATGACAGTGACATTAGTTTAGCACTTGATTGTTTTATAACTCCGTCATGGCCAACTAAAAGTAACTGAAACTACAAAATTTCGGAATACTTATTTTTACCGGACCAGATGACCGGAATAAGATACAATCTTAAAACAGAGTGTTCCCATTTGAAAAAATTTACTTCTGGCAGTTTTTCAATTTCATTTTTTATTCTTGTTTTTTGAGCACCCTCTGTTAATAATAATCAAAATATTATACGAAGCCTGTTAAAGTAGGTCTTTTTCTACATAGAAACCAATCAAGTTAAATTATAAAGGCTATCGTGCAGTCAAAATTGGTAATTCTTTTTGGGTCTGCCAACGTCATTTTTTACCATAAAATTTGAAATATGTCAAAAACAGTTAGACTTAGGTATATGATATTATACATGGAATGTGTTTAGAATTTGACGTATTATCCAGAAATGAAATAATATATAGGATGTCCTACTTAAAATAAGCAAGTTAACATCTACTTTCGGTATAACCGGAAGTTCCACCATTTTGAAAATATTGTAGCCGAACTGTACCCATTGACATTGGTATACTACCAAATTTTCAAAATTTTCCAACGGCTACTTCTCAAGAGATCGATCGCCGCAGTTCGTCGTGGAACACCCTGTATATATCTTTGGATTGACAAAAAGAGAAGATTTCATTTATGTAAAAAAATACTGGGCGTCCCATTTAAAAAATGTGTCGATCTTATTTTTAAGATAAATACATTAGAGTTGCGACTTTTTAAAAAAATTCAGGCCAGGCCAGGCCCGGCCCGACAGAGTATAGGCCAGGCCAGGCCAGATAAACCCACTGAACGTTTGGCCAATTAAAGCCAGACCTCTTGACAATTATGGCCCGGCCAGGCCAGATTTGAGCCAGGCCCGACCAAGCCAGATTGAATTCGGCCCGGCCCGGCCCGGCCAAGCCAGACCAGGCCAGGCCCGGCCCAGCCAGACCAGGCCAGGCGCGACTCGGCTACGTCAGACCAGGCCAGACCCGACCAAGCCAGTCGAATCGAAGCTCAAATCGAATCTGATCCGACCCGGCTCTATCAAGGCAAGTTTAGCCAGAATCGGTCCGCCCAAATTCAACCCAGTCTGCCTAAGCCACATTCGGCGATACCAGAAATCCTGCCTCTCTGACATTGACAATAGGTATGACAATTCATAAATTTATTAACTCTTTTATGTCTCAATGAAACGTACAAATGTCTTACAAAATAGAACAAAACAACCTTAATAGAATAATTTTTTATTTCATTATCAAATAAAATACAAACTCCGAAAACAAATTTGTTCAACAACTTAAACACAAACATAATGTTTTACATTTAACACTTGTAATATATATATAGTAGTACAAGATATTATATGTATGTATAGTGAGTCCCAGAAGTGATGTCTAAATTCATTTAAAATTCAGCGGTGTTTTTTGGAAAAACACTCGGACTTGTGGATTTTTATTTTTTAATGCGATTTTCTTATGCTCAATTCATGTATACAGGGTAGTCCAAAAAGAAGTTACGACCATCAACTTTATTTTTTCAAATATTTCACTTTTAAATTCTGCATCGAATTCTAAGTCTGTGTAAGAATTTTTAGATGTGCTTAAATATCAGAGTAATACTTATTGCTAAGTATAATTTTTCCATTTTGGGACACCTTAAATTTTAAGTAGTATGAGTGAGATTGGCCGTAAGTGGTCAGATAAATGGGTGAAGCACCTCAAGTTATTATGAAATCAAATTCCTCATAGGAAGAACAAGATATAGTATTTTAAAATTGTTATACAGGGCCAGATTATAAAATTGTTGAACCGGGCCGACCAGGCCCAAACCAGCCCGGCCAGGCCCGATCCGGCCAGGTCTGGCCCGAACCGGCCAGTCGGGCCTGGCCAATTCAATTTCAGCCCGGTCCGGCCAGGTATTACAAAGCATCCGGCCAGGTCCAGCCCGGCCAGTAAAATATGCAGATTTTCCCGGCCCGGCCAGGCCCGATTTCGGGCCGGGCCTGGCCTGGCCGGGTTTCTGGCCTCAAATCCCAACTCTAAAATACATACACTTTTTTCCCAGATTTGTATTTCAAATAATAACGAAGATAAAGGGTGTGTCAATTCTCAAACAATCACCCTGTAACATTTCTGTTTACTTGGATGCATTATCGAGAATAATTATTGTATTAATGGTTAGCCAACACAGATGTTTTGGAGTAACGTAATAAAACCATTAATTGGCGTTTAAAGCGTTTTCTCTTCCGCCATAAACGTTTTATTGCAACTTTAAAGTACAATTCAATCGCGCCTGAAAACATTATTTTCATAGGATTGGATCAGATGATTTCCGTTAAACCCGTCAGAGAGGACATCTGGAAGACGTAAAATGGCAAACAATATTTATAATATACCTACTATACTTACTATATTACTATACTAATTATTTTTTAAACTAAAAAGTGCAGTAGAGGGTTAGACAAACTTGATGCAATGGCAGGCTTAATGTCGAAAAATTACCCTATCTCCTTACTAGAGATGCTCGGTGGTGATATTATTCTGCAATCTAAAAGCGGCGCTACACGATGCCAAGAGCACTCTCCAACGTTGGAGGCTTGATAGTACCCCGCGTCGTGTGACCTACTCTCAAGTTAGCATTGCTCAAGCTACGAGCTACCAATGTCGAGCGTCCAAAGATGGTGTTTGGCCATGTTCGGGCTATTGTAGATATTCTTGACCCGAGTAAAAAGAATTTCTCCAGCGTTCGAACGTCAACCACAGCCCAACCACAGCTTAAGCTGTGCGTCAACTATGGTCTATTATTGTCTGTTTTAGAAACGTATAGTATTAGAACTGTAGACTAAACTAGATAGCAACATTTCTACAAGATCGGTAACAGTATGTATCTTCGAGGATCGAAACAAAAAAAAATTGTAGATTATATAAACTCGAATAGTTTGAATATAAAAGTGGGAGTTCCCCAAGGCTCATTAAAGACTGTTCGTAGAATATCACATTCTTAAATAGCATTAATTTATATTTCAACACAGATATCAGTAGGTGCAAGACTAAGATTGCTTATTTCAGAATACTTAGGTACTTAGAATAATATTGAATTAGGTTATGGGGAAATTCTACAGATGCAGATGCGGAAATCCATGTTTATTTGTATATGAAAAGTGTGTTTCCTTTTATAATATTTATAATCAGTGACATGCTGACGAATTTCGTAGTTCCCGGACCAGACAAATAATTATTGCACCTAAATTGTTTAACCGCTCACCAAACAATATTAAAGAATGTAAGAATGTGTATATTTTCAGGAACAATTTAAAGAGATTTTTTATTGACAAAGTATATCTGCCAATAATTTTTCTTTGTCGTAAATTGTCGAATGCTGTTGGTTGTTCTACGACCACCTACACCACCATATTTTACACAATTTTACGAAATACAACTTTTGACTATTTCATCAACAAGAGAGTAGCTGACGAATTCAAATAGTGGAAAGTAATTTTTTATTATTATTATTATTATTATTCAATTATGATTATTATTATTATTACTATTTGTTACAGGGAAGAAGTTTTTGGAATTTCTGAGCTACCACTCAATTTCTAGTGCTAGTTTTTAATCGATTTTAAGGTCAAGAAGCTATAGAAATGTATCATCTTCAAAATCAGAATCATAATTGACTATGGCTATGTATATATTAAAATTAAGACTTTACAAATATGTAGAAGTTATGGTCAGAAATATCAGCAACAAAAAATGTTTCATACTACCTAACACATAAAAGCAACATCATATTTTTATATTTTGAAAAAATGTAATATATAAATAAATTAGTTTATAAGCAATATTATAAAGCAAAAGCATGATTCCAAATAATCTGATGGTCAGAGTCAGATCTTTATACTCCACTAAATTTCATAAAGTAACATAAAAGAAAAGTTCTTCCTGGGTGTCTAAAAATCTCAACAAAAAAATATATTTAGTTTGGTTTCTTCTATCTCAAAAAGTAAACAAGTCAATAGTTAAAATCTATCACCCTGTACATATATATATGTGCCTGCCAAAATAATGTACAGACTCAATTACAGTTCTCTAGTATATACTTCCGTTTGAAACTAAATTCTACAATAATCATAAATCAGGACTAATTTGTTCTATTAGTGAACTGGATAGTTCGCTATTTGGCAACCCCAAGTTACTCGGAAGTTTTATTACAGGTCGAAAAAGCCGCGACAACCTAATAATAAACCTGTTAAATTACCAACAAGCCATTTATTTCACAACATCCTTCACACACAACTCGAAACGTGCCGTTAGTAGCAAACGGTAAAAACAAACAAATCTTTGGATTGTTCAAAAATTATGACCAAGCAGAATGAAGAGAAGTCGAGGGAGCAACACAATGGCTATATAATCTCCTGAAATGATTATGCAGGAAGACAGATCCGAATAGTCATAATAATTATGTTAGAACATAACGTTATGGCATTTACCTGCTCATCTTCCGCCTCGGTTTGGCAAGCTCTCAGACGTGGATAAAATTAGAAACAATGCAAAGAGACATAAAGAACTGTGCAGACTCGCACTGTTAGACGCGGCATGTGACAATGGAAAGTACTATTAATAACATTAAAATAGTTATTTATAACCTTATATTATTACCAGTAAACATAATTGTTCAAACTAATTGTTTATGCCTTTAGCTAAATAGTCATTATTAATTTTAACGGTTTTAAGAAGACATTCAATTTAATAAGTATAAAAAAATTATATACTGAAAAAATGCATAGTGTAAGGCAAAATAGTAGGCAACAAATTGAAAATATTAACCAATACAAAAATGTAATAACATCATTTCAAACAAATATTTTCTTCAGTGTATACAATTATCATTATTTCATTATTCAGAGCCGGAAATCATAACAAAATTGACTCGACCGTCATCCATTGAACAAATTCTTGATTTTTTAAATTACATTATAATAATATACATATATTTTCTAAATATAAAGCACTGTGCTTCAAGAAATGTACTTCTCTCTCTTACACAACCTACTTGCAACGTAATACTATCAAATCCTTGCAACGGTAGGTAATTTTAAGCGTTAAACAGGTAGTGACAAGCGTGTATCCTCGTATTTTACAGTTCTTAAAGTATCCATTATTTATAATGTAGTTGAATTTAAAATTGTTATAGCAACACAATAGGAATCAATTCTGAAATGCTTGTAGATAATTTATTAAATTGGAAAATGTTCAAACTTCGATTAGAACCGCCAAACCCCATGATTGTTTACTTTTTATTTGTACTATATGTACAATGTATATATAATTTATTAGAAATTGGTAGAGATTATTTTCTCTTAAAATATATCTGCAGCCTTTCTGACCTTTCTGAATTATTATTAGGAGTTGCCTCATAGCAATAAAGCACTAAAAAATTTTATTATTAAATGAATTAAAACCTTAATAGTTTTTATCAAATCTGTAGTGTGAAATTTGGTGGATGTTGTTGAATGAATGAGTCAATAATGGAAGATATATAAATATATATAAAACTATTATTATAGAAAACATAAGAAAAAACCAATTCATAGATTAATAGGAAATTCAATGAATAAAATTAAATTATGCCATGTTAATTAAGGTATTAGAATCATTGGCATTGTCTACTTTTTCTGAAAATATATGGTTTGATATATTTGTCTCCAAAATCGGCCGCGTCATTGCCATTATTTGCAGCTAATTACTACAGATTCTTAAAAACAGAAGAAAATCGTGAATATCTAAATCATTTTAGCCTCTACATATCCTATAACAGAAGAAAGATAAATTAATTTAGCACATTTTGAAAAAAAACTCTAGAGCGTGTCATTTGAATTTGTCATTATGTATCGTGGAAATTTAAACCCTCAGTACACTATTTTATACAAAATCTATATCATTAGTAATATGTAATACCTACTCCTTATGTTCTCTGTAAATATCAAAAACAAAAGAAATTATGAAAAAAATTATGAATAAATTTGCAATTGAGTTTTTTTTTTTTTTTAATGAGAAAAATGAATGGCACGTTATTTTTACAGGTTTTATTATTCAGGAAAGCGCGTATAAACTCTTAAAATTGGGTTATATTTAATGGTATTTACTTCTATACAAGTAGTTGCTTAGGTTAGGCACTTTTAATATGATTGCACACATTACTAATATCTTTGACTCAATGTTAATAATACTAAGCATGACATATCTTACAATTTTGTAAAAGCAATAAAAAAAAGCACGGGAAAAAATAACGTTTGACGATTTCACAATAGGTACCTAGTGTCAATTATTTTTCTTCAATTTTGGACATTGACTTATGTGGTTAGGAAATTTGATTTATTGTTGTTGCCTTAAGGAACTTTTAAAAGTTTAAATCTTTGATAACGTTTGTTTAATTTGTCTGTATTGGCTTTTCTTATTGAAACTAAATAACTTGAGGAACGTAACCATATTGTGGTAGGTATACAGGGTTATTCACGCAAAGCGGGTATTAGACGTTTTTAGGCTTCTGTTAACGATAAAAATCTGATTTTTTTATGGGGGACGTTTTCCATTATTTCCGATTCAATGAAAATATTTTCAGGTTTGCATCACTTCCGGTTATACCGGAAGTAGACCACAACTTTGTTATTTCAAATGGAACACCCTGTATATTATTGCAATTTTGAACTCTACGTGATATTCTAAACACATTTCATGTAGGATGTCCTATACCTATCTTCAACTGTTTTTGAAATATTGACAGGTGAATATTGACATTTTGCAATTTTTGACACCTTGTTAAATCTAAACGGTTAGAAATCAAGCAAAACGGTTTACACATTCCTATCTTAATTTTTCAAATCGTTTGATACTAATTTCAGATTTATCCAGAAATACAAAATTTTCGATTAATCTCTTGGTTAAATCTGAAATTAGTATCAAACGATAGCTTTTGAAAAGTTAAGATAGGAATGTGCAACCCGTTTTGCTTGATCTCTAACCGTTTAGATTTTACAGGGTGCCAAAGTTGCAAAATATCAATATTCACCTGTCAATATTTCAAAAACAGTTGAAGATAGGTATAGGACATCCTACATGAAATGTGTTTAGAATATCACGTAGAGTTCAAAATTGCAATAATATACAGGGTGTTCCATTTGAAATAACGAAGTTGTGGTCTACTTCCGGTATAACCGGAAGTGATGCAAACCTGAAAATATTTTCATTGAATCGGAAATAATCGAAAACCTCCCCCATAAAAAAATCAGACTTTTATCGTTAACCTAACCCCAAGAACGTCTAATACCCGCTTTGCGTGAATAACCTTGTATGTTTACGAACCAATTATTCAAACCTGTACCTAGATTTGGTTTGGAATCTGGCGACGTCCCTTACGATGGAATTATCTCATATTTCCAATTTGTCTCTAGACTCTTGACATTTATTTATTAGTTCTGATTTTTATTGCCGTTAAATAACTTAAATTTTCTAGATAAAGGCAATACCAAATATACCATCAAGCTCGATAAGCCACCATCAGGTACGCCGAGCTTCTTTGTTTGCACGAGAGAATTCTGAAAGGCCGGTAATGGCTTGGTATCTTCCACTAAGATCTTAATGAACCCTCTATTAGTTTGGAAGCGGCTAAGATGCCGACGCGAAGTAATCATCACCGTACTCTCGGATTCTTCGTGTTGAATTCGTTCCAAGAATTTTCCTTTACTCTCGTTTCTCTTGGCAGGCACGTAGCCGGAGTAATCGGCGGTTAATTCTATTTCGATTCGTTCTCGCAGGCGATTTTTTTTTCGTTCGTGTAGACCAAGAAATTGAGAAATGCTGCAGTCTGTTAAAAAATATGTTTTGATTGTCAGGCATCGCTTTGCATGTTTTTCTAAGAAGTACCTATATAGGCTCGCAACAAAGTAGCAAAATAAAAAAACTAGTATAGAGACATTATTTCATAAGCGCTAGCCGCTTAACATAAATACAGGGTGTTAGTTAAACATGCGGCAAAAATTCAAGAGGTTTCCTTGGACTATTCTAAGGATTTTTTATCCTTTGATGATTTTTGAAAAAGCGCTTTGTTGCGAAGATATAGAGGCGAAAAAATTTTCTACAAATCCAAATTTAGTATTTTTCACATTATTAATGTAGGTGAAATAAAAGTATGACGTACTACACTGGACGTATCAAGTAAAAGACATGTAAGAAAAAGGAGTTGTTTTTTCTTACCAACATCCCGTGATACTTCGGAGTGATTATTTTGTATGTTTTTGTATGTTGTGTTTTTGTAGTTTGTATGTGTCGCATTTGTTAAGATTGATTGACGTTTGGCTAGTTGTCGTGTAAACGGTTGTTAGTGAAATCCTCTATCATGGCTCGGTATACGAATGCCGAGATGGCTGACATGCATTTTATTTATGGACTTGCTAATGGCAATGCATTAGAAGCTAGACGACTGTACATTGAACGATTTCCTAACCACATTGCTCCCCATAGAAAAATCTTTCAAAGTATTCATCAACGTCTTCGAGAAACGGGAACATTGAAGCGAACTGAAGGACCAGAAAGGCCAAGGACTGTAAGAACGGTAGACGTAGAAGAGAATGTGCTGAACATGATAGAAGAAGATCCAGATACTTCTACGCGAAGAATTGCAAATACTTTGAATGTAAGTAATTGGACTGTTTGGAAAATTCTGAGAGATAATTTGTTGTACCCATACCACATTCAACGCGTGCAGCCACTTCTTCCTGCGGATTTTGCTCCACGTATTGCATTTTGTTAATGGCTTTTGCACACATTGGTTGAAATCCCTCAACTACTTACGCTGATTCTTTTTACCGATGAAGCCAGTTTCTCACGAAATGCAATAAGGAATTTCCACAATAACCATGTGTGGGCTGACGAAAATCCACATGAGATTTGTGAAGATCGGTTTCAACATCAGTTCTCGTTGAACTTTTGGGTTGGAATTGTGGGTGACTGGCTAATTGGACCGGTATTTCTACCAAGAAGACTTACCGGGGAAGTATACCGCAACTTTTTGGAACAAACGCTACCTCAGTATTTGGAGGATGTACCATTGGCTATAAGACAGGCAATGTGGTTTATGCATAATTGCCTGGTGTGCACCACCTCATTTTAGTGTAGATGCTCGAGAGTTTTTAACAGCAACATACGGAGATCGCTGGATTGGTCGAGGTGGACCTCACGTATGACCTGCTCGATCCCCTGGATTATTTAATATGGGGCCATCTAAAGTCATTAGTTTATACTAGGCCAGTGGAAGATGTGGACGATTTAAGAGATCGGATAATTGCCGTGTGTAACTCAATAAGAAACGACCCTGGTGTTTTTGAAAGAGTTCGGGAGTCTATGAGGAGAAGATTGAATAGTTGCATCCGAGCTGCATGTAGCCATTTTGAACAATTCTTGTAGGTTCAGAAATATTACATGTAATTTTTAGTAATAAATTGTTATTTGTTGAAAATTTTTTTCGCCCTATATCTTCGCAACAAAGCGCTTTTCCAAAAAACTTCAAAGGATAAAAGATCCTTAGAATAGTCCAAGGAATAACCTCTTGAATTTTTGCTGCATGTTTAACTAACACCCTGTATAATAATGAATAATCTGAGATGCTATATAAAATTATCGTCCTTAATCTGAGATTAAACTTAAACAAATCGATTCACCAGTGTTGAGTGACACGTGACAAGTTACTTCTTTCACAGCTTACCTATATATTTATACCTAAGATGGCGTTTATATGGACGATTACTTCTATTTAAAAAACGACTAATTTGGTCACCTATCATCTACTGTTGATCAAAATTCTTAATTTTCCAATAATTACGAATTAGGGTAAATTTTAATTGCACAAAATCTTCATTTTAAAGAATATTTTTTAACCGAAACTAGCATGCGCCGGTATTTTTATGAGTGTAAAATAAATGAACTGCATTAGTTTTTCATGATCATTAGTTTTCATGTAAAAACACGACCCTTTCAAAACGTCGTGGTAGGCCAGACTTGCGACATTTCACTAAACACCCTTATGTTTGAATTAAAAACGAGACGCGCTGTATAAAATTTTAAACTCATTCTTCAAAAATTCTTAAAAATCTGAAAAATAACTTTTAGATTATAATATAAAAGTGAATTGGTGATTTTAATCCTCGCTAAAAATCCTCGTACTTAGACGTGATTGGACTTGCCTTCAAAACATTAGTTAAGCAAAGAGAAGTTCTTATATAACAGGTTAAAAACCATCAAGTAATGGTTGATTACAACATTCATCATCACCTTACCTCTAAATATTTCGTAAATAACAAATTAATGTAACAATCGTCTTGGTATGGATGCATGAATTGTTAGATGTTGACTGGACCGACTACTCTTTTTTTACGGTAACCGAAATGATTTCACGGTTTTAGTTACGCATGACATCGCATTTATAAAATGAAAGTGTTCATTCTAATGTATCTCATCTCATAAACGAAACATATTATTTATGTTATAATGGGGTATTTTCACTCATCTGATTTGAACTTAGAAATTTATGTATTATGAAAATTTAATATATTTAATTGTGGTTGCAGCAGGAAAAACTAAGTTTATTTAAATTTGAAATAATTTTTTTTAATGCATTAATTGTAATACATATATCGTTCGCTGTAGCGAGTTGAATATATCTACTTGTTGAACATATTATTATTGTGTAATCAATCATCAATCATAAAGATCAATCGAGAGTTATAGATAGCACCATATCACAGGCTGTGACCATATTAAGGGAGTATACCACAGGGAGGCTTTCTTGAGTGAAAACTTGAGAATGCTGAGAACCTGATGGTTACTAACATGTTTACTTAGAGCAGTATACGGCTGGCAATACAATAAGCCTACAGACTGCAGACTGCGAGTGTATAAATCAAAGTAGCTGTTCTGGATTTCTAGTGATCAGGATTTGTGTGCATTATATTGAAACTTGATGAAACACATTGCCCTCACAATCACTCTTAAAATTTTTTTCCATATATTACTAATAATTTCACTATCAGTACTTGTCCCGTTAATAAGGTTTTATTACAGGCTCTTGGCTCCTAGAATTCTCATCGGTCGGCAATAAAAACCCATTAGCGGTGCATCTGAATGCAAATAGAAGCCTCGACTGGATCGAATCGCTGAAATTAACCACGCTGCGAAATATATTCACGGTTATCCCAACTCTAATGACATGAATAATCTCGTGAATAATTTTTATTCTTAGATTTTAAACTGAAAAAAATGTCCGGCGATAAAAAGTCTAGACGTCAGACTCTGTGAATAAATCCAGAGATAAATCTACTTTGGACATATTATAATACTCCAGTCACTATGGCCTCAAAGATTTACATGGACTTGTAAGAGTAGCCGCTAACTAATGACAGAGAACACTGCACCAACGCAGTGTTTAATTTCATTTTCTTTGTTAATTAAACCTACTATCTAAATTACTTTACATACCACCGAAAAACACCCACAGGTTAGATGTTATATATTTGAAGGAAATGCCGAAAACAACTACTCCACTTAGTAGGACAACACAATAGAGGTAAATGTATACTTTTATATTCTAACTATTTAATATTTTGTTATTTATTTTATTTATTTATTTATTTATTTATTTGTTTACAGCTGCCAAGACAGGCGATTACCCAATTATATGGCAGGAAAGATACAAAAGTAATGAGCTACCTTAGTTAACAGCTAAGGAAACGAAATAGATATAAAATTAATTACAAATATTATAAAAGTATTAAAATAGGACATACTAAAAATTTATTAATTTGTGGATAGAATACACTTCTTAATTTCATGCACACTGGAACAGAAGATGTCAAGCCTATTTTCATAATTGTGATAATTTGAACACATTACATTTAAAGGTGAAAACTGAAGAACATTTGTTCTTGGTGTTTTTAAGTAAAATAAGTGATTATGACGAGTTCTGCCGTGTAAAATGTTAAAATTTAAGAGATGCAATAAATCCTTACATTCAATATTACCATTAATAATTTTATATAAAAATAAAACCGAGAAGTATACTCTTCTCTGGGCTAGATCATTGAAATGAAACCTGGTAAGTAGTTCCAAGTGCGAAATACCCCGAGGTGGATAAGCGTTATCAGATCTAAAACTTAAATATTTCAGGAATTTTCTTTGAATTTTTTCAATATTGTTTACGTGAACATCATACCCCGGATTCCACACAATATTCGCGTACTCTAACTTAGAACGAATAAACATGTAATACAAAAGTTTAATAGTGTCCACCGAGAAGTGAGTGGAATTACGTATAACAAATCCGAGCAATCTGTAAGCATCATTGATGATATTATTAATGTGATCAGTAAATGTCAATTTAGAATCAAAGGTAACGCCCAAGTCTCTGAATTGATCACTCTTCATTAAAAACGTGTCACCTAATTTATATGAGAAGTTAATTATAGTAGGGACGGTCTTTTTGGTGAATGACATAAAACAACATTTCTCGATGTTAAGTGGCAGTAAGTTTGTTTCACACCATAAATTAATCTTCGATAGATCAGATTGTAACTCCGAACTGTCAGACACATCTTTAATGGATCTGTACAATTTCAAATCATCAGCGTACATCAATGAATTGCTGCTAATATTTATATTAATATCGTTTATAAATAAATTAAACAATAGAGGTCCTAGGACTGAACCCTGAGGAACGCCTGATGTTGCAAGTATTTCAACAGATCTGAACCCACAATATTGAACACGTAATTTTCTATCGGATAAATAAGATTGAAAGAAGTTCGTAAAATTCAGAGTCAAACCGTAACAGAGTAATTTATCTAACAACTTCCCATGGTCGAGTCTATCAAAAGCCTTAGACAGGTCAGTATATATGACATCTACCTGTCCTCCTTTGTCCAAGACTTCTGATATAAATTGATCTATACAAACTAAATTCGTCACAGTTGATTTACCTGCCATAAATCCATGCTGATTTGGAGATATTTGAGATTTCAAATTAAAATACATATAATCATATAAGACTACCTCAAATAATTTACTAAAGTTGGACAATATTGCTACAGGTCTGTAATTATTAATCTCTGTTTTGTCACCTTTCTTAAAAATCGGGCAGATTTTGGATTGCTTCCAAAGTGTTGGAAATGTTGTAGATTTTAAAGATAAATTAAAAAGAAAGGTTAAAGGTTTAACTAAAACATGCGCGCAATCCTTTAATAAAAAGGCTGGAATACCATCTGGACCTGTCGTCATTTTTGGTTTAATTTTCTTCAAAGCATTCAAAACCGCGTTATCAGATAAGATGGGACAATTAATATGGTTTGAAGTAGACTGATGTTCCATATTGTCACCGAGAAAGTTACTAGATTTAATGAAAGATGACTGAAAAAAGCTAGCAAATGAATCTAAAATATCATTCTCATTAGTTAATGAAATATCTCCGTGTTTCATTAATTTAGGAATACTCGACACTTTTTTTTTGCTATTAATATACGACCAAAATTGATTGGGGTTGACTTTTAATTGTTGCTCAATTATTAAAAGATGTTCATTGTGAGCGATGCGTATTTCATTTTTTATTTGAGTCCTCAGCATTTTGTATTCATTAAATGTAGTTTCATTTCTATTTATTTTATACAACTTCCACACTTTGGCTTTCTTTTTTATATTCCTAATTATATTACCGGTGAAATATGACGGATAATTTTCATTTTTCGGAATTGTCTTCGGAACAGATCTGGAAAAAACAGTATCAAGTACAGAATATAAGCAATTGCAAGCTTCATTTATATCAGTGTGAGACAGCAGCACAGACCAGTCAACATCGAGTAAATCATTATATAAAATTAGGAAGTTAGCTTTCCTAAAATTGTAACGAGCCACAGGGTTGTTTTTAAATTTCGGTATATTAATATTTACAGATAACCTGATATCAAGCGCTGGGTGTGGCAAATCCTCGTCTAAGAGACGAAAACTTGATCGTGTAACCGATAAAGTTGATCTAGAAAATACTAAGTCTAAAATTCTATTGTTGGTATTTAAGACAAAATTGTATTGATTAATTCCCAGAAATTCACTAAAATTATTAAGACGTTCAACGAATGCATCAGTATAATATTTATTATTAACATAATTTGCGTAACTCGGAATGTTAAAGTCTCCCAAAATGATCAGCTCGTCGTCATTCTGCAAGTTTACAATACTACTAATATTATCGAATACACACTCGTACAGCTGCGTATTCAAGTTTGGTGGAATGTATAAAATAATAGCATAAATATGTTTGACGCTACTGTTTGTAAGAGAAATTTTAATTCCCAATATGTCGACTTGGGTACTCAACTCTCCAAAACAATCAAGATCCAGTAAATCTACCATGTATTTATTTTTTATCGCAAAAAGAACACCGCCACCTCTAGATACACCTAATTCACCGAAATTACGGTCTTTTCTAAAGACAATATAATCATTACAAAATAATTCGTTATTAAATATACCAGGGCATAACCAGGTTTCACTCAATGCAATCACATCATAGTCGCATACAAGAGAGGCATTAAATAGGTCAAACTTCTTACCTCTTAAACTACGTACATTTTGATAATACAAATGAACAGAATTTTTAGTTACATTAGGTTGAATATTTGATAAACTTAATTGCTACATATCACAAGGTGAAAAAATTAATGATTTATATTGTTGCAATTTTAATTTGTAAACAGCACACTTCTCGGAATCCCAAACATAGTGATTATCTTGAGGCAACTTCGCTTTTACGCAGTTAATACATTTAGGCTCCGAATTAGTTGGACATGATTTTAGATCATGAGATAAAGTACATTTAGGACAAACAACAGTGGTAGATGTACACGAGCGAGAATGGTGTCTAAACCCACAACATTTGAAACAAATTTTCAAGTCAATTGCATCATATACAGAGCAAACATCATAGTTAACATTCAAAGTACCAACTTTCAAAATATCGAGATAAGCCTGTGCATCCACTCCCAAGACTGCTTGATAGATGTTTTTATTATTTTTTGTGGCCCATATTTTCAAAATTTTGATGCTACTATTTTCAGGGAACATACTATTCTGGTGCCTTAAAAAATTTATTAAATCACCCTCAGAGTAGAGGCAAGACATTCCTACAAGTTTCAATTTGGGCTTCAGGTTTTTCAATTCCTGTATTTGATAATTTTCAGATAACTTCTCCTTAGCTACCTTGTTGAACCTATTAGCACTTTCAGCATCGTTGCAACCGATTAGAATACCTCCATTACTAATGTTCTTTACTTTGGAAAACTCCAACTGCAAGTCAACTGGATTCAAATTTTCCATGATATCGGCTTTAGTCCGGGCATTTGATTGTTCATTATTTTTTGGTTTAATGACTACCAAAGGTTTGTTCTTGACCACTTGCGAAAACAATCGATTACCATCGGTAGTGTTTAATTGACTCTGTATATCCAGATTTTTAGGTATGCATACATTTGAGAATTTATCGTTAGCAATCTTCATAATTTCATCCTTAGCATCCCTAAAAATATTCTCAACATAGTGTAGAACATTATTCATTTTATCTTCTAAATTATTCTTGACAATAGATTCATAATCATTTCTTACTTTGCTACATATTTCACAATACCAGAACAACCCGGGGGTTTTTAAATGTTTGTAAACATCAGATGGAAGGCCAACGCACTCGGCATGAAAAACATGACTACAAAAACCACTACACGATAACCAAGGAGTTTTTCTGCGTTCAATGTTTTTGTCACACTTAAAACATGAGGAACTCATTTCAAATCATAACAAAACCAATGATGCATCCACATTAAAAATAACTGACCAATGTCACTATGCAGGTACAACCTGCACAAAACTTCCAAAAAGAAAAACCAAAATATTAAGGCACTAATTCCATAAAAAACACACTAAATTGAACCACAACCGATCAATATAATATCAAGTATATACTTTGTGGTGAAGCATTATAAAATAACAAAAATTTTATATTAGCTTCTGACTGGTCACTTATATATACCATGAAATTATCCAATGGAAATATATATATCATCAAATCCACCTTTCTTATATTAACGATGCATTGCTTATTAGAACCAATAAAACGATCCACGGGCAATGTGCCCCAACTGGCATTGCATTACTTCGGCATCTCCATAGGAGTCGCCACATTATTCATCGAGACCAATTAACCAGACACTGACCGGTTTCGCGCTTATTATGCGCTCATCAGAGTGCTATAGTAGTGGACTCGATGAATGATGCGGCGACGTGATTGCCTAATGGGCATCATGAATGTTAGTAGTGGTGGGAAACACGCCGTAGTGCCCTCTTTGGGTCTTTGCTACTACCTGTCTGACAACTATTGTCAAATTGACAGACAGATAATGTGTTCGGCATTTTCTTCAAATAAATGAGTAGGACTGTCTTCCTTAAAGACAATAATAGAGGTCACTGCTGTAATAGAATAGAATAGAATAGAATAGAACTTTATTAGCTTCATAGCTATTATAACAGTACATAATTACAGTATCGATAGTAATACACAATCGAAATATATCCTCCTAAAAATAAAATTTTCTTAACCTACTCCTAAATGTATTTATCCTTGTACAGGTTCTAATCGCCATTGGTAACTGATTATAAATATTCAAACCCTCAACAAAGGTGGTTTTTTGCATTGATGCTGTGTTGTATGGTTGTATATAAAAAGTTTCATTAAACCTCAAGTTATAATTTATCATATCACACCGTTTGGTTAGAAAGTTCTGTAGGTATTGAGGTGCACATTTATTTACAATTTTGTGAATCAAGGTTAAATTCGATTCAATAATCAATTGATGCACGTTTAAAAATTTTAGTGATGACAACATAAGATCTATAGAAGCATATTTGTTGCAACCAAGCAATGCACGCATTGCTTTGTTTTGAATCCTTTGTAGTCTTTCTATATTTTGTACAGAACAAGATATTAATAGTGACATGCAATAGTTAAAGTGTGGGTAAATAATAATAATGGTACCTGCGGAAAAGCAGGCCGTTATCTGTCTGTCAATTTGACAATAATTGTGAGGCATATAGTAGCAAAGACCCAAAGAGGGCACTGCGGTGTGTTTTTCACCACTACTTAGATGTTATATCTTCTAGTAAATTTACAAAATTACTCTAGAATTCCAGTAGCTACTGTAAATACTCCTAGTTAAAGAAAATATCGCCCTGTCAAATATTGGAATATATCGATGATTGAATATATCGCTCACTTTTGGTCTTTTCTTCTATTCTACGTACACATCTCCCTTTCCCCTTCAGCATTCTTCCTGTGCTTCCAAGTGTTAATGATGGCGATTTGGCAAATATGTCGATATCTATTTCATAAAATTTGCAACAAACTGAGACCTAAGCCGGTTAACTTCTTAGGTAAACGACTATTTTTATAGATACTATGAAACTGTTACTACATACCTAGGAGAAAATAATTGGCTGATTGTTATTTTCATCGAAGTCACTCAGTTCTTGTAAGAACAAAGGAAGTGACTAGCACTCGATGGCATTAGCTTGCCGGTCGTAATAAAAAATTGGATTAATATGATTACCGGAACAGGACAGCGAAGAACAAATCTGATTCAACTTCAATTCAATCTTTATACTTGTTGTTCAAAAACTACAATTTCTATAACAAACAGTATGATTGTCAAAAAATAGGAGTGTTAGATAGAAAATCTTTATTTTCAAATGCAGCAGGGTATGTTACGTAATTGATACGCATTAGTTATAAAACTTAAAAGTTACAATATATAAACAGTTAATATGAGACAAAAAATATGTAAAAAGAAAACATAATAGTTCTGTACCAAAAATAAAAATATCATTCTACCGATACCCTTCCGAAGATAGTCCAGGAATTAAATAAAGGGTATTTTGTGTATAATAAATAGTGTGTATATAATTTAGCTTAAAACAATTTTTTTTCTCGAAATAGTTTATGTACTTATGAAGATTAAAATGTTTAAGTTAAGAACTATACCGAACTCTAAAGCAAACGTTGAACAAGAGTGACTCTTTTAAACCCTGTGCCAGAAAATGACCTCCGGGTTCTACAGGGTGAAAAGAAAGTCATGACAAACACGTCAATAAAAAAAATAAGAATCTGAAAAAATTAAATGCACCACTCTGTATTTTTACCATTTATACCATAAGATGTAGAATTACATTGTCTAGAATTTTCATGAAGTTTTTTTTTCAAATAAACATAATCAGCGTATATCAGACAACGATTTATCACATTTTAATCATCTGTTGAAGTAAGCATTAGAAGTAAATAATCCATACTTACAAAGATTCCCTCGTATGTACTGACTGTTTTCAAGGGGCGGCTCGTGGTGAAATAAGCAAGTGTTGATTTTATCTATTTTCTAAAAAAGGTTATTCGATTCTACGATCCGTTGTATCAGATTCGTAATGTCCTTTCAATCCCAATTCAAAAGGTCCGCAAAGTTGTATGCAATTATAATCTTGCATACAAGATTATAAATTACATACAACTTTGCGGACATCTAGGTTTAATTATAGTCAGTATGGTTATGTTGTAAATAACTTATTCAATAAGCTGAATCTAACTAAGCTATAATATTAGTAGTGCCCAATAAAGGTAATATCATTGTGCTATGAAAACGGCTTTTTAGAGTCACGGTTTTTATTTTTTCAGTCATGTCACCTCTACCTCCGGCCATGCTTTATCGCTGCCAAAAAGTACACACGGAATGCAAAACAATGCATGTTTGCATTAAACCCACGAATAAAATTTTTTCTTAAATAAACTTCTCTATTTCACAGGACTGTATGTTTTTTCCGTACTAACACCTGGCGTTTCAATAATAATGCCCGACAAATTTCTGTCTTTATTTTTGCTTCAATTTTTTACTAATATTTTTACTAGTATTTTAGTATTTAAAAAATGTTTTAATGAATCAAATTATGAGCTAAATCCTATGTATTTGCCTGTTTACCTATGTATTTGTCTGCTTCATCTTTAGCATTATATATTTGATAGTTTACTTTGTGTTTTAAAAGTTATTTTTATATTGACTTCAGATATTTGATCTTTTAGATTTAGAAAATGTCCCTGCAAGTCGAATTCTAATTTGTCTTTACGCATTTCGTTCAGAACTATTAAAATATTCCTTGTGCAAGATGCCAGTCCTTTGGGAACACATTCGGATTAAAATAATATAATGACTGGACTAACATTTAGATCGAGACCGAGGATTAAAAGTCGAGACACAAGTGGGTCACGGAGAAGACGCGGTGCCAGATAATGAAACGACAGGGCGGCGGAGAAATTGATGATTCATTTGCATAAAGTGCATCCTCTTGATTTGCTGATGGGTCGGCAATAAATTTAATACCGCAAGATCATCTTGAAATGCAGAATGGCATTTTTAATTAGAATGTTCAATGCAGTGCGTATACAAAAAGCAGTAATTAAAACGTGGTAAAGAAATCACTTAGTGTAAGATTCAGATGTTGTCCATTCTCAATGGAAGAGCAAACTACTTAATAATATTAATGGGTCATAGAGATTTTTTAATTTAATTTTAAGATAATGAACAACACATTACTTAAATATCTGTTTACTATAATAGGTATATTACCTATTATAGTAAACAGATATTTAGATTAAACAGATACCTGTAATAACTAGGTATGTTAGTACGCCAATGGCCTACCTAATTTTAATTTTCGAATGATAATATCGTTTTTCATTCCTATATGACAACCATCTTATTCATTTATCATCGAAAGTATTTATTTAGTTTATTTGTCATTATTCATTAATATTGATATACCATAATGACTTCCTAAACAAAACAATAAATACTTAGTAATAGAAAATCATCAGATTTCGTTAGAATTGTAACAGTAGGTTTTGCAACTTTGAATAAACGTTATTATCTAATAACAATAACTAGTGAGTTTTCTACACATGTATTACTGATGAAAAAATAAAAAAAAACACTGGTGAAAAGATAAAAAAAAATTATGACTATATAGTTTTCGAATGATCGAATTTTTAAAAAGCGCTCCCGTTTAACAGTTTATCGTGTAATGGGGATTATTAAGTTATAATACCGTACTCGCTTAATGAAATAGCGTCTCATTTAATAGGACGATCGGCGCGCTACAATTATGTTTCTTATAAGGTGTTATAATTTTCAATGTCTCCAATGGTTGCAAGAACTGCGAAATCTGTGATTTTTTTAAATATAATTGCCAATGAAATTGCGATCCCTTGCCACTTCAATCGTCGAACGGCTCCATATGCTGGCAATCACTTTTTAGAATTTTGGCCATTAATTATAACTACGAACAGCTAACTCAAATCTTACTTGATTTTATATCAGAGAATTTAGGAATAGGTTTATAATTATTGCATATTAATAGATAGAAATTACATGAATACGATATTTTTATTAAAATGAATCCACTGGTATAAGCAAACTAAATCAAAACTAAAAAAATTAAAGCTTCGTTGTTACCTTAATATTTTCGTAGTGACTTAAAAAATATATAACAGTTTGGGTTTAGCATAGTTATCTACTTATTAAACATTAACATGAACACTGATTAGTTCAGATAAGTTAATTTATGTCCATGGGCATAAATTAACCGTTTTCTTGTGCCCACCCTGTAATCAAACTAAAAAAATGAAACCTCCGTTGGTGCCTTAATCTTTTCATAGCGACTTAAGAAATATATAACAGTTTGGGTTTGGCATAGTTATCTACTTATTAAACATTAACATGAATACTGATTAATTCCTATAAGATAATTTATGTCCATGGGCCGTTATGTCCTTTTTAACCATTTTCTTGTGCCCACCCTGTAATTGAAAACGTCACTATTAAAGCGCCACTTATCAGCTGACAGTATGCATCTTATTAATTAATGGGTACTTAGTTCTGATGCACGACCACAGACAAATAGCGGCTTGTTAAGATTGATAGAGTGCTTTTTTAGCAGACTCCCTAGATGGGACTTCGCGTCTCCTGCCCCGAAGGATAGGCTTTTTTAGAGGCGTCACTAGTCTAATTATAGCTTTATCAGTCAATGCTTTATGGTCGGATTAGGACGAACAGAAATCTGTATTATCGATGTAATGCATTTTGTCTTAAGTTGGTATTGAGGGTATTCTGTTTTAATACATCGTTGCATAATTAACAGAGTAACTTGGCAAGTATAGTCTGTTTTTTTAATTGGGAGGGAGGTATTAAAAAATTTGTTGACCGATCACAGGTTATATCAAAAATTTACATATTTACATGTTTGAAAATTACTTCAGTGCAGTCAATCATAGAACTGTCATTTAGTTCTGAAGAGTTGACACTAGTTATTTTTGATATTATGTTCCTGTAGAGTCCAGATGTACAGTGACATTTTTTTAATCGGCTCACTAGTTACATTTTTTTAATAGGCTCACTAATTGCACAACTTTTCTATTTGCTATTTTGAAAAATCAAAAACTGTTTCCAAACTGAAATTTCCCGATGATTCCAAATATTGTTTCAAAAGTTACCCCAGATGTTATTTTTGACAGATATGACGCCATCTTGGATTTTTGTAAATGGCAACGTAGGAATAGTTTACCACCATTCGGAAGACCCCTTCCAGCTGACTTCAAAAATATATCATTATGGGCAGTTTGCACCAATGGTTCGCGATTTACAGAGCGACAAACTTACTGAATATGGATTATTTCTTTAACATTCAGGAAGTTTGTCGCCCTGTAAATCGCGAACTATTGGTGCAAACTGCTCATAATGATATATTTTTGAAGTCAGATCGAAGGGGTCTTTCTAGAAATTTCAGTTTGGAAACAGTTTGATTTTTCAAAATATCAAATAGAAAAGTTGTGCAATCAGTGAGCCGATTAAAAAAATGTCACTATACATAAAAGACCTACATAGAGTCCAGACCTACATAAAAACTATAAGATAACTAAAACTGAATTCTAAGGTATAAACTTTCCGTAAAAAAAAAAATTAAAATAGCCTTTATTTTAACATACATTTTGGAATAAGCAGAAAACCTAATAAATGAAGAACTAATATTTTCTATTAACTACACTGATTATTTTTTATGTACCTATATATTCTACCGTTTACTGCCGATTTTGCCACATAGTTATTAGAAAATAGACTCTTGCACCACGAGAAAGAATCAGGTCTCAAAATCCAGCACTTGTGCTGGATTTTGTCTCCAAAATCTCTAAAATACAAAAATCTGTTTCTTTATAAATTTAAAAATGCGGCAAATTACCAAATTAAAGAAACAATATCTAGATGATACCACAAAAATAGTTACAAACAATACAGAGTAGGTATAGAGATGATAGGATTATAGGCAAGTAAAAGATCCCTACCCCTAAAATTTCCTGGTTGGAGGTTGCTCGTCTCCCGGCATCTTAATTGCAGAAATAGATCGACGTGAAATAACAGAAACAAAAAGGTATTTTTTACAATATAAAATATAAAAATTAAAGGGTTGATTTTGAACATGAAATGTTTTTTCAGGAGATACCCACCCACTAGGTGTTTATGGATTTTTATTTTAAAAATTGCAAAATTATAATTAGACCAATAGACCAATGATTTTTAATGTAATTATTCAGTATTTACTCTATATTTTCATAAAACTTAATTGTAGTATCTATATTTAAAGATATATCACACTGTTTCGGTTAATAACTTAAAAAATCACTTTATCAATTTAAATTTAGAGTAGTATACTCGTAGTTTATTGTAGTAGTGGCCAATAATGTGCAAGAGAATTTCATAAAAACAGACTTTTTACATTTGCCTGAAACCTTGTTTTTTAACAAATCGCATGGTCTTCACTGCTGAAAAGGTGTTGAAGGAATTAATTTTCATAAAATCATTTTAAAATATGTGATATAACCTGTACATCTTATTTATTTATTATATTTTGAAAAGTTTTTTAATTGATGTCTAGACTCTAGGAAATCTAGTTTTTTAAACCTAAATATTGCACGATTTATCTCTTGGCAAATTAAAAAATATATATATGCTGTATGATTGGTGGCGGTTTTATGTTCGCTTTTTAACAAAACCATCTCACCTTCACGGTCAGCTTTGATAAGATAAGTACTTCATAGTAATAATTGCTTAAAATGCATATAAATATTCTTTGTGAAGCCTTACTGAAATGCGTTATATTGTATACGTGCCGCTATGAAATATAGTAATAATCGTGACTAAAAAGAATGTGAGGTGCATTATTCACATAGCTCACTGCAATATTAATCACTGCATTGTACTGCGAGAAAGGATAAGGTTTGCTATTTGCTGTTTCTATAAATAAAACTGCATTTGTTCATTGCATACTTATTTCAAGTTAAGTCTATGAATTCGAATGCAACTGCAATGATGTTATCAAATATAATACGTGTTTTTAATCAAAACAACGCATACTCCAAGTATTATTACCCTCTAAACTTTGCATAAATTAAAATGTAATCTGTTATACTTGTAGAATCCTGATGAAATTGATATGCAAATATATTTGAATCATTTTGATATTTTGTCAAACACATACTACATATAGTTAATTCTTCTCTGGAACTGGGTCTTGTTCCTGATTTGTTAAAACTGTCAACGGTAATACCAATAAGGAAAGTTCCAAAAACAATCAAAGCTGAAAAGTGTAGGCCTATAAATATGCTTTCAGCATTTGAAAAGTTGGTAGAAAAAGTAGTATATAAACAATTATTAGAGTTTATAGAACTGAAATATATTTTAAGTAAATTTTCAGTCAGGTTTGAGAGGTTTTAGTTGTGAAAGTGCACTACAGTATGTAATTAATGAGTGGAAGGAAGCAATGAAGCAAATGATGTAGGAAATATAGTCGGGGTAGTTTTTTGAACTTAAAAAGAGCGTTCGAGATAGTAGATAGAGCCAGATTACTAAAGAAATTGTGTGCGTTTGGCGTGAAGGGTACAATTAAATTGGTTTGAGAGTTACCTGAGAAATCGGATGCAGAGAGTAAAATGAGAAAATGTATCCTCTGCTGAAGAATACATTGGGGTAGGAGTGCCTCAGGGGAGTATACTGGGCCCACTGCTTTTTATAATTTATATTAATGACATGACGGATATTTTTACATTCAAGTATAATTTCTTTGCTGTTTTGTTTTGTTTTTTGTAATTTCTTTCTGTTATACCTAATACGTTATATGTTCTAGATAATAATGTTTGAAATGTATTGTATGTGTAATTGTATAGCCTAGGGCTAAATTAAATGGTTTATCTATCTATCACTTTTCGTAAATACGTTGCTCAGAACAAACAAAAAATAGAGAGGAACTTCCACCCCCTAAATGGAGGTTATCGCCAAACGCGGTATTTATGAAACTTGGCAGAAAGGTGGTCTGTGTATTATAAAATAATAAATATAAAACTAAAAAATTATAATAGCAAAATAAGCTATACAGAGATAAAACAGCAGACGTTTTCAGATACCTATATTCAAATGAAAACGTTAACTGAACGAAAAATTGATCACGGTGTTAGAATTAGACGAACTGTAATTAAAATTTTATTTCATTAAATTAAATTGTATACAAATTAGGTTCACTTAAGAGCTGACCGAAGAAGCTATGCCAAGTGTTAGCTTTGACTATATTACTAAACTCAATGGTGTTAGTTACCTTCATAGCAGATGTAGGTTAGGTAGGATATTTAGTTTGTCCTTTACATTTTTAATATGCATTTTATAATACCATTACAAAATTCCATCGGAATGTCTAGTGAATAATCCATTATGATTATAGATTCCTTATGTATTTGCTAGAAATATGCCAATCATAAAGCAATTTATGAGTAATTGCTACTATCAAATCAGTGTTTAGTGTTGCATCGTTAAATAATTTGATTCATTCGGAGAACGGATGCATATCGAGTTCTCTTATTCTTAAATATTTATTTTTATGGTTTAATTATTAAAATATTTAAAATCTTTGCTCATTGAATACTTTTTACTTTGTAGTATCTATCTTTACTTAACAGATGCCTCGAGATAATTCTTATTGCAATCTTCAGACTATGCTGAGGTTGACAATTTAATTTTTTTATCAATAAATGTAACTTGACATATAATGTACCTATAATGCACCTTATCTGACACAGAAATAGGTGATAAAACATTATCCTCCTATATCAATATCACCTAATACTGTCGTATTGTTGTTTGCTGTACGTTTTTCTTTAATCTGTTTAACTACTTAATCTGAAACAAACAGATTTATGAACCCAATTCCGAAGAGGATGCTGAATATGATAGACAATGAACTGAAAACCGCTGTGAAGGCTTGCTGTAACAACTAATATCAGGGTATAACTATAAAGGCCAGTTTTCATTATTAGTATCATGTTCATGTCGTGTTCCTACCGCTTTCGTGTCGTGTCGTTTTGCATTGCATTTTCATATACGATCGTGTTCATATCGTGTTCATACTGTAAGCAAAATTCACACGGTGTCAGTAAGTGAAATGGATCAAGACGAGGAAGATGTTGTGATAGTTTGTTCGGCGTACATTCTCTTGAAGCGCAAGGAGAAGAGGATCCGGAATCCGGAGGATCCGGATTTCCCAATTGATTACTTATATCCCGCCAGATGTTGTCTTTTACCAGCTGATTGTCGTAATCTCTATGGGATAAATCATAAAGTGAAGGATGGTCTTGCACGAGCATACATAGTTCTTCGTCCATGGCACATCAATCACTCAAGAACCATGCGTCCTCGGGGAGCATATTATTTTTCAGCTGCTTTCGTCGGCAAGCGTTGTTAGCCGAACCTCGTGTGGACGGCCATCAGCGGTCGTAAGGCGCCTTGTGAGCGCACATACTGCCCTTTTCATTAACCCACCATGTTGCTACTGTGCTCGCGTCGTGGTCCAGGCCCGGTCGCCTGTCGCGAATCGCCTCCACAAGCGATTATTGGCAAACAGTTATCAGTTATGACACGACAGCAACACGATAGGTCTGGTTAAAACGGGAATGCGGTTTTCCACTGTAATTTTATGTAAAACTGCGCATAGGCGATTCTGGCGACAACAACACGACAAGAGCTCGACATGAGCATGATACTAATAATGAAAACTGGGCTTAAGTATACTATAAGTTTATATAGTTCTGAATAAATATTTGGTTTTTAATACTTCATTATTTTCTTCCGCGATAGAGAGAATATATTTAATTTGGTAACAACAACCTTCTAAAGTTAAGTTACAGTTTCATAAAACCCTTAATATGTAATTATTATGTAAACAAACAGGTATATTTTTTACTGAAATGCCTTGATCTTATCCAGTGTTAACTTTAATCTCCATATACAAAGATTGAATGAAGGTTTTCAATGTAATTAGTCATTCCCGTCCTGTCAAATTTATATTTAGAACTTTAAAAGCAGACTCATTAAAGTAACTAAAACAGTCTAGACTTCTTGCTTTTTACTTTATTTTCATACCGGCCGTTACATTTCAGTATGCACAAAATTAGGCGAACCAGATATTTCCGACATTAAACCACTACAACGAACACTGACGAAACTTTGTCTTTAAAAAACAGAGGTACGGAAATATAAAAGTTTAAACGTTCTAAATAGTAAATGTTTTGATGATCAACGGATTTATGCCTTAGTCTATACCCGTAAATCAACAACTAGTTTCTAAACAGTGCATTATTAAAGACATTCAATGTTTCGGAGTTTTTATAGTTTCTACATGTTATGTTACACTGATGAGGAGCAAAAACTTCGAAACATCTATGCCTGCAGGTGCATTATTGTCAACCTTTGGGGTCTATAAACAGATGTTCTTATAGCAAAAGTAATCTAATATATTTAAGACTAGTATAATATACTTTTTCAAACAAATAAATACATGAAGGCAATCAATGTCATCGTTTCATGCTTAGGATACACAATAGAAGCCGATAAAAAAAGGTGCTGAAGAAAATCTTGATTATTGAATTTGAAAAAAATGGGTCGCTATATTAATCAGAATATAAAATCATCTAAAATTGAATAAGTTTTCATTATCCTGAATTGTAATAAAAAAAAGTTTGAAACTTCTCGTTTTCTGATTGCATCGCAGTGCTGATCTTTGCATCGTAATTTATTTTGCTGATCTTTGATCTAGGCAAGGCTAGCCTTACCCCTGTTGTGTTCATAAACGAAAGAAAATAAGCAAAGGAAAAACACCTGCTTCCAGCGTGACGGTTCGACACTATACCGGAAGCTGCAAGCTAGTCGCTTTCAATTTGAAAGCTTAAATGTTTTAAAAACTTATAAGTATATTATAATGTGCAATAATATACACTTTTCCCCTGTAATGAATTTGATTTGAGTTACTATATTAACGAAATTTAATTGTTACCTTCTAAATAAAACTGTAAAAACTTTTATAAATATTAATACTTGCGAATATCTTATCAAAAAACAAATAAATAAAATAATAATAAATAAATTGGCCAACAAGTATGCATGTAGCAATGTAATAGTAAAAACTATGTACTTACTGTTAGATAATCATAAAATATTTGTAGTGGAGTATAGCAGTAATAAACTCACCTGAAACAAAAAAAAATAAATAAATCACATATCTTAAAAATAACGAAGAATTGAAAAACTGTCTAAATATAGAAACTAGAGATTTGACTTAGAAAAACTAGAGCATAGCTTCAGAAAATGAATAATAGTGTGGAAAAACTATAAATTCCACATTCAAAGTCGGCATGGTGACGTGCCGACTGACCATAACGTCAGCATTGATAATGATAACTCAGTTACAAAGTAGCTGATAGTAAAAGCCCCTCTAAGAAGGGAAAGACAGTAATCCTCTTTTTTATTATCAAGTGCCCGGAGGAAGATTCAAATTGGTGCAATTATTTCAAGTTGTCGCTTATAGAGATTTCACTGATGGAAAGAGGGTCATGAAAATGCAACCCACCCGGATTGGAACATAAAACCCTACAGTGGTGAATTTAGGGTGGTAAATCATTCCCTCTATATCCGGTGCAGCCTTACAAGGCTATAAGCTGTATCTTTAAAACTAAATCCACCTCCCTAATACTCATAGTGTGAGTCTCCCAGGCGATGAATTTTCACTGCAATGATCAGATTTGTTTTACATCATATAGTAATATAGTGGATGTAACGTAACTTTTTAATTGTTAATCACGTTGTCAAGTGATTAGTGAACATATAATTTAATCTTTCTTTAAAATACTAATCCCAGTTAAGGTTTAACGAATTAAAGAAGAAATATACAAAGCCTCAAATAAAAATTTGTTCAATTTGAAAACAAACACATAAGATAGTATATGATAGAAATAAACATAGAAGCAATATAATACTGGAAAAATAACTCCTGATTGAACCGAGAGCCAGCTGGGAACTAGCTCTGTCCCACCACTGCCGTTCCCTACATTGTCTCCATGTGAAGTGCCCAGCACTGTCAGGTGTCACACGTCTCCTTAACCGTTCTTTTTCTCTATTTAATACACACTTTACTTACTATCGATCCGTCCTTGTCTTCAAATTCTAAACACATTTTCATTTAGGATCCTGTATACATTATTAAAACACTGTACTGATTAAGTACAGACTGATTATCACAATTACTGAGGTTGGATCTGATAGACCGATAGTAAAAGTAAATTATTTTTATTAGTAAATACAAATTTAATAGAATTTCTTTACAAAATTTCACTGTCTAATAAAGGGTGTATGTCACAACGATCTGAATCGATGTATATGAAATATGGAGGACCATTAAAGGTAGAACTTTGATAATTTGTTTTTGTATTTTTCAAATATATTTTATTACTTCCTGTTCCGAATTTTTCTATGGTCTACATCGCCATGCCCATTTTTATTATTTGGCTTGTAGATATCAGAATTAAAATGGTCTAATTTGAATAAATTCCTTCAAACTTGGTAAAATAAGAATGTCCCTCAGACTCCTTTTAAAGAACCAATATAACACTGAATTACGCAAATGGATTACCTAACCTAAATTACTCAAAAATTCCAACCAATCGACCAGCACTGGTACCATAATATTAACAACTGCGTCGTTGCGTCGATAACATATTAGCTTTATGTCATTTATCCTATATCATTAGCTAGTTTCCATGGAAAATCCGTCATTGAACTTGTTGTCAAGTGCCAAATAAAAATATAACTTTTTTGTGTAATTATGTGCAGAGCCGATATTCATAGGAATATTTTAATTAATTTAAGCTCCTCCAGAGGTTTATGATACTATTTTAAAGGATCCTGTATATTGTATAAAACGAACTGATTATGCCGTCTTTTTACAGAAAAAGGTAATACCTGGGGTAATAGAAAAGCATTTTTCAATTCACATAATAGGTAGTAGACTTGAACATATTTTCATAATATTAACAAGACAATTATGTATGATTATAAATTTGTTGGTATTTTCCTGCCTGTCAATAATGTACAAATAGTTAAATAAACAAATACCGAACAGATGTTATAAATATTGTACCCATTTAAATACATATTGTTAGGTACAGATTTTATGGCTTGGCAGGAATTTTAATTACTGTCGGCCAATATTAATTTAAAAATTTACGAGAACACATTTATTTGACAAACATCTATCATATTTATGTTAAAAGCAACTGGCACACTTGTAATTAAACCAATAACAATAACATTAATAACAATAAAACCTGTAGATAAAATTCGCATCTGGAAAACATAAAATATTTTGTTTCCTTGTAGTAGATGTTACTTATTATACATTTCTGGTTTTTCTGAAAAGTATATACAATTTTTATAACAATTCTAAAGTTTTAACATAGATTTTGCTAAGCTGCAGGTATTGAATGAGGGAACTTCAGTGGGAATATACAGGTTGTTTTCTAAGGAGTCTCAAATACTGAAATAGACGCTTCCTCAAGTGATTTCATGATGAAAAGGTCATATAAGGTTTTTTCCGAAATTGCTTAGTTTTTGAGATACAAAGCGATAAAGTTTTATATATTCTTTTTAGGTTCCTTGGAAAATCTTTGGAGTACACAAAATTTGTCTTTCTATATTGCTGTGACTTACACACCATGATAGAAGACATTTTTTGGTTGTTAAATTTTTTTCAGGGATGTCTATGTGGATAGTCACTTCAATATTTTTATATAAAGAAAAATATGTACGCCACTGGCCCTCTGACTGTACAGGGTGAGTCAGTTTATACTAGCAGGACTCTGGCATTCGATAGAACACCTGATTCTAAGTTAAGTTTGTCATATAAACATATGTCGGGAATCGCTTCGTTTTTGAGATACAGGGTGTCAAAGTTTTGGGTTTTTTTTAGTATTTTCCACACAGCTCCTATAGTTTTTAAGATAATTTATTCAAATTTTTACGGTAGATTACCTATGATGGTCCACAAATTTTGACATATGTAAACAATTTGAAAACGTACAGGGTGATATTTTTTCGGGGGTCAGACCCCCTTTTATCGTCCAGAACTTTTTTGTGGTGCGCCAGTGACTGCTAATTTTTGCCAAAATTTGGATTCCACGTTCAATTTAGAAACTTTTTTGTCTCTTGCATTTTTATCGTAGCTGTAACAGTTGTCGAGTAATTTGAAAAAGTCTATGAAAGAATATTTTATTAAAAAAAATATATTTTCATCAAAATTTTCACTAAAATCAATTATTGTCAAACGAAAGTTCATTAATCTAAATTGTCAAAGGTTACATACTTACAGTACAACTTTTGCCACTAATTATTTATTTTTTTGTAGCATTTCAGAGACTTAATAACTAAGTAAAATAATTAAGAACTTATAATAAACCAAGGCAAATACAAATAACTTTACAAATAACCCGAAATAATTTTATTTTCAAATTAAAATTTTCAAAATGTTATCCATTTTGTTGGATACATAATCGGCATCGCGTTTCAATAGACCTTCTTGCTGAAACTAAGTGATGAACTCATATGTCTTCGCAAGCATGTCTTATAAGCCCTCTAAGATCGTCAACATCTTAAACAGGAGGTGCATACACTTTTTCTTTAAGAAAGCCCCACAGAAAAAAATCCATTGGTGTTATATCTGGGGAATCTGGGGGCCGTGCGATTGGACCTCCACGTCCAATCCACCTTTCTGGATAATTGTCGTCTAACCAAGCTCATACATTTCTTCCAAAATGAGCTGGGCAGCAATCCAACTGGAACCAAGCTTGCTGTCTTAAATTTAGAGGGACATCTTCCCAGATATTAGGATGCTCGGTTTCTAGAAACTCTAAGAAGTTTTGCGAACCCTTTGACCCTTTCTGGCAAAAAATATGGTCCAAATAAACGAATTTCAAAAATTCCTACCCATACGTTAATGCTAAACTTATTTTGGATTTTGTTTGGCCTAATAGCACGTGGATTTTGCTCTGCCCAAATATGTTGATTTTTGAAATTTACTATCCCACGTCGGGTAAAGCAAGATTCATCACTCCATAATACGTTGGATAAGAAAGTTCTATTATTTTCTAATGTGTTAAGGATCCAACGACAAAAATTCATTCTGCGTTGTTCGTCGCCAGGATGTAGACCTTGGTTTATTATTAATTCTTAATTATTTTACTTAGTTATTAAAGGTCTTTGAAATGCTAAAAAAAAATTAATAATTAGTGGCAAAAGTTGTACTGTATGTAACCTTTGACAATTTAGATTAATGAACTTTCGCTTGGCAATAATTTTTAGTGAAAGTTTTGATGAAAATATTTTTTTTTTAATAAAATATTCTTTCATAGACTTTTTCAAATTACTCGATAACTGTTTCAGATACGATAAAAATGCAAGGGATGAAAAAGTTTCTAAATTGAACGTGGAATCCAAATTTTGGCAAATCAGCAGTCAGTGGCGCACCACAAAAAAGTTCTGAACGATAAAAGGGGGCCTGACCCCCGAAAAAATATCACCCTGTACGTTTTCAAATCGTTTCTATATGTCAAAATTTGTGGACCATCATAGGTAATCTACCGTAAAAATTTGAATAAATTATCTTAAAAACTATGGGAGCTGTGAGGAAAACACTAAAAAAAAAAACAAAGCTTTGACACCCTGTATCTCAAAAACGAAGCGATTCAGGACATATGTTTATATGACAAACTTCACTTAAAATAAGGTGCTCTATCAAATGCCAGAATCCTGCTAGTATAAACTGACTCACCCTGTATAATACAATATTTTTAAACTCCATTTACTGCATAATAAAAAAAGTCCCTTGACATTTTTCTTCATTTATACGATGTGGTTTAGGTAGAAAACGTCATTTTAATAATAATAAATAAAACTTTAACGCTCTGTATATCAAAAACTAAACCACTCAGAAAGAAACTTGAAAAAATAAAATATATTAATCATATACGATATGTCAAAGACAACTGTCAATTTGTGTTTGAAAATTATACTGCATTCGACGCGCGTTTCGCCAACCACGGTGGCGAACTATGGTGGCGAAGGTGGTGATTAAAACTAAACCTATGGACCATTGTGTTCTACTTATATCTAAACTATTTCTACGGTTCAGTGAACCGTCGCGACAGCTCAGTGAACCATCGCGACTGATCATTGAACCGCCGCGACAAATCACTGATGTGTAATTTACTAACCAATTTCTAACCTACTAGCAATTTCCAAACTCTCAAAAACATCCAGCTGTCTGGAATTTGGTACGTTCCTAATTAGTCTTAAATTGCTACTATCTATTTTATGGTTGTTCTCAAACGCATGTTGAGCTACACTAGACTTATCTGTTCTACCATATTTGGGATGAGCCATATGTTCCTTGAATCTAGTTTGAATATACCTTCTAGTTTGTCCAACATACTTTTGATCGCAGTCTTTGCAGCTAATTTCGTAAATCATCTCCAGATGATGCCAACTTGGTGGGTAAAACGCGCGTCGAGTGCATAGTTGTCTTTAGTTGAGGAATATAAACAGTATAAGTTTACAGGAATATATTTTGTAAACTTTGTGAAAATCATACCCTGAGGGTTTAACAGCTGTACCCGTAGGTCTGAGTGCCCGGAAAAACTCACAGCCGTAGCCAAACAGAATCCGTCCAGCTAAAGAAAAGCTTGTCATAGTCGCAATAATTGTGTTTCGTCTATTTCCTTCACAAAAGATACATGATTTCATGTTCAACAAAACTTCTGGAGCATAAAAATATAGTTGTTCCAAATGATAAATATTTCCACTTCATTTGCTTATAATCAGCAAAGCCCACTCTCGTATTGAGTGCATACATTATACAAATTTATTTTGTGCACAAAGAGTACAGTGCTCAGTTCCTGAAATAATATATAAAATATGGTCGATCTGTAAATATTTGCGCAAGTTTTTTACACAAATACACAAATTATTTCTTCCCCGTGTTAGAAGCCAAGGATGCAAATGAATCACTGAACTTCAACGTAATGTTTATACCGTAAAACCCAAATATTTTATGCATAAATTCTGTTCAGGTAATTGGTAGAAGGTCGATTTTATTTATAGAATATCTAATAAAATCCTCCACTAAACAAAAGTCGTTCGCCTGAACTGCCGTTGTACCGCAAGTTCCCGTTACTTTGATCTTTCAGATAGATAAATATTCAATATACTCGGACACATAGTATACACAAATTTAATTAATACAAATTTAGTTCTCAGTTGGTCAAGGTTAAGTTTACGAACTTTATGCACAAAGAAGATTTTTTTAACTCCAATACGGATTATTAGTTTATCGAACCATTCAATGGATTTAAAATTACTTGAATTTTGCGTGTATGAAAGTTTACTTACTTTTATTCTATTCGTCTGGTCGTACATATACGCGACATGTCTGCAACATTTTTGATAAGACATGTAGTGGACACATCTCATCAGACAAATGTTCTAAAGAAATTACAGACCTCGTCCATTTGAGTGAATCATGTCGTCGAATGAGGATGCATTACTGCTAGTGGCATTAGTACGAATAAGAAAAAGAAATAAAAGTAAGCGAAGATTTTGGATACATCCATATTCAGCTCAGCATATACATCGCAATATATTCAAAACTAGTCAATCAAAAGAAATGATGGAGGATCCGGCAACATTTTTATCATTTTATAGAATAACACAGACGAGCTTTAAGGTACTTCTTGATAAAGTTGGATCAAAAATCAAGAAACAAGATTCAAAATTTCGTGAAGTTATTTTACCAGAGGATAAATTGTCGATTTCAATAATTTTCTCGGTGGGAATCATATAACACTTCATATTTTGCCACTATATTAACGAATTTAATATTAAAAGCCGGGTCGTCCTTCATATTTGCTAGGAAGTACTGCATGCACCGCAAGATAAACGACAAATGACGCTTGAAATTAGAACTTAGAACATGCACGGTCGTATGAAAATTGTCGTCGACAAGATAGAGCTTGTTCGCGACAAGTCTGTCAGATGTACGAATCTCGGTTAATAATCAAGTGTTTTAAAATGAAAAGACATGTTGCAGACATGTTGCAAACAAATGTTGCATATATACCACATATTTTATACTTTTTGTTCACTGATGCCGTTAATCTATTTTGAATGTACGAGTATATATTTACACTCATTTACATTTTCATTAGTTTTACTTGTAATAGTTGTAGCAAAGTCTACATATTAGAATATATGTAGACTTTGGTTGTAGGGTCAAATTAGCTTTCATTGAATAATATCATAAGTTATCTATAAATATTTTAATATAACATTGTCTACTATCCTTGAAAATTTGGTCGGTAATAGGTAAAACCAAAAATATAAGCAATTCAAAACTGGCTTAGAATCGCATCTATCATCTCTCTAAACTAATTATTATAAAGTTATCAATTACAAAAAAAACCTGCACGGTTTAAGTTTGAGAAAGCTGGTAACATAAGTAAAAATACAACTAGTGGGAACAAATCATCTCAGGTCCTCATTTTTAAGGATTTTTTGAACTTGAAATTAACTATACTCTTACTACTCACTTGTAACACATTACTGAATAATTTACTTTTCCAACAAAAATATATCTAATATCATTAGGTACTCATATCACTTATCCTTCAAATACATACAAGGTGTCGAGTCCCACCATGGGTATATCATTATCTTAGGAGATATGAAGACGGTCAAATTAGGGCAAAGTTGAGCATTTTTAATCTGATAATAATCTGAAAAGAAATTGGACTTAAGTCTGATATTTTTAAAGATCCTTTAAGCGAAATATCCTTTTTTCTTATGTTTGTTTGTTTTCTTATGTTAATCAAGTTTGTTTTCCTGATTACGATGTTTATCACACAAGATATTTTGTTTTACAGTTTTGCTCACAATTGTGCAAAAATTGAGGTTTTTTTTATATATTTTGAGTAGTGTATGCTTTGAAAACACAGGGGGTAATTTTTTTATCAACAATTATTTTTGACAGTTAATATAAAAGTGAAGTTTTTGTTCGTGTTTCTGTTAATTTTATTAATTATTGTTCTACGTCATTCTAAACTTGAAAATCAAAATTTGCCCCATAATTGAGTCTGGGGAATCCAATAGGATAGATACCTTTTTTATACATATAACTTAAAGCTTTCTAGAAGCGCCTGAATATCATGTCTAGACTTGTAGGACGGTAACCAGATGACTAAGCAATACTACGACTTGTATATCTCTTACAAAATACTAATATAACAATATAATAGATAATAATACAACAAACTGTTGTATTACAACAAACAATTACATGTTCTAATACAACAAACTGTTGTAGTAGAAAAAGAATCAAAATTAGAACAAGTACGATTTATAATCCAAGCATTCTAAAGCATTCGCTGATAGTATCAAGACAATTGATTATAGAAAATCGTAACAAGGTCACATATAAGTAATACGCAACCTTGTTACGTATCTATTTGATTGTTTGCCCCCTTGTAAGAAAATAGTTTTAATTATAAAGTAATCGGAACATGAGATCTGGTTTCTAGGTGAAAAACAAATCAACAGTGCATTTTTTCATATTTCTTTCAATTTATTTTGTGCACATCAAGTTTTACATTTTTCCAAGACATTCTGTAGGGTCAAATAATCATTAACATGATTAAGTAAGTTGTAAATTTTCATACCGTTAGAGTGTAAAAAGCATTCCACACCATGATCATCTATAATATCATTAATAAATATATTAAAGAATAAAAGCCCCAAAACGGAACTTTGGGGCACATTTGACAAATACAAATCAGACTATTCACCGCGATAATCTACAGTGTGTTTCATTTCTCGCCTGTACAACCTCGTAACTTTCTCATTTATTTCGAACTAATGCACAGTTTCGTTAGTTACGCTATCAGCAAAAGTTAATATTATTTTTAATATTTATATTTCTATGAATACTTATTATACTGTACATTATACCAATAATACATCATCTTATACACATTCTTATTTCATATAGTTTGGTAAGAAAAGAACAAAAACTGTTTTAAAGGCATAATTCCAAAGCAATGAATAGGATCATTGAAAGCAAACGTAAAACATCATACAACACAACATCATAGAAAGCAATGACATTTTTTCTTAATGACATTTTTTGATAGAGAAACCAACAAAGGATTTTTAAATTTTCAGCTTTTCAACCCGTCGTGATCGAGTCATTTTTTCCAAAAGAATATTGATTTTGTTGAGTGTACAACTGGAATAACTGAGGAAGATACGGTATATACACGAGAGGTGAGGCACCCTGTATATGCTGCTACTACCTATTAGTTTTGTGTGAATTAAAAATTATAAGTTATCAGAGAAGCCAATACTGCTCAGTTTCATAGGTGGAACACTAGTCAAGTCTGTCAAAAACCTTGTTGAAACAATTAGTGGTCATCAAGATCGCAGAGATATGCAGAGCAGATTAAAAGATGTAGATTTACCCTAATAAAATGTACGCAGAAGATATGTTATGTATACAGGTAGGTCCCGTTTTAAAATCTCGGCGAAAGTATTAATTCACTTACAAGTCAATAATTTTCGACATTGCTTTTCGGTCTTTTAAACACCGGTATAATTTCAACGAAATTTAGAACTGAAGGAAATGTCACAGCTTGACAGATTTTATATATTATAAAGTAAGCTTTTTTTACTCAATAAAATACAAAAAGCTATAATATCTATCAGTACTCAAAAAAAATGAAATAGGTATGCGTTTTAATCTATATGAATAACTTATTTGGACTATAATAATTATTTCATAACCAAATTACAGTCCAAATACTAATCAGAAAATCAAAATTAAACCTTATTGACAGTCTATCCAATACAATCTTAATTGAAAATCAGTCAACCCGTTTCCTCTGAAAACACTTCTCGATGTAGAAGATAAACTGAATCACTTTTCAGTTTCAACTTTCACCAGTCTCTTATTTAGGTTAATGTCTTCAGCTAAATTAACTCTCTTGTTTCGGTCTAAATATAGATCTTTGCATCGACTGCATCGCGTTATCGATAAAATATTTGGACATCCCGATTCCTTTATTTATGCGATCGTCATTCAATTTGGCGGTAACGAAAGCTTCTTTCAAGTCTTGGTGCCAATCCACTAATCGACACCTTGGGTTTATTTACAATCGAGAACGATACCCAATTATATTTATAGAACCTTCTGCCTAATTTTTAAATCTGAACCTTTCGACTGACGCCGCGAGATTTTCCCCAATTAATAAAGCGCGATAGCCACTTACACAAATAATGTAGTGGAAAATATTTTCGAATGTCAAGGGGGCTTAATTTATTATGTATTTGAATTAGTCTAACGCTTTGATGAAAACATTAGTAGATTTGGTTTTATAAATATATGTGTACATCATTAAAATGATGTGCGTTTTAGTTCATAATTTATAAGAATATTTTTATAAACCACGAGTCTGATATAGCGGGTGTTTCTATATGGCGAACATGTTTTCTTTAGGTTTTATTAAAAGAAAATTAAAGTAAAAATAATATACAGCGTGATTTTTTTTGGGCGTCTGTTATCTCGAGAACGGAAAATTGCTTTGATCTGAAAATTTGGCAACGTGCATTCTGCAATAAGATCTATTTATGGACAATATTTTTCAGGTGAAAGTATATATGTAAGTTAACCCTAACTTCGTTATTTTAAATGGAATAACCTATATATTGTATCATTCCTAGATTCTACATAAAATTCTAAATTCATGTAGGATGTCCTATACTTATCTTCAACTGTTTTTGAAATATTGACATTTTGCAACTTTGACACCCTGTAAAATCTAAACGGTTTGAGATCAAGCAAAACGGTTTGCACATTCCTTTTCATAAGCTATAGTCTGATTCTAATTTTAGATTTAACCAAGAAATTTAATTTAGGTAATCGAAAATTTTTAATTTCTGGCTAAATCTGAAATTAGTGTCAAACGATAACTCATGAAAAGTTAAGACAGGAATATGCAAACCGTTTGCTTGATCTCAAACCGTTTAGATTTTACAGGGTGTCAAAGTTGCAAAATGTTAATATTCACTTGTCAATATTTCAAGAACAGCTCAAGATAGGTATAGGACTCCTACATGAAATGTGTTTAGAATTGTACGTAGAATCCAAAAATGATACAATATATAGGGTATTCCATTTAAAATAATGAAGTTAGGGTCAACTTCCGGCATTTCCGGGAGTACTTTCACCTGTAAAATATTTTCCTTAAATAGATCTTATCGCAGAATGCACGTTGCCAAATTTTCAGATCAAAGTAATTTTCCGTTCTCGAGATACTTCTAACAGACACCCAAAAAAAATCACCCTATTATTGTATTACACGGATTTTTTAACAAAATATGAATTTGAACATACAGGAACTATTACTGGCTTATTTGTTGGTAAATAATAAATTACCTTGAGAAGAAGAAACTATTGATTTTTAAACCAGTAGTTGTCTAACACCCTTTATATTATTACAAATTTGCAATTCAATTTTATTTGGAAAATCTTAGTTTTATATATGGACTATATGGAATTAAAAATGGGTTATAATAGTTTTTTTTTATGAATAATGTATGATACACCTACTTTTTTACTATATTTCCTCATCTATTTTGTTCATACATATTTATGTGTAAAACGTTTGATTTTCTTTCATTTGATTACAACGTTATTGCAAAAAAAAAGAATATCTTGCAGTAAAAATTACAGACTTTTACTAAAAGGACCTTTTTCCAATATTAGGTAGGTAATTCGATAAGGGCAACTCGAGGGGTAACTGAACTTCTCCGAGACCAAAAATCACGTAAATATTGGATTGATATTCTTTGAATGCTTTCGTTGAATGCAAAATATGTAATGTTCACTAATTAATTATAGTCATGGTATAATATCGCCATTGCCATGCAAATAAATACTCTAAATGAGTATGCTAATATATATATTCATTTATAATTTGCCAAACGATGACCTCTTGCGACTTGGTTCTATTCCTAAAGGTACCTATTCACGTTCAGTCGGCCGGCCGATATTTGCCGGAAAGGCCATGGCCGGCCGGCCGCTTTTCGCTACACACACGTTAAACGACAGGTCGCTGCCTGCCGGCGGCCTGTTGGTTGTTAAAACTTAACGTGTGTAGTGGTTCGTCGGCCGGCATTGGACTGCAGGCCTAATTTTACGCCAGACTAAAATTTTATCAGTTTGATTCGACGAACGGTGAAGAAAATGACAAACAAGCCTAGTTTTATAAAAGATTTCCTTGCTTTGTACCGTAAACATAAATGTTTGTAGAAAATAAAAGACGCCACCTATGCCAACAGAGCGGCTTTATTAAATTTAGTAAATACTCAAAACAATTATCATCCATCCTCAGAAATTTTTTTAAATCATTGCACTCAATTGTCGGAGTTCTCGTATAAACTCCATGTGAGATAAAATGCCACGTCTTTTTAACCACTCCTTCATTCCAATTGTTTTCCTTTTTCTTTTTCTCTGGTGGTGTCGTGATATAATAACAATTGCTGCTGCGCACGTTTCTTGTGACATGCTTCAACTGTCGATGTAGAACTGTGTGTGTATAGTAAAATACTTAAAAATGTGAGGCCATTATCGAAACCGGCAGAGAACTGTCGTCCGAAATCGGTGAACAAAACTGCAGGTGTAGTTTGAGTATCGATAACGGCCGGCCGGCCGGACGGACAGTCCACGGCCTGCCGGCCGACTGAACGTGAATAGGTACCTTAACAGATTTGGGATAATAAACAGTGTACATTTTTTTTATAATCGTTATAAAAATATACTTACTTAAAAAATTTTATAATTAATCCACTTTCATTTATATTTTTAAATTAGCAACATAAAATAATGTTAAATGAATCTTAAAAATGTTAATTATTTTGAAAATTTTTAGTAAACCAATTATAAATTAGATGCAAAATAAACTTGAATTAGAATCCTCCACTACAAGACGTATGCATATTTTTTTTTTACTTCTTGCTATTAACAAGATTTGACGAACATACAAACCTCGATACAAACATATTGTACAAACATTCTTGCATAGGCCTACTATTATAATTACTTTCCGCAATTGTTTTGCTACATAGGTATACCGGTCAGCATTAAGCTATACTCCGAAACAAAAATGTATAGATATCCATTCTTTATACAGGGTTATTCACGCAAAGAGGGTATTAGACGTTCTTGATGTTCGGTTAACGATAAAAATCTGATTTTTTTTATGGGGGAGGTTTTCGATTATTTCCGATTCAATGAAATTATTTTCAGGTTTGCATCACTTCCGGTTATACCGGAAGGAGACCACAACTTCGTTATTTCAAATGGAACACTTCAAACACTAAAATGTCAATATTCACCTGTCAATATTTCAAAAACAGTTGAAGATAGGTATAGGACATCCTACATGAAATGTGTTTAGAATATCACGTAGAGTTCAAAATTGCAATAATATACAGGGTGTTCCATTTGAATTAACGAAGTTGTGGTCTACTTCCGGTATAACCGGAAGTCATGCAAACTTGAAAATATTTTCATTGAATCGGAAATAATGGAAAACTTCCCCATAAAAAAATCAGATTTTTATCGTTAACAGAACCCTAAAAATGTCTAATACCCGCTTTGCGTGAATAACCCTGTAAATGGTGCTTTATATAATGTCAGTAACCCAAAAATAAGTTACGACCATCAACTTTATTTTTTCTAATAAAACACCTATTTTTTTATTTCATTTTCTAATTCTGTATCGAATTCCAAGTGTTTCATGTACCATGTCCTATACCTATCTTCAACTGTGTTTGAAATATTGACAGGTGAATATTGATATCTTGCAACTTTGACACCCTGTAAACTCTAAACAGTTTGAGATCCAGCGAAACGGTTTGCACATTCGTATCTTAACTTTTCATAAGCTATCTTTTTCACACTAATTTCAAATTTAACCAAGAGATTAAATTTAATCGAACATTTTTAATTTCTGGCTAAATCTGCAATTAGTGTCAAACGATAGCTTATGAAGAGTTAAGATAGGAATGTGCAAACCGTTTTGCTTGATCTCAAACCGTTTAGAATTTACAGGTTGTGAAAGTTGTAAAATATCAATATTCACCTGTCAATATTTCAAAAACAGTTGAAGATAGGTACCTATAGGATATGATACATGAAACAGATTTAGAATTCGATACAGAATTCAAAAATTTCACATAAAAAAACCGCATTAAAAAATATGGGTCAGAGCGTTTTTCCAAAAAACACACCGCTGAATTTTAAATGAATTTAGACATTACTTGTGGAGCTCATTGTCATCACTTATTATTAAACTGATATCCTAATGTTTACCTAAGAGTCACGTTACCTTATAAATATCACAAATCAATATTTGATATCCGCAATCAATAAAATATTTAAAAAATACGAAGTGTGTATAATGCACATCTATTGTAAGCAAGAGTTCAACGAAACATGGACCTAAGACTTTTATCTAGAAGCATACATGATTAACGATGGAAACGAAGATGGCCAAAGACAAATATTTACACGAGACGAAAGCTTGTCTTCCAGAAGGTTGATATTTATTTTACTGCTTCGTACCAGTGGGAAGTGCTATGAGAAAGCATGTTGTGAAACTTGGTAGTAATCATGAAAATGGATATAGTTGGTTTTAGAAGATTGTGGGCTCCTAAATGCATAAAAGGCAAACGGACATCAAATAATTTTACAGGGGAACTCACTTAAGATTCTTACCCTTTATCTGTTTTACTTCTAATGCTTAGTGGGTATCCATTCTGTTATTTGAAATACTTATCAATTTAATAATGCTGACAAGTCAATTTACTGCCTTTTTTGATAAAAATATTTAAGGATAGAATGAAATATTTCACATGAAAGTCATCGTGCGTCTTTTTAAATATTTCAGAAACTTATTACTTTAAAAAATGTGCCTCCAGTGTCGGTTTCATTTAAAAGTGGCGATGAAATAGCTACTACATTTTCTTAAAACAGATTGTTTGTGCAAGTGCATGGACATGACATTATATTTATTCAACCGTTTGGAAAAATCCTAAAATTGTAATGATTTAGTCCCTCCCAATTAATTAGACTACTATGGAATGTTGCTGGGATTTTTTAAGTATAAAACGCTGCAATATTTTAATTATAAAGTCCACCCCAGAGGTGTGGACTTTTGAGAATTTGTGTTGAAGTAAGTACTAAGAATATCTAGTAAAATAGTTTGTCATTAATTGTTCCATTTTGGTAAAATTCAAACAGTAACTTTTTATTTCAAATAGAACAATTGAACCTGATGGAACCTATTTATTTGTATGACAAGTAAATCCAGAAAAATTCTATTAAGTCCTTTTTAATTAGAAACAAGACTTTGTAACTTGGAATAAAATATATAGGCTGTTCCATTTCAAATAAAAATTTATGCCTGTTTGAAATTATAAAATGTAACGTCCAAACTAGAACCCTTGGTATATTGTTTTGTAAATTATTTTATCTGCGAAAAATAAAACAGCTTACAGCCTGGCTACAAACCAAAATTAACATCCTGATCTCAAATTCTAAGAAAGGTACTTCAGTTTTTGAAAACCCAACATTTTTATAAAGTAGTCAAAAATCTTGGAGACGGCTGGGTTGAGGTATCAGTTTGTTACATTTTATACCCTTTCCCAAAAGATCCAAAAATATGCACGGTGTTCAATAAAAAATAACGACGTAAGGTGGGGCCATTCTGAGACTGAACACTCTTTATGACGCTAAATATTTTTAATCGACGAATAATTTTGCGTAACGAATCTGCTTTTAATTTTTCTTCTATCTTGTTTCTGAAAAGCGCTATGTCCCTTGTGTATTACTGAAATATTTTAGGCAATAAGATATTTTTTGATTTATGGATCGTTTACTTTAAATTACTTGAACACCCCGTATCTACTAGAAAAAAATCAGATTGAACACTGAATATCCTATATACATTTGGATTATACTTCCTGAAACTTGCATCTGGCAAACTGGCAACTTTCTGTAAAAGTTCAGGATGTACATTGAAATGTATATGTATATGTACGGAAGGGGGCGAATTCAGTGAGAACTACCCTGAAAACATTAAAATCTACTTCAATGCGGCTTTTAAATATATATGTACGTAGTTATTTTTAAATATTTTTTTACTTATCGTTTTCTTCTATGATTTCTTTTAAAATTATTTCAAAAACATATATTGATAACATGGCACACGAATTTCAAATACAAAGGATTTTAGTACAAACATTGGTCTTTATACATATGATCTATAAAAATAAGATTTCTGTAAAAAAAATCGGATTACGAAAGCGTAGAGAGGCCACCCTTTTTAATTATTTTTTTCAGGTTAATTTCGAGTTTGAACTCAAAATTTCAAGTTCAAACTTGAAATTTCAACTTTAAAGTCGAAATTTCGAGTTCAAACTTGAAATCTCAAATTTAATCTCGAAATTTCGAGTTTAAAATGAAAAGTTTCAAGTTTAAACTCGAAATTCCTTGTACCGAAAGCCGAGCAAAAAATAAAACTTAATGAGACTATTCATTCTACAAATCAATACTTACTACATAGGCAAGTCACTGTGACACTCTCACACTGTTAAGGTCTCCTATTGGAATAGAATACATGCATGAAGTTCGAGGATACTACACGTAAAATTTCGTTTAATGTTGAAATTTCGAGTTTAAAGACGAAATTTCTAGTTCAAACTTGGAATTTCGACTTTAAACCCGAAACTTCGATACCAAAGTCGAAATTTCAAGTTGTAACTCAAAATTTCGACTTTCAAGTCAAAATTTCGAGTTTTATCTTGAAATTTCGAATTTAAACTCAAAATTTCGGGTTACAACTCGGAATTTCGAGATTGAACTCGAAATTTCAAGTTCAAACTCGAAATTATCCTGAAAACAAAAATTAAAAATGGTGGCCTCTCTACGCTTTCGTAGAATATAATATCTGTAGCACGAGTTTTGCACCTTAATGTTTTGAAACGCAGTATAAGTGCGTCCTGGTCCCGGTGAAAGTTCGAATACACAAATGAAATTCTTTCGTCAAGGTTACTAGATGGTGTTGACGTTGGAGATCGATCATCTGACCTGCATTCTGCATTCCCACTCATCCGGGTAGAAAAAAAGCAGGTGCACGTCTTCCGCATACACGGAAATGATCTGTTGCCAGAGTAGGTTTTGAACATTAAAAAATCGTCCGTAGTACCGCTGTCTTTATTAGTCATGTCTCCATTAATTCAGTTCTGTTAGTCACCATAGGACACTTTCACCGACTCTTCGAAATTGTAATGTTACAAGTTGCTCAACCTCGACGTCAGTGCTGGAATATAAAAATGTAAGATGCAGTCACCTCTAAATAGCTAACGAACTCCAATTGACAAAAATAATAGTTCAATCATATATTAGGTAAAAATAACACCTTACCTGAAATTAATTCCCCCAAACGGGAAACTGCATATGCATAGTACTAGTGCCCAGTAACACCATACCAAAAATCAACATTCGTTCAAATCAACTGTTAATAATAGTAATAATAGCATTTATTCCCCAACAGTAATTCATTTACAAACCAATTACAGTACAAAATATGTAAGTACATCATAGATAGAAAATATATACATATGGTATAAACACAGAAGAATAGCACAGTAGACAAGCACTTCGATAAATATTAACAACAATGTATGCCAAATTGCATAAAACTGCATGAAATAATAGGTGCATCTTCATTACATAAACAAAACATTACATTATAAGTTTCTAAGACAAACTCTTCAATTCAAAAATATTACAACAAAAAATATCACCTACTGTTGGGATTATTACATATCACATAAACTGGCGCCCTTAATAATATATTGATTCGAGCCCTTTTACATAAAAAGGTATTGTGACAGGTGTGATCTAGAAGTTATTCTGGGTACGAAAATGTTAATGTAAGACAACAACTCAGGACAGTCGAATTGGCTCTGTAAAAGCTTGTACAAAAACAGAAGTGAGGCTTGAGACCTACGTTTCTCCAATGATACGAGATTAAAGGTGCCTAACAACTCAAGATAATTGCATCCTCTCGGAGGATATACACCGTTTATCTTATAACTTCAAAACTTTAAAAAAAACTTTTGGACCTTCTCAATAACTAAGGAATAATGAATAATAATTAAAAGTAAGTTGCATATCAAAATGTACCCCTAAATCTCTAATAGTTTCGCACCGTTCAAGGACTGTGCCATCAATTTTAATGAATTTGCGACAGAACGTTAGAATTTTACATTTGGTTGGATTTAAGTATAGTTTATTTTCCTCACACCACTTTTCCAAAGTGAAACTTGCCTTTGTAATGCAATGCAATCTACAAAACCAGAAATAGTTGAATATAGCTTTAAGTCATCATCATCAGCAAACATTAAGACCTTACAATTCAGCTTATCGCATACGCATCATTTATAAAAATAAAAGACGCAAAGGGCTAAAGTTAGATCCCTGGGGCACTCTACTTGTTGCTATGGCAGTATTTGGGCAATTTCCGTTACTTTATTGAATTATCAACTGTTACAAAGTTGTATGAGTATAATTAGTTGACAAGTATATAGATAGTTGACAAGTAGGTATATAATTAAAAATATTCTGATTTGAATTTCAAATTTATTCAAGACATTTTCTTCAGCGCAGTTTGCATCCCATGTAGTATCTATTTTTTTATGAGTGAAAAATTAAATATTGGCTGTCATTTTCCAAGATGACGGCAATAGTACCGGAAAATGGTAGCTACTGTGTTGTTAGAGTCACCTTTTAAAATGTTTAATTGCTTTGAATTAAAATTGTTTTTTTATCGCTCCTTGGGTTGAGCTACAAAGATGAATTTATTGTCTTCCAACAATGAATGAATATTACTAAAAGAATAATCTAATTCTAAAATACTCTAAGTGCTACCGCCGCCATCTTAAAAAATGGCTGCCAATTTTCAGTTTTTTCAGTGGCTATTTAGAAATAAGTTAAGTACCTACGTGATATGTAAAAAAAAAATAGTAATTTAATATGAGTTCGACCACAATCATCACTAATAAAAGTAAATCATAATTAAAATCAAATTAATTATTTTACATTATTGTGTGCCTGTTAGGTACTCGGTAGCCGTTGTACAAACGAGAAAAATTGTTTACAACAATGTGTATTTTCCAATACTCTCTAACATTAACCTAAATTATATTTCTATATTTCCATCCGTTAATGCACAACTGCACAAATGTTGTTACGAATATGTATATGTTGTTACTGGGCAGTAATACTATGCATATATTATGCAAAGTTTCCAGTTTAGGAGAATTATTTCCAAATAAAACCCTAATATGATTGGACTATAAGGTGCTATTGGTACCTATTCAATGCAGAAACTTGCCTACCCCTCTTCTCCCTTGTTATATTCATATATATATTTTGATTAATAAAGTCATTATTTCTTTAAGTGTAAACACAAAACTTTTATACCCAACAACGTAGGAATAATGAAATACAATTATTTTTGAAGCAGCAGACTTCTTAGAAAAATGTAATGAAACAAACACATGTTTTCAATCCTGCTATAATATTTGCCCGCTGCTAGGTCGTACACAGTTTAGTCAAGTAAAATAAACCTGTCCGCGGTTTTTCTTTCTTCTGTATCTGTACATCTACAATGATATTTTTTATTAAGATTTGGCAGGGTGATAAGTGCAGGCAAAAGAAGCTTATAATAAGGTTTACGTTTCCTAATGTTTCCCTTTCTTTTTCTTTTCTGGAAAGCAATCCTATAAACTGTCCTTGAAAAAATCCTAAATTGTTTATACGAACACAAACTTCTGGACATAATAAACGATATTTTAATAACTAAGATTATATAATTTAATTAATTATAAACTGTATCCAGTATTTTCATACAATAATACAAATTGTGGCTTTATTGCGCCTCATTTTTGTGATTTTTGGGATGAAATTTCAGCAAAATCGCTCAAAGATAAATTGGAAGACTTCCGGGACACTTCATGAAATTCAGGGGATATAAAGAACGAAGCAAAATAGCGTTATTTTAAACCTACCTTTTGAATTATTTATTTTATTACTACTGAAATCTAGAATTGCGTATGAGAAGGTATACAATGAATTTACGAAATAGTGTGCTCCTAAGTTAATGAAATTTTTTTGGCATACTTTGACGAAAAATGGAAAACCTATAAGCCATCGACTCCAGTCTTATTTCTCAATGACCAAGTGAAATTTAATTGCTAAAGAAAATATCGATATAAGTGGATTCAAGAAATCGTATACTTTTCTGAAAAGAAAAGGTGATGGGTACCAGACTAACAAGTGTCAGAAAGTATATTACAAAGTATTCTTGGAAGGACCAGACCATACTTTTCTAGTTAAGAAAGTTAAAGACGAAGGACAAAATAGACAGAACATTTACAGTAATTAATAACGAAGAAATTTTGCTCGATTTTTTATAAGTTTGGAGAAAATACGTTGTTTTATGTCCTTCATATGAAGAACATCGTCGTCTATTTCTGTATTACAAAAGTGACGAATATACGGTTCAACCTGTCGGAGAAAATACATCTCAAACCTCTTTCAAATAATTGCTAAATTTTTAAAATTACTATAGGCGTATTCTTGCACGGTCCACTGTTTCAGACGTTCATCTGTTACCCTTCTCGCTAATGCTTTAATGGGGGTTTGACTAATATGAAAAAACACGACGGATGAAGTCATCAACTGTGGCGAAGAGTTGTATTTATGATAATCTATGATAGTCTACTGCGTCTACAAATAAATACCTTTCTCAATTTTAATTATTTCTTATACTTAGATGTGTAGAAATTAAAATAATTAAAAGATTAATTAAAATTATTTTATTTGAAATTGATATTGAATTGGCTTCTTCCGGATAAATGTATTTCCTATGACTCATTACCTTACTCTTTTGGAATGTGCATTTCCTACGAAACTCTAAGTGCTATAACTCCACCAAATATAGACGTCAAAGCACTGCAATCGATGTTCTTAATCTAACCCTCGAGTTTCACTTTGCTATCTCCACTCGACATTGATATACAATCCATTAAGTATTAAATGGAAGTTCTGTGTTAAATCATAATTATTGCTCTACCAAATCTCAAATGGCAAAGAAAGATAGCAAAATACAATAGTAAGATAGCAAACGTTAAAATACTAAATATTTGATCTTCTTTCTCTCTCTCTCTCTCTCACACCTCTGTCTCCGCATCATTCAAGAGATTTATCTGCACGTCGTTTTAGACAGAAAATTATTTATATACACTGCAGTATTCTGCTGATGATTGGACATTTTAAAAAGTTCCACTAACAAACAAATCCACAGCGTAGGCGATGGGCTTATTAACCAAATAGCCTAATTTATAAACATCTCTGGGGATATAAACACACTAATATGCGAAGGAAATATGAATTGTTGATATATAAAAATGCTATAAAGTATAACGGATAAGCTATTAAAATATGAAAACGGATCTGTAGCACAGCTTCCCAGAATAAGCTCTGCAGTCTGTTCATAAACAAAAACCTTTGCTCTATTTCTAGAGCGTCTTGTTATTAATTAGATTTGTTTCAGCCTACACTGAAAGAAAACGAGATCTAATTAATTATTACTACTAAATGTTATGTAAAAAGTATAAGGTACCTTATGCTGAACACAATATATTCGGAAAAGAACGACTTATTTTATTTATTTACAAGGTACAAATATTATTTTAAAATGTCAGGCGTTTAGGCAGAACCATTGATATTTGAAATTATTTTTACTACATGGTCCCCATTGAGTTCACATAATAACTATACAAAAATTTTTGCTTAGCTGCTGGGGACCACTAGACATTTTTTCTGTTTTAAAACGAGTTTCATTGGTCAAAATTTGTAATTCATTTTCATTATGTCATGTTTCAAAACTGTTTTTAAACAGTATCTTAAGAAAAATTCGCTAGGCTTCAGAATGGGCTTGAATCATAACTGAAATTAAAGTTAACCTAAATCTTGTAAGTTGTTATATTCAAATCAAAATTATTTTTAACAGTAATTTAAGGATGGTCAAACAAAGCATGGTTAAACAAAGATAAATATTTGTTATCATTTCATTAGCATTACTGCATTAAACTAAGTTTTTGCCTATCAGTTTAATACCAGTGAGTATTAACTTTTATAAATACATCAACTTTAACAATCATTTTTTTTAAGTAGATGTTTAGGTATCTATGGGTATGAAGTAAATAATATATATGGTATATGTGCCACTTTCATAGAAAATCACTGCAATAAGTAATATAAGTGTTATTTACTTTCTATCTATAAAAGTGTGAAAATAATGTAGAGATGGTTTATTTTTAAAATTATATTGTTTATTATTAAGTCAGGATTTTAATAGGTATATAAATTTATATATTGTCAAACACTATTATACCTTAGTATTGAACTTAAATATTAAGTACTTTGAAATATTATCAATAGCCGAGATGGATTGGTCGAGGTACAGTCTATGTGAGTCGCCTAAGCAGGTTCCTCCTAAAAATAAAGGAAAATATGTATGAGTGTCCAGTTCTCTAATTCTGTCAAGCATTAACATTAATTAGTATTGATAATTCATAGAATTACATAATACAAGGGATGTAACACGCACTGTATTATTATTTAGTTTATTTTGTTATCAAGACGTAGCCACCAGGGGTTTGTGAGGTCACGAGGGGATGTAACGCGCGACGTAACCTCCCTGGATACTACCCTAGACGCAAGGGGATTCAACTCGCAATGCGCCTCACATTTCCACTGGTACTGAGGGGTGCAATGAGTACGAAGGGATGTAACGCGCAACATACTCGCTCCAGTTACCAGCGTTTTGGCAGAACAGCCATTATCTGAGTGGTGCAATGAGTACGAAGGGATGTAACGCGCGACATACTCGCTCCAGATATCTCATTCACACGAATTACCAATTAATTCATTATCTAAATTAATAATTATCAAACAATCACCTGAACAACTATTATAACAAAATATTCAAGAAAGGACACTCAGTGAAAAGCTCACCTGTATTAATAAATTTCTATTAATCACAAATTCACAGGATAGCCACAAAACACAGTTCAACTCACAGCCTCTAACAGAATGCTTCGCCTAATTTCAATAAACGTAAAGCTGGCCAAAATATGGGTAACATAAACATTCTTATCGAGGTACTTGGAAGGCGACGTGAGAGAGCTAAGTTAACGTACACAAACGACCGTGTCTGTTTAAATTCCCTATGCAGGGTGTTTTCGTTCGATGTGATTCTAATAATATGGTAATATAATAATAAGCAATATACAGGGACTTACAATAAAATATTTGTAGTTAAAGAACAATCTTTAATAGTTAACTAGAAATGGGAGAAAATCGCTGTCGCGATTTTCGTTCCCATCTAATCCTACCGGGGGTCCAGGCCTGCGCCCGGGGGTCACCCTTCGGGTGACAAAAGCATCTAGAATATTATTTTTAAGAAAATACATACTAAAGAAATTTTGTAAAGAATGATGATGTAATTATACTAAACGATTTTTCTTAATATTTTGATGAATTGTAAGTGTACTCTATTCTTGATGGTAAAACATCATAATTTTTTAAGTGCTGAAAGTAGAATTTATTTTTCAGTAAACATTATTATCAATTTTATCAATGGAACCAAAAATATTGTAGATATTTACTTTTTTTGTGTAGTCTTTTGGGCAAATAGAGGGTAATTATACCAGACAATACCTATAACAACTTTATTGGAGCGACCGTTGAGAGATCTTACACACAATAATCAATATTCAATCTATCCTGCGTGATCGCGTCACAGTAATGTCTTATTAACAGAAAACGCTTATATCGCTAGATTCGTCAAGGCTCTGATGTTTTGAACGGTTAACAGGGGCTGACTGGGCCCATTATGACCACATTTGTAAGCTAAAATGATGAATTTAACAGACTGCCAAAATGAACGAATTAATTCCAAACTTTACGTGCAGAAAGAATAGAAGCTACGGATAATGAAACAGAATAACTAAACACTAATACTAATAAATAATTGGAATTAAAAAGTAAAAAAGAAATTGCCTCCAGCGTAACTCGAACTCGCGAAATCAGCATTATCACATTTTGAATCCTACGACTTTCCCATTGCGTTACCTCGCCTGTTGTCAAAAGTTTACCTTGAGACGTTTAAGTATGTAAACTGTACCTGTCAACCTGAAAAAATAATTTTTACCGATTTTCTAATTGGAAAAGCATTTCGCTTCAGTATTTTGGTAATCAGAAGTGTTTGGCAGACAGTACTATTGATTCCGTTAGCAATATTTCTCGTAGGAAAATCTGAAGTTTAATTAATTTGACAGTTTTCGTGGGAGGTGCTTGTCTCGTTAGTGCAATCTCACATCGGCAGATAAAATGTGAAAGAAGTTGTAACGGACGCGACTCGAGATTTTCGAAGACGAAATAGACGTAGAAGGACTCGACGTACGATCTTGAAAATAAAATCCCAAAGGATTAGAGAAAGGACGGAACTTTCGCGTGAAGCGGTTCTCGAAGCAGAAAGTCTTCGGCAGGCGTGACGGGGCCATTAGGCACCAGGACAAACGCTGGTGCTAGCCGTATCTCTCTCGCCGAACGGCGATCGACGAAAATTTTGCAGAGGTTTTTTGAAAAGGCGTTTAAATTGGGAAAACGCGTAGGAAACGGGACGAAAATACCCCTACGCATTGGAGACCTCCGATCACCCGCGGGGATCGCCCCGCGATCCCCCCTCGGAGGAGAAAGCTTTGAAACTTTATGGATTCGGCGACGGAATTTAGAGCGAGACAGAATGGACGCGTTTTAATATATATGGATGTTAATCCTGAAAATTTTAAAATATTGTTAATCAATCACATTTTTATCCAATAAACTATTGATACACGACGTTCTTAGACTTTTTCAACCGGAGTCGGTCTTCTTCGACATCTATTTTTTACAAGTTTTTAACATTTTTTTAAACGTGATATAATATTTGCAAGCAATTTTTTTCTCCCCACACCTGTTATCACTGAAATAGGAGCAACAAGCACTGAAAAATGGCAGAAAATAGTGTCGGGAAGATCAATTTGATTTTTTAGCCAGCTAAAAATTTAAAAAATGTTTAGCCACTTTTTGTCATATTTAACACTACCATATTGTTATTTTTGACTACAAAACCACTTGAGGTAGCAAGTTAATTCAAGAAAATTAGAGAACTTATACGTCTTGTTTTTGCACTAGCTTTGAGTTTAATTCTAAGCACAAGGTCTAAGCATCTAATACGCGTATTTTTAAACAAAAACTTTATTTGAGTGACTTTCTTCCTGGCGGGAAGTTGTTACTTTTCTGGCACCTGATCCGTTTCGCGTTATGCGAGGTTATTATACTTACATTTTGTATGTAAGTATAATTATATACTTACATACAAAATGTAGTTTGTATAAAATTGAACCTCTGCTTACTCTTTAAATTTTTTTACTTATATTTCTCAATCTGGGTCGGATTCTAAATTTAGATCCATTCTCCTGCCTTCACCACAGAAATTAATGTTTTGTTTCGTCCTGAAATATCTTGAACGGCGGTTGAACGAGATTTCATTAAGCAAATTCTACATTATTCATTTATAGGTCGGGCAGTCTATTGTATTTTTAAAACGAAAAACGCCTGCAGTCTTGAATTATAAAATCTGGGATTTAAACAATGTCGGGACTGGCATGAAATAGGTTTTTCGTAAATTGAAAACGGAACATTTCGGGTTTAAATAAATAACAATAACCGTTGAGCATAATCATCGTACATCCTCTGTATTAAGTTCGCTATATTTTATAGTTTTTAATAATATAGCCAATAATAATCACTATAACTGTACAGGGAAGAACAGAAGTAGTAACGTAGCTCACTCCTGTGTCTTTTTTAGGGCGTACTTAGGGGACCAAGAACTCACATTTGAAGGCGCCAAAAAAGATTCCCAGCTATATCTTTCATAAGTACTTTTAGATATAAAATAATGTTAATCGCGCCTAGCAAATCTGAAACACTATATGGCATATAGAGGAGCAAAATCCCTTCAATACTTCGCAGTCAGGAGTGCCTCAAGGCTGAAATCTGGGACCTTTGTTTTCCTTATGTTTAGATAGCGATCTTCCTAGACTAGTTTTATATTATGAATTCCAGTTATTTAGGGCAATTTTAAATTGTTTTTCCCATATGCACGACCCAAATTTATTTATATATATCCATATTTCCGTTCAACTAATTGCCAAATAAAACTAACTCGCTTCACAAACTGTACCTCGAATACACTTTTGAGTGGATTATTTATTAAATATTAACTTTGTTAATAGTGGAGATAGAGAATTGGTTAAATTAGCAAAATTGGGCAGAATTACAAGAGGAATTCAGTGCCTTTAGATTTAAGTTTCATTTACAACTTTTCGAGATATTTTGAAAAAACTGAATATCGCCAAAATTCCAAAATGTTTAAACTCGAATATCTTGAAACTATAAAAGATACAAATAAGTGATGTAAAAATACTGTGTGATAGTGTTTATACGTGGCATTAAGCGGTATATTGAAAATTTTACGGGCATCTTAGTTTTTGATAAGAAAATAAAGTTATGTTTATTTAAATGGCAACCATAGTTGTCTATGATATCAAAAAGAAGATTTTTTTTATTTCAAAAATATAATATTTAATAAATCGTTTGTGTACATTTCACAATAACGGTTTTAACATGAACTTTCATTGTGGTTTACTGATCTACGTTTGTTTATCATATAAATAAATTATTTGTTCATTACAGTTTTTTGTTCAAAATATAGAAAAGAAAAGAGAAGAGAAAGGTATATTAAATATTATATTTTTCAAATCACAAAAAATAAGCTTTTTATTGATACCATAGCGAACTATGGTTGTCATTTAAAAAAACAACTTTATTTTTGTTTTATCAAAAACTAAGATGCCCGTGAAATTTTCTATATCACCGCTGAATTCCACATAAAAAACACTATCACGTAGTATTTTTATATTATTTGTATCTTTTATAGTTTTCGATATATTTGAGTTTAAAAATTTTGGCGATTTTCAGTTTCTTCAAAATATCTCGAAAAGTTGAAAATTAAAATTAAATCTAAGGGAGGCACTGAATTTCTCTTATAATTCTGCCCAATTTTGATAATTTAACCAATTGTCTATCTCCACTATTAACAAAGTTAGTCATGTAAGGAAATAGATAATGGGTACGCTGTATATACCGGGTGTCAACGGATCTATTAGACAAGCCATAACTTCTAGAGTATTGGATGTATCAAAATGAGATTTGGTATAGGTAAATGGTAGAGGAAGATGAAAGTTTTTGCATATTTTTCACGTTTAGGTTACTTCCGGTTTCACCGGAAATGGCTTCAATTTTGAATTTTTAAATGGAACACCCTGTATATTTTTACATATTTGAATTTCTGAGACAATTTTGGACTAGAAAATGACATTTTAAAAAGTTTTTTCGCCTACTTGATTTTTTTAGAGCCATTTTTAATATTGCATCTAGGTGGCCATGATTGAGCGCAAACTAATCTGAAGGCCTTAGATGATGTCAGAAAAATGTAATCGCAAAGTTTTAGTGATTAGTATGGTAGATAGGAATGAGACAAGTTGGCAAAATTACTTTTTTATATCTAACTATTTTTTTTCAAATGGCAACACTTTTTAGACAAGCACTTTTCAAAAAGGGATTTTTTTGCGAATCCAACGATACTAAATTCATTGTGATTGTATTAAAAATAAGCTCATAAAATACATTTACTTCAGTGAAGTTTTTAATAAATTCGTATACCAGTATTATACTTTAAAAGTTTTAATGTCATTTTCTAGTCCAAAATTGTCTCAGAAATTCAAATATGTAAAAATATACAGGGTGTTCCATTTAAAAATTCAAAATTGAAGCCATTTCCGGTGAAACCGGAAGTAACTTAAACGTGAAAAATATGCAAAAACTTTCCTCTTCCTCTACCATTTACCTATACCAAATCTCATTTTGATACATCCAATACTCTAGAAGTTATGGCTTGTCTAATAGATCCGTTGACACCCGGTATACGCTGCAAAAAGCAAAAAAACAAACATAAACTCACCACAATATCTAACCCGCTTGACCCAGCGCGAATGCAATTCAACAATTCAATTAATTAGGTCAATATTTTTCAGAAATGCAGCTGCAAACAAGTTGCACTTTGATATTCGCCGGCCTACAATCGAAATAGCGAACTTATCGCACTGATTTAGAGGTTAATAAACAATTAGCAAACGCGATTGCCGCGATAAACTTAATTAAAAAAAAACACTTACCGAAAGGTCCACCAGATGTTGAAACACATGGTATTCAACCAAAAGAAGGCGGCCAAAAACAGGAACTGCATGCATACCGCTGTAACAACAAAAAAAACAACATTAGATTCGAGTAATCATAACAAAATATATAAATCACGTCATCTTCACAGACTGCTAGTGGGATAAGGATAATTGCTTTAGCATCCCTGGGGTGTAACGAATTATTTCAGATAGCTTTCCGAGAATATTAAAAGGGCTTCGACTAATATTAACCAATTTGCTGAAGAATGCCTGAGATTAAAAGCAGATAACTGATATGTTCTTTTATTTTTTACGTATTATCTTTAAGTGAAGTCAAATTAACAAAACAGGTTCAACTTGTACTTGGATCGTACATTGCTTTGATATAAAATTGTATATCTCAAATTTAGTTTCACATAATTTTTTATCGAATTTTCAATGTTCGTAAATACTATATAAAGGTTAACAGTAGGGCATATGGCTCATATTTTGAAATTCATCAGAACAAAATGTGTTTATTTTATTCAGGCATCAATAAATGTTTCACACACAGACATTTTGAAAATGTATGGCTTAAGGTCGACCTTGTTCGAATAAAAATGGCGATTCTTACAAGAACGCAATTCTCACTATGGGTGCAGCTTCTCGCAGTTTTATTGTTTCTACGCTGTAATTTGTCATCATTACCTACCATTCCGACTTCTATTTTTGAACTCGATTGTGAGAAAGCGAATTAAACAAATATTAACCATGATAATTCGTAAACCTGATGTGAAGCACGATATCAAATTTCTTTCCTATAGTCAAATGTAGAACCACGAATGGTAGAAAAGTACATTTTTATAGTATAGGTACACACAATGGTTTTTACCGTTATGCAGAAACCTTTGCAAGGTATTTGTATTAGATTTCCATTTCTGATTAAAACTACTTTATATTTATAACATTTGATGTGAACTATTTCGACAATAATAATTGTTTCCATCCCTCCAAACCGTGTACATATTTAGAATGTTATAAACTATAGAATATTATAAACTATAGAATGTTATATGTTAATGACATAAAAATATATACTAACCCACTGATACCTTATCAAAATTTAACTGACTCGGTAGTATGAAGGAAAGGTAAAACTATTATTACCGCTAAACATTGACAGGTTTGTTGTTTTGCACATTGATATAGAAATAATCCAAGTCTACTTTACCATATTAACACTAACGTCCTTAAAGCTGTAGACTGTGGACGTACGATCTTGGTGTGACAATCGATAACAAATTAACTAGGTCTGCTTATATTGTAACTTCTACAACGCTCCTTAAAGTGTGTCCTGCAACACCGACCAGACATTTAAATTGCCAGATTGTTGTTTGTATTTCTTTCTTGAAAAAACTACATCAGATTATATTAGATTCCAAGACCATTCGGCCACCACCTGGCCTAGTTCAAAACAATCTAAAATATCTATTGCTTCGCTCCTAACCTGTTTAGATCACCCGGTCAGCACTGGTGTTTATATTACACTCCACAGGCACGATTGGAGCTTCCTCTGTGTTAGTCTTTGGTCTTACCTCTTTCCTCAACAATATTAGAAATCTATATCGACAATTTTCACGGTGGCACAATATGTGTACCAGGGTTTCCTCTTCTTTCTGCCAGAATCTGCATGTTGCTTCTTCTGCTGCTCTAGGCCTATTAACCCTACAATGGTCTGACCCATTAATAGTGGGTCGGACCATTGTAGGGTTAATAAGCCGAAATAGAGAGACTATTAGAATTAATGGTCTGTCCACTATAAATTTAAACGATCTGTCTTTAACTATCTAAACACATTTCCTTGTCTCAAGGTCACTTCTCTCTAGGTGTTTCTTGCACCACTGGTTCCCAAGATTTGTTAATCAAGACCAATCATGGCTATATCATAAAACGGTTCGGGTCCTAAGTGATACCACCAAGCTATTTCAACTTCCCAGCTCTGTAATTAGATGTGTATTACAGTTCCAAACCTGTCTTGGAAGAAACCTGGATGAAACGAATTGTTTTAACGCCTCTAGGCTAAAAACTAAAAATGCCATTGTCACTAGGGCGGAGGGCGTTTCTGCGCAACTTGTGAAACTCATGTGCACATGGAATGAGGGTACAATTGTCTCTGGGGCTATCGTTTAAAAGTGCCTAAAGAAAAGTTTGCAACCAACATTCCTCAATCCTTCTTGTCTCATTGAGTGTTTATAATTATAACATGGAATAATTCACCACAAAATATAAATAACGCACCTACTATTATCTAATTCATTTAAAATAATCTAACTTGATATATATCACCACGTTTACTTAATTAAGAATAATGGTATCTTTTCGATAAGGAGACTTAACTTTCAATAAGATTTTCATTGGAAACTGCTTTGACTATCTTTTTGTCGTCTTCACATTTATTTCCTTGTTTCAAATCATAAGCTTGTAGCTAGTACTTCTTCGGGCATACAAAGCAAACATCATTTAAACGGCCAGCGCCAACAGTTCAAGTACAAGATGAAAGACAGGAGGAAGGAGGAGAGGAGATGGCACTACCTTTAATCTAAAATATGTTTTAATGATGATTAGGAACATTTATTCTTCTTCAACAATTTAATGAAAGCGGTCTAAATAATGGTGATTACGGTTCTCCTGCATATAGCAGAATATATTACGTGGTTAATTTAAATACAAATTTTATAATTTTAACAACCAAGACACCGTTATATGAAAACTGTTAACTGTGAAGTTATAAGAACTACGTACCTACGAAAAAATATAAACCATAAATGGTTTTTTACCGGGACAAAATGCCCTAGGCGCAAGCAGGTGATGCATTACATTTCCCACCTGTTTCACCATGACTCACGGCGGTCCGCAGTTTGTAAGGAGACTTGCAAGACTGGTTCAACTTGCCTGTTTGCAACTTCTCGCATTATTCCACATCTTTATTCAACCACTTGGCTGGGATATTCATCAATGAACTTTCCTTCTCTTGAACAGTAAGGCAGGACACTTTAATTTGATACATTTTATTTATTTATTTATTTATTTATTGACTGATGTATCACAGGACTAGCCTAAATTTACAGATACATCACTAAATTAAATATAACATTCAGAGCATGTTTCTCTTAACACAATATAATCATACAAAAAAAAAAAACCAAAAAATTATATCTACAAATACATGCACACATACAGTCAATGTGTGTACTCATATATACACACACATATATATACATACAATCAATGTGAGGAATACAACAAATACAACAGGACAAACATGTATAAAAAGAAATACCATAAGCAAAAAGATAAAGGAAAATGGGAATAAAAGCTCATCAACTTCCAAAATGTGAGATTAGCTGTTTTTTTAGTACATTAGGGGAGTTTTCAAATATATTTATTTTTGAACAAACTGAATTTACCACGTTACACATTCGGATAATGGGTGAGTTTTCTCTTAGCTTTGTTCTGTAAGTATACCAAAATAATATATCCCTGGGCCGCACTCTTTGCGGATCATAGTAGTTTAGTCGCGAGGAAATATCTAACGAATATATACGTTTTGTAACTATCTTGGAAATAAATAACACACTCGATATTTTCCTTCTTACCGATAATTTAAGAATATTAAAGTCTGTTCTTATTAAATTGTACTCAAGGTAATTTGGAAAGGTTTTATATTTTTTATAATGTAAGTAAGAGAGAAATTTATTTTGTACAGTTTCTATATTTTTAGACAGATTTTCTACTGTCCCAGGATCCCAAACCTGAAACGCAAATTCTAACTTAGATCTAACAAAATTGTAATACAATAGTTTTGTAGTTTCTAGTGAGAGATATTTTGAGTTTCGAATAATAAAACCTACGTTTTTATAGGCTTGACTCACCATAGTCTCAACATGTTCAGAGAAATTAAGATTTTTATTAAATAACACACCCAGATCCATTTGTTTAGTCACTCGTGTCAATTGCACATTATTTATAGCATAGTTATGTAATAACATATTTTCTTTTAACGAGCAGGTCATGGCCCCACATTTTTTAGCATTCAAGGGTAATTTATTAATACAACTCCATGAGAAAATTTTATTTATGTCCTCTTGTAATAATTGTGCATCATTTTCGATGGTAACCTCCATATATAATTTAATATCATCAGCATACATCAAACATTTAGAATGTTGCAAAAACTCCGGTATGTCATTGACAAAAAGTACAAACAGCAATGGCCCCAAATTACTTCCCTGGGGGACCCGAGACCGCGTTAAGAATGGTGGCGACAGAGTGTTCATATGATTTATTTGTTGATATCTAGAACTTAAGTAAGATTTAAGAAACTGCAACGAATTATTAGACATTTTATATAGTTTTAACTTCATTAACAAAACATCATGATCTACTCTGTCAAAAGCCTTTGCAAAATCCAAATATATTATATCAGTTTGACTACATTTATCTATCGCACAACTTAAATCATCCGTAAATATTGTTAATAATTATTGACTTTTTAGTTACAAATCCATGCTGTTTTTCAGTAATTTTATTACCCACATGTTTACATAATCTGTTATAACTTGATGATGGATGGATGGATGATATCCTTCATCCTTTAGCGCTAAATCGCTTTTATAACGCAGTAATTTGGTCAAGTTTCATTTTTAATTGATTTAATTGAATCAATTGTGCCACTTCTTTTGCTCAACTTCTAGTAAAGGACATTCTTTACAATAAATCAGTTTGTTCATACAACGTTGTTTTAAATATTAAAAGCAAGTGTTACTGTTTCTTACTTTCAACGATACAAAAATGGCGTATTCACGTCAGAAGTTTATATGAGTATACAAGTTTCTACTCTTTTTTTTGAGAAAAATCAATGTATCAAAAATCATGTTTAGGCACGGAAAAGACTAGGTTTCATCATTTTTGAGGTACAGGATGAAAATCGATACAATGATATTAAAATATCTAGGTACCAATATTATGACAAATATTTTTGACACTGACCGATATTTTTCTCCAGGACATGGATATTTTTACATACATTTTTCTGTACAACACTATTGGTGATTGTCATAAACGGCAATCCTTGATTTAATTAACATTTTTCACTTACATGATGAGCCCTAAGTTTTTCGTTAACAGTGAATCGACAAAATATTACAATTGAATGAAGAAAAATATCTTCTTTTAATTGAGCCTTTTGACAAGTTTTCTCTGCTTCATAAAGTCTCTCAAAATTTGCATTCATGAACAACTAGAAAAATATGTCTATAGACAGCTTTAACCAGTACCATTGTGGACGATAAAAAAACAATTTAGTACTTACTTATACATATTCTTTTATGTTCGTTTGATGCTTGTCTACCGCTTGCCTCCAAAAGCTTTATTAAAAGGACACGTGTTTAATCTTCACATAATTCTCACGCCCCTCGAGATATATTTTTAATATTGTAGATGGGCCGTGACACGTATAAACACCGGAATACTTAAGGGACCAGCTATTAAAATAATCCTTAATCCTAAGTGTAGAGAATTTAATTTTTATTCATCAATGCCGTTATACATATAGGATTTTTTATGAAAGAAAAAAAATCAATGGTAAAACAGTACATACATATTTCTTTGTATTTAGCAGTCCTGCTATGGCCCTCAATGCATTGCAGCCTCTTGAAGGCTTATTGGGGTGACCCCGACACTCACAACATCCATATGGTACAACCACAGAAATAAAGGAATGGAAATAGTATATACCCAATTTACAGCATTTGGTCCCGGTCGATTGGAGTCGAAAAAATGGAGTCGATTTTCCAGAATTGAGTTTGCGCAGTTGAGCCTCATATACTGAGTATTTCTGTTAAAAACAATTTTGGATTTTTGTTTTGATTCAATGATTTGTAATAAAAGAAAGTAATCCATAAAAATATTAAATTGAAACATGGAGCTGAAAACATTATTAAAGAGACTTCTATTTCTTTTGAGCTACTCTACGTATGTAAGTATATATTTTCATCTTTCTCTATTTGAATAAAAAAAGAGGGAAAGGGTACAGATTTGGATAGTTTGGGGAAAAAAATTGAAAGTTTGGGCAAACGAAATTGTTGTGTTCTAAAGGATAACTTTTTTGTTTATCTAGATCGTGAATATTACCAACACCGTCTATATTGACTAGATCCTTCATTGCTCATACTTTTCTAACAGAAGATAATATATAGTTATTTAAAATAGGACATGATTGCGCGTGTTTTTTCTCCACGAAAACTTGAGAACAAAGTAAAATATTATGTAGCCAACCTATACAAGAAATATTATATATTCAGAAAAAAATAACTAAACTACTGATTAGGCCAGTGGATAATTTTCCAGTGGATTTTTAAAAGTGTGAAGAAAAATTTGTCCTGGGGGTCGGACTTTCTAGGGCTAAACCTAAAGCACTGCTGCCTAGGCATATTGTGCATGTGTATCCCACTGATTTCCTATTCAAGAGTATTTTTGTTCTTTATATAAAGTTCAAGAGTCTACACGCTGTCCCCTATCTCACAAGGTTTCAAGAAAAAATTTCCCTAAAGTCTTAAGGTACGTTCAGTACGGAGCTTGGATGATAGGATATAGATGATAGATGAATGATGATAGAATAATAGTGAAAAATATAAGCGCTGATAGGCGTTCACAACGGAGATGTGCATAAACGCTTTTAACAGCTAGTATACTTCAAAATGTCTAGCAAAGAAGGTTACTTTTGTTCGGCAAGAACGAAATATTACATTTTCACCAAAAGGAAACAAAAATTAAGAAAGTATCATGTGCATCCCATAAACAGGGAAAGGCACCGACTGGGAGAATTTCACCATTTATATCCTCAATTACGGAAATATTCCCAGGGGTTTTACGTATATTTCATATACAGCAGCAAAATTTGTTAGATACCTACATTTAAAAGTTATGTTTGTAGAAATCGCTTACAATATTGTTAAAATGATAAAAATAAATTAAAATGAATACTATAGCAACTCATCATAGATCCGATGAATGAGAACCACTAGTTGAAGTGAACGCCCGGTTTTCCTAATACTAAGTATTTTACTTTTGCTAAAGTCTCTAATATATTTTACGTTAATATACTCAATATTGGATTAATTCGTTTGTTATTATTTGAGACCTACACACATCTCTTTCACAATATATAATAAATTGTATTTTATTTAAAAATAAAATATTACTTTTACTTGTAGCATTCATATTTTTTCCTATTTCTTCCCACTGTTTCTCCAAAATAAATCTATTGTGGTGATCAGAGTGGGCCTGATTCCACAACGATTCTCTAATAAACACTTCTCTAATTAATTTTTCTGCATCCATACTCCTACTTCGGCTCGCAGAAGAATTGAACTGACTATTCCGCAAAATTTAATCGAGTATAAACCACTCGTGTATCATGTATTCCCTGCTAGTATCACATCTTCGTACTGAACGGCTCCATTGAAATACATTGTACATTTTATCAGCGCTGGTAAAAGTTACTCTATCATCCAGTCTATGATCTATCATTCAAGCTCCGTACTGAACGTCTCATATACTAGCGTAGTCCTCACATTAATTCAAAATGTGCAGCAAAGTCCCGTCTGCATCATCACAGACCCGGCATACCGTGCTTTCTGCCAATCTTAAACTATAGAGATGTTTCTTCAGCTGGCAATGTCCTGTTATGAGCCCTGTCATACTCCTGAGTCGAGGTTTACTCTCGCCCAGCATCTCTAGTTCCTTCGCAGGACTCTGTCCTGGTTTGAAGGCCTAGTAGTAATTGCTATGTTCTAGTTCCACCCATTTTCACAAAGCTGTTCAGGCAGCGATTTAAGCGAGTCCACAAAATGACTCCGGTGTCCTTAAATATTAATGCAAATTTATAGGTACTTCATGTACTTCAGGTACTACTATCTTAGAAGACATCTAAAATATAGCAGATTATTCATAGAATGTGTGTAGTAATATTTTTCGAGGCGTGTGGCACGTCCCTACAGATTGACGTCGAGTAGAGACTATTTGACTTAATTCAATCCATCCGTCAAAGCTAATAGCTTCATCATAATAGTCGGGCCTTAACAGCAGAGTCGAATTAGCCAGAGGGTATTCGAGCCAAAAAACTAGTCAATCAAGTAACATTGGAAAAACATTTGTTTAGTATTATTAGAGATTATTACATATATCCCTAACTGGTGTGAAGCAGTGTATTTTTTGAAGTATTTATAAAGTTTAGGACCGGTACATCTAGGAAGGGGGGCTCCCGCTCTCAATGTTATGCCGCATTTTGACTTTCTACAACCCCCAGCAGGACACTCATAACTTCCATGATAAAGTAGTAGACGATATAGAAACAGTCGAAAATATATACAAAAATATTCAATAAAAAAAAAATAGGACTTAAGGTTACCTATTAGCTAAAAATAATTGTTTTACATAAGTATTAAATTAGATTAGTGACTGAATAAATATCCAAAAAAGTGTTTTCTTGCTTAATATCAATTTCCTATTTTAATTTTATTGTATGGGTTCGTTTTATTTTGTTTTTCATCTTTGTAATTGTTTAAGAATATAATGTACGTATAATTTGAAGAGTTAAGCAGAGAATGATCAGTATTTGGTTCCCCCTGATCTGTGTCCTTCCCCGGTGTCCCCGAAAACTGTGTCGACGAAACGTAGGACATTTGTCCATGTATCTGGCTGAAAGCTCTCTTTTTTGTTTTTTATTGTCGAAAATATACTTTGGGCAGTAATTTGTTCCCTGCTATATATATTACCTTTATAATATAGCCCATGGAAAGTCATTGGTTTAGTGAGAATCCTTCGACAGGACTGGCCTATATAGATTTTTGGATACTTACAAATCTATATTATAGAAATTCACAATCTACTACCAGTTTAGAATTTAATTTTACTTGAATATGATATTGAAATATGGTAAGATGACACAGTGAATATAAAATAGGCACATTAGTTAAAATAAAGTTAAAAAGATCGTAGCAGCGGGAATTATATTGAGGCTGTTAATATCATTGCTGTTGCTAGTGTAGTCCAACATTATTACACAATTATCCACAATTCATGGGAAAATTGTCTGTCCTGAAATTCTCAGTTACATTCACTTTTATGTTCCTAATATACAAACTCGCTCACGCATGCTTATTTATTCTATCTTCCTGTTCCAAAGTTAAACATATTGAAATTTTCACCTATACATACTATGTGTAACAATTTTACCCAAGTACAAAATAAAATAAATATATTTAATACTAGTGTTTGTGAAATTTAAAAAAATGTATTTGCTGTACCCCCCACTTAGAACTACAATAACTGTGTGACGTAATGAATTTTAATTCTATAATCTATTTTTTGTGTATTGAATTGTCTTTCTTATTTTCATTATTTTCATTTGTATTAAGTTTGTATTTAAATAAGTTGCTATTTGTAATTTATTTGCTAACGAATTCTTTTGTAAATCCTCCCTTATATTTGGAATTTCTGCCTGGGCAGTAAAATAAACATAAAATAAAAATTTGTTTATTTGTGTTGTGCTTAAGCGATGAATTGCATTGATTATTACCTATATTTTTTATGTGAATATATACAAATATTTAGGACCCAGTCCAGCACTGTGTTCCGGCCAGACAGTGTTGAATGCACGTGCTTTTCTGCATACATGTGCTACTTTGATGGCGTCTAAGTCAATGAATGTCAATGTATTTCATCCCGTAATTATTGTCTCGTCACTCTACATTGATGCAGTATAAAAGGAAATATCAGATGTCATATAACATCAACAATGTCATGTCAATAGTTAAAGAAAACATTTTCTGTATTAATTCTTTGTTATTGTAAGTTTTAAAATTATACAGGGAATTATAAAAATATTTCTAGATAGCAATGACTGCGAAATTATTGTTGGTTTGTGCGCCTAAAATAGTGATTTTAACTCACAGTTTCAAAGGCAGAGAAAAGGATTATATGGTTCAGAGTACGACAGTTTTCTAACTAGACTATGACAAGTTAAACTACTAAACAAATTAACTATATAGATAGACTCTAATCAATCATCGATAAGATAATTATTTTAAGAATTAAGCACTGCCGAGTTCAAAAAGGCGGCTGTCAATTAAGGGAGTTAATCATCGCTCTCAAGCATCATCTGAAGCTTCTCCAATATTTCCATGAAAGAGGAGACAATCCAGTTATAAATTATGTCACACTTTTCTTGCTTAACCGTTGGAATACACAGTATTAAGATGTTTCTTGGGAGGAGGGGTTATAATCGGACAAAAAGTGAAATAACAGATGGAATGATGTTATAATGCCAACAACGTTTTTTCATAATTCTTTTAATTAATGTGTGTCTTTACATACATGTTTCTTGACAGCTAAAGTTTGAACGCCACTGAGCTTTTCAATCTTTTTGCCTGTATGTATTGTTACAGTCGCTGCAATTTATTTTGTCTTAGTAGGTATACAAAATTGATTGGTTCGTTTCTGGGCTTGGTGCTTTTGTTTGAAATTTTTTCTTGGTGTATTCTATGACTTCAGTGCACCTATTCATAAAGGAACCATCCTTTATGACCTATTTGTTTTTTAATACGCGTTTACAAATAAAACCTTTTAAGGGAGTGGTAATTTTGATATGACCAAGAAGCAAACGTCATTCTGAAATAACATTGGCGCAATTTTCACATTTGACAGGTGACTAAAATTCTCCATAACCATTTACCAAAATGAAATATACTGGAGAATTTCTCCGGCCGGTATAGCTCAGCACACTCTGTATATGTAGAGGGTGTTATTTAGTTACAGTGATCTCCAAAATAGCTTGGGATCTCTTTTAGGATGGATCTTATATCTAATAACACAAAAAACTTTTAAAGTAGTCCACTGAAAAATTAACTGTTTCAATTATTATTATTATTATTATTATATAACCATATATATTTTCATACTGCCATGGAGTTTAAAAGATTGCTTACAGTACCTACTTGATAAATTGCTTTACCTTTATTGTGAAACCCGTAAATCTACTGGTTTCTTTGTTCGATTGTGCTAGAAAGGAAGAACAACGTCATGGCATTGCATATTTTCTATAGTTCAGGTTAGACTTGATGGAAAATGTCGTTTACTAGTAAATAATAATACAAAGTATAACTTAACTTAACCTACATTATAACTTACTATAAAATTAACCGAAAAATTTTAAATGTTACTTATCAACATAAATAATATTTTTGTAGTTGTGTATAAAATATTATTTCAGCAATAAGAAGGAACTACTTTTTAGAAGTGTCTTATCACCATGCATTCATACCCAATATTCATTTTTTCCCAAATGAAAAGTATATTTTCATTTTACATTTCACTATTTTTGAAAGTATACTTTCAAAAATAAATAATACGTACATAAATACACAATGAAAAGTTGAAGAAGATAAGGAGTTATTGAATTGATGAATGGAACACCTAGATATACTTCACACTTTAATATAATATGCTGTGTTTTGTGTTGGCATCCTCCCATGTAATTTGTATGTGAGGATGCCAGAAACTGAAATATACTCGTATTGGCTATTAAAGTTAGAATAAAGAAATAACTTAATGAACACTGATGTGTATATTAGGCTTTTTGCTTAATGTTTTGCTTTTACATGCTAGAGATAATCCAAACAAATAAATTAAACATCCAATTTTATATTACTACAGTTGGCAGTGAAATAAAAATTAATAAAAATGTTTCGTCATGTTGGTTTTTCAGGAAATGCCTCACCAAACTCAGAAATCTTACAATTTGTTTATGTAATTACTATCAGTTTCGTAGTTTACTGACTATATCATCAAATAAGCCAATTAAAATGTGTTATTAATTAAACAGGAGGCAACCAGCCCTATATTTTAATACGAAGTGGTCATGAAAAGCATTTGATGTAGGTAACTTTTCAAATCTAAGGCAATTTGAGGTTGAGGTTAAATATTTTCATAAAGTGTTATTCAGGATAACAATTGTTTATCATCTGTTTCTTCAGAAATCATAAAGGGTACCTATACACATATTAAACACAAACTCCGTCCAGCCAGTCAAGGAATAGGAATCAAAAATATTGGGAAACTGTAGGTGAAATTATACAAATACTTTTCCTATTACGTAGAAAACCATCAAAAGGTTTTCCCTCCATTCCCCTGGAAACTCATCACTGTAATTTATTATGTATAAAATGTCCTCTTTTTTACCATACAAAAAAAATACACTGAAAATCTGAAGTATTTCCAAACAATGCAAGTACAATAAACAGCTGAATTGGGAATCATAAATTGTTTGAAATTCATCCTAGACCTCTAATATATATCTTTATACTTGTGCTGTTAACTTAAATCGAATAAAGACGACGACGGGAACAAACTTGGTTGACAAATCCCATAAAAGCCGCCGTCCTTTTACAAATTTAAGCCGAATATTACAAAATTACAAAGTAATTGTATATGTGTAATTATATATGTACTTATATGTTTATAAATAAAGACCAATAGTTTTGACGAAATAATGATTGTATTTTTTATAAAATATTTCCCGCAGCATCTTTGTCCTCTTTTGTTGTTCAAGGAAACTGGTCACCCTATATAAGAGGGCAGAATTCGAATACCATGCACATCGTAGTCGATTAAAATAAATTATCTACGTCCCTATCATCACCTCATCGTGTTCTAAATGCACCCAGTCGTAAAATTGGGAGATTATCGTGTAGTTTCTGTCAACTAAATTTCTCTTGGTGGAACGTTTTACAGGACAGGCATAAATAAACACAGTAACGCCAGATACTAGTTGATGTGTAGACAAGTTTCCCATGTTACCTACTTCCTGATTGTTTAGAAATAGTGTAAGCTTAACCAAAGTTCTAGGAAGTTATATAAATACGATATTTCTACAATATACAATGCATCTTGTTTTACATATTAGAAAATGAAAGCTTTTTTTCCAGGCAGGACCTTGAAATAGAAGAATACCTAGAATCTATATATCCAGAAACAGTATAAAATTACTAAAACTGTAAGTATTTGCAATTTTAAGAAAAAAATAAAAATATTTTGTTAAAAAAAACACAAATACAATTCTCTTATGATTTCTCCACATGTCCTTTGGTGATATTTAAGTGTAATTCACAAGGATAAAGTATTAAAATTTGTGACAGCTATTACTTCTTCTTCCTTTTCCTGAGAGTAGATTCCTCTATAGCGAGTCCCAAAGCACTACTGTGCGTTTCACGAAGTTGTATCCCGGATTGGAATGTTCGGATTATCAGGATTCGCTGGCAAATCCTGTGCGAGACTGGCACGCGCGCTTAAATCACACCACCTCAATTTGTAGCCGTCCGTAACCGAAATGTGCCAATACATTGAATTTAACTAATAACATGACGACGCTCCATACGCTCGAGATATATACTAACATTCCAATCCGGGATACAACTTCGTGAAACGCACAGTATAAAGATGCTTCTTGAAATGGCAGTACCCTGTTTTGAAACCTGTCATGCTCCTGAGCCGAGGTTTAGTCATGCCCAGCATCTCTACAGTTCTTCTCTGCAAAGGACCTTGAATGCCTTTGCATGATTCTGTCTTGGTTTTAAAAACCAGTAATAGTAGCTATGTTGTAGTTCGACCCACTTTCCCAGAGCCGTTCTGGCAGCACTATAAGCGATTGCGCAAGTTGGCTCCGGTCCCATGAAACCCATTTCAGATACCTTTCTAGCAAATTCTGCTGATTCATTTCCTTCAATGGCCTGATGACCTAGCACCCAACACAGTTTCACCGTATTGGTATTTGCCAGTTCCACCAGCAATTGCAAACAGAGTCATACGAAGCCTCTTGTTTGAATTTAGAGCCTTTATTGTGTCCTGACTATCAGAGAATATGTAGATGAGTTTACTTGTGTACCCTATCTTCACATTCTACGCCAAACATCCCATTATTGCAAAAATTTCTGCTTGGAATACTGTAGGACAAGTCCCCAGCTTGTACGCCATCTAGGTCTCAGCCCAAATACTACAGCTCCTGTGCCTCTGTCTGTTTTGGAGCCATCTGTGAACTATACAAGGCTCCAAGCCTCCAGAGAATTTAACTTCAACTCCCAGTCACTGAGATTCTGTATTTGAACCTCGAATCATTCTGTCAGATATCATCTCTATGATAGACTCTGACATCAATGTGTTTATTCTCTTGGAGTGTCCCCTTCCTTGAGAACTACCTATTCCAATCATTATTGTTCCTGATTCGGTATGCTGCTATCCTTCCTTCTCTTTCCAACATCACGTGAAGTGGTGATAGATTTAGCAGGACTTCTAGCGCAGCTGTTGGTGCCGAAGCCATGGCCCCAGTTATACAAATTTGACAGCTATTTAGTGAAAATTACTGTTATTGATTAGTAGATTTATTTCAAAATTTTCATTTTTCAATGTAATTATTAATTAATGTAGTTGAAAAAATAGTTGCCTTGAAAAAGTTGTAACAATATGTTCAAATACAAATTTAATTGTCATGAATTCGACGAATTGAACAAGTCGACATAAATAAACGAAACATAGATAATTTGAAGTACCTATAGTTGATACTAATCATTTTAGTCCTCCCTTTGAACTACACTTAAATTAACAGCCATTATACAGGGGCGTTTCCTACGCCCTGTATAATTATTTTACATGTAAATAAATAACCCCTGGATAGTAATTATTATTGTCCAGAAGTTATGCATAGGTACAGGTCCAGATAAAATTTCTGAATTAACTATTCGATAGTTAATGGCCACTTCAGAAATTGTATTTCAAGAGAATTCGTTTCCAAATTGAAAATCCCAGGATCTTTAGTTTATTATTCAAGCTATATAATAAAGTACTTCTAAATGTGGCTGTCGACTTTTATGTATCGATAATTAGCATTTAATGTAAATGCAGCGTCATAAATAAAACATGTTTTAAATTTAATAGCGGGAAATGAAATTATTATTTATTTTATCAAGCGTTTGTTTCTAAATCAAATAGCCCATTCATTTCAGACGCGTTTCTCGTCCGTTATTAAATATTTGAAGAGTTATTGATCATGCCAAGTATAAATGAATGCTATTAACAATTTTATATATTACAGGTGTATTGGGTATTTCGCCACACCTGGAAGGCCAAAATATTTTACATTTTTTCCAAATTTTTTTAATTTTTTTTAACAAATCTCTACCAATGTTTAAATTGGAGGTACCTAGTAACGATACAATAAACATTATTTTTTTCCTATACCTAATAACTTTTTGATATATAAGCAGAGAAATATGGTTTTAATAACGGAAACTAAGAAAATGTTCAAAATGTCGATAAAAAAGTTGTTTATTTTGTTGCATTCTCAAACAATTTTTATTTTAGATTAGGTAAGTATATGGATCTGTTTTTTCGGTGTAAGAATTTTATTTTCAGTTAGACACAAGATTTAAAAAATCAACCTCTGACTGACCCTTTTGGTTCGACGGTTTATCTTCAAATAAAAGGAAGAGATAGATGCCTTTATTCACAGAATTTCTCAACACAAGGTACAACAATTATGACAACAACCAGATATTGATACCTTATTTACCCTAGTTCCATAGTATAGCTATAATATTTAATCTGTGGTACCTATGGCATACTAGAATCTGATTGATTCATATTTTTACCGGAAACGTCAAATTACCTAATTTATCATAAATGTAAAAAATTGTATGTACTCCTTCCATTCTAAATTTCATCAGTGTTTTTTTAGTTTTATAGGTACAACATTCTGTAATATGTGAATATTACAAATCATATTTTGAATTATGTCTAAATAAAATAATTATTATAATAAAATTTAAAAGAAATTAAACACTTCACTACCTTTTTTCTAAACGTTTCAACAAGTTCATCCTCATCGTCGTCAGTCGAAGGTTTGTATGATAAAAAATGTCAGATTTTTCTGACGAAGAGTTGAGGATCAACTTTAGAGATGCATCCACGGCTACACAGTCACTCCTGACCTACCCCAGACCACCACCCTGGACGAGAGCGGCATTTGTCGCCCCCGCCCGAGACAGGCTACCCCCGGTCGGTTAGACATGCATTCGAAGAAAGACGACAAGACAGAAGAGCGCCAGAAGATTCTACCCAGCCTGCAGGGTAGAGCCAGGACAGGAGGAGATTCCACGAATCGCCCCCACCTATCACTATTTGTGATCGGGGTTTTTGAAACCTACAGCGATGAAGAAGATAAAGAGCGATAATCCCCCTCGGCCCTAAACCATCCCAGGTCATGACCACGGTTAATGGATATTGGCGGTTTCCTGTTTTTTGTTGTTTTACAGGTGGTGTAATCCCAAAAAAGACTACAATGAATCATGAAAACGCATCACAAATAAGTTACAGATATTATGGCATAATATATTTAATTTTTTTTAAATAAAACTTTTGTTTGTGTAAAATATGTTTTAGGCACCACGGGACTAAAGTTTCTTTTGTCTGGTTCCTTGCAAAATTTGCGCATACTCATGTCGGGACTCACTTGACTCCCTTAATGCATAATTAACTATTCCTTCCTAGTTCATGGTTAATTGATACCGCAGGTGTTTATTTACATTTACATTATACTATCTGTTAATGGAAATTTCAATAAATATTTTATGTAAAACATACTAGTTTTAAACTAAATTACCAGTCACCATGGGAGCACACTGGATTTTTCCTTTTACAGACTTAATAAGCAATTGCGTATAAATTTAGTTGGTACTCCATGATATATAATACATGCAACCTATAAATTGTAATTTTATACATTTCTATGTGCATAACGGCATCTAAGACATACCTGCCCGATTCGTTAGCATGAATTTAATGAAGTAAAATGGAAATCACTTCTGCCCGTACAGAAGGATATATGAGGAAGAGGGAAAAGAGCGGGGCAAGCTTCTGATGAATAATTCAAGAGCAAAAGCCGACCAGCGTTTAAACATTGTGCAATTATTTTGAATAATTGCAATGCACTTTTGTATATCTCGTTGACATCCAATTATCCAGTAGTTAGAGGAAATTATATCAATTTACCATCTCGTTTTACATATTCAGAAAGCCATTATTTCTCTTTCTCATACACATACTGCAGACAAGATACATATTGTAAAGTTAAATTAACCGTATCGATAAGGGTAATTAGCAACTTTCTCTCAAACAGCATCATAAACTTGCGGAGGCACTTTTATGTAGAACGCACACAACAAAATATGACAAAATATTTCTTAATGTGTTTGTTATATTATTACAATGTTTATTAGTTCCAGAAACATTTTTATTTTCTTTGGAACGCCCATTTTGTATTTTAACTCTACTTTATCAACAGCAAGCTCTTATTTACAAAGATTTCTTATTTGTATTGGGTCATATTAAAGGTATCTATGCTAGTTTCCCCAATTCATATTTGAATAATTTTTGTATGCTAAAAATTCAATTAATAAAAAATTAATTGCCAGTTCGACTATTGTCAATTTTTGTAACGATTAAAATCTAATACTACGAGCAATATTTATATATAATACTAATACTAGAAACTAAAACCTCTAAATAATAATTACTTTCCTAATTCTTGCAATAAATAGTGGTTAGCCGTTCCTGACCCATAATGTGTCCTACAAAATAATAATATGCTACTCCTCCCCCCCCCCACACACATCTCTAACTCTCGGGTTATTAGAATACGGAGTTCGAGATGGCATATTATTATTATTATTATTATTATTATTATTATTATTATTTTCACAGCGTAATGCTGGTTTTGACTAACATCTCGTGGGTTCTTTACGGAACAACACGAGCGCCAGTGGACATTATTCGACGTATAGTACGGCATGTCGAAAGGATTACCGATTTCTGGGACAAAGCAATTATATTTTGGATGTATTTTAATCCAATTCTCTCCAACGTATGTGGTAAGTATTTATCAACCAGCCCATTACATGAAATTACTATGGGATAGATATCTACTTCCGTTAAGCGGTATATCCTTTTCAGTTCGTCAGCCAGAATTTGATATTTTAATAATTTTTCTGTTCTGGCTCTCGCGATGTTATTGTCTAGAGGAACAATCTGAGCAGTTTTTTCTCGCTTGTTAAAGATGATAATATCCGGGCGATTGTGATGCACTTCGTTGTCCGTGATAACTGCCTGATCCCATAGCACTTTATAGGTATCGTTTTCAAGTACATTTTGAGGTAAGTACTTGCAATAAGGTTTTTTTACAGCTAGTAACCCCTTTATGTTACAGATTTCTTGATGTATGATGCCAGCAACCTTGTTGTGCCTATCTAAGTAGTCCTTTGGCGCCAAATAACTGCATCCAGCTGTTAGATGTTGTATGGATTCCGTAGTGTTGGCACATAATCTACATCTGTCTGTGGGTATTGCCTCTTTCAGCACGTATTTTCTGTAATTTCTAGTTGGTATTACTTGATCTTGCATAGCACTAATATAATAAATCCTTCTGTCTCAGACATAAGGAGACCATTAGAGAGATAAAGGGTGGACATCTTCCGATCTACGTCATCTTTATTTAAATCTGCAGCATATCTTCCATGCAATGCCTTGGTCTTCCACTCCTCTTCCATCTGTTGTAAGCTTTCACCTCGTTGGTGTGGATTCGGGACAGCAAGTGTCAACGGTGAGTATTTCTCATCTATTCCAACTATTGTCATATGAAGAGGATTGGTGGAAGAAAGGAAATAATTCCGTAGAGACTTTACCTGTTGCTCATGCAGTAATGTGGCTTTATGTAGGCCCTGTCCACCTTGACTCCGCGGTAAGTATAAACGTGCAGTAGATGAGTTAGGGTGATGGGAACGATATTTAGTCACCATCACTCATCACTCTCACTTTTTTATCAACTGCTTCTAGGTCTGTGTGACTCCATTTCAGTAAGCCGAACGTATAACTTAGTACAGGTATTGCCCACATATTAATAGCCGATATTTTTGCTTTGGCATATAGATCTGTTCTTAGGACCCTATTAACTCTATTTAGAAAAGCGGATTCAGTGTTGCTCTTCATTTGTTTGTCATCGATTGTTAATGACTGATTTACTCCTAAGTATCTATACGTTTGCTGCAGTTCAAGTCCCTCTATCTCATAGCCACCTATTAGTTGTATATTGTCAGATTCCAAGATCTTCCCCCCTTTTACATGTAAATAGGCACATTTGTTAAGGCCGAACTCCATATTTATTATTATTATTATTATTATTATTATTATTATTATTATTATTATTATTATTATTATTATTATTATTATTTATTAATAGATTTATTTCAAGTTTTCTTAAGCGATATCATTTTGTATGATATCGCTTGTAGTATATATTTTGGTTAGTTGCAAATAAAAATACCTATAGAATAAAGGGAAACTACTATATATCTGAAATAGTAAAATTTAAGTGAAAATAAAAGAGTAAAAGATAAAGCAGACTATAATAATACACATCATTCTCTAATAACCTAGAATGAGGAATGAGGGCTACCCCGCAACTGTGATCTAATTCGTACATCAAAGAAAAACCTAAATTAACAGTTATTTATTATATACTCTCAAAAATACCTATTAGGTAAGAGTGTCAGTTATAGTGATTTATTTAATTATATTATGTTGTTTTCTTCTGAAATTTATTTTATACAAAATATCTTCTTCAAGGCGTCTTCGCCAGCTTTCTTCCTTTGTTCACAGTTTAAAGAACACAAATCATGTAGTTAGTTATAATATTTTATAATTTAGATTATAAAACAAAACCATGAAACAAAGACAATATTTTAGGGACAAGTTATTCATTCAGTCCCTTCACCAATATATTTCATGACTTATTGTCTCAATAGTTTATATTTGTAGAAATTATATATTTAAAAAAAAATTAAGCTTATATTTTCCTTGTTATCCATAATCTAGATATGTAAAATAACCTCAACTTTATAAGAAAATGATTGATAGCCTGAAATAACCCCAACGGGAATTGAATTACACTGTCATATCCTAAAGTAACCTCACCTTATATCAGTGAGTGTATATACAGGGTGTAAATTTAGTGGAGAATTGTTCCATAACTTGGCAGACACGAATCTTGGAGGAATTTTACGTGACACCATCATACTGTACCATTTGGAGCTCGTTTTAAAAATATTTTTGATCCTACAGGGTGTTTCATGTTAAGGTGGCAGACCCAACTTATATTTTTTGAAATGGAACGACCTGTATATTTTTGCATTTTCAAAATCTACGCAAAATTCTTAACTCGTAGATATCAATATGTATGTACTTTAATGGAGTCGTTTTTAAGATATTTAGTATTTTGTAAAAAAAAAATCAGAAGCAGACTTCAGCTTCAGCTGCAATTACGGTTAAGTTTTTTGGAATTTCAAAAAGATTTTTCGTGCACAAATAGTCAACATAACTGTGTATACTTCTGTGATTAAAGCATTCGATTAAATTATACAGGGTGTTAATAAAATAGAAATGAATCTCGTAAACTTAGAACGCACGTAACTCGATTTTTTTAAATGACATGACCCATATTTGATTCCATATCTGAAAAGCCATTAAAAAGACCTTTCTCTACATGTATCACAATGTGTGCATCACATGTGTTCTTAACTCATATTGATATCTATGAGTTAAGAATTTTGCGTAGATTTTGAAAATGCAAAAATATACAGGTCGTTCCATTTAAAAAAATATAAGTTGGGTCTGCCACCTTAACATGAAACACCCTGTAGGATCAAAAATATTTTTAAAACGAGCTCCAAATGGTACAGTATGATGGTGTCACGTAAAATTCCTCCAAGGTTCGTGCCTGCCGAGTTATGGAACAATTCTCCACTAAATTTACACCCTGTATATATACACTCATGTACATTTATATACATATGAGTGCATATGATTATATAGTCATATATATTTTCAGATCTTTTAAATTTTATTATCATCTACATTCTATTATCAACTAATATGTAAATATTTTGTCAAAGAGAGAATAAAGATTAGAAATTTCAAGTTCTTTCTTTCATTTAAAGGAGCAATTAAACTTCAGGTACACCACCGTAGTTGTTTATTTCTAATATGTAATAAAAGAATGAATCAAGGACTATAGGTACATTTATTTCATGAATATTGGACAAAAATTATTAGTTTGTTGTTAGGTTTTCAAAATATAAATATGGGTCTCACGCTCTTCTTTCAACACATTATAATAACATCATTTGAATCCTATTTGATTGATAGCAAATCTTTGATCCTTTGATGAGACTTTGTATTAAGTCCCATCGTTCAATGAATGATTTAATACTTAGTAGATATTAAGTTAGTAGCATAGATACTAAAAGATATGTTAAAAACTAACAATAAAAAATATTAACATGCCGTTAGTGGGCACTAAGTGTTTATTAGTACGGCTGTTATAGATTAATTCCTACGCGTCTTGAACCGGAGTATTGGTACGGTTCAGTTATATAACCCCAATTCATGTTTGAATACTTGAATGCTAAATAGGCTGTACAATGAAGCCACAGGCAACGAAGATAAATGGTAACCTAGTACCCTGTAACCTCTGCAAGTTCATTGAAAATAGTCAACCGTCTATTATGTAGTAATTTGCCACTGGATGCTGCTATAACACCAAACTACTTCTCACAGCTGATTTAATTATTATTGGTTAATTATTATTGGTTTAATTCGCCATTGTTGTCGCAATTATCCTCAATCTGAATAATCAATCTGAGATACGAAATGTAAAAAAATTATTTACATAAAGGTGTAGTAGAATGGCTTTTCTGGCCTTATAATTGTTTATTATTATATTCTATAATAATAAACAATTTTATCTTATGTAGGGAAACTCAATCGATTTAAATATGTATGACTACTCGGTGAACCAAATTCGATGGCATTTGGGGTTATCTCGGAAACTGTGCAAGGTACGGCAAAAACCATAAGTTGCTATATCACTGACGTAGTTTTCTACATAACACCAAAACACTATACTGCACTCGACGCGCGTTTCTCGTATTTTTCCTAGACTCCTCGAAATTTCTCAACTTTTCCAAAAAATGAAAGAGAAAACCCAAAATTCATATCTATTCCTTACGATCCTCGTTCCACCCGTGCTTTTGGTAAGGTTTTTAAAGATATAGATATGTCAGTGTTTATTCATCGGGAAATAAATTAGTACAACTTTTAGGCAATCCAAAAGACAAAATAGAAACTAAGGAAAAGTCGGGGATTTACGAAATTAGCTCTAAAGACTGTACTCAAAAGTATGTTGGACAAACGAGAAGGTCAATTTAAACTAGATTCAAGGAACATATGGCTCATCTGAAATATGGTAGAACAGATAAGTCTAGTGTCGCCCAACATGCGTTTGAGGACAACCATAAAATAGATAGTAGCAATTTCAGACTACTTAGGAATGTGACAAATTCCAGACAGCTGGACGCTTTTGAGAGTTTGGAAATTGCTAAATGTAAAAATAGTATGAATTGTGACAGAGGGCCAATCCCATATAGCCCGCTTTATTGGTTAGTAAGTTACGGTTCACTGATACGTTGCGGCGGCTCACTGAGCAGTCGCGATGGTTCACTGAGCAGTCGCGATGGTTTACAGAGCAGTCGCGATGGTTCACTGAGCGGTCGCGACGGTTCACTAAACCGTAGACATAGTTTAGGTATAAATAGGACACAATGTTAGCATAGGTTTAATTTTCATCATCTCCAGATGATGCGAACTTGGTTGACGAAACGCGCGTCAAGTGCAGTATAGTGTTTAAGTGTTATGTGGAAAACTACGTCAATGATATCACACTAAAGGTTCCAACCCCCTTCAACATAAGTTGCTATGGTAAAAATTTTTAAGAAAAACAGACAGATACAGACTCCTGTATCTCAATATCTAAGTGTCGGATCATTGTAGTAGCTCATTGATCAAGATGTATTTGTAGCTCAATGCTAGTAAATTATCAATGCAGCTTTATCTTGCCGCAACTGTTTACTTTTATTAACTTAATGTATATGAATATTTTCATTGATGTTTGTTATTTCTTATTTTTTTCATATGAAATGTAAGATAATAATTAAAATAATAATAATAATAATAATAATAATGTGCGGAAAACTTATGGGAAAATAATCTTTTTTTTAGTCATTTTAAAATTGTTTTATCCTGAATGTGTTATTAGACTTTTTTAACTAATTGCAATTAAATTGTGAATTATATTTCGTGCAAAACCTATTATCCATGCTTTAACTTGCCTTTTAAATCTAGAGAAAACTTTTCATTTCTAATATTTAATGGCATCCATGCTTTAACTTGCCTTTTAAATCTAGAGAAAACTTTTCATTTCTAATATTTAATGGCATATTTGCATATAGTCGTGAAACAATAGATTTGAAAGATCTCTGTTATGCAGAGATCTTTCAAATCTATTTCTTTTTGTTTGCTTTTTGAGTTTTCAACTGCTTATATTTTTTATGTCTTATGATGTGAATGTTAAAACTACAATCACATCCAGGCAACTTAAAAATAGTATCATCACGTAATGTAAATATGTAAGAGCATCATTATTATAAATATTTTTGAATCCTAACATCCGGTCCTTACCAATTTATCTTCAATCAGTTAATTAATAATATGTAAGCTTTGACTGTAAAGTAGGATGATTCACGTAAAGCTTTACTTAACAGTGAAACTCCCTTGCTATAAAGGCACATTAAAGAAAAAAATATACTTAGGCGGTTATGGAATTTCCCAACTTAATGTAACTTTAAATAGGATATCAATTAAACGTAAAAAAAACAATAAGTTTTTGGAATTCGGTCCATTTCTCTTTACACTTTACACCTCTTTGTTTATACCAGTCATAACTAAAAAATGGGAAAACGTTTTATACGTCCTGGTTCATTTTAAGTTGGTTTTAAGGCATATTTACTAGTTTTTTTATACATCTTTCAGCCTTTGAAGACGAGTGAAACCGGAAAGAGATTTTTTAAATAATTACGTAATTTTTGGGCTCAGATAATACGAGCAGACCTGCATTACATCTGACTCAATAACATACTTACCCTTTCATACACTCACCGTATACTTTTTGCCAAACAGGAAGCAAATAAACAAACAAAACCCAAATCATAGCACTATAGAGGTCATGTTTTTCCTCTAATTATAGAATATTCTCAACAAAGAAACAATTTTCAATAAATGGAATATAAAAATGTGAGCTATGTGTATCATCACTGCCATAATAAACTGACGATGAAATTTGCATAACAACGTTTTGCACATCATTCCGTGGGAGTTACAGCAACGTATAAATTTATTACAACTATTCCAACGTGTTTGTGGTTGCTTGCGGTTCACCATTAAAAACATGTTAAACATTTCAATACTTTTGGAATATTCAACGTGTGCTTAATTTCCGTGTGCATTTAAAAATGTTTGAACAATTTTTCGCCGTTTTCGCGTTTCGCCAACCAAGGGTATGCTTCATCATCTGGGTATGATTAAAACTCATTAAAATATTTTTGTGGCCTTAATATGAAACGTGAGTTGGCTATTTGACATATTTTGTTTGAAATAATGTTGAAAACACCTTAAATTGTTTAACGTAAGGAGCGTGTGTAACGTAAAATTTTCTAGAAAATTTCCCATAATTTATCGGAAAATCTTCCCAATATATTTTTACGGAAAATTAACAACACTAAATTTGTATTTGATGGCATCATCATGTTTACTATCCTAGAAGCAATCGTCAAAAGATCGATGTTGTTCTATATTAGAATGAGCAAGTCGTTATTAAACCACCCCTTACTTACGCTATGGACGAATTATACCCTTATTTATGGTTTAATTTTCCACAAGAGTTGCTACACATGAGCATAGTAATCTCTTAGCGGTACAGATACAACCAAAAGCAAAACTTTATTAATTTTAGGCAGCATCAGCAGAGCCCAAAACAAAATCTGTAAATTTTTAGATATAGAAGTGAAATAGTATCGATAACTAACCAATTTTACTTTTTCCAGTGTGTCAATATTTTACCAGAATGTTATATGTACTTGTTTTCTCTAACTTGGTATCGCTCTCGTGTTTTAAACATTAAATTCATATTAGCGGTATTAATTGTGAATTCCAAGTATTCTCAATATGCAGTCTTGAGATCGAACGAATTCCAATACATTTCAATCAAATTCTTCTATTATTCGTGGCAAACCCTTGGTGCTTCTTCATGTAAAAAGTAAAAACATTGTTGCTACAATTTTCAACAGAAGTTGGAACAAGAAATATTAAATCAGTTACATCAATATAAAGAATTCTAATTGAGAGAGAATGAGTAAGCAAAACAAGTATCTACTTCCAAAATACTATGTAGTTAGGTCAATGACATTCACAGTTGTTCATATACAACTATAGTTAAATTTATAAAAAAAAAGTGTTTTAATATTTAAATTAACCTGCGAGGTTATTTCGCAAATCCTTTTTGTTACATTACGAGGAACCCAGTGATTGCATAAAAATTTAATAAACTACAGATCACTGAATGTAACTATAGGCGTTTTTTCGTCAGCTAACTACAACATACAATTGTTACCTATGGTTACTTAAATTGACCACAGATAACAATTGTATGTTGTAGTTAGCTGACGAAAAAACGTCTTAAACTTCAACTAACTTTCGAATAAACAATAGAAAATAAAGTCACAAGAACCCTTTTCAGAAATATACTAAACGAAGTCTTACATTCTATCTTAAAACATTATTTTCTTTTGGCAAATAGATGATATAGTTAAAAAATACTCTCACACGTACGTAGACAAGTCAGGTGATGAGGAACTAAACTCTGAAGAAGAGGTTTACGAAGAAGAAGTCTGGAGATCAAGTGGAGGAAGAATCTGGGGATGAAGTGGAGTCTGAAGATAATTTTCACTTAGGAAATAGATGATATAGTTAAAAAAACACTCTCAAACGTACGTAGACGAGTCAGGTGATGAGGAACTAAACTCTGAAGAAGAGGTTGACGAGGAAGAAGAGTTTGTAGATCAAGGGAAAGAAGAATCTAGGGATGAAGAGGAGTCTGAAGATAATTTTCACTTGGCAAATAGATGATATGGTTAAAAAACACTCTCAAACGTACGTAGACGGGGCAGGTGATGAGAAACTAAACTCTGAAGAAGAGGTTGACGAGGAAGAAGAGTCTGGAGATCAAATGGAGGAATAATCTGGGGATGCAGAGGAGTCTGAAGATGATTCAGAAGATAACAGTCCTCCTTCTCCAAAGGTTAATGACAAACAAAAGAAATGAGCACTGGAGGAATTTATAATAAAATACTTAAATTTGGTATCATAGGTTATGATTGTATTACACATAAAACAAATAAACCTTTAGATATATCATAAAAAAATTAAGATTATCTAAAGTGGCTATATCATGTCAGGATACAGGGCGCTTTAAATTCCATAAACAAGCCTGTATTTTTATTAACAACTTTTTGGCTGTGGCGCATCTCAGCAATGTATTCTAATAGTCAGTTTAAAAATATCTGCACACTGATTGATATTACGGAATCCACCACAGCCATACATTCTAATTCGATCGACCTTTTAGTTATCAAGATAAGGTAAGAAGTCATCAAAGTCTTAGATAGTTACCTATAGCTAAATAAATTTATTAACTTAATTAATACCTACAAACTATTGGAAAGAGAATTTGTATATAAAACAGATTTCTATGAATTCTAGTATCATGCAAATAATCAAAGAAATTCTGTTTATAGATTGTAATATTGAATTTATTTTTGTGAATATGTTTAAACACTGATCAGTCGTCATCACGTCACATATAAAAGAGTATCTCTGATATTCGAATCTAATTCTTTAGAAATCATTACACATGTGTTAAACCTTTAATCAGATAGTATAATATACAAACAGAACGTTATGTTAAACAATAAAAACCACACTGTAGTGTCTATAAAAATTAAATTTCAAAGAAACCGCATCAACGACCTGTAGTATTATTCCAACGATCTGGTAAAAAATATATGATAATTTCATTTGGAAAATTAAGACGTAATGTGAAAAAATGTGATATGTTCAAGTAATGTGGACATATTTATTAAAGGCATTTTTATCGAATAATCCAAAACAGCGGTTCTCAACTTTTTTCAACTGAATTCAAAATATTATAACACAACATAAATCATTAATCAATAATCATTATTCAATGTCGGTATTAGTTTTAATTCAGTTTTTAGCGGCGCATTCACGATGAAATCTCAGCGTATGTCGGGCTTTATGGCTATCGGTCTTTAGCCAATACCAAAAATGTAGGTTTGAACTAGCTGAATGTGTGTATCCCTGTGAGTGAGCGATGTGTGAAATTCACAGTGAACGATGCATTTTTGCGGATATATTGCACAAGAAAATAAGAGGATAGATAATAAAGATAATAATATCTCTTTGATCGACATATAAATATGAGTATAGAGAAGTAAAAATTAAGACTTCTTCTATACTGAGTCATTCTTAGATTAATCAAAATTAAAGTTTCTTTTAATTAAGTGGTTGTTGTCTTATATTTTCTTTTAAAATTGCAAAAATATTCAAACAAAAAATACAAATTATCCACTTCAATCCAGGAAAAAATGACAAGTTTATTGTGAAGCCAAATATGTATTGCCGATTGATTACATCAACCGTGCATGGAATTTAAATGTTATTAAAAAAATTTGTTTAAGTATAAATTGTGAAATAAACATATTTTTAGCGTGTTTAATATATGAGTAAACTGAAAACATAATATTATAATTTACTTGATTTAAGCCAAGCTCTTGATGATTACATGCAATTTGCACCGCTTATTAGACCAATAAATAGTATTTTTGAAGTCAATCCGACTAATAACTGATACCAAATTATACCTACTCTAAAACATACAATTTTCTAGGTTATTTGCGGTTATGCGGAAGATTAGTTTAGCCTAGCTAAATATAGGTTGGAAGGATTTCTCTTAGAAGTCTGTTGGGATAATTAAGGAAACCAATATCATAGAAAGCACTTCCTTCTACATGTCTAGTTAAATATAAGATACGTTATTTGCTTATTAGTCGCTTTACTACCTACTTTAGTGTTTTAGTCGCACAAAATAATAGAGATAGGAAGGTCACATCTAATATGCTGCTTGAGTTTCATATTTAAATGGTTTTCAATTTCAAATTCACATTTTTTTATTTAAGTGGAGGTACCTAGTCACTTTTCAAACCGTCCAAAATAAATATTTTGTTGTAATTTTATTATTGTCAAATTATTAGCAACAAAAAATGTTGTACGCGTCATACTCTGAAGCGGATTTACCCTCATGCTTTTCAGGGCTCCTTTCTGCTTCTGCTCATGCTTTCTGGGGGTTACCCTGAAACCTGCATTCTCGTCCTGTAAAGTACAAAACTTTCCGATCTTGGCCACATAAATAACTATTTCCGATTTTTGCCATTCGTAACAAACGGTTACCTAGAAAACCAGACCGGAAATGTCTGTTTCGGCAGCTGAATTTGTCAAAAAAATTGACAGGTAGTATGCCTACAAAACCAACGAAAATAGTCCTTTTTATTCTTACATACAGGAACATTTTGAAACAGTATATTATTACGCAGACTGTAAGTTTGTTGCTTTACTACACTGAGTCTGACCACAAAAAACTGCCATTGGTTTGATGCGACCACATAAATCACAACTGGTGTAATGGGACTGAGGTAGCTGTCAAGTAGTACCTATAATGGAGAAATTTAAGAAATTAACTCTCACTCATCTATCTTTTGCCAAAAGAATTTTGAAATGTATTAATAATAAAATTTTGTATTGAAAAGCCAGATATTTTTTCCTGAGATGAGTTGGAAGCAAAATATTTTTATAGCATAAGTAGCTGAATTTTTACAGAAAAAAATCCTTATTGATTGATATTCGGTGCTGTATATCTATCTAGGTATTGACTATGTGTTAGATAAGCTAGAAATTATGGATAGACAACATTGAAACTATCGTGATAACCATTGCTTCTATTTACATCTTTCTTTAAATGGGAATTAAGCCAAAAAGTTAACTCAGATATAAATTATTAATGAAATTATCAAATATTATGGTCAATAAAGTTTTAGTTTTCCTTGTTACCTATAACCTAGGTACGCAAAAGAATAACCTCATTATTTTAAAGATATGTCGAAAACAACTACTTTGCGTGCTGTATGCAACTCCTCAAAATTGAATTACAATGACATATCTTGATGTAACCTCAACTTATATATAATATATATAATAGTCTTCAATATATTTTTCTTTTTAAAAGTGTTATCCACATCATTTTAAATAATAAAATATTAAACAAGCATCTACTTTACATTAAAAATTATTATTTTTGGTCACCTTTTGTATTGAATTTTAATGAAAAAAAAATTTTTTTTGATAATCTGTTTTAAATTTTTTACTGACAAAACTGAAATTGTAGCTATCCTCCTTATGATTAGTATCACATTACTTCTATGTTTTCATTTTCAATAAAACAGATAATCTCTGAAATTCAGTAATGCATATCAAATTTCTTTTTATAAACATTTCCATTTCACATTTTTAGCAGTTAAGTTATTTTAAATATTTTTGACGTAAAACAGAGTATTTATTTATTTTTTCTTGATAGGTGTAGGTACCTGTTAGAAACGGAATGAAAATATCTCGGAAAATACCTATCAGAAATATGAAAGTGGATTTGTCTTCACCAACTAAAATATTCTTAAATATGTTGTAGTAGATATAAATAAAATTCATAGATAATATAAATATATCAGAAATAGCTAAAAACGCGTGAAAAAGATTTTTAGTAAATTCAACAATCATCAATATTTTTGCGTATAGTTATTATAATTTATAAAGCTAAAATTGTTTCAGCGGTTATACGTAATTTAATTGAATATGATATACTTAAAAAACATAATTTTTTTTCATAAAAAAAATTGTCTTTTAATTAAATACCTACATTAAATAAGTTGTATTATCGTCGTATAGGTGTACGTTTATTAATTATAAATTAAAAATATAAAAACTTCAGCTTATAGAGATCCCTATAATTTTCATATTAAAAAGTATAAACAAAGTTTTAGTAAATTCTGTAACAATATGCTGCACATAACGACGTAAGTGGATGCATTAGATTCATTATACAATAATTGCAGGCTCCTATGTAAAATATATAATTAGTACCTACATGTTACACGATTATTTATATTGTCTATAATTTATATGTAGGCAACGATCCCATGATTCATTTTTCTGGTTTTTATTTTATAAGCGTACATTCCAAATATAATTTTTTAAATGAAACATACTACACATAAATCAGAAAATAGTGTTAATATGCTGCTGTCTCTTCCACAGAGGTACCTGACATCCGGGCTCATCATAACGATGAAAATAAGAGACAGAGATATTATTATCATTATTAATATACATAGTACAACTTGAAAATTACAAGTTAATTATTTATTTTGAAAATTCAAGGCATAAAAGATTTCTTGAAACATTTGACAGGATAACAAAAATAATCATTGAATCAGTTTAAAATATGGACAATGACAGATTATGAGGGTATTTGTATTTTATATAGTTTCCATGAATTCTAAAATGTAAATAATCTAAATTTTCTGTTTATAGATCATAATTATATCAATCTTAGAACATGTATTTCACTCAGCGCTGTGTAAATGAGGATTTCAAGTATTCGAATTTAATTCTTTGGAAAACATTATAAACATATAATCGTTTAGTATAATATACAAAACCGTGTTATGATAAATAATAAAAATTTCAAAGAAACCGAATCTTTTAAAGGTCCCATGCAGCTCGTTTTTCCACAATAATTTTCATCAGCCCAGAAAACTGCTACATTACCAAACTAAACATCTGGATTTTGAATCTCTTAAATTTGAGCTTATATAGAGCTTATATAGTTATCGTAATCGTTATACCCAGTACCAAAAAAGATACTCTTTTTGGAATTCCGCATATACTCACTCAGTATAACGATTACGATAACTATAAGCTAAAATTTAAGGGGTTCAAAATCTCCCTAATATCAAACCCATTTGTACCCTCTATGTCACTTTCGTTGCTGCCTGAGTAGCTTTCAGAGGAAAGTTCACATCACAAAAACGTGATTGCATCGAAAATTATGATAGTGCATACACAAATCTGGCGAATTTATACGAACTCAGTCAGAAAGCCACTGAACCAGGATTTGCATTTGGATTAACCCGGATAGCCCCGAATTACCATGATTTGGGTAAAATAAATACATGTTATAACCCAATATCGGACAAGCCACAGGTATCGGTAACGTTCATATTATCGATATAACATAAAGGCTTAAGCAACGTGGCTCGCGGTTAGTACTTGGATGGGTGACCGCGTACAAGGAAGACCCGATCAGTGAACCTCCCCGACGGATCAGCGAATCATGATTTACTAACCAATAAAGTGGGCTATATGAGATTGGCTCTCTGTCATCATTCATACTATTTTTACATTTAGCAATTTCTAAACTCTCAAAAGTATCTAGCTGTCTGGAATTTGTTACGCTTCTAATTAGTCTTAAATAATTACTACCATCTATTTTATGGTTGTTCTCAAACCCATGTTGGGCGACACTAGACTTATCTGTTCTACCATATTTAAGGTGACCCATATGTTCCTTAAATCTAGTTTGAATTGACCTCCTAGTTTGTCCAATGTACTTACTTTTGATCGCACCCTTTACAGCTAATTTCGTAAATCCCCGAATTTTCCTTCATATTCAGAAAATATTCATTTACTACATCTTGATCCAGATTGTTTGATTAGAGTATATCCTTAAGGATTCGAGTATACAATTCTACAACAAATTAACCATTTTTACTGAAACATTTGTTATATATTTTGTATTGGGTTTTGTATATTACATATTTCACATTAAATTATGATGAAACTAAATGTCTGTATCGGTGTGTGTAGATCGGTTCAGATCCACCAACGATCTTTTTTGTTCAGAAGAGCATGATGACAAGTTCAAAAACATGTCTGGTAACTGCGTGAGCCCAAAAAATGTATTATAGGTATTCCACAACAACAAAACATAAATCAACCTAGCTTATGTATGTATACGTAGTTTAATTTATTGCAGTCAAGTTGAATATTAAACAAAAAATGAAATTATCAACATTCTAGGCACGTAATTTCAAAGCTGCATTTTGTTTTAAACAGTCATCACGAATATTAATGCAAAGTTAAATGCCACTATCAAGAGATTAGTATTTTTACGTCCATATCATCACGATTTGTATAAAAAAGACTTCCTGGCCGCATAACTTGATACTTAGCAGATATATATCTCGCGAAGTACGTGAGAAATACTTTGAAACAAGAGATGTGTGGAAGCTTTTGTACTGGTTATAGCAGCACGGCATGCATTTCATATAAAATAGATAAAACATTTTATCTTCCTAGTATCAAAGTTTACAAAATATTTCTGTAAACTTTGGTAGTATCTATAAATTTAAATAAAGTCACGTTCAAGCTTAAAAAGAACGATTTTTCTTTCTTCGTGTCCTGTTCGCTAAGTGTATCAAGTTATAACATCTCTTTTCTACCCCACAAAGTGCAGTATGCAACAAATAATGAAATTTACAGGGACAAAAATTTGTTCGGTGCTTATATTTTGGTTAGGGTGCCACAAACCGAGGCACGATTTTGCGAGAAATTTGTGTTGCAAGCGTTCAGCAGAAATATTCTTATAATGTTGTTTGTGGTTTTATTGGTATTTTGAAGAAGTAAGGAAAGAAAAATGATGAATAGCTGTACTTATAGAGTTAAATTTTCGGCGAGGTCTCCCGTAGTCTTTTAGTAACTTGTTAATTTTGGTATATATCTAGCGTTTAATAAAAAAAATCAAAAAATAAAGACGTTTGTCCATAATTCCGATACTGGATCTATTCCAAAATATAAAAGATTCAATTGTCACTAGTACTACGTTAACCAATACCCCTTTCCATACACAGTATATTCAAATGGAATAAAGTTACTAGCATTAATGCCAGTAATAGATGTTGTAAATCACCATCGTATTATTATACTAAAAATATTCAATGTAGTCTCTAACAGAAAACTAGAAGCATACAAATTAAATATTCAAAGTGCAGTATTGTAACGCATCACAAATAAGTTACAGACATTATATACTAAAAACATGTTTAGTTCATGTTCACAAGCAGTGTCAGAGAAAAGTACAAGTAATTATAGAAAATTAACAATTTTTGTTTAAATATATTTTGAGATAGTATTACATACACTTTAACAACTCCACCATTTGAACAGAATATATACTTTTTTTTACAAAAAACGGCGCCTTCTCATACTAATTCATAATTTTAAAATATAAACTTATGAAAATATATGTCGAACATATCGGCTCTTTCATAGTAACCTAAACTATGATTTTCGAAATACTGGACAGATAATTTTATCATTCTTATAATAATATTTTTACTTATAAAACAATATTGACATATTTAAAGTGGATTATGAAAACTACAATTAACTTGTCAATGATATGCATAGCTCATAGCATATTCGAAGCTGTAAAATTCGAAAATAATGAGTTTATAATTAAAGGAGATTCCCATCAGTTATGACCAAAATATATGGCCTGTTTGTATAGCGTGCATCTCACTATCGCTAACTTGAAGCGGTTACGTAAAACTAAAAGGATTTTTTCTCATTACAAACAACGTTATGTAAAATATTAGTTAAGAGTTGCAATTTTATCCGGGTAGGTGATTACAACCTATCAAGTATGCCAAATTCGGCGAAGCCAGGCCATTTTAGTTTTAATGATACCTCCTAGTTTCGCAATATTTATGTAATTGTTTTTGAAATGTTTGAAATATGTATATGTAAGTATATTGTACATACTACTATGAAATGTTTGAAACTAATTGAAATAATTGAACATGGTGATACATGGTGGATATTGAAATAATACTTTGTGTACCTAGGCGGGAAAGTGAACGTTTTCCGGGCTGATATAGAAGAAATGGACAGACGAAGCGAAGCCGAGCCTGGTCACTTCTGGAAGACCGGAAAGCGTTCACTTTCCCGCCATGTTGCACACAACATTTTTTATCCTACACAAGAAAAAAAATCATAAACTTCAAAACTTTTTTGTACCTATAACCTAAATAATTTACAACAAAAATTAGTTCTTTGAAATATTGATATTAAGTACAGGATTACAAATAGTGCAATTAGCAAAAGCAATACCTTGTTTAGATAAACCCAATAACTAAGTTTGTTCTGAAACTGTGGTTGAAATTAATAACAGTGAATTTATAAACTTTTCGTTCGCGCTGACTTTGGCGTTGCTACGGATTTGCTACGAACGCTGGGCGAACGACCGCCACAAAAGTTGAAAATAAGTTATCTTCGAACGCCGATGAGCGCCAACGCCGTTTAGAAACGATTATATGAATATACCTAACCAACCTAACATCGCCAATCCCTTGTCTATGGACTATATTTTAAAACACTGTTTTAACTTTGGACGCGAACGCCAGCGCCAGCGCCAACGACGAGTTTCTAAATCCAGGGTTTAACAGTGGATTTATAAACTCGTCGTTGGCGCTGGCGTTGGCGTTCGCGTGCAAAGTTAAAACTGTGTTTTAAAATATAGTCCATCCATAAACAAGGGATTTACGATGTTAGGTTGGTTAGGTATATTCATACAGTCGTTTATACACGGTGTTGGCGCTCGTCGGCGTTCGAAGATAACTTATTTTCAACTTTTTCGCCCGGCGTTCGTAGCAAAATCGCGAACGAAAAGTTTCTAAATCCAGGGTAAATCCAAATAATCATGATATTCATGATGATTCGTAACTTCTGGATGTTCTCTGACAAGTGAAGCTTCCATACAGTTTCTTTCATCACTTTCAGAGGTTTGAGATGTCCCCGGAATGCCTGTCTTGTCCATTATTTAATAATTAATGGCAACAATAATGATGTGTTCACTTAAAATTACTTTATAATATGAAATTAAATGACACTACGATAACAGATAATGGATGCGCCACCTATTGAAAAAAAGTTTTTTTTCGCGGCTAGACGTGTAAATGCCTACTTTCGCGCCTCTAAAGGCTCTCGAAAACAGGATTTTCACCTCGTGTAGGATAAAAACAATTTTTTTTTGCAATAAAATATCTAAATTTACTAAAACTAGTTTTATTTACCCAGTACAAAATACAAAAAAAAGTTTTGGAAAATTACTTGTATATTATTTGATAGATGTTGTTTATCAGATTACGAAAAAAATATGAAGTGTTGTTTGCATTTACATACAGTTTTGTAAACTTAATATGGTACGGTATAACTCATCCCTTGAAGTTAATATTTTCTGGTATAACCTTTCTTTTTTATTTATAGGTGTATTATATGCAGATTCTTCCACATACAGTTTAGAGCCTTCCAACCAAACTGTAGAAAAAATGAGGTAAGGAGGTATTGACCTTACCTACCATTACTGTTCTTAACTCTATTTATTATAATTTCTGTACCTCCTCATTCTAATCACAAAAATTAGCCCGAAAGTCAGAGGCTTATGTGGGCTAGGAGGCGGCATATTATTATTGATCAGGATGTATCAGCGCCTTAGGAATGACTTGCGTTGGTAGGCCCTAACTACCATTCAGTGCTGGAATGAAGGAAACCTGGAAAACCGCATGAGTTAGGGGGACAGTCAAACATCAACCGATATTAACCTCTCGCATTAACACCAAGCTGGCATTTTTTCGATCCGATAGGCACGGACGCCAAGATGTTTCAAACCCATTCGGCGAACATGCGTTAATACACAAGTAGTCAATTTAATTAAAAATTGCCATCAGAATGGGGATTCGAACCCACGACCCCTTAGTTAAGTAATCGAGACACTTAACTCTGAGCCACCTACTCGACTAATTATTATTCAAGATAGAAAGATTTTATTTTTACCACTACAATTAGGTATATACAGCAATTCATGGACGATAGTTGCGACTTCTAATTGAACTTGTTTATTACTTGGTACAATTTCCCTTAATTGGAATTGGATACACACCTGAAAGGAAGCATAGATTTTATAGAAATACTGCCTGAGAACTAAGTCAGTTTTAATCATTTTTCTTGAATAGATCCTGAGACCGTGACAAATACAGGATGTTTGCTTGAAATAATAATTTATTTGGTTAATTAATTACTACTATATTAATAAAATGTTAATTGGACATGACCTAAAATCTTGAAATGCTGTTAGTCACAAACAGTTATTAAGTATTTCATTCTCAGGAAAATGCTGTTAAAATTACAATTTAAGATTTGATTAGTAATTTAGATTGGACTGGTCAAAAATATATGAACTTATTTGCTATAATTAGGTAGGTACTACTAACTTCTGAATTGGTATTTACCGTTTGAAAGTTCAGTTTCAAATTTGTAAATTTTTTTGGATAAATCTTGAGCAGATATATAAAGAGTGGTAATAAATATAAATTTTTAGAATAGCAGGTAAATCTAAAAAATAAAATAAAAATTGAATTATTTTCGTGTTAGAGCGGCCAATCAAAACACAAAACCAAATAATATTAGGTGCATATACAGTGGGAGTATTAAGTGTTACCTTCCCTCTTTAATTCTCTATATACAGTGAGTTCCAGAAGACTACTTCTGGGATTCACTTCTCGTCTAAATTCATTTAAAATCTGCAGTGCGTTTTTTGGAAAAACGCTCGGACCCGTCGATTTTTATTTTTAATGAGGTTTTTTTGATGCTGAGTTCATGTATGGTAGCCCAAAAATAAATTACGACCATCAACTTTATTTTTCAAACGCAAACACCTATTTTTTATTTAATTTTTGAATTCTGCATCGCATTCTAAGTCTGTTTCATGTACCATGTCCTATACCTACTTTTAACTTTTTTTAAAATATTGACAAGTGAATATTGACATTTTGCAACTTTGACACCCTGTAAAATCTAAACGATTTGAGATCAAGCAAAACGGTTTGCACGTTTATATCTTAACTTCTCATAAGCTATCGTTTGAAACTAATTTCAGATTTAGCCAGAAATTAAAAATTTTCGATTAAATTTAATCTCTTGGTTAAATCTGAAATAAGTGTCAAAATTTAGCTTATGAAAAGTCAAGGTAGGAATGTACAAACCGTTTTGCTTGATCTCAAACCGTTTAGATTTTACAGGGTGTCAAAGATTTGATTTTTTTTTAATAAAACGTACTTACTGTATATTTTCATAAATCTGGAAAGATATTTTTTTCTGTTTTGAAAAATATGTAATTTTAATAAATTATATATTGAGCATAGTTGTAGATAAAATGTTAAAGAAATTCATACTCTAAACAAACCGATTGTTAAAATACATTGTCAAACAGGCCGTAACATGCCTTTTTACAGAAAATTGAAAATTTCACTAAGACTCTCATCTCAAACGAACAAGTGAAGCTAAGGACGACACATATCGCTTCTGTAAAACGCGACAAAAATAACGAAACGTGTAGGTCGCTCCTAAGGAGTGCAACAACTTAAGGCTTACAACAGGTAATTTTTTTAGTGAATTAGATCCCGAATAGCCCACGTCGGGAGTCTTATAGGCTAACTAGAGTGAGGGTAATGAAAAGAAATCTTATAAGTAGAGGTGAAGATACGCACTGATGCATAAACAACCCATCCAGTAATCTGATCTTATATAATCTAGGAAAAAATCAATAATTAAGGTAAATTCAGGAAGTAATTAGTTCAAAACGGCTTTAATATTCTCAATTTGATTTCGGCATTTCGATTTTTTTAGCAAAATATGTGGTTTTAGAACAAAACATTTTTCAACCTCAATCAACCTCTCATGTTAATTCAAAGTGATAAATTAATTAAATTGACACATTGACAACAGTTACTTTGAATAATTAACATGAACCACAGATTGTTTCAAAACATTTTATGACTAGTATTTTTGTCAATTCTCCTTAGTGACACTATTTTAGTTTTACAGAAATATGTAAGTTAATATAGAAACTATACCCTTGTGACAGACATAATGGAAGATCCATATTGATTATGTTTATTTATCTACCATATGAAGAAATAATTGGATAAACAATTTGCCCACTGAAAACCACCAACCATATTATTATAACCTAATGTAAATCTATCATTAAAGAGGATTTACAATTATTCCAAAGCCATTAGTGCTAATAAAAACTAGATGTCATGTTGAAAATGATACACTGCCACAATTTAAATAAATTATGACTCACAACCAGGCTCGCGTTAAGAAGTGAAGCCATATGTGCAATAGAGTGCCAAATACGGTTAATTCCACAATTCGCGCTTCATTATAATCTTTTAAAAATTACCAATCCAATAACACACTAAGATCGGTGGACTTTATAACTCCATATACATACCGATTTAAATTTGGGTCAGGCGTTAGCGTCTATGGCGTTTCTAAGCAGTGCACCGTTTGGAAAATATTTTTTACACACAAACAATGCGTCAGTGCAATAATGTTATACCGTTATGCTTATTTAACAGGTTTGTAGTCTCTCTCGTGTGTCTCGGCCTTGAGTGCTAACTTTTCAAACAATGCTGAATGCGCTTTGTTTTGGAGGTCGCGGTATTCTTTAATTCGCGAATGGAACTAGAGCGAATTTTTACTAATTGCGAAATTTAGATACCTAATTAGACAATGCGTAGCCGTTCTTTGTAGTGTTCGCTAAAACAAGGGAAAAACTTCTAAAACTTCAGAATTCAACCTGTTTTAAAGAATATCGATCTAGAATATGGAGCTAGATTATTTTTTTCAAACTTATCGGACAATACTTGAAGCTATTTTAAAATTAAAATAAATCTCAAGTGTCTTTAAGTTCGCAGATGTTATATTTTATGGAAAAACATTGTAAATTCCACAATTCAACTACTACAATCAATTATAATAATTCTTAAAATAAACAGCCATATTACACGTTGACTTTAAGGACATTAGAGGTTTTATTATCGAGGTTTCTTCGAGGTTTTTATTTAATTAAATCATACCTATTTTTCACAACCAAAACCGCTGCAAAATATGATGTTTTACCAATACATCGTTGATAGAACCAATTAAAGGATACTTTGTTAAAAAAGCCTTTCGTACCAAGCAACAGAGACTAAGATGGATGACAGAGACAGCATAATAACAACGAACATCACACGGGTATAATATTCTTTCAAGTTGGAAGTGTGTAACGTGTGACAGTCCACAGTCCACTTCTGAGGCAGTAGCGAAGAGCAGAAATAATACTCTTTGGCAGTAGTCTCGTTGTCGCCAGTCTTAGTTTCCTATCTCTCGCGCTTATTGTGAAAATATACCTTTACAATAACTAGATTAGAAACATGATAGTACAAACAGAAATCGGCCCAAACACGTTTTATACAAATTAAACAACACTGACGTAATTTTCCACTTAACACCAAAACACTATACTGCACTCGACGCGCGTTTCGCCAATCAGGTTGGCATCATCTGGAGAAGATTAAAACTGCGTATAGTGTTTTGGTGTTATGTGCAAAACTACGTCATTGGTATGTTCACACCAACGGTTCCAACCCCTTTCAAGGTTACAAATTCAACATAAAAATAAAATATTCTGTAACGCAATATCTCAGCATTAATTTAAAAATATAACATAACACATACCACAATTGTTAAATCATAAGAAATTTTAGTCATGGGAATCCAAGCCCAATTATTCATTATTCATTTTTTACCATAAAAATGAAAACCTAACAATAGAATATTTTAATCTTCAGGTCTTCTATGTAAATAGTAGTAAATATAGTGAATTCCTAACCAGCAGAATCACTGAAAATATATTATGGGACGCCCGGACTTTTAACGCGCACTTTATCAGCCTATGTGGCCTTTGTCGTAACAACATCCTGTAGTAGTACAAGCGTATTCAGTTTGTCTATATCTGGTAGATGATACAGAAACAATGTTGTTTAAAAATTTCTATCTAAATCCATATTTCTCATATAATTTCACAAGATAAAATATTTCCATAATTTACAAAATCTTCCCAAATGTTTTTAATAGCGTTTTCGGTTTACATGCTTTCAGATTGCTCCTAAAATAATCAGTAACGTCAGAAATCTGACTGAAATCGCTCTTAATCCGATCTCAATCGCTTTCGTTCTTGTAATTTACAATTTAATCGAACACTGTTTTAAATTTGACATGTTTTACTTTTCATCTGTAAGCTAACCTAACTTTTGGGTTTAGTTCTTCTATGACTTTTGGATTTTTCTATGAAACAGTGAAATAAAAAGAGAATGGATACAGAAGTTATTATTAAGCATTTAATTGGAAAACCATCAGGAAATATAAAGTAATAATATAATTTTTCAACATACTTTTTTATTTTGTGTTTTGTTTCCTTGCAATAATAATTATTATTGTAGGCACAAGCATATGCAAACTATTCGCCTGAGCTATCAGATTCTAAAATTCTAAAATTTGAGGTTATCTGTTTAAAATTTCAGTTGATGCTCTGATTGCTCTGCCAATTTTCTCAAGTCAATTGAGAGAACACTGATTTGAATATTTCAGAGCAATAAATTGAATAAAACAAACACGAAACTCCGAGCAGAAGCAATTTATATCCAAAATGGAATGGATGGATAATCTCATCCGATCACTCTCAGATCACTCTGAGAGCACTCTAGAGCAGTAAACCGAAAACGCTATAAGCACTTGATATGGAGCATGTTAAACGGTATTTACGATTTTTTTAAGAAAAACTATAGGACTTTTGTCCTATAGCTCGGACAAAAGTAACAATTTTTTTATAACTGATCTATAGAAAGAAATTTTTCCCAGTCCAAGAGTTTCCATTTCGGTAAAAAAAAAATGGAAAAAAAAACTAATTAAAAATATAAGGAAAACACAGTGCTTTATGGACCTGCTGTATTGACCTTCAACGTATACGATATAATACACAATAAAATATACTAACAAAAATTTAAAAACAAAATTGAAAAATATTTTGTGGGCATAATTAAAAAGAAACGTGTGGTTATTTTTTATAAATGTGTTTAACAAAAAGAAATATTTCACAGTTTTGGCTAATTAAGTTTCTACATAGTCATTGATAAACAAAATAGACATTGTTTGTTTTGTCCATTATATGGATTCAACCAGTACAGTACTCTAATGGAAAAAATATTTAAACAGCAGCAACATTTTCATGCATAAAATTATTAAATACGGTCCTGTTGTCGGGGTAAAAATGCGTTAAATAAGACCTATCTGAGAAACATCAAAAAAGACATCAAAGCTGTCGACAGAGAGTTAATTTACTGGTTTAGTATCAATACTGATTTCGATAATAGTATGCAGTATACTCCCAACATAAAAAAGGTTATACCTACTGAAAGAAACTGGTTTCATTTTTCGCTTTATTCATCTAAACTGAAACGATTCTGGTTTTACATCTATAAAACTTATCAATCATCCTATTTTTAACTCTACGGGCTTATGCAGACATTAATCTCTGTACATAAAATTTCCGCCAGCCTAATAAAAAGTATGTTGAGTGGAGAGCGTTATGTTGGAGCCATATGAAGTGGTTAATTAATGCCTGTAATTGATATCAACTCCAATATATGGCGTGTTGTCGGAGGCAATGATCTGGTACTAAGCTGATACTAACCAGGTTCTATTAGGTACTTACATTAATATGCGTGCTTTTAGATAATATGAAATTTTCATTTACGTCTTTTGCCACACTTAAAAAATATTTTTCAAAATAATAAACAAACCTCAGCGGCAAAATAATCTGTCAGCGTTGAATCATAAAAAAATATTTTTGCCCAGACAAAAATAACTTCAAACTTACAAAAATAAAATCAAAAATTGCTCACACTTTGCAGTTTTCGTTTCGGGAATTGTCTTTGCGTTAAATTTGTCATTTGCGTTTTCGAAACATACAGAAAATTAAATATAAAGTTTCCAAACGCTATAGCTGTCGATTTTGATTTACTATTTTCCATTGACATTTAAGTTGCTATCGATATTATCTTGTATTTGGTATTCCTGATTTTAAGCTCTGGTCAAAATTTACATAAAAATTGGAGACTGCATCATGACCTCGACCATAACTTAAAGAATATATATTTTTTTAGGTATATGAGAAAGCGGTTTAAAAATATGACTATGATAAATTAAATATTACAAAAAAGAAAAAAATATCTCAAAAACAAAAATACATAATAGTCTTATCTTAAAGTTTCACATATTTCTGAAAACTACAATTTGCATTGTAATCCCAATTCCCGGACAATTTTTAATTAAATTCTCTACTCGTATATTATAAGGCCTGTTAGAAGCCTAGGATGGAAACGTTAGCTTGGTGTTAATGTAAGAGATTAACATCGGTTGATGTTTGACTGTCCCCCTGACTAATGGGGTTCTCCAGGTTTTCCTGCAGTGAATGATGGTTAGGACCTGCCAACCTAAGTCGTACTTGATGCGCAAATGCGGTCCGAGAAATAATAATATACTGCCCCCGCCCCCACACCAGTCTGACAGTTTCGGACTAATCTTTGTGACTAAAATGAGGGGTACATATTGCTGTTATTATTATTATATCATTGAATGTAAATGTAAATGATGAAGGATTGATGAACTGAACGATTTTATAAAGCAGCTATTCCACAACCCAACTCTTATTACCCGAAAATGTCATTTTCTTGATTTATTCGATTGAAACTAAACAGTTTTCGTGTAAATTACATCACTTATCATCAGCCATAAGAAATAAAATTAATAATATTACTTATAAACAATTAACAAATAGAAGATGGAGTAGTGGAGTATATACCAATTGCTACTATAAGTCTACAACCACACTTATCGTGCTACAGAAGAAAAACTGAAAGATTTTGATTTTTGGAACTTTAAGAGAAATAATAAATTGCAAAATATGTCGAAATCACCGTAAAATTCTGTAAAACTTTCATTATTTCAAATCATATCTCTTATAGTAACCAAGACACCGATGCTGATGCGTCGAATTTCGGATTATCTGATAACCGCCTAGATTAAATTAAACTAAGAGATAGTGTAGATTTCTGTGGATACCAAATTGTGGATTGTGAGTAGACACATCTCCAATTTTTCTGAAAATTCGGGATACCTAGGCCTAGCTCTCATTTCAATTCCAATTAGTTTAATACAGCTGCAGTTCTTACGATTGCAAGCAACTTCCTTCTATGAAATGTACTATGGTTGTTATTAGCATCAGCATATAAATTTCAAATTTGCCTTTGAAGACGCTTGGGCTTAGCATAATTAATAATATATTAACCAACTAATTAATGCCCTATAAGGGTAACGATGACGGCAAACGACTGTCGTCTCCCCTGAGACCCTCCCCTATAAACAGATGAATAATAGAGCCGTTTTATGCGACCCCTATTTACATTTCCATCGCCAATATGTTTTAGCAAACGACCCTCTGAATTTTTTTGACAATAGATGGTAGTTAGAGGAACTGTTTTCACTGTTCGATGGTTAGAAAGAGGGGGGTGCCTAGAATTTAATCGCCCAGAGGGCTAGGCGTAACTAGATGAGAATGGCAGAAAGCCCATCATTAGCACACGAGATGAGAAGCACATCAATAACTATGTTTAGCAGTGTTATGGCCTTTGTTACAAACACCTGTTCTGCTGATACCGGAATTAACAAAATTGGTAAGTTTCCCAGGTAAAAATATTAGGAAATAAAGGCGCCCATAACGCAAGTTTATATTTATTTTAGTGTGATATGATCATTTTTCTAGCCAACGTTATCTCAAAGATGAGGCACGTCTCCATTTTGCATATTTTTTTTTTTTTGAGATCGTTTTCGAAGTGAAAAAAGGCTTGTATCGAGCCTTTTATGTCTAAAATTTGTAAAAATTACGGTTCTCGTCAATTAATCTAAAGCTTTCAGCAATTGGGATCTTTGATCTTTGTCTCAATTCAGTTTTGATCTGTGGGAAATTGCTGACAGATGTTATCTGTTGGACGTAACTATACCGCAAGGCTCCATCAGGCGGGAAGCAAGGAAACGGAAAAGCAAAATACTGGAGTATAAATCGCAGAATTAAAATACAGATTTGAATAATCGATCGACGAAATAATATCAGACGCGTTTATACTTATTCTATTTCCTATTGCTTCAAACTTAATCAATATATTTTTATATTTTATTTAAAACTCCTGTTATTTCTGATTTCTAACATCAGAAGTGGGATTAGGTATAATCCCACTTCTGATGTTAGAAATCAGAAATAACAGGAGTTTTAAATAAAATATAAAAATAAGATCAGACGCGTTTATAATTATTCTATTTCCTATTGCTTCAAACTTAATCAATATATTTTTATATTTTATTTAAAACTCCTGTTATTTCTGATTTCTATCATCAGAAGTGGGATTATACCTGCGTGCTTGTATCAATAATACCTGTGTTGGTTAACAAGTTCCAACGTGGTACGCACGAGTGAATACTCGTACAACAACGCATCCACTGTAACCTCGCACTAATACAAGTGAGTTTTTTTAACTTTTTATTTATATTGACAATGGATTTACTATTTGACTCACTGTTTGATTCACATGAAGAGATTTTTTAAATACACTTACCAGTAAAAATTTCAATTAAAAAATAAAGATAGACCGTTGTCGGACATTATTATTGAAACGGCAGGTGTTAGTAGCGGAAAAGAAATCCGATTTGTGGATGTAACACAAAATATGCACTGTTTTGCTTTCTTTAGGTTTGTTCCTAATCAACGTCAAATTATCAGCAAACCGTCAGGAGTTTGCGCAGACCAATATTTACACATCACTCTCAAACTAGTAGTAATATTTTACCGTTCCAAAAAAAAGTGACTAGGTTTCAAACGGTTTGGTTGACTTAATTAAATCGATTTGAAGATTATTTAGAATTACTAGTGAGACGCATGCTAGTGAACAGTGAATAAAATCATAGAAAATGAAACTAGCAATTCTTAACTAATCTAACCCAATTTTTTAGAGAAAATCGATTATTTAAATATTGTTTGAAGTGTTATAATTTTATTTTCATTATGAGTGATATTTTAAGTGAAAGCAGCGAAAGTAATCTCTCAATATCTTTCGAAATGAATTGCCACATTTTTTTCAGATTTGGAATTTGCTGGGTTCCAACTTAATTCCGATATCCCTTATATAAATCTACTCGTTGCAAATTGAAATTAGCAAAACAAACCAACGCTGCTGGCGCTTCTACCGGATATTATGTAAACTAAAGATCGTGTCCAACAACAATAATTCAAATTAGTTTCCAACTGATGCATGAATCGCACTTGCGCATTTAAACCAGTGGTGCAAACTGTCAGAAACTGTTGTGTAGAAACAAACCTGTTATGTACTTTTAGCGGCGATAAAGCATGGGCGGAGGTGGAGGTGATATATTAACTACACCTGACTGAAAAAAAGTTTTAGCTTTATTTTGAGCTACTAATATTATAGCTTAGTTAGATTCATCTTATTGGATAAATTATTTACAAAACCATAATGACAATGTGACAAAAAATAGATACGTTTAATCCAAGATTACAAATTGCATAAAATTTTGCGGAGCTTTTGAATTGGCGTTTGAGAGGACATTACGAATATGACACATCTCTGATAGAAGGGATCGTAGAATAAAATTTTTTAGTGTTGGCAAATGTCCGGACATTTTAGACACTTATACGGACATTTTAGACACTTATACGGACATTTTAGAAAATGAAATATAACAGACTGTACAGCACATGTCATAAGATTCAAGATGATACCAAATACTTATATATTCGTAGAACATATTCTCTGAAATACAAGCATTAGGTGAAAAATCAATATTTTTCACCTAACCAACAATTTTCAATTTTCAAGTGTTAATTACGAAATTATGATTTAATTTGAAGAAGTTTAAGTTTCAACTGTGTACATATGAAATGAAATGAAATAAATACATTATGGAAAAAAAACTAAAAAAAATTTTTTTTATTAGGAGTAACAAGTACAACATATGAAATATAGGTATATGGCATATGGCACACAGTTTCAAAAAATAAACTTTCCAAATTCTGTAACATTTAAAAAATTAAATTATACAGTGTGAATCACGAGTCCCGCCATGTACTTTGGTATCTTTGTTATTTGAAGAGATACGAAGTTGGTTAAATTAGAGAAAAATTGAGCAATTACTAGCACTAAATAGTGATCCCGGAAAACTATTGAAAAAAACAGCGGTTCTCAAAATATTTAGCCAAACAATAAATTTTCAAAAAACTTAAATTAGCTTTAACTCCGTTATTTATAGAAATTTTCAAATAAAAATTTATTCCGTACATACATGCATAATTAGCTTTGTTTTAATGCAACGAGAATTTTTTTCGCCTACTAGATTCTGATATATAAAGAAAAACAAAAGATGATATTCATCTTTTGATGAATATCATCTTTTCAAATAATTGGAGTAAAAACCACAAAAAGACTATAGAAAACAATTTCAAGAGATTGTGACAATTTTGAATTGGATTTTTAGGTTAGCTCAGTTAGCTGAAAATGGCGGTAATTACAAATCTGAAGGAAGCTGGACAGATACGATAAATGTCTTATTCTGTCCAGACACTTTGAGACACATGTCCGGACATTTATATAAGTGTACTTTATTTCGACTATATCATGTGCAAATTTAGCCCTACTCACTCACCCATTGCGAAGCAAGGCCCGTACTGGATCCTTCCGGAGAGGTGTGCGATGGAGAGCAGCACGTCGCCGACGAGGAGACACGCCACGTGGTTGGTCTGGCAGCGCCAGTGTAGCACGTGGTGGCTGGCGGGCAGCAGCGAGCACGCCACCAGCGTCGCGGCGAGGAAGACGGCGCTCACAGCGAGGCCGATGGGGTAGATGGTGAAGCGCAAGTCGTTAGCGGCGGGCAGGGGGAAGAGGGGCAGCAAATAGTCTGGGCAGGAAATAACGCTGGCAGAGCGACCTGGAAAAAAGAGAGAAGATATAAATGGGGTGTTTTCCTATTTTTTTTTTATTATTATTATTTATTTATTTATTCCCCAACAGGCATAAATGCCTAATTACAAGGAAAGATCAATTTAACAATAAATAATTGTGATAATGAAGCGGACATGATAACATACATACTTTAAAGATACATTTGATATAAAAAATGATGTAAACATAACAGCCAATAAGTACATACATATAATTTTCGTTCTCAATGGAAAAAAAATATATTTTGTACAAACTTGCGAAATTGATTAAACCTCCAAGAAAAATCAATATTGTGATCGGCCGAAACCTGGTTAATTAAACGGGATATAACATAGAGAGGTGAGTGGGTAGTAGTTCTAACAGTAGGTAGAAATAAACATTCATGGACTCTAGTTCCTCTACTTGGAACTCTAAATGAAAACAAGGACAAAATAATAGATTCATTAATCATGTTATTAACTATTTTATAAAAAAACATTACTAAAGCTACTTTTCTACGACTCTCCAAAGTGTCTACCTTAAATTCCGCGCATAGGTCTTCACATCTAGTGACATTGTAGTCAGGAGGTCTACTATATTTTTTGAAATATAAAAATCTTAAAAAATGTTTCTGTACTTTTTCTATTTTTTGAATATGCCTATAGGGTTGTGAGTGCCATAACACAGACCCATACTCGAGTTTTGGTCTAACGAGAGTATTATAAAGTTTAAGTGTATTACGATTTTTAAAATTTTTTGATTGCCGAATTATAAATCCTAAACTTTTGTATGAAGACTTTACCAAATTATCGATATGCTGACCATAAGATAGTTTACTGTTATAAGTTACACCTAAGTCTTTAACTTCTGTGATTCTTGACAGCTGTTCGTTATTCATTTGATATGCAAAATTTAAAACATTCGTATTTCTGGTAAGGCTCATAACAAAACATTTTTTTATATTAAAACTCAATTTGTTCACTTTACTCCAAGCATATATACGATTAATGTCACTTTCCAATAATGAGCAGTCATTTGAATTCTTGATGGTCCTAAATATTTTTAAATCGTCCGCAAACAACAGACTACGTGAATGTGTCAGGCTAAGTGAAAGATCATTTATAAAATAAAGAAATAATAGAGGTCCTAAATTGGAACCCTGAGGGACACCTGAGTAAGCTTTCTATTCATTAGATTCGAATCCATTATACTTGACAAAGAAAGAGCGATTTTTTAAATATGAAACTAATAAATGGAAAGTAGTTGGAAAAACAACATCGGCAATAGAAAGTAGTTGGAAAAAGAAGACATACGGCGTATTTCTGGAATTTTAATATTGGGTTCATTTAAGTCCATAAATTATTTTTTTATTGTGCGCGATATCTATGTGACGTCACTAAGCGAAAATTCAAAATTTGCGCCATTTTTTAGTGATTTCTAGGATATTTTCATTTGTGTGGTTGGTGTCACTGCGTGACAACTTTACTTTTGTTTATGTTTGAATTGTTTGGTTAGGGTCAACATCATGGTAAACATGAGACTTTGTTTTTAGTTTATATTTTTAACTGCGAATTGTTGTCTCTGCCTGTGACTGATTACAAGTGCATTTATTAGTAATAGAAAAACATCGTAATTTGTAAAGGTAACTTTTGAATATATTTAATCGACTTTCCAGTAATACTGTTAAGTTAAATAATAACCTTACATTTTTCATTCCTTTTATTTCTGAAAGGATCTCTAGGATCTTTATCATAAAAGAATCTATAACCGGTAAATTGTCGGACTTAACCACCTTGCTCCATGTATGTGCTCCATAAAAGTTTACTTTACAAGAAAATAACAATACAACACGTCAAGTTGTCAAGCCAAACACAAACAGGAAATTTTAAATGTCAATTATCGAAATGTCGATTGTCGTTTCTCGTCGTTACAAACTGAAACTAGCCACATATCAGTGTGGCCTCTTTATAGATACATATTCGACGTCGAAAAGTCGACGTCGACAGTATAGTGTTTTTATTTTTACCAATATTTTGCGTGGAATATCCACTATCCTTCCTGAATATTTAAGAAGCATACATTTATATATCTAGAACATTTACAAGTTCTATAAAGAAGTATTGAAACAATAGGTATTCCGGATCTGTATTTGACCCGATGTTATTTAAATTAATTTGGTTAATACCTAATGTTATTTGATTTTTATGAGTATCATATGTCACGGCTTGAATATTTATTCATATTGCAGAAAAAATTAAAATAAGGATGGATTTTTCTTAACCAAAAAATAAAAATTCAAAAAAAAATAAAATATCACACATTCAAAAGTAAATAATTAAATAGTTTTTCTTCTATATAGTTACATATACATATCAGTTTGTAAATATATGGAAGAAAATAAACAGAAATCGACAGCTCCCAAATATTAACAGACATTTTCGGATACCTATTTAAAATTTTCTAAAGATCTCATCCTCACTAAAGACGTGTTTTAGTTGTGATAATTGGGTATATTTCTTTAGCGCGGCAATTTCATTTTTTTGAATAGCCAAAAATAAGCCTCAAGTGAATGCTTCTGGCGCAGGTGTTATCGCATTTTGTTTGCATCGTTTTGTCAATGGGACTCCACGAATATGTTAAAATATACATCGAAGAGATTTATTATTATTTATTGAGATAGAAATACAAAGCAGAAAATTTATAAAATTAACAAAAGATGGCAGCACCTATGGATCCTTGGATTCAAAACCAAATATCTATAGAGTATATCTTTCCTACCTTGCAGGTTACCTACCACCTGTAACATTAAAGTCTCCTTGAACAAGTCAACAAGTTAATTTTGGTTATTGTAACTATATATTTTTTTGCTGACGGTACTTTTATATATAACCTCCTGTTTAATCTTTACCGAAAGAAGATTTTTTGAACAAGACAATCCATACAAACCAATAGATTTGTCTCTAATTAAAGTCCAAAATTGTTCCCAAGGGTCTGACACTCGGGATTATATAGGAAAGAAACATATTTATTGCTATATTGTCATATTTTCGCGTATAGTATTCGGTATTATGGTATATCTACGCACTTTCTTGACACTAGATTAAAAAAGCCACGTTATCGATTCACAATATTCGGAGTTACTAGTATCTCCATATATAATATAAGTATCTTATATAGCCTATCTTTGAAAATATATCAGTTCCATCACTGTAGCATTTAGAAGTAATGAAATGACCATATTCAATTGCCAATTTGTTAGGAACTATTTAAAATAAAACTAAATAAACAAATGAATGGACGACTTGGCTCAGTTTTATAATCAATAAATGTATTGCTTATTTAAGTTCCTAACTGAACTAGATTTTAAATTCATCCCTTGGTCGACCCTGGTTTGGTAGCACTATAATAAATAATAGTTAAAGTAATAATAAAGTAATAAAATAAATGCAATTGTTAAAGTTAGTTCTTGAATACATCAAGCAAAAAATTTTAATTTAATATTTTTTTTTTTTAATTTAAAACTTGTCGGTTGTGCCCTAAGAGTAAAAGTATCAAAATTCACTGTATATATTTTACACATACAATGTCATGACAAAATCATATAGATTATCACGTTAGACATAAATGGATCAATTAATACGTATTGATTTATTAATATGCATGACACATTCCCAGTTGTGTTGCGATGTGATAATTTATTACAATAAATAATAAAACAATAACAATTAATCTGTAAGATAAAGCAAATAGTTATGAAGAATATGTAGATAAATGCACGCAGCAAGACAGACCTTCTTTTAGGATTTATAAATGATAACATTGACGATGAGAAATACAAAGGCATCTGTTCTCGAGAGTTAGTTTGCCGTCACTTCCCATAATGATGGGATGACCTTTTTCTAAACAAGGAAAGCAATCATCATTATTCATCTAAAACAAAAAAAAAAAGAAATTCAAAGGGAACATTTGCGTTTTAACACACGTAAGTACCACCTGCCTGTACTTCACATCAGTAAATTATCTAGAAAGATACATCACCACTTTTAAGTGAAGCTAATAAAAAAATTAACATAATAGTACTCTTTGAAAATATTTAGTGTACTGATATTACGTTATTTACATATTTTTGGAAATTTTGGGTCTGGATCTTGTAGTAAAAATATTGTATGTATTTAACATGCGATGTTGTGCGTATTGAACTCGGTATATATTGAGAGAAAGTTGAAATATTTACAACTTTTTCAAAGAATGCCCACCTTTTTCAGTTTTGTTTTTTCAATTTAAAATATGTTTTATGATTTATTAAAATAATAAACTAGTCTAACATCGAGAATAATACTTAAATAAATAAAATTATTTACTTAGGTAAAACCGACTGAATCTGAACTTTAAATAAACACGATATATTTTCATTTTAAAAAATGTAAACGAATTTTACTTGTTAAATATGTCCTTAACATAATATCTATGTAATTTAAACTGGGCATTTAATGCCACAGTGGTTTTAAATAGAAAACAAGTAAACGGCTATTTTCAATTTTATGCTCTACAAAGTCCATTGTGGAAAGCCATAAAAATGTTCATCTACTCTATTACAGTCTCTGAAATGTGTAATAATAATTACTCAAGCATGCTGTGACACTCGATGGAAACTACCATAAAAGTGGGTTACTGACCACGGTCAGATTACTGTTGAAGAGGTTCTTCAATGCATTTACCACTTACTTGTCCACTTACCTACCTTCTCAGCTTGATGCTGATTCATACAAGCATGGGTTGGGATAGGTACTAGAGGTACATGGTACTTTTTAAAACGTACATTTTGTTGGTATATAAATAAATAAAGTAAAAAGGGGTAAACAATATAAACTGCATATTTGAGAGATATTTACTTTAAAAGGTAAATACAATGGTTAGATGTTGCCGGGCTAAATTCAAGAATTTATGGAAAACATAAATACCTATTATGAAGGGATAATTGACTGAATGTACACTGTTGTACACAATGTACAGGGTGGGCCGTATAAGAGTGCGTATCCCCTCATCTCAGAAACTATGTGAGATAGAAAAAAAAAGTTTTATATAAATGTTGTTTGCGTTAAAGATGTCGGTATTTTTTTAATATAGTTATATTTGTAGCTCTTCAATATACAGGGTGATGAACTAAACTTATCTTTTTTTAAATGGAACACCCTGTATATTATTACATTTTTGAAAAGTTCTTCAAAAGCCTTGTTCAACGATATATAATATGATGGGTCTGTAGCCCACCGTTTCGGAGCTATTGACTGTTATCTTCAGGAAAAGGTTAATATTTATAGCGAGCTAGAAAAGTTACTGATTGAGGTGATAAGCTGTAATTTGGGTCAAGAAATTCTAATTTGGTCTATTTTATGAAACTTCTGTCTAATACTAAAATAAAAAAAATTGCAACAGTGATGCCAAGTTTCGTGAAATTTAATTTTTCATGATTTTTTTAAATGGAACACCCTGTATTTTATTACATTTCCTTAAAGTCCTTGCAAAGACGAGTTTATTGATATATAATATCAGGGGTCTACGACACACCGTTTTGGATTAATCTGCGTTTCTCTTCAGGAATTGACACATAAGTTATGCATGTTTGTATGTAATGTATTCTCTGCAAGAAAAAGTAGGCTTAATAGAATGTTATATATTTAATCACAAAAGTCCAGCTTTAACATTGAGAGATTATGTAAGAAAATATCATTTAATATAACTGCCAGATATTCATACGATTCTAAATATTTGTATCAAATAAGAGATGGCAATATAAGTTATAAAAAAATATAAGTTATAAGTGTGTCGTAGACCCCTGATATTATATATCAATAAACTCGTCTTTACAAGGACTTTCAGGAAATGTAATAAAATACAGGGTGTTCCATTTAAAAAAATCATGAAAAATTAAATTTCACGAAACTTGGCATCACTGTTGCAATTTTTTTTATTTTAGTATTAGACAGAAGTTTCATAAAATAGACCAAATTAGAATTTATTGGCCCAAATTACAGCTTATCACCTCAATCAGTAACTTTTCTAGCTCGCTATAAATATTAACCTTTTCCTGAAGATAACAGTCAATAGCTCCGAAACGGTGGGCTACAGACCCATCATATTATATATCGTTGAACAAGTCTTTTGAAGAGCTTTTCAAAAATGTAATAATATACAGGGTGTTCCATTTAAAAAAAGATAAGTTTAGTTCATCACCCTGTATATTGAAGAGCTACAAATATAACTATATTAAAAAAATACCGACATCTTTAACGCAAACAACATTTATATAAAACTTTTTTTTCTATCTCACATAGTTTCTGAGATAAGGGGATACGCACTCTTATACGGCCCACCCTGTACAGAATGTTGATAAAAGCTATATATCTTTTGTTTTCCAGTTATTCTTAATCAGAATTTGAGTGTCGGTTGTTTTCGAGAGGTATCCAAAACTTCAAGGCGCAAATGTGAAATTAAGTACTTCATGATTGTACCCCACAATTTTTTTTTTGGCGTAGAATCCAGCGGGTTACTTATTTTGTTGCTCGGACCCACTTTTAGAGTTATCAGTGCAATTTGGATTTTTTAAATGGAAAAAGGACATTTTTATCTTCCCAAAAATAGCAAATAAAACAGTTTGCCATTCCATTGACGATATATATTTTTTTTATTAAGAAATAATTAATTATAATATTAATGACAGTTTATTTGTATAAAGCATTGTACAGAGCAGCCACCATTTTGGTGGGAATCCAGAGTAGCTAAAAAATGTAAAACCTACAAACTAATGACACAGTTTCGACTTACTTTTTCAAGGCCATGTTGATGGTGCCATCAGAACAATTCTATTGTTACATATTTTGAAATTACAGGGTGGTTTTGAAATATTGCCTTTTTCAATAAGGCATTTTTAAAAGTGATTAAGTGGTATGCAGTGGAGTATTCAAATGTTTTCTTTTTCTATCTACTTTTGTTCTTGGGCTGCGCATTGAACTTAAATAGGACACCCTGTATATCTGAAATGCCCTCTTTTGTTCTTTGCTACATTCCGTCTGACAATTATTGTTTAAATTGACAGACAGATAGCGGCCTGATTTTCCGTAAGTGTCATTATAGCAGTGACCTCTTATTCTTATTGTCTTTGAGGAAGACAATCCTACTTATTTATTAGAAGGAGATGCCGAAAAGAACTACCTACTCCATGGGCAATGTACCCCGACTAGCACAGATAGTACCAAAGACCAATAGAGGGCACTACTGTGTGTTTCTCACCACCACCACCACTACTAACATATCAGATGCCCTTTAGGCAATCATGTCGCAGCATCGTTCATCGAGTCCACTACCTATGGTGGCACTCTGATGAGCACAGAATAATTACGAAACCGGCCTGTGTTATAATAAATGAAATATTTGAAAAACTACAATAAATGTTCAAATTACCTCAGATTTTGCTCAATATTAAATAAATAAATAAATAAATAAAAATTAAGAAGCAAACAAAAATTTTTATATTGTCAATTTAAAGTGGAAAATACTAGATTAGGTAAAGATGTGTAACTACATATTTAAATATACCGATACGATTATATATTGTTATAATCAGGAAGAAAAGCTACTTTTAAATAAGGAAAATATACAGGGTATCCCATTTACAAAAACATAACTTTATTCCATAGCCCAAAAACAAAAGTAGATTTTAACGCTGCTCTGCATTCTACTTAAGAGTCTCACTGTAGATTTGACAGGCATGAATACGGGGTCGGGTTGAGAGGTTGGGTAGCCGAAGGGCGGAGACTTATATATTGCCACTACCGAATTATTAAGATTTCGGAGGTGCACGTAAATCCGAAGTAAAAAGGCACATGGAAATAAAGTTAGCCCTTATTGCAATGGTACCGGATTTGTCTTATAATTGCAACAAAATTTCTTTTTAATGTTATAAATTATATATAACCGGAAAGATCAAAAGATAAACTAGGTCCCTACAGTAGCAAATTTCTGTTTAATACATGTATTTTAGAGAAAATAATTTTTGAAAATACGCTATTTTAGTACAAGACTGTTTGCCTGGAATTTTAAAAATAAAAATAATTACCAAAAATTACTACGGCAGAGACTAAAGTCTTATCTTTCAATACAAAAGTCGCTATCTTTTATAGTTTTTTTATAATTAGACACGAGACAAACGCCGATTTTAGGCTTATTTCGGACTAGTGAATGGACCCTTAAGAACTTTTAAAAATGTGCAGTCATTAAATTTTTTGTCATTTAAACTTTTTCTATCTCTCAAAATAAGAAGGAAATAAGCCTTGTTGAAATAGGCAAAATTTCAAAATCACCCTCTAATGCGAAAACATGTGACAATAAAATTGATCTGATAGAACCATAACCGGGCCTTGAAAAAGTAGGTCGAGACTGCAATTAATTTGTCCATAACTTTTACACTTTTTGAGTTAGTCTGGATTCCCATAAAAAATTAACTGCTCTGAACAGCGCGATTTTAATTCGTGGGTGTAATATTTGTTAAAATGATTAGATATTGGAAAGATATAATTTTTATGGGGGCCAACTTGGCCCAGTCTTTGTTATTCATCGTAAACAAAGGATAATGCTGAAGAAAATGAAAGAGATCTGCAAAACTAGAACTTACAAATAGGTACAAGAACTTTCAGTAGGCACTTGACTAAGTACAAAATTTCAGTTCAGTTGATTTGGATTTTATTTCGACAAAAATATATATTTCTGACCTATTTTCATGGAATCGTTTTGAATAAATTCAAACGCCACTGGTATTAAAAAATTAAATACATCTCCTGTTGATTTACATGGCCCGATTTGTTTGAAATAGCTGCTAACCAGTTTATTTCCAGCACGCTATTCAGAGCTCCCTGATTTATCATAGAGAAATAAAAAATTCACTGAATTATTTCAAAACTGACGCCACGTACTTTCGATTAGAAATAGTTGCACAAGTTTTTAATTCAGAGTTGGCGTAGCGACAGACTCATTTTTTCTGGATCGTGAGGCATGCACAGAGGCCAGGAAGCTTATATGACATGACATTCGATATTCAATAAATATTTAGTTATGATTATACCGAGTTTCCTATATCATCTGACTATAACGACAATTAGCATGGGACTTTACATTTCATTGAATTTTATATTTCCAAGGCACACTATGAGAAATATTGCTAACGGAATCGATAGTACTGATTGCCAAACACTTCTGATTACCAAAATACTGAAGCGAAATCCTTTTTAAATTAAAATATTTGTAAAAATTCGCTATTCCAGGTTAATAGTTATAGTTTACATACCTGTATCAGAGGATGCGATGCCAAGTTGCATGGTGGTCTAGCAGTATAATAAAAAAATATGCTTCTGGTGTGATTTGAATTAGCCGCACTTTACGTTTCAGCTTGAGATGCCGACTTATATCGCTAGGCCACCATGCTCTGAGATTATTATACTGTACTGTACTGTAGGCTACGGTTACAGTGCAAGCGAATTCGCGCGAACCATAGTTCGGGCGTATACGTCCGAATTCGGGCGAACAAGAAGTGGTTTCTGGTTCAGATATTTTAAGCGAAATTCAGAGCGATTTTAGATACCAGAACGGACGCTAGCGCCGCGAGTCCCCTATAAAAGTGTCATGGATGTTGAAGAAAAATTTTATTTAGCAGAAAGTACATTATCGAAACTGCTATTATTTGGACCAAGAAAGAGACAGTTCTGGGTTAATGAAATTTATTTAAATCACCACTTGAATGAATATTTCAAAATTTTTGAAGAATTAAAAAAGCAACCATTAAAGTTTTATGAATATTATCGTATGACTTATGACACATACTTTTATATATTGAATGCGATAGAGGAAGATACTAGAAAACAATGTAACTTTAGAGAATCTATTTCTCCATCTGAAAGTCCATCCAGTTGCCACTTCTTCCCATAATTTTCGCGATTTGTCACGATTATGGTATCCTTTATATTTTTGGTCCCACAACACTCTTTTGTCGAACACCAGCAGGATTAATTTCTCATTATCTATGATATCCAAATATTATTTCAAATAATGCCAACTTGAATTTTAATATTAAAATGTGCAGTTCGCGCAAAAAAACAAACCCGTTTGAACTTCTGGCGACAAGTAGCGATTCGTGCGACTAATTCGCTTGTACTGTAACCATACACATTTAATTATATCGGTTTGTTTGTTCGCCCGAATTCGGACGTATACGCCCCAACTATGGTTCGCGCGAATTCGCTTGCACTGTAACCGTAGCCTAAACTGTACTGAAGCGAATTTTTACTAATATTTTAGTTAATAACGCATTTCGCTTCAGTATTTTGGTAATCGGAAGTGTTTAGCAATCAGTACTATCGATTCCGTTAGCAATATTTCTCATAATGTGCCTTGGGAATACATAACTCAATGAAATGTAATTCTAATTGTTCATCCTAATAATTCTCCATGCTAATTGTCATTAGTCAGATGATATGGGAAAGTCGGTATAATAAGTCGTTGTACTTAGTGCTGAAAACTGAAAGTTGAGTCTATAATTTTGTCAGTATATGATTATAAAATTAGTAAAAAAATATTGTAAAGATATATATCTTTTAATAGAAACATACATAACCAATATTGTTCTATATAACTTTGAAATATAGGGGATGTTCTGGTAATGCTGAAGCCTATGATTAAAGTTAATAATTCGAACAATTCGTACACTTTTTTCATTAAGGACACCATTTTTAAGATAGAGTGATAGTTATTGTATAAAAATCTGTTTTAAATATTTGGTTGATTTGAAAATGATGCCATTTATGGGTCAACGCAATTCACAGTTTTATTTGTTTGTAAGAGATATTCCAGTCATTGGTAAAACTAGGTCAAACTTTTCTGAAAAATAGTACTGCTCTACAATGCTTTTCACAGAAAAGATCAAATTTATGATGTCTTTCGGAACGCACATTTTTTTACTTCAAAATATTAGACCCCAAACACGGCCCTGAACCACTACTACAGAAAGAAAATTGTAATACCTAACCTAAGTACTTCTAAGTTCGAATGACGTATGACTTTTTCTCACTTACATAATGTCAAGAATACCTCATAAAATCCAACCCACATTACAAAATTGGCTCAGAAGTCATGTTTGGCACATAATATTATTATTTTTTATTACACAAACAAGTTTCGGTTGACACACAGATACCACATATTTATTTTTGTAAACATAACATTACGCTGGCATCTATAATCCAGTTATTATTTCTGGATTTCCTTACATACCATTCACACATATTAATTTTGCTTAAATTATCGAAATCTGAATAACGTGGGAAGCGAGGTGGGAAGGTATCTGACTTGAAACTTCATGATCACATATTATAAGTAATGTGAATATGTACCTATAATGAACATGCACTTTTCGCTAAAATAACTGGAGTGTAGTGATGGTTGGTAGGTGCTTCAGGAGAACAAAATTCAGTTTCAGAAAACCTTTAAAGGTACGTTTAGTACGGAGCTTGGATGATAGATCCGAGGATAGATCATAGACTGGATGATAGAGTAACTTTTACCGGCGCTGATAAATTGTACGATGTATTTCAATGGAGCCGTTCAGTACGGAGATGTGATACTAGCAGGGAATACATGATACACGAGTGGTTTATACTCGATTATATTTTGCGGAATAGTCAGTTAAATTCTTCTGCGAGCTGAAGTAGGAGTATGGATGCCGAAAAATTAATTAGAGAAGTGTTTATTAGAGAATCGTTGTGGAATCAGGCCCACTCTAATTACTACAATAGATTTATTTTGGAGAAACAGTGGGAAGAAATAGGAAAAAATATGAATGCTACAAGTAAAAGTAATATTTTATTTTTAAATAAAATACAATTTATTATATATTGTGAAAGTGATGTGTGTAGGTCTCGAATAACAAACGAATTGATCCAATATTGAGTATATTAACGTAAAATACATTAGAGATTTTAGCAAAAGTAAAATACTTAGTATTAGGAAAACCGGGCGTTCACTTCAACTAGTGGTTCCCGTTCATCGGATCTATGATGAGTTGCTATAGTATTCAATTTAATTTATTTATATCATTTTAACAATATCTTAAGCGATCTCTACAAACATAATTTTTAAATGTATCTAACAAACTTTGCTGTATCTAAAATATGCGTAAAACCCCTGGGAATATTTCCGTAGCTGAGTATATAAATGGTGAAATTCTTCCGGTCGCTGCCTTTCCCTGGTTATGGGATGCACATGATACTTACTTAATTTTTGTTTCCTTTTGATGAAAATGTAATATTTCGTTCTTGCCGAACAAAAGTAACCTTATTTGCTAGACATTTTGAAGTATACTAGCTGTTAAAAGCGTTTATGCACATCTCCGTTGTGAACGCCTATCAGCGCTTATATTTTTCACTATTATTCTATCATCATTCATCTATCATCTACATCCTATCATCCAAGCTCCGTACTGAACGTACCTTAACTAAAAATTCTTTATTGTCTTCCCGGAGGGATCAGCTATTACCGTAGCAACTCCGGTATCCAGTTTCAAGCGAGTTTTAAAGGAGTACTACTCAGTAACGATGCCCATTGACACTTCAAACATGAGAAACAAATAATGTAATCAAAACACAGGAATTTTTTAAATATTTTGGGAACGCTTGAATTATGAAGAATTTAAACACGCACATCGCGATTTTAGTCATCTGAATTTATCCGACAATACCTACTATAGAATAAACTTGATAAGACACTTCCATATAGGACAAAAATTAACAAGATGCTTTTATACACATAGTATAGTCTTTTTTTCTCAAATAGAGTGTACTAAAAAATCTCGATTCCACTCAGTATTAAATCCCGCAGTCAATGATTTAAAATATTAATAATAAATTAGGACCTCGACTAAGACTGTTTATAAATGATTTAATGCACTTTTACATATGATTAACAGTTAATTTGTTGTTTAAGCGCTGACATTCCTTTACCAGATCATAACGTCGTGATGTCTGGATTATCGAGAGCAAGCACGCCTCAGTAACTTTACGAACAGAATATGTCTATATTTACATCAGACCAGAGCCATTGCGCTTTTCTGTCTGAAAAAACTCGAAATTCTTCATATTTCACAACGAAATTGACACTTTTAAAAGCTTAAGAGGGCTGCTTCAAACGCACACATCGCCGATTAATACACACACACAAATAATTTATTTAAAAAATAAGTACAAAATGTTGCATTTAGGTATATCCAATAAGCATGTAACTCACTGCTCTGAAGTTACAGCAGCCATTTCGGCCCACCATGAAAACTAATATACCACAATTTATTACACTTTTATTACAAATTTATTCAGTCAAAATTAATTATATTACTCTTTACAATCTAGATTTAATTCAAACCTACACCAGACCAAATCTATATTTTTGAACTATTGAGATGTGATGATGGTTCTTTCGCTAGAATCGAGGCTAGAATTTATTACAAATAAATTACATTTGACCCTGCATAGTTAAATCACGGTTAAAATAGCGAAAATCACGGTGAAAATAACCCCATAGAGCTATTTTCAATAATTCTAACAATTCTAATAGACAAAAAAAAAGTTAAAGGGCATCCGGGATGTATAGTACGGAAGTGTAGGAAGGGCCAACTAATTAAAAATATTTTTTTCCTTTAAATTCCGAGATAAAAGTCAGAATTCTGAGATAAAAGTCGGAATTCTGAGATAAAAGTCAGAATTATGTTAATTCCGAGATAAAAGTCGGAATTCTGAGATAAAAGTCGGAATTATGTTAATTCCGAGATAAAAGTCAGAATTCTGAGATAAAAGTGGGAAATTAACAAATCTTTGTGACGTTGGCATTCTTGTCTGATTTGTAAATCAACCTGTCAATATTAGATCATATTACCCTATAAGTTTATTTGCAATCAGAATTATATGCAGATTTCAAAAATATAAAAATATATAGGGTTCCCTTTAAAAAAAATTATAGGCATAAGTTGTAAAGTTGTAGCTGGACTCTGAAACCATAAGTAGGTAATATTGAACTGTATAGTCGGGAAATCAATAACACTGTTATTTATTACATTTTATTAACTTAGTATCTGTTTTTCATTTGCCCAATAGTTGCAAAATTCTACCATTCTACCACCTACAACTATATTTCTCTTAGCTCTCTAGTTTGGGCATGATCTTACTTCTAATTACCTACCTAGGTACTTTATATCTTTATTAAATTGTGATAATAAATGTCCTTGATTGTATATGATACCTAATATCGATACACGCTATTCTATTAGAGATTAGATAGTACTTTTTAATGATACAGTGACATAATAATTTACAGAATGTGTCATATAAAAATCTGTACCCTAGAGCCAAAGTGTATTAAGTCCATTTTTCTAAAAATCGTATTGTTCGTATTTCGTAAAAAATAACATTTTTTATTGTAAAGTAGATATTTTTTTATAATCCCATATTTAAAATGATGTAGGTAATTAAAACTTAATTGAATCATAATTGAATAATTTCATTAATAGGTAGGTATGTCTCTTGGCCAATTGTTTCTTTTTTTGACTTAATTCTTATAAAAATAAATATGTATCATCAGTTTCTTTTCATATTTTAGAATTCCCTGAAAATGCACAACTTTTGTGTAACATAAGCAACCCTGAAGGCTCTTCTGATTCAAAACATCCCAATGGTGTACACTTTCAAAGTAACCACATTGTATGGAAAATTACCATTTTATTAATAATCTGTCTGCACCTATAGTTGGATAAACTGTGATACCTAATAGAATAATAAACTATGAGCTAGCCCTTTGGTAACGGATTAGCTAACCTGCGGCTTGGCGATGCACAGTTAGCATCACGAAACATTATATTATAGAGCGTAGTCACAGCATACATTTGCTGTGGTATAGTATAGCCAACCGGAATTAACATAATTCCGAGTTTTATCTCAGAATTCTGACTTTTATCTCAGAATTCCGACTTTTATCTCGGAATTATCATAATTCCGACTTTTATCTCAGAATTCTGACTTTTATCTCAGAATTCCGACTTTTATCTCGGAATTATCATAATTCCGACTTTTATCTCAGAATTCTGACTTTTATCTCGGAATTCTGACTTTTATCTCGGAATTATCATAATTCCGACTTTTATCTCAGAATTCTGACTTTTATCTCGGAATTCTGACTTTTATCTCGGAATTATCATAATTCCGACTTTTATCTCAGAATTCTGACTTTTATCTCGGAATTCTGACTTTTATCTCGGAATTATCATAATTCCGACTTTTATCTCAGAATTCTGACTTTTATCTCGGAATTTAAAGAAAAAAAAAATTTTTATTAGTTGGCCCTTCTACGCTTCCGTAGTATAGCAATATATTCCTTGGATAATTAATAAAGCACACACATATTTATCAGCCTGTTGTAATTAAGTTTAATTAAAATGTAAAAAATATTATGCAAATTTCAGTCCAATATGTTTTTTAGTTCCGTAGATACGAGAGTGTGGGTTAGCTTACGATTCATGCTATACTAGACCATTTAAACATAATTAAAATATAAAAAATCTCATGTAAATTTGATTCCAGTACGTTTTTTAGTTCCAGAGATACGAGAGGGTGGTTGGATTCGTAAAGTATTTGTCGAATGTAATTTATTTGTACCTAATAAATTCTAGCGAAAGAACCATCTTCATATCTCGTTAGTTCAAAAGTTACCAGTGTCCCACGATATGCAGGGTTGTTCACGCAAAGCGGGTATTAGACGTTTTTAGGGTTTAGTTAACGATAAAAATCTGATTTTTTTATGGGGGAGGTTTTATGGCGAATGAAAATATTTTCAGGTTTGCATCACTTCCGGTTATACCGGAGGTAGACCACAACTTCGTTATTTCAAATGGAACACCCTGTATATTATTGCAATTTTGAACTCTACGTGATATTCTAAACACATTTCATGTAGGATGTCTTTTACCTATCTTCAACTGTTTTTGAAATATTGACAGGTGAATATTGACATTTTGCAACTTTGACACCCTGTAAAATCTAAACGGTTAGAGATCAAGCAAAACGGTTTGCACATTTCCATCTTAACTTTTCAAAATCTATCGTTTGATACTAATTTCAGATTTAACCAAGAGATTAAATTTAATCGAAATTTTTATTTCTGGATAAATCTGATATTAGTATCAAACGATAGATTTTGAAAAGTTAAGATAGGAATGTGCAAACCGTTTTGCTTGATCTCTAACCGTTTAGATTTTACAGGGTGTCAAAGTTGCAAAATGTCAATATTCACCTGTCAATATTTCAAAAACAGTTGAAGATAGGTATAGGACATCCTACATGAAATGTGTTTAGAATATCACGTAGAGTTCAAAATTGCAATAATATACAGGGTGTTCCATTTGAAATAACGAAGTTGTGGTCTACTTCCGGTATAACCGGAAGTGATGCAAACCTGAAAATATTTCATTGAATCGGAAATATTCGAAAACCTGTCCCATAAAAAAATCAGATTTTTATCGTCAACAGAACCCCAAGAACGGCTAATACCCGCTTTGCGTGAATAACCCTGTACACACAGTCCAGCGACCGGTGTAGAATTGAATTAAAACTAGATTGTTCACTTTACCTAAATAATTAACGGTAATGATAATAAAATTAATTTTGGCGAAATAAATTTGTAATAAATGTTTAATAAATTACGGTATTTTAGTTTTGGTGGTGGGTCGAAATGGCTGGTGTAACTTCAGACCACTATGTAACTAACTCCTCCATAATTATTATAAGATTGGTCGGCGGCCATCGAGCGTACCACAGAGAATCAGGTGAACTTCGCAAACGCGCGCTTGACCGCTTGATCTTGAAAATCATTATTAATACAGGGTGTCCCAAAAACATACCGCCAAATTCTCTGGGATGGTAGGGGACATGAAAACAAACCGTTTTTGTTTAATAAACATACGTGGGCAAATGAGCCGTTTGGGCTATAGAGCAATAAAATGTTTTAAATCATACCCAAATAACTTAATTAATTCTTGATTTAGTTGGACAACACTGTATTTCGTTCAAAATTTTTTATTTCAACTACGCTTATTGTTGGGAGAAAAAAATGTCTTAATCACAATAAACATTCCAAAGATACCCATTTTAAAACCTTAGTATTATTTGTGACTTATTTAGTTGGCATAAGAACGTTAACTTTGTTGATTTTTAATTCAAAATTTGTATTGAAAATGGACGATAATTTTTCATTTCAAGAACGTAAGAAAAGCTGCAAGCTTGTATGGACAGAGATATCCGGAACGCCGGCAACCTCATCATACAACCTTTGCTTCCATCCATCGTCGCCTTAGAGAAAGTGGGAATTTAAAGCGTTCTGGTGGTAGTGGTCGTCCAAAACAGCTCGTATGGTTGAATTTGAAGGAGTTCTACACCGTGTGGAGGAAAAGCAATCCACAAGCGTTCGAGCAATTAATTGCACACCAAACGGGATCCTTCATATCGACGGTACACCGTGTCATGCATAAACAACTCCTCTACCATCATTCACAACGCGTACAAGCTTTAAATCCTGAAGATTAACCACATCGACTTTTTGCCAATGGTTTTTGGGTTACACTTTTATAGAACCTCACTTCGGGAGAATAGTATTATTTTTTGATGAGGCATGTTTCACGCGCGATGGTTATTTATTTTAATGGTAGAAACAACCACATTTGACATGATGAAAATCCTCACGCTGTGATCTCTAGAAGACACCAGGAACAGTTTTCTGTAAACATGTAGGCTGGTATTGTTGGAGAGAATCTAATAGTTCACTTGCTGCATGCCTGCTTGTTTGAACGCATTTATCTCGAAACTGTTTTGCCTCTATTATTATAAAATGTCCCTTTAGACATAAGAAATAACATGTGGCTTCAATATGACGAGGCACCACATTTTGGTTTCAAGATGCGCCAGTATCTGGACCAGCAATTTCCCCACCGATGGATTGGAAGAGGTCCCGTGGCCTGGCCTGAGGAAGATCTCTTAGCAAGAATAATGGCCAGGTTGTACACCTGTAGAAGCTATTCCCGGAATATTCCATAAGGTCCGTGAATCAATGAACCGACGGTACAATCTTTGTATACAAATGCAAATGGTCAACATTTTGAACACTTATTGTAAACCAATATTTATTTATTAATGAAACAAAGTCCAACACGAACAAAAAGTGATTTATTATAGCTACCCTTTTTATTATACACCTTTTCTTTTTTTCTGCCAAAACGGCTCATTTGCAGATATATGTCAATTAAACAAAAAAGGTTTGTTTTCATGTCCCCCTACCACCCCTTAAAATTTGTCGGTATGTTTTTGGGACACCCTGTATACTTTCGGTGTATTGTTGCACCACTGCACTGAAAACTGAATGGGCTGATTTACCTTTTTTATTTACTAAATTTGAAATTAACCCGTCGAATAGCCGTTGAAAGAATGAGAGAGATTATTCTATTGAGAACATTTCGTCTAAACCAGTTGCCAGCCAGATTCACCCCATCAGTCTACATAATCTCATTATACCTGGATTAATGATGTGTATTCACCAGCTCCAGGTAACATGTCTCTACCAATACGACTACATTTCAGTTGTACATTTAGTTGTATCTGTTCCTGGTATCTCGAAAGAGAATGGGACTAGGGAAAAATTCAGGTGTAGCGACCGAGGAAGTGAGGTTACTTACATATAGCTACAACTCAAATTCTTAAATCAACTTCAAATAGGGATAAATAAAACAAGCGTTCCCAGAGGAACAGTTTAGGTAGTTGTTCTGATGGGCCAGAGTGGCCCGTAAAGGGTTTAAATAGTTAGTAATTTTTTTATATAAAGGTGATTTTGTTTATTCGTCTTTTGTAACACTTGCATATAGTGTTACACTTTTAGTCTATTAAGTATTATGTCCAAGTAGGTATACAAGAAATAACTAGAATTAATATATATAGATATGCATATTATTTTCTCAATTAGAATTATAGCCAGATGACGACATAATTACTATAATTAAGAATAAATAAACAGTTATTGTTATTATTATATTCCTGAACGTTCTAACCCGAGGCTACCTAGAGAGTTACGTGTTACCTGGAAAAATGTGTTTCGAAATAACGTTTAATGATAATAAATTAATAAATAATAATTGTTCTTAATGACAAAAAAAATAGGAAAAATCTGTATGCAAATTATTTTATTCTTCATACACTTGCATTGCAATGTATGTAGATAAGTAATATAATGCATGTATTATACATTAGGTACACACTCGCCTCACACCAAAAACCCTCGGAAAAAAATATTACCAATTTATACGGCAGTTTATTAGAGCTTATTAAGTACAGAATCTAGTAGCAACAAGTGACAGGCATGGATGGCTCTCACTGATTATTTTGCTTTTCAAGCTTGTATATTCTATGAATATTTGTACAGTTTAGTAGAAGTAAAACTGATCGCCCCCTTATTTTCTTAATTCTCAATACATTTTATTGTTTCAAAAGCCACGGTTATGTAATTTTTCCAGCAAAATTTAATTTCGCCATCGCTCAATGCATTCAAAAATGCCCCTGGCTGTTTGACTAACTAGTAACTATTTTTATTTTCTTATAAATTATTTACAATAGTTTCTATAATACTACAATTTATGTAGGTAATTATATCTAGAGTTTGTAATATTAAATAGTTAATATTAATAATACATATGTATGTAAGTATATATACGTGTATTTAGATACAGTCCAGTGATTCAGTGTCATTTAAATTGATTTAAATAGCACCTCAAACTCTTTTTTATCCAGCTTCTTTTGAATCGCTTTTTCTTTAGAAAGAATAAAATATTATATCGTTGAACTCAACTTTACCTTGGTAAGTATATATTCAAAGGAAATATTAATGAAATGGAAACGATTCCTTCCATCCTTAAAATTTTTTACACAATTCTGCTGCCTCGTGTCAGTCGCCATATTTAGTTTTTTACATAGGACCTACTTATTTATTTTTATTAATTTCGTCCTCGATATTGTCTATTGAATATGCACCACATCATACAAATTTCTTTCTTAATTTATTCAAGTATTTGTCATGAATTTTAAGTGTATCTGCTAATGTTAAATAAATATGGTTCAAGATTAGGTATCATGATATTCTAAGAAATTACATTGGGTAGGTATAAACTGTTGTCTGGTTGTCTCTACAATCAACTGTTTCTGAAAAACGCCCAGAAGCTTTTTGTAGGATAATGGGTAAACACGGCATCCACGCATTATTTGTTTATCATAGTTCGGCGATTTAAGATTGGTTAAAATTTGATGAGGTTGAGAATTAGGTAAGTAGGTATCTATTTCCAATCACACCAAAGTTAAAGACATTAAAGACACATTTAAAAATAAAAATGTAGGTAGGTATAGTCTTATAATCTAAATTGAAACTGCATAAAAAATTCCGACAAACGACACACGTGGGTAAACAAAGAGGCCGCCGTCGAGGTGCAGGTGTTTCTTTTGTCGGAATTTTTTTTAGTTTCAATTGACATTATATAGACTATACTTACCTGGGGCAATATTGAATAAACATTTTTATTAATAAAGAGCAAGAAAAAAGTACTTATAACCTACCTACCCTAATAAAAATGCACATTTACCCATTCTTATGACTATAAACATAGGTATAGTCTATATAATCTAAATTGAAACTGCATAAAAAATTCCGAGAAACGACACACGTGCGTAAACAAAGAGACCGCCGTCGAAGTGGAGGTGTTTCTTTTGTCGGAATTTTTTTTACAGTTTCAATTTACATTATATAGACTATACCTAATTGCAACATCAGTCATTTAAACTCACCGGTATGCTCGAATATGTGTTCTAAACAGAAATTCCCTGCTGCCAAAAGGATCTTATCCTTCACTAACAAACTGCCATTACTTAGAAGTTTGGATTCGTGTTGCTTAGCCACAGGTAGGTGCATGTTCCCTTCACAAGCAGGAAATCCAGTCACGAGAGTCTTATTCGGACCTACGTCAATTTTATAACTTTCGTTTTTGAAAATTATACAGCTCTGATTGGTCTGGGAAAAGATAGCGTTCGGTCCACAACATTTTTTAACAGTAACTCTAGTAATACGTTCAGGATGGATGCAAACTAGAGCATACTGATAGTCCAAGCAAAATTGGTCAGGGTGGAACACTATATTGTTGTACTCGAGGCTGAGGAAGGAGCCGTTGAGGAAAGGAAAATTCGAAAGCCTCGCATAAGATAACCTCACCGGCCTCACGCAGTTCGGCCTGTTGTTTTCCACGACTTTCCAGTGAGAGGGTAAAGTTGTATACGTGTTAAATGTGCGATCGCTAATTTTGAAAATTTTCAGGTTCCAGGAACTGGACTCGTTCTTCACGCACTTGAAATCCTCCAATTCTGGCAAAAGGACCTCATCATTTTTGCAACACTTCGAGATTTTCACAGACCTTAGGGCAAAAGTCGCTGGAAACACTATAAATAACAAAACAATACCCGTAAATGCTGTCATCATGCCGGTTTTCGAACAACTAAAATCAATCAGTCCCACTAAAATCAATTCGATATCAGAGCATAGTTTAATTTATTGTGCATTTAGAATATGCAACTACTAAGCGTTTGAAAACAAACTGTGCTGCCGCGCGTGTTTATAAGAATATTGGGAGGTCGCGTACACTGTCTTCCCGAGAGACTCGATCGTCAACTGTTTTCCTTCCGATCGCGGCAGTTAACAGTTGTGGTGGACCGGTCGCTCCCCACTTGAAGCTCGTCTTACCTTTGTAGATGGGCCACTGCAATAAAGCGTTGAGGTTCCAAGATGAAACAATAGAAATAAGGAGAATCATAGAATATTATTGATACCTGATGTATATTATTGATACTATCGACATTTACCTGTTGATAATCCATATCAGATACTGTATGTTGAATAAAACAAATGTTTTAATAAATTTTCACAAAAACTTTATATAATAAACATGAAAAGTGTTTCGCTAAACTTTAGCTTCATCAGATGTAAATAATAATAATAATAATAATAATAATAATAATAATAGATAGATTTATTGACCATATATACAACAGTACATTTAAGTCACAACAGTATACTATAAAAGAACATAAGACAAAATACTTGTGAGTAATATAATAATAATGTAGTGTAACTTACCCAGGCCTATACAGAATGCTTCTTTAGTCGTGATCGTCTTTGATGAAAATATAAACAAACCTCTACGTGTTGACATATTTAATTTTACATATCTCATACAGAATGCACTGGTTACTGACGCATCATAGGGAGATCTGAGGTAACTGGGAAATAATACGCGGCATTGTACTCAAAACACCTACTTATTTATTTTACAACGGAAATGGACAAAACAGTAACAGTTTCAAAAAATTATAGAGAGTGCCGTACTCAACCTTGAATTCACGGGGGAAAAGAGCACGGCAGAGAAAACCCCGATCTCAATTCAGGACATCGAAATTATACTGGTGAACAAAAATAAACAAAATTAAAAACACATTTTCTGCTCTAGTATTTGCAGCATTACATTTGTTCTAAATACAAAACTGAAGAGATTGAGTTAGTTAGCCGACTTTGTCGGAAGGTACTGAGGTCCCATACGGGAGGCTACCCAGCTATTAGTTGAGGGGTTTGAGCAAAAATCATGGTATTATGCACCAGATGTTTGGTCAGGCACGGGTGAAGAATGTTAGTACATTCAACAAGGCCCATTCAAAAATGAAAGCAAAACAAGCCAAACGATAGCCAGAGCAGAAAATCTAAAACGTTATTCAAATAATAATTACACTCAAGTATAACTTCGACGGAACTAATTATAAAGCCGATACAAATACAGTAATTTAATATTCAATGACTTAAAATAATAATCAAACAAAGGGATTTAAATGGGTAAATAGTTTGACAAATTGATGAAAACTTTATAAAAATTATATAAAAATAATATTAATTTCCTACCTTGGAAAACTAGATGTCACACACTAAAAACTCAAACTCTCCTGGTTCCTATTGCTCACTCGACTCGACTCGACTGTCCCTTTATATCGCGAGATCGTGCTCTCAAATTAAACTGCGTGGTTTGCTATTTCATACTAAAATTTATACAGGGCGGTTCCCTTCAATAATAATAAATTAAGTAATTAATAATAATAATAATAATAATAATAATAATAATAATAATAATAATATATCTACCCCTTCTTCTAATCACAAGGGTCATCCGGAAAGTCTGAGACTTGTGTGGGAGAGGGAGCGGCATATTATTATTCCGCGGGCCGCATTTGCGCCTCAGGAACTACTTACGTTGGTAGGCCCTAACCACCATTCAGTACTGGAATGAGGGAAACCTGGAAAACCTCATTAGTTAGAGGGAACAGTCAAACATCAACTGTCTTTAATCTATCACATTAACACCAACCAAGTTGACATTCTTCCCCACCTAGCCCATCGCCAGGATGGGCCTTCATCTACGAGTGAAAAATTCGATGAAAAATTGTTTGGTGGAATGGGGATTCGAACCCACGTCTTGAACATACATTGGCCATTATCTTGGAAACGGGTGAAGCTAGGTATGGGGAATATTAACAAAAGTGTGTCTATAATTATAAACTAAAGAAAAATTAAAAAATGAAAAATACTCAGGATGTGCCATTAAAAAATAAATAATTGCCGCGCTTATATGGGCCACCCTGTATAATTCAAAATAATTTAAAATCATGTCCTTTGCAATTCTAGGTACCTATATACCTTTTTAGCATTTTACTACATACCAAAGTTTTGGCCCATCCACCTACTAACGACTCACCCTGTCTAACGCGCAATTATTTCGTAAAGGTTTTCCCTATTTTTATGGATATTCCGCTAACTTCAGTATATTATTAAATAAAAATTGTATTATCTTTACAATTGCCTTTTCAGGTTTTCATAAACGGCATTATTTCCGGAATGAAAACACTCCAAAGGAATATTAGTGACAAACTTATATTTTGATAATTTTTAAGATAGTTAGCTATACATTTTTTAGCTGTTTCTGTGTAGATCCGTCACGACATATTTATATATTATCCATATAATATAATAATTTATATCGTCGATTCTTTTCTTCGAATAATTTTGTTTTAAATATTTTTACCGAATGCTAGTTTTGCCGGGTATGCCCAAAAAAGAAATAATATAAATGGGTAACAAAATACACAGTTATTTTAATGATTTCTTTATAACCATTTTACAAATAATTACTACTAATATCCAGGTTTATATATTTTTTAATTGCATGTAATACCTGAATTATTTTCCTGAAAAAAGTGAAGACGGACATACATACATACGGTGGTTTCGCAAAGTAGTGGATAAATTCGCTCTTACATAAATACTCATTTTTTTAAATCTCTCGGACCCATCGATTTTGTTTTATTTTTGTGGTTATTTTACATACATTTAAATTTTTTTTCCTTTGAATTCGGATCAACATTCTTGATTTAATTATATTTGAGGAGCAATCTTTTCTTATTGTAAGTAGTTCAGTTTGGCGAGCCGGTGGCTCAGAGTTTAGTGTCTCGATCGCTCAAAAAAGATTAAATTTAAGACTATAACACGTCATGTAGTTCATAATATTATTCCAATTTTTTTATTACCTATGCGCTAAAAAAATATAAAAAAACATGCAGGGTCCTATTTAACATTTTCGAGAAAAATAATATTTCTCAAAATGCCGTCGTATGTAAAACTTGAAGATTATAGTAAGAAAAAATGTAGGCATAATGATACTTTGGAACTGTAGAATTGTAATGGCATAGTAAATAAACATATTATTATGCAGATAAATGACATTATGGTCCTAATCATAGGAGGTTATGCATGAATTTACGACTTTGATGTTCTAAATAACTTTTCTTATATTCTGCGTTATCATTACAAAGCCTAACACCTAACAGCCTTCAAAAAGTATATAAGAAACATTTCTTGTTAAACCTGAATTAGGAATATTTTGGAAAAAGAACAGACGCTTATCTTAATTAGTTCTGTAGGTATGAAAAATATAAAAATTTATACATCGTGATAACATGAAAAAGCCTATATAATCCATATATGGAAATAAAATTTGGTTATAAAACTATGTTTGTTCTGCATAAAAAATACAAAATGCTATCTTGACATCTGAAATTAGTCTCTATATAGCCTGTACTAGTTATTCTCAATACGAGAAATAATATAATGAATACCTACGTATGTCATACGTGTAGCCTTTTGAATCAGAAACAATTCAATGATGAACATAGTATAGACATTAATTTTCCGTTTATACATTTAAAAAAAACGTATAAACACCATTAAATATTGAGAGTAAATTAATTTAACTAATAGTAAAAGTGTAAAAGAGAAAAAATACCGCATCTACGAGTAAATAATCGTATCATCACCAAAGCTTATAGATCTACATAAACTTTCTTATGACACGCAATGCATAAATATTTTTTCTTGTAATAAAAACCAGGAAATCCATTCAGAAACAATAGTTTATAGTTTATAATATCAGTTTCTTCGTTCCAAATCACATGAGTATCTTACTTCTATTTCAAAAAGGGACACTGTTGATAATCTCAATACACGAGTGTCAGAATATTTTGAATCAGGCATTCCGTTCCGTAACATTTTTAGTTTGGTTTTTTCAAAGTTATCTATTTAATTTCTGCGCCTTATTAGGCGGTTTAGTGAAATACCGATATCTTTTACGTTTCCAAGTAATTTTTTCAATCAGCAATTTATCTTCCTGTACAGCATGTACAGCAAGATAAAGTACCTACTCCCACAACCTACTACACGTTTGGGCGGCATAATTAAGGTATACTTTTGAAACCAAAACAAAATCATTAAGTAGCCTTCCTAGTCGTAAAATGTTAGAAAATTAAACAGTGATCCTTAAAATAATATCGTAATAAATTATTAACAATTTTATCATAATAAATATTCTTATAAAGGTAGGTTTATTCTGGTTTATTGTGAAAATAAATATCAAGTTAATTCTAAAAAATTACCTGCTCCTTTCTGGGTGGACCTGTTACTATATATACTTGTTTTAAGCAGCGATCGATTTTATTTATAATATAATAAACGAAGGCAGTGCAAAATTTCTGAGAACTAATAATTATTGCTATTTTCAGTTTTTCAGTTTTTAATTCCAAGTTTTGTTGGAAACCTATGAAATATTGTATACAGGATGAGTCAACGAAAAGTTTCATCTTCTATTAACTATCAAAGTATTGGTTTTTATAGAAAATCCAGAAGCAGATTAATTTTTATTTGAAGGGCGACACATTTTTATAATATTGACATTTATAGAGGGTGCCCCAAAAAAGACAGGTTTACCACAACTTATATTTTTTGAAATAGAACACTCTGTGCATTTTTACAGATTTGGATAGAACGTCTTTTCGTGAATACATTGATATATAGAGTTTGATAGATATAGTTCTAATAGTAAAGTAGATACGACCATAAATAGTTACCATAAGAGTAATGTGTTGGAGAAAGACTTTGTAGTGACTAGCCTAGCGACGAATCAATATTCTCTTTCTAACTCATTATCTTACACTCTTTTATGTATATCTCCCTCACTATTAGAGCTATATATCCATCAAAACCTATATCAATATAGATATTCGTAACGCTCTACCCAAATCTATAAAAATGCACAGGGTGTTCCATTTAAAATTTAAAAAATATAAGTGAAGCAAACCTCTCCTTTTTGTGGCGACCTGTATAAATGTCAATAATATAAAAATGTGTCGTCTCCTTTCAAACAAAAATCGACCTATCTCTGGATTTTCCATAGAAACCAATGCACCAACCAATGAACAATAATGAACCAATCTTTGGGAGATAATCGAAGATAAAACTTTTCGTTGACTCATTCTGTATAATATAATTAATCTTGAATGACGTTTTATTTTTAAGTACACAGGACTATCGAGGACTACCATTAATCTTTTTAGTGGTACTTACACCTGGCCTTAATATTATGGTCCAATAAACCATTCATTTTCCGTGTTACCTGTAACTTAGGTATGCAAAGCAATTACTTCATTATCTAAACGAATATTCAGTAAACTACCGTTTTGGTTATTGGGGAGCAACAGCCATAAAAATAATATTTGAATGCAAAATGCAACTGTATTTTATTAACTTTCTGGACCGTAGTACCTAGATCTAAAACTAATAACTTTCTGTCTAGGTTTAATAACATTAAACTGATGTTTTTATATAAAATTAAAAGCGCCAATATCCATTGACCGTGGTCATGACCTGGGATGGTGTGGGGCCGCGGTGGATTATCGCTCTTTACCCTCCACATCGCTGTAGGCCTGGACTGCCTCGTAAAGGTGGACCCCATCCTTCACCAACCCCGATCACAAATGTGATAGGTGTGGGCTATTCGTGGAGTCTACTCCTGTTTCGGCTCTACCCTGCAGGCTGGGTAGGATCTTCTGGCGCTCTTCTGTCTTGTCTTCTTTCTTCGCCTGCATGTCTAACCCGCCGGGGGTAAGCTGCCTCGGACGGGGGCGGCAAGTACCGCTCTCGTCCTGGGTGGTGGTTTGGGGTAGATCAGGAGTGGCTGTGTAGCCGGGAATGCACCTCTAAAGAGCCAACTGGTCAATTAGCTTGCAAGGTAAGGGTACTCGAAGTGCCAGATTTTTGCAAGGATTGAAGACTACCCCAGAGAAAAAACCAGACCAAAATCACTAAAAATATGTGTTTAACTTATAGGATATGTAACATAAGATTTACAATTTATGTCCTTATGATATATGTTATAAATAATGATGATATTAAAGATGACTATAGACATAATAACATGAATATAATACATTTGTAAAGTATCTTCATCCTCCGGGAAATTGATATTCTTCCTTCAGCTCTATAGGTGTTGGCGAAGGTGGGTGCAAAGTGCCAAGTCAATTTTGGTTCAATTTTGGTCAATTGTGGTGTAAAAATTGCGCCACAGGGAGAGGTTTAGTAAACCAGTCCGCCATTTGTTGACTTCTAACAATATATTCCAGTTCAACCTTTCCCCTTGAAAAATGATGTTTTATATCTATCCGTTTAGAAATCGTCTGTTTTATTTTAACTCATTCTTTTACATACCTTTCTAAGTTTTAGGTAACTAGGAAAATTAAAACTATTATATATTAATATTTGGATATTTTATTTAGTATGTATTATATTTCTTCTCTAAGTCTTAAATTTTTTTGGCTTTTATACCTACCACTATATAAGTAAATATGTAAACTACAGTCTATTCAAAACAAAAACCGATGCACGTCATCAACTGTAAATCATGTGACCAGTGAACATTGTTGCCAAGTCTGTCAGACTGTAGTAAATGTTAAAGAAATTTTATTTGTATATTTCATGTTTAATTTTAGTGCTGCTGCTACTCGCTAGAAAGAAGAAAAGTGAACAAACTAAATATTTTAAATAGTAATCAAGTTACCTCTCCAACAGCTACGTCAAAAGGTAATAGTGGGACATTATTTTCACGTTCTCTGCCTTAAAATACTCAATTTGCTACAAGCTCAAAACAGAAATAAAAAAGTAAACAAAAATTCAACCTCAGTCTCTTTTCTGATCAATCGCAATATAAGGACAATCACAATATTTGTAAACAGTTTAAATATAAGCAAACCTATAATAACTTAAAAATCGTAGTGTACTAAATAAAATATCAACTACAGTAATAAAATGTACCTATTACTGTCAAGTGTCAAGCCGTCGAAGGGAGAAACTGTGGCAACCTCACAAATTTTCGGATGATGTTATATTATGTCAGGACTGTTATATGTACATTGGCATCGTTGACACTGTCTTCTTACGTCACTGATGACGTGCATCTGTTTTTGCTTAGAGTAGACTGTACCATAGCAGTGTTATTTATGAGGAAATACATCCTTAATTGACAAATATATACACAAGTCAAAAATCCATCCTGTATGTGTACAGTGTGTACCTACTAATTTTCTTGTTCCTTAGCTTTATTGTTTCAATAAAGAAAATTACAGTATATTGTGAATTATTATAATATAATAATAAAAAATAAAATTTTATTGTCAAAATCTATAAAACATACTAAATCTGATGAAGATAAGTAGGTACATGTCATCCAACGTGCTGATAAATATTTATTCAAATATTATTTTTTATATGAACAATTTAGAACCGAAGAAAATCTAGTGACTTTTATCTTGTCTTTTGCTCTATTGTTTTAAACAGTTTTATTGTTTGTTGCCATTAAACCGAAATAATTATTTCTTCACAGCATCAAAAGAGACACCTCAAAAGACACGTCTTAAAAATAAATAAATTATTATGAAGGAGATTATGATTCTAATATATTTGCAATCATGATTTATAAGATTATTTATATATTTTGATTTTGTTTTAAATTTATTAACATTGTGATTTAATTTATAACAGATGCGACTATACATATGTGGTACAAGTAGGCAGTTTTTGAAACAGGATAAGTAAAATTAAGGCCAGGATTTTCGAATAAATAACCAAAGCTTCTCAATTATTTTCTGATAATTTTTAACAGAAAACATATTCAATAAATTTTGCCCCAAACTAAGGTAACAAAGCTCAATTCAAGCAATATTTTAAGCTTGGAAATTTTGCTATTGGCGGCCTACGAATTTCTGATCCGACGACTATATCGACTAAGGAGGTCTAGAAACGTTCTTCAGGAATGCATGCTTCGGACATTTTAATTTGCCTAGAAAAGCTTTCTCTAGTTCGTTATTGGGCCAACAGTGTTTTTTGTTGTATTAGGTAAATAAGTGTGTTACTCATTGTTTGTTAATCTCGAGTTCCGTTACATAATGATGGCTGCCTACTCTTTATTCTGCTTAAAGTGGAAGAAAATATCATCTAAGAACGTCCAACGACCAACGTCCAGGTGGGTTAAAGATGTAGGTAGTAAAAAATGCTTTTTGGCGTTTAGGAAGGAGGGACATGCCTAAGTAAATTGTACGCCGGGTTCGACAAACATTGACCTTCTTTGCCTTCTTCTCAAAATCTTAATTTGTAAAATAATTATTAATAATAATACTTTATTGGTATTGTATTAGTATTATATTAGTACCTATTGTATTAGTTTAATATTGTATTAGTATTATATTTATTATGTAGTATAAACGCAGGCGTCGTTGAAAGTTAGTTTGTTCCAGTGGCGCACGAGGTGTTTTTGCCGTCGGGTGCAAGTAAAAACTGGCCGCCCCTTATACTCAATAAAATTTCTCAAAAAAGACTACACGTTTATTATAAATATTTTTTTAACATAAAAAAATATATTTATTAAAACACTACAAAAACAAAAAAAGAAATACTTAAAACTGTAAAAGGAATATTCCAACAGGACTAATAATATATTAAATAAAACATTTGATAAAAAAATAGTTAATAATAAAATCCTTAATACACAAATAATATTTTTAATAGGAAAGGAGCTTGCCTTACGTCCATTGTTCAAAAATATTTAATAATTTAGTACATATAATTAAGTTTTTCACATATTTCAGATTCAATTCAAATTAATGAAGAAGAAACGCTTCGAAGCGTCAACATTGCCAAATGACAAACATTTAGACTGTGTATCATCATGTTAGGTAATGACCAAAAATTAATCTGTTTAGTTTTACACCGCAAAATCATGTCATACGCCATTTTTCGTTCTATAGATCTATTTGTAAAAAATGTTCTGCTTGAGGGTACGTACTTATAGAGCACCTCGAAGAAAGTAGCTATTAAAAATCTTGGGGCTGCACTAATTTTCTTGTAGGTCGAACATTCAGATGACACCTCGAAGTTGCAATTAACCAAAGAAGAACCGCAGTACTGGGACTACTGGGTATTCAATTTCTTTTTATAGACTGCTTATTTTTCTTATGATGTTTTTGAGCATCTTCTCTGTTCATCACTGGTTATATTTCCTAGACGAATTAGTACCAATAAGACAATTAAGAAATTATTTTTGGTTTAGGAAAGATCTTGTTATATTCCGTGTATAAACTATGCCTTTTTGTGCGTGCCACTCAGAAAATCTGGTTAATTCTACTACCGTTTTTTATGATGTTGTAGTACGTTTTGCTTTTACACTTGTAAGTACTCTATGCTGTATTTATATAAATATGTTTACTAAGGCGATTTCGCTGCAACAGTAACATTGTTTCCTATTTTTGTTTTTTGAAAGTTGACATTTCAACTACTAAAAAACTCCTTACTGCCACAAAAGTATAGCACATTTCCTTAGAAAAAATCCATACATTTTATTTTATAGCTCCCTTCTCCGCGACCTCCGCCTTTTGCCATTTATCTGTTTCTATTTCATTATCCTTCCAGTGAAAGTTATGCGAAAATGGTGATTGCATATATTTCTAAGAATTTTTATTTAAAAGGTAGATACCTACGATTTTTTGTGTAATTTGAAAATTTACTTATACAGGGTGAGTCAGTTTATACTAGCAGGACTCTGGCATTCGATAGAACACCTTATTTTAAGTGAAGTTTGTCATATAAACATATGTCGGGAATCGCTTCGTTTTTGAGATACAGGGTGTCAAAGTTTTGTTTTTTTTTTTAGTGTTTTCCACACAGCTCCTATAGTTTTCAAGATAATTTGTTCAAATTTTTACGGTAGATTACCTATGATGGTCCACAAATTTTGACATATGTAAACGATTTGAAAATGTACAAGATGATATTTTTTCGGGGGTCAGGCCCCATTTTATCGTCCAGAACTTTTTTGTGGTGCGCCACTGACTGCTCATTTGCCAAAATTTGGATTCCATGTTCAATTTAGAAACTTTTTTGTCTCTTGCATTTTTATCGTAGCTGTAATAGTTGTCGAGTAATTTGAAGAAATCTCTGAAAGAATATGTTATTAAAAAAAATATTTTTATGAAAATGTTCACTAAAAACAATAATTATTGTCAAACGAAAGTTCATTAATCTAAATTATTAATGGTTACATACTTACAGTACAACTTTTGCCACTAATTATTTATTTTTTATATCATTTCAGAGACTTAATAATTAAGTAAAATAATTAAGAACTAATAATAAACCAAGGCAAATACAAATAACTTTACAAATAACCCGAAATAATTTTATTTTCAAATTAAAATTTTCAAAATGTGATCCATTTTGTTGGATACATAATCGGCATAGCATTTCAATAGACTTTCTTGCTGAAACTAAGTGATGAACTCTTATGTCTTCGCAAGCATGCCTTATACGCCCTCTAAGATCGTGAACATCTTGAACAGGAGTGGCATACACTTTTTCTTTAAAAAAGCCCCACACAAAAAAATCCAGTGGTGTTATATCTGGGGAACCTGAGGGCCGTGCGATTGGACCTCCACGTCCAATTCACCTCTCTGGATAATTGTCGTCTAGCCAAGCTCTTACATTTTTTTCAAAATGAGCTGGGCAGCAATCCAACAGGAACCAAACTTGCTGTCTTAAATTTAGAGGGACATCTTTCCACATATTAGGATGTTCGGTTTCTAGAAACTGTATGAAGTTTTGCGAACTGACCCTTTCTGGCAAAAATATAGTCCAAATAATCGATTTTCAAAAATTGCTACCCATACGTTAAAGCTAAACTCAATTTGAAATTTTCTTGGCCGAATTGCACGTGGATTTTGCTCTACCCAAATATGTTGACTTTTGAAATTTACTATCCCACGTTGGGTGAAGCAAGATTCCTCAGTCCATAATACATTGGATAAGAAAGTTCTATTATTTTCTAATGTGTTAAGGATTCAACGACAAAAATTCACTCTGCGTTGTTCATTAATCTAAATTGTCAGAGGTTACATACTTACAGTACAACTTTTGCCACTAATTATTTATTTTTTTGTAGCATTTCAAAGACTTTTAATAACTAAGTAAAATAATTAAGAATTAATAATAAACCAAGGTCTACATCCTGGCGACGAACAACGCAGAGTGAATTTTTGTCGTTGAATCCTTAACACATTAGAAAATAATAGAACTTTCTTATCCAATGTATTATGGACTGAGGAATCTTGCTTCACCCAACGTGGGATAGTAAATTTCAAAAGTCAACATATTTGGGTAGAGCAAAATCCACGTGCAATTCGGCCAAGAAAATTTCAAATTGAGTTTAGCTTTAACGTATGGGTAGCAATTTTTGAAAATCGAGTATTTGGACTATATTTTTGCCAGAAAGGGTCAGTTCGCAAAACTTCATACAGTTTCTAGAAACCGAACATCCTAATATGTGGAAAGATGTCCCTCTAAATTTAAGACAGCAAGTTTGGTTCCTGTTGGATTGCTGCCCAGCTCATTTTGAAAAAAATGTAAGAGCTTGGCTAGACGACAATTATCCAGAGAGGTGAATTGGACGTGGAGGTCCAATCGCACGGCCCTCAGGTTCCCCAGATATAACACCAATGGATTTTTTTGTGTGGGGCTTTTTTAAAGAAAAAGTGTATGCCACTCCTGTTCAAGATGTTCACGATCTTAGAGGGCGTATAAGGCATGCTTGCGAAGACATAAGAGTTCATCACTTAGTTTCAGCAAGAAAGTCTATTGAAATGCTATGCCGATTATGTATCCAACAAAATGGATCACATTTTGAAAATTTTAATTTGAAAATAAAATTATTTCGGGTTATTTGTAAAGTTATTTGTATTTGCCTTGGTTTATTATTAGTTCTTAATTATTTTACTTAATTATTAAGTCTCTGAAATGATATAAAAAATAAATAATTAGTGGCAAAAGTTGTACTGTAAGTATGTAACCATTAATAATTTAGATTAATGAACTTTCGTTTGACAATAATTATTGTTTTTAGTGAACATTTTCATAAAAATATTTTTTTTAATAACATATTCTTTCAGAGATTTCTTCAAATTACTCGACAACTGTTACAGCTACGATAAAAATGCAAGAGACAAAAAAGTTTCTAAATTGAACATGGAATCCAAATTTTGGCAAATGAGCAGTCAGTGGCGCACCACAAAAAAGTTCTGGACGATAAAATGGGGCCTGACCCCCGAAAAAAATATCATCTTGTACATTTTCAAATCGTTTACATATGTCAAAATTTGTGGACCATCATAGGTAATCTACCGTAAAAATTTGAACAAATTATCTTCAAAACTATAGAAGTTGTGAGGAAAGCACTAAAAAAAAACCAAAACTTTGACACCCTGTATCTCAAAAACGAAGCGATTCCCGACATATGTTTATATGACAAACTTCACTTAAAATCAGGTGTTCTATCGAATGCCAGAGTCCTGCTAGTATAAACTGACTCACCCTGTATAATGTGATTTGATTTTTACTATATGTGGTAAATTTAATTATAATAATAGAGTTTTGTGTTTGTTGGTTATGATTCATAAACTATAACCTCTAAACAAAAGTCAGAATAAGGTAAAATATACTGTTTTGCTAAAAGTAGATACTGTATGCAGATTGAAAGATGCAAACGGATTCGGTGACGGCAATTACATTGGCAACAAATGCTCCGTTACTGCCGCTAGAGTTGCCGCTAGAATTGTCGACAAACAAGATGACATACAAGCAAAAATTAGCTAAATGGGGTCTTGGATATTTTTGGTATTGATAAAATACCAAACTTTTGAAAAGTTTTGGTTAGTTCACAGAACGTTAGTTTATGTACTAGTTTACACTGGTTTATAGGTGTGAAATTTGGTGCCAAAATAATTTTACAGTGACTGTATAAGATACTTCACAGCGGCAGTAAACATATTTTCTGGCACTTAACATCTTCTTTATAGCAGTTGTAGAGTATGACTATTAGGGGTAAAGACGACTTTAGAATCCTTAAAAAGATCTCTATAAAAGTAGTAGAACCACTTTATAATGATAGCATAGTAATTTTCTGTAACACTGACATCATTTTCCACACCTTGCAAGTTACTTTATAGTGACAATAGTGTCACTTTTTTTGGATTGCCAAGATTTTGATGGAAATGATAAAATGCAATAAACATAAACAACGATTACACGGTATGTATATACATTACATATATAACATTTTTAACATAAAAACTTATATCATTAACATTTTTATTATACAATTCCAAATCGATCTTTATAGACACTAAAGTACCTAATATATACAATCATTTAACAACATAAATATTATTCGCATTTATTGTTGGGTTAGCGTAGGTATAGGTACATACTAAAATTATAATGACTGAAGTTTTTAAAGTCGCTCTTGATTAAAATAAGACTTAAATTTCCCAGAAATTGATAATTAATTATTGATGATGACCAGATTGATTAATGATTACTTAAATCTATTAATTTTACTGGAAAATTCTTCTGTGCTTATTTTATTTTATAGATGTAATCGGGAAATTCTATTATTAGTAATAGAAAGTATATTTAAAAACATTTATGTTACAGTTACGAGTACAGTATATATATTAAGCCAACAGAGCGGGGCCTGCCTATTGGCAAAATATGGTGTACCAAAATGTGTAGAATAAATAATAAAGGATAATAATGTCGGAACTTTATTTAAATATACTTACCTTCTAGGTGTAAAAAAATTATATACCGAACTTCGAGGGGTGATATTACATCTAAAAATAAAAATAAAAGTTCCTATCAACATGTAGGTATGCCCTAAAATGGTCCCTAAGGGAGTTTTAAACAGCCCTTTAAACGGTGGGTACAAAGAATAGTTTCTATTTGTTTTAGAAAATTATGCATTAAAAGTATCCAACGTGTACAGAACTGTCAGTTAAATTACTGTATTAACACTGCTGAGATAAAAAAGTTTTGTAGGGGCTGTAATTTCCTTAGAAACCATTTTAGGGCATATGTTCATACAAAGTTTGTTTGTGATGTGATTATAATAATAAATCTCAGTGATATACAAAGGAAGTATTAACAACAAAATATAAATCCTAATATTTGTGTACAATTATTGATAGTGTCGATGGGTAAAGTTCTATCTAGGGCCTCATTTACCTTATGTAAACGTGGCAAATCCTATCTTTGACGAGGGAACATTTTTAAATTAAAATTGCTGGTAGATCAGCTGTTCTCGTGAAGATTGAATAGACCAATTCCATGAATTAATGGTATCCATGAGTGAGAACCTTACTCCTTAGTATTTTGTATCAGCTAATGAGCATTTTAATTTTTTTAATGCTGCACCATTGCACCAAATTACCAAAATAAAGTAGTTCTTGGGTCGACTGTGCAGCCTATTAATAAGTTTGATATGTCTACTCCTATTGCCACACATCCCCACAAGCTAGGACAAGCTATTTATTGCTATTAAGCGAAGTTGAGATATGTTATTAATTGTTATTCGTTTGGATACACTTTATCTTCTTGCCTATTTGTTGATGACTAATCATGTTTTTAAGAAGAACTATGATTATGATGGTGCTCCAAAACGACCACAGTCCCTAAAGTCAAAGACAATAAACTAATAAGAATAATTTTCACTTAATGTAATTTCCTATCTTCCAAGTTTAGTTTTTTTTTTTTTTTTCGGTGATTTCTGATGCACCCGAAGCATGCGTAGATCTACACAATTCATTAATTAAAATGAGGATTTGACATTACCTTTCGGATAGGACGAGAACACATGGTGTAGCCGGTGCTACACCATGTGTATAGCACTGAACAATATTTTTTTAAATTTTATAACACAAGCACTAAAACACCGAGCCACTCGAAGCTTAAAAATAATTCAATCAAACAGATAAAACAACAAAATCGAAATGGAAGTAACGAAATATGAAAGTCACGAAAAATGAATCCCAGACCTGGCAGCTACACGTGCAACAAGTGTAGATGTTCTCTCATTTTCTATTTTACTTATTTGCGTTTCACTGTCAAAGATAACTAGATGTGGGATATGACGATGATTAAACCAATCTCATAAATTTACTATAATTTACTATAACCTGCGCTGAGTGCATTATTTTTCACTCAAAGTCAGTGGCGGCTGGTGAACTTTGGGAATGGGGGGCACAAGGGAAAAATTGCACCGCAGGCGAAAATTTTGCATTTTTCAAGGTCAAACACCTTAAAATTAAAAATTAGAAATTCGTAGAGTAAAAATATTTGCTTGAAGAAATAGGTTTCGTTAGGCAAATATCCCCTTTTTTGATGCGATTGACAGAAATATGGAAAAATTATTTAAAATAATATTTAAATCGGTTCAAAAAAAGTATACATGTCAGAAAAATGGCAGGCGAAACCTCGGGCGAAACTTCTGTTTTCTGCTAGACCAGAAAAAACACAGATAGATAAAAAAAAATAAATAATAAAACCCATTTAGGTACTTAACCCAAACCCATAACAAATCAGTGTGCTTACCTTACAATCTGCAACCACCCGCTCGTTCGTCGAAAACTAAACTAAGTAACTTTTATAATGAAACTCCAATCTTCTTGACTTATCATTTCCAAAATGTTCGATAACTTGTTCGTTAAAATCAGTCATAGTGTTTACTAAATTTTTCTCGATGGAAAGCATTGCTAGAGCACATAACCTTTCTTGTGACATCGTGTTTCTTAAAAATGTCTTTATTCGATTAAAGTGTTGAGAAGCAGCGTTCACTTTCGACTGTAGTCATAGGAATTGTGCACAATATAGTTAATAGTTCAACCGATTCCGAAAACGTCGTAAGTAAATTATTTTTATTTAACATTTGTAATAAAGCAACCGCACCACTATGTCGTATGAAATCATCTCTAGAATACATTATATACAGCTCATTTTTTAATTTTGTAATGTTGATTTTTGGAAATAAGGCACACACTGTTTTAATATGTTCCAGAGGAAAAACTATTCTATAGTTGTTAAATTTCTCCTTTTCAAACCAATTGGCTATAGTTAAAAAATCAGTAAATTGAAATCTCTCACGTACGTTCATTAATATGATGGGGTATTCCCATCTCTAGTACTCTGTACCGTCTGGTCGAAGGGGCAGCGCCCATTCAATGACGTAACAGAACGCATTAGAAAAGACACGCTGGAAAAATAGAAGCTGTGTATCCTTTTCTTGCGCATGCAAATAGAAAAGGAAAAAGAACAGGCACACAGCGGCCGTGCCCAGCCCACAGCCCAGTCCACAGACGGTGAAGCGTGAAGCGGTCTAGAAGCTAGACGGATATGTATGCACCAAATGATTCAATATTCATGATGAAAAATGAATAAAAAAATCCACCAAATTATAATAATTATAAAAGTTTATAAAATATCACAACAATCACAAGTCTTATGTGCTTACGCATAGGGCACGTGCCCTTGTGCCCATTATGACTAGCCGCCACTGCTCAAAGTTAATGCCTCTGGCGCTTAGTGACAAAGATAGAAATGACGTCGACTGCATGAATGAATGTGAAAATCCTTATTAGTTTATATTCTTTGCTAAAACTTAGCAGTCTTTTTCTGTTTTGTGCTTAGCAGTCCGGGCCTGCTGTAAGATACAATTGTTTGTGTAGGTGCACGGTAATGATAAATATTTAGTCTAAGAACGGATATAACATGATATATTCTAGAAATGCTTTTTTTACACCTTATTCCTGAAAAACACATAAAAATATGGCGATTATAAAAGTACCCAGGTAGACATTTATTAACAACATCGCGGTATATCTAATTATAGCTTCTTTACGATCCCATAAAATAAGGTTATGATACTTTACATCAAGCAACAACAAACTTCCTTTAATAAGTAGATATTCCTCTTGCTACTAAAATAAACAAATACCTACAGAACCTTGCACAAATATGGAAGGCACCCCATGGTAAATAGTAATTTCATTGACAGTTTTATATCTTACAATGGCTTTGACTCTGTTAGAAATATTACACATGCCACCATTCGGATTCGGACATTAAGGTTGTGTTCCGATATTATCCGCGACCAACCAGGATTTCGGTTAACCGAAATATTGGTAAACCTGAAAAATGTGTAATTAAGGAACTGGCTGGTTAATCAACATGGATGATGAATTGTTTTTATTGGGATTCATTCAACCTTAAATACCTTCATATTCCGTGCTTAACTATTACTCTAGTCTTCAGTCAAAAAATAAATGAAACAGCAGATAATTTGGTATATTATAGTAAGATATAAGTAGTTTATAAGTAGATATAAGTGTAGCTTTCAGTCGACTTGGTCAAGTGGACTACAGAATACAATACAGAAAAGTAGAATTTATAAATATTTATTATAACACTTAACGCAAGAACACCACCCCATCTGCCTTCACCATCTAAACAAAATATAATTAAAATCGTTGAGAGAATTGATTTTTCTTCTCTCAACGCTAAAACCTAACCTACTAACTCTTCGGTTGACCAATGCACCGCTCCCAGAGCACGGTCAATATTTTGACGTTTGGTTAACCTTTTTCAGGTGACGACAGTTCCAAAATTAAACAATTTTCAGGAATTTTTATTTAATGGAACGCTTAACCGGGATTTTGGTTAACCAAGTTTAATATCGGAACACAACCTAATTATATTTTTTACAAAACTTCAGTCACATCTTGAAGGGGGTTGGAACCTTTGGTGTGAAGATAGCACTGTTGAATGTAGAGAATTAACATATACCTACATTCAAAAATAAAATAACGTATTGGGGTGTATCATCATTTTAAAATCATTTGAAAAAAATTGAGGTAATGCCATAGACATATAATACCTACTAGGGGAGACAGAACATTCCATTAGAAAAACACCATTTGTTTACAATCATACACACTTTCACACTTGTACATAAGTTGGAAGGAGATGGGTATATAAAATGGCAATACTGTAACCTAGGCGTCCACGTCCGATGCTATCTTTACCAGTGATGTGCAGATTTTTTTAGGGATCATTACAATAAGTTTTAATTTAAAGGTTTATGTATGTTAGAACTGAGATTTATGTGGGAGCAAATAAGACATGTATTATTGCTTGGACTTATATATTCTCAATACTCTACAAAATCATTATTAAAATCTCAGCAGAATGTTATATAAACAATTCAAAACACTTATAATGGTGTTTCATTCATTGTCCTTGGTCCTGACACAGCTGGTTCTAATATTCGGCCTTCCTGTGTTTCTATCGTCCCGAAGAAAGTTTTGCCAATGCCTAAACGGATGATACCTGTAAAATTTTAAAAGACAGATATGCATGATTTTCGAGAAACTATTCTACATAGGAGAGCGCTATACACGCATTTCTCTACTGTAGGTTTTCCTTTTGTTTATTGTATGGCAGTCAAGCGCTATTCACACATTTCTCCAATGCAAACCTTATGAATGCATTCATTGTCAATATAATTTATTATTTAATTTCCTTATTATTATTATTCAACAGCTTTAATTTCCAAGCTTATAAACACTAATATTTATACACTATTGCCTCAGTCGTTCCACAAAAATATAGTTGGATGTTTATACAACTATAAAAAAATATTTATTTTTGTGGGCGCTGTTCACGAATTCCCCCTCGTATCTATTTTTATAAACTTTTACCTAATACATATCCTTATACATTTAAAGGAACACATCGGCATTATCCAGCTTTGAATTATTATAATAAACAATTAGATAAAATGTTTTTCTATGGCATGTCCAATTAATTGTAATAATAGCTGGAAAATTGAATAATTAATTAATAAACGGGTTAATTTTCACATAAAATAATAGTTTCAACACTCTAGCAAATCAATCAATTCATCTGTGCTATTTAAGTCACTATCAGAACTAACGTCTAAATTATTTATCTATTTTTTTTTTTAACTATCTGCTGCTACTTACAACCATACACCTTTTGTAACCTTTAATACCTTTTTAGGGAATAATTTCATAACTATTATTTCCCAGTAGCTGTAGTTACCTTGTACAGCCCGCCATATTTTAATTTTCCAGTTACCTCTTTGCCGTCTGTAACAGCACTAGCTCAAAAACAAGATCACTTTTTGTAAGTAACACTTCTTTTTCTTATCAAACCTGTTCTTCATTTCTCGACTGAAAAGCTTATGAATGCAAATCATTCATTATCAATATCATTAATGATCAAGTTTTCTCTTTACTTTATCTCTCATAGCTTGAATTTCTGTATTATCTTATAGGATTTGTTTAAACATTTACATTGACAGTATTATTTATACCCCAAACTCCATCAGGAAGCTTTTCCAACCACTAAAAAATCTACATTTGTCTGCTCTCAGGATTAACAGGAAAGCTACAACAATAATATTCTGTATTAAAATATAACAAACATCTAATAGGTTTATTTTTCTGCATTTCAAATAGTTGCAACAAAATTATTTACTGTTTAAATACTGGAAATCCAGCCTAGAATTGGACAATCATTTTATTACAACGCTACTACATCCGTTTTCGGTCTAAAATGCTTTAATTCCAAAAATTTTATACAAAACAGATAAATATTTTTTGCAATAATTTACTTAAAATTTAGTTAACAACACCACTGCTTACGCTAAAAAAACATAACCTTACTTACCGCCGAAATACCAGTCCGGGGTTAGAATAGTCGACTTTTTTACAAACCACGCACTGTTGAACTATTGTAGATTGATCATAAAAGGCTCTAAATACCTCTACTGCCAAAAAAACACTGCAAATAAATAAAAAATCCCAAAAGATCACAAACACAGCACAGCAACATATTATTTAGTATATTTATAAATATTTAGTATATTATTTTTTCTTAATTACACATAAAAATTCAGATAAATATAATTAATATACTCTTTCGTTTTCAAACACCGGCGGTAGATCTAGGGCAATCCGCATAGATTTTACATCATTGATTTTTGTTGAAAACGATGTCTGATCGGGATAAAATGTAAACAATTCTGTCTCCCCCTTCTTATGTCTATGGGTAATGCTCTCTGCAATATACTAAACTAACTAAAGTGAATGTTAGTAGTGGTGAGAAACACGCCGTAGTGCCCTCTTTGGGTCTTTGCTACTACCTGTCTGACAATTATTGTCAAATTGACAGACAGATACCGACCTGCTTTCCGCAGGTGCCATTAGAGCATTTGTCGGGGCACATTGTCCGTGGAGTAGTTGTTTTAGGCATCTCCTTCAAATAACTAAAGTAAAGTTTGTATTAAAAACATACTGTATAAAATAGTCGATAATTCAAAGAATATAGTAGCCAAAACAATGGCTAATGGCTGTAAAATATTTTTTCTTAGTTAGATGATTTAATTTATACCAAGTGTTTCAACAAAAAATTTAACATTTTATTTTATTAATCGGCATCTTCGCATCGAAAATAACAAAATCAGGTCTCGTTTAATATCAGGTCTCGACCAATTTTAATTTGAATTCAAATTATTAAAAATATACATGATGCTCCGTTTAAAAAAATTCACCTTAAAAGTGTCTCTTTGTAGTGGGCCACCCTGTAAGTATGTTTCAAAATATTTTTAAAATGTGCGTCTTTTCACGTTGCATCATTTCAATAAAAGGGTTTCTTCCAAAACCTGCAATAGATCCGATACTTTGACACACAATTGAGACGCCTTGTATGTGAACAAATCGGCTATTACCGTTGAGGGACCAAGTTGTATTCTTGTATACTTGGTCACTCAACGCTATTACTCATCTATACATATTTGGCCAAAAAAGCATATATTTTATCAAGTGTTCTACATTTAATTTGAAGTGATATTCAAATATTCAAGCTGTTATTCTCCCATTCTTGCATCAACATCGCAGAAATATTATTGCGATCATTTGAATTAAATCCAAAATGAGCAACATACAAGAACACACTTCAGTTTGACATTTCTATACCAAATTGCAAAAAGTACGACACTCTTGACGAAAAGACTTTCTTTCATAGACGCTCATTATTCGTTAAGTACAATCAAAATTCGGTCGCTAGCAGAAGTGTGGAAAAGTTCATCAAAACAATAATATAAAACTTATACCAAGATAATTTAGAAAATTATTAAATTATTTCAAGATAATCCCTTAAATGATATTCACCATAAAATTATAATTTCGATTACACAACCAAGTTGGCATCATCTGGGAATGATTAAAACTGAACCGCGCGTATAGTGCAGTATAGTGTTTTGGTGTTAGGTGGAAAACTACGTCAGTGATATCTTCACACCAAAGGTTCCAACCCCCTTCAAGATTATTTTGCATATTATATTTTATTTTTTACAGGGTTAATCACTGAAGCTATGTCCATATACACTTCAATATTTGAAATACGATAGGGTCTCTGTATTTTTTACTCATTTGAAAAAACTCTTTTTTACGAATACAGTCATATAAGTGTTATGGGTCAATCTCTAATTATAAGGGAGATATGCCCAAAAAAGTGCGCCATAAAAGAGAATGTGTTGGAGAAAGAATCTGTGCCTAGTAACGAATTTATATTCTCTTTCTAGCACATTGCTCTTATGGTAGACACATACCATACCTCTTTTTCTGGGCACATACCCCTTATAATTAGAGATAGATCCATAAAACATTATATGACCATATTCGTAAAAACGAGTTATTTTCAAATATGTGAAAAATACAGGGTATCCCATTTAAAATATTAAAGTTCATATCGACGTAGCTTCATTGAGTCACCCTATAAAACAACACTGACGTAGTTTTCCACATAACACCAAAACAGTGTGTTTCGCCAATCCATTTGGCATAATCTGGAGACGATTAAAAACTAAGTTTGATCAGTTTTAATCATCTCAAAATGATGCCAACTTGGTGGGAGAAACACGCGTCGAGTGCAGGCAGAATAATGTTTTGGTGTTATGTGGAAAACTACGTCAGTGTTATCTTCACACCAAAGGTTCCAACCCCCTTCAAGATCACCCTGTAAAAATGTAAAAGAAGGGCAAAAATAAAAGAAAATCACGATTACTGTATGTTCAAGTGCTTTTGTTCGGTATTCTTTTTATAGCAATATTTTGAAATATTCATATTCTTTCCATTAAACTCTTCGTCCGTCTGATTATTCCCCATTTCATCTCTATTTTTATTCCCTGGCGGCGTCATGCAGAGTGGACGGGCGTGCTAACCCATAACCGATCATCCCCCGGCTACATAAAATCCACCCTTAACCATCCATTTCATCCTGCCAGACGACAAAGCGGTAGGTGGCATCGGCGACGTCGCTCTTATTAATTTATTCACAATTTATGGACCGAAAGTGCTGATTGCGTTTCTAGATACGTATCAGCTATATTTCAGTGCAAATTTTTATTTATGTAACGTTTTAATCTGATGGAAAGCAGCTTGGATCTTTTTAATAAAATTTAGTCTAGTAATGATTATTTATTTGCTGAAAATTGTTTTTAGAAAAACTAGATGTACTCTTATAAAATATTATATGGATATTATTCTCCATAGTCCTTTATTATTGTTCTGCCATAAAACAAATTAGCCAACAAACGAAAGTGATTTCGTAAATTTCGGTCGTTACTCATTATATGACTTATGGGTCCAGTTTTCTAAGCACAATGGGGTGTATCTAAATGTTTCATGGGTCGAGTGTGTCGACCCTTGAAACTAAATATAGAAATATACTTTAAATAAATATATAAATGGAGATGATTAAAGTTGCCGTTTTAATAATTTCCAAAGGATGCCAACTTGATTAGCGAAACACGCATCAAGTGCAGTATAGTGTTTTGGTGTTATTGGAAGACTACGTCAGTCTTGTCTTAACACCAAAGGTTCCAACCCCTTTTAAGTTCACCATTGTGGTGTTCACCACCACAAAATGGCGAGTTTCAATTTTTTGATTCATCACCTATTAAGCTTCCCCCTAAATAAGGAGAGGTTTGAAAAGGAAATGGCATTGATTGGGGATATAGCTGCGAGTAATGAATATTCTGTAAGTTTAATTGATAAATGATTAGGAGACGTAAATTTAAAGAGACACTTCGAAATTTGTCAATTTTTAAATATGAAATTGAAAATCCAAAATTAATATCTATTCCTTACGATCCTCGTTTCACCCGTGGTTTTGGTAAGGATTTTAAAGATATAGGTATGTCAGTGGTTTATTCATCCAGAAATAAACTACAACAACTTTTAGGCAATCCAAAAGGCAAAATAGAAACTAAGGAAAAGTCGGGGATTTACAAAATTAGCTGTAAAGACTACAGTCAAATGAATGTTGGACAAACTAGAAGGTCAATTCAAACTAGATTTAAGGAACATATGGGTCATCTCAAAAATATGGTACAACAGATAAGTCTAGTGTCGTCCAACATGCGTTTAAGAATAACCATAAAATAGATAGTAGCAATTTAAGACTAATTAGACTATAACTAATGTAACAAATTCCAGATAGCTGGATGCATCTCAGAGTTTGGAAATTACAAAGTGTAAAAATAGTGTGAATAGTGATAGAGGGCCAATTCCATATAGCATATAGCCCACTTTATTAATTAGTAAATCACGGTTCACTGATCCGTCGCGATGGTTCACTGAACCACAACAATAGTTTAGGTGTAACTAGGAGACTGTTAGAATAAATTTAGTTTTAATTATCTCCAGATTATCCCAACTTGGTTGGCGAAACGCGAGTCGAGTGCAGTATAGTGTTTTGGTGTTATGTAGAAAACTACATCAGTGTTACAAAACTTGTGTGGAATACGTACTAAGGACTCAATTTAAACTTTAACCCACCAAACAACACACGCGTATTCAAGCGTACTTCTAATACAAGAGTAATATAAAATCTTAATTCTGGTGTTACAAAAGTCACTGAGTTTCATATTACCGATCCTATTCTATTTCAATCCATTTTAAAAGCACTATTTGATACATTTACGAAATTATGAACAACGGATAACTTCTGATCACAAGTAGGTAGGTACCTAACAGATTTTGCACTGTACTTAGAATAACTACAGTTAAACTTGTCTGGTCTTGTTAGACTAAAAATTAGTCAGATAAGAGCAACGTCATTTATATAGTGCTTAACTGTAAGATATCAAACTCAGCTTTCTAATGTATATGATATAGGGTTTGTGACATAAGGTTATTAAACTTAATATTTACTCTGTAAAAACATATACAATGATCTTCATTATATATAACACTGAAAATTTTTAGACTGACTGAGTACAGAAATTTATAGATAGAATCACAAAAGATAATCACTCACAGTAACTTGGTTGAACGTTTACCTCTTCTAATAATGTCTCTTCCTAATCTTCTATATAATAACCCCATAGTTATCTTGTAAAAGAAAATACGTACTAGGTTTGTGTAGAAGTAAGTAAGTACGGACAGGGTGTAAACCCAAAGGTACCTTGTCTATGAAATTATAGGTAAGCAGAACATTCTTACCCTGATAAAAAATCGGGGGGTTCTGCAAAATTTCCAGGTTATTGGGGGTTGCTGCCTCCTGCCGTCGGTGGTTGGCCTTGGTCAAGGAAATAGGCCGACGTTCATAACATAATTAAAAAAATAGTGTGCAGGATACCAATTTATAATAGAAACAACTTTAAGCATTTCATTATATCAAAAAAAAATAATTGCAGATTTAAAAATATGTTTTTTATCTTTTAATATATGTACTTTTCATTAACTGGGCATTACATACTGAGGTCAACTGGTTTGTCAAGGAATCCAATTTCAAACCGTCTTAACGAATTTGTATTTTGAACCGGGCAATTTTGATCGGAGACGAGAAACTGGTTGTCCTAGAATAACAAATTAACGGGAAGATCGATACTTGAGTAATTTTGTTTGTCACAATAAGAACTAGATTCTAATCTGTAAATTTAAGATCTAGGAAACCTCTGAGGGTACCTGGGTTACTTCCTCGACACATAGCCGCACGTCTCCAGTGGGCACAAGAGCATAGGAACTGGCTTTTATCCCAGTGGCCAATACCATTTTTTCTAATAATACAAGAATTGGGTTAGTGAGTGAGAATCGAAGTGAAAGAGTTGGGAGGATCTGGACGAAGAGAAGTTGATCCTTATTAAGGCGGAACAGTAATAGGTAGTGCTGTACATCAGATCCGGTTTTTTTTTAATCCGAATCCGATCCGAATTTTTCAACGTACAGAATCCAGATCAGGTTCGATCCGGATATAATACTAGGGTCTGTGATCAGGATCAAAGATGCGATGTCTGGATACACGATCCTTTTATTCATTGTTGCCTTAGTTATTTTAAAAAACATAAAAGCATGAATACTCTTCCTTTCCATACAGCCCTTCTTTGGCTGGTAGGACAGGGTCTTTGTTTTTGCCTTATTAGTTTAGTTTCCTAACTACGACAGATTCCGTACGGCGGAAAGTGGCTTGGTGCAGATCAAGGAACTTGTGCTTGGGAACCTATTTACATTTTACAATAAATTAGTAAATTACATTTTATTTTGCAGATCCGAAACGGAGATCCAAATCTTAAGTATGAGTTGCAGATTGAAGACTCGGATCTCGGATCAGGATCTGAAATCCGGAATCCGAATCCTCGATCCGGATCCGAGAGCCGAAATTCTAATCCGTTTTCCTATATCCGGATAGGGATAAATCCGGATCCGTTTTTTATATGGATCCGCAATCCGTTAAAAATTCGGATCCGTCCACCACTAATTTTAGGGGGGTATAATGTTTGGTCACCTCACTCCACATATACTGTGCGTTTCACGAAGTTGTATCCCGGATTGGAATGTTAGTATACATATACAACACGATCTTTTTCTCAGAATGCACAGACGTGTTAATGTTTTGTTCGAGAATAGAGCGAAGGACATACTTGTTACTGACATCTTGCTTTCTCACATTTTGTGAGAAACTAAAACCAAGACTTGGAATTAAAATTAAAATTATATAAGTGTTAATTGCCATTTTTGTTTAATTTAATTTCTTACTGTGTACTGGTACTCGTTCCAGGAAAATTTAAATAAAATTTGAAGAAAATGTAAAGCTGAACTCACATATTTGTTAGATTTTTTTGTTTAGGTTTCAAATTAATTGGGGAAGCAAGAATTTTGGCTATATAAATATGTTCTCTCAACATTTTTCTGTTGTAATTGAAGTGAAATTTCACATAATATCCTTTATAATATCAAATAGATTTTTTACAAAATGCTAAGGCTCAAGTGGTATCCAGTACTATCCTGGAGTAGGAAATGGAAGCTATAATAATTTTCCACTGGTGCTTATTGGCAGATATGACGCTCGGAGCAAAAATTCAATGAATGAATGCTTTTACAAGTATTTTCTTGTATAAATAAAACGCTTTGCGGCTTTTTCCGCGGAGTGGGTATCAAAAATATAATTTTTCTTTTATAAACATATTCAGTATTACTTACACTTACGTTCATTCATTCAATAAACATTTCGGTTTTTGATGTAATGCAATGTAAATAATATTGCAAGCTATATAAATAAATAATATTGCAAGCCCAATAAATCTCTAAGGCCCAATTATATTTATATCAAATTCTCAAATCCTAAATTTCAGAGAATTTCAAAAGTGGTATTGCTAAATCTAAAATATTTCATATGGAAAATGGAGTAAAGAACTATCAGATAATACTTTGAATAACAAAAAATTGCAACAACTGGAAGAACGTGAACAATATAAATACTTAGGATTTAATCAAAATCATGGAATAGTTCATTAAAAAATTAAACGAAACTTACAGGAACTATACAAGGAGTGATTGAAACTACTGCTTAAATCAAAACTTCACTCTAGAAACCTTTTTAAAGCCATTAATAATGCTTACAATATAATGATGCCCTTGTACTTACAAAAGCAAAATATAGTAATATTTACGAAATATTCTTTCTTATTGACATGAATATGTAAGGATAATAAAAATCAAAGATTACGATCAGTGATGCCACGACTGATGATAGCATAGTAATAGCATCGATAATACCAGTGACTATTTCTATAGTCACTGATAATACTCATTATGATTATAAGATGATATTACACTTAAATAAATCGGTATTTCTGAACACTGAACTTTGATTTCATTTGATTCTATAAGGTATAACAAATACACTCATATAAAATAAACATTTATTTCATTTTCACAATGATACATGTGAGGTATCCTATCCAGGTCCTGAAAACGCATCCTTGAAACCAGGGTGCGTTATTAGCATATAGGTAGGGGAGAATGGGGTAATGGCGGTCAGCGGGCAATAGTAGTCACCCCCACTATTCAAAAACTAAATGCTCCAGATGCCCGGACATCTGTATTTAGGTTTCCTAATACTTGCATTTGCTCCCCTGCGAGTGCGCGTCATCATTCAGTTGTCATCACGCGTTTGTGTATGACGGATGTCTTTTGTTTTTACGTGTCTCCGATATTATATCTTGCTTACTCAACGTAAAAGGTAAGTACTGTTCTTTAACAGTTTTTTTCAGTTTTAACTTATTAATGGAGAGCTAGGTTATAAAAGAAAAAGATTTTGCTAATTTGAAGTTAATTAAATTTGATTTTAATACTCGTTACTAAATATTGTTAACTAAAGCGAATTTGGGTAATGACGGTCAACTGACCATCATTGGTCGCAGTGACTGCTATTGCCGACATCGTGTCTTATGACTAGTAGGTACATCTATATCTTAAATTTTTTCAACAATATTACTTTACAGATGTCAAAAACGCCCCACAAAAACAGAAAAAAGGCGAAATGATCTTCAGAAACACTTGCAAAAGTAATGCAGCTTCTTCAAGAGTCAAGAGGGAAAGTCTATGCGAGTAGCTGCAAAAGCATTGGATATCCCGTTCTCAAGTGGACAGTCACACTCTCTGACCCAAGTCTAGGCAGGCACCCTGTATTTAGTCCTGAAGTCGAAAATGAAATGCCAAAGGAAATAAAATATATGGCAAATATTTTCTACGGCTGTACTGCCATTCAGATAAGAAGGAGGAGGAAAGGAAGCCAAAAGGAAAGTATTTCAAGAAAAAAATTAAACTTCTGAGTCAGATATTGATTCTGTTGATATTTGTGATGACGACGAACTTGACGATATGGAAGACGCCGGCAACAGATGCATTATCTGCGATGAATTTGACCAAGATAATGAAATGTGGTACAGATGCACCTTCTGAGGCCTATGGGCTCATTCTGAATGCAGTGGATGGGATTCAGCCGACGGTTATAGATGTGACAACTGTTTTATGCCTTAGACCGCAATTGTCCGCAATCTGACTATTATTACCCACCATTGTCGACAATGACGGTCAAAACTTTATTTTTTAAAAGTCCCATTTTTAACTAAAAATGAATACCAAAGTTGTTATTTTATTATTAAAGTAGTAGTTTAATAGTTTAACTTTGTAAAGAATCATTTAATATAACCACTCGACCTCAGATTTTTGTTTCATTATAATTACCGCTTAAGTGACCGCCAATACCCCAGTCTCCCCTACTCCTTTCATAATCCTAGCTTTCTTGATATGGAAGTTTGTGTGTCTTTTCGGGTACGTTTGCGTTATTTAATAATATTTGTAAATGTACACAATTGGTCAAATATAATTAGGTACCTATGTACATTATAATGGCATTTATATTTTAATTGTAATACCCTGTATATTTTAATACTTTTGGAAAACCCGGATTTTGGTTCCTTATTTTGTTGTCTTAATTTAGAACATTAAAATGTTCTACTGCGTAAGTACTCTTTATAGCCATTTCATGTTTATTGAATTTTGCTGATAGAAATCTTATTACATGCAAGAAGGTATATTTGCAGCTCGAGTGTGAACTATAAATAATAATAATAACATTGCGTGCCCATCTCATTTTTTAAATTTCAATATATGGGTCACGGTCTCTCTAAAACTTTCTGAATATAACTCAGATTTGTTTATGACACATGTGAATAATTACATATTTTCTAGTGATAAATATCATGTACATATTTTTAGGCCTCGAATTTCAGTTTTCAGGTTAAGTGCTGATCTGTTTATTCAATCACTTGTTGATTTTTTTATAGGAAAAACTTTCAGTAATGTTTCATGGAATATTATATACCTATCTACTATCAGTGACTATAGAAAGTCACTGCTACTAAGTACTCTAACTCTATAGGTAAAATACATAACTATATAGTGCTTATCTAAAATATACCTACCTGTTAAGATTTAAATAAATTTGATTTGTAGATTCCCGCGCTGGCATGAGCGCCACCTGTTAAAAGGTAGTAGGGCAGTTCCCTCTCCCTTCGACCTAGATCCTAGTCCTAGATTAAGTTCAGTTGAGGAGTACATAGATGGTTGAGTATTATGTAGGTATATCCTTTTTCTATGGTTGAGTATGTCTATAACTGTAGAAACGACACGTCGTCACATTAAAGCAAATTAAGCAAATCATTATCTTTAAATTTACATACATATTCCCTAAACAAGGGTGGTCCTTCAAGGTAACGAAAGTAAACACACACAATACCCTTATAGCTGCTAACTTTAAAACTTATTACCTAATTGTTAGATACCTAGCTCGTACTCAAGGAATTATTTTCTGATGATAATTTAGCTGATAAATTTAAAATAGCAAATTTTTTAAAATGGCAAGTGGTGTCATGTTGAAATCCATAGAATGTGAATAAACTCCATGTTTGCAATGTGCATGTGCATGTTGTACCTACCTACATTCATACACAAAATTATATAACAAGGAAAAAAGCCGTAAGGAAAAAATGGCGTCGCCGCCGAAAATTTTCAACATTTTCAAGGTCACGCGCTTTCCTGGCACTTTGGCATTTTCATGTATAATCCGTTTATACAAAAATATCGACTTTCGGCAAGATATTCATTGATTTTAGTCGATAAATATATTAGTATTACAGTTTACCGAATGTAAACTGTAAACTCCCCAAAGCATGGCCGGATATATAGCACCACCTATGAGTGAAGTAGTGAGGTGACCGATAAAGTAGATAATACAGGAAACGATAAATATTTTATCTGGATAATGGTGATATTAGTTCATAAAGATGATGCTACCTTTGCCCAGAAAAGAGTACATTTGGGTACTAAACTAAAGCCAAAAAGTAAGAATACTTATTATAATTAATCTATGCTTATTATTTCTAAACTCAAAAGAGTACGTACGTACGGTTGGTAACCCTAACAATGGTTATCAGAGATCCCCGAATCACAGCCCAGAATTAGTAGTGTATACGTAGGACGTAGGTACCTACCACAGATTATAGAGAGTTACCCTACTATGTGCTTTTCATAAGAATCCAGAAAATTATTTTTCGTCTTATAATTATCCAATAGAACCCTCTTTACTAGAAGCTGAAAATATGTAAGTATAGGTAGGTAGGTATAAAAAAATGCCTGTAGTCATAGCAGTGACTATATTCTATAGTCACTGATCATAGCTTATATATGAACAGCATATTAGAACATTCTATCATTAACCTGATGTTCCATATATGTAGAAATGATTACCTAGGTATATGGTGTCCCAAAGAAAATTTCAAACAACTCTATCAAATATAAAGGTTATCATAAAGTAAGGGATATATGTTTAACAAATTAAGTTAATAACAGGATGTGAAAGAAATTCAGTTGCTGAAACAATGGGATTTCTTATGTCCAACAGTGGTTAACGCAAATGTTAGATAAGTTTATCATCCATTTTGCTGCTGCACAATCACCAAGTGTTCCTCCAAATTGTACACGGTATTATGCAGCATTTCTCGTTGAATTGCAGCAATTGGCTACCTAATAGAGTATTTTAATTCTTCCAGTGTTATTAGTTGCGTTCTAAACACCAAATTTTTTAAATAACCCTACAACCAGTAATCCGCTGGGTTGAGATCAGGCTATCTTGGAGGCCATGAATTTACAAAATAGCTGCTTATAACACGATTTTGAAAAACATCAGTAAAAAATTCTTTAACTAGTCGGTAAATAATGCAGGACTACTCATATTCTGCATAAAAATCATGTTTTCGATTCCTTCGTGCTCGTTTTGTATCCGTGGAATGGCATAATCTCATAACATATGCAGGTATCGTTCACCAGTAACAGTTACAGATACGGCCTCTCCATTCTGTATCTCCTCAAAAAAGTATGGTGCAATGATTAAATAGATGTGAGACCGCACCAAACGGTGACTTTCTTGTTACGAAGACCTTCTTGAACGATTTCATGTGGATTATCTATTGACCATATTCCACAGTTTTGAGTATTGACTCCACCATTTAGAGAGAAATGGGCCTCATCCACAGCCTGCTTTAGTACTAGCCATGAACTGAGAAAATTGCAACACTGCATCCCGTCCTAATTTCAGACCGAGCGATACAGTTTTGGTAAATGGTGCGTCTGTACTTGTGGTATTAAATCATCCTATATATTTGTGTTAAATAGCGTTTAATTATAAGAGATAATTATTCGTGCCGTGTATTACCAATTTGATATGTAATATCATTTTCCTGAGTTTTTACATGTTCTATTTATTAGTTGGAGGTGAAGTGAAATTAACCTTGAATAGTGAAAATGCCGGCACGGTGCTGTGTACCAGCGTGTAAATCTAATTACGATTCCTCTGTAAAAAGTGAAGGAGTAAAAAGTGTTTTTGGATTCCCTAAGGACGACACATTTAAACAAAAATGGCTCAAACGTATCCCTAGGAAAGAATGGCCACCTACAAAATATTCCGTTGTTTGTGAGTTACATTTTGATCCTAATGATGTCGTTAAACTAGACAGTCATCTTTTACCAGACGGTACATTAACAATGATTGCTTGCAAAGCAAAATTAAAAGCGGATGCTATCCCATCTATTTTCCCAAATTTGCCTAAATATATGTCAAAGGAAAAGTCGATTGTTCGAAAAGATCCTGAATGTAGGCGCCAACAGCAAGTTCAGCAACATGAAATGTTGATACAAAATTTTGAAAAGTCAGATCTTATTGCAAATTACAATGATTTTATAAATAATTTTTCGAAAAAAGTTAATCTTGGAGAAAGTTGGAATATAAAAGTCTTGACATCTAAAATAATTTTTTATACAATAAATTTCGATGGTGAAATAGTTAAAATTGAAAATCAGATATCAATAAATAACGACCTAACAGTTAATATATTTGTAAATCGCAGTGAATTGTATTTTAATGAATTAAAGTGGATTTTAGATTTTGATATGAAAATTAAGAGATGGTCTCAACTCCAAAATTTATTAGATAGATTTAAATATACCTATTATTCAAGTAACTTAGAAACAAGCAATACTCAAAATGCATTGCAACAGGCGTTGCTGTATTTAAAACAAGCTTTAGATTTTTGCGATATCGAGACTTTTTTATATTCTAAACAATTAAACATTATCGTAGATCAAATTAACCAAATGACAAAGTTAAAAAGGAAATACTCTGCCTCCACTATAATAATGGCATTTATGATTTATATTCAGTCTCCTACTACATACAATATGTTACAGACTTTTTTTATTTTACCTTCTAAGCGTTATCTGCAGTATCTTTCATCTGGAATGGACATTTCTCCAAATAAAGAAAATAAGAATGAGCACTATTTAGTTAATATGTCGTCTTCACTTACACAGACTGACAAGATAGTAGTAATTCTAATTGATGAAATATATATTAATTGCAGATTAGATTATCGTGCAAAAAACATAATCGGTACAGCTTGTAACAAAGAGAATGTAGAATTCGCGAAGACAATATTATCTTTTATGATTTGTTCAGCATTTGGAAACTTTTGTGAAATTGTAAAATTACTACCCGTATTAAATATCACAGGCAAAGAAATGGTTCCAATAACACAAAATGTTGTTAATATGGTTCAGAATTGTGGTTTTGAAGTTTTATGTATAATAACAGATAATCATAGAATCAACAGGACAATGTTTAACAGTTTACTTTCAGAATCAAATGCGAAATTAAATGTTCAATCAAATAAAGTAAACACAACAAAATGTAATAGCTTTATTCCAAATCCTGCCAACACGAATAAAAAAATATTTTTAACTTTTGACTTTGTACATATTTTTAAAAATATTAAATCAAATTGGTTAAATTTAAAAAATCTTGACAACACATTTGTATATCCCGATTTTAATACCTACGAAGTTAAGTATGCTAAATTTAAAGATATTCGTGATGTCTATTCCAAAGAGAAAGATATGCTTGCCAAGAAAGCCTACAAATTAAAGATGATACTAGACAAGTTGTTGGCTGTTATAGTTGAATTTATTTCTTCAATAAAAAAAAACCAAAAGAACCATAATGTAGTAGGTAGTTAAAATAGAAAGATTCTAGTAGGTAAGAAAACACTCTTTTGGATAAATATTCTGTCACTAATCTAATTTAATTATTCATGTAAAAACATTATTTTCAGTATTTAAGTAACCTATGAAGAAGTCCGAAAACTCGGACGAAACGTCGGAGAAGGTATCAATGTAAAAAAAAAAAATGAGCTGAAAGTCCTCCAATAATAAAAAAAAAAAAAAGCTACAAATTAAACTTTAAAACTGTTTTTCCTACAAATCTTGAAAGGCAAAAGGTTTCTTAGTGGACAATATTTTCCATCATTCAACAATAGCCGCCATAAGAGATTATAATTATAATGGTACTGCAGATTTTTTGGACATAATTAAGAAATGGTGGGATATTGTTAATTGTACCAGTATAGTAGTAGGAGATATGAAAATAAATGAATGGGCAAAACCTATTTACTCTGCCACAGATTTCAGATTAAACTTTCTTCAAAAGTTCATCATTTGGTTAGACAAATGGCAAGAATTAAATTTTAATGGCCATCTAACAACTGGAACATATTCAGCTCTTCGACAGAGTACATTGGTTTTAATTGACATAATAGAGTATTCATTTAAAAACTTCTCAATATCATACATTCTTCCTGGAAAATTCTGTACTGATGATATTACAAACAAAATTGGGAATGCACGTCAAATACGATCGGCCACAGCCTTCTCTACTAGAGAGGCTGTGGGTCGGGAATCGGACTAGAAGATCGGCGTGGAGCGGTGTTGCCAATTTCAGTTCATGGCTAGTACTAAAGCAGGCTGTGCCTCATCTGTCCATAAAATATGGAATAACAATTCGGGTTCAATTTCCATCTGAGCCAATATTTGTAAAGAAAAATCATACCTGATAGGAAAATCAGCATCATTTAATTCAAACAGCAGTTTAAGTTTATAAGGATACATTTTTAGGATTTTGAGTAAAATTTTCCAAACCCTGGTGTATGACATTTGCAATCGTTTTGATATCGAATTCACACTACTGATTGCTAACAGATTAGTATTGGCTATGTTTTGATTTTCCCGAAGAACTTCTGCAACTTGGACATCACTAATCCTTGGTCTTCCCAATCTTAGTAGGTCAGTTACAGAGCCTGACATTTCAAATTTGCTAATCAAATTACGGTAGGCTTTCATTTGACAGTGTCCTGCTCTCAAACCCATTTTCATATGAAATCTTCATAATCCATGTCTCCCTCATTCATAATAACATTGTACTTAACCAATTCTTGTTTGTAGATCCATGTTATTAAAGTTTAAAATCATTTCAATTTGTGTTTACATGAGTTTTATTTTGAAAACAATTCTCTAAATCGCAATGATTACGTTTGATACTTGTATTAGCAGTTGACACGACAACTCTTTTATTTCCATAGATACGGTAAAATCCAATTATTGAAGCAACTAGATTTCATTTAGCTACTTATTGCTTGATTTCTTAAAATTATATGACTTTAAAGTATACCCCTTCCATACCCATATAGTTATCACATATATAAATACTTTTAGTGGATATATTTATATTCATAACTACTCACTTAGGTATGCCAAATATTATACAAGCTTAAGCAAAAAACTTATTTCACGGTGGCATGACTCCTGTAAGTGGGTTTTGGAAGTAATCTGGATATACCTCCTCCATCGCGTAGGTGTTAACTGTGGAATCAGTTCTTTACTTATTTTATACCTACATATACTTCTACTTGTAAGGTTATTCTAGCTGATATACGTTGTATGTGAACAATCTGTTGCAAATAGTTATTTGAATATTAATTTAACAAAAAGCAATTCACTAAATATTTTTTATGAGGAATTTCATCAAATTTAAAATAATACTTATAGAATGTTACTGCATGAGTAAGGTTTGATACATTAATATGGGGGTTGATATGTGCCTACATAATATCTGATAGTAAAGGAGATATGGTGGAAAAGGATACTTTTTAAATTGTACTGTTGAGTGATCAAGTTATTGTATAATTGAAATTGTACCTATTTTCTTAAAACCGACTCTATAATACCCTATTTTAAAAGGTACAAGGTTAAAAATGGAAAGTTATCATTTATTTTAAATATAAGCTTTTAAATAGGTATATATAGGTAATAGAATAGTTAGTCTATGGGGTATCAGTGATTGTATTAAATTTAAATTAATAAAGCTGCTCATTATTAATAAATAATGAGCAGCTAAAGTAGAAGTAATTGAACGACGTGTTTTTATTGTTTAAATTTAAAAAATGTATGTTTGGCATGTAATGTTAATGTAATTTTATATTTTTTAATCAGTTAAAAATGTATATCCATTCATATGCAACCAGTTATGCACGTTTTAATTTGAGTTTATTTTTATGTTGCAACAACCAGATAGGCACTTATGAGTATATTGAGTTGCCTATAGTTAAGGCAAATTTGATTTGTTAAAATTTTTTAAAAGTAATGTTAATCCTTTCAACTATTACACCTATGATTCATACACACAAGCCTTCTTTTGTTCTGACCCCGTTTTGAATTATTTATGAGTATGTTTTTAATATATGCTATAAATCAGAACTCTGGCATAAAAGAACAATAATTATTTAGTATGTAATCCTCCTACTCAGAAAGGATCCAGTCTGAACCACTACTTTCAGTTTTGCTTTGTTGAAATTAATTACTCTGAAATGTAACTGTTTATAAATAAAGTTAGTACACTCTGGAATTAAAAGTAAATAAATATGTTTTATTAAAATAGTCTTTTTTCATCATACATAATTTAAACAACATTTCATATATTTATAATATATAAACTTAAAAACTTACACATTTGGGGTACGAAAAAATTAAAAATAAAAATACTGAATAAAGGGGAAGTATTATACAGCAAAAAACATAAGTTATAAAGCCCAATGAAGTAAGGTAACTTAAGACAAGTCAATCAATTAATAAAACAAAGAAAAAAATTAGAAAAACTGTACAAGTTGAGAAATTAGGTAACAATATATAAAAAAAAACATAAATTATTTAATTATTATACAAATTATAAGTTATTTTTTGGAAAGACTTAGGGGTAACATAACAATAATATCAAATACATATTAAAGCTATATTTCAGTTCATTCTATTCTGATGTGGTCTCTTCCCATCACAATCTTGGTCCACTCCCAAGCCTGAGTCTGAGTGGTCATGATGAATTCTAAAATTAGAAAAATTTTCTTGTGCGGAGCTGCTATAACTACCCAAGTGGCTTCCATTATAATACCCTGACGGCTGCAACGGTTCAGGTAATCCTAATACCGAACTATTTTCGTGGTGATCCGGGTATGAAAAATTGGAAAAACTGTCATTTAATAAGCCGTGATGATTATAACTAGGGTTTTTATCATTGTAATGATGTGATTGGTGTGAGTACGAAGAGAGTGTGCTGGTTCGACTCTTATCATCACTTTTCGTTGAATTTGAATGTTTTAATTTAACATGTTTAGAGTAATTTGTCTGAACAACTGTATAGGGTATTTCTTTGAGTTGTAAGTCACTCATTCCAGAAGTTTCAACCAGATCAAACTCTAGGTGTTTCTTCAGTTCATTCGTAAGCCAAGGTTTGGAATCCGCTGGTGATCGTGAACGTGATCGGTGCTTTCTGTGTTTATTTTTTCTTCCCGTACTGTTATAATCGCCTGGTTCTGGTTTTCTTTCACCATTTTTCCTATTGCTAATCACATTGGCTTGTTGAATACTATTTGAGTTGCTATCTCTAGAAATATGTTTTTGCACTTCTTGCCACTGTAATCCAGAATCAACAAGCTCATAATAATTATCAGATTTTGACCGACTAGACTTTCGTTCTGTAGATTTAGATTCATATTCTGAACCAGAATCTTTTCGACTCCTCGATTTCCTCCTCCTGTGCTTTCTTCGTGATCTCGAAGAACTTTTCGACAGTTCACTTTCATTGTCTGAAGTTCTACTTCTGTGTTTTCTCTTTTTACAGTTTCTAGAGTCGGTAGAACTTTGGCTGTCCACAGAAGATGACCTGTACCGGCCTGATCTGACAGAACGAGGACTAGGGGGTGCAGAACTATTATTGTACAAACCTTTGGAGAGTGGTTGCGTCCACGGGGCACTTCTTGTACTGTGAGGGGAATCAAACTTTTTGGTATTTGACGTGCTAGTTAATGTATTCATATTATAAACACTTTCAAAATTGTCTGCGGGTAAAGGAAGTGATATATGTTTGACTTCTTGGGCGTAAGATTTCACAGTTTCATTCACTAGAGGGGGCTCATTGTTTGTGAGGTTAAGTCTTCTAGAGTACTTTCTCGATGGTTTGCGGGAAAAAGAAGGGGGTTGTCTGAGTTTCATCTGAGCATCCCTAACCGCTTGTTTTTCAGTACGACCACTATATCTAAAACGTGAACCAAGGGCGAAAATATCAGGAGACGTTGGAGTTACTTGAACTAACCTAAAGAATGCATGGTGTTCGACACAGCATTTCCACAAATGTTTACATGCAGATTTCGAGGGAGTTTCGAAACCATATGTGCACTCATCGTTATTTTTATCTGATACTCGCAACATAAAATATCTCCCTTTGAAATATATTTTTGTGATTCTAGGCCAATAGTAATTTCCTACAGTGTTTTTGTTGCGTAACACTATTATACCACTGGGAGTCAGTCCTAGGAAATATTCCACGTGATCTTCACCTAATACAGGGTGTAGGTCTACCCCATAGTTCTCCAACCACTTAACTTTGTCTAAATAGTTCAGTTCAGATTGAGAGGGTAATTGCCCGATTAAGGTTTGATGCAGTTCGGCCATACGCATCTCTAATTCTACACTCTGATTTGGAAGGAAACGAAATTCAGAAACATATCCAGGGTTGTGTCTCCTGGGATCGTAATCTCCTAGTTCAGATTGTAAAATATAAGCACCTAACTCAGCTGCAAGTTCGAAGGGAACCAATAGACGTCCCTGCAAAATGTCCTGCTTGATTTGCAAAAAGAACTGATACCGGGTTATCTCTTCTAATAGTTTGCATGGGTCGGCTGCATAAAACTTAACACCAAAATAAAGTGTGTAGGGGTCAGGTCCCTTGATCTGCTTGTTCAATTTTTTTGTGGGGTCCAACCAATGCGTCTGTCCATTCTGATCCAGGTAGCGGAGTCCAAAATAGGCTGTTTCTAAGAGGTTAAGGTGTCGAAAGACTACGTCTAGCAAAGCTTGTCCGGTACTGTTATTCTGTATCTCATGAACTAACTCAGTCTCATCCAGGAATACAATTTTGCAATGAACAGAATATACCTTGGAACAGAAACACCACTCCATTTTTATATAATTTCCCTTGGAAATCAATAAAAGAATATTGTGCAAACCTGAAATAAGAATTTTAATTAGTAAATAGGTCGTGGGTTTTAAATAAGACGAATCAACTTACATTTACAAGTTCATAATCACAATTATGATTAGCCTTGTATATTGGACTTAGAGGAAGGGCAATCACCTTTTGAAGTTCACTAGTGGTTCACTGCACACTGCATACTGAAGAGCTATTTTGACCACGAATAGCCAATGATGGCTTGCATTGTCTTAGCATTCCCTTTCCACCGAGTCTTAGAACATGCCATGTTCCACAGGTGATACCCATGCTTATAGAGGAGCTTTTGTTATATCTATATACCTCGCGGAGAATAAGACGGAGACTGTTTTAAATGCTCGTTTTTATGTTTCATTTACATCTCAAAGAGTCAACACTGACCACCGGACAATAAATTTTATTTATCCATGAAAAAGGGACTCGTTAGTAACGCAAATTTATGTGGTTATTGGCCGTTTCCTTGAGGCGGGTGCCCACAAACCGTGCGGGTTATACGAGGTACTCGAAAAGGCATTGTCAGGAACAGTTTTGTAATGTGGCCGAAACAGCTAAGGACCATAAAATATGCTGAGACTAAAATGGATATCCGCCTACGCGTCTTTTTTTTCAGCAAGAGTACAGAGGCGGGTATTAGAGAGGGTTGTCTGGCGAAAATAAAATGTTAAATCAATTTTATAATAAATCAATAAGAAATACTGCATGGCTCTTCAAATAGCAATATTTGGTACACTCACCATATTTTTTTTTATTATAGGAGGTACCTAATGTAGGTATGTACAGGGTATTCGCGTATATTTTGACCCCTACCTACAGGGGTTATTAAGAAAGTTAGAAACAAAGTTTAAATACAAAAGTTGTTTGGTTTTTCACGTATTATCTTTTGGCTAGGTCGAAAAAAAAATTGCATGTCGTAAATTTGAGGAAACCAATTGAACATAATATCTTTAAATGGGACACCCTGTATAATTTTACACGCTTGGGAAAACAATTTTTCTCTGATCTCAAAAATATATATTTTGTTGACATTTGCACTGACAGTTTTCGAAATATTTAATATTTAATGTTTACAATAAATCATAAAAAAAAATATTAAAAAATGAAAATATTGGAAAATGTTTAAATAACTAAGGAGGTTACATCGAAAATCGTTAAATATTTTTTATTACTGTTGGTTTGTAGTGTTAAATATTTTTAGTTCTTTGTATTTTTTTATGGTATTCGCTGTCGAATATTTCGAAAACTGTCAGTGCAAATGTCAACAAAATATACATTTTTGAAATCAGGAAAAGAATGTTTACCCAATTAAAATTATACAGGGTGTCCCATTTAAGAATATTATGTTCAATTGGTTTTCCTAAGTTTACGACATGCAATTTTTTTTTCGAACTAGCTAAAAGTTAATACATGAAAACCAAACAACTTTGTATTTAAATTTTGTTTCTAACTTTCTTAATAACCCTTGTAGGTAGGGGTCAAAATATACGCGAATACCCTGTACCTATTGAAATTTGGTTTGTTCTAATAGTAAAAAAAGTGTATTGTTTTTCAGCAATTTTCTTATTGTTAACGCTGTGTATGGGTAGAGAAGGTTCTATCCTTTGATCTAAAAATCTACAAGTTCTTCTATTTAAAAATTTCACATGCTATTGTATTTTTTAATCGACGCTCAGGAATAACAAGGGTAACAAGGGAATAATAAGGGTATGATTATTTTTATGGTTTATTAAATTTCATCAAATGTTTGCAGTTGTACCTCCGAAATTTGTAAATAGGTGACCCATTGACTAATAAACGATTCACCAAATCACTGTTATGGCCGGGCATAGTTTAAAAAGCAACAGTTGGTAGGTCGCTAGACTTTTTTGTTAATTCTAGACTAAACTAAACTAAAATAAACACGAGCGGGCACCCATGAAATCCAAAAGAAACAAAGAGAAGTATAACAACGGATATGGATATGGATATGGATGATCTGGCAACTTCAGTCGAAAATGCACACTATTGACATTGACCATGAAAATCGCATAATTCCCATGGTATGTACGACGGGCATATTTTATTTTTTAGTATCTGCTTTATAGATTTATTGCTTGTTGCCAGATATTGATTTTAAAGCATATTTGATCGGGAAAAGAGCAGCAAAAGCTTTTAATTATTGTCTTAGAATCATATTTTCAAGTAATATAGTATAGTACTTACTCCCCTTTACCGCCTGTGTCATTATCAGATACTATTCAGCGTTTAATAATTCTTATTTATCAATTTTAATACACATATACTTAACGATTATAGATTCGTTGTTATTATGTTTAGATATTTAGCCTTGCAGTTGCTGGAAAAGACATTAATTCAACCATTTTGTCATTACTTAAATCAATTATTGCAAAATATATATTACATGAAAGGTAATTAAACAATGAAGTTATACACAATAGGTACTAACATTATATAATAAATAATTACCATTACCTAAGTTTTCGTAAAAGTGCCTCAAATGAAAGTGATCAAATTGGCTCATTATTTGACCTACCCAATGTCGATAAACTATGTTTTGCCCCTGTTCTGCTGTATTCACTTAAAACTATATCTGAAGATTTTCTCGTTTCAAAGCAGATTTTTTTCAATTTTCAGTCACATTACAACACAACTGCGGACAATCACCATTTCTTCGATTTTAGTTCCTTTATAGTCGGTAAACCTTGATTCTTCTATAATCAATCCCCATACTGAAATTATATGGTCGTCCGTTTGCTCAAAAGAATAGAGTTATTGGACACTCCATAAGATTAAGGAGTAGGTTTAATGTACGGTGTTGTTTCCTTTATTTGATGTTTTGGACGTAACCGTCAACAATCGTGCAAACGCTATAACATTTAAAGAAAATTTAGTATGAAGTTTCATTGACTTCCAAGTCAAGAAAGATTTTTTTAAATAAAACACCCTGTATATTATAGCACATTATGATGTAGCATTTTATTCTCTGCCAATCTGTATTAGTATTCCCTATACCTATCTCTTTTTGTTTTCATGTTATCAAGACTTGATTACAATAACAAAACTCTTTAAATTTCTTTCAAAGATGAAGAATTTTACAAATATTTAAAAAAAAATAGATTATTTAAAAAACGGCTGAGAATTCGTATAGGAGAGTATTATGAAAGTCCTCCTAAAATAACGCGTAGAATCCAAAAATGCAATAATATATGGGATATTCCATTTAAAAAAAGAAAGTTAACGGAAACTTGAGCATACTCAAAAACTCCAGTGTCCAAGCGACAGTAGGTATTAAATGTATTTAAAATCACTCTATATCATTCAAAGTAGGTAATCTTAAAGAAATTGAAAACGGCTGTAATATTATTAAATAATTAAAGGCAGATCAATATTATTGACGCAGTCGGTAGGATCTTAAAAGCAATCAAATATTGATCAGCGTTAGTCTCAACGATTAATTTAACATTCGATCACACAGCTGTTCAACAACAGTACGTTAAGTTTACGTACGGTAAGTTTAGAGTAGTTTAATACCATTAAACTACTCTAAAAGTAAGATCCTTCACATCGATAACAAAAATCCTCAACTCTCATATGCACTAGACACTAGAGGAATCCCATATCAGATCTTTAAATGAGCAGGTCTTCAAATAATTTATTAACGATAACCAGAATCCTAGTCCTAAATTGTTTTCCCTTTTGTTCTAATCAAATCAAATGGTGTGTCATGATTATTACATCGAGAGTATTCCACGGACACTTAAGATGGCATCAATCGTTTTTTATAGACCGACTTCGTGGATACCCGCTAAAACTTCAGGAAGAACAGTTCAGAACAATGTTTAGGCAAAACTTCTACCCAAATAGAGTGTTTAACGTTTGGAATAATTTGTCTAGTAAGGTTACATCAGTTATAACCTTATTTAAAAAGAAATAGGAAGTGTGTAGGAAAAATTAACTGGTTTAGTATTTGCTATGCTATACCTGACTCTGTGTATGTTACTTACATCATTTTATTGCATCAGGTATCAATTTAAATGTTGGTTTAGATAGCATAATAATTTCCGACCTCTGCTCCTTTTTTAAATTTTTGTAATAATAATTTTTCAACCTAAACAGTCTTTTGTTGCGGTGTTTTTAGGTTTTTTATTTTTGAAGATTCCAATCCATTATCTTGAAACAGGAGCTATCTATGCGCAGTGTATGCCCTTATAAATGCCAGCCCCCTTAATTTTTTTATTTTAATTTTGTAATTTTCGAACGAAATTTTAAATATAAAAGTTGAAGAAATACAACGCCTATATATTTGTCTCATTTTTTAATAGGTTGTTTTCTCACGAGTCCATTGATTTAGGGCTAGCTGAGTCTGTTCCTAATAATAAGAGGGATATGCCATGAGGGGTTTTATAGCTCAGTAGTAAATACATACATACATACATTGCTGATCATTGAACAATTGATCAAAATCGGAACAATGTTATGTTTAGAAAATATAAGTTTGGTTTGCTGCGAATTTTCAAAGCACTCTACATAAAACCTGTAAGTTAGCCATATTTAGTATTTTCTTCCAAAATCGAAATTCATATCCAATAACTTTTTATTAGTCATCCTAGTCAAAAATGATAAATGCAAAAGATTTAGTTTTGAGTTGTAGATAAAGCATAAACCTGGTATCAGAAAATTTCCTAAAACTATTGTATACTTCATTTTTTACTAATAGTAGCACTAGGACTACTAACAAAAAGAAACTATAGAGGGGTCGAATATTGTACACAATCCTGTACAGAATGGAGCATTTTCGTCCTTAAATTTTGAGACAGAAATTGTAATAACTCCTCCATTTTATAGTTATAAACCGTTACTATCCTCTATACAAGCTTATTTGAGATACTAAAAAGTAGGTATGTATACAAGTTTTATTCATTTTTGGGATAAACACCGATTATGGACTTTAGGCATAGGGAAGAGCTTCAAGAAAATTGTAGAGAATTTAATTGTATATCTCACAGTATAAAAATATACAGTTGCATTTGATTTTGTTGACATTTTTCAATTATTTTTTATTGACATGATTGCCATTACTTCCTTTTCACCTTATAGAACCCAGGTCAATTTTTGGCACTGAATTTAAAAGTCATTCTTGCTGAACATTTACTTTAAATTAGATTTCAGTAGTTGCTAACATAACGTAAAAATTTCAAATTTCGTAAGCAACCTATATTGATGAAAACATTTTTAAAGATATAAATATCTCTAAAAGTATGACATTTGGTATAGGACTATAATACACAAGTACACTTTATTTTATATCAAAAATGGGTATAAAAGCGTGATTACTTTTAAAAAGCGGAAGTTGGTATCTGGCCAGAAAAAGTAGAACACCCTGTAACCGATAACTGAAAATAATTTTAATTCTTAGATCTTGAGAAATCTGGCAATACCGTAAAAAGAAAAATCCACATAGGTATCCACGTTTTCGCCTAGATATTGAACTTCCGCGCACTAGTGGGACATCCTGTATGCAGAAACATATTTTTATTCAATATTTTGAATACTTTACTTTATGTTCGCAGTACCAACAAATAAGTTAAAACTTAGTATAAGTTCCAACTCTTTTATCAATATAAAAATGATATATGGGCGAGCATAAAGGATTCATCAATCATTCGTTACTTAGACCTACATTTGGACTGACTCGAGTTTTTTATATAATAAATCATAAACTTAAATAGCAATGATTATTCGGGGAACTTACAAATAAAAGTATAAAACAAATTGGTTATTTCAACAACGGAAGGTGGACAAGGATTTTTTTGGAAACATTTATGTTTTAAAAACGAGTAAATATTGTGACATTCTTAATGGGCCTTTTCCACTAAATTGAATTTTCCTATTTTATTAATATCAAACGTTATACTGGTACATAAGTAAAGGCAAAATCAAGCCAATTTATTAAAGAATTGTAATTAAGCGAAGTTATCCAAGTACAAAGTGACCGGTCTTCATTAATCATTTCAAACTGCGCGGTTCGCTGACATCACACCCCATAGTAGCCAATAAAATGTAGACAAGTTAAAGAACGGCTCCACGTTGCCACATATAATTTTACTTTTTTCTTAGCAACGATTAAATTTACATTCTAGTAATTTTGAAATGAAAATATGTATTTTTAGGTCAAATATTCTCCATAAATTATTACTATAGCAAATCGAGATGATTATTTTACAATTTATCACTTGAGCAAAATAATTTTTAGGTATTTTTCGCTAAAGGTGACAACACTGCACAATCTATGGTCCTCTGTGGTAGAATCAACTAAATGATGATTTGATAACTTAGGTTATAAAAACTAACCTTTTTGTCTTAAGATTGCGCACTTCAGCACTTAGAAAGTTCATATTTGTGACGTAACCATTCACTGTCAACTCTTGGAAGGTCGTCTGAATCAGCCTTAAGATATCCCTCTTCAATTTTATTCATTTTAAATCAAATTAATCAAAACACAAAACGAAAGTTAGGTTAAGCACACTTCACTTGACAGAACTCAAAATGCAGGGCAGCCAACAGACAACAACGAACTGGAGTATGACGTCAATGACGCGTTATTTGAAATAGATGGTAATTTTAACAATTTTTTCAAAATATATCTGGCGAGGAAAAAAATTTGAAAAAATACTTTTTAGGCATAACTAAGTATTTATTTTATGATAAGCAAATAAAAAAAGATGTGGAAAAGGCCCATTCTAAATATTAAAATAGTTACATAGGTACCTATTCAGTTAAAAATTTTGATAAAATCACACCTAAGTACCTAAATCTAAATAAATTAGCATAGCTAAGTATTTCTTATGATATGATCTCAATATGATATTTTTGAACGAATGGCTGAATAGCCATTTGTCACTTCAACCTTCAGCTTTTCTAAAATACAACTAGTTTTATAAAAAACTATGTAAAGCTGTATAGTGTTAGAAAGCACAAGAAATACGATTTTCAATAGCGCCAAAGTCCAAAGTTTATATGGCCTCCATTGAAAACACTCTTCTTATCTCGATAAGGAACCAGTAAATAACGAAATGAATATCAGTATTGTTTTATATGCCCAAAAATTAGTAAACTCGCACTTACAAGTCGAGATTTCTGATTTGACAGTTGAATTTGTTACAAAAAAAATGATAAAGAAACGTGATATTCTTACGATCGAGATGTCCTGGACAGGATATCTCAATCATCTTTTAGTGAAAATTGTATGGGAAAGAAATAAAAAGTGAGCAATTTTCGAGAAAGCTATCTGACTCGATCCTTGATTGATGTGTATTAAATGTTACAATATTTAATTAAATAATAAAATAAAACAGTCGATAAAGCTAAGCTAATTTTGTGTGAATTCTAGATATATTGCACGAATAGAAGATTTGAAATTTTACAGTTGGGGTTGTTAGAGCTTAGCTAGTTGATAGTGAGAAGTGGGAAACAACCCCTATATATTTTGTTGTTTTGAAAATTTTGAAAATAAAAATCCACCTATTTGAAGAGTTTCTCCAAAAAATTGTTCATTTTAGTTTTATTAATTTAATTCCAAACTTTAGGGACATGCTGTATAATTAGTAATCGACATTTGTCATTATTTCTAATTATATTTATTCATGATCATGACTATAATAAACAACATGAGATAATTGGTACTTAAAAAAAAGTAACATTAACATATTGATTGTGCTTCATTGTTGTAAATTCAAAGGTTATATCGATTCATATGTATAAGTTTTTTATTGTCATATGAAGATACAGAAATCTTTTTTATAAAATACTTATGTAAATTTAATCGTTTGGGAGAGTACCAGTACAAGGCGAAACAGCTTCCAAAAAGGTCGACTGTCTCAGCATCTCAGCACCTAAGAATATCAATTTGTTTATTCTAATTTTAGTAATTAATAGTTAATCTGAGAAAATGTAAGCGTTTAGCAAATTTGTTTTTTATTGTATGGTATTGGAAGAGGAAAATCTTGCCTGCTATGCCAAGACAATTTATTTATTTGAAGGAGATGCCGAAAACAACTACTCCACGGCAATGTGCCCCGACTGACATTGCATTAGTTCAGCATCTCCATAGGAGTCGCCACATCATTCATCGAAACCAACTACCAGACACTGATGAGTATGAGTAGTTGGTACATAAAATAGAATAGTATTAAAATAATGATATCACTGATCAGTTTTATTACACAGTGTTAGTGTAAAAGCAAAGGCAGACTATATAAAAAATAACGTACCTACAGGAAAAATGTGGACAAATTTGCAAAAAAAATCCTGACTACATATTGTAATTTCTATTTAGATTTACCCATAGAAACTGGTTTTCTACGATTTAATCATAACGTAGTATATTTTAGGCATATTTGTTATACGAACATATATATATTAAGTATTTTGTAATACATAGTTGAAAGAGATATGCCAGTGTCTGTTCCACATTTATTTTTATCAAACGTATCGCATTTACATTTTTATATTATTTTAATATACCTATAGCCTCGATAATAGCCACAATTGAAGTAAACTATTACGTCGTGCTGGGAAAGTGGGATAAGTTGTAGGTACCTTATATTGAATGGATATAAGTAAATGACAATTATTCTTCTAATATCAAGGAACACTATTATATACACATACCTACCTCCACATCTATAGCTAAAACATTTAAATTCAAAACAGCAGTAAACTGATAACGGGATAACGTATGTTTTGACCTGTAAAAGAATGTAAACGTTTCTAGATATTATATCGAATGTTCTGAATCTGAATTTGCAAAGACGTGTGATAAATTATTTTTGATAAACCAATATATTCTGTTATTAATATTTAAATTACTATAGCGGGTAAAAATAGATAAAAATCCAAATAAATACTTCCATAAAGATAGTTTATTTCTGTATACATATTTATCTAATTCATTTAGGAATTTATGTATGGTGAAAGAATTTTTGAATCCGCTTGTGGTTTGTTGTGAATTCCAGTGTACTCATAAAATACAGATATTAAAATGTTTGAGATTTCAATCATACTTTAACATATCATACAATAATGTAACAATAATGTCCTTTCAAGTCAGTTACAATTTAACAGAATTTGAAGTAATTCGGCATAGGTAGGTATACCTCCTAATAATCTAAGGGTAGATAAATCCCTCTCCAACGTAAATAATTGTTAAATATCTTAGCTGCAAGCCTAAACAAACTTATTGTTCGTTTAAGATAAGAAAATAAGATCTTACAAAAGAAAAGCGTCAAAGTAAGGTTGTTAATCGTAAACAAGACTCTTTAAAATATTTATTGAAGTAGTCACACCAACAAAATTATCTGTATTCAGACTTCTACCTGAGAAGAATGTATTATAATAAATTTCCCTTTGCTGTAACACTGTAAATTGAATGTTTATTTTAGTACCTAAAGTAAAATAATTTGTAGAGATGGAGTTTTATGAGAATTAACTGATAACTCCATAGAGCGGTTAAAAATTGGTGTGTAAATATTTCGAAAATCCAAGAGTGGCCTTTGCTCTGTATGACTGTGATAGAACTGATAGATCGAAATAGTTGTCTGCCATTTTATTTTCAACTTGAATACGTTGTAACTTGGAAACGAAGCAATTTTGAACTAAGGCATATTTGGATCAATCGTATTTTAGCCTCAAGAATGTTTAAATTGAAATTAAATTTTTAACGAAAATTAAACCGAACCACACGGAAATTTTAGAAAAATGTTGACTAATATTAAATTTTACCACATTTATTTACAAAATTACAATCTGTAAGTAGTTGAAGTTTTTTTATATTTCTCAAACTTCAGTTGTAATAGCATTTACTCCGTCCGACACCAAAAAGTAAATAATCGTTTGGTGTGCCTATCAAAGCCTAAAGGTGGATTTATAAACTTGACATTGGATTTGGCTTTGGTGCTTTCGCCGAACGTCGGCGCTGATCTTCGTAGCAAGTTTCACACCCAATTTATATTCTTGAAGTTGGCGTTCGGCGTTGTACATTTCTGTTTGTTTACATTTGAGTTGGTGGGGTTATTTCGCTTTTTAAAAAATTTAAAATAGATAAACCAGCTGTTATTACTTACGGAATCTTAGGTATATTAGGGTTAACTTTGTGCAGTTATGTGATTAATTTGCAAAAACGAAAAAGAAGAAATAGGCGGTTTAAAGTGAGGCCTATTAACAGGGCTCGCAAACAGTCTGGTGGGTTCCAATACTACAAAAAAACCAGTACTTGGGATGAAGAGCAATTCTTTAAATTCACGATGTACGTACGTATACGTACACTAAATAGAAGTAGACTTGCAAATCGAAGTTTTTGTTTATAAATTCACCTTAAAAACGCAACTAAAGCACATAGTAGATATAATCTGTGACTAAAAATATCAATTTGACATTTCTTTCCAACGCGTTTGATCACGTGCTGTCAGCGATGGATTTCTATTGGACGACGACGCGATGCTACGTGCTACGGATTTGCTACGAACGCCAACGGCAAAAAGATAAAATTGGTTCATGTTCGACGGCAAGCGGCCATCGGCCAGCGTCAAATTTTCTCCCGACGGCGAATATAAATACATCAATGTAACTGCGTGTATTTATGTTTCAGCGCCAAATCCAACTCCGAATCCAAATCCAGTTGCAAGTTTATAAATCCCGCTTAATAATTGAGTACTCTCGTGTGGTTCGCGCTAACGAAGGTCCATCCGTCATGACCAATATCTTCAGTGACGTCATCAATTGAGTGTTCAGGCCAACAATGCTCCACCCACCATACGCCATGTCTTACCTTTAAACTTAGTATATCGTGATTCATGATATCAAAGTAATACCTACTTTGCCTCTTTACCCTCAGGTCCCAGGTCATGACCACAGTCAATGTATATTGCCGCGTAGCTTCCGAAAATTTTATGATGCTATTTTTTTCGTCGTCTCGAGCTTGGGCCTCTCCCACACCCCTTAGTACGGGCCTGCTACATTAAATTCTGATGATGAATAACTAACCCACAAGTAGTATAATAAAATTTATAAACTTTGTCCACGATTTCATTTGCATCCTTTAAAAGGGAAAAGTACTAAAAATTTATTTGAAATTTATTTATAATAAATATAAAAATAATGCTTTTGAATGCTCATTGGACATGATGGAGCTTATTGAGGGAGTGTGTGCAGTATTTCACAAAATGTGTTCATGTATTTATGTATTTTTATATATTTAATTGATACACATGGATACATAGGGATTAATACATCTATTTCGACAGTAAGAAAGATACACCTACTTACTTAATAAGATAGCTAGAAGGTTTCTTTAATTGAATAATGAGTGACCTCGATGGTCGTCTGTCAAGTAGGTATAGTTATTTTAAGTACTTCAGTAATAAATTGCTTCTCTATTTTATTTTATAACTGTCTCATAATTTTATTCATGCAGTCGTTAGTTAATCTGTATATCGTAATAGCTCTGTATCGCAAGTAAGAAGCAGGCCACCAGAGTGAAGAAGTGAATTTAATGTGCATGTCTGATCTTAGATTAGTTTCTGATTTTTGCTGGAACACCGGATTTTTAGAGAACTTAATAGCAGAAGAACAAGAGTACAATAAATAATAACCAAATAATTTTTTAACCTCTAAATTATGGAGGAATATCATCCGTTCTGACAAATAATTATTGTTTGTTGAGTTATAATATTGATAATAGACATAGCGTACAATAATTGAGGTTCAAGTTGGTAAATGGTTTTGGTTAATGCGCATTGCGCATGCACCGGACTATGAGTTTCCGAAGAATCAGTGAACTTTTCAAACTATCAGCAAACTGCCCTGACTCAAGCTGAAACAGAGGACAAGAAATCCTGGACTGTCGTTCGACTCTTGTTGGAACGCTTAGATTTGTAATGCGCATGCTTCTGACAGTTACTGACAGTTTTGGACTCCTGCAGGAACAAACCTATAATAATTAAATACTCTCTAACAGAACAGTTGAAAATCTTAGAGATAAATACACGCAGTATTAACAAAAGGTTAAATAAATTTGAAGGCATGTGCACATACATTTTGCCAAAATAAAAAGACATTGTATGATAATGACCTTTATGTAGTGAAAAAATCTGATACACGTGATTGTTTGAAAGAAACCTATAACTACCATGCTAAATGTGTAGCATCAAATCGTTAAATCATCGAGTACACTGTTCCAAAGCTATAATGAAAAGATTTTTCAAGTTACACCATATAACACCCTCTATATCTGAGACAAGCATTTTCGGGTCCATATTTATATTCATACTCCTCTGATTGCATTGATGAGTAATAAGAATAAAACCTACTATTACTATATGCTCAATTTTTTTTACCCGTAAAATTTATTTTCTTTTTCAAATCTTGGTTGGTACCTATAGATTTTCATTTGGATCTCAATATGTTTTCAGTTATTTCTGTTGGGTCATTATTATCAACATTTGTTAAATATTTAACCAATGAACGATGAAAGCTACTGTTCTAGTGACAGTAGCTTTCATCGTTGAGTGACAAAATATTTGGATTTTGTCACTTAACGCTTTCACGATAAACACATTTAACTGTAATTATTTCATCGAGCAATTCTCTCATTTATACTTCAAACTAGTATTCAGAATACTTATAAAAAACAATACAACAAGAACGATTAATACAAACATATATAAGAAAGAAAGTGATAAATATTTAATTCAAGATATGACCCAAGGTTCCTTACAGCTTACAGATCTTTACTAAATAAATGTACTGTATTCCTTATATGGTAATCAAATCACCATTATACGTATGTATCTACCTTTATGTGCCCATGAAACGGGAACTAATTTAATTCACTTAATAGCAACTTCTGCACCAAATAAAGCCAGTTCAGTTAGGTTCAAACGGGAAGATAAAATCTTAGCAGTTCTCATTTACTAACTTCATACTCAATTAGGTGTTATTAAAAGAACAAATATTTTTTATTAACCTACTAAGCAGTGGCGTGTTCTTTGACATAATGAAGTTTAGTGAAGAGGAATCCAGTGCGAGTGCGGATTTCAACAGCACTTATATGGGTCCTCCCAATAATACATTTTCCAAATTAATAATATAGGGAAAAGTTCTTGGTTGTCAAAAAACCCCTTCTTGCCAAAAATTGTATTTTATATTAGGTTAAGTTACATGTCTAATATAATAATTTAGGCGTTCGAGTTACGGTAAATAAAAAAGTCATAGGTAAACTATCTAATTTTCTATAGTTTTGATCGATTTTTGTATGACATAAAAGATGGTCCGAGCAAATCTTTTATATAGAATTAAGTCTCCCAAAACCAACAGTAACTTCTATGTTATATATTAGATCTTCCTCTTAGCTCTTCCTAGCTTTTTTATAAAAGACTGTGCTCGTAGAACCTCTAACAACGATTTTTAATTTATCTTTGAAAATGGGTACTTTTCCAGATATATGGAACAGGGTAAAATTTGTCCTATATTTAAGTGAGGTAATAAATATTCAATATCTAATTATCGGCCTATAACTATCTTATCCAACTCTGCAAAGGTCTTTAAAATTACCCTCTACACGTTGATTTATATAGTAGTATAAAAGGTATAATTTCGGAAACCCAACATGGTTTTATGACTAATCGTTCAACAGTTTCAGATCTAGCCGTTTTCACACAGTATACTTCCGAAGCTATAGATATCAATCAACAAGTTGGTGTGAACTATACCGATTTTTCAAATGCCTTTGACCAAATTGATCACCAACATCATTTTGCAGAAAGTTGCTGCTATCGGATTCAGTAACAAATTAACTCATCTTATTAATTCGTACTTGTCCAATCGTTGTCAATATGTTGAATATATGGGTTTCAAATCACCCACGTTTATGGCTACATCATGGTTCCACAAGGTTGCATACTGGGACCTCTGCTGTTTAACGTCTTTATTAATGATTTAGCCGAGAATTTTAATATTAAGTTACTTTTATATGCTGATGATTTAAAATTGTTTACACGTATCTATACTATAGAGGATTGTAAGACATTACAAGAAAATTTAAACTATTTAGTTGAATGGTATGCATTCAATAAGTTAAACTTAAATGTGTGTAAAGTCATTACGTTTACAAAGAAGTTGCATCCGCTTAATTATGATTAAGTACTTCATTAATCATTCATCAACAATCTTTTAGCTCACTAACCAAAGATGAACATACGTATTTACATACTCTGTGAAGTACAAAGTGACAACGGCACTTTTTTTTTAAACAGACCATTATTTTATTTTGATAACCCTCGTATTTACTACTCGGTTTTGGTTTAAGTTTTCGCAGGTATCCACTTACTACGCTTTTATTTTTTTCTAAAAGCGAATCATTACATGCCGAGGTCAGATGAATTAAATTTTTTTTTTATACGAAATTGTATTTACATTATTTATTGTCTGTCCATTTTATTGCCTGTCAAGAACATGTATCTCTATAGACAAAGAAGACAATGGAAATAATAGATAGCGAATGATACTGGTCAAGATCAAAGTAAAGAAACTGTGGATTACGTTATGTAGAAAAAATATTATAATAGCTGTACCTTTTAATTGAGATGTATTGAGAATAAGGAAATAAATACTTGTCCAAATATTTGAACTTAAACTTCAATACCCTTGTCTCAAATTAGTAAAATATGAAAATGAATGAAATGAACTTTGATATTCGTATATAGGTACCCTGTTTCTATGTCGTTCTATGTCAGGAATTTCATGAAATTGAAAGTACATTTTTGGTTATCTCCAAACTATGTCTTCTAAACCGATAATTCAACTATGCTAGTCAATATAGTCTTAATATGGAGGTCGAAATATACAGAGTTAATATACCTCACTCATATCTCACAAACATGTTTCTCAGTAACAAAAACAAGAGACTATGAGACATGCGAAAAAATGGAATATACTATCAAAACCTACATAATACTATTTTTATTAAAAATGAAATGTAAAATTTAACCATAGTGTGTTTTTAAAAGTGGTGTCATATATTTTTTTCCTAAGATCGCAGACATAGGTACTCTGCATCTACGCTACTGGTTATAATGAAAATGTCATATTTCGGTAATAAATTTTGCATCTTTAATTCATACAGTACCCCATATTTCATAGCCATATTTTTTATTCACTAAAAAGTGCTCCTCGATAACATTAACATAGTAAGAAGGCTCAAGAGGGTTAAGCCCATTGAGTTAGTGAACTGATTATATCAGTATAAAAGCAGAGGATTGTGCAGTTAGTGTTACACGTTAGTGTTAGTGTAATTAAGTTACCAGACTCTAAGGTACACTAGTGAGTAAGACCTTAGCTCTAAGATTTTCAACTTTACGTAGTTAAATTAGGATAGAACCAAATTACTCATTGATCTCCCTTTGATCAGATTGTAATAGCAGCAAAATACCCTTCAAAGGGTATTTTCTATGAATAAAAAAAAAACTAAAAAGTTAAAATAAAATCCATTTTCTCGAAAAATTTTTACCGCCCCCTTGAAAACAAATTTGAACGAACTTGAATGAACGAAGAGATTCAATTTAATCGAACATTTTTAATTTCTGGCTAAATCTGAAATTAGTGTCAAACGATAGCTTATTAAAAGTTAAGATAGGAATGTGCAAACCGTTTTGCTTGATCTCAAACCGTTTAGATTTTACAGGATGTCAAAGTTGCAAAATGTTAATATTCACGTGTCAATATTTCAAAAACAGTTGAAGATAGGTATAGGAGATCCTACATGAGAATTTTACGTAGAATCCAGAAATGATACAATATATAGGGTGTTCTATTTAAGATAAGCAAGTTGGTATCGACTTCTGGTTATACCGGAAGTGCCAGAAACATGAAAATATTTTAAAAAGGTAGGCCCCACTGACCTTTGTAAATAACCAAATTTTCAAAATCACCCTATACGTATTTTTCCATATATCGATCTCGGCCCTTCCCTATCGGACACCGTGTATAACAAGCATCATAAAATGTTAAAAATAATTGCGTGTACTTTTTAAGAAAAATGTATTCTGAGAAAAGGTTAATGTTGGCTGACGTCAGCGTATATAGCCCTTATCATATACATATACCCGTTGTGCTTTGACAAATTGTGTTTGCTGGACAGTTTAATAAAGATAGTGACATCTCTTGCGATAGCCTAGCTCAGGAAGCATTTGGATTTGTCCTCACTTACTTTTAGCATTCTGTATTTACTGTAATTAGTATTTCTGAACTTCTGTATCTTCTTTTTTAATAGATTGCAGGGTAGCTGTGTTTTTAATTTTTTTATTACATTAAAGCAATCTTATGTTTGTTTGTGACTCTCTTGTGTCTCTCTGTGACTCAAAATTCATGAAATTAATATTTTGACCTCGATTTTAACATAAAACGCTGGGTATTATTTAAATACCCATATCAACATTGCTCATTTAACTATGCACTTCTGAACCATAACGATAACAAATGCAAATTTTAACCTTTCTTAATGCAATACAGTGGTATAATATCAATAAAACACTGAATATATGTTTAAGGTCAGTTAAAATTAATAATTAAGACTGCAATCAGTAATAACTAATAAGGCAACTCGGTTGTGATATTTACTGTTACTGTGATGAAGTAGCATAAAAAAATGCTCCAGGTGTCAAGGAGTCATGCATTTACTAAGTCTAATCAATTTGAAACAATTTATAAAAAACAACCTTCACTTTAAACGGCAAATTGTAGCAACCTTTCCTAAAGTAAGTGCAGCAATTGCTTATTGTGGGTGAGGATTCTCACGATAAGCTGTTAATGAATTAATTTGTAGAAGAGCTGACGTTTTACTTTCTACTTGTTCTTCTGGCATTTCTCATTTCATTAGGCGGGTAATTAATTGGTGCTATTTAACTAATGCAGTTTTCTACGCCACTTTGTTCTTTTGGGAGTGTATTTCTCGAGATCATTGAACTATATATTTTCTATTATCCATCCATATATATTAAAACGCGTCGATTCTGTCTCGCTCTAAAACCCGTCGTCGAATCGACAAAGTTTCAAAGCTATCTCCTCCTCCTCGAGGGGCGATCACGGAACGATCTCCGCGGACCACCGGAGGTCGCCCCCGGCCTTTCTCCAATGCGTAGGGGTATTTTCGTCCTGTTTCTTACGCTTTTTCCCAATTTAAACGCCTTTTCAAAAAACCTCTGCAAAATTTTCGTCGAGCGCCGTTCGACGAGAGAGATGCGGCTAGCACCGGCGTTTGTCCTAGCGCCGAAATACCGACTTTTCGCGGGACCCCCGAGACCTTTTTCTAATTTTTACGGCTTCGAGAAGGGCTTCACGCGAAAGTTCAGTCCTTTCTCTAATCCTTTTTTTCGAAACCGTACGTCGACTCCTTCTACGTCTATTTCGTCTTCGAAAATCTCGAGTCGCATCCGTTTCAACTTCTTTCTCATTTTATCCACGGATGTAAGATCGCCCTAACGAGACAAGCACCTCCCACGAAAACTGTCAAATTATTTAAACTTCAGATAGGTTATTTTCCTACGAGAAATATTGCTAACGGAATCGATAGTACTGACTGCCAAATACTTCTGATTACCAAAATACTGAAGCGAAATGCTTTTCCAATTAGAAAATCGGTAAAAATTATTTTTTCAGGTTGACACGTACAGTTTACGTACTTAACCGTCTCAAGGTAAATATTTGACAACAGGCGTGATAGCGGAACGGGAAAGTCGTAGGATTGAAAACTTCATAATGTTGATTTCGTGAGTTCGAGTCACGCTGGAGGCTAACTTTTTTTTTACTTTTTAATTCCAATTATTTATTAGTATTAGTATTTAGTTATTCTGTTTCATTATCCGTAGCTTTTATTCTTTCTGCACGTAAAGTTTGGAATTAATTCGTTCATTTTGGCAGTCTGTTAAATTCTTCATTTTAGATGATTTTAGCTTACAAAAGTAAATATCTACAATATTTTTGGTCCCATTGATAAAATTGATAATAATGTTTACTTAAAAATAAATTCTACTTTCAGTACTTAAAGAATTATGATGTTTTACCATCAACAATAGAGTACCTTTACAACTCATCAAAATATTTAAAAAAAATCGTTTAGTATAATTACATCATCATTCCAGATACAAAATTTATTTAATATGTATTTTCTTTAAAATAATATTATTCTATATGCTTTTGTCACCCGAAGGGTGACCCCAGGCCGTAGGCCTGGACCCCCGGTAGGGCTAGAAATGGGAACGAAAATCGCGATAGCGATTTTCTCCCATTTCTAGTCAATTATTATATTAATTTGCAGAAGTTTTACGCTTCTATAACTTTTATGGTCACGATTATTTTCCATAGTGGAAAGTTAAATGCTAACGTTTTCCAAATTAAAGAATTCATTAATATTTTATTCAATTCTAACATCTTTCTAAGTACTGTGAGTGCTTTCAATTTTAAAATATTAAAATACTTATTCCTACAAGTGTGTATAGAAATATTGCTTTTTCTGTAGTTTTACATAAAAAACAGCTTATTTAGGTTGCATAAGATAGTTATAAATATATCTAAATATGTATGTATTATTGCAGTGGCAAGTGTTAAAACTGTAACATTATAGCCTCTTTTTTGAGCTTCTCTTTACCCTCTATATCGTGGACTAAATTTAATAAGATGACCAGCAACCGAGTGCAATCGAGATATTATCATCTGAACAAATTTCAGATTTTCAAATAAAATTTATTGGCATTACGTGACCACTTATTACCCACAACCATAATATGAGACAACAGAAAATTACAAAATTCAATTTTTTCTTAAAAAAAAAAACAGGATTAAAAATCTTGATGCCTCTTGGTGTCTTATTAAATCATTCAATCAGCGGACATATTTGGATACATAACTACTATGTTGGGAATATCTGCCTTTCTATTTGAAGACTGTCCCATCATATCCAAAATCAGTGATCACGATATCTCTAGAACATTGAACGTTACCTTGAAAGTGAAATATGCTGTATTCCATTAAAAAAACCTTAAGTGACTTTAAGCACACAGCTTTAAGACAAATTTAGGAGATGTACCAAGAAATGAATAAACCCCATTTTCATGAAAAAACACAGTGATTCTGACTTTTCAAATCAGCAGTAGCGGAAATATTTGTTCATATCATATATACAAAAATATCATAAAACTCTAACGCAGTAAAATTATCCTATACCTAGAAAGGGGTTGGAACCTTTGGTGTGAAGATAACATTGACGTACTTTTCCACATAACACCAAAACACCATACGCGCGTTTCGTCAACCAAGTTAGCATCATCTGGAGATGATTAAAACTGATTTTAATTAGTTCATCATCTTCAGAAGATGCCAACTTGGTTGGTGAAACGCGCGTCGAGTGAAGTATAGTGCTTTGGTGTTATGTGGAAAACTACGTAGTTGTCTTTTCCAGGATATTAACTAGGTAATTTATATTTTTTATGGAAACCCTATAAACTGTATTTGTCTTTTCTCAATTGAGAAATGAGAAATACAGTCGTTTAGTACTCTTTTTTGGAGTTTTTTTACTATTATTGTAACACCCTGTATGAGGTTAAATATTCAGTTTAAATCAGTAAAAAAGTAGCATATGCTTTTTCATACCGTTGCAACGACATAAGGAAATACGTGTATAATTTACCTCATTATTTTGTGGGAAACTACAAAATAAAACGGAAAAATAAACCACTAGTTCATTCAAGTTGTTTACGCACTTATTACTGGGTTACGGAAAATGAATAAGGTAAAAGTACTACATATGTTATTATTATTATTATTAATATAATTAAATTCAGTAAATCGTGTCTCCAGGAAGCTGTATCACTGTTATTGCTTTTATTAGTATAGGAAATCAAACAACACTTGGTTCTGTACAGTTAGTCTAATAGCACACGCTAAATAATTGTCTTATAATGTACAGGGTGATCTAAATAATCTCAAATAAAGAAGAGGTAAAAATTTTCATCTGAATTTCATTTCACACCTTGATAGAATGCTATTACCAATATTATTTGTACTAAACAATAAGTAATTATTTCAGCTTTCTATTTTGTTTTTGAGCTATCAATATTCTAGAATTTATATGACTAATAAAAGCATGAGGCATTTGTTTAATATTTGATGTAATATTTGGAAATATAAATTCAAAGCAATTAGAAAAATTATCCGTCCGACGAAGTATTGCCATATTTTTTGCGCATCATTCATTCCTCCATGTCGGATTTCTCTCATTTTTTTACTAAAAATTCGTAGATTGCTATGCTGAAAACCCCTAGATACCGATTTTCGGTAGAATCCATAAATGACAAAATTTGTACACCAAATCACTGTCTAGGTAGTGAATATTGTAATTTTTTACCAGAAATTCGTTGTTCTGCTACATATTAAATATTTGTTGCTTAAAAATAATCAAATGTGCCTATTGTCATCCAAGAGTTTGTCAAATTGTTGTAAAGGATTAGTTACGATTTCTGTTTTAAACCAACAACACTTAACTATTAAGGATATATTGCACCGAAATCAAATAATTTAGGCATAGGCTATAAAGATTTGGCTCGTAAAGTGAAAACTATGTAGTTTTAATATCTACCTATATTTCGATTCATGTTAGGTCTTCGATGTCGACATGTCAAGTTATTATAAATAGTATAATATTGTAGAATAGTAGTAATAGAAAGTATAAAACTTTTAAAAATATCTTGCCGAAGTTTTTCCCTGACAACTAAACCAGTATGACATTTGCAGAAAGTAAAACCACGATTGCAAAGAACGAAGATAATCTTTGTCGTCCAAGAATTTTAACATTTCTTAGTTAATAGTCGGAAATTTACAAAGAAAAGAACTAATACAGTTTTTAAACTAAAGTTTCAACTTTTACAGCAAATCTTCATCAGAGCTCTGAAATGTGTGCTTCTAAATTGCTTCACATTTAAGATCTTTGATGAAGGCTGAGTGTAATAAAAGTCGAAACATTTGTAAAGGAGCTCTTGGTTCTTTCTCACTGTCCCATTCCAACTATTAGCTAAGAAATATTACAATATAAAGAACTTACATTCATTGTAGAACAGTGCATAGGTACTTTGGCACCATCCAAAAACATTTAGCTTTTATTCGATTTTACTAATTAATCATTTATTACTTATTAGTTTTAATTAAAGGCACTATTACACATACATCACATATAGGGCGGAATTTAGACAATAAATTACGGTGCCATCTGCATCGATCTGAGTAATGTTTTTGTTGGTAATTTTCTATTAATCATTCACTTTTCGCACCAATACCAAAACAACTACAATATAAATGGCCTACCACTTTTATTTGTTATTTATAACTTGTCCGGAAAACGATAAGTTACAAGGAACGAGTAGGCAAGTTCCAGGACAGTCTGCCAGTACAGTAAAACACTTTCCAGACAAATTACGTCACTATTTTTCCTGCAACCGTAATTTATTTTAAAAAAATAAATAAATCTCTAATAGTTTTGCTTTCAACATTAATTTATTCAATCTTATTTAATCTTACAATTATTGCAATAGAAACACTTCAATTGATACACTTGAATATTTATTGTAGTGTGAGTGATTGCATTGGAAGTAATATTTTTGCCTGACAATATTCGCTGTTTGAATATCTAAAATGTCAGTAGTGGCAGTCGATAGTATTTGGGCCTTGCAATTCTCAGTATCGGTATCGATATATCTTTTAACCTTCCACTTTGAATTTTGTGTGTTATATTTATTTTATTCTCGAGGAGTGTTCTGCAACACTCCTCGATTTCCAGTTGCTTTCTTCTAAGGTTGGTTATGTTTCCACCCTCAACAAATAAAGTTGCTGAAGATGGACTTATCAATCAATTTGCTTTAAAACTTGGTAATTTTAAAAACTCGCATATTTTGCAGGCAAAATTTCCAAATGTGTGAACAATGTCAAATAGTAGCTTTTAGTAGTCACTCTTTTACTAATCCTGAAAGTTATTATTTTCGGAATTAGTACGGGAAGAAGCTACTTTCTGTATTAAAAAGTGAACCAAAAATACTTTTTTTCGGGACGGTTGCAGTAAAAAATATTTACCTACAGACTAACCACCAGACAGACACTGACCGGATTCGCGCTTATTATGCGCTTATCAGAATGCTATAATAGTGAAATCGATGAACGATGTTGCAATATGATTGCCTAATGGGCATGGTGAATGTATGTACACCTTTGCTACAGATAGTAGCAAAGATCCAAAGAGGGTACTACGGTGTGTTTCTCGTCACTACTAACATGAATTGTTATTAACACATATTTATTTATTGATAGATATAGAGATGAAAGCTAAAGATAGTACAGAGTAAATGATATTATTATTTCCTTATGTGAAATTTATATGGTTCAAGTGACTAAAAATACGTATCGTCCTTAATCTTGGTCTTTTATCCAAATTTTCTGCGTTTGACTGTCTGTATGAGTTTATTAATGTACCTATATACAATTTAATCTAGCTTCGAATTGTAGTCATCTCTACCGATTTTCGATAAGTATATACCTATAAATATATGAACCGTACGTTATCTATGTATCATAAAATTTATTTCCCACATATTTATAAACCATAATAATTATGTTAATGGTTATGTGTCGTATAACATAAGTAGGAGCATCCGTTTCAAACCAGAAAAGGTTAATAAAAACACTAATACGACCGATTTATATTCATTCATTTATTCTGGTTGTCTCTTCTCAATTAATCTGGTTCTTAAAGGCAGCGGTGAGATGGAGCATTTTTTCAATATTAATTATTGACGAAAGGAAACACGTATGTACTTAATTGGCAAGGAACTCAGATATCACAAGACAATTATCGTATTTTTTATTGGGAACCAACTTAACGAGTTTTTTTTGCTATTAATTGGAACATGCGTAGATCTAAATTTAATACCTACTTCAAATTACCATTTACTGTTATGTAATTGCCAAATTTGTTACAATCATTGGAGAGTTACAAGTGTGGTTTCTGCCAATGCCCTGGAGTCCCAAGGCAATATGATTTATGGGATAATAAATCAAAATCTTTTAACTTGCTGTATAAGGTCAGACATTTATTAATAATTGTTTAAGTAACTACTATGAAACGTCTGAAGGCTTTTTGCAAAAGATACAGGAAGTTTTCTCGAAATTCTACAAAAATATAACTACAACATTCATTTGTTTATGGAGGGTAGAGATAGATTATAATTATTTCCCCATCATGTCTTCGCTATTTGTAGGCTAAATTATAAGTCTCAGAATTAAAAAAAAATAAATAAAAACAGTACTTTACTTTTTAAATTCAATATATTATAAACATATTTCACAAAAATCTGTTTATAATATAATATAATATAAGAGGACAAACAATTAACGTAAAGAGGTATTGTCGTTATTTCAGAATCTCCCCATATGTATAATCTCCCCAATCTCCCAATAATAAATTAAAACCCAAGTGTATTAATTTATTCTGTGTTTAATTAAACTTTACAGCAACTTTTTAAAGTATAAAGTGGGGATGTAAACAGTCTCCCCTACTTACCTACTTTTAAGCCTGTTGTGCCTAGGGATTTCGGAACAACATTGGGTAACTCATGCAGACTGAACCATTTTTTGATGCTAAATTATTTTTATAAGCTCAAAGATGACGCCGTCGACATGTATCAAAATTTGAAAGGTCGGGGACCGTTTGAGAGATATACCTATATTCTTGCAATTATTTTTTGTAAGTAAATCTAGAAATGTATGAAATACAGTTAATTGAAATAGTTTATTTTGAAACTATCAACGAAAATAAAACATTTGGTATGACTCTCATCTCATAAATTTTATTGAAAATGTCCACCGTGCCTATCACTGAATCGTCTACTCCCTCTAAGAATTTGAGCCCTCTTCTTATTCTATATGGCATTACATAAATTCGATGGTATCTTGTATTTGAGATAACCTTATACAAAAAGTGGCAGTTACATCTTTATGAAGAAAGTTCAACACATTCCAGCGATCTATTTCAAAATAGCACATTCTTATTTTTGACTGTAAAATAAAACTTCAGTCTCCTGCCTTCACTTTCCAGTCGTTCGTAGAATACTTACTCCACAAGGACGACGCCTACAGCAGCCCTGGAAGTCCTGCTAGGGCTGCCAAGCCTATCCACATGGATAATGAGGGAGGCAATGGCGACCTATTTAAGAATGCGGGACTCAGGAAGCTGGCAGGCGGGAGGAACAAATAACGGTCACGCCGCAGTTGCACAGATAGCGGAGAGGGAAATACATCTGCCATCGGAGTAACTGAAGCAAAAGATCGCGTTAGAATAAAGAGGAAATATGGCGTTATATTTCCAGAGAAGGAGGAATGGAAGCAGGACCAATTTAGATTCCCCTCTGATTCTCTGGTCTGCTACATAGATGGCTCTGGTGTGGCGGACAGATTCTCAGGGGCAGGAATTTATATGGAGAACAGGGGCGTGCAGCAAAGCTTTGCACTGGGTTCGTATGCCACAGTCTTCCAGGCTGAAGTCCTTGCTATCTTAATGACAGCAAACAAGGAAGAAGTAAGGAACTGTGCGGAGCAAAATATTTCCGCTCCGACAGTCAGGCGGCCCATCTTCAAGGACAAGATCCGCCCTTGTCCAAGACTGCGGAGATACCCTGGAGGAGCTGGCCAGAGGAAAAGAGGTGGTATGGGTACCAGGTCATAGAAGAATCCCAGGGAACGAAGGTGCAGATAAAGTGGCCCGACTCGGATCTCAGGGACCAAGCCAGGGACCAGAACCGATTTTAGGCATTACACGAAGGCAGGTCAACATGGCTCTTAATTATTGTGCTCATGAGGCACTAAGTAAACACAGGAGAAGGAGTAGGAGCTGTAGACAAGCTCGCAACTTTATAGTGGAGCCAAGCAAGACTAAGACGGCCTCTGGCTGTTAAGTCGTAGCCGGAAGGCTCTAAACCAATTGGTGGGAGTTTTAACGGGTCACTGCAGGCTTAGAAGACATTGATAGGTGTTGAGGGAGACCTATCTGCCCAAAGTGCAGGGAGGGCGACGAAACACCTTCCCACTTCTTGGCAGAATGCGCGGTTTTCGACAGACTGAGACACGACGTCTGGGGGGCCGGGGAACTGCAAGGGAAGGGGTTAGTTCCCTTGAATGGACCAATATTTTGACCTACATTAGAAGGTCGGGAAGGTTGGACGAGGGAAAAAGCGATGGAGTTAGAGGTATGGAACGACAGGGGTAAGCAAAAAGGACGCGCTTGTGGCCTACTTGCCAGGTCTTGGCCGCCCCATACTACTACTACTAGATACTACTCCACAAAACCAAGTAAAAAAAATAACTTTTGGCAAAGTAAAACATTGGGATGAAATTTGGAATTAGGTTTGGAATGGAAGGCAATTAATCCAAAAAAAATGTTGTTTCATAGTAGGCCATTTTTTATTTTTCAGATTTTAAATCTGATAAATTCATTTAGAAATAGTCGCAGTCAACTATTCACTTCAGGCATTTTGAACTTATTATTTTTTATATAAATATAAAATCGAGTTCATTCGCAGCAGACTATATACTTATTTGATTTGCAAACGGATTACGGAATATCTCGGGAATGCGAATTTGTCAATATAAGTATTAATTCGACATTTTTTATACATGTAACGATTGTTTACCGCAGTGCGGCAAGCAATATTGTACTAGATTAATGGTCGATAAATAATTGCCTTTCACTCAAAAATGAACAAAGTGGAAAAATAATTACAATATTTATTAGGTATTCAGGGTGGTCGCTTTTACGAAGTCGGGATGGTAAAATATGGGCTGAGCGTCTCAAGTCAGAAAAAAAGTACTATCAGTAGTGGAAGTAGAAGAAACTACTTGACATTGTTCACACATTTAGAAATTTAGGCTGTAAAAAGCCGAGTTTTTAAAATTACCAAATCTTATTCAAATCAAATATACTTAGTTCACACAATTCAAAATAAATATGTAGTGAATCCAGATCCTTCCGAACAAATTAATGAACAAAGTCCAAAAGGCCTACAGAAAAAAGTTTTTGTGCTGGAGACCAACACTGGGGAGAAATAAATAGAATTCAATATAACCCTCTGTTTCTTCGAAAACTATAGGAGGGGTGGCCGAAATCTACTGATATAAAATGGCTGGTAAAAAATAATTAAGGAATTCAGCTTTTGCCCAGTCAGATCGTTTCAAGCCTGCTTCATTTTGACTGCAAAAAGCCAGAAATCGGTTTGACATAATAATCCTCCCACTATGTGGTCAGATAATTTAATTTGTCAAACATACATTTAATAAAATACAAAGGATCTTGGAATAAAAAAGGGACCTGGAAGTAAATAAAGACAAAATTTCATATATGATAATCAGTAGAAGAAACAAATAAACACACACCATCATATCTTTAGGTCAGGAATTTCACATGCTAAGGCATATTAATATATTAAATGGCAGAAGATACAACAGAATTTCCGATATTGACCATCGTATTCAGCAAGGCCACAAAATATGTTATTAGATTTTTATAAACGATTTAAGATGAGACCAAATGGCAAAATGCGATTCAATCATCGAAATATTTCATGCGATCATGAAATAAGAGATTATAGTTGGTTATCAAAGCACAACAGATACGATGGCACGGCTACATTTGGCCGCTGAACACTGAAGTATAAGAAAGATAAAATTAATGGAGAAAAATAGTCTATGAAACTAAAACACTATAATAATTTTTAAGGCACTTAAAAGAAAGGCAGTTATTTACAACAAGATTAGCATATTAATATTTGGGTGAGAAGATGTATGATTATAATATGATATAGTAGGTAATGAAATAGTAGAGGAAAGTAGCCTAATTTCAGACAGGTTCCTATTTTCGAATACCCATAATTCTACGAGTACAAATGATCGCTATGTTAAGGGGCAATTTCATTATTGTTGTGCGTATTTGGTTAATATGATATGATAAATAGTTGTGTTTATGCCTGATAGATGAACTGCCAAATTCTTTTGCACAGCGGAGTATCAGAGATTTTTATGTGTGATATTTTGAGAGTGGTGTTTTTGATATTTATTCTCATTTTAAAACTTTGGATAGATTGCTCGATAAGTATAGGATATAATAGTTGTATGTTTATAAAGAAAAGTTATTTTCACCCATAGTTTTGACAAAACTAGTAATTTAAGTTAAAACTAGATTTGCTCCTAATTTCGAATACTAAAATGCACAGAATTTCAGATATCCGAAATTAGGCAAATAGGTATCCGAAACTAGGAAATCTAAAACTTTTTTAATTATAAAATTTTATTACATTGAGAAAGATGCCCAAAGTGCGTGGCAAAAGCAAATAGTGGGATCCCGTTAACATGAAACAAGCAATAGATGCTGTCAGAAAAAAAGAAATAATTTCAGATACCCTATCCGAAATTAGAATACCATTTTTTAACTGGCGAATTCGCCATTTTTTAGTTTATATTTTTTATTTTCCATATCTACTTAAATTTTCTTACTCAATGCAAAAATTATGTGAACATATATTACAATAAGTGAGGGCAGATCAAAATTTTGTAAAATTATGTTTAATTACGTATTATATGGCTGATTTAGGAAACTTATCCGAAATTAGGCCACTTTCCTCTAAATCTTTGTTTTAGATAAAATTGCAAACAGGATTTTGTTGGTTGTTATAAAGATTGAATGACAATACACTTGATTGTCAATATATTGAACTGATTATTGATATGTAGACTCAAAGCTAGTATTAGACTGACTTTTCTGTTTCAAATAATAAGATAATATAGTAGAGTCAAGCTATCTGATAAATTCTTTAGAAAGAAATTATTAATATTACTTTTGTATTTTTTGAGCCAGAAAAATAGTTTCACATTTACAACTCTTATTTTCCTTATTGAGGACAAATATTCGTTGTATGTTAGCGTTGGAGATGTAGAAATAAGTCAACATTTAAATTTATGTAGATTCTAAAAAAAAAATAATTACGAAATCTGTAAAAATTTCTGTTGTTTAAAAAGAAGAGTCGTGATTACAAATTTTTAAAATGTATACCTAGAACACTGGTAGAATTTCCGTTTACAGTTTTCAATTTATTTATAATTTGTTGTATTAACCACTGAATATCAAAATATTGTAATAGGTAATTTTTTTTCCAATAATTAAATGCAATGAGTTATTTATTAACTCTTTCAGGTGACTTGTGAATATTTAAGGCACATTTAGAGCAAATCATATCTTGATTGTTCAACCTGCAAAATCCAGGAAACGTTTTGCGGTTGCGAATGTCAAGTAGCTGTGTTCTATAAAAAAGCTAATTTATAGATTAACATTTCAACCGTTACATTACATTAATTAGAACTTGCTCCAATAATATCAGTTTTTTACAGATTGGTGTTTCAATGGTATATTTGGCAATTAAAAGAATTTTTATAACGAAAATACACTAGCAACTGTGGGTGGTCACAAACGAAAATTGCCGATTATTTGTTTTTTTTTTTGTAATATTAAGCTTCACAGTAGGTTCAGAAGCGTTTGTATAAATACGTTCCTGATTCCGTAATGTCAATAATTTAATAAAGACCATAGAAAAAGGATATACATAATTATATCTTTATTCATATCTTTTAATATATCTATATTATTATTTGATAATAGATAGATATTTAAATAGATAAAATTATGACAGTGGGAGAGTATAGTAAGAATAAAAAATAAACTACATATTATGCAAAACATAAACAATCGCTATTACATGTGAACTGTACCTCTAAAATGAAAACTAAAGTTGTGTACAATACAGTGAAACTGTATGATGAAGCCTACAATCGATTTAGGAAATAAAAGAAGCACAATTGTATAGAATAGTTCTGATGGGATTGTTCAGCGAAATATATGTATATCAAAAAGACATATCTTCTATGCTATGTCATATGACAACATAGATATCAGCATGTAAGCCAACCTTTATTTTTAAACTAGGGGAAGATGAATAGTAAACTCACATTTAGTCGCAGGAAATATTACTAGACAATACACTATCATAAAACTACATTTTTTTGTCGTAAGTTTAGGTTATATGTTATTGTTTTGCAACAGTATGGTTCCATATGTTTTTATTTCTTCAATAATATGAGAATAAGATAAGAAGAAGAAGATATCAAATACAAATACCAAACATACCCAGGATATCACCAAAAATACCGAATATATACACCACACTTTACTTCTCTCGTACCTATTATCTTTCTCATATTTTACAAAGTAGGAAGATATAATAATAATATAATAATAATAATATCTCTACCCCTCATTCTAATCACAAGGATTAGTTGAAAGTCTGAGACTTGTGTGGGAGAGGGGCGGCATATTATTATTTCTCGGCCGCATTTGCGCCTCAGGAACTACTTACGTTGGTAGGCCCTAACCACCATTCAGTGCTGGAATGAGGGAAACGTGGAAAACCTCATTAGTTAAGGGGACAAGTCAAACATCAACTGATTTTAAACTCTCACATTAACACCAACTTGACATTCTTCCCATCCTAGGCCATCGTCAGGATGGTTGCCAAGCCATCCCTGCGAATAAGCCCTGATCTACGAGTAAACAATTTAATTAAAAATTGTTTGATGGAATGGGAATTAGAACCCACGACCTCTGGGTTGAGCGATCGAGACGCTAAGCCCTGAGCCACCGGCTCGCCTAATATATTATAGTATAAATCGAATTCGGAAAAACACCTTTAGAAAAATACCAAATCCTATCTCCAACACTGGTCATTCTTACACAGATAATTAGTAGATGTTGAAGCAGACACGAACGTCATAGATGCATGGTGAAAGTTGCCAGTTGTTGAGCAAAATATTGAAAATTTGGCTCAAAATAGAATAAATCTACCAAATCATACCATACAAAGGGCAAAGTAGTTCTCATAAGACTTTCAACGAAAACTTGATCCCCCCCCCCCTATAATAATTGTAAAATAAAAAAAAAATTGAATTCGCCCATCGAACAGTCAACTTGTTCATCCCCCTATCCCTAGCAACCCATCAGGGATGTCGGCGGTGTATAGGGTAAATAACACCAGTCCACGGGAGGATCCCTGAGGGGCACCGGATAAAATGAAAGATGGGAATTAAACTACTCCTTACCATGAACTATATATACCAGTTACGGTAAAATCTGGTTTGTTAAATCTGGTAAAAACGTTAAATTTAACTCTATTGTTCATTGAAATGATAGTCAAAGACTGCACTTGGTGCGCATTGAGAACTTATAGTATCTCCGCCCTCTATTATCAGCTACAATAATAAAGGATGGAAAGGATTTCCAGTGCTGACCGAGTGCAATAGCGCAAGCAAGCCGGAAGCGGTATAACGTTTGACGGTCATTTTTACACGTTAGAATCAAGAGGTTAAGGGCCATTCTGCTGTGAACTATGTTCACATGGTAGCTTTTGTGTTTTATTTCGTTATATAATAAAAAATCAAATTCTAGTCATTCTCGCAAATCACATACCTACTGCTGCACAAAGAGGTCTGAAGGGATCTAGCCAAACTGCTTAATGTTTGAAAATTTTTAAGTCCAATTTTCGTCGTCGTACCTTTACCACAAATTAGATTACAAAGAAATTTTGAATTGTAGGACATCATATCCCAGATATTTTATTTTATGTTTTGTTCATTATTTTAATTTTAGTTGTTACAAAACAAATTGACAATATTTGATAGATTTTTTTCAATTCAATAAGTTTTTGAGTGTTTGCACATCTGTAATAACAAGAGATAGGTCAAAGAGTAGATGAGAAAAACAGATGATAGAGCTCATCTATGAGTTCGTCACGGAGTTCAACTTGATTTTTTTTAGAGGTAGAGCAAATTAGAGATGGCGCTGAAGTCGATAGAAATTTTTTGTTGACAGAAACTTTGCAACAAGGTTTATCCAATACTTTGTTCAATTCTAAACAATTTTTGTCATGTGACTATTTTTCAAAAACTTAATAGTTTCAGAGATATCGGGCTCTTCATTTGGTGAGGCCTAAACTCAAGCGTATTTTAGAGTTTCGAATTATTACCTTATACAACAAAACAATAATTATCCGAGTCAATTTAATACGTCTTTTTAAGAAATAGTGAAATAATATGAATTTCTGTAAAATATGGCAAGAGTTTTTTAAATACCTACCTAATTCATTTTGTATAATAATTCATAATTATTTGTACCTACGCTTGTCCTAAAATAAATCCTGCATATATGTATAATGACAAAAGAGTTGACCTCCGTGACGAAGCCATAGATGAGCTCTATCATCTGTTTTTTCAAAATCAAAATATATCTTTCCATTACCGAGATGCGAGGCTGAGGACTTTAATGAGGAAAACCCTATATATGTTGGTAAGTATCTACATCAGATTAGTATTCAGGAAATAAATTTTTGTTTGTTTGTTTGTGTTTGTTGTTAAACTTTATCAGTGTTTAGAAGTCGGTGTATGTTACTTGGTTATTCACTTGTGTGAATTATATACTATTCATTTAGATGTGTGTTTGCAAATAATTACATATTTATTAGTTGGTATCATTATTGCGGATCATTCGACTGTCTTTTTGAACCGTAATAATAATATTCAATTACTCGTTCGTAACCTCTGTCTAGTTACTTGTGGCTAGTGGTAACAAAAATAACTTTTTCACCATAAGTGATGAATGTTGAATATCGTATTCAGTCTATGAGGTTCACGATCCTCGGTAAAATACCTACAGGAGGATAAGCGCGTTCGAGTCTGTCTGCACGGAATACTTAATTACATATTACATTTTAAAATGAATAATAATTTGCTGGCAACCCGCCTCGATGGTTTTTTCTGCTTTGAAAGTCAAATTTACCTACCGTGTTTTGTTCTACGAGATTACTAGACAGAAAAGATTGTAGGTTTCATGAGAAATATACAAGAAGGAGCAACCGTGCTGGAAAAAACAGATTTTTAGTGTAACAATTACACTGAAAATAGTGTATATACTTTGTACTAATACTATACTAGTATAAATCAGTTATTTAAAAAATTAAAACTTGGACCAATCTGAAAAGTCTCTGGACTGGAAAGATCAATTAATGAATTGACGATGAATTAGGCTCTATTCTGACTACGAAAAACGTAATTTACCGTCTCAAAAGCATTAAAAAAGTTTCTGATCCTTCAATTGATGGAGTAACTGCTACATCGTTCTAAGCAAACGATAAATATATTGAAACTTTTACCAATTTAACTGTTAAAAATATTGAACTGTCCAACTGTCCATAGATCGGAAAAACATCAAAATTTAATCTAAACCAATGATTGTTTTGGCAACGAGTGGGCTGTTCGCGAACTTGACATTTCGTGACATTTGATATTGTTCAATGAACCATTACGAAACTACTAAATATATTTATAATACTATACAGGTTACAGACAAAATAATGTATGCATTCACGTTCGCAAAGTGACTTTCTGGACTCCTAGGTTTCCAGGATTCGTCCGAATGTCCTTAAAAATGATATTTATTATCTTGCTGTGAAAACGACTTGTATACGATGGCCCACGAAGTTTTGGCAATTCGATATCTAGAAAACTATTTTAACTATGATTTTGAAATTTGCTGATTTTGAGTCGAAAGCGTTTTCATTTTCTGGTATAAAAGGACTTCAACTTGTAGGTATGTTGTTACAATTTTGGTAGCACCTTTCTAATAGGGTTTAAAATTCCATAACTTACTTTCAGCTATCTAATTATAGGTTAGACGTTTTTGAATTCATTTTAAAAAATAAGGAAATTTATTTTCTCAGCTATTTATGTTTTCTATGAATAAAAATGAATAAACGTTGTAATAACATACAGGGTGTCCTATTAAAAATTATCAAATTGATGTCATGTGACTGAAAATGTGAAGTTGAAATGAAGTCATTTTATACAGGAAATGGACAACGCTATCGACTGGTCACCAAATTTCACCATCACCAAATCTCCATATTTAAAAATCGTGGTTAAAATAACTTTCGAGATATCGACTGACCAAAAGTTTCTTATAAACAGCAAACTGTATCGATGTATTTGTGTAATATGTTCAAGTCCTTGCCGAGGTAACAATGTCTCAGTTACGTTGTACTTTATAATTATGCTATAAATTTGCTGCATTTATTGCAATTTATCACCCTGCAAGAAACCGAATGATCTGTGGCCAACTGAGTATTATGCCTATACTAATTTAATAGCGAAATCATGTAGGTTTAATAGAAATGTAAGCCAGTTTTTTAGCAAGATTGCCACATTTTCGTGAAACCATGACTTTGCTTTCTAATGGTGTTGTTATTCAATGTACGGGCATGGGTAGAGATCAAGTAAATTAATTTTAATTGAGTGGTCTTAGGAGATAATGTTAAAAACTTAAACAAATTGTATTAAATTGTTGCAAAATATATAAAAATGGGAGATTGAAATAGTAGCGACAAAGAGAGAGGTCAACAGCCTTTTAAATAACAGAAGATGGGAAATTGCTGGAATTTTATAAACTTATATACTTACAGATTAATTTAAAAAACCAAATACACAAATAGTGAATGTATAAATCTAAAAAAAAAACATCGGACCTAGGTACCTATTTATATTCAAAGTTAATATAAAATAGTTTCTTTTATTATTCATATATACCTACGGTACTTAAAATTGTTATCAAAAAAATTAATCTACATTATTCGTTCCATTCTACTTTTAGTATATATAATTATTTAAAAAATGTAATCAACAAAATGAATTAACATAAAAAGTGATATAAAACTTTTGCTTACGAATCTGTTTCTCTATACAAGGTGCCCATTATCTATCTCCTTACATGACTAACTTTGTTGATAGTGGAGATAGAGAATGGTTTAAACAATCAAACTATAGCAAAATTGGGTAGAATTACAAGAGGAATGCAGTGCCTCCTTCAGATTTAATTTTAATTTTCAACTTTTTGAGATATTTTGGAAAAACCGAAAAACGCCAAAATTTTTAAACTCGAATATCTCGAAAACTATAAAAGATACAAATAATATAAAAATACTGTGTGATAGTGTTTTTTACCTGGAATTCAGCGGTGATATTCAAAATTTCACGGGCATCTTACTTTTTGATAAAAAAAATAAAGTTATGTTTTTTTAAATGGCAACCATAATTGGCTATGGTATCAATAAAAATATTATTTTTTTCTGATTTCAAAAATATAATATTTAATATAGATTTCTCTTTTATTTTGTTTACTGTAATGAACAAATAATTTATTAACATAGTAAGCTATGAACAACAAACGTGGATCAGTAAACAACAATAAAATATAAATGTCAGATCACACTAAAGTCACATTATAAACGTCAAAATTAAACGTTAATCTTGAAATAGCTTCTGTGAAATGTACACACACGAAGAAAAATACGATTTATAAAATATATATATATGTATATATATATTTAAAAAAACATAACTTTATTTTTTTTCTCAAAAACTAAGACGCCCATGAAATTTTGAATATAACCGCTGAATTTCACGTAAAAAACACTATCACATAGTATTTTTATATTATTTGTATCTTTTATAGTTTTCGAGATATTCAAGTTTAAAAATGTTGGCGATTTTCAGTTTTTTCAAAATATCTCGAAAAGTTGAAAATTAAAATTAAATTTGAAGGAGGCACTGAATTCCTCTTGCAATTCTGCCCAATTTTGCTAACCAATTCTCTATCTCCACTATTAACAAAGTTAGCCTTGTAAGGAGATAGATAATGGGCACCCTGTATAGACCGAAAATTCATAATGATGGTGTTTTTCTTTTTGTTTCAATTTCTTTATTTCACTATATTTCTTCCAAGGCTGCAATCAATGTGAGAAATTCGGACGTTCAAAGTCAAAGTGTCCCCAAATTAAAAAAATTACTTGGAAAAGAATGTAATTAAAATTTAAAAAGAATCTGTTAAATCGACCGTTTCTGGGACAAAGTATTATATGAATTAGAAAATAGATACCACGTCTACCCCGGAATATCATATTAGAAAATGTAAAGTCTAGCAGGTAAGATGATGCAATATCATCTTACTCATCGTTGCAACAATTGCTTTTGCCTTATAAATTATGAAAATTAAAAAAATAAATTCACGTTGAATAAAATGATAATGATTTTTTTGGGTGTCCTATCTAGTTATGTGGGTTTAATTTTTGTTTCGTTTTGTGTCTAAACTTATATTTCTCTTTCCAGCTTTCTTGTTTTCTACCGCATTTTCTACTCTTGTATATTTTTGAGAGATGATCAAGAAGCTTGTAAACGGTTTTAATAATTTAATCAAATAGGTAGGTAGTCGGTTCGTAATGTGTTTCAATTAGTTTTGAATAGTGCCTCTAAAAATTACATCAGCAGACATATATGCAAATTTCTGTCAGAACCAAAGAGATTAATAACCCAGCGATACTGACACGACAGAACAACGACTGCTGATTATTAATAATTGTTAATAATTCATTTGTAGTTATATAATATCTGGATAAGGAAGCAGTGTCAATACTTCATTTATTAACGCATTTAAAAGAAAGTTTCTACCTATACCATACTTTCTACATTGCGTATGTGGCTACATATCTATCTATATACATCGTTTATACAGTTTACTGCTGCATTTAATTTAAAATTGATTCTGAATGTGCTATAGGTTCCCCAATTGCGTTGCTTAGATTTTTTACAAAAAAAATTGGTCCCTACCGTAGAATGGGGATACTTTGATCAATTTTTGTCTTCCAAATAGGATATCTATTTCTCTTTTTAGTTTAGAGAATTGTAAACAATCTCCCCATATCGGCATAAAGTCGCCCCCATATTCTCCAAAGTGGAACAAAATGTTATCATTAACTTTTAAGAAAAAAAATAAATGTTCATGGCCAAAGTTATACTGAAAATGGGGATACTTTGATCACCCACGTTTCTCAAACGGATCATTCCCCATGCTACTAAGTTATGGCGTTTTAAAAAAAAATATTTCGTTTTACTTCCGGTTTTATGGCAAAATTTATCTTCTGGGGGAACTTTGATCAAGAAAAACGATGTTTCAAATACGAGTTCCTTATTTTAAAGTTATTGTAAACATTAAAACAGATAACAAATTAACATTAATTATCAAAAACAGAAAAGGTAATAAAAAAACTTATACTTTTACAGAAATTTCCAAACCTGGTATATCTATATCAAACTTATATATTAAGTTGTCGTCTTCGTCCAATTCTTCCACAGAATTAGGTGGTACATATTTCAATAATTTTCTGCTCCTTTGTTTCGGATACATTGTTGTGAACCAGTTTAAATTTCGACTTATTTTTTCCTATTGATTTCAGTCTAACTACCACAATATCTGCATCTATTTCTATTATTTTGCAAACATATTTATAGGTTTGTAGTGGCGAGATACAGTGAAATACACTGCAGTGCCCTCTTTGGGTCTTTGCTACTACCTGTCTGACAATTATTGTCTAATTGACAGACAGATAACGATCTGCAGAAAGCAGATGCCATTACAGCGACCTCTATTGTCTTTGAGGAAGACAATCCTACTTAATTATTGGAAGGAGATGCCGAAAACAACTACTCCACGGGCAATATGCCCCGACTGGCGTTGCATTACATCAACATCTCCATGGATGTCGCCACATCCTTCATCAAGACCAAATACCAGACAATGACCGGTTTCGATCTTGTTATGATCTCTTTAGATGAGATCATAACAATTTTTATGAAAATGTCATTCAAAATTATTTATTAAAAATACAATTATTCTTGTAATAATTTACTTGTTACATTCCACATAGTTTTAACTGTAGCCTCCTTAAACTCCGTACTATCCCTTTTTCTCATATTAGCCGACCAATCCTTGACTGTCAACGCCAGTCCTTCAACTGTACGATTTCTATCTAATGTATATTTCCGCGTGCTGCAAAAGTTCATAAATAAATATTTTCCAAGTATACCTACTTTTTACTGCTAACAGTATTTTTTAGTATATTTTCCTCTATAATTTTGTTGATTAAAACACTATTCACCAAATCGTGACGAAAATGATAGACATTTTAAATTGTTACAAGTATTATAGAAGTGTCAAAAAAATTTTGTTCGCTGTCAACGTACGATGACATAAGTGATAACTACCCATGGGCTGTTATCAGTGTAATGTGACTATTATTGGTTGGTTTTGCACACGTGATTACAAATAGAGAAATCTAATTGGATTGTTTTTGCGTCAAAAAATTTTCACTTGTAATCTCCCTAGTGCTTGAATTATTACCGGAAATTTTTCGGAGTGCATGAATATTTTGAAAATTATCCCGAGTCGAAGACGAGGGATAATTTTCTTAAAATATTCGTGCACGAGGACAAAATTTCCGGTTTTTAATTCAAGCACGCGGGAGATTCGGTAAGAAAATTTTATACCAAAAATTATTTTAAAAAAATACAATTTTTTACAATTTGGCAAGCGTTTATTTTGTTTTGAGGTTTGGTGTTTTCATTTCCTTGTACTCTAGTAAAATAAGGTTTGCATCTTTGTATCAAATTGATTATATTCTATTTAAATCACACAATATTACAGTACTAGAGAATAGGAAAATATAGGTGTACATGTGTTATATTGGACGATAGGTGTTTTGTATTTCAAATGGTTTGAATTTTTTTTTTCATTTTCACTTTGCCCAAGTGAAAAAAAAAACGATTCTCAAAATCCTGAAATGAACACATATTTCTTCTTACTTTAATAATCTACTTCTAGAGAAAAAAGGAAATTAATTATGACTCTTGCAAAGTCAATGACAATTTAACGCGGTATGTATTTAGGTAGGAAACAAAATCTACGAAGTTGGCTGTGACTGTTGCAGCCGAGAACACACAATCACATAGCGACACAACTTAATCGACTGTTTTCAATAATTGTTGTCATGGTTTTCATTGTTTGCTTCGCTTCTCGATGTTGTGTATTTTCGGGTTGCAGCGTATTGAAATTTTGTTGTCGCAAAGAAAATATCACAAAATGAATAGAAAATCGTACAATCTTTGTTCATTTTGTACGGAATCTGGGCATATTGAAATTTTTCATAAAAATATAAAATGTTTAACATATTTGTTGAACAATTCTGGTTTAAATCCCGAACAAGAAGATCCATTCAGAGGTATGAGCAATATTCTTCGTGAAATTATTCCATATTTCATCCATAAATCCAGTATTGAGAAGAAAAAAATTATAACGAAGTATTACTTTCATTTCATGAAGCATAGACATTTAGTGAAGAAAACCCACAACTCTTTACTTTATTCGCCATTGATGAAAAAAGAAGTGGAATATGAATTTCAGAAAATCTTGGAATTGATAATTCAAGTTGTTAACAATTAACATGTACGTACTTATTATTGAATTGATAATAAATATTTGTAAAAATTAATCTATGCCTCTGTTGTTATTCTGATATCTGCATGTGACAGCTGTCAAGCCAGAGAAATTATCACTTATTAATTTTTCAACTAGGTTACGTGACTGAAAAAATTTCCGAAAAATTTGGATTGTCGCCATAGTAACCTGCCAAAAACAAGACATCTGATTGGCTTAAAACAACTGGTATAAAATTTTCATGGTAATTCACCCCCAAAAAGGAGGATATATTATTTATTAAGTAGTATCGGATTTCGATTGTTCTCAGTTTCGTTTAATATAAGTTAGCGATCCATCAACGATCATATACCATATAATTTTTTGTATTTACAATGTCAACTAGTTAGATAGACAACGATAGATAGACAACGCAATACCTCTATAAGTACTGTAAATCCTGTTCCCTAGAAATTACCAAATACTCATTTTTTTACAGTCAAATGGTGGACTTCCTCCAACAGCGCAATAATAATTAGGCTTCAGGAAACAAGTTTGGCCGCTTGAATTTTACTGTTTGTTCTGTTTTAACGGATGTGTCTCATTTAGCATTACTCAGTAGGTATATAACATAATTATTAACTTGGAAGTTTATGTACACTTTTCTAGATTCATTCATCGTAGTTGTATATGTAGTAACACTCATTATTTTTTATTTAAAAGATGAAGAGATACCAAATAGTGTTTTAGTGACAAGATACCTACTACTCAGTATGTAGAATAATTTTTTAAACATTAAATAAACATTAATTTTGAAATAGGAAACAAGATAAGTTTCAAAAAGGGCAACTTTCTTTCAAATATATACATATACTTACACAAAATGAAAATGTGCTGGACGAAGTAACAATGTAAAATATCATGATTTACACCTATAACTTTTGATTAAAAATTTAAAAACCTTAAAAATTTACAGAGTATTGAAATTAACAAAACCATGGATGACATGACAGTTCGTTCGTCGTCAACAAATGTCTCAGAAAAACAAATGAGTACACGCCAAAATCTGAATAAGAATAAATTAAAACAATTAAATTAATTAATATGATAATGTTTTCAATAAATGATTGAACTATTTAGTCAAAACCAAGTTTTTTCGGACCATTTTCAATCTCTGGCTTATAACTTCTAAATGGTGCATCCTACGGAAAAAGTCGCCCTGTCCAATTTTAAAGTAGCAGACAGGCCAGACGAGTGAGGTGGACTTTGGCATTGGCAGCAGATCCAACAAATATCTCATAACGCAGGAAGTGGAGAGAGTCGTCTTTTTTCTGCAAAATTTGTCAGGGGAAGACCTGCCTGAATACTCCACCCTTATAGCCATGGCCGAGTCGGATGAAGAAGATGACGTCGACGACCTTTTACCACTAGTATCTAGTAGTAGATCTAATCAAACAACAGAGGAGTCTCCGGAACCCCAAGAAAAACCGTCTGACGAACCTAGGCCTTCCAAAAGAACACGACTGTCTCGCTAAGTGCGTAAAGGTAAGCCTAATACATATTACATATCCTTCATTGTAAATTATTATAAAATTGATTACACAATAAATACTAATCCATATTGTGTTCTGTATTTCTGTCGCAGGAGTCAGCTGAGGTCCCGCCATCACTTCTCGTTCAACATTTCACGTCCAAGGTCCCTCAAACTACCAAAATATTTTTTATACAATTTTGATAAATTTATACGTTATTATTAATTGAACTCAATTTCATTTTGCATGATATAAAACCATTTTCCACTGAGTTGTGTGTTTCTTATTCTTTACAAAAGTTCTGCAATTCGTCAGGCTTCATTTCGTGAAAAATCCCATTTTCCTTAATTTTTTGTTATTTTCTGATAACAAGGGAATTATTGGCCCTACAGTGTTCCGCTTATGCTTAAATTAAAGCTAAATAACTCCTCTAACTTCTCTAATAACTTCATTTCCTATGACTTTTCTCGTAGGCTGAGTATTTTAGCCGATATTCGGCTCGGAGACGGCTAAAAAACAACAATTTCGAACTTTTTGGGAAAAATGGCCAATTTTTGAAGTGCTGTATCTCGGGACCTATTAGAGCTATGGAGCTGCGGTTGCACTCACTTCCGCTTATGCTTAAATTAAAGCTAAATAACTCCTCTAACTCCTCTAATAACTTCATTTCCTATGACTTTTCTCGTAGGCTGAGTATTTTAGCCGATATTCGGCTCGGAAGACGGCTAAAAAACAACAATTTCGAACTTTTTGGGAAAAATGGCCAATTTTTGAAGTGCTGTATCTCGGGACCTATTAGAGCTATGGAGCTGCGGTTGCACTCACTTCCGCTTATGCTTAAATTAAAGCTAAATAACTCCTCTAACTCCTCTAATAACTTCATTTCCTATGACTTTTCCCGTAGGCTGAGTATTTTAGCCGATATTCGGCTCTGAAGACGGCTAAAAAAACAACAATTTCGAACTTTTTGGGAAAAATGGCCAATTTTTGAAGTGCTGTATCTCGGGACCTATTAGACCTATGGAGCTGCGGTTGCACTCAAATTGTAGTAAAATTAGTCTACTTGAAAATTGTACAGGGCGACTTTTTCCTTAGGATACACCATTTAGAAGTTATAAGCCGAAAACTTAAAAAAGTCCGAAAAAAAAGGTTTTTCGAACACCACGCAATTAGCACAGATCTTTCGAAGCTGAAAACTTGGTTTTACACTATTGGTACCTAACCTAACAACATTCCAAAAAATCAGAACTGTTCAATTTTTTGCGGCCTAACGCGATTTTTATGTCTACGGTGACTGGCCTAAACATTGTATACTGCAAAATAGTATGCTACATTTTAGGTATCTATACCTGTATTGATGTTTGTAAAACCAAACCAGTAGCAGTTAAAACATCCAGTTATATATGTCAAGTCACTACCATACTACTATGTTTTAGGTACAATAAGTGCTGAATAGTTATTGTTTTCTTTGTAGCAGCAGAGACTTATACATCTTCTATACGTCTCTGGTAGCAGATTCAAAATGTGGTGGCCAGATCAGCATTACGTAAAACCATGGTAAAATCAAGAAAATGCCAATTTTAACATTTTTAAATTATATCTGGAAGTTCGAAAATTCTGTATGCATTCTATGTACGTAAATAAGCAACAACTAAAACTTTGTTGATCATACATTCAGCATTTCTGATAATTTCCCAAGATTTTGCATACAGAATTATCAAGTAGTAGGTAGGCAAGATCCCTAAACAAGTGATCTTGGTAGGTAGGTACCTATCTACCACGGCTCAAGATTACCTTTATGCTCTTTTAGAATTTAAACCGATTCACGTGAATCAGAGAAGACGCAGACCTGCCTGGCATAAAGACGATTTTTCTCATGAGTTAAGTTATGCATCAATAACTAGCGGGTACATAATCCTTTCTTCCAAGGGCAGAACGATTTAAAAGATATTAGAGGGGAATGCTGGCCAGCATAGCTTCCGGCAGAGTTCAGGTATATGGGAGCATATACGCTTATTTGGCGCCCGTGGTACCTACACGCAATCTATCTTAAACACGGGTTGCCTTTCGGTAATTATTACTTTCGGACAGAAATATTTAGGCTTATTTAAAACTATAACCACTCCCATGGTGCTCACTCTCAGGTAAATGAATACTAGCCGCTCGCCAAGATATTTGGGATAATTTCATAGCAGTTCGGATAGCCTATTTTAAGATTTTTACCTTACCATACAGAATGGTTCACCTACTAGTAAAACCCCTGTATATTTTGTAAACTTACCTACTCAACTTGTATATAGCATAGATAAAAATCTGCACTTCCTTTTTCCCTCATTAACTGGGTTTACTAATCACACTCAAGAAATAATTAGGTGTATACTCTTCCTCATAAATTTATAATATTCTGTTCTATGTAGTTAAGAAGACAGGCAAAATATTTACAAAAAAAAAAAAAAAATGGGTAGCGTCAAAATGGATTGATAGGTAGATCTCCTAATACACATCATGTGAATTCTGCCATATCATGTAATTCATATACCTAACTAAGTAAAGTATTATTTTAAACACCATAAAAGTTTACAGCTGGGTCCAAACATTAAATATTAAACTATAAAAAAATTTTATTTGCTAGAAAACTTTGCTACATTTTTAAATCACTATCTAAAATTATTCCTCTTATGAATATCTTCTCACACTTATTCACGTTAAAGTTCAGCTTTGCCGGAAACTGAATATGTAAATAAATAAACTGGCACAATCAAGATCAAGAACCTCTCTCATTCATTAACATGTAAATTTAAATAAATAAAACGATACGCAAACAAATCATCAGAACTTGAGTATATTTATTGTCACATGAACTGCAACTACTTTCAAAGAAAATAACGTACCTAATTAAGAAAAGGTAATTCGTCCTTGTTTATCTCTAGATATTTCATCCAGATAGACTGGATACCTAGATATACAGGGTGTCACAGAATAACTATTCCTAATTTTCAGAAATGATAGAGGGCACTTAAATAAACATTTTTTATTAATAAACTAGTGTCCGGAAATTTTTCGTTGTCAAGATAAACAAGAAATCTTTAGGAATAACAGTTACATTCTGAATTACAACAAAAAAGAGTAGGTAGTTAATTACAAATTAAAGTATGAGATAAAAAATACATTATAAAAATTGTTCGAAGTTACGACCATCATTTTCGATGCACAAGTTGTAACGATGTGCGATCGAGTGCCGAATTCTTCGAAATATTTGTGGACGTTCACGAATATCATCGAAAGCTAAAATAATTCGAGCCACTAACTCTTCCTCTGTATTAATAAGCGTCTCATAAACCAGTGACTTAATATGACCCCAAATACAAAAATCCAGAGGAGTCATATCTGGTGAACGTGCGGGCCAAGAAATCGGCCCCTCTCTTCCGATCCATCGATTTGGAAATTGAGCGTTTAGATAATTGCGACAATTTAATCCAAAGTGTGCTGGTGCACCATCGTGCTGGAAAACAATATTTCTTCGAATATTTAAGGGGACATTTTCAAGCAATTCTGGTAAAATATGTTCCAGAAATATCCTATACACATTGCCATCTAACCGTGCAGGTAATAAATTTGGGCCCACTACATAATTGTCAACCATCCCGGCCCAAATATTAACAGAAAACTTCCATTGGTGATGTAACCTCTGAACGGCGTGAGGATTTTCTTCGCTCCAAATGTGACTGTTGTGTGTATTAAAATAGCCGTCTCTTGTAAAACATGCCTCGTCTGTCCATAATACAGTCCTAGGAAATCTTGGTTCGTCGTTAATTTTATTCAAATACCATTCGGCAAATTGTACTCTGTTGGGATAATCTGCTGGAATTAACGTTTGAATTTTTTGAATGTGAAACGGATGCTTCTGATATTCCTTTAATACCCTCCATACAGATGTGTGGCTTGTGCATTGCATGGGCAACGGCACGAGTGCTTGTTTTTGGGTTATTTTCAAATTGTTGCAGAACTTGGTCCTCAAAGTCAACATTTCGGACAGTGCGATTAGCTCCTGAATCTATTTTCTTTACTTGGATTTTACCAGTGTCTCGAATACGTTGGACTAATCTTGAAAATGATGTATGACAGGGAATGTGACGCTCAATATGCTGTTCTGCATAAATTCGCCTTGGTTCATTACCATTACCGTGAGCTGCCCCATAGGCAAGATGCATGTCTGCTAATTCAATATTTGTAAAATTATGCATTTTCAATCAAACGCTAACTTTTGTAATAAAGTTTTTTTTTAATGCTTAAAATGACAATTAAACACATTTATTTAATAAGGAATAATTTATGACACACGTAAAATGACATCTACGAAAATGGTTATTGTTTTTCAAAGGTTGCTATGATTCAACTTTTATTTTGGGGTAATAGCCGACTTTTTTCGTTTTATCTCGATACTGTGGAATTTCCAGACACTAGTTTATTAATAAAAAATGCTTATTTAAGTGCCCTCTATCATTTCCGAAAATTAGGAATAGTTACTCTGTGACACCCTGTAGATATGGCTGGTCATACCTATCCTATAATAGTTTAGGGTTAACTAAGGAAATAGAAGTAAAAGCTGTTGTATTTACTTGTAGGTATTTGTTTCAAAAACCTATAGTTAATTATGATGTAAATGGAAAAAAGGTAAAATATTTATGTGTATAGACGTTGATTTTATTGAAATTAAAGTAGTTACTAGGTACTTGGGTTTCCATTCCATAAATAATAAATTTCACTTATTAATTATATTGGAGAAGCAAATGTCGCGGATATATTACTGTGCTGTCGGAAAATAGTCTGCTATTTATTATTTCAAACGGTTATTGTCCGACAGGATTGACAGGATGTAAAAGGTAGTTGTATGAATTAATTTTAATAAATTACCTTGTTTGTGGATTTATCTATTGCGCTTTGAAGACAATAGGTTAGGCAACCAGTTCTCGCCTCTATGATATTGATGTGTTGCGACATGGTGGCTTAAAAAGAATAAAAAATAGCAATTCCATACATTTCCTGCCGCTTGCTGTTCCCAAACTTTGTTACTTATTTGCTGAATATAATTTTCGATTTATTTTAGTTCTCTGCGAGTTGTTTTGTGTGATTTTCAATTTAATAGCATGTTAAATTATTTGTAATTACTTCTAAAAAGCATAGATGGATATTGATAAGAGATCTTATCAGTATCTATGCTTTTTAGAAAATTTCTATTCTATCTTTTACCTATATACAGACTGTTACAAATTCGCTTTCGCCATTGGGATCCCGGAAAAATTGCGTAATCAGGGGACCAACATAATGACCCAAAAAAATCAAGGCTAACTTGATTACTTTTTGAAATATTTGAAAAAAACCGAAATTTTGGAAATTATTATTTTTTTTGCAGCTTTATTTGAGCAGATATTGAAAAGAAGAGTTCTTTCTCGAAGCAACTTTTTGTCATCTATTGGCCAGTATATATTTACATTTTACATAATGACGTTTCGTTTTTCCTCCACCATCATCAACTTAATTTTTTAAAATAATTTACAAGTCTCCTTTACTCCTAACAACATACTATTCCAGAATAAATCATATTCGGACGTTTCGTACTAAAAAAATACATCTTCAATGTTTCCATTCTGAATTGTACAATAATATCTGCGTACACAGTTTTTACTCATTTATCAAACGCATAATCACATTTAAATGTCAGTGGACGTTACTAAATTCAATAGGCCCTTATATTTTCTAATTGCGTTAAAGAATGAAAACTATATTCCTTTCAAATTAAGCATTAATGTGCATTTTGTTACAAAAAGTTTCTAAAAATGACAATGATTAATAAACGTTCAAAATGTACGTTAAAGTGCAGTAAAGGTATACAAAAATTTATTTTTCTGCAAATATTTTGCATTGTTCGTTGAAAGTTCTTTCTTCTAATGGAATTAGGCGTTTACAGAATATTTTCCCTCGACTTCTCTACATTGTTGTTGTAGGTACGTTTTTGTATGCCCTATTTTTTAGGTTTCTCCACAAAAACCATCTAGTGGCGATAAATCGGGTGCCCTTGTACAAGTCATTCAACTACCCCTCGATTTCATATCCATTTTTCAGGAAACTGTTGGTGTAGAATACCTATGCCTCACATCAAAATATAAAGGCCTAATTGACTTATTTGGTAACATCCAGTGATATTTGTGTACAAGATAAATGAGCAAAAAGTGGGTATGCAGATAAACAAATGTACAATTAAAAATGGAAACACTGAAGATGGTTTATGGTCTTAAAATTCCAGGTCCATATTTAAAAAAATGAAGTTGATGATGGTTCAGGAAAAACGAAACGTCAAATAAAAAAATAGATTAAGATTATAGGTAGGTACTGGTGAAAATAGAATTGTTATTTTAATATTAGACATTTGCATAATTAACTGTTTGATGAATTGCAGTCCAGTATTCTGAACATTAAAAATAACAAAACCCTTTATTTTATCGGAAGCAGAAATAGTATGGTCACCAAACTATTACAGAGTACACCAGAGAAGTTTTCTTTCGGTATTGATGGCATATGCGGATACTTTTAGTTGGTTTAAATGGTTTAAATTATAAAGAATTTTCGCTTTATCTCAAGCATTTGTTTTGCCCCAACCTCCCCTACGAGTAATTTGTCAATAACTCATTGAAATTTGAGTTATGCAACCAAATATACATAAAAAAATTATTTTACTTTTATTTTTTGGAGACATGTGTGGTGTATTTTTGTAGTATTGTGCTATTTCTGAAGCTCCAAATATTGAAAACATTTTATTTACTTTGGTAAATTAAACGTCATTATTTCGATACGTACCTATACCTTCTTGCCGGGGAAAACTTATGAAAATTAGGAAGTTGGTAGAAAGTGTGTCATGGTTGATTTTCTTTACTGTCATAATAAAAAACAATTACTTAAAAATAGCTTTCCTACGGTCTCTGAATATGTGGAAAAAGATCGATCCAATAAATGAAAAGGACTGTATATTTCACGATTTGATAGAAGAATGTAAACATGCTGTGCCTGGTGCTAGGTTATCTTATATGCTTCGAAATAAACTAGAAAAATATCCTGTAGAAACTAGAAGAGACATTGTAAATCGTATCAAAGTTGGCTGCACTCCGTTGTTTATTGCGTGTAAAAAAGGACAAACTGAAATTGTCGATTACTTGATATCAGTATGTCATGCCGACATTGAGCAAAAAGGACTTTACGAGGTCCAGGAAGACAGGTAAAACTACTAATTTATAAATACTTTAATAAGATTTCAAAATAACTGTTAACATACTGACTACTTTTAGATCTACTCATGTTGTCACTCCATTATGGTGTGCAGCTGTCTCAGGAAAACTTTCAGTTGTCGAGATTCTGCTCAAACATGGTGCAGATATTAATGCAGTGTCTGATACAGGTTCTACACCTGTGCGATCTGCTTGTTTCATGACACACTTTGAAATTGTCAAGTATTTAGTTGAACACGGAGCTGATATCAACAGGCCAAATTATAATGGTGGTACTTGCCTAATAAATTCTGTGCAGAGTGCTTCGTTATGTGAATTTCTGTTAATAAATGGTGCAGATGTGAATGCTAGAGATATACAAAACAAAACTGCTCTGCATTATGCTATCCAGGAACATAGGTATAAGCTTTATATACATAATATAATAAAAATATACTTATGTTTTATACTTTATTTAAGGTTAGAAACCACTAAGTTGTTGTTGAGAAATGGGGCAGATTATAATGCTAAGTCTAGACATGGTGATGATGCTCTACAAATGGCCTGTTTGAAAGGGGCTACTCGTATATTTGATTATTTGATCAAAAATATTTGTTATTCGCCCCAACAGTTGGCAAATGCACATGAGCTGATGGGAGCAACGTACTTGGATGAACACAATGATTTGGCAGTGGCGAAGTTTCATTGGAAAGAGGCTTTGGGAATAAGACAAGCTCATGGTATGTTATATGTCTAGTAATATAAAATCAATTACATTATTCTATATTTACATTGAATTCCATACCAATTTACTAAAATGGTTTTTAAGTTGAAGTTTTCGTAAAATTTGTTTTATGCCTTATCGTATTCACTAGAAATTTACTGCAATGGATAGTTTTAGAACACATGCTGATTGATATCTATGCAAGAGCAAAGGAGTATCCATAAAAAAAATTTCTTTTAACTTAGAAGTAGTATTAACCAGCAATACTAGTCCTGGTGGTGGTAATTAAAATTTATTTAAAAATTAAGTACCTAATTTTAATAAAAAATTAAACATATTAAGTACATTAATTGAATAGTTTTATAGTCATTAAAATTTTAAAGACAAATAGAATACACAGTATTTCTCAAAAATAATAATATAGGGTAATTTTGCTGCTGTTGGTCTTTGCTGACTCTCGGTCACAAGCACAAGGCAATATAAAAGTTTAAAAATAGGAAAACTACCTACAATACATCTGTTTAAAAGACCTACTTGTCTGTTTCTGGTCATTGTTATGCAATAAAATTAATAAAATAGCTTTGTTGCTTTATTTACTATATAAAGTATGTATTCCCAAGATTTGTTTGAAAATGGTAGTGTAATGGTTTATGGAGGCAAGTTAACGTTTTATTATAAAAAGTTAAAAAGTGTAGTTGAAGTGACACTGCTTAGAAGATAAGAACTGTTTTAATTATGTTTTTACATGCATATTAACTGACAGTGTGATTAAATTATCTTCAGTCTCTGTTTTAAAAGTAAAGTGAAGTCGTTATTATTACATTTATAAATTATAAGTAAAAATAAGAAATGGTGGCCCGAGGACAGGACGAAATAAATTTTAAAATCATCTCATTATAAATCAACTTACCTAAATGATAATGATAAAGCAGAAATCAAACTAGAATTATTTGGTGTGCAACGAGACTGTCAGTCTATATGTTTTGCATAATTCTTTAACCTTACTTTCAATTTAAAGTTTCAAGAGAAAATACGTTTTAACATTTCATAAAGTAGATTAATTATCTACATATTTGTATGGGTTATAAATAAAATTTTTCTAACAATAATCAGTTTATTTCAGAATAAGTAATTTTGTAAAGTTACTTATAGATAATAAATAAATTTAATTCATGTAAATAAAAGTAATTTACATTCATTAAATTTATTTGTAATCTATTTCAAGTGGTATTAAGCACCAAAACACAGGAGCTTTGAAACTTGAACTTTTAAACCTTTTTATTCTCACTAACTATATTCCAGTTATCCTGTTAATGGATATGAGATCACTGATTGTAATCATGTGCAGGGTTATTACCAAAACAGCCAGTTCTGCCGCTACGAGAGGGTTACAAATACCAGAAAGAATTCGAGACTTTGGAGGAATTAGAAAATATCTGCATAGACTTAGACTTAGTTAGAACGCAAAGTCTTATTATGGCAGAACGTATATTGGGCCCACATCACAAAGATACTATATTCAGGTACAGTATGTCATATTGAAAGAAACATGTTTTATGAGTTGGTGATTTTTAGGCTTATGTACAGGGGTGCCTCATATGCAGACGTAATACGATATCAACAGTGCATAGATTTATGGAAAAGAGCTCTCGAAATTAGAGTGGAGAAAGATTCTATTCTTTACACAGATACTTGTTTTACAGCACAAGCACTTGTACGACTTATGATTGATTATAACGTAACTTCAACACAAAATAAAGAAGATAATACGGCACAACGATTTCATGATATAGTGTCAACTTTCAGACTGATTACGGAGAACATTGTTGGTGAGTGATTTTTTTTTTTGTGTTTTTTAGTTGCAGCTTTGGAAATGGCATTTTTCTTCTAAAACCTGAATTTGTGGGCTTGCCTGTTGAATATGTGAAAACAATATATGAATCTTAAGTTAGTTTAGTGACATCATACGAGCTCCAAGTATTTCCTCGTAGGTTTCGTTGCAATCTGAACTCTTGTATTTTAATTCTAACTGTGTTCGACAAAATGCGGCAAAGTTTTGCTTTGTAATTCAGCGGTCGGCGAGACATATAGCCAGAAGAATAGCTGTTTTTGCTTAATTTGTTTTAGTCCTTATTTAGATAAGGCGTTTGCAGATGATGGATATAAAGTAGATTCGTACTATTCGTAGTTAATAAGAAATATTTTATGAGTTTATTGAAGTATGTACTATCAGTAAATATGAATTGGAAAATGTTGTAGACATTTGAAAACTGTACAGGGTGTCCAAAATAAGATCCTCTATCCCCTTATCTCAGAAAGTATAAAAGGTAGAGAAAAAAGTGAAATACGAAAGTTTTTTGTTTTTTCCTGAATTTTTCATTTTTATAACTTTCAGACATTGTTAAGAGTACCCTATACCTATCATTTACCGTTATGAAGATATTAGCATTTAAAGAAAAAAATCTGTAAAAAACACCTGCTCAAAAAATCTCGGCAAAACAAATAAGACATCCAAGAAAAAAGGTAAATAGGGTTTATTTCGTAGACAATTAGAGTCAGAAATTACTTCTATGAATCGATTTTACCTGATTAATATACAGGGTGTTTTTGACAGATGGCTCAAACATGTATATGTTAAAACTCCAGAAAATCGAAAATCTCTTATGGAACACGCTGTGTATTATTATATTTTTGGATTCTCTATTAAATTTTAACCTTACTCTATATAACGTTCCCTATTCCTATTTTGCTTAGTTTTCAAGATATTATTTTGGACACCCTGTACATGACTACTCCTCAACCAAATCAAATCAGTTAATATTTTATTAGCTAGTTGCACATATTTTCCAACGTGCTTATTAAAATATTTAACTAGTATCTTTATTGACTATTTGATGTGAGTATTTATTTGTATTTCAGAGATGCGGCAACTTTTGAAAATTAGACCCGTTTACAAACGTCAAGCCGACTTCTTTGACAAAATACTAAAGTGTGTCACACATCTCATTAACTTAATGTTAACAACAATGACAACCGAAGAAGACAAAAGAATTGTGAAACGATTAATAACAGATTTAGTAAGGAAAAATGTCAAATGTGCAGCACAGGAGGACAGCATACTACATTTGTGTGTATCCAAACTGAATACTATTAGGTCTAGCTATTTTATGGATGAAGAACCAATTGTAAGTTAAACAATGGACAAACATTGGACAATTTTTTTACTAAGGCACGTTTCAGATGATTTTCCCCGACGAGAACGTGGTTAGGCATTTATTAGAATGTGGAGCACCTGTCAATGCAAGGAACGAACTTGGTTGGTCACCATTGCTGCTAGCCACTTTGACATATAATTATTCAGATAGGGTAGGTATTTTTAATTTTATTAAAAAATATTTTATTAAAATTCCACTGAGGAATTTTAATACATTGAAAAAGTAATAAGAGCCTCAGACTTCTCTTCAGACAGGAGACGTCTGCATTGAATATTACTTTTTAAGTACACAAATATGGTGAATTACTAGCAATAAAAACTAAACTACTAGTACTAAACTCTGGGCCTATTATTACTGAATATTATTATTCAATAGAATAATACATATTTAAGGTCACTACAGTGTATTTCACTGTATCTCGCCACTACAAACATTCACTATGCCCCTTAGGCAATCAATGTCGCCAGATCATTCATCGATTCCGATACCTATGGCAATCTGATGAGATCATAACAAGATCGAAACCTGTCATCGTCTGGTATTTGGTCTTGATGAAGGATGTGGCGACATCCATGGAGATGTTGATGTAATGCAACGCCAGTCGGGGCATATTGCCCGTGGAGTAGTTGTTTTCGGCATCTCCTTCCAATAATACATATTTAAATTAAGATAATGTTTTAATTAAGTATGAGTAATAAATGAAATAATTTTGACCTTCAATAGAGCTGTTAACTCAAGTGAATTAATTCTACATACTGAAATTTACCAAATTCATATTTGTAAGGGAATTAGGCCAAAACTCTTTTACTATTATTCCAGTCAATTTTAAATATATAAATCTGCACATTATTGAAATAAAATTAGCAAAAAATATTCATTATTGCATTAAGTTTGTTCCAGATCTAGTTGCAAAAGACATAAAACCAATTTGCATAAGTGTGATAGTGATAACTATCCATCGCGAGTTAACCGTACATTCCAAGGTTGTATTTTGTTTGACATAGCTGGATGATGTTAAATTGCGTTGATGATAAGACATTTTTTCAGAGATCAGTAAAAACAAGGTTAAACATATACATGCTGCGACCTCGGCTCCCCCTAACCTTCACAGTAGTAGTTGTCACTGTTGGCAGTGGCAGTTTAGTGTAGACTTCAAGCGAGTTGGACGTTGTCTAGCGAGTGAATTTAATTTATTTATTATTATGTCGCGTAAACTTGCTTTGCGTATTATAGTAGAAAAGTGAACTAGAGTTCGATGGCAACAGGGTTTCCAGGTTACAAAATGCTAATTATTGTTATAATGTTATATTATGTTGAATAAGTATGGATTTTTTCTTGAAATTATGGTACAATGGCATTTTCATGGGAAAATAACTCATTTTAACAAATTGGCGTTCCAATGAATATAATTCCTAATAACGATAATTTTTAATTGAAATTAAGTCACAAGCCGCACATATATTATAAAATATTTTATATTATTTATATTTTTGTGAGAATTTTTCAAAACAATGCTGTAAATCAATGTTTAATTGTGTGGTGCTAAGCGAAAGAGAATACAACAGGACTTTTTCTTCATAGCTGAATATTATGGTACAATTATCGATTATGTTACATTTAAAGAAATTATTTTCCTATGTTCCAAATTATGGTACGTCTGGCAACATTGGATGGCACTGAACTAAATTTAGCGAAAACAATGATTACGTGCAATATGCTGTAGAGCACGCTAAACAAATAAATGTCTCGGAAATTTTTTCACAATTACCTACATAATATTGACGGCAAATAGAACAATGTGTGTCTGGCCATGGAGATAACCCTAAGACACGGTTATTTATGAGTAACTGGCAAAGGCATTGTCTGAAAGAACTGTATGTGCTGAAATCTGTGAAAAAACATTTGGGTGAGTCTGGACGAAACCACCGACGTAACAGGCCGTAACAATCGCCAATGTACTGGTTGGCGGCATAGAACAAAATTCACCGATACCCATAAGGCTACTTTCATCAACAGTACCTACTTAGACATCACAAATTTGGAAATAATTTCTTTCTAGAATATCTAGAATATTTTCTGCTAATTTACTTTAACTTTCCAAAGAACCAACGTGCAGTGTGTGTTCAGTAAAATATTTAGTGCTTCTGTTATATTAGATCCTACCAGTCGCCAGTAAAATACGTCCTGTATCCGCCCCTGGATTATTGGGAATGTACGGTCAACTCGCGATGTATAGTGATTTCAGAATTCATTTCAGGAGTAAAACTACCCAATTTAACATTTGATATAATATCTTAACTGTGTGCTTTACTCGTGTGTTTACTGTGTTATTTCACTATTAATTTTTGTATACAGTAGACTTACTGTATGTTCAGTGGAGATGACTAACCACAACCATAGTAGCTATATCATTTCTATATGTAACAAAGACAACAACAGTACATACTAGGTTAATAGCAATTACATAACTTAAAAACATATGGAGTTATTCAACTTTTGAAACTTTTTTAGGTATGAATTTATTTAATTTTTTCTGTATTTATTAAAAGAAATATGTGAAAAATAACTGATAGTGAATTTCACTTTCTCGTCTTCTATTTGTTCTGCATACTGCAAATACCACAAATGTTATTTATGGCATTAGTCTGAGTTTATTAAAATCAATCATGGTAGAAGTGGTAAGTCACAGTAACACTTGTGTCATTTGCTGTACTATGTGCAGCTTAGTTTCTCTACTAAGTAAATATTCCAGTAAAATCTGACAGCAATTTTTCAATCGGTTGGTGGCAGAATATGCGCAATAATTCTTTGTTTTCCAATGTTAACACAAACATTTTAGGTAGTGTGAGACATACTGTGTAATATGTGTTTGCCTGTTCTTTAGAAAGACTGAAATATCCTTGCATGTGGTGCTACACTACGAAGTACGAAGGTAGTCACTTTTGTATTTTTATGTATGTTTCTGCAGACACATTATTTTAACTCTACTACCCCCCTATTATGATATTTTAATAACGCAAAGATGAAAGTCCTGTTTATTCACATTCATACAAAGTTATAGATATGGAATTTCTGACATTCTCATTAAACAATCCCCTTTAAATTCGTGGGTGGGAGCATATTTGTGGGCCGCGAAAATATGCCGCTCTCCCTCCCACATAAATCTATGAATTTCAGGCTCATCATTGCAGTGAAACAGGGATGAGATATTATAATTATTATAAATACTTTAGAGATAGTTTTATTGAAAAGAAAGTTACAATAGAAGTGAAAATATAATCGAATATCCTATTACTCAATAAATTATTATTTAACGACTTAGACGATATTGAGTTTACAAAATTTCTTGTCTAAGTAAAGGGTGTGTGGTAGAGAGTAGAAAATGAACAACACAAATAAAGAAAATTAAATTGTTTTAATATATCTTTATAGTTGATAACATATTGATAACTGTTTTCGGTGTATCTGTTGATAACCTGTTTGTACATAAAATTGGACTTTGTTTTATCGACTATGTTACTATATGCTTTATACCGGATGAAGCCGACAAACGGCGTCCATTGGATTTAGTTCTCAGCAGGCTGAGGAAAATGAACCACGGCTTGAATACCTGGGAGGGGAAAGTACTACACCGAGAAGTGCCTGGTCCATGGCAGGTCAGGACATTCTCTATAGTCGAGATGTCTAAGGCAGCTCTGGAGGGGCTGAACAATCGGCCCTACTTTGATTTGGGCAGGTGCAATACCGCCCAAAAATGAAAGGGGTAAAGAACCTGCCCCAACAACTAAAAGGTCGGAGGCTAAACCACCAATCTCAATGGGCAAAACGAAAATGTCCTCGACTGGAGGAAAATTGCCCCGAACTAGCACCTTTTTTTTTTGACTAGGAGGAGGGGAAATTCATCATGAACCCCCGGTCCTTTTGATCTTTCGGCCCGGGGAGTGTCGGACTCCTACCGACTAAAATCCCTCCTGTCTTGCCTCCTTCCACCCCCTAGACCTCAGTACCGTCTTATGAGACATAACATCGAAGCGTAGGGTGAATCCGTGTGCGTTTTTTTTTTATTGCTCCGCTCCAGCCCTCCTTTCCTCCTCCTGCTGCCTTCTTTCCTCTTCCTCCTTCTTCTTCGCTCCACTGGGGAAAGGATCAGATACTCATTATTTGGCAAAGGACAACTTCTGCCAGCGGATCTGAATAAGTTCTCACCCAATAAGGAGATCAGCTTCATTAAGAGGCTGGACCTGTTGGGTGAAATATAAATAGGTGTGAGCCACAATAGACCACATGGTTGCGGTGGAGGGTCTGTTTTCGACCCACTCACATCAAAAAAATTATAAAGAAAAACTTGGAGTACTTCGTAGCTACTACTATAACTTTTGTGACTGATAGTTCAGTTAGACTTAATTTTACAAGTGAATGTGATATAATGTGAATGTATCAGGCTTAAGTATAATAAAAAGGTATGATTTTTATTTTGAACTGTTTGATTTGCAGCTGATAAAACTTCTTTTGGAATATGGTGCACATATTGACCAACCAAATGCTACAGGTAAAACGCCTCGTGACGCAATCATCGATATATCCAAACATTCTTCGTCTGAAATACATGTTTTAAATTATATCACATTAAAGTGTTTGTGTGCCACTGTAATTAGTAGGTGTAAAATACCATATAAGAATCAGATACCTAAGACTTTGGAAAATTTCATCAAGCTCCATGAACCGTAAATTTTGAATTGGCTTTTCATTTCTTTTTTCTTTTAAATTTATGCTGTTTTAAGGGGTTTTAGCATTACATTTTAATGTAGAAAGCCTTTAAAATAGTTATGTAAAGTGATATTTTCTATGTATTTGTTAATTATTCGTTTATTTATACAATGTATCCTAGGAGATAATGAAAAAAGTATTTATTGTTGAATATCAGATTATTTAAAAAGAAACAGATCATGTCTAAACTGAACAGAATTTTGTTGATCTTTAGTGATCTATATAATCTAGAATAATATTTTCTTGTAAATACTGTTGGACTATGGTTATACTGAGCCTTATTTAAATTTTTGTAAAAGCGGTTGTGAAATATGTATTTTAAAAATGTTTTAATGTTAACAGTACTGCATGTAGACCAATGAGGTAGTCTCAATTATAGAGGCTTAAATAGAATTTTGAATAACTTTTTTTTAACTTACACTAGTTGCGTTTTATTTAGTTTTAATTGGTTATGTGCAGTATGTGTTTTTTAAAATCTACAATTGCATATATTGGAAAAAAAATGATAATATGTACATGTAGAACAGAACTGAAAGTGATTTAAAATTATCATTAAGGTTTGATCTATGGTGGCAAATTTAGGAAAAATCTCATACAAATACAAATAGAAATTCTTCTTATGTTAGTGTATTACACAAGACGAAACTAATTCTGAATTATGTTCTCCTCCATTCTTTTCCACAGGGATTTATGTAGCAGCTTTACTTTATATGTTGAACTAATCACCTTGTATATTTCGTTTGTTGATTGTACAATTTTCTATTTTATCATATTTTAAAAAAATTCTTTTACATTATATTACATACATTTTTATTTTACATTGGAGAATTTCAAGTTTATTTCTTTGTTTTCTTAAGTGAAACTTGCTGAGTATATCTGTAGTCTGGCACTATTGATAAATCAGTCTGTTTTAATTTATGTATCAGCTAAGCATATAATACATTCAATAAAATCAGTGTTAACTTTACATAATTTTTTATTTCATAAGTAATTTTAATTTGCTGGAAAATTATTCATTTCCATACTCTGTTGCAAGGGTTACATAACATATTTTTTTAAATATTGGCTCTTGACAGTTTGTTTTGGCGGGCATGTCATTCTGGTGACACAACTGGACCACAACATATTCTGGAGCACAAAAATGCATAAATACAATGTTTTTTTTTTAATATAACTTCATTAAAAACTTCAAAATGGTTGATTGAAACTCTATATTCAGAACACAAAAATATACTTAAACTTTTGTATCTATTAAATAAATATATAATTTATTTTAATGTACCTACCTATTTCACATTTAGCACACCAGATTTTTATTTTAAACTTACGTTCCACTCAAAATAACTTGTAGGAATATGATATAGCATAAAAGAAAATATGTAGGTATTTCTCCAATACCACACATCAAATATTATAAAAGACACTTCTAACTCCAAGAAGCATATATTTCAGCGCTTACGATAAAACTTTTATGGAAGTATGTTAATTTCAGCTCTTCTTGCAATATTACATAAATATTATTTACTTCATTTAATTCTGAGACATCTTTTTCTGCCTTAATTTTGAACGATTACAGGTTGGGGTTCCATTTTTGTCAGCTGCAAAATGTACCATATATGCATGCATTGATATCTGGTGTTTTGTAGCCTTTGCTTATATTGTAGGTACTCCTAAAGAAGTTTATATGTGGGTAGTTAATGAAACGTCCAATGGAAATTGATGATTTATATTGTCTTGATCCCACAATTGTCACCAATATAAAATACATTTCACTTAAAAATTCATAATTTAAAACTTTGTGGTTAGTGTTTATAGTTTATTTCACAGATGAAGCATGACGAATGCGTTGGTATTCTTATTTATTTTTAAATATACTCTAGTAACTTAAACAAACTTATATATATTCAGGTAAAATATTGTCATGTCTTGTAAAAATAGTAATATATCAGTATAGACTATAGTAGACTAGTATACATATAAATCTAATAATATAAAAGAAATGTTTGACTTATTAAAAAAATAATAAGTGAGTTGAAAATATTGTAGAGTGAGATTAATCATCTCACTAAAAGGACAAATAATCCTGTGTCATTTCAATGATATTTTATTAATATATTTTTGTTATTAAAAAGGGAAATGAGTAGAATGGCTTGTGTTATTTTATTCAAAATAGTAATTAAAAGTAGATGTAGTATATTTTAGTAATGTGGATGCTGTTGATTGTTATGATTCAAAATTAAACAAAATATCATTAAAGATAGATTTATTAATTAGTAACCGTGGCTGGCTGTGTTTTCCAACATTTTCTCAGGTGTATTAATTACTCTTTCATAATTAAAACCTGATTAAGGATTGTTTAATAGCAAACAAACTAACTTAGGTATAAAAAACATATACCGTATTTATCGGATATTGAAGGATTTGGCACTACAAAACAAGAAAATAATAAATAGTTTCCAAATTTATTCCAATTTTCTTCACAACAGATATCTTGCTTGCGATTAAACAACAATATGGCATTGTGTTTAAATAAACAATCAAAATAATTGTCTAACAAACAAACATACAAAAACAAGATGGAAGATATTATGAAAATTGATCGTCTCCCCTCCAGAATACATCCTTTGGTTAAAACTATCCACGACGTGGATCTTCCATCCCATGTTGGCCTGTGTAAAAGAGTTGTAGTAAACTGTGTCAGGCCAAGAACTGTTAGGAGTGAACTCAAGTACTCCTGGTTCACCCTCTTCACAGGAGTAAATCAAGGAACGGTTGAATTTCTTGAAAGTCACATAATCGTCGTCCAGTCTTCTGTCTTTATTCTCAGGGTGTGTAGCGAGGCAAAGAGGTCCAGCTGAAAGGAACAGTATCTTAGCCTTATTTTGTAATGCATATAAAAAGAGAGGCAAGACAAAGATGTATATTTATATGATATATATATATATATATATATATATATATATATATATATATATATATATATATATATTTTCCACTTTGCAATAATTTTTTTTCCTGTTACAACCAAATATAATGAAAGCAAAAGGTTTAACATACCGGTTGTGGGCCTCGGTCTTCCTCTCCTAGAATATTCCACTCCTGCTAAAACCCTTATCTTTGACTGAGCTTCATCGGTAAGTTTGTCAAAACCCCCATGGGGTTCATCTGTTATTATTAATGGATGATAATACTCCGCGCTATGGGGATTATTTCCCCCATAAACTCTGAACACATATGACAAACCTCTTCGCAGCCATATTTCTGGAGCCAACATTCCGTTGATATACCATGAAAGTGCAGTTTGGGCATGGCCTGAAAAATATTAAAAAGTAAAATAGATTCCATTTAGTTTTTAAATATTTTTTCTTTTTGTAACTCCATTTAACAAGCAATTTTTTTAACCTGTAATAGCTTGATATCCTTTCTTCCCCCCAGATGGTCCAATGTATGATTTAAATATCCTAATTGTCTTATCAAATATCTGTCCCTTTTTCCAAGGCTCCCCAGGTTCTGGTTTGGACTTTGTGAAAGGCAAGCAATTGTTTTGTGGTTCTTTTGGGGTCATCTCGATTTTGATGTCAGTCTTGGAGTATAAATTGTGGAAAGCTGGTTCCATATTCTCGTCCAACTTACCTATTCCCCACACCACATATAAAAAGCCAGTTGCTGGAAATTCTTTGTCGCCAGGATCGGCTGAAAGACAATAGTATTTTTAAAACTTTTTATCTGAAGCTTAAGTTATGTGCTTAAGTTATTGAATCTGTTTTTTTTAAATATTTTTTTGGGACATATCTCCCTTGGGAGAGGGGAAAAAATATAAGACCAACAAGTTTTTGATAAACTACCTATTTAAATACACTTTCATGTTTTGACCTTTGTACTTATATAGAGAAAATAACAAAGATACATGACAATATTGAAAACTTCTATAAAATAATACTAGAACTTTTATCAATTTAATTTTTTAAGAAGTTATAAAACATTGAGTGACGAAACTTCCTTTTTTATGTATTTAAAATATTACATTCTTACGTGAAATTAGTTGTCTTCTGTAAGTTATTATGTTTACTCCATTTTCTCTAACAGCTGTGTTCAGTTGATTGCTGTCTTGACCTCCTACTATGTCATCTTTACATACACCTTTGTATTGACCCAGCACTTTGACACACTACAAATTTTATTGAATTAAAAATAAACCAATATACTTGCACATAAAACAATTTTTGAATTGAAAACATAGACACAAGTCTGTGAGTTAATCTTAATTTTAATTATATTAAAACTATTATTAAATGTCATTTTAAACACTTACTGGTGTAAGTGCTGTGATGTTGTAGTCAGTAGCGAAACCTCTATAACCATCGATGTAAGCGACAGCTACATCAGCTCCAATCATCTGACTTCTTTCTTGTGAGCCAGAAATACCAAATGACAGGTAATCATCTTCAGCCACTTGCCCAGAGAGTTGTATAGTAATTTGTGGTCCAAAAATCTCCCAGGACACTTGGAAGTCTTTGTGGAGTTGCAGACAATTGGGCAAGTCATTCTTGTGGGGCTAAAATATTATTTCATGGATTATTTCTAATCTAATCTAAAAATCTAATTTATTGTAACACCTTTTGTAACAGAAAAAGTTTGATAAATGTATGATCTGAAGTCTCTAACGAATTATACTTACAATTATTTTTACTAGTGATGGTGGCACATTCAAAGCCTCAGGAATAATGATAGATGCTAAATTCTGTTTAGTGTCATGATCGAAGATACTAAACCAGTCAATGTCAAATATAGTCAGATCTCCTGGTAGTTCCAATGTTATGGTTAAGTTTTTATATTCCCTTAAAGGATCGAGACTAAAAAATATACAACAAAATTACTAAAATGTGATAATCCAAAAATAGACACGCCAAAATTTTTGAGGCCTTCATTCATTTGTATAATACCAATTACAATGATTGAGACTTAATACATTATTTAAATATTGCTTCCCTTATTTCCTTATCATTCCTCATTTTGTTTGAGAGGCTGTTTAAATTTTGGAGGAATTTTTGCTGCAAAGGTAAGAGTAGGAGTGAAAAACAAATTATAATTTAGGATTAAAAATGAAACCCCAGTGATAGTACCTACTGGCGTGTTTATTATATATGAATTTTGAATATCAATTTTACTTACTATCCATATTCATCTGGAACTTTAAATCCTTTCGGTACTGGTTGCGCACCTACACCAACCCAGAAATATGCCTTTTTCGCTTTCCCATCATAAACAAACTGATTCAGCCTTATTCTTTTTGCATCTAAGATGTCTACAGACTCTGTTGTTATTCGATTGCTCTTACCCGTCAGGGTGGAAATCTTTTGAATCGTAGGTGGTTCGAATTCCTCGGGAATATAAATGTCTCCAAAAGTATTCTGACTCCATATATCGTATATAGCAAACCACTTTATGTCTGTAATTTTCTTGTTATCAGGAAGAACCAAGGTGAAATCTTTGTTGAAGTACCGTTCTAAAACATTCGTCCTAAAAACAAAAAACATTGATTTTTATGTTCTCATACAAGTTTATGATTAATGATTGAAGTCAGGGAACACTGTACCTGCTGTGTATGATTAGTGATTAATATCAACCTATATTGAGGATATTATTTATTTTTCCTTGAAATATATTTTATATACGTAGGAGATCTGTTGTGTTAGGTAAGATATGAATGATTTTTAAGTCAAATACATTTTGCACATGTATTGGATACCTTTGAAATATTTAAAACTATAATATGTAGATTACTATAGAATACTATAGAATTCCGTATCTTAGATAATATATGTTAGAGAAGTTTTATTAAGGAGTATCTTTATCTTGGGAGACATCCATATCATATAAATGTACGATATGGATCAAATATAGAAGAAGAAAATATTTTATTTCCCTTATAGATACATCAGGTTTTTTATATCGTGAACTATTTTCATACAGGTATATCACATAGGTAAAAAAAACCAAAACAAATTCATCTTATGTTTGCACTAAGACAATGTAACACTATATACAGGGTGATTCACGGTGGATGGAGTACTAAAAGAATATGAAGAACGGGTCAACCAATCATTTTCAAAATTTGGTTACCAAGATAATCAGACATACTCTATCGGTCTAAAATATTTTCGTGAGTGCCAGTTATACGTAAAACTAGCACCGTCTTCGTTAATTTAAATGGAATACCCTGTATATTTGTTTCATTTTTGGATTCTACTTCAATTTCTGAGTAACTTTTATTAATATTTCCCTATACATATGTCAAACCGTCTTCAAGATAATAATTCATTTTCAAATTTATTGAGCAAAATCCGTCTTTAAATAAATCGTGTTGCCTCTCTACTACAAAATAATCACAAGTTGAACTTACTTACTGAAGTAGGGGTACAGTAACTTTTTTTAAATGACATAATATAGTGATCAAACGTCAATTTTCTTAAAGAATGCCCTGTATATTATTGCCGATTCAGAAAGCTGACATATTCCGCCATTCATCTATGTCCCATTCATAATAATCCCCCTGATTCCGTAATACTCCATTTTATCAAGCAATATTTTATTATCTACACACTCAAACCCCTTTGATAGGTCGCAAAAAATGATAATTGGTATACTCCTGTTTTCTACATATTATTGTAATGGGAATGTCATCCGACCCTGTACTATTTTTTGACACAAAACGTTTTACTATATACATTCTAGATCTGATTCTGTTACCGCTACAAATAAAAAAGAATCTCTATTATTATATTTTAATTGTGAAACATACTGTCTTTATTGTGCTAGATAAATTTGTTGTAGAATTGCTACTAACATTTGCCAAAACAATTTACAAACTCGGATATACTAACTTTCCATTTGAGTCGGGAACAATAAATCCCTGAGGGCCAGGTCTGTTCGCCGCACCAGCCCAAAAGAACGTATCTGCTCCATTTCCATCATAACTAAAAGAAGTCAAAAGCAGGGTCCAGTCGTTTACGGCATACACATCTCCAGAGACCTGGTGGTGGTACGAGTTGAGTTTTCCGAGATATTTTCCGCGATATGGACCATCATCGTCCTGACATAGTACTGAAAACATGATTTTTCCATAAATATATGCTAAAAAACATGGGCGGGCAACAAAATACAAAACCAACTATGTGGAAGGGGAATTAAAACAATTCACGTGAATTAATTATTATTATTAGTTGCTGCCAGAACTAGATATGCATAGTGGCATCTACTAGCCCTCCACCCCCCATATGGACGTCAACTTAGAAGAGCCAGGGCTGGAAACTAAGTGTACCATGTTGCACTAAGCACTGTAAAGTCTTGCAGATTCTAAGAACTACGCGGATCTAGATAGCCGAATGATACTATGCTATCTGTCAACTGTAGATAGACTCTAAAAATTCTATAGAATTGTCCTCAGACATATTAGACAAATAATAAATTACAATAGTCACACTCACAAAGTTGTGTGCTGGTGATAATACGGTAGATATGTATTCTGAAGGACATCCGTTTTACTGCCATGTATTTTTAAGATTGCAATGAAAAGAGAGGTTGGTTTAAGATAGTCAAATTGATTTTAATACTGCCAGACGTCTCAGACTTGTCTGGCATTATTTTTGTAACAAAGGCATTAGGCAGCGTCAAATTGAACGCCACATAAGACTTGAACACTACTGCTTAGAATGAAGTTGGACTTGATTCCGGCACTATGGAAAGAGATCCTTCTAACTAGAGACCTTTGATCTAAATTAAGTAAATATGCAGTAGATATTAATGCAGTATATTCAAATCAAGGACATCTTTATTTAAATGTCCTTGATTCAAATACGTAAATTAATTGTTAATTAATTTGCGTGTAATTTTCTATGCCATCTAGACAGTAAGTGTGGGTTTTACTTGCAATAAGTAAATAAATATATGTGGGTGTTAGAGAGGGTGATATGATATCTATATTTATTTACTTGGAAAATGAGTTGTAGTTACACACCCCTATCCCTATTACTTATTATTTTAGTTTAGCCATTGATGATACACATTCGATAATCGGCTTTTAGATATGTTCTTAGAATATGCACAACGAAAAATAAAAAAATATATACTTTTGTCAATGAATTTAATATTAAATTAATTTACGGCTCAAAATTGAAGTTATTTAAATCGATATTAATCGCTAAGAACTCTAAGCCAGTTCTGATAAAGTCATGCTTTTATTTTTAAGCTGTAACAACTTTTGATCGCATTTGTTTGTTATACGTTTAGGATTGTTTAGCCAATGGTGAAACATATTCGATATTCGGCTTTTAGACAGATTCTTAGAATATAGACAACGAAAAATTAAAAAATATATACGTTTTTTTTCTACTTTTCCGGGAACTACTTAAATATTCAACATATATTACATTAAGGGTATGTGATGTTCAAATCATTCTATAATTAGAAAAGTTGTAGCCGAAGTTGGACACACGCTATGTTTCCAAGAGAAAATAAGGTAAGTGGCACAGTTAAACTTTCTTAAAATGAGTAATTTTATATACCGAGCATTTATTATTTTTTACTTAAACAATTGTTACACTATTATTTTGTATCATTAGTAGAAAGTAACAGTTGAGCAAGATGAAGGCCATGCAGATTAAGTGGACAGATATAGGAGCACAGAGGGCGAATTAGAGAAAATAGAAATAAATAAATATCATTGACTAAAATATTAAGTGAGATCAAGATTTTAAAGCGAAATCAAGATTTTAGTTAAATAGGTATCGGACTTTTTCCGATAATACCTGCAGATTTTTTAATAAAATTTGGAATTAGGAGCCAGTTCCATATTGAACAACCATTAATTACTAGATTCCTCGCTCTTTTGTTCAACAATACCATATAAATGTGTATTCTGGGTATATAATTTTACAGGCCACTTTTGGTGTGGTGCTTTCAATTTAAATTTCTAAATGAAACTACTTTTAAAAATAGATACCTAAATAAATTAAAAAAGTTACTCCTAATGCGTAGATTAATTCTTCAACCTACATTTAAGTCTAAAGGACTAATAGATTTAATAATTATTTACCTATTTATACAAAAATCTCGATTTCACTCTCTTACGCATCTTATTATAAACCAGAGAAGTAGATACTTATATACATTTGGATGATATAACGCCCAATAATCTATATAGTCACTAAAAATATATTTTTGATTAGCTAACTCATTTTCCACATATTAATTATTAATTTTATGTTGAGTAAGACTGACTTTTTTGCCTCACTAATCTAATGTAGTTTGAAATGTACTGTGCTATTTTGTTATTATAGGTACTTTTGTAGCTATTGTAGCTTAGGTACATTTATCAAAAGCAAAGGACACTTATTTTAAAATACCTGCTACGTGTCAAAATATCCTTACAAATCAAACAGTGGTACCTATTAAAAACTTTTGATAGTTTTTTGTGTTTAAAAAACAATTTCTTGGGTGAAATTAAAGTAGGTAGATATTTTCCTTCCGGTGATACCGAAAATTCGGCACACATTAAGTTAAAACAACTTTCTGACTTTCTCAGAAGATCAGGGAGACACTTAATTTCTTATAGATAGTTTAGTTCTAAAGTTGTTAGCGTTCTAAATCATTAATAAGTACATAATCATAAATTCCTAAATGAGTAAAATATACTGGATATATAAAACATCTATCTAAAAAGACAAACGTCCAATTTATTTTCTTGTACTTGCTCTGATAGGATATACACAACAGCAAAGCTCAAACTTTCGAAAATATACACCTATATTGCGAAGCAAAACCAAATCGATAAAATATTGTTAATTATGTTGTGTTCAATATGATCAAAGTGGGTGAAAAATAAGTATCATTACTATTGTAAGTTAGGTACCTATATCTATTAATTTAAACACAAAAAACAGGTCATCTGCTAATATATAATAAAGTATTCATGACATTTTATACCTATTATTCACCGAGTTCGACCACCTCTATTAGATCATCATTTTCCTTACACATTTTCATTCCTGCGCTTATTTTAATTTAAAAGTAATAAAACTGATTTAAACGGAAGATAGTTCCAGCCTTGCTCTTTACCAACCTTATTTTAGCCACCAGAATTCGTCAATATTACACAGTTCTACAAAACTACACCATACGGTAAAGTCCGTATCACAAAGTGGATGAACCTACCTAGACCGAGTGAAGAGAGAAGAAATACAAATAAGGAAACGTTCATCTTACACTGTTACATTATTTTTGAGTTTTGTGTTATGACTTAAGTCTTTGTTTGGAAGTTAAACTTATCAAACATGACCACTCGCGCACCCATACAGTAATGCAGTTCAGCGGACAATTTAGTATCAACTTTCTACCTATGTCTTGTCTTGACTGATTTCTACTCAAGCCAAGGTTGAATAACTTTGCTGTTCTGTAGCTCGGTTGGTGGATATAAAAGTTGTCTTAAGATCGGAGAAACGTGACATATTGTTTCTATTTTCCGTGCCCAGAATAATGTAGGTATTACGATTACGTACCTACCTATTAAAAAACAGTTATTAACTATGATCTGGTAATATACCTAGGTACCATTATTATTTCTACTAAGTTTTAGAATAATAATTATATAATAAACGCAATGCTTCTACATTGTTTTTAAAGGATACTTATCTACCTATACCCTATAAGGTAGAAGACAATGAACTGTCTCGAAATATATTTTCTTTAATATATCTACGTTACAGCACTTCAATCTTTTCCTTGACAATAGCATAGACAAACCTACTTTACTCATGACAATAGGTATAGGTATCATGATACAAAGAATCTTTGTATCATGGGTAAGGTATATATAGGGCGTCCCAGTTTTGTGCTGAAAAAAATCGCGATGTATAGTTTCAGTAAAAATAATGGGGCTTGACTATATAAACTTATATCCACATCTGTCCATTTCTGTTATACAGGGTGTTGAAGTAGAAAACATATTTGTATTTATATCTCAGACAGTAAAAAACCAATTGTTTTCAAATTTTATTTGGTAAATGCTACTATGAATCTTTAATTCCACAACAAATTTAGAGGTCGGAACGGTTCACATTTTGAGATGAAATATTGGCATTTATGGCATATGGCATATTGACCTAAAAACTCCTTCATATATCAAATTCCAATAGATATAACGAAAATAAAGGTGAAAGTGAAAGGTGAAAAGATATACCTACAAAATAATTTATATTAAAAATCGCTTATATAGTATAAGGCCATAACTTTTAAGCAATGCAAAGTGTCCGTACTATAAGATATATAAGGCTTAATTGTTTTGTCTGTTTTGTCCTTTCTATATTTTATACACCCATACTAAAACATCACAGTTTAAAGACCGAGTTATTGGAACCTGCAATGAATTCTAACAGACAAAGAAGGAAATTCCATACCTTTCAAAGCTATATGAAGTTACACAATTGCAGTAGTAGGTAAATGGTAAGTATACCTAGCGAATAAAGGACGGAATTTTATGTTGCTTCATTAATAGTGGAAGTTATTACAAAGATGCATAGGTATCCCTTGCAACATTTGGAAAAATATTTAGATCTATATGTTTCACAATAACGTATGAATATATTTTTTTTTTTTTTTTTCATTTTGAATGTAATAATAGCGTTGTAATGGACCACATTTAGATGATCTATCTAAACTGCAACATGCAAGGGCGGATTTAGGTTTTCAACATGGGGGGGGGGTATCTCAAAAAATCACGCACATTTTTAAAAAATGTTGTCCATTATCTGTGCATTTAGATAGGTAAGTTTTTCTTTAAACAAACATGAAATAGCAAATAGAGGCGTTTAATAAAACATCCTTAAGGGAAGTACGATTATGTTTTTTTACTACCTAATTACGTTTTTGTTTTTTGCAAAAAAAAATTTGAATTTATGGAGGGGAGTAATTACCCAATTACCCCCTTCCCGTAAATCCGCCCTTGGCAAAATGTTACTTTCGAAGACATTTGGATTGAATCTATATGATACCGATAGGTAGGTACGAGTATTATCTAGATATGATATGTCATGTTTCTAAGAAAATAATGACGTGTGAAACAAAGTACATTCTCATCTTCATATATACGAGTATACACATGATAGATGTGTGACTTAAATTATTTGTGGGGCAGCTATATGATTCACATGATTCATGATCAGGTGGTTGTTTTCGGAGAATGTCATGGTTATCATCATCAGTGACTATAGATTCTTTCTATACTCACTGTCATCATTTAATGTGAATGGTCGCCCAGTAAACATAAGTGCATTTGAAGGAGATGCCGAAAACAACTCCACTCCACGGACAATGTGCCTCGACTGCATGGCATTGATTGCATTACTCCGGCACCTTCCTATAGAAGTCGCCACATCTTTCATCTAGACCAACCACCACATGTAAATTATCTTGCACAGCCACCTATACACCATGCAAGGATTAAAGAAATACATGATATTTAAAGCACCAATATTATTTTTTGTTTTAAATCTACAGAACTTTATATTTCAGTTTTTGGATGATTCCCAATAAGTTTTATTAATATATAGGTACACTTATTTACAAATTAAATTTATATTTTCAAAATGCCTAGATAAACACTCATACCTACCTTTTATGGATACCTATGTTTTTTTATTTCTTCGTTAAATCTTGCTAAATTTACTAAATTTATTTGCCAAATTTACTAAATTCGTAAATTTAGTTTTCCAGGGGCGGTCAGATAAACAACCTTTATTTTTTTTCTCGAAAAGTATAGGTAAGCAAGATTAGAAAACAAAATGTAAGAGACAAAAAATTGTATTTTAATTACTCAGTTTAAAAATAATAAACTTACAAAAAAACAGTGACATGCTCAATATTTTTTAACACCCCATCTCTCGAAATCGAAGCTTTAAAATACCTACAAGTTCTTATGAATTTTTGCCGATTAAAACCTGCTGAGACAACCTGTATAGCGAACGCCCAGGCTTCTCTCTTCATACTTATAGGCCTGCGAGTGATCACGTATGGAAGATACAGTACTTATTTAAGTATTATGTCAATTTTGGGAAGAATTAGGTACCTATAGTTTCCTTGAAATCTACAAACAACGGTACTACCACGATTTCTTGAAAGTGGACTAAGTCTTTGACTATGGTTTATAAACTCAATGACTAAGTGCAAACAGTGTCGGTTTCACACGGGGGTTTATAGGACTACTACGTACGGGACTACGTTCATTATGTTCAAAAGCTAGTGCCGTCGTCGTCTATTTTGAAATATATAGGTACCCATCTTACACCCATAAGACCTACTTATACCTAGTTATAGTAGATATCATGTTTTGCACCAGTATAGTACCTATATTGGTGGCCAGCCGTCCGGCGGGTTACCATCAAGCAACGGCTAAATCAACTACAACGCCTGGCGTGTGTAAGCATGACAGGAGCGATACGCACGGCTCCCACAGAGGCTCTGGATCCTTGAGTATGTTCTATGGCTCTGGAAGCTCTCCTGTCTCTCCCTAAACTGCATATAGTGGTTGAGGGAGAGGCAAGGAGGGCCTCTTATAGGGTCAAGCAGTGGGGGCGGTGGCTAGGTAAAAGCCACGATGGTGGACACACAAGTATTCTTGGGGAACTTGTGGGAGGAGACAGTCTACTGGACGCACCCAGTGACAGGATATCTCCCACTTATGTGTTTCTCAAACCTTACACAGTAGAGATACCGGACAGGGAAGCTTGGCTCGAAAATCCTGATGCTCAGGTCTCGAATGGGCTCGTCTGGTTTACGGATGGGTCTAAGACAGACCAGGGCTCAGGGGCGGGAGTCCGGGGCGTGCGCCCGAGGGCGAGACTATCCTTCTCCTTGGGAAAGTATGCCACGGTCTTTCAGGCGGAAGTGTTTGCTATCTCTGCATGTGTTCAGGAAAATCTCAAAAGGAGATATTCTAATCAGCATATCCAGATATGCACCGACAGTCAGGCGGCTTTACGTGCCTTGATCTCCTATAGGATCACCTCCAGGACGGTCCTAGAGTGTGTTAATGGTCTGACCCAATTGGGACAGAACAACCAGGTAAAATTGACCTGGGTACCGGGTCATCATAATATAACAGGAAATGAGGAGGCCGATACACTGGCTAAGAGAGGCTCAAGTATACAGTTTACAGGGCCCGAACCAGTGCTGGGGCTTCCGCCTAGTTATGTAGCAAGGTCCATTGGAAACTGGATCAAGGTAAGATCAAAGGAAGAATGGTCAAACGTGACTGGGCTGCGACAAGCCAGGCTCTTAATTGAAGGGCCTTGGTCGAACGCAACTCAATCAATACTTGCGCTAAGTCGTAACAGCATAAGGATTGTCACAGGACTGTTGACAGGTCACGGACATCTTAACAAGCACCTTAACACTATCGGTCTTAGTGACACTAGAAGGTGCAGGTTTTGCGGACACGATGACGAGGACTCCATCCACATCCTCTGTCGCTGTGCCTGCCTCATGGTCAAGAGACACAAACACCTGGGCGCAGCATTTCTTCTGCCTCAGGACATTAGGGAGCTTCCCCTACAACGGGTGTTGGCCTATGCGCACAGCACGGGTCTCTTCCAATAACTCCCAACTAGCGGCAGGCACAATGGGTCGAAAGACCTGAGTGCTGCGGGTAACCGCGCCGCCTATCAACAACAACAACAACATAGTACCTATATAATATATACCTTTTTATACTAACAATCGAAATTTTATGTTTAAATAGTAAATTACTGCCACGGCACCTTAAGAAGGTTGGGGAAGTGAGGAGTACCATTCAATAGGCCCCGTCGGTGGATATACCTCCAGTAAAGCACTGACTCGTGATACCGTAATCAATAAATCAATAATAACACATCATATAGGTCTATACATTTGGGAATCCGTCTTTTAATTTTAGAGATATCGACAGTAGATCAGACGACAAACTTTCAAATTAATATATTATTATCGCGCGGTTTATTCTGTCTGTTTGATCAATAACTTATGTACCTACCTATGCATATTACTTATAGGCAGTTGTGTTATAAAATGCAGCCTTTTATTATAAATAGTAAATACGGCCCTAAAACGTTAGTCAGAAATTTGAACGATGTTACAATAAGTTGGGAAATGCTCTCTAATAAAAAGGACAATAAGGATACACGATATAAACTCCAAATTTGTGATGATTTTAAACAGTGGAAGACTGTATACTGGTAGGTAAATAATGTATTAGTGTTTGCATGAGTAGGTAATGAGTTTGAATCGGTTTATAATTTGGAATTTAAGATTTTGCTAATTTAGGTATAGGTACACTATATCAGAAGGTTCAAAAAACTTATAAGTGCACGTAATAAAGCGCACACACAAGTTCTAAGCAAAAGTAATTTGTTTTAATAATTCCTGATCTTCAATTTCTATGTCTTTGACGTTTGATCACTGTATTATATACAGGGTGTGTCACGAAGAGGTCCCATTAGGATTATCTCAAAAAGTAGTCAGAATTGAAATCTGAAAATTTATTTACAGGGGTTTATCAAAAAGATCTATTCAATGAAAATAGTATCAACTTCCTTGCACTTCCGGTTATACCGGAAGTTATCATCAACTTGCTTATTTGTAACTTTGACACCCTGTAAAATCTAAACGGTATGAGATCAAGTAAAATGGTTTGCACATTCCTATCTCTGTTTAAAAGCTATCGTTGGACACTAATTTCAGATTTAATCAAGAGATTAAATTTAATCGAAAATTTCACACCGCCATTTTTTAACCAATCAGAGAATTGTTTTTGTTCAGTTACCATGCCAACCCAAAAAATTTCCGGAAATTTTTAACGTTATGTGAAATTAATAAGTGGACATTTTTCTGTCATTTAAAATGTCAAAATAAAGACACGGGAGTTGGAGTGCTTTTAGAATAAAATTTTTCCACCAATATTATTAGTAGATCAAAGTTAATAAGAAACAAAAATATAATATGTTTTTAAGTTATTTATAAAAAGATCATGTAACTAAACTTGGAAAATGGTATGTTATTTCACTAAGAGGTTTGGCAATTTATTAAACATATAAATTTTGAAGTAGGTACTTCAGAATAATTATTATCAAAAATAAATGATGTTAAAATGATGATAAACGTAAATGAAGTGCGAGAAAGTTTACACTATTTTCATTGAATAGATTTTTTTGATAAACTCCTGTATATAAATTTTCAGATTTCAATTCTGAATACTTTTGGAGATAATCCTAATGGGCTATCTTCGTGACATGCTCACTTTATACGGGGTGAATCATGAGTCCTGCTATGTATTGCATGGTATCTTTGTTATTTGAAGAGATACGAAGACGAAGTTGGTTAAATTAGAGAAAAGTTGAACAATTACTACCTAACACTAACTAATAACTAGTGCTCCCGGAAAATTATTTAAAAAACCAGCAGTTCTCAAAATATTTAGCAAAACAATAAATTTCCAAAAAAACTTAAATTCGCTCTTGCTTAATTCTTTATTTATAGGAATTTTCAAAACAAAAATTATTTCATAGGTACATACATGCATAATTAACTTTGTTTTAATGCAATCATGCAGATTTTTTTCCCCCACTAGATTCTGATATACTTACCTATGAATATCATCTTTCGTTTTTCTTATGGACACATAAGTAATAGAATTAGATGTGGTTAGCAGACAAAAAGAACGGAATCCGGCGATGTGTCACACTTAGGGTTTTGATTGTAATTAAGGTCTATTAGTTATTTAATTTTTATTAATCATAATATTGAACAACAATAAACAAAATAACATAAAAGAATAAAACAATTGAATACAATTATGTAGGTATCTAACAAACTGAAAAGTAACTTTAAATTAATTTAAAAATTCAAATTGTCTATATGCCTCCAGTATGTGGCTACGTGGCTACTCCGGTAACGTATTCTAAGGGTGGTATTCTACTCGTCAAAATAAAGAAAAAAGTACATATAGACATAAAAAATGTTTTCGTGTTAGTCAAATTTGTATTTCAAAACTAAATAAAATATGACAAATTTGTGTTTGAAAACTAAATAAAATATGATTTATTATTATTTGATTTTCTGCCATAATATAAAACTAATTTTAGAGCAACATGAAACAAGCCAAAAATAGACATGAAACAAGATAAATGTTAAATCATTAATATAAAATGTCAAGGATACATAAAATCGATGAAAACAGGTTCATATTTATACAGGGTATTTAAAAAATCCAGTTAACATCTAATTTTACGAAAACTTTATTATTTTTTAAATAACCCCTATTTTTTTACTTCAAAAGAACACGTCAAAATAATTAGGTATAAAAATGTGTAAAAATTGTGTTTTAAAAATAAAATAAGTATGTAGTGAAGGAGCTTATAATAACTTTCTCGCATTTACTAGATATTAATTGCAAGCAGAAATTATAATTATACTCGTAATTTATAATAGTCAAATATACCTAATGCTCACATTAAACTAAATAATATCTAAGGATAAGAATAAATCTTACCAAAAAGTATTTTTTTCTTTTAAGGCGTTTTAAAGGTCAGAGAAAGGAGACATTTTATTATTTAATAATAATAATTCACTTTTACAATTCAATTTCAGTCAAAATCATATTGTTTTCAAGACTTCAGAGAACACAATCTTCATTTTTAGAAACAGGTTTATTAAAGAACGGATTTCGTTAATTTACTTTTTTTTGTTTTGTAGAATTATTTTTCTCTGTATATCTCTTTGGTCAAATTCGATTCTCACTTTTGGGATGTCGGAAATAGTAAGAGATGCGTGGGCTACGGAAATACAAAGATCAATTAAATTTACGCTTATGCCTAATAATATTCTCCAAGAAATCTAACATGAATTAATTTATATTTAAGCTACTTCTAAAAAAAAAAAACTAAAATTTTTGATCCCATGGCTTTATTCCAGATTGTTTGTCTTTTCCCATGCCATATTTACCAATTCCCAGATACCAGTGTGGAGAGATATATAATTCGATTCCTTGTCTTGTTCCTACTTAAGTAAATACGCTTATATCTGCTATTTTCTTATGTCGCGTCCATTTTGCAACGGCAGGTATATTTTTACTTGTGTGGATCGATTCAACAGTTAACATTTATCCCATTGCTTATGTACTAGGGGAAAAAGAACTCAATTCAAAGTCGATGGCCTAGCACCTTGCACATGTTATATCTTCAGAATTCAGATGGAACCTGAAGGAAATTGGACATATTTTAAAGCTGCTACAGAAGACGAAGGTCCATATTCTTTAGTTTTACACATGTCTAGGGCGGTAAAACTAGCAAAAATGCCACTTATTAGGAAGATAGCTCATAACAAGTAAGTGTAAATTATGAGTGTCTACTACCTGTTTACATAAGCTACCCAACAAATGTGAAACCTAAAATTTTACATGTACCTGACAGCGTACATGTATACGTTACTGGTACATACATGGTATAGTGTTCCAACAAAATTTACAAATGATTCATGGATAAGTTAGTACTGATATATTTAATGCCATGTGGAATAGTGGTAGTGTGCAACATAATTCCTTGTGGGGAAAACCTATATGGTTGCCCAGTTTTATCCTTGTATTTTTAGATTATTAAATCAATAATTAAATCATCATCTTCTTCATCATCATCTATCTTATTAATAATTTACCTGATTAATTATTAACTCCATTAGTATACAAATTTCAATATTTACTATGCTCAGTGTGAAATTTTAGTTTCCTAGAAGCAAGTTATTAGGCGTCTTGTGTCAGAGTAGCTTTGAATATACCTAATCTTCGTATGAATGATAGATACGGCTAATTACTTCCCATAGATTAGAGTATTATCTTTTTACTATTGCAACATGCTGCATGCAGATTTCATTGTGAATATCTTAGTTCACCACCTAAATTCAGAAACTTCATATTTTTGTGATAAAAAGAAAATGAAAACTACTTGGTCTATAAATGATATTCTGTATTGGAGTAAGTCATATGTGTATCAATGTGTGTGTATATGTCTAGAATATTAATCTTACGGTATTTATAGTGGATAGTTGTACATATCGGTTATACAATTGCTCTGAGATTTAGATTACGAGACCTACCTTCAGAAAAATTGTAATATTAGCTGCATTAATTAATTTTAATTAAGTAATAATATTAAAAGTATTTTGTATTCAAGATCTCATGTTTTAACATGCCAAAGTTGTACTCTTGCAGTTTGCAGATACTTAATCCAAGTTTTAAATTACTAAAAAAATACAAAGGATAACTGTAGGCCATAAAAGCCTTGAACAAAAAATCTAGGCTACCATTTAAAGGAAAATTTTATGTTAATCGTCACATTTGTTCAGAAGTTTAGTTTCATATAACACTATATCCACTCATGAAAGGGTTTTTAGACCTCACCTATTGGAAACAGAAAATAAAGAGAACAAGACGCCTTTGATTCAAGTTTTAGAAACAGGGGATATTCAATTGTTACAGCTTTTAATCAATCTAGGAGTTAACGTAAATACTCCGCTTTATTACAGCAAAAGAACTCCTCTTATGGTAGCAGTTTACACTAGTAAGCTGCAAATGGCTTCTATTCTTGTAGATAAAGGGGCTGATGTCACTGCTGTAGATATAAATGGTTTAAATGTGTTGCACTATGCTGTTGATTCAGGTTCATTGGAAAATGTGAAATTTGCTTTAAATTTAGATCTGGATGTAAACTGTAAAGATAACAAAAAGTGGACACCCCTATTGAGAGCAGGTGCTACTATTTACTTGTAAAAAATTACTGGTTGGCACCTAATTACCCAAAACTTCTTGAAATCATTAATATTCATTAACTCAATAATATATTCATATTAATCATAATTATTTCATTTTTAATTTTTTAATAAACAACATCTTGCATACACAAGCACTGGGACACACAAGTATTCTATAAGTATCTAATAATATATAATATTCAAACCTACTTTGTTTCAATAATGTGTATTTGTACCCTTCTTATTTTACTTTAAACTTAAACTTTGCTTTAAAAACTTATGATCTTAGTACAGTATAAAAAACCTTGAATGATAAGGTGATAATTCAATTATTCTGGACAGTTCAGTATTAATGTATTATGTATTCTCTCATCAGTTTCTTTATTATAGTTAATGATTTATCCACTTTCAAATTGTATTGTACTATGAAGGAAACTAAGACAAAAATAATTTCTACTTTCATATAAAGTTTGTGGATGATATAAAATTCAGTTTAATGTAAATAATGTTAATTTTTTTTTTAAGCTTGACCATATTTAAATACATCCTACTTCTGCTATACCTAACCCAAAAATTCCGGCTCTAAAAATTTTAAATGAAATTTAATTAGGAAAATTTAAAATTATTATGAATTATTAAGTATGAAGAAAAAAATCATTAAAATTATTTAATTTAAAATTTATGAAACTTGAATTTTCTAGGAATTTTGGGCAATTAGCTTCCTTGCACATCGTAAAGCGTGCAAACTACCTAATTGTTTAAATTTTTTCAGTAATACTCGGCGTTCCAATAGGAATAATTCATTTATTACTGGATAATGGAGCAGATGTGAATAGTAAAGATATAAATGGTTATGATTTTGAAAAACACCGATATATAGCATCACTATATCCAGTACCAAAGAAAATAAGTCACTTGAAGTCTAAGATGGTTGCACTATATTAGACGAAATAAGGGGTATTTGGCCAAGCAAATGATTTGATGGCAAGCCGGCAAGCAGCAAATGATTTCAATTGAAAGATTTAATAATGTAAATAGCACTTCTGATAGGTTAGAATTGTATATACTCTAAATACCTCATATACAATACCTCATACATCATAAACAATACTATAAGTGCCTTATAGTATTGTGCCTGTTACTATTGGGTTTTTGGTTAAAAGGTTAAATACAATCATTTAATATAACAATCATATATCAAATTACAAGATATAACTTGCAAGTAATTACACTAGCATTTAGGTACTTGATTTGTGATACTTATTATTTATTCTGTTAATAAGTTATACGTAATTGTAGATGAATAAATACTTAATACAATTTCAGCAATGTTTGAAGTATCTATACAGTATCTATTTTGGACAGATTCATTGAAAAATAACAAACTTAACCTCTGACCAAATATAACTTAATAAACAAGATTTAGTTATCGTAAGGGAGAATAGCTGAAGGATATGTATGACTGGGGAAATACTCATTTGAAGTTTAATTGATACGGAAGTATCTTTGTCTTTTAAATAAGAAAAGTCATTAGGAACAATGAAGAACAAATTATAACTTTTTATATGCATTTGATGTTTATTTGTTATTCTGATAACATTTTTTCCACCATTTTCTCTAATATGTGGCTTTCAAAGCAGAATCCAACATTCCTTTCCTGACAAAAAAAATACCTTTCAAATATTCATAAATTTATTTGTTTAATATTCATGTTTTTAAATAACCAGCCAAATAAAAATTTACTGACCACCCTATCAGAATAAATTAGTAAAAATGTCAAGACAATAAAAATTCTGAAAGATAACAATATCACACCACAGGTTGATACCACTTAATCTCACTTCCCAAACATCCACTCACAAGTTGATAATGCGTTGGGCTGAACTTACACGAAACCACTATATCTTTATGATAGTCATTCAGTTCCACTATAGTTTTCAGGTCCTGAGGATGATTAGGTACACAGGCGCACAATTCCTGACACTTTTCATTAAATGCTAACAATCTAACACCTCTGTCATAAGGCGAAGCTACGATCCTCCCATCAGAAGAGAAACACAATTCCTTTATAAACCCCTTTCCAACAGTCTTTTCCTCTTTGTAATGAGTCATTCTAGGCAGATTTTTAATCACTTTATTGCGTTGCTCAGGATGCTGCCGAAAGTAGGTGCCGTAAGAGTTTAAACCTATAAGACCACTGTTCAGTATTCCCATGGCGGGTAATTGGAAGTTCTGCCAATTATTCTGTGACGCTCGATTGCCATCTCTGCTATTATTTCTGTAATCGTCGAGAGAAATATAGCCCATCCACAAGTCAGTGGGCCTCTGGTTGAGTGGTTCTTCTGCTTCCCCCGATTCATCTATTTCTTCTTCCTCTATGTAAGTAAATGCGTCCTCATAGTCTTTGGGGTCTCGGTCTTGGATATCATGAATAGTTGTCCACTAATTAAAAAATAAAATATCAGTCAACTTAGGATTACTATTAAAACAATAATTGTATCATTAATGAATATATCAAATATTGACAATACAAAATAAACAAATTTCTTTAAGTGATCGATTAAACAAATTAGTTATATAAATTAATCAAGATAGTCGATAGGTATCTATTTAAATTTATCGAAAGTCTCAATTCTGTCTAAATAAGTCAATCTTCAACCTCAATTATCTCTGCTTATTAAAAATTCATGTAAAATAGTTGACAGTAGACATAACTCTGAAACTAGGTTAGGTTAGGCTTAAAAGTAAGCAAGTCAAAAATCAGATCCCAACCATGATACAAAACTACACTTATATGCTAATGCGCATGGGGGCGTGGTCCCCCATGCGCAAATTGAATAAAATACTTGTAAACAAAGATAACAAAATAAAATAAACGTCGGCTATGGAATTATAATACACGATTCATACAGGAAGGCTAAAATAATAGTTGATTAATATCAATCTTTCTTATTTTAATTCAAACAGTCTTCTGTGTACCTACCTACCTACCGAATTTAATTCTAACCTAAATTTTACAATTTGAAGAGATAATAAGAAGCACTACTGTAAATAAATACCACCCTATAATATAAAAATGACAACTTGATGTCCCCCGGGCCAATTATAATGACAATTTAATTTATATATAAAAAATCGCATATGCCACAGTGCAATTGTCACTTTGATAGCGACAAAAGTTACCTGCAACTTTTACAGCGACAAATGCACTAGTTAGTGGTTTTTTCACTTATTCATTTTTTAATCAATTATCGCGGTGTCCGTTGATAAAATAAATAGTTTGACATTTCTGTCAACAAGTTATTGAATTATTAAACACTAACAATGAATCAATTCGGTGATAATCAAATAAAAATTTGTTTATTTTTAGTGTTTCATAAATAAAGTTTGCATTCATATGTTTCTAAATTTCTTATTCATTAAATTGTCCTGCCGAATTACACTCGATGTTTGTATTGATACAGGATAAATTTGTGTTGTTTAAATTCTAAACTGTTTCCTTTAGCAATTTGACTCGAAAAACTGTCAACCTAAAAACGCTCCACCTTCGGTGTCGCGTTTTTAATAGTTGACAGTTTTTCTCGTCTAATTGCTTGGCAACAGTTTCTCATTAAATAATCCAAATTTATCTGGTAAAATACAAACCTCTTGTGCAATTATAAGTGACAATTATAATAATACGGGAATACAATTGACAAACACGAAAAGAATTATATCACTGCCTTTAAGGTATTTGAATTTTCGCCATTTTTGCATCGAAAATGACGTCGTGCGCAGAACGAAGAAAATTGAGCATATCAGTGTAGTTGTATCTCCGATCAAATATTTGGTCGGATAGTTGTATCATCATCCCAACCATGTGGTCTATTGTGGCACACCAATAAATTTGTGTTTTTTTTTAATAGTTCATTTATTTTTCATTAATCACTTATGTTAAGATGCTAACTACTAACACTACTAAAGATACTAAGATTTTGACATTAGAACATCCTAGATAATATCCTTAAACAATAGATAACTATATAAATTAACATAGTAAAACTTTCGAGTTTTCAGTTGAGTCAGAGTTACTTCTAGTTAAAGGTAAGGGCACACACAGCTACTTTTGCTGAGTACTGTTTAAGAGTTGTTGTTTCAAGTTTCGTACTGGGTTGTTCACACACATCTCAAAAGTAGCATGCAGCATGCAGTTTTTTGTACAGTAGCTATCTTATCTGTTACAACTACAAGTGTAATAAAAGAATGTGACAATGTTAACAAGTTGTTGCATCATGCAGTCAAGCTGTTGCATTTGGAGTACTAATATTAGCTTTTCATGTTTGTATCCTTAATACGTGCGGAAAAAAAGTGTAAGTATGTTCTGTGATATGAATTCTTGTGATCAAACAGTGCAAGCGGAAACTTATCTATTAAGTACACTGTTGAAACGAACAAAAAGACGTGAATTTTAGCCAAACACGAGAAATTTAGTGAAAAAATGGATCATAGAGACAAATGTGGAATTTAAAAAATATGTTTAACAAACATGACAGTTAAAAAAAACTGTTATCAACATTACTCCAGATTTGAATAATTCGAGTAAAAAATAAATAAATAAAATATAAAATTTGTAGCAGTTTTTATAAAAGTTATCTTCCAATAAAAAAGATTTATTCTTGCAAAAATTTACTGATCATAATAATAATATCTCTACCACTCATTCTACCGACAAGGGTTAGCTCAAAATTATCAGATTTGTGTGGGAGAGGGAGAGGCATATTATTATTATTATGAGGGAATTTGGAAAATATTATTAGATAGCGGGCAGTCAAACATCAACTGATTTTAATCTATCACATTAACAGCAAGCTGACATTCATCCCATCCTAAGCCATCGCCAGGATGGTTGCCAACCAACCCCTGTGCACAAGCCTAAATCTACAAGTTTAAAAAATGTCTGGTGGAATGAGGATTTCAACCCACGCCCTCTGGGTTCAACGATCGAGACTTTAAACGAGCCTGAGCCACCAGCTCGCCTGATGTTTATGATTTTGGCATCATAAAAGAAACATTGTATTACATTTCATATACATGATACGTGGATATTACAATCAGCCATTACTCTGGCTCTATTATTTAAGGATAATATTCTTTAGGACGTTCTAATGTCAAAATCTTAGTATTCAGTATAATTAAATAAAAAAATAAACAACAATAGAGTTATTATATGATGATTAGTGATAATGATAAAATAATTAGTTTTATAGTGCTATAGGGTGTCACAAAAAATATTATGGAATATGTGGAAAAAATAAAGTGTGTTGAACCATGAATATTTACATCTTTAACAATTTATACTGTATTATACACAGTACAATTAAAAAGGTAAGTGCTTACCTCCTCGCTTTCAGTACTATTAATATTTCTGGACACTGTACACCAACCATGAGGATGTATCTGAAGAGAACTAATAACCTCTGCATCATTTGGAAAATCATCTACAAATTCAATACGATTTCTTGTCCTATTTGGCGAGAATAAATAATTAAATATGGTTCCCACAGGGAAACATTGGTCACTTACTTGCATCAGTCTATATAAGTTTGGCTAAAAATAAAAAAAACATTAGAAAAAATTATGATTTGTAAAATAAATAATTTGCACTACACTTCAAATTAATATGTGGCACAACACTATAAAGGTTATTTTGTGTGCTACTAGAACAGATATAACATAGAACAGATTAGGGATACCGATACCCGTTAATTTTACTACCCGGGTACCCGTTTTCAATACCCGGTATTTACCCGCTACCCGTTAATAACCCGGTATACCCGTTAATTACTCGTTATCCGTTATTTACCCGTTACCCTATATTTATCTATTACGCGATATCAACCCATAGCATCCAACATAGCAAATATTTTCCAATTCATATCATATTTTATATCGCCAAACCTGCGCCAACGCAAAACGGCAAAAAAACAAGTTGTCATATGAATATGAGTGACATAGAGGGCGACCGAGTGCAGGTACTTAGAGGGTTATTGGGTATTTAACGGATTATCGGGTTTTTAACGCGTTATCGGGTCCTAAAATTGGAACCGGGTAGTGAGTCGTTATCGGGTACCCGGATACCCGGGTACCCGTCGTCATCCCTAGAACAGATATAGAAATATGTGCATATTTTATTACTGTAATTATAGACAAAATTGTTTTTTGTAATTCAAAAACATACGATATACCATAAAGAAATTGTAATGTGTTTATAAAATATATTACCATGTAAGAGATATGATTATATTAATATAATCCCTTATTCTATATTTCTGATGTTAACCAAACCTTTCCAAAATAAATGAATCCAAGCATAAATATTTTCCTGGAAAAGTACTCCTTTCTTTAGTACCCTCCCAGGAAAGTATATTATATAACTGATACTGAAGTTTTTGAAAACATTAACTTACCAGTTAGAAATAGTTCTTAAAATGTATCAGTACCTATAAAACATTTAAAAATTTATATACAAAACAAATTAAGTTGTAATGACACTATGTAAACACTAATTTATCTCTTATTAATGCTGTAATTTCTGTATGAAGTGTTTTAGATTATGCAATAATAATTTGTCAGAAAATATTCCCAGGAACACTTGTAGGGATGTTTACTGATCATAAATCAGTAAAGTAAAATTCCCATCGGTAAAGTTCCTAAAATAGTAACCTTCTAAATCTAAAGGCATATCTCTATAAATCTTAATGTGTTTTACTACACAACTGTCTAATAATTGAACTTATTACAAAATTTTTGTATGTTATGCCACATTATAAAAATATAACTAACAATAATGTAATGTATCATTTATGTATATTGCATGAAATAAAATATATTGGTATCTTTGGTATTTAAGAAATGAGGCTTGAACTAACTCATCTACGAAAGTTATTCAGCTGTTTATACAAAACAACTGTTGGGTGATATACTGCTCTTTTGTGATAATGTTATAGATAAGTAATAGAAATACTTAAAATTGTGACGAAAAGATACAAAATTCAATAGTTACTTATGTATCAAGGGTGTCAACAAGTCATTTTTTGTTTGCGGCGTGACTTAGTCCGAGTCATGAAGCACTGAAGAATTTAACACACCAGATTTTTTTTCAAATACAATTAATAATGCTATAAATACCACCTACTCTAAAAGACCTTAAATCTGTTGCTAAAGTTGTCAGGTTCAAATCATGTATAATAATCATGTATCCATTGGTGGTGGCAATCACCATTTTTGTACCATCATCTGTTAATTTCATTCTCATCAACCCATTCATCAAAAACACCTTATCATACATCATATTATTTTCTGTCTGAGTTTTCAGATTCCACGCGTATATGCTGCCATCAAATGCTGAGGTCACCATAACATCGTCCTTTTCAGACCATTCTATGTTCTTCACCTTCAAGGAAATAACGTTATTAATATATTAAACTATCACAATTATAGTGGAGGTTTACCCAATTTGAGTGGCCATGTAATGTTTTTATGCTATTCCTAATATTTCTTACATCCCAAATTTTAATTGATGTATCATCTGAACATGTTGCGAAATGTGTGTCATTTAAGAACCTAATAAAATATTTGGTTGCAATGATTATGTATATAAATTTAAGGCACTGGCCTTACCGTACACAATTGACACATTTTTGATGTGCACCTTCAACAGTATTGATAAGTTTTTGATTAGCTGCGTCAAATAACAGCACCTGTTTTCCTTGACATGCTGCTACAAGTAATTTTCTAAAATATAGGGAACATACGTAATTAATGAATCTTTGTTTTATTAGTGACTTCTACGATTAGTATTTATTGCAACATATAAGAAATTACATCTATAATTTTTAAATAAGAATTTACAGAGGAATTTTTACTTACCCATCCAAATTAAATTCAAGATTAAAGATTCCCCCAAAATGGGGTTCATGTATCACTTTATTAACTTCATATTGATAAAAACTGCTGTATAATTTTAAAGCAAGGGTATCATCGTACGCGGTTTGATATACTTTAAGACCTAATGTTCGTTTTTCTATAACATTAAGAAAATTTAGTTTACTTTCAATTTTCCCTATTCTTTTTGGGGTGCCAATTTCGGAAGTCATATTTAATACGTTTTAATAAGGACATTCATTTCTCTAAATGAATTGATATTTTATCCTACTAATAGTAAACAAACTCACTCATAGTTTTTATTCTTTGACTTATTATTTGTCATTTTTGTCAATAATGTCAATGTCATATTGTCAATTTATTCTTGTTTTTGTTGTTTCTGTGTTCGGTGGCCTGTGGACCCAAGAACCCTAAACAAAGAAGGACTGATCAATCAGTAACAGCCAATCACATTTGTTTATCACTTATGTGACGTCAATGGATTCCCTTTAGCGGGAGATTTGAAATTTAAATATCCTCTTTTTTAATTTGACAGCTTTAACCTTTTAACATAACCTATATATGTCACATTGTCATATAGAATGTCTCGGTTGTCTTTGGAATGTCAACACTGTCATCAGTCATGTCATCATATCCAAGTATTTCTGTATCATATCATAGTAATCTGTGCACTGATTAACAAAACACATGCTATCACAGTTGTCAAATCGACAACTATTTTTGCACAACGCACTTCAAATCGTAAGATATAAGATATATATCGTAAAACACATATATAAGTACTTTAAAATCACATTTGATTGCATTAATACAATCTCTGAAATAATATTGGGTTGGACATTTTGATTGAAAATTTTTGAAATTACAATTAGAGGCCAATTTGGCAATAGGGGATCCACTGACGTGTTACGAGAAATCTGTTGAAAATGACCTTCAAATTTTTATGAATGAATTGATCAGTCCTTCTGTTTAGGGTTCTTGTGTGGAACCCAAGGATTGTTAACTGTTTACAGGATTGCTCGATCGCTCAATTTTGTCATCCGCCTTTCTGACGTCATCGAAGATCTATGTAATCTAATTGTCGAAATATACCTATTTTGTGTTTGTTATATTTCACATTTGCAAAAGAATTTTCGTATTTGAATGATTATTAATATTATTATTTATTAAAGTTTGTAATAACAGTATAAAGTGTACCTATTTCTACAAGTTCGAGATCTTTGGATCTTTGACGACGTCACAATTATGGATTACATTGTAGTATAGGGATCGAGCAATCCTGTAAACAGTTAACAATCCTTGTGTGGAACCTTCCTTTATACCCCTTCGACAACGACCCATTCTGTGATTCAAACCATTGAACCAATGGGCGCATTCAGGGAACAGCAGCGCTTCAGCGCTTTATTCAAATAGCTGCAGCGCTGTATTAAAAAGCGCTGCAGCGCTTTATTAAAGATGTAAATCAAGCATATATTTTTCCCGCTGGATCGCTGAATAGTTCCACCAAGCGATAAAATTAATATAGTTTAGGTTTACGTCTATGAGTTTACGCACAAAATATCAATGGATAATATTAATTATTATTAATATTAATTACAAAATATGAATTACTGAAAATTATGTCATTTTAAGCTTGCGTTTGAAATGTTGATTCAGCGAACGTGAAGCGGTAAAGCGCTGGAGTGCTATGTTTTCCTGAATGCGCCCAATACAGCATACAGCTACAGCTTTATGCATATTGTTATTAATGTACCAGACTACCAGATGATAATAACTGTTTCCAAACCAAATCACCTAATTTAATGGAGAATTCACTGACATGGCAACCTTGGAGTAAATATTTTATTTGGTAATTTGGTGATATCCACAGATCTGTGGTGGTATCATAGACTATGAAAACAAGACTATGAGCGATATCTATGGAAATAATGTTCTGTGTTTTGTGCCCTAACTCCTAACTGCATATTCTTTGGTTCTGTGGTGTACGGGTGATATAGATATTTTGTGCGGGTGATTTTGTAAATAAATAATAATAACAAACTTTTAACCGGCCAGGCTCAAAATTTCTAATACAAGGGTAGTTTAAAGAAAATGAATTTAAGAAATGAACTTGAAGAGTGTTGCATGCAAATACAAAGTAATAAAGTAACCGACAGAAAAAAATATTGCGACAGGTTAACTAATATATTAGAAAATGAAGAAGTTATAGCTCTGATTAACGAAGGTAATGGTATTTCTTGGAAACAGGTAATATCTTCTATACAAGAATGTTTAAAAAGAGTAAGTATATATTTTTTTTGTTATTTTATATATTACGTTAATATACTTTTTATTTAGGATGCAGACAAAATTGTAGAGGATGTAAAAAAGAAAGGAAGTTCTAACGCGAAATATCCCAGTGCTGAGTTATTTCTTCAAGTTATTAAGACTGCTGTTAAGGAGGGTAAGATGTTTATTATTTTTTAAAACTAAATAGAGAACTTATATGAAAATATCAGTAGTCATTGATAATAATAAAAAATGCCATTTGAGTATACTCCAGTGACCCATCTACTTACTTCACCCATTTATTTGATTTTACAAAAGACATAATATGTTAGTCAATAATATTTTACTTTTACGTTTTATTGAGATCTTTATTTTGAAATGAGCTTTTTAAATTGTCACAGAGGTACATTAAATAGGCGCCTTAACATACCTAGTCCTCTGTTAATAGTACGTATTAGAAAGTGTTAGTACCTATTAGTTAAAAATGCAATTTCATAAAAGTTGTTACCATTAGTAGACTACTTCAACTTCACTAGGAAATTATTGATTAGCTAAAAGGGGTTTTTTTCTTTTAGCTGCGGGTGAAATAGACATTTCTAAATTAGTGGGATATGTAATTGGATGTATGAGGGATGGTCGAATGAGAAAATGTTACGATTCAATGTTTTTACTCATATTAAAGGATTATATTCTGTTAAATACGAATTGTAGGGGAAGAATAGCAAGTCAAGACTGGACAGGTAAATTAGTTTTTAAAAATTTTGAGTGCCTATACCTAATTCTTCCATTTCAGAATTATTGAGATTTTTAAAAAAATTATATGAGGAAAGAATTTTTGAGGCTTTAGTTCTCAAATGTCTTATGTTACTGATAAAATGGGGACCTACTTCAGGACTGTCACCTTGTTTATTAAGGGAACAATTTGAATTTTTTACAAAGATGTGTTTGGGAATATCAAAGAATTCCCCAACCAACCAGCAGGAAGACGTCTTGGACATATCCTTTGATTTTTGTAGACATGTAAGAATTTTATTTTATTTATTTTTTAATCGTTAAGCTTAAGCTTAATTGTAGGTTATTCTTTATAGATGGGTTAAAACACAGCATCAATATATGCATCACTATTTTCTTCAAATTCCCTTTAACTATATATAGGATGTTAGCACCTAAGATTTTTCATAGTTGCATTCTTGGAGGGGGTTGGAACCTTTGGTGTAAAGATAATACTAACGTAGTTTTCCACATACCACCAAAACACTATACTCCACTCCATGCACATTTCGTCAACCAAGTTGGCTTTTAATCATCTGGAGATGATTAAAACTGATAGAACAGTTAGAACGGAACAGTTTTAATCATCTCCAGATGATGCCAACTTGGTTGGCGAAAAGCGTGTCGAGTGCAGTATAGTGTGTACTGTATAGTGTTTTGCTTTCGTTTTACACTCGTATCAATATGATTTTATCAGTTGGTATTCTTGTTTTAAAAATGAAGCGACATTAAACGGAAAAACATAAGTTCTAATATCTAAAACCAGAGATGGGTTTTTTAGTCAGCTAATAACATTTTGGGCTAATTAACCAGATTATTACTAGACTTATAAGCTGGCTAATGACTAAATTTGTTCCGTACATATATCTACACTAATAAACAATATTTTGGTATTCTACTCATAGAATTTATGCTTCTTGGTGTTTTTATTTAACAAGAAATATTGAGAATTGAAAAAGTTGTTTTTGGGTGGCATAATTAGAGAATAAGTTTACTCACTTTTGCAAATTTTCCCAAGTAAATTATCGCCAAAATTTGCATATTTTAGTCTTATATTAACTGGCTGATAACATTATTAACCATCAATAAAAATCAAGGGTTTTTTGTCTAATATCATCTGACTATTGATATAGATAGATAATGCTACTATTTTTAGACAGCAAAAGACAATAGAGTGTCATGTTGCAAATTTGGAGAAGACCTAATATCAAGCTTTACAGAGCTGTATGAACTTAATGGACGAGAAGCAAAGATCAAGGTAACATCAAATCTAAAATATTTTCATAACTAACTAAAACTTGTATTACAGAAGCAACTGGTAAGATTCTTTCTTCTTCAAGTATCAATTCATCAACCTAATGGAGTAGTTGAGGAACATCCATGCGCTTATGCATACCATTGGTCTACTTGGAAGAAATGCTTAAAACTAATATATCACTTACTAACTAAAGAAATCAACTTTTATTTCAAGTTTCATCATAAAAATAGTTCCTTTTTTATCACACAAGGCGAATCAGTTATATTGTTAGATGATTTTTGCTCCTTATTTGTTGAAGTTAGTCGTCAGGTACGGTTCTTACTGTTTATATCTTGTTCTTTTACTCGAGACATAATTTTCAGATGTTTGTCGGTCCAGATTCAGATGTATCTATGTCGTTAGATAACACTTTAGCAGAATGTTCTCAAAAACGACAAAAGATTGAAGTTAATTTGCAGATGTATATTAATAATATACAAATCACGAAAAGTTGGTTATGGTGAGTTTGAACAACCACTTCTGCAAATTTTTACATAATTCACATTTAATTTGATAGGATACACATTGTCCAGTCTATAATAAGAATATATCCAGATCTACTTCATTCAGAGGATTATTTAAATCTACTACAAATCCTGTCAACTGTACAAATAGAGTCCAACAATCACAATGTTATCGACAATGTTTACTCTTGCCTATCAACAATGTTGGACATTGAGAAGAAAATAGGTACTGAAGATTGTAGATCCGAACTAGAAAATTTGTGGAAAATTGTAGGAGAAAGCACATTAAGGTAAATTCTGTTTTATTGTTGATTTTTATCAAATAACATTTAATCCCACAACTGAGTTTGAATAATCAATCATGTTTGCTGTTAGCAACTAGAAGTGTACTAGTAACTACTTAAATAACTGAATAGTACACATTTTCAGAAACAATATTGAGTTGAAGTAATGCCAAGTTTAATAAAATATATAAATTATATTTTATCAACAGTAAATTTTGTATAAATGGCGTTGCCGTTGTTGTTTTATTTTGCCTTTTTCCTTCCATAATTTGAACTATTCACACAAATTAGACCTTAATCTGATTAAACGTCAAATATGTCACTCTAACTCTAAACCCTAGTCTGTTATGGTTCTGCAACATCTCGGCGGATTATCCTTGTCTTGCACAAGAAGCACATATTAAGCTATTTCACTTTACACGAACATACACGACTTTCTACCTGTTATGAAAAAATCATAACATGCAGTATAACGGCCCATGTTATTCGGAGATACCCGGTACGACTTTTGCACTTCCACGTTATGAAACATATTATTTTTATATGTTATCATAACATAACAGGCGTACGTTAAATTTATTGAATATGATACGCGGTTGGGCTGATTCTCTAAATCGCAACGATTATGTTTGACACTTGTATCAGCAGTTGACACAACAACTCTTGTTTTCCATAGATATAGTAAAATCCAAGGACATTTAAATAAAGTTAAATGTCCTTGGTAAAATCCAATTATCGATTATAGATTCCATTTACTTTTTGCTACTAGCAAAAAGTAAATGCATAAAGTAGTCTCTGAAATATTCTATTGGGTAGTCACCATGAGACACTTTGTATAGTTAGTTCTTTTCAGGGCATTTGGTCTCAATCAGCATAAAATCGCAACCGAGACTGTTCTGAGAAAACTTATCCACAAGAAGCTAATTGATCTAGAAATTGTTCTTCAAACCTACACTTCAGGTGTCTTAAACATTTCTATACAAAGCATTGAAACCCTAGACGCTTCAGTAAAACATTTACATTTTGTAAAATCAGATATTGCACAGAAAAAGAAGCTAATGGAATGTGTATTAAACTCACAAAATTTAAAAGACTACAACTACTTATGGCACCCAATCACTGCCAGATTTCTGGTCAACTTAACATTGAAACAGTGGTCTGACGCCAAAAGTGAGGATGAAGTAGAAGAAAAAGGTGTAGATCAATGCAATGATATTAAAGATATTTATTTCAAGAGCATTCTGGAAAGAAATATTTATGTGCCAAATGAAAATGAAGAAAAGTATTCAGTAAAAAAGGCTTTTAATCTAGATTTAGAAAGCTTCAATACTTTGGCCAATGTATTGAGAAATTTCGTAGACTCTATCAACTCTCAATGCATAGAGCAATTATTAAGTATAATAGTCTTGCTCATAAACTTGACGAACTACATGCTTAGGTACAAGATCCTGGGCGAAGGGGCAGTGAATGATTCTCTTATGATGAAATTGGTAGAGAGGATTCTTAATTACAATGCTTTGAAGAAATTTCAGTTCTATGAAAGTAAGGGTGATAGAGAGGTGAAGAGACTCTTGGAATGTGTTACCATTTTAGATAGGATATTTAGGTTTAGTGATAACAGTATTTTGACATCGAGAATTAAAGAAATTATTCCTTTTGAACTGTTAAAATCTCTTGTTGGGATTTTAAATGATTTGCAAGAAGGTTAGTATATTTTTAACAATCTTTATCTTATCTGCTTTTCTATCAGGCCTACAAATGAATGAATAATACTGTGATAAAATACACTTTATTAAAAAATTGATCATAGACATAAATGAATGCACAGGTAAGTAATTAATGGAAGGTTAACATTAAATGACAGATAAATTAGCAAATTAATATTATATTGAGTGTTGCCATACTAATTACTAAACATAACTCAAGTTGAATTTTATGCACATATTTTTATAAAAATTGTATGTTTGTTTCACTGTTTATAATATAATATTGCGATTTATTGCATTTAGTTCACTTTAATATTTGGTTAGGTTGTATCACAAACAAAATATATTAACAAAACTAATTTCAGATGAAAATAGAACATCGGAACTAAGATTTGAGTTGAAACAAGCAATCAGCAAAGCCTTATCCAGTTTCAGTTGCGTGTCGAGTACAAATTTAAACCAAAATCAGAAAAATATACTAGACGTCTTGGCAGCACCAAATTACAACTCTAGTTTAGATGGAGACTATAAGTTGGTAGGTTGGTAAGATTAATATTTGTAAACATTAATCTTTACAGCCATTCTTAAAAATTTTTAGCTACTTAGTTTTTTGGATAGCCTTAAATATTCCAAAAAAGGAATCTTATCAGATGCTGTACTTAGCAATGTTTTACAGTCCGTTGAAGAGATGTGTATTGAGAAGTATCACTGCAGTGAAAATGCAGTAGATATCCTCAATATACTAAGTGGTAAGTAAAGAATTCAAGTTCATGTACTGAACACCTTTGGAATTAATAGTTATTTATTGTATAAGTGTTTTAGATAACATTTTATTCACCCAAGAATGTTTAAAACGTGAGAACGCCCTTTCGAGCGTTTAATTTTCTTAAGTGGATAAAATGTATCTAAAACACGCTTATAATACAACGTTTTATCCATAATCACCACATTAATGGAATACAATTATTTGAAATTGAATTAAAAAATATTTGTATTCATAAAATGAAACGTGGCAGGCTGTCATACTTACTTATTGCTATGGCTATATTTTTTTATTATTTCACTAGTGGAATAAAGTTACTTTTTTTTTCAACCATACAAATAAGACACTATAACATTAAATTATTTTGTATAAAAAGAGGGCCATTTCGGGACTGTTTGAGATCGCCATAGCAACTGTACAAAAAAGTGATTATTGTACAGTTGTACAGTACTGAAAAGTAATTTGACATTGACATTGCATGTCAGATGATATATTGAAGTTTAATTAAATAGAAAAATAGAAACAGATAGTGACTCCGATTAATCGGTAAACTGGAGGTGCTAATTAAAAGTGGTTGGAAAAAAAATATGTTAAACTCGTACAAAAAATATGTTTTCGAGACTCGTAAAATTGCCGGACTCCGCTACGCATCGTCCGGGAACCCTTTCCCTCGTCCTGAAAAAATTTATTTTTTGTACTAGTTAAACAATAATAACTATTATCTACTCTTACTAGATTATACATTCATTACTGAACTGCTTTTGAACAATTAATAGTATCCATAAACAAATAGCGTGAGTTATGATAACTCACTTGTGAATTATTATAAATCATGTCTGATGACTCTGCCGGTAAAATAGAACGGTCCATTATTATTATTTATTGAGAGGAGGAGGGTGATATGACATTTTTGAATGACAGTTTCACGTGTAAAGTATAGTATTCAACTTGCGATAATGGTAATAACTCACTTAATGAATTACAGCACTCGCCTGTGGCTTCAGCTGTAAACTTCGTCTGCGTGAGTGATTACCTACATTATTGCTTGTTGAATAATTATTATTCCACTAGTGGATAATAGGTTGTTGTTGTTGTTGTTGGAAGGTGGCGCGGTTACCCGCAGCACTCAGGTCTTTCGACCCATTGTGCCTGCCGCTAGTCGAGAGTTATTGGAAGAGACCTGTGCTATGCGCATAGGCCTACACCCGTTCTAGGGGAAGCTCTCTTGACCATGAGGCAGGCACAGCGACAGAGGATATGAATGAAGTCCTCGTCATCGTGTCCGCAAAACCTGCACCTTCTAGTGTCACTAAGGTCAATAGTGTTAAGGTGCTTGTTGAGATGTCCGTGACCTGTCAGCAGTCCCATGACAATCCTTATGCTGTTACGACTTAACATTGATGGAGTTGCGTTCAACCAAGGCCCTTCAATTAAAAGCCTGGCTTGTTGCAGCCCAGTCCCGTTCGACCATTCTTCCTCTGATCTTTTCTTGATCCAGTTTTCAATAAGAATAGGTTATATGCTTTATAAGTGTGGATAAAACTCTTATTATAATGTGATTGTGGATAAATTGTTTTCATCGATAATATTACATTACATTACATTATATTTATTAAATTGGTTTTCCATACATGATCACTAAAGAAAGTTTTATTATTAAGTATGTAGTAATTCGGTATAAATAAAAAAAAATAGTTTGTAGTGTTTGGAAAATGTAACTATATGAAATATTTTAAAATTAAAAATAAATATAATATTGGCAAATATCCTACGTTTTATCCTAGTTTTCGGACTTTTTCAAGGTTACCTAATAGTTATCAATTTCCTATTTTGATTTTATTGTATGGGTTGGTTTTATTTTGTTTTTAATTTTTTTTATTCTTTAAGAATGCAATGTATGTGTAGTTTGAACAGAGAATAATCAGTATTTTTACAAAGTACATGTACATTCTTAAACAAAAAAAGATGAAAAACAAAATAAAACTAACCTAAACAATAAAATCAAAATAGGAAATTGATATTAGCTATTAGGTAACCTTAAAAATGTCCGAAAACTCTGACGAAATGCAGGATATTTGTCCATGTATCAAAGTCCTCTTTCTTTAATTTTTCATTGAATAAATAAATTAAAAAAAAACAACCTTTTCACTAGAGCTAAAAGTAGATTAAATTTTTTAGTTCTTTATCCACATTTTGCGGCAGCAAATGATGTAAGCAATAAAATCAGTTCAGTGGCCCTATTAAAACCTTTTTATGAAAAACTCGAAGAGTATGGGCCAGAAGTAAGCTTGGCCTTACTGAATTGTATCGGGCAACTAATACAGGTGATATTTTTTATGAGTTTACATTTAATGCTTCAGTTACCAACATTTTCTTTTAACATTAATAGGTGGATCCAGAGAACACATTTTCGCATTGGTCTGGTGTAAATATAGTTACATATGTACCTGAATTTCTATGCAGTGACTATCAAGATGTTAGATTTAAAGCTATAGAAACTTTAATTATATTCTTCCGGGTAACGTCTAAGAGTAAGCTGCTAACAGATTTTCATAGGCAGGAGGAGATATTTTGTAAAATGTATGAAAAGGTTAGTGTCTTATTTTCACCATGTTTGTCATGTATTGTATTTTTTATATCCTGAAATATATTATTTTGGCTTTAATTTAATACATTGCGCATTATTAAGCACATTATTTATAGTCTAATGTTGACTTTAACCTCCATAGTCAATAAGTTTATTTTTGTATTTAGAGAACTATTTGGAATTATAAAATTGGTAGGACCTGAACAATAATCTACAAGTATTATTTTAATTTTAGAGTCTCGAAGTGTTCGACGTTACTGGAGAAATAACTCAAGAAAGAAGAACTGATGAAATTATCTCGAGGACTGCCAGCGTTCTACACACATTTTCTAGTTTAATTTTTTCCAATACCAGTTGGATTGAAGAATGTCTCTATGCCTTAATAAAACTGAAGCATATAAAAAATTTAGGTACCCCAATACACTTGTTACTAATGCTGGTTCATCTACAATTAACATATTTTAGGTTCTGTTAATAAGGTTTTAACAATAATAAACAAATATTTGTATGGTAAAAATGATGTGAATTGCATAGAGAAATACTTGGAGTACATACTCGAGAAGTGGTTAAATGAGTACAATAGTATTGCCGATTTTCCTTTTAGTCTTTACAACTGTGAAACAAAATTGAAATTTTACGCAAACTTTTTTTATACATGTGTGCCTTTACTTATTATAACTGATAGAAACGATTTGGTTACCGTTGCTAAAGAAAAAGGTATTGCTGAAAAAGAAATTGTGGAGGTAAGTGATTCGACAAATTTATTTTGAAATAAGTAAGTTTTTTCTATGTTTTTAGAAATCTTGTGCAAAAATATTTGGTCAGGCTCTATGCAATGATATAGAAGGTATGGATACGATAATATCAACAAACAAAATTCTGGTTTATTTCCGTCATGTGGTTGGTTTGGATGGCTTAAAGAATAGCTTGGTGGACAATTTGGACCAACTCTTATTGTGCATATTACGATTCTTGACGGATGAAATATACATCTTGGAAAATCTTGGAGAATGTGTTATATTTTCTCAGAAAAATTTGTCTGTGCAACAGTTTGAAGTATGCATAAAATTTGTCGAGGTAAAAATAGTTGTTTTTTATCATCACGGTTTACTAACAATAATTCCTTTCCAGTCATTTTTATGTAATGGTGAAAACATAATTGCATTTTTAGTGGAAAATAATACCAGTAAATTTGAAAAAATGCTATTGGCTTTAAAAATGGATGTATACAATGCCTCGACAACAGATAACAAGCTGAAGTCTTTTCAGCGATATGCAGTTTGGATAAACATAATATTGAATAGTTTAAATACTGAAAATAACTGTCAGTATTTTTTTATCAGAGACACAATTTATACTCTCATAAATTTTATAGAGAACCATAAGGAAACTACCTGTTTCATTGCAGCCATTAGCAGAGTGACAGGGTCATTTTTAAAAAAAGTTTTACCAAAATTCTGCGACATCTTTGAACCGTTTTTAACATTCACTGTAAACTCTTTGAAAAATTTTGCAGTTACATTGAACAAAATATCTGACATTTGCATAGAAATTCTTCATTTTTTAATAGTTGACAATGCCTGTCATCTAATGAGTGCTATAGAAAAACTGGACAAATTTCCACAAGACATGAAGTTTAATAGTATTCGAAACGTTCATACAAAAATTAAATATGGAAATAACAAGGCGTCTCTTGAAGAAGAAATTAACTTTTTTCTCCAACATGAAGATATTTCAACTAGACAAGACAGTCTGGTTCATTTAAGAACTATGTTATCGCAGGAGAAACAACAATTGAAGGTACTTTATGAGAAGCTGGAAAATCTGAGAGGGTTTTCTGAAGACTGCGAAAAAAGCATATTACATAGGCTCATTTGTATGCTGACAAAAATGAGTTGTTCAACAAATGAAAGTGTAAGTAGAAAATTAATTATTACAATTTTATCTTACATCAAGAAATCATTATCATTTTGTTTATCCAAAACATGTTTTGACAGATGAGATTTGAAGCAATTAAATGTCTTGGAGAGTTAGGACCATCTAATTTAACCACTCTCGTATTACAACCCGAAAAGGAAGTTTTGGATATAAAGTGTTCTCCTTTCGAACTACTCACGGGCCATATTTTATCGTTATTGAGTAAATACATAGTTGATGCTAACATCAACATACTTAAATCTGCTAGTGAGGCTTTCTACCTCGTTTTGAACTGTAGGGAGGGAAAAAGAATTTCAGGTAAATTTTATGGTAATATAAAATTTAACATTTTTTCAGTTATTTCACGTTTTTATAGAATCGGAATTAAATTTTGGTTATGGTAAAATAAATAAAAAAAATTTTGCTCCATACTTTCCCCAAACTAAGACTTATACTACTTCAAGTACAACCGTACTTACAAATGTGTTCCAAAGCAAAATCAATGATGATAAAGTGTGGTGCGGAGATGGTAGGATTTGCCACAAAGAATGGATAGTTACATTGGTCACATCACTGTTGGAAACCTTTACCAACAAATCCTATTTACCAAAACTAGTTCCCTTATGCAAAGTTTCGGTAATTATAATACTTTAAGTATTTAAAAAGATATTATCTATTTTTATTTTAGCCCAAGATGTGTGAAATACTCTTACCTCTGTTAGTGAACTTGCTTTTGTTTATAAACGACAAAAATATTAGCCAGATTTTGTCGAAAAAAATAGATTGTTTCTTTTTGAACCATTGGGATCTCACAGTACCAAAATATACAACAGAAAGTTATATAACTGTTAACAAAAAATCTGTAAAATGCATGTTGGATGTTGTTAGTTTTGTCAGACTTCAAAAAAGTTATGCTGCTAAATCTAAAGCAAGGTAGGTCTGGTATAATAAATAATTAATTACCATATTTAACACTTCTAATTTTTTTTTTAGAGAATCTGCAAATCTGGAATTAAACTACTTAAAAGTGGCAAAAGCAGCTGAATTTTGTGCTGCACACTTCTCTTCGCTTCTGTATTCAGAATTATGGTGCCAGGCTAAAGTACAAGAACTTGAAAGGAGCAACAAAAGTACTGAATATTTAGTTGGTTCAACCATGCTCGACTTCATTTTTGAAAATGAGGATGAATCTGTTGGCGAAGCTCTCCAAAACATTTTAAGAAATGTAAGTCTCAAATCATATCTTTGTTATAACCACAGTGTATATTATTTGTTGATTTAAGGTTATTGAATATAGTGCAACTATATTTAAACACCAACTAATGTGTTGCTTTCAAACATTCTAGTTCTGCTGGGATTAAGAGTATTCACTAAAATTAAAGCTTTTTCAGATACTAGAGGCAGAGGCTGGCAGACCGTTTGTCAATATTTAATCTGATTTACATGAACTTCTAGCATAGTATATATTATATTGTATATATAGTATATATTATATCTGTAGTATATAATATAGTATATTGTTACCATCTAACAGACCATCAATCTTGTTTATCTTTCAGGCATACAAAGCTATAGGTGATGTAGATGCACTGCCCGGATGTGGTGTACAGTTTCTTCTGAAACCCCAGTTTCGAGTGGAGCATTATAAGGAATTGGGTAAATGGCATCAGGTGATGCAATTTTATGAGACGGAGGTCTCACATGGAGTAGACTCGGCAAGGAAAGATCTCATGGACAGCCTGAAGAAGTGCAGCTTATACCAATTACCACTTCTCTGCTCCAGACAAACTGATGAATCCCAGTACGAATGTTTGTGGAGGCTGGGTCAGTGGAATATGGTAGACAAGAGTTCCAATCCATCAGGAATCGCAGTAGCTCCAGAGGATTTTGACAAATACAGATTTTACGCTCTGAAAGCTTTGCATGAAAATAATGAGTATGCTTTCATTGAAGCAAAGAGTTCTCAGGGGTTGTGTGTTATAGAACACCTACGACATACAAGTCTAGAAAGCAGTAAAAACATCTATCCGATTCTTACTCAACTTCAAACTCTTAACGAATTAGAAGACTTTGCCGAGGCTGTGAAATCAAAGCAATTAGTTTCTGTTTTGAATAAGTGGAAGTTGCAAGATGATATCACTAGGACTAACGATTTTCATTATATCGAACCTATAATGACACAGAGGACAGTTATATTGACGGATTACCTAAAAGTCCAGCATGACGATACTTTGAAAAATTATCTGGTTAAAATGCTACTAGATTTTGCTGGTAAGCATCAATAACTCTATAATTAATAACTGAGACTTACATGTTTTTCTTTAATAAGATTTAGCAACAAGCGAAAGACAGTTTCATGTTGCATCTAAAAGCTTAAGGCACATAGAATTTTTGTCAGATTTGGGAGATGACATAAAGACACAGATTCAGTTGATGGATGCACAGATATCATGGATGGTTAATGATAAGCTTGTCACCCGTCATATCTTAAACAAAATTTGTAAAAACGCAAATAATGTCAAGTAAGTTAAAGTAAAAACTGTTTGTTTTTTACATTTCAGGATATAATGCATTATTTTCAGGTTGCAATCTGCAGCTTTAAAGTTGTCTGGTCAATATATGAGCGAAACATTTTCTGAAAATAGGATAACTATAATCACCAATTACTTTCTCAAGTCTATTTCGATAATGAATGACATTGAGAGGCATTCCAAAGAGTACAATAGTGTTTTGGATACTTATGACAAACTGGCTCAGTTTGCTGATAAGGGGTACCAACAGGTAAAAGATAAATATCTAGCATTTATAGTTAATACGATTTTGGTTAAAAAAAGCACGCGTTTTGTTGCAAATATTTTTCTGAACTCAACAGTACAGTGTAACTATTTTAATAAAGCAAGCACATTTTGGTTTTCAGGTTATGACGTATATGACATCGGATCTCTTCCAAAGGAAGGTAGTCAATATGGAAAAATCCAAAGAGACTGCTTCAAAAATTCAAAAGCAAAGTAAGAAAACGAAAGATGAATGTATTGCTGCAAATATTCATAATAAGCAAAGCAGCATTGATGCTGTAGAAATTGAAACTACGAAGCAAGAAATGAATCAGTTTTTAAAAATAGCTCTTAGGTAAGTAAGGTGACTATTTGTGATGTTATGAGTAGGCTTGTCACAGAGAACCGTGATTCAATTGCATGTGAAGCGGGTCAACACGGACATGTGCATGCGTATGCCCATGTCCCGCGGCGCAGTTGTGACAGCCCTAATTATGAGCAACCAAACATTTTATTGAAATGAAATGGGAACAAAATGGAGATTTTTAAAAGTTTTACAGAGTTGACATCAACTGGAGATGATTAAAACTGAGTTTGAGTTTTAATCATTTTGATTTTTAAATTTTACAACACTCTAGATATGATTTTTATTTAAAAAGTGATTTTAAACGTTTCTGAAACCTAATGTAATTTATGGCTTGAGAAATTATTATTATTTTTTTTAATTTCTCAGCATTTAATTTGAATTGTTTTTCAATATTTCTGAAATGTTTTGGAAAGTTTTCAGATTTTCTAATTTTGGAAAACTATGTCAGATTTGAAAAATGACTTGGTTGGCTTGATTTTTAACAACTTTTCAACCATGGTTCATCACTCTAGTAGTTTGCTTACTAAAAATGCTAATTTTAGGTATTACTTTCTAAATTTGAAGCACTGTGATAAAAATAATATAAGGATATTTCGAATAATGGCACTATTACTTGAAAACAAGAACAACACCATCATATCTGACCCTCAGAAAGAAATATTGCCTAGTTACAAATACATCACAATGTTACCACAATTAATTCCACACATCACAGAAAATAGTATCGATTTATACACTAAGAGAGTGAATGAAATTGTAGAAAAATGTGCCATAGAGCACCCACATCACACACTACCAATGCTGTTGTCTTTAGCAAACGCGCATAAGGATCGTGAGTTTAGCGATGCCAAAACTAAAACTACCTCCAATGATGCCAGGGTGGCCACGGCTACTAATTTAATTAAAAAATTGAAAAGGCGAGATGACCTATATACACATATTCATAAACTGCAACAGTTATGCCAAGCTTTGATAGAATTAGCGTATTATGACCCTACTACGGACGGAAGGGAGAAGGTATTCAACATTCCACGAAACCAGAAAATATTGAAGATTCAAGATTTCGATGATATTTTGTTGCCTACATATAATTTGGCAGTCAGTAAGACATGCAATTATATGAATATAGTTGGTAAGTTACAAATTAAAGCTCTATTTTTTAATGATGTTAAACTTGTAAAAAATAATGGAGAAAACGGACATTGCACATTCTTTGAATTGCCCTGGAGTTTTTTTTTTTCAAATAGGTATTTACTTCAGCTGATTATTTTCTGCTAAATTAAATGTGAGAAAAGATTTTATAATTTTTCTGCATATTTTGCCATTATTAATACAGCATCATTAATTATTTACTGCAATTTAATAAAATCATTATTTTTTGAAGGGTGTTGTGCATTGAGATTGGTCTACGTTATATTTTGATGGTAGTAGTAAGTAGTAATAGCAGTGGGGCAGCCAAGACCTGGCAAGTAGGCCGCAAGCGGGCCCTTTTTACCTACCCCTGTCGTCCCTACCTAGCTTCATCACCTCTTCCCTCATTGAACCTACCCGACCTTCTAATGTAGGTCAGAATGTCGGTCCATTCAAGGGAACTAACCTCTTCCCCTTGCAACTCCCCGGCCCCCCAGACGTCGTGTCTCAGTCTGCCGAAAGCCGCACACTCTGCCAAGAAGTGGGAAGGCGTTTCATCGCCCTCCCCACACTTTGGGCAGATAGGGTTTCCCTCAACACCTATCAATGATAGATGTCTTCTAAGCCTACAATGACCCGTTAAAACTCCCACCAACTGGTTTAGAGCCTTTCGGCTACGACTTAACAGCCAGGCCGTCTTGGTCTTGCTTGGCTCCACTATAAAGTTGCGAGCCTGTCTACAGCCTCCACTCCTTCTCCACTGTTTACTTAGTGTCTCATAAGCCCAATCGTTAAGAGCTATGTTGACCTGCCTCCGTGTAATGCCTAAAATCGGTTCTGGTTCCTGGCCGGGTCCCTGAGATCCGAGTCGAGCCTGTTCATCGGCCCTTTCGTTCCCCGGGATTCCACTATGACCTGGTACCCATACCAATTTGACCTCTTTTCCTCTGGCCAACTCCTCCAGGGTATCTCCGCACTCTTGGACAAGGGCGGATCTTGTCCTTGGAGATGTTAAAGCCTTTAAGGCTGCCTGACTGTCGGAGCAGAAGTAAATATTTTGCTCCGGACAGTTCCTTAATTCCTCCTTGTTTGCTGCCATTAGGATAGCAAAGACTTCAGCCTGGAAGACTGTGGCATACGAACCCAGTGCAAAACTTTGCTGAACGCCCCTATCCTCCACATAAATTCCTGCCCCCGAGAACCTGTCAGCCACACGAGAACCATCTGTGTAGCAGACCAGAGAATCAGGGGGGAATTTAAACTGATCCTGCTTCCGTTCCTCCCTCTCTGGAAATATAACGGCATATTTCCTCTTTAATCTGAGACGGTCTTTTGCTTCAGTTACTCTGATGGCAGATTTTGATGGTAAGAACACACCCGTGTACTATGCATTTAGAAAGTAGCATAACCCTTTCACCACTAGACGAATATGTTCGCAGTTTTGTAAAATATCTTTTCTCTTGTAAAATATTGATTACTGACAATTGAGAAACAAATTGGCATAGATCCAAAACAATATTCAGCGTTGACACATTAGGTTCGTAAGTGTGCCGAGAAACAAAACCTCCGTTGTGTTGTAACCATGTGAAATATCATGACTTCATCACATTTAATTGAATTTCACCCAATAGCAGCAGCCTTTTACAAGCAAATGCAGCTTTTTATGAATCCGGTTACCTTATTTAGTGTGAACATAATGAAGTCCTTTGACAGAAGTTGTCCTTTGCCATATATTGAATATTTGATTCTTTACTACGACATGTACATACAATTATTATTTCATCATGCTCTAAACACAGACAGTATTTAGCATTTTCTACCAAGTCAAATTTATAAGGTCCTATTTTAAAAAACAGTACCCAGTATGTTAGACTTTGCAGGTTTACTTTATCTAACTCTTCAGACTAACAAAAAAAGAGGGACAGATCTATTTACATTTTCACTTACGTTTTTTGATTGTTTCTTTTAATGTGTTTTATAATACTCAATTAATCTTGGTCGTGTTAACGCTATAGTATTTTTCCCTCAACTCGGTCAAGATAACTGCCGTAGCCTGAAGAGTATTACAACATTTACAAATATTGTCTCATGTTCTCGAGCATCTGTCTCTCTTGTTTATTTTAAAATTTTTTGATCAAAAGATTAAAATACAAACCTTTGTAGGTATATCTGCATTTGGTGCAGTTTATCACCCTGTCGGCGGAGTGAACCATCCCAAAAGGATAACATGTCGCGGTACAGATGGTAAAGTAAGGTCACAACTACTAAAAGGTCATGACGATCTTCGTCAAGATGCCGTGATGCAGCAAGTGTTCACTATAATGAACAATTTGCTTTCTGCCAATAAGCAGACTAGGAATCTTTTGATAAGGACTTACAAAATTGTACCATTGTCAATGCGAAGTGGGATATTGGAATGGGTTGATAATAGCATGCCTATAGGAGATTATCTAGTCGGTAAAGAGAAGGAACTAGGGGCGCATCAAATATATCGACCTGATGATAAATCACCCGCATCATGTAGGCAGACGATAAAGGTAAGTATATCTTCGCATATTTACAAGTTTAATTTAAATAAATTAAACTTGTAAAATTTTATACTTTGTTCAGAGGCAATGAAAAATTATTGTGGTACTAGAAATTGAACCTATAACATTTGGGCTATAACATTTGGAAGTAATCACTACACAACTGTTCTATTGGTCAGCATACATTGTAGAATTTACCAGAAGGCAATTTTGATCAATTTTATTTATTTATTTATTCAACGGGAAGACCCCAATATAAACTACAATCTAAAACATAAACTATATAAAGACAGCATCAAAAATACAAAATATATATACTAAAAACATTAAAATATAACATAAAATACAAACAAATAACACCTACATCAAGAATCATTGAGGAAGTAGTGAGTAATATCATTCTTAAAAGTAGAAAAAGACACTCCAAAATAATCAAGATCAACCCTGTTAGCGCTCCGTACCATTCTTGTTAAAGGGCAATGAAACCCATAATTTCTACTATATCTAACGTGAAAGGAATCATTAGCACGTGTAACAACAGAACCGACCCTCAGACCAATGTTTGAAAGAAGTTCCGGGGAATAAACAGCACCTGATAACAATTTAAAAAGAAAATACAAATCAGATTGAATTCTTCTATTTTCAACAGTCATAATATGCAATCTTGAGCATAAGTCTGAATAGTCATAAACATAATTATCAGCACGAATGCCCAATCTATACACCACACATCTCAAAAATTTATGCTGGACCGACTCTAACATATCAATATAGATCTGATAGTAGGGGTTCCATACAACAGATGCGTATTCCAGGTTAGAGCGCACAAGAGCACAATACAAAGTTTTAAATGAATTAATAGAGAGTTTATTAGAAACTCTCTGAATGTAGCCAAGCAACTTACACGCTTTTAGTGACACATTAACAATGTGTTGAGAAAAAGTAAGCTTCTCATCAAACAAAATACCCAGGTCTTTAATTTGAGTAATATTTTCAAGATTCATCTGATCAATAGAATAAGTATAATCTATCGTATCAAGACCCCTATTAAATTTAATAGAGAAACATTTATTCAGGTTCAAATCCATACCATTAGACTTGCACCAATCAACGACACTATCAATGTCATCTTGCAGCTCAAGGCAATGATCCAAATTTTTAATTACTTTAAAAACCTTTAGATCATCAGCAAATAACAAACAGAAAGAATTCTTGATGCAAAGTGTTAGATCATTTATAAACAAATTGAACAAGATAGGACCATAGTGACTCCCCTGCGGTACCCCCGAGGGCACATCAATAGTACTAGAAACATGATTGCCAATCTTAACCCATTGACATCTTCCCGATAAAAAACTACAAAACCAATCAGTTTCCCATCAAATCCATAACCCCCAACTTAGCAATAAGTATGTCAATATCTACTCTATCAAACGCTTTCGGTAAGTCGGTATATATCGAGTGAACCTGTTCCCCCCTCTCAAAAGCGTTTATAATTATGGTCTGATAGGACAGCAAGTTAGTCACGGTAGATTTACCCCAACTAAAGCCATGCTGCTGATCAATTATAAAGTTAGCATTATAGTGCTCTGTATAGCGAAAACTTGTGGACATGATCTCGGAATATGATCTTGAGTTAATAGGACTTTGCAGATTGCTCTGCTTGTTTTTTTTATATCATACAAACAGGCCAGGGACCTGTAGAAATCAATAACAAGTGTTGGTAGTTTTTCAGGAGATCGAGGGTTCCGGCTAATATAACTACCCATGTGTTTTACTTGCAGGTTTCTAAACCTGAAGACTTGCCTTCCTATAAACTGTATTGTGTATGTCAACCTTTATTTGTTATATGTTCAAAATATTGATTATATTCAAAACAACCAATAAACACAGACTGTTTACTTTTATTTTGATTCACTGATATTTAATTTTACAAGGCCATATACTACATTTTAATGCTATTTATAAGACAGAAATCGAATGTATGCTCTCGTGAAATCTAATGAGTGGTCTTAACTTTGACCCCTGTACAGCACTGAGACTATTGATCGAAAAATTTGTCTGTTTTTTTTATATGTATTCTAATTGTATTTCAGTATAAGCATACCGTTTTACAAAAATTATTAATTATTGTTTCAGAATGCTTCCACCAAAAGTCCGGAAGAGAGATTGGCTTCCTTTAAGTTGATTTGTCAAAAATTCAAGCCCATCTTCCACAAATTCTTCGAGACTTCTTTCCCACATCCAACAATTTGGTATGAAAGGCGGAGAGCGTATATTCATAGTGTTGCTACAACGAGTATGTGCGGCTATATATTAGGTATTGGAGATCGACATGTCAGCAACATACTCATAGACAAGACAACCGCAGAAGTTATACATATAGATTTTGGTAAGAGTCCAGTGGAATACTAATATTTACTTTAGTGTTTAAAATTTTGTAGGTATTGCCTTCGAGCAGGGAAGAGTTTTACCCACCCCAGAAACGGTGCCATTTAGACTGACTCGAGATGTTGTGGACGGGATGGGGGTGTCTGGAGTAGAAGGTATTTTTAGAAGGTGAGTTTGGAAAGACAATTTTATTGTTTATTTCTATATCAAAAATAATTTAATAATTTATTCCAAATAAATAAATAAAAATATGTTGCGGTTTACTTTCAAAATAATTATTTTATTTATTGCCTGATTTAATGTTGCTAATGATGTATTGATTAACATTAATACACAGGGTGTACCAGTTTTATGCTGTCAAAATCGGGAACATGTAGAACCAGTAAAAATAATGGGACTTTGCTATATAAACTTATTTCCAAATCTGTACTGTTTCCGAGATACAGATCCAAGTTGAAAAAAAAAATTAATTTTTTTTTGTTTATATCTCGCTGTCTAAACCAATTGTTTTAAAATTTTATTTATTAGATGCTACTATGAATCTTTACTTCTACAAAAAATTTCAGCTCGATGGGAATTACCAGTGGCGTCCAATCTGCACTCTTGGCACCTCTTTTCTAAAAAATATATGAAATATAAAATATAAATATTTTATGAAACCATGTCATGTCCTATCCTATCAAAGTAATACCTTAAAATAAAATTATTCCTGTAATTTTATTTTAAGGTATTATTTAGTTAGGAAAGGACATGATTTGGTTTTACAAAATATCAATTTACTCCGTAACGGTGCATTTTTTGAAAAAAATTACCGTAGTAATTTAAAAGTAAAATATACTTTTTTGTAGAGAAATGGATGGGACATTGAAATATCCTATTATTTAAAACATTAGTCAGTGGCAGACCATATATTTTTTAAAAAAGGGGTCCCAAGAGTGCAGATTAGACGCCACTGGTAATTCCCCTCGCGCTGAAGTTTTTTGTGGAAGTAAAGATTCATAGTAGCATCTTATAAATAAAATTTTAAAACAATGGTTTATTATTGTCACAGATATTGGCGATTCAAATTACCGATGAGGGCGCTGCAAATTGTAAACAAATATGGAGAAAGACGAGTAAAAATTTTGCATTTCATATCACATCATCTTGCAATTTAGCATTCATTTGCCATAAATATAGTGAGTTAATGTGCTACTTAGGGTGAAAAAAGGATAAAAAGAGTAGTAAAAGCAGTCAAATGTTCCATAAGTGCTTCATTGCTAATTAGGATATGAATTTTTTGGGTTGAAACAGGTGCCCTGGTTTTTGTTTACTTACATTTTGGACTAAAATAACTGTGATAAATTGTATGGTGATACCATATTAGTGCTTGTTTTTGTTAAATAATGTTTAAATTAAAATATATTCTGCTTTTATAAGACTAATAATAGAAAAGTATAGACGCACTGCAACAAAGTGGTTATGTTGTGTAAATAAACGTGTTCCCTGTTATTAAATTGTTACATGCCTTTTGGAGAAATGAATGAGAAACAGTTTCTTATACTAGGGCCAAACTTCTACCTATCTTCAATCTTAAACACTTCTATTGACACATTTTGTGGAATGACACCTATGAACACGGCAGTTTGTGTTGTGCTGATTTCTTTTGAATGCCATTTTAGAATGTAAAAATCTCGGTAAAAATAAAGATGTACAAATACTAATCACGTCGTTTTTAACTTTGTAATACCAAAAAATCACAAGCACCACTAAATTATTACGTTAAACACACCCAAATATGTGTTATTTATCATAATATTGGCAATAAGCCTCCAAAAATTACCTTTTAAGTAGGTTCAAATATTTTCATGCAGAGGGTGCATTCATTTTTGGAATCGCCAATAAATAAAATTTTTTTTTCGACTTCAACACCCTTTATCTTGGAAACGGTACAGATTTGGTAACTTATTTGATAAGTTAAAAGTCCCATTATTTTGACTAGTTCTACATGTTCCCGAATTTTGACAGCATAAAACTGGGACACCCTGTAAGTATATATATTTTTTTTTGTTAATTTCAGGTCATGTGAAAAAACGATGAAGGTACTTCGACAAAATTCCCAAACAATAACCACGATATTAGAGGTTCTTCTATATGATCCTCTTTATGTGTGGACCGTTACATCAGCAGAAGCGAATAAAAGACAAACAGATGACGAGAATGATATAAGATGTTTATCTCCTGAATCTGACGAAGGTACATAATGTAGTCATTGGGAATTATACTAATATTCTTTTGTGATCAGCTTAGAACATCTTTGTACAATAAAAAATAAAATAAAAAAAAATAAAAGAGTAAATAAAATTAGGATATTAATTATTTTATTATTTTTCAGACAATACGACCGTGAACATCACAGCAGAAAGAGCTTTACTACGCCTCAGAGAAAAATTACAAGGAACTGAAATGGGCCATCCAACTAGTATTGAACATCAAGTTGGCACTTTAATTCAGCAGGCTGTTGATCCAGCTAACTTGTGCAAATTATACTGCGGCTGGCAGGCTTATTTATAACCACAGATTAACTTAAATATTTAATCTTCTCTGTTGTTTTTAATTGTTACGTTTTGTATGTAGAATTAAGAAAAATATAAAGTTCATTTTTATTCTCGAGGTTCTTTAATCTAAAGAATTTACCTTTCCCCCAAGAGAGTGGGTTTTCTACATAAAGTAAAACTAAAATTAACATTGTTGATTCGTCAAAAATGTAAATGAATGAATCTATTCAAAATGTAAATGTGTAATTTGGAGTTCTCAACTTGTATTTTTATGCATCCTAAGGCTCAATAAAATATGTATGAACATACCGGGATATCAAAAATTATCTTGGTCAAGGGTGGTTGTGGAATGTAAAACGTGTGTCTTTCTTTAAATTTTTGAATATGTTTTGTTGTGTCAGAATCTGTCAAGTCATTGTGCTGAAATTTTCTAATCCAGTTTTTGAATCATGCCTCTTACCACACAGCACAAAATTTTCATGATTGAAGCCTATTTTCGAACGGGTGCGCTAGTTAATGGAAATTGGCAATACAGTCAACGTTTGTGTTTGGACAATTTTCGAGAGCACTTCCCAAACGTGGCAATATTACCGGACAATTTTTATGCGTGCCTTACAAATTGTGTTGAAGTGTTTCGCGAAACTGGTTGTGTGACTCATAAAAAAGGTGCTGATAGACCAAGAGTTCGTACAGAAGAAGTTGTCAATGACGTTCGTCAACGTATGGAAGAGGAGCCTGCAAAACCTTTGAAATGTCTTTCTCAGGAAATTGGACTTTCTTATGGAACATCATAAGATTTTAAAGAAAAACTTGAACATGTATCCATACAAGATGCAAGCACATCAAGCTCTTCTGCCCGCAGACCACCCCAGATGCCTTGCTTACTGCCATTGGTTTGTCAATAATTTAATGAATGACGATCTTCTGGACTTAACTTTTTTTTCTGACGAAGCGTGGTTTCACCTTTCGGGATACATCAATTCTCAAAATATGCGAATGTGGAGCAATGATAACCCTCATGTTTTTACTGAATCGCCACTACATGCTCAAAAAATTGGTGTTTGGATGGCAGTTTCTCGCAGAAGAATAATTGGGCCAATTTTTTTCGATTTCACCGTCAACGCAGAAAGGTACAGACACAACTTTTTGGCTGAATTTGTGCAACAGTTAAACGATGATGAACTTCGGTACAGTTATTTCCAGTATGACGGTGCAACAGCACATACTACACGAGAAAATATTACTTTCCTCCGCGAGTTTTTTGATGACCGGCTGATAAGTTTGCATACAGAAGTTGCATTTGCAGTTCATTATTGTTTTACAACTGAAATAAATAGGTATGAAATTTGTAGGTTATTGATGATGTCAGTGTGACAGTGACATAATTATTTCAAATTTAAAGTAAGACACACGTTTTACATTCCACAACCACCCTTGACCAAGATAATTTTTTATATCCCGGTACTAAGAGTTGATATTCTTTGAAATATTACAGGTTACTTTTAATCGATTTTAAAAATGAAATGAAATAACAAAACATACATTTATTGCTAACAACTACAACTACCACTTTATACTTAACACATTTGTAGCCTTTTCTACTGCGTGATATTGCGTATGCAAAATCACATTGCCTTTATCGCTTTCTTGCCCACCCAACCATGAATCATATAAATCTTTAACAGATTTATTCTGCTCTGGAAACATAATGGGTAACGAGTTATACAATTCTTCTAACTTGGTTGCTAATTCTTTAACAGTTCTGCCATCTTGTGGCCTTACCTGTGCACCCCCATTTAAACATCCTTAAAAAAATATGTAGGTATTGTCACAGTTTTGTAGGATAAAATTCAGCTTCAAATAAGCCACAAATTTACAAAATATATAAATAAGGCACCAACGGGACCTACAGATTAACTATATCACCCCCCCTCTCCTCATTAACTCTCGAATTTAAGCTTATCGTTAAGTTAAAATGTTGAGTGGCGAAACTATACATAAAATCTTATTGCTAGAGTATGACTAAACTCAATGCCAGAATTAATCAAAGTGCAATGACCGGAAAAAGAGTAGATCTGTGTTGTCACATTTATTTCTAAAGTATTCTTATTTAAAACAGGAAACGTATTAACCTTATTTACACATTTTTTTACTTGTCTTTAACGTCCCTTATCCCTATTGTACTTTATTAAAGCAAACACAATGTTTAATTTGTCTTTTACTTAATAATATCACAAGTATAAAGATATATACAGTAGTTTCACTCTAAATTTTTTGTACAAAAGTTTTTAATTTAACTTTTTTTAATGCACATGTCTGCCCTTGGGTAGTATGCGCGTTGGTAGAGATGTAGAAGGGGAGGAATGGGCCGGCGTATGCTATTTTATGGGTGCACATTTGCTTTTTGCTTTACAGGTAATCAGCATACGTTTGTGTGTCTAGGCGTTTGTGTTTGTGATTTTGATAAATGTTTTGTATTGTGTGTAACATGGCTACAAAATATTGTTTCATTTGTAAACGAAATTCTGTTAGGCCACCTTTTTTACTCCAAAAAATAATAGTCCGGGCCTGTGCGTGTCTCCCAAAAACGGTCACTAAAGCGCATGATTGTGCTTGGGTAGTATGCGCAGTGGTCTTTTTGGGGGGTTAAAAAAACAAAACTTAAGGACACCAACATCAGAGAGATTTTGCCGAGTGAAATTACTGTATATATCTTTATACTTGTGATAATATCAAGGAATTTCCGAATATGTGGCAACTGCAAAAGTCATAAAGTTGACGACAAGCTGTTCATCCTTATTTCACATACATATTCTTGCATTTACGCTTTCTTTTCTCTGAGCTTCAACGACGTTGATTGGTCGAATCAGGAACCAACAAGCGACTGCGCTCGAGGTAGTAGGGAAACAGTGGCGTGATGTTGGGTTATTTCGCGCGCGTTTCTTAACGGTAAAAATTTGTGGTAAAATTATCAGTGTATTTATTCTTTGTGTCAGTGTTTATACTTATTTGTGTTAGTTAAAACATTGGAAGTGCATATACTAGAAGTATTCTATAGAATAGTATACGAGTATATATTAACTGAAATGTGCCCAATGATAAAACAGAATACGCACGCCTATGCATCACCGCATTTTACCAGATCGGCGAGGTCATTCCACTTTGCTTAATTCTGGCCTTTACTGTAATTATTAACAAAATTAAATTGACACTTTCATACCTGAAGGACATGCCATCACTTCAACATAATCATATTGACTTTTTCCCCTCTTGAGTTTCTGTACCAAGTTTTGTATATTTTTAAAACCATTAGCAATTGCAAATCTCAGTAGCACTTTCCCATCTTTTTCTAATATAACCTCCTTAAAATCTGGATTTCTGTAAGATAAAAAGATTTTAAATATAAACGTCTATGGAATTCTCAGTTGTTTCTCTACCTTAAGTTCTTATATTCTAATTTTTGTATTTCTTCTCCAAATAATTCTTTGGCAGCATATCTAAAAATATGATCAGCATATCCACCCGATCCTGATCCAATATGCTTTGAAACAAAAGGATCAATTTCATGGTTATTTTTCAAGAGCCAAGGTTGTGAAAATGTTGAATTCTTTAAGTTATTTAGTGATATCCCATCTTTCAGTAGCATCTGTTCTAACTCGACTGAAAATAAGCAAATTAAACCTTGAAATGTGACTTTTGAGACTTACTTGCTGTTATCACGCAGTCTACGTCCCGACTCTGGGTCTCTTGGGAGAAAAAATCTTCACGAGCTGCTTCCAATTTCTTGTCATAGCATGGCATCACAGTTACATGATATATTTGACGATCTCCTAAATTATGACCAACCCATTGTTTTATCAAAGAACCCATAATTTGTTGGGGAGACTTTGTTGTAGCTATGTATGGTAAGATATAACTGCCATGCGTTTTTTCTGCATAACATACCCATCCTAGTGTAAATAATTGTATGTATTATGATTATTGATTATTATGATTTGATTTGAGAATATGCATGCTACTTGTAAGTAAAGTATTCAAAATAAACATTGTAATATCCAGGAAACATTATTTCTCAGAAAAAAAAAACGTAATATTATTATACTTAGAACTATCTTATACAGAAAAATTTATTGAAACACCATACTACCCTTTTCTTGCAGTTTATTAAAAAGTTGAATCTTGTCGATACTCAGCTCTTCATAAGTAGACTTAGTATGAATGTACTGTATTTTGTATTTTTGTATGTATGAATAATACATGCACTTTCTTTTTATGTCCTTTGCTTTGATTTTTATTCAGTGAATATTTTTTGCGTGTGTCCAATCAACACGTTAGTCAACTATCTCGTCAGATACAGTAAGTATTTTTAGATTGCCATTTAGATTCTCATCTTCAAACACTGTTACGAGTGGTAAATTACAAATAAAATATCTCACTTGTGCACATGAAACTTGAGTGAAAAATGTTGAGACCGAGGTTAAACTAATATTTTAAAAATTAGTAGTCATACCCGAAATCTTCACTGATGAAGAGCCCAGTATAATCTGGAAATGAATTGGAAAATGCTAGTTAAATGTGAATTAACGGTTTCCATAATGAATTTAAAATTTTTATTTGACTAAATTTTATTTAAAAATATTTCTAAAAATAACATTAAAATATTTCATTTATATCAAACTAAAAAACTAGTCAAATAAATGTCACCCATCACATTAAAATTAACATAATTAATTGTTTATTTGAAGGAGATGCCGAAAACAACTACTCAACGGGCAATGTGCCTCGACTGGCATTGCATTACATGCATTACATTGCATTACATGTAATGCAATGGCAGTCGGGGCACACTGCCCGTGGAGTAGTTGTTTTCGACATCTCCTTCAAATAAATAAGTAGAATTGTCTTCCTCAAAGACAATTAGAGGTCACTGCTGTAATGGCACCCACGGAAAAGCAGGTCGTTATCTGTCTGTTAATTTGACAATAATTGTCAGACAGATAGTAACAAAGACCCAAAGAGGGCACTACGATGTATTTCTCACCACTACTAACATAATTAATCGTTTTCACAAATTACATTTTGTAGCGTTTCTTGGAGCAAACTTTAAAAGTTAGTTTTAATACACATGCAATATTTATTTTCAATACTTTCATTCTCCTGTGCTTTTTATTATTTTACAGGTTGTAAGAGATTTTTTAGATGAACCATAGAGGTATGCCAGAAATAAGTTATATATTATAGTATTGTATATGTGTCTATCCGTCTATACTATTATATATAGAATATGAAATTTAATAGTTTTTAATACTTTTTCATGATATATCATAATCGGCTAGATCAAGTCGCCTGGCTCCGGCTCCTTATACTGTTGCATGTATAATATCTCTGTTGCATTGCCCCGTTTGTTTTATGTTTGTTTACGCCAGTTTGTGTTACGTGTTGCAGCACGTAGCGATACGCTTACGGTAGTCAATTGTTTGTTTTGATTTGAGGTTAGTGACAGCCTAGCAGCTGTCAAACTTATCTGCTAGTGTTTTCATAATTGTTTTGTGCTATCCGAATTATCTTCCGTTATTTTTAATTATTTTCTTTTTGTGTATACCTTATAAGTTTTAAAATTTTGGTTACTTTTATGAGTTTTGTGTTTTGTAGTGCCGTAAAGTGCAACTGCTGTCACTAGTGTCACTGTCAACTTTTAACAGATAGAGTATGCCACACTGACACTTGTAGTTCTCAGCGGCACAATGTGGTGGCGACAGATACCGAATCTCCATGGCAACCACGAAATGAATTGCAGGCCCCTTTACCCAAATTAGGCCGAATCGACAGATTAGAAATAGGAGCAGGTGACATGATGTAGCCAATTATGGTTATATCAAAAAGCTAGTTAATCTGTAATTACCTGGACAACTTGAAGCCAGCATAGGTAGAATATTTTTCACTCCATCACTTTCCGTAGCTCGATACCTCCGTACAAACTCTTTTTGTGACTCTAATAAAGCCAAATCATCAGCAACTGTCATATCCACTACCATATCCGCACCAAGCTGTTTGAAATATTGGGCAAGTTTGGCTGCACAGTCATTTGCTGACAAATTGTAACGCATTGCCAAGGATAGTATAGGTTGTACAGAAACAGATACTATTATCAATTTGGCATCTTCAGTTCTTTCTTGCTAAGAATTAAATTGACTGAATTTTAAATGTTAATATGACCAACCATAATCGGCTAGATCAAGTCGCCTGCTGCCCCCTCCTTATATTTGTCTGTTTATTACCCTGTTTCAAGGCTTCTCTGCAATTACCGGTATTGGCAACACGTAAGGTAAAGTTTACGTTAGTTAATTGTTCGTTTTGAAGTGATATTTGTGACAGTCTGCAGGTGTCAAATCTATCTCCTAGAATTTTTATTGCTGTTTTGATTTTGATTTGCTACCCTAATTATCTTTATTATTTTCAATTATTTTATCATTATGTACATAAGTTTTAAAGTTTTTGTTGGTTCTATGAGTTTTGTGTTTTGTAGTGCCATAAACTGTAACTGCTGTCACCAGTGTCCCTCTAAACTTTTGACAGGTAGAGTATGTCTATATCGACACTTTGTAGTTCTCAGCGGCACAATCTCCATGGCAACTACAAAATTAATTGCAAACCCCTGTACACAAATTGGGCCGAATTGACAGACTACAAATAGGAGCAGGCATAGTACAGGATCTGGCCGATTATGGACCAACTTACCAGCTTTAAATTTTTGTTATTTTCGAATATTCTTAACAATTCTTCTTGACTTTGCTGGGTAACCAAAACACTTTCAGCTGATGTGATACAACCAGAACATGCTAGACAATCGGCCAGAGTTATCTCAACTTTTTCTAACTTTTGGGAAATGCCATCCTAAAAAAGCAATAAAAATATTGACATACATAAAAAAACAGGTATTAACTAACTTCGTCAATTTGAAAATATGATCCATCTTCTTGTATTTTTATCTTCGCTCCTGTACCACTTGTCGTTTTCTCTATTTTGACGGGTTTTATACATTCCTACAAACAATCGTTCAAAACACTACTACAAAATATTTTGTATACTTTGGTTCAGCGATATAGCATTAGTATTATATTAGTTTTATGTGAGAAAATTATACAGAATCTTGACATGCACCAGGACATGTGTCAATGAAATTTAATATGTATGCCAATCTTTTTCTGTCCAGTGATTCCTTTCTTTACAAGTATCTAGTAAAATGTTATATCGCTAAACTCTACTACAATACTTGCTTGAGAAGGAGTAATAAAATCATCCAAATCCGTTAATTGCAACACACCACTAAATCTAGACATATTTATTGGAAAAGTGATAAAATAATGCAGTGATTAATTCCTAAATTCCTAATATTTCCTAATGACTTTTTTAATAACCTCACATTCACATTGCTCAAATTGTTTACGAATGTCAACTACATAGGGTTATTTGTTATTTGTAATATTTATAATGGTGTCCATGTAAATCTAGGGGAATTTAGTATTGTTGGAAAGATTTAAATTTTTATATCTTCATTATGTTATGTTAACTATTTTATATAATCAATTTATCAATTATCAGTTAATAAGGAAAATGATCGAAGTTTCTTTTTCACAAAAGAAATCAAAACTGTAAAAGGAAAATGTTTACAATTTTTGTAAGGTGTTGCCAATATAAAACTTTTAATTTTATATATCTGGCCACCCTTTGTTTGGTTACCAATCAAGTTTGACTTTAACGGCGCGGTATACGGTTTGTCAAGTTTTATCAATAATTTTTTATAACCCATTGCTTTGATAATTTTTTTAAAATTGTTACAAAGAAATGGCCGAAGAAGGCAAAGAAAATAAAGCGGAGGAAGCCAAAAAGATTGTTCACACTTATCCTCTCATAAGGGTGAGTCACTGGTTTATTGATTGCTGTAAAAGTACAGAAGGATCTAAAATTTTTCATTAGATCTTCAATATTAATTTAAACAATATCTTGAGGTTTACGTAATTAACTAAATATATTTTATTTTTTAGCATTCAGATATGGCTGAGGAAATGAGAACAGAAGTTATGGAGTTGGTAGCCACAGCTTGTGAAAAGTTCGCAAATAGTAATGAGGTATAGAAGCAAAAGGGGTTTTATTCAAAGACTATTGATATTTAATTTCAGGCAGCCGCAAAAATGATAAAAGAAGAGATGGACAAAAAGTTTGGACCACCATTTCATGTAGTGGTAGGTGAGGGATTTGGTTTTGAAATATCCTATGAATGTACAAATTTACTGTATATGTTTTTTGGTGGTAATCTAGCAATATGTGTGTGGAAGTGTTAAGTGTTTATTATATATTTTTATACGGTATTAGATATATTTACAGAAGACTGCAAAATGTATGCACCTTAAACATTTTTAGCAATTAAAAGGATATAAGTATGACATAATGTCACAGATTCTTAAATATATAAAATGTATAATGACAAGTTGACAGACGTAAATCTGAAATTAATTTAGATACGTGATTGAAATTTGGTTTCGGCTGTATGACCTCACGTTCTATCTATTACTAATAATAAACAAATCTTTATTAGGTACTTATATTTTTACATATTTAGAGTAAGAGTAAATCATATGGGATATACCTGTGTAGAATTGAAGGTAAGAGAATATGGCTATAATTTTTAATTGATTAGGAAGTGATGTCAGACGGACGTCACTTCTAAAATTTCAGTTTTCTATCTAAATTAGTTTAAAAGTTGCCTCTACTGTCAGCTTATCATTACACACCCTGTACAGTGTAAATACCAATATCAAAATATCTAAGTGATTATACAAAATTTACTTCTGAATAAATTTCTCTATTAAAAAAAAAAAAGAAAAATCAATTAAGTGATTTTTAAATTGATTGATGGTTTTGGAGACTTCACTGTTTTAGAGTTATATCAGAATGTTATATTAGACGGACAGGTTTTTAACAGCTTGTTAAAAATACCAATATTAAAAAAAAAAAAATTATGAATAACAATTTATTTTAGTTTAATTATAAGGAAACATTTTAAATATTTATAATAAAGCTCTTTAAATTATTAGTAAATGTAAAACGTCTTATTGTACAGTAATCAGTCAGTTTACAATACATAATTATATTAATAATATAAATATATTATTAAATATTTAATAACAATATTAGTATTATGTAAGTAAATTTTATAATAAATGTATATAATTTTTTTACTGTATTTTTAAATTAATAAAATAAGATATACAGATTTCTTTTTATTTTAACAAAAAATCATTGGACGTTTGATAAATAGAAACAGGGAAATATTTGCGAGGTTTTTATCTTAGAAATTTCACAAAGTTATTACAGTGTGTGATTTTTGCATGTGCTTTAAACTTAGAATAATGCAACATTAACAATAATTAATATTAATACTCAACAAAATGCCTACCAGAAAGCGAAAATTTCTATTTAGACAAAATACTCAACAATTGCACACAAGAAAAAGATAACATTAAAAGTGGTGGCAACCAAAAAACAATTATAAAAAGATTAAATAAATTTTGAAATTGCACAAGTATGTAACAAACCATTGGTTATACTATAGATATATTTGGTGGCATCGCTGACATCACACTGACTCCGATATATAATAATATGTAATTATATGTGATGCTACACAATAAAAACAGTGGTTAGAAAGCCAACAGAAACAGCTTATAATGATTTGTTTTTTGCTTTATACCTCCTTTAAAGAACAATAAAAGTATAACCAAAACTATCTATCATAGCTGCTGGACGAGATTTAAATTTAGGTCTGATGCCATCGGGACGATTTCTCCATCTTTTGTTTGTCAGAGAAACAAAAGATTGAGAATATCTAATGAAATGTTATAAATGTAAAAATCACATCTAAAAATTTTAGGTTTTACTTCTGCTAAATTAAAATAGATGTCAGATAATAAAATTTGAATGAGAAAACTTCTGTAAAATTTTTATTTGATATTCTAACAATAAAAATATACAGGGTGGTTCTATACAAGGTTTTCAAGACTAATTCCAGAGACAGATCGATTTTTATTTGAAAGAGGACACCTTCTCAAATTATTAGTACTTATAAAAGTGTCTCAAAAGAGAGAGGTTTACAACTTCAATTTTTTAAATGGAATACTCTGTGTATAATTAAAACATCCTTTCACAAATATGATACAGAGTTTCACAGATAAAGCTCTAATAATGATGGAGATATGTCCACAAATGTTTATTATAAGAATAATGTGTTAGACAGACTTTGTAGTATTTGTAGCATAGTAATGAATCGATATTCTCACATTATGCCTATGATGACACTCTCTTTTATGTATATCTACTTCAGTATTATTGATATATCCATTAAATACTATATCAAAGTATTTGTGAGTAGGCATTCTATTCAAATGTGCTAAAATACACAGGGTATTCTATTTAAAAAATATAAGTTGTGCCCAAGATCCTCTTCTTGGGACACCCTGTATAAATATCATTGATATGGGAATATGTCTCCCTTCGATTAAGAATCGAAGTGTCTTTGAAATTTCTTTGAAAATCCTTGCATACCAAGTTTGTACAAGGTGGAGCTTTGTATAAGTTTTCATTGGCCCACCTTGTATGTAAAAAAATACTATTAGTAAAAATTAGAAATTAGAGGATAAAGCAAGAATTAAATTATCTTACTCATCAATTTTGATGATCACTGATTTTTGAAAAATCGTTTGAAGCATTAAAAATATTTGTTCATTGCATTATGTAAATAATTCAATTTTTGCAGCCGCTAGGATTAAAAAACATCTATCTGCCTATAAATCAAGGTAAAACAGTAATATGAATAAAGAAATTTAGTATATGGTCAAAACGAGAATTGAAGCGATGCATGTCATCGGTTATAAAATTATTTACATAATATTAATATTAAAGGGCCAGACATTTATTTCCTTGTAATTATATAATCGCAGTAAATCATACTAATGTAAGCTATGCTGAGGTACATCAAAAATCAAAATTATAAAAATATAAATACATTTCTGGCAAATAACACTGTGGATCCTTTACGACATGCATCGTTTGGATTCTTGTTTTGAGTTTATTAAAAATATCAGATGAAAGATAGTTATTTCTTATTTCTATTAAATTTTACAAAATAATTACTTTTTGTTGCTCCTATAATAGACAAAGATAAAAGACGTCTTATCAGTAAAGAATTTTTATAGCCTCAGACGGTGGTGGTTTAAACACACTATGTCTCATATGAGAATCACTTGGACACTAAATAAACAAATCCTTCTCACGATAAATTTCAGCTTATTAAAGCTATAAGAAATCCAAATTGTATTACAATATATATTTTTCTCAATATTTTTATACCACTACAAATAATTCTCATCTCATAGTGACATACATTTGTTTATTACCAAGTGCGCACAATATGTTTATAAAAACTCCTAAGTTCATGTTTTCTCTAGAGGATTTCTTACTTAAGAAATTAACATTAATAAATTATTATGGAAATATATTAGTGATTGGGTTTTAGAATGTATTGAATGGCAGAATAATGCATACTAAGATATCACTGATTCGAAGAATACTTTGTAACAATATCCTTGGTGAACTTGGCAAGATGGAAAGCTAGGTCTCTTATGTTGCTAAAATGAGAGTCAACTGCTTTCGCATCACCTTTCTTTTCGGATAATTGTAAAGCGGAACACTCTGGTTGGAGACGTGAAGCTACTTCCAACATTAACTTCACTCTCTCCGCTTCTGCTTCCTAAAAATATAAGATTAAAAGTTTAAGGGGAAATCAACATATCAAAAATATCACAGTCATACCTCACTAAGTGAAGATTGGCTGTATCTGTAAAAGTAGGTAGTTTCGATTTTAAAAAAACAGATAAAAAAGGCACTGGTATTACTGAATACCACAGGATAATCTTAACTTTACAGTTAGGAAAAGGTTGAGTGTGGTCCAAGGGTGCGGAGATACCCTGGAGGAGCTGGCCAGGGGAAAAGCGGTTAAATTGGTATGGGTACCAGGTCATAGTGGAATCCCAAGGAATGAAAGGGCCGATGAACTGGCTCGACTCGGATCTCAGGGACCCAGCCAAGGACTAGAACCGATTAGGCATTACACGAAGGCAGGTCAATATGGCTCTTAATGATTGGGCTCATGAAACACTAAGTAAAAACTGGAGAAGAAGTGGAAGTTGTAGAAAAGATCGCAACTTTATAGTGGAGCCAAGCAAGACGGCCTGATCAGACGGCCTGGCTGTTAAGTCGTAGTGGGAAGGGTCTAAACCAGTTGGTGGGAGTTTTAACGGGTCACTGCAGGCTTAGAAGACATCTATCATTGATGGGTGTTGAGGGAGACGAAACGCCTTCCCAGGGGGGGAGGGGGAGCTGCAAGGGGAAGAGGTCAATTCCCTTCAATGGACCGATATTCTTACCTACATTCTACATTAGAAGGTCGGGAAGGTTCGACGAGGGAAGAGGTGACGGAGTTAGGTAGGGGACGACAGGGATAAGCAAAAAGGGCCCGCTTGTGGCCTACTTGCCAGGTCTTCGCCGCCCCATACACTACTACTACTACTAGGAGAAGGTTCCAGTAAGATTTAGGTATAAACTTACAGAATAAGGATTAAGTAATGATATACCATGGACAGGAAACTTTTACATAAATCAATTTAATTTTGTAGAGCATGAAAAATTAATAAAGTAAAAAAAAATGTACTAGGTGGACAAAACTGGATTTAGAATGTTATAATTTATTCAGTTTGATTTCTGTTTGTGTCTGTGAGATTATTCATAAAGCCACTTACCTTGGGTAAATGCGACGCCAATTTTACAATTGAATATTTAACTTTCTCAGCACTAGCTACGCATTCTTCTTTATCTGGCTCTTGAATACTCTTACACAGTTGCTGAATTGTCCTCGTGATTTGTTCTGTGCACTGTAAAACAGTCTGCCGATCTTGAGGCGAAGAGTAGAGACTTTGCGTTGTAGGTCTCACTTGCTCATTCTGTTTCAGCTGGAAATAAGCTTTTAACTAAGATTATTTAGTTCTGTTTATAAAATATTACCTGATTCTTCATAGCATGCCAATATGGCACTTTGCCGATACCCTCTCTAGTTTCGTACATACTTGTTGGCCTCTGGTTTTTACGGTTCTGTCGGAGATCCACTTCATCGGGGAGTTTACCATTCGGAAGTGAATCACATTCACTATTACTCTGAAATAGATGTTTAATTTCTGGATATACGAAAATGTGAAAAATTACCTACATTAACATATAGTCCTTACATTATGGAACCATTACAATTGTAAAAAAACTGCAATACAGATCAAAAAGACAATCATGAGGTACTAGCTGTGAACATTATCATATAACAATTGCCAATAATTGTACGTAAAACTTCGAAAGTCGTTAAATATAAATGGAATACCCTGCGCATTTTTTCATTTTTTGATTCTGCATCAATTTAAACTTTTAAAATTAATTAGACTTTGTGGAGATCTACTTGGCTAAAAACAATTGCATAATTATGAATGTTGGGTACAGAGGACAATCCAGCAATGGACAATGTCGACGAATCAGAACCTCATTCATTAGTGAGAAACAATAAGAAAAACCATTGTATTATTTGATATGCAGAAAGAAAAAAAATGCATATAAAAAACTTAAGACTTTAATCTGGAAGCCGTCTGGGAGGCATTATGTTCTTTGATGTAATATTGATGAAATGAAGACCGGGTGGTCAAAAGAGCGACTTGAGAAGCAATTAAAAAAGTTGAATAGCATGCAAAATATGTGAATTTTGCAGAAACGATACGATAACTATTTGCTTCATAGTTAGAATTAACTATATATTTTTTAACTTACCTCAGATATATGCTCCAGAGAATCAAATCCACTGTCTCCATTAACTTTCGAATATAGCTTCGTTTGGGACAATCTACTCTTCAATTCGAAATTTTCATTTTGCAAAGATCTAACGCACTGTCTAAGTTTCATAATCTCAGACCTCAAATCTGTTATGGTACTGTCAGAGTTTTTCAGCTGTTTCGTGAGTTGTTCCAGTATCTGATTTGTTTTGCTGACATTATCCAATGATATGCTCTCCTTGCTACTCATTTGAAATTTATCAGAGATCGACACATCACATTTTGGCTAAAAAATAGATACAATTAAAGTATTGCAACTAGGTATTTACGTTTTATTTACTTCTTCAGGAACCATTGCGTAATCATCATCAGATGCCACAGAATCATATAATGGGTCATCATCTACCACTGATGTTTCTCTCAGTTGTAACACACTGCCTAGAAAAAGTTTAATAATAATAATAATAATGATAATAATAATAATAATAATAATAATAATAATAATAATAATAATGTATTATCTATAAGATCAACACAAGTATGGGAGTCGTCAACAAGTACAAACAGTAGATGAATAAAATCTGATAAAAGTAACAATTACAACACTTAAGAACTACTAACAAACAGTTTTTTGTATGCCATACATTTTTTTTTTTTTAATTGAATATAAATGGAACACAATAAAATAAGTATGAAGAAAAAGTAAGAAGCGATACAATAAATACCTATGGTTAAAAAGAATAAATTCATGAATAGTATAAAAGCAGTCATTTAATAACAATTTAATAATTTCAAATTTAAACATTTTTATATTATTAGTCTGCTTATATTTTTGCGGTACAATCGGTAGTTTGTTATACAATTTTAGCCCTGCGAATTTAGGACTAACTACGTCAGTGTTATCTTCACACCAAATGTTTCAACCCCTTTCAAGAAATACATACTTGTTAAACTGAATATGTTGAGTGAAATTCTACAGCCAAATCAAAGCTCTGGGAGCTTGGGGAAAGAATATACCCAAAAATTGAGAACTCCAAAATTTCTCTAGTTGCCGAAGCAAAGTTCACGACATTTTATATTTAAAATATGTAAATGCTATATGCAAAACAATAAGAGAATCTTTTTACCTTTTTCAGCCATCATCTGCCTTCGTTGTGTATCAATGAGTATATCATAAACCAAACTTTTCAGTTCAGGAGTGGAAAATCTAGCTAACTTTTGCCTGCCTTGATTTCTTGTGGTTGACAGGGTATTGTCAACTGGTAGAAATGGAACATCATTTAAGTCCGTGGTATCAGCACAACTAAGCCAAACTTAAAAAGAGTAGTTATAAAAAAAACTATTCTATGTTGTATCAACATAGAACATTTGTATATACTAGTCAGCTAAACCAAGCTACCACTCAAATATTCTTGTTTGCACACTTTTAGTTATTATTTAACTAATTAATTGTCTGTTTTCAACAGTAATATCCCAAGTGCTTAAAAATTGACAATGTGCAGTTAAATATTTTGACGAGAAACAGCAAAATCTTATCTGCAATTTTTATGCACAAGGGGCATTTGGTATAGTTACTTCCTGAATTACAGTTTTGATGGTACAAATTTACATTACTTTATAAAGAATGCAATTTATAAAGAAATTATAATTCTGAAATACATTGCCACTTTGATACATTTTTTATTAAAAGTAAAATCACAAGATCTTTCCTTTCTATTTGATAAAATTCGTTATGAAATAATTTTGCCAGCCATTATAATAATTTCGCTGCTTTACCACATTTTTTCAATTTCCGTGCGGTGTTCTTCATCCAGCTGTAGATAGCTAGAAGTACCTTGCATTCGAATTACCAGTAATTTTCAGTAAATTTTGTTTATATTAAGTTTATTATTTTCTTGTCGTCTCAGAGTCCCACTTGTAACGCTCAAATTTTAGTCCATGCAGAGATCTGCTTTGGCCCTACAGGACTATTTTTGTACCATTTCCCACTTAATTCCCATACTGACTGACTATTAAAAAAAGTTGGTGGTTGTGTCTGATCGTTTTCCGCTTTATCAGCGGAAAATATCAGCTTTAAAAATAATCTCACAGGATATATACTCATATTTGAGTTGTTTTTAACTAACCATTTGGAATCTGCACATTTTCTATTGCTCTCTTGTGTTGTTTTTGTAAATGAGGGTTGTATTCATTTAATTCTTCCAGTTTTGTTATCGTTGATATCTTTTTAAAAAAAGTCTAAATGTGCTAGTGCGCATTTGGCTTCTACCCAAGTAAACTCATACCACACAGAAAAAAAATACCTTTTCCTGCAACCCTGCACGATGTCTCCATTATGACTATTGATTAGCTTTTTCAATTCATTGTAAGACAAGAAACAAGCAGATTGCTTACATTTTCAGTATATTGTAATTCCCTTCATGCATCTCAAGCTAATTTAAATTCTATCTGATCAAAAAGATTTATTTTGATTCCATACTTATTAATATATTTTTCCAATAAAACTTGAGCTGTAACGTTCTAGAGCATTTTAACAGTGTGGTCCTTGTATCTTTCTCCAACAGTTTTCGCATGTATAAAGTCCAACTTTTTAAAATAAGAAGCATGTTCAGAGACTGGAGTATCTTCATCCATTTTAAATTTTTTTTTCTGCACAACACGACGTCAATTGTTTCCAAATGCGCTTCTTACTTTTCAATGTGTTTATCGATACACAATTTATAATATTTTCATTGATTTTTTCTTCGGGAATATCGCTAAAACGATTTATTTTGACCGGATTGTAAAACAATCGTGTTGAATAAATTAATCTGACAGCGAGTTATTCACTAGCGACTCCACTAGCTCGTATGGACTTTTCTTGATTATTAAATTCCTTCAGGAAAGTACACCTTAAGGGCTGAATTTTACAGCTTCAATCAAAGGGGCTAATCTTGCCTTTTTTAAAATTTTTATTCACAATTTATGCCATACTAGCTTTAATATATTGAACACTTGTTTGCAAGCGACTTGTTTGCTAGATATACACGGCTCGTGATGTTGCACACTTAAATTACCGTAAGTGCAAGAAAATGGTGATGTCTATGCTTAGCTATTAATAAAGCTTTTTTGCTCTGAAGTAATATGTATGAATGAAATAATCACTGTAAGATTGATTATAACTTTGGAAATAATATAATATTTCGTAAATGAGAGAAATAATAAAGGTAATGGACTTTTATTAGAATATTGATATTTTAAATTAGAATTTGTAATTCTCGATTACTGCCTGCCGATTACTGATTCTACATCATGCCGATTACTGCATGATGTAGAATCAGATTCAAAACAATTTGATATACATAACCGTTTAAACAGCTCCAATAAGCAAATGCTAAAAAGGAAAGTTCAATTCTGAATTAACTACGACGTACAAACAAAACTTGATTGATATTGTTCCTTAAATTTATAAAATAAATTCAACACATATAGATTTACTATATCAGTAAAGTATAACTGTTCTTTAAGTTATCCAAATGCATTACAAACAACATTTTTAATCAACTAATTTAACCAAAAAACAAAAAATATATGTAGGTTATAGTTCAAACTTTTCACTTTTATACCTTTAGACATACTTACTCAATTCCTTGCAGCAAAACAGAATAAAGTGTTATTATGGCTTTGATTAATAATTTAAATGATAGAAATTCTCTATATTTACAGGTGTCAATGTAAAATATATACATTTATAATCATAGATGTCTATAGCATATTTAAGTAATGAAACATTGTAGTATCAAACCAAGATAAGGAGGTATATACAATTTTCGGATTTGACTAATTTTTTTAACATACAAAAAATATAATGACATACTTGCTTCCGTTTCTCTTCTATCGACTTCATCAAATACATCCATCGCTAATTCCTCAAATACATGGTTATTCAACTAAAAGTGAATTGATAAATATATAGTAAACTCAAATACCTTTATTTTCTAGAAAAGTACCTTTTGCAGTTTTGACAAAGATGCTGCATTTGATTTAAATCCTGTCTGTGGAATGTGAAAATGTATTCCACTGCTGTGATCAGGTTTTCTGAGAGATAAATAATAACTAAAAGTATCTGTTACCTCATACTGGCTTTCTATCAAACGATTAGTTAACTCAATATTCGATTGTTGCCTGAAATGAAAAATAAAATATATATATATTACACGTAAATATACACATATGTTGCATAAACATATTATGAGCAAAAAATCTTATACTTTGCATAATCTATTGCTGTCTTTCCTTGATTATCAGGGCATGTTGGGTCTGCACCATACACTAAAAGAAGTTCCACTTGCAGTTTCTGATCAGATTTTGTCGCTACATGTAATGGCGTAGAACCTTTTTCCTAAAATATAATTATTATAAACAATTCAACTGAAATATTTACTCTTCAGTACATCATGGAAGTAGTTGGGATCAGCTCCTAAAGCTAGTAGCCGAAATGAAGTTTCAAGGTTAGGCGTCCGTACACTTGCATGAAGTTGTTTTCCCAGTTCATTTTCTACACTCAACAGTCCATCACCATAGTTTTCTCGAAAAGCAAATGAGCAATGCAGATGTTTGGCTTTTATATACTCCTGCTTAATACTGGAAAAGAAATATTAGCATTTTTTTTATATTCACACGGAACTGACAGTAAATTACCTCAAGGCATCTTTTGCATTCGGTTTCTTTTTCATTAACTTTGAAGCATTTTCAAGTAATGCATGTTCCCATATATTGTTTGCTCCGTTATTATTTAACGTACATACCATCTAAAACATTATTACATTAAATTGCTTGGATATTAATTACTAGATACTTACATTCAATTGATTCGGGTGCCATGTACTCTTTAATAATGATTTAACTTGTGAAATGTGTCTTCCCAAACTACGATGAATGCTACAACACTGCGTGCATAATAATATACCTTTATTAACTGAGGCCCATGTAGCATCTATAATTAAAAACAAAATCTCTAGAAAGTTTACAACTTTTAATTAAAATGACTCACCTAGAGCTCCACAGTCACCACAAAGTTCAAGATTCTGCCGAGATTTTGCGCGAGACATTTTTAAAAAAGCTGATCAATAAAATTTAATTATGAGTTGATGAAATTCATTAAATCTGTAAAATAACCAATATGAAACTTACGCCATTTTTTAATATATATGTCATTTTTGACGTTTTTTAATTTGTTATTCAGGTGCGGAAACTTAAAAAAAAATATATGAAAGTAAAAAATTTTTTGAATTTGAATTCAATATTTTATTATTATTACTACCTTATTTTCTTACGTTATATATTAAAGTTATATATAAAAAGTTGTGCAAATTAAAGGCAAATTAAAGAAACAAAATAAATAATAGGTATTTTTATTTGATTCAAACCGAACATCGAAATCAGTGGTGACAATACAACAAAAAACAAACAAAATTATTTAACTTTTATGATGTAATTTGATGTGTAAAAATGAAAATTAAACGTTTGCCATTTGCTATTGCATATTAAGTAGTATAAATAAATAAAAGTGCAAAAGTGTTTGTTAATTAATCAGATTTAATGAATACGCATTACTTATTTCCTGATTTGTCCGCGCCAATTAAAAAAGTACACAAAGTTTAATACCTGTGGGAAGAAGTAAAGAATGGTTTGAGCAAAATTTGTTATAATGGAATATTTGGCAGAAACGATAGCTCTAGGCGTGGACTCTTTAATCCTGGCAGCATGTATCAAACAATACTACAAGAACAAGAATGCAATGATGCTGATACAGGTTTGTTTTATTGTAACAGGATACACGGAGGATTAATAAAAGTCAGTAGATAGGTAGGTAGGTTTATACTAACTCTTCCCAAATTTTTAGGGAGCTCCATATTTAGAAATTGATAAAAATTTAAAAGAAATAGTTGAAACACACCCAGAAAAAAAATTATGTTATGTGTCAGTAAGAGGAACTGTTAAACCTCTGGGAAATCCAATAATAAGCATCAATAATCCAAATGTATCTGGGGTAGTGCAGTTGTTGCGTATTAAAGAGCATGTAGTTCAGAGAAGCACTACAGGCTTTTGGGCTGATTCTGAGCGGACAATACAAGAAGTACATAATGTGATGCCATTTTCCCTTGAAACTAAAGGCATGCAAATAGAGGTGTGCGATCCTTTGGCCGCTGATGTTTTGGGTTAGTACAATATTTTTGTGTTTGATGTAACAAGTAGGTATCTTTCTTTTACAATTCCTAATGGAATTTACAGATATGGATGTAATATCTGACACCTTCCACCCCACTGTACCAAGTGTGATGGACCACATATGGGGCTTTTTTGCTGGAATTCGGCAAAGAGGCGTTCAGTCAACTGAGAAAATGTTACGAAAGGGAACAATGATAACTGGAATAGGAGAACTCGTTTATGCAAAAGATGGAACGCTGCGTCTACAACCTCCTTCTAATGGTGCACCATTTTACTTGACAAATATGCAAATTACTTCGCTTGTAAAGAAACTGAATGATTCAAAGAAAAATTATAGATTACTTTGTATAATATTTGGGACTGTTGGAGTAATCCTAGGTGGTCTAATCATAAGGAAGTACTGGAAGCATAAATTGCAGTTGGAAGAAGAGGCTCAAAGAAGGTCGCGGATTGATGAATCTAGGAGGGAGAGGAGGAGGAGAATGAGGGATGAAGATTTACCAGAAAATCAACTCTGTGTTGTGTGTAAAACAAATCCGATAGAGGTAAGATTTGAGTTCATTAATACATACATTTTACTAACTTTAACTAATATTTTTCTATTTGAGGAACATAACATAGGGGTTTTTTGACAACAACCTCAGGATAGATGTATCAGATCGGATTACATCATTACAGTTATATTAATTACGAAACAGTTCAATATTTAAACTATTTTTGTGGTTGAACCATATGCATAAATAATATCTCTAGTCCTCATTCTCATCGTAATGATAAATGCGGAAGTCAGACACTTGTGTGGAAGAGGACGCATATTATTATTTTGCGGGCCACAAGTGCACCAAGGAATGACGTATGATGTTATAACTTTAACTACCATTTAGTACAAGATTAAAAGAAACCTGGAAAATCTTATTAATTAAAGTGAACAGTAGGTTGTTCGCCATTTATACCGCGAGGATGCAGTATTACTTGCATATTAAAAACACTACCAGTTCTATGCGCACAGATTTAATAGAGCAGCATAATAATTTTTGAAATCTTTTATCTGACATATCACACAAATTGGCACTTGTGAAAATTGTTTAGTGTCATTTTTGCTTCACTCAAATATTGGACGGCATAATTTGGATCAACAATAAGTAGCTTTAAACACTTCCAAAGCAGTAGTTTATTTAATACTTTTACTATAGTTTACATTATCTTTTTTTGTTATCGTAAAATACCGAATACAACTAACCATATTTAATGGATAATTAAACAATACATATACAAAATATTTATACTGCAATTACAATGTTCGAAAATTAGGTCAGGTGACGTTTTACATCCAAACAAATATATTTCAATTCAAAATATTCTTCTGGTAGGTACCAGAATTATTTTATTTTGCAAAGATTACTTAAATATTAAAATTAATTGTTACTGAAATAGATCAAAATATTTTTGAAACAAACTATGTCAAAAATGATGTTCAAATGATATGTTCAGTTTGAGTTATCTATCCATTTTTTTATTTTTTATTGTTTCAAGAAATATAATTTTCCAAAATTGCATTTGTAGAATGGATGATAAACAAAAAATGAACAGTTGAGCTGTTTACTAACCTAGGGCAGGTTAATCAGATGACAACATTTATTATATATAAATCGAATCAGTTGGATTAGTAGTCAACTGACTTCTATAAGCTTCAAATCAGTTTACAATCGATTAAATTATAATTTATTATATACATTTATTTATAGGAATTAAGTAAAAAAAAATTGACTAGGAGATATTAATGAAATTATTCAATTATGATTCAGTGAGGCTTAAACTATTGAATTACAATGGCATACTCAAGAAATGACTGATTTAAGGATTTGGCTACGATTTATAGTACTTTATTGCTTCAAAATAAACAATAAATCTTTTTTTTAGATAATTTTATTGCCTTGTGGTCATGTCTGCTTATGCGAAGATTGTTCAGTGGATATAACAGAACACTGTCCAGTGTGTCGGTCAACAATTGAAAAAAGAGCAGTTGCATATGTTTTATAATTGTATTTCAGTTTTTTTTATTAAGTGTACATACATTAAAATTACAAATAAAAATTCTATTTATATTGTTAACTAGCCTATCGTAAGTTTATCTATTTCTAAAGGTTTTATTTCAAGAGATCCATTACTTGAGCAACCCTTATTTCCAATATCTTCTATATCATTTTCATTATTGGTAGTTTTGCAACACTTCATACTACAACACTGGTTACCCTTTTTTTCATTTTCTTTGAGTATCCTTTTTACTTTACTGGACTTGCCTATACCTAACCTAGGTAATCCTTTGTTGAGACCTTCTAAAAGAACACAAGCTTTACAAATCTGTTGAGATGATACATAACCACAACGAGTGCAGTTTGTCAATGTAGGCATTATGGTGGTTTCTCCTATTTTAATTGATTCACCTGAAAAAAAAAAAAGAATAGTAATAGTAAAAAAGTGTGTATTGTAAGTAATATTGGATCATTTGCATCCATTGGTTCACGTCGGACGATAAGATATAACAGAAATGCCTCATTTAAAAATGATATAAATAATAGTTCTCATTCAATCCATCCAAAGCAAACAGAGAACAAAAATTTCATAACCTTATGAACGTTATATCTGCATATTATTTGACAAGATAAATTTTCCAAAATTTTAAAGGATTCTATTGTTAATTAGTGTCATTTTGAAGCATTAATGAAAAAATTTAAGATGTTAAATACACCAAAAGCTATTTTTACTTAACAAAAATATCTCGTGGTTAAAAGTAAATATGTAACAGTGCATAATGGTGCTTTACTTTAGTAGTTTACTTGTAAATTTGCCTGCTTTTAAGAAATTCATTAATTCATTTTAAAAAAATATTGCATCTGATATGTTGCTGTACTTTTAGTACATCAGCACGTCGGAAATCCCAGTTTGTTTACAGTTTATTCTACCAGTTGCAAACATTAGAGTTGCAAATAACTCAAAAATCCATTCAAATGGTCACAGGGTTGTCTGGGTCGGTATTTTATATATTAACATGTTTCTTAGAACAGATCCAGGAACAACCCACTTGAATCTTTTAATGTGTTTAGAAACATTCTAAGTAAGGGTAAGGGTTCTTGCCTGATTGTATAATATTCATTATAATTGATGAATCAATTTTTTCCAAATCCTTTAATAAGATTCTGGCATGTCCTCTATATGCATTCGGAGCAAAAATACATTCCGTTGAAAAATATACCAGCTTTCTAAAATATGCATACATTACAATTTCTTTTTCATATGTATACTTCAAAGGTTTCACTCTTGGAATGCCATCGCCACTATCCTAAAATTAACAAAACAATTATAGAATGTAAATATTATCCAACTTACTGTGACAATTATGTTTGGTATATTAAATTTTTGTTAGACACCAAACTGTTATAGAATGATTAAATATTTGAGACAGTTGGGAAAATAATTTTATTAGGTACTTAAATTGTTATTGTATTACTCACAGTAATAATAGAAGTACATCTATTTAATCGTGCCAAATCACCTCGTAAAATGTTCATGAGTACAGTTTCTGCAATATCATCTGCATTATGACCTGTAGCTAAATAATCCACCTTTAATAAATTTGCCCCTCTATCTAAAGCTTGTCTACGGAAGACTCCACAAAATGTGCAATTGTTTTTCCTACCAATCTGAAAGCAATTATTAATTTCATTTTATGACTATTCATTCTGAACTTACTTCTGCAACAATCTCATCCATTGTCCACCCATACAGATCTTTGTAACTTAAAATCTTTAGGGGCATTTCATAATCATCTCTATTTTGTTTTACCGTGTCCAAACTGTCATCACGGTAGCCTGTGATACCTTCATCGATAGATAAGAGAACCAATTTCAACTCATAATTATATTTTTCATTGAGTAATTTCATAATATATGCTAAAACTGTAGAATCTTTACCCCCAGACGCTGCAATAGCCACTGTGGTATTGGGCTTAAACAGTTTTGCTTTTGTGATAGTAAAATGAATCTCATTTTCAAAGGCTTCAAAGAAACATTCCTTGCATAAATTATCTCCTGTTTTGGGTCTCTAAAACAAATATTTTATTTAAATAAGCATATAGGCACATAGTACATGTATACATTATATACCTTCAAAATAGCGTTTTTCCCACATTTTGCAGAGCAGGACCGCATTATTTAAAATTAGTTTATTGTTTTGAAAATTAATTAAAATTATTGTCAATAAAAATTCATAATAGCACCTATGAATACCTATTGCAATTTTCTGAAAACCTGAAAACTATCTCTACATCTGTGTATATTATGTAGTTTTTATTTACTATTTCCAATCACAAAATATATACATTATTTACAATTATATGACGCATACTTGAAAATGGTAATATAATACAATAAATTTAGAAAAATTTAATTTGGTTAAAACATATTTCCAGGTTATAGGTTATCACAAATATAAAGAAAAGAAGTGACAATAGATGAATAGTGACACGGAGAGAACTGACCGGTGACCACTAACTACAGATGTAAGATAATTATTAAAATATCCGCTGATTCCGAATATATTCCGATATTCGGAATATTAATATTACGCAGTGTTGCCAACCTCGCGCGTCAAAAATATCGTACCAGTGGGGGTAAAATTATCGTACATTATCGTACATTTAGTGTTTTACATTTTTAAATTAAATTTGAGTAATTTGACAATTTTTAGGTTAGTTTAGGTTAGAAAATTTCAAGGATTGTTAACTGTTTACAGGATTGCTCGATCGCTCAATTTTGTCATCCGCCTTTGTGACGTCATGGAAGATATATGTAATCGAATTGTGAAAATATACCTATTTTGTGTTTGTTATATTTCACATTTGCAAGAGAATTTTCGTATTTGAATGATTATTAATATTATTATTTATTAAAGTTTGTAATAAGAGTATAAAGTGTACCTATTTCTACAAGTTCGAGATCTTTGGATCTTTGATGACGTTACAATTATGGATTACATTGTAGTATTGGGATCAAGCAATCCTGTAAACAGTTAATAATCCTTGAGAAAATTTGAAGAACGTAGATCGAATTTAAACTTTTGTTATATCAGCAGCTACTACTACTACTGATCAATCCCATTAAAGTATTGCAAAATATATCATTTTTCATTAAATTTACAAGACGTTTAAAAACCAGAGAATATTAATTAAATATTTTTTATTAAAATCTATTAGGTATCACATCCATTTTATTATTTATATATTTTAATTTATAATTTGATTATAATATTTATAATTGTTAATACGCTTAATTATGAGCGTATTAACAATCTTCAGTCCCACAGCGGAACTGAAGATTCCTCGCCTTCCTTCGTTTTTTATTATAATTATTGTATGTGGATGGATTGTGCACAAAATAGAATCACAAATCGAGCACCATTGAACCATAGAACTCAAAAGACCATTACTTTACACTTTACTTATGGTCAGTGCTTACAGACCTACATGGAATTACAGAATATGGAATATGTAATGTATATATGGATGCAGTACATGAATACGTGACTTTTAGGGCTTGGGAATGAACATGCTTTCATTCTATGTACTTTTCTAAAATGAAATATCGTTGACTATCACTATTTATTATTGAATGATTATCGGCAGACAAAATTATCGTATTTTTGCGTACGATACTCGGTTTAGTATCGTACATCGTACCCAGGGTAAAATTATCGTACCGGTACGATAATTATCGTACGGTTGGCAACACTGATATTACGAATACTTGGGTGTAAGTGTTGGGAAAAACCCAAGGATGTTTAACTTATAGGATTGCTCGATCCCTATTCCTCAATGTTGTCCGATTTGGTGACGTCACTGCGAGACCCGATACTCTTTCTCTCTCTGTATTGTGCGATTCCTTATCTATGACGCGTTGACAAATTACTGTCCCTATCTAACTCATCTATTTTTCCGATGACGTAGTCGCAAGACCCAATCACGTGTACGGCTAATCGAGCAATCCTGTATAAGTTAAAAATCCTTGGGAAAAACCGAGCGATTTCAATAGCCGACTAATGAGTATTCAAGTGATTTGAAAAACCGGATGATCATCTGAATGATATCACTTGTAAAAAGTAAAAACTTGTATTCTTGAACGATCAACTAAAATAAAAACCGGTTATTCAACACTTAAATTGTAATTGATAACCGAATAACTTAGGTTATTTCAATAACCGGATAATAGGTTATTTTTCACTCGAGTGATCCAAACTACTCATAGCCCACAAGAGATGGAAATAATTTCTAAAGTATTTTGTATCTGTCTGGGTAAACAACAAAGTTAAGAAATAGGTACACTAAAAACTCGCCGTGTACATTACATAATTTCGAATACATACATATTTTGTTTCAAACTTAATTTCCACAATTTGTTATTTCTGAACCTACTTATTTAATAGGTACTTTTTGTTATAGAATAGGTACGTTGGATCATTCGTTCTAAAATTAAGTTTTCACCAGTGATGTGCCGGATAATTATCCGTCGGCTAAAAATCCTTTCAAAATTAGCAGGCTAAATATTATAGTGCCAGTGGTATTAAGGGCCTCATAGGGCCCATATTTCCATATATTGGAACTTTTATTTAGTTTTTTAATTTAAATTTGTTTTATTTTTATTTTTTAATTTGTATGATTATTTTTATTTTTGATGTACTTAATTAAATGATAAGGATTGCTGTATTATAAAATAAAAGACAAAATAATGGCTACCTCTAGATTTAATTTCTCCTTATCTATGACCTAATAATACCTATAATTATACCTACCTAGTAGGTAGCATGATACAACTAGGTACACAGGGAGGTATATGAACAGATATTTTTTGGTAATTGCGAAAAACTTATACTGATGTGTCAAAATATTTTTAGCCGGCTAAATGCTAGTTATATAATTAGCATTGGCTAAATATATAATTAGCGGCTAAAAACCCATCACTGGTTTTCACATAATTTTTTTAACTTGCTATAGCATCTTTTTTCTATTTATAATATCTCTGCCCCTCATTCTGATCATAGATAAAACATTCTGACTCTAATGATGATCTGATCACGAAAGTCAGAGCTGTACGGGAGAGAGCGGTTTATTATTATTTGCGGGCCACGAGTCACGATGTTAATAACTTTACCTACCATTAATAATAGAAACCTGGAAAACTTTATTAATTAAAGTGAACAGTAGGTCATTAGCCATTTATATAGTGAGGTTGCAGTATTAATTGCATAATAAGAATGCTAAGAGTTTTAATATAGGAGCAAAAAAATATCAGAAAGTTAAAACGGTGAAATTTGGCATATTCCTCGGAAATACATGGAACAATAATAATTAAAGACCTTGTGCTTTTATGTAAACATAAATTACTTTTCAGTTTCAATTTTACTCGGTGAAGGGTTAACAGCTTTTTTTTTTTTGATAAACGAAACAAATTTGTCTTTTAAAAAGAAAAACTGATCAAATAAACTATTTAGCAAATTTCATTTCTGTACATTTACGTTGTATGCACTTCCTGTTGGGAGGTCACTTATGGAGTATTCTTAGTAAAGGTCGGTATAATTACAACACAGAGTGACAAAAGTTAGTAGCTATATATATCCACCAACATCGTATCCCCTGCTATATCCCAGGGGTGCACTATACTTACAAGTATTATAAATGTATATCCATGTGTCAGCACTTTTCATCCATTAAACACACAATTCAGTTTTTTTTGAGTTCTATTTTTACAAAAATTATTTTTGAAACATAGCCTTCTCTGATGGTCCACTTGTAACTTAAAAAAGCTTATAATTTCTTACTAATATTGTTTTATTAAAAGCTAAGTAACAAATCATAAAGGAATATAATAAGATAAATGCTGTAAAACTTTATTCTTCGGTAGTAAATCTAGGTTGTAATGCATTTTCTAAATCAGTTACAGCTCTATCAAGCTGTGCGAATAACACTTTAATGGATCCTGTAATATCATTGTACTTTTGTAAAGACGCTAAGACATTTTGCGTCACTTCAACACTTTCTTCATAAATACTCAAATTGTTCACTGCCAGACGATCCAGTTTTTCTGATAGTTCTGTAACTTTTACAATATTTGCAGAATCAGCATATGGTATTAAATTTTCAAAAGTGCCAATTAACTTAACAGTATCTTTTAATTCTGGATACAATTCAAGAAGGTAATGACGCTTAGCTTCAACCTCTAATACGTTTTCTCCATAACTTGGATCGAGATATTCATTAATAGTAGTCATATGTTGAAGTATCGATGTTATTGCCTCCCTGCAGCTCAATGCTGACGTTATCATAGTACGAGTTTGCATTAGCAAATCAGTTATTGCTTGTGTTTGATTTGCAACAGAACTTGTATCTTTTGAGAGAACTTGTAATTCCAAAGCTTCAATACGCTTTTCTAGTAAATCAATTGCGTCCATGGCTAAAACAGATTTTATAGTTCCTAAGGTGCATTAAAAAACTCACTACCGCTGCATAGTTAAAATAAAATTACCTTTTAATAATAAATATTTTCTTTTATTGAAATTAGAATATTGAAATAAGTTCAATTATTCACATCTGACATTAGAAGCAAAGAATATCAGAATCAGAAGCATAGATAAAGCCATGAAACAACTACTTCATGGATAAAGCCAGGATCAGAAACACAACACAAAGCACAGAGCAAGCACAAAATCACAGAATATTTATAAAACAGAATATCTACACAAACTCACAAAGTGTATAAAAGAATCAGGACACTGACTGGATTTCAGAAATAAGTTGCGTTCGGTAATATGCTCACGGATGCGACGAGATTACAGTCACGTGATTCCAGATGAGACGGACGAATACGCGATTAATTTTAAGATCGTAGCGCCAAAATGGCAGAAATCTATACTAACCTATAATCACTGACAGACGTTTGAAATTTTATTCATCAAATATTTGTTGCCGAGAACTTTAAATCAGGTAATATGCTTGTAAAACTATTTTGAAAGGGGTAAGTAGTGATATAAAATTAAAATAGATTTCAATATTTTTCGAGCGTTCAAATCTTAAAATGAAACTTAACCTCAAAATATGTCAAATTCTTTATTGGGCATACGGCATACATACCTTTATGGAACTAGTCATCCTTAGAGAAAGGTAAAGAGCACACTCTCTACTCTGCGTTCTTTAGCTTCTTTATCCATACTTGTCTCCTGTAACTCTGTAATGCTCAACTTATAGTTTCCGCGATAGCTCCAGATTTTCCCGCTTTTGGAAAAGTATGAAACTGATCTAGGGGTTTTTCTTTGTACAAGAGAAACAATGACGCTCACAACAATAATGATTCATATCTAATCAAAGCAATTAACTAATATAACAACGGATATTTCAAAATTCACAATAGACATACATACGCAAAACTGAACCAATAACCCAAGCGTTAGTTGTGCGTGCCGCCAGTAGGTAGCGTATTGCTTGGCAAGAATCGCGTATAGAAAATAAATGAACGAAATCGATTATATAAGGCATAATATAACCTCACCTTTTCTGTTTTGACTTTGTTGACGGCTTGTTTATATTCTATTTCGAATTATTTAAATAATGAATATTATAAAATCAACCATTTTAAATGCAGTCCAAGCATATGAAATAATTTTTGAAGGTGAAGATGAAGAATGCACAAATTTTTTGGAAAAAAAGTAAAACCTCGCTGAAGAAAGTGTGATAAATGTTTCTTTTATTTTATTGTAAATAATTTTTGTTGTTCAGGATCAAATAATTGTAAATCTACTCCTTTCTCCATTTCCTAAAAATGGCAATTCAACTAAACTACAATCAACTACAACTTCAAAAAGACAACCATGACCACCACAACCTCTCAAACTCAGATTAATTTTTCTCCTCGACCAAAATGCTTCGAGCAAACAGATCTTGCTCTGATCGATCTTATTTAATTTCTGAACGATCAAGATTAATGAACGATACGGACCAAAAAGATCAATCTGAGGTAATTACCGAACGCCACAATAGAATCTGGGGAATGTAAATGTCATAGCTAAAAATATAGGTACCAAGCAGGTGAGCATTTTAAGGATTTTACACAAAGAGATTGGTCAATCCTATTTAAGCCCAAGGGCGAGTTTGAACCCCTTAATAGGGAGTTTTTGAACCCCTTAAAATTTACGTTATCGTTATGGTTATCGTTATTCTGCGCATGCGCAGTGCCGAAAATAGTATCATTTTCGGCACTGCGCATGCTCAGAATAACCATAACCATAACGATAACGTAAATTGTAAGGGGTTCAAAAACTCCCTATTGTTTATGTTGTCGTTATTCTGAGCATGCGCAATGCCAAAGATGATACTCGCTTTGACACTGCGCATGCTCAGTATAACGATAACGACGTGCTAAAATTTAAGGGGTTCAAAACGCCATATACGCGATTTTATATCACTACTTACCCCTTTCAAAATAGTTTTACAAGCTTTTTACCTGGTTAAAGTTCTCGACAACAAATCTTTGATGAATACAATTTCAAACGTCAATGTCAGTGACCGTAGGATACAAAGTATAGGTTACTGGCATTTTGGCACTACGATCTTAAAATGAATCGCGTATTGATTAATCTTCATATAATATTTTGTGTTTCAATGAATCACCAATTACTTGCTTAATTATAATTACATATTAATTACGAGCGTAACCCACGTTAAACGTGGGTTACGCTACGAGATATGATTTATTATTTGGTGCCTTTTTGAATATTCAGGAGTGCGTTCAACAAGATCAGGTTGGCAACCCTCCGTTTTGTTTTGTCATAGTTATACCACAAGTATAAATAAGATATTGGCCATTCCAAAAATAAATGAGCCCTCTGCATGAAAATATTTGAACCTACTTAAAGGTAAATTTTGAAGCCTTGCTGATATAATTATAAATAACACGTATTTGGGTTTGTTTAACGTAATAATTTAGTGATGCCTGTGATTTTTGGGTATTACAAAGTTAAAAACGACGTGGTTGTATTTGTACATCTTTATTTTTACATTTTAAAATGGCATTCAAAAAAAATCAGCACAACATAAACTGCCGTGTTTATTGACGTTATTCCACAAAATGTGTCAATAGAAGTGTTTAATATTGAAGTATAGGTAGAAGTTTGGCCCTAGTATAAGAAACTGTTTCTCATTCATTTCTGCAAAAGGCAGATAATTAACAATTTAATAACAGGGAACACGTTTATTTACACGACGTAACCACTTTGTTGCAATTTGTCTATACTTTTCTATTATTAGTCTTATAAAAGCAGAATATATTTTAATTTAAACATTATTTAACAAAAAAGAAGCACTAATATGGTATCACCATACAGTTTGTCACACTTATTTTAGTCCAAAATGTAAGTAAACAAAAACTATAGGGTACCTGTTTCAACCCAAAAGAAATTCATCTAATTAGCAATGAAGCACTAATGGGAGTTTTGACTGCTTTTACCACTCTTTTTTCCTTTATTTCACCCTAACTAGCACATGAAGTCACCATATTTATGGCAGATGAATGCAAATCGCTAGATGATGTGATATGAAATACAAAATTTTTACTCGTTTACCTCCATATTTGTTTACAATTTGCAGCGCCCTCATCGGTAATTTGAATCGCCAATACGTTTATCTATATTTTTTGGTTTCTCTTTGGTTATACTCTGGTTTTTAATTATAGATATTCTGTGGTTTTTAAACTGACTAGTATCTATAATCTGTGAAACTGACATTTCTAAATATAAGGTTATATTTCTTTTTCGTATTTTGTTAACGTTGTTAACCCCCTTTATTGTTAACAGGATAGAAAATATGAGCGACGAGCAAGAACCACCCAAGAAAGTAAGTTGGTTATGTCAGAAATAAGTATATCCATTAATTTTATTTATTTAAAACTCGTTTAGAGATATCGTCGTGAAGAAAAAGATAAAAGCAGTTCTGATAGCGATGATGATAACTATGTTCCATACATTCCTGTGAAAGAAAGAAAAAAGCAACAGTTGCTGAAGTTAGGACGATTGGGGCAGGTACTTTGAATTTGAAATACCTATATAAATAAAAATAAAGCGACATTGGTAATTGTATTAATATACACTATTATATATGTATATAGTTGAAAGAAGCGGAACAGAGTAAACCAAAATCATCTAGTGAGAATGAAACAAATGAAGATGAGGAAGAAGATGAAATTTGGGGTAGAAAAAATAACATACCACTTCTTGATCAACATACTGAACTTAGAAAATTAGCAGAGGGTAATTTAACAATTAAATTTTATAAGCAGGATATTTACCACTTTAATTTTAGCAAAGAAAGTAAGTGCGGTAGAAAGACAGTTAAAAAAAGAAGAGGAAATTTTGGAAATAGTAGCTGAGAAAAAAGCTCTTATGGGTGTTTCAGAGTTAGCAAAGGGAATACAGTACAGTGAACCAATAAAAACAAGGTGAATCTGTTTTTCATAGTATTTTTTCCACTATATATCGCAAAAAAACAAAGAGGAAATCATTTCCCCTCACTTGATATTCGAATACAGGGAGATCCCCTCATCAAAAATATGTCTATTGCCTATCAGTATACAAATGAAAAATCCCTGATGTTAGGTCCCCACTTCAGTTACATGGATGTGATAGCGTATCATCAAGCAATATAACTTATTGTTCATATTTTTTTAGTTGGAGGCCACCAAGATACATTTTACAAATGCCAGAAAGTAGACATGAAAAATTGAGATATGAACTACGAATATTAGTGGAAGGTGAGCAGATACCTCCCCCGTTGAAAACCTTCAAAGAAATGAAACTTCATGAAGGTGTCATTGCAGGGCTGAAAGAAAAACATATTAAAAAACCGACACCTATTCAAATTCAGGGGATTCCAACAGTGTAAAATGAATAACTAATTTAAATAAATATATTTTTTAAATATTATTTTTTAGATTATCAGGAAGAGATATGATTGGAATTGCTTTTACCGGATCTGGAAAAACACTAGTATTTGTACTCCCTTTAATAATGTTCTGTTTGGAGCAAGAAGTAAAGCTGCCATTTATAAAAAATGAGGGACCATATGGACTCATAATTTGTCCTTCGAGGGAATTGGCGAAACAAACATATGATATTATTTTGCATTTTTGCAATAGCTTAAGAAAATTCGGGTTGCCTGAAATAAGGTGCTGCTTATCTATTGGGGGAGTGCCAGTGACAGAAGCTGTAGAAATAATTCAAAAGTAATGGTTCATAATAAATTAAATCTCACGGAAATTATAAGAGATAGAATGGTTATGTAGAGAAAGTTTTAGAAAATATTGTTGGTAACTTAATCATGCTTACGGAGCAGTTCTAGCTTTTTGAAAAAATTGAATGTTGCATTTTGGACAATCTCTTGTAACTTCTTTATTTGCCTATGCCAAAATTTAAAATCTGTAAAAACAGTTTTAGAGCAACTTTCTACGATGAATGGAAGGGGGGGAATGAGTGGGCTTTCAATTAATTTCTAACACTAAAAATACGTTCTTCAATAACATTTTAAATCACAAACCATGATGAATAAATAAACAAATATTACAATAATCAATAAATGGTAACAAATAAATGATAGAACAATAACTAAACAAACAATAATAAACGATAAACAACTGCTAAATAAACTAAATAAACTCAACAACTGTAGTACACAAAATAACTTAAATGTCAAACTAGCAACTTCTTGATGACAGTTTGTAAATAAAACAATCAATTGTACTTATGTTTAGAATACATACAACAACAACTTGAGTTTTATTTACCAAATACGACTATGTAGATAATTGAGTTGCCTACCTATATTAAAATAAAGTTGCTATATTAAAATGATTGAAAGCCAACACACTATCCCGATTTAACACCTATAGATATATTTTTTTTGAGAATTCCAAGAAAAAATAAAGTAGATTATTTTTACAGAAAACCGAAATGTAATTGAAATCGAACTAGACGGGCCTATTCAGCTTAAAAAGTTGATCTTGAAATTAGGAAGACTGATACCCGTTAATTTTACTACCCGGGTACCCGTTTTCAGTACCCGGTATTTACCCGCTACCCGTTAATAACCCGCTACCCGTTAATAACCCGGTATACCCGTTAATTACCCGTTACCCGCTATTTATCTATTACGCGATATCAACCCATAGCATTCAACATAGCAAATATTTTCCAATTTATATCATATTTTATATCGCCAAACCTGCGAAAACGCAAAACCGCAAAAAAAAACAAGTTGTCATATGAATATGAGGGACATAGAGGGCGACCGAGTGCAGGTGCTTAGAGGGTTATCGGGTTTTTAACGGGTTATCGGGTCTTAAAATGGGAACCGGGTAGCGAGTCGTTATCGGGTACCCGGGTACCCGTCGGCATCCCTACTTGAAATGTACGAATTTTAAAAATTCTCATAAATAAAGAAGTTACAAAAGGTTCTCCAAAATCCAACATTTCTGTTTTTTAATATATCTCAAACACCTGAACAGCTAAATTGCTCTGTAAGCGCCATTAAGTTACCAACATAATTCTCTAAACCTTTCCCCATTTAACCATTTTTCTTTCTGCTATAGTTTCCAAGATCTCAATACATTCACCACCAATTTAGGACACACCATATATTTAAATATATATTGTTAATATATACCAGTGGCGGCTATTCAGGTGAAGTAGGTGAAGTGCCTCTTCACCAAAAATATTCAATGCTATTTTTTAAACTCAGTATGAATAGTGAAGATATTACCAAAATACATTTTCTTTATTACTAACGTAATGTAATAATAATAATAAGTAAATATATTTAATATTAATATATTTATCATACGCTACACACACGTAAACGTTACAAAATATAAAAAGAACATACGTAGCCGTTTGTGGTGAAGAGGCGTCGAGTCAAAACCGCTAAACCTGCATCAGTACACTGCGTTGCCATGGGAACGCTTTTACAGCGACGTCATTATAAGGGACGAGCCAAGATGAGCTCCCACTCCTTACGGTGCAAGTGAAGAGTTCAGCCATTATGTGGGAGTGTGCTTCGCGCACTCCTTTTCCTAACTTGTCTTGTCAGTAATCTGTGACCTGTCGTGAAGTAGATACAATTTTGATTTCGCAAACGCCGAACAGTCGTTTTTATATATCAGGTTGGACAGAAGAATCGACCTGATATATAAAAACTAGGTGAGGGCTTAAAAATATAAAAATATTAGCTAGCTCTTCACACATTTTTGAACCCGCGAGCCGCCACTGATATATACAATTACAATTATAATATAATTACACACTGTATAAATATAAATTGTTTGTAGAGGTGTACATATTATGGTAGCGACACCAGGAAGATTGATGGATATGTTGGAGAAGAAAATAGTTAAATTGACGGTTTGTAGGTATTTATGCATGGACGAAGCTGACAGAATGATAGACTTAGGCTTTGAGGAAGATGTTAGAACAATATTTTCATACTTCAATGTGTGTGTTTTTTTTAATTTTAATAAACAATTTATTATTGAGTTTATTTTAGGGTCAAAGGCAAACATTACTATTTTCTGCTACCATGCCAAAAAAAATTCAGAATTTTGCGAGGTCAGCTTTAGTGAAGCCAGTCACTATTAATGTTGGAAGAGCAGGAGCAGCTTCTATGAATGTAGTTCAGGTAGATATAATAAACAGAAATATGAAAGTATTGTGAAGCTTGTGTAAATATGGTTTTAGGAAGTCGAGTATGTTAAACAAGAAGCAAAGATAGTATATTTGTTGGAGTGTTTGCAGAAGACACCTCCACCTGTTCTGATATTTGCTGAGAAGAAGCAGGACGTTGATGCTATTCACGAGTATCTGTTATTAAAAGGTGTTGAAGCTGTTGCCATTCATGGAGGAAAAGGTAAAACACTTACAGCCTTATTAATAATAAAACTTAGAATGTTCTAAGACGTGACTAGAATGTAATTAGTGAAAACTGTATTAATAATACCATTTAAATGCATGTTAACGCTAGATTGATGCTAAATCACTAGTTATCAGTTTGGGTATGTTTTACAATAAGTTAAAGTTAACCTAAAAGTTTGACAAAAATGTCAGCAGTTTTTCTTTTCCCTCCCAATTAACAGATCAAGAACGTTAACGTCATCGAATATTAAATAATTTAATGTGAAATTTTCCGTATTTATATGTCAGTAACCTCAATAATTATATAAAATTTTATTATGGCATGGTTACTTATCCAATTCATTAGGGGGTTTTTGAACCCCAAATTTTAACACGTCGTTATCGTTATTCTGAGCATGTGCAGTGCCAAAAAGAGTATCATTTTTGGTACTACGCGTGCTCAGTATAACGTTTGCGATAACGATAAGGTAAAAATTTAAGGTGTTCAAAATCTCCCTATTATAAAAGGCAAAGTTAATGCTTATCAAGGGCGGATTTACCATGAATTCAAATTTTACATTAGCAAAAAGCAAAATCGTAATTATAGTTAAAAAAATATAAACGTACTTCACTAAGGATATTTTATTAAACACTTCTATTTGCTATTTCATATTTGTCCAAAGAAAAACGTACCTATCTAAATGCACAGATAATTTTTAATTTCACAACATTTTTTAAAAATGTGGTTCTTTAAGATACTCCCCCATGTTGAAAAGCTAAATCCGCCCTTGATTGCTTATTAACACAAAACAGTTTTGACACAAGACACTTGTCAGTCTTGTCACTTTGGGTAAATATTTGTAAATGCAGGTTAGATTTATTGCAGTGAAATTAGCTCTATCTATAAAATGAGATGTTGTCACATTAACTTCTTATTTAGCATGCTGTTAGTTATTTGTCTATAAATATTTAATTATTAATATGAACTACTTAGATTGATTTAAGAATCCGGTTAGTTGTCGTTAGTAAACATGATGTTATTGTGATTATTATTAATATGGGTGTTAATATCTTGTGGAACTTTTTAAATATTAGTCTTTCTTTTATATAGAGTTAGTTAACTTGAGCAAACATGAGGACATGCAGGTGTCTTACCGAAACTTCATGATGGGAAATGCTATTGAAGCATCTCAGTATGTCCTACGCATGCAGTGTGTGGCTAACCTAAGTTTAGATTTTCTATTTCATTTGACATTTTGTGTTAATTTTCAAATAGCATCAGATCAATTCGCCAGAATCTGTCATCAATCCCATAAATTAAGTAATTGAAATTTAAAGGTGAACCCATCTTAAAAGTGGATAGTAGATTGTTGTTGGCATTTGTCGGTACCATTGGGTGTAATGGTTTACCTACTGATTATCTTATTAGATTTTATTTTGTGTTTTATCTTTTATGTTTCTTTATTTAGTTAATTTATTATTCTACCCACTGGGTATATTTCTTTAGCTATAAATTAGATAGGTTTGGTTGTTAGGGGGGGGGGGTCTCTTCATTGCATGATCTGAGTGTTATGATTGCTTGTTCCCTCTGCCATAGAAAGGGTGACCCCTCTCTTGCTGCGAATAAGCTTTTGCTGGTCAAGCACTGTTCTTCAAGGTACTTTTTTAAAATATTCCTCTCTGGCAAATAAGTTAGGGAGAAGTTATCTAAAGTTGTAGATGCCTCATACCCTAAATCAGCTTCTGATTCAATAACATTGGGTCTCCTTTGCTGATTCAATAACAGTGGGATTTCAATAGGGATGGGCATAGTAGTAGTAGTAGTAGTAGTGGTGGTATGGGGCGGCCAAGACCTGGCAAGTAGGCCACAAGTGGGCCCTTTTTACCTACCCCTGTCGTCCCTACCTAGCTCCATCACCTCTTCCCTCATCGAACCTACCCGACCTTCTAATGTAGGTCAGAGTAACTAACTAACTGTAGGAACTAACCTCTTCCCCTTGCAACTCCCCGGCCCCCCAGACGTCGTGTCTCAGTCTGTCGAAAGCCGCACATTCTGCCAAGAAGTGGGAAGGTGTTTCGTCGCCCTCGCCGCACTTTGGGTAAATAGGGTCTCCCTCAACACCCATCAATGATAGATGTCTTCTAAGCCTGCAGTGACCCGTTAAAACTCCCACCAACTGTTTACAGCCTTCCGGCTACGACTTAACACCCAGGCCGTCTTAATATTGCTTGGCTCCACTATAAAGTTGCGACCTTGTCTACAGCTCCTACTCCTTCTGCAGTGTTTACTTAGTGTCTCATGAGCACAATCATTAAGAGCCATGTTGACCTGCCTTCGTGTAATGCCTAAAATTGGTTCTGGTCCCTGGCTGGGTCCCTGAGATCTGAGTCGAGCCAGTTCATCAGCCATTTCATTATAAGGCATGGGCATAAGTCTTAATTGTCTGGAGATTGGGAGTTACAGATCCATAATAACAGAGCTCCACAGTACTGTGGCAGGACAAGCCTATTCGAAGAAGGTAGTCTGGTATTCCAGGGATTAAAGGTATAAATGACACAATATCATTTTTTTGCCTGAATAAATACAGTGCAAAGAACGGTTAAAAATATTGAAACAGTCAAATTTTATTGTATTCATTAATAGGTATAAAACATATGTGTTAATATCATACGTCAGTGGAAAAATTTTGTTTAAATTTAATAACTATCATCAGAAACATAAATTCATTATTTGTTGCAGATCAAGAAGAACGTTCTAGATCTGTAGAAGCTTTTAGAAAACAAGAAAAGGATGTACTTGTAGCTACTGATGTAGCTTCTAAAGGTTTAGATTTTGCAGATATTCAACATGTTATAAATTATGACATGCCAGATGACGTGGAGAATTATGGTAAACATTACTGAAGGTTCTGTAGCTTAAAATATATTTTCTTCCTTTGTAGTTCACAGAATTGGTAGGACCGGCAGATCAGGTAATAAAGGGTTAGCGACTACATTCATAAATAAATCGAATGATGAATCAGTTTTACTTGACTTGAAGCATTTGTTGATGGAGGCTAAGCAAAAGGTGCCTCCGTTTCTCGCAGAACTTTGCTCAGAAAATGAGAAATATTTGGAACTGGGAGGTATATATATTTGCCATGTTTTTAAATTAGTGTATGATAGTCCACGTTATCACTATAACATTTCCTGTTTTCTCTTTTAGGTGAACATGGTTGCAGTTATTGTGGCGGTCTCGGTCACAGAATTACGGACTGTCCCAAATTAGAGGCTCTTCAAAACAAACAAGCATCTAATATTGGAAGAAGAGATTATTTGGCAAACACGGCAGTTGATTATTAACTAGCATTATGTTGTAAATATACAATTATTTATATTATACCTTATTTTATTTTGTGATAATGAATTAAAGTAGTTTATTATTTGAATTTTTGTATTGGCACAAGGTTGGTCTGAATCAAACAATTTTCTTAGTATGTTGTATATATGCAAATGTATTTTTTAAAAGGTATTTTATTAGATTTTGATAAAAGCATTTTTCCCCGAGTACTCTATACTGAGAAGGAAATAGTTCAAAAGAATACATCATCAACAGAGTAGTGCATGCAGGTTAGGTTAAGTGTGAAAGTGAGGGAGTCAGAACTATACAGATTTTACCCGTTATAACAGTGTTGCTTATTGTGATTTTAAAGTTTAACAATACCATTAAAAAACCTGCAATAAATTTAGAACTTTGAAGATCGTTTTCAGCCAGGCCAGTGGAAACTGAACAAGATGTTATTACTATTGAGGAGGACACAATCAGTATATAGTGAACAAACATTGCCATTTAACAGATGACTCGCAGTATCCCAGGTAAAACAAACCAAATCTCAGCATTCAATTTTAAAGTGAAAACTGTATACATATGTTTTTATTTAAATCTATTTTATATTAGGCTTTTGTGTTTTATTATTTTCTAGACAGTGCTATTAGGGCCACATATCACATACTATATCAATGGATATGTTTTAAGATATATATTTACTTCAACACTATGTATAACGGGAAATGCTGTCATTACATAAAATTGTTGTTTATAAAAATAAATGACGTGATAGCCGTAATAGCACATAGTTTTCAGTGTAAGAATGAAAGATATTTGGCTTGTCTAGCCCGACATTCTGCAAGGTTTTTAGTTCAAGGTTTATCATAAATAATAGTAACAATGAAAGAAGGAGGCATCTGAATGTAATTAATCATGCACAGATTAAAGTTTTAGACAAAGTGCCAAAATTGTCAAACGTTTGATTTTATTGCATTGTTGTAGTTTCCTGTATATTTATATTAGTGTGTAAATTTTAATACTGTTCAATGATGGTTGAGTTAGATCCTCAGTGAGCAGACTGAAGTTTGCATTTTAACACCTAGGTGCGGCCCGGTCAGCTTTCTGGGAAAAATTATTTGAATTTGAAAGAGTTGACAATATAAATTGAAATCTATTCGCTAACCATATAGCGAAAAAATAAAAATCAATAGAAATGTTGTCATATTGTTGTTTCATTATATTTTTAAACTTATTCAAAAAGAATACTAATTTTCTACATTCCACTGTTGAAAATGATACTTATTGTTTAGCCTGGATATAACCTAGTACATTCAGTAGAGCATTGTCTCGATTTACAGTATCATTATATTATATTAGCTCCTTTGACCACATAGTATTTAATTTAAGTAACTTGGGATTAGTAGGTAGGTACTATTAATTAGTCTTATGACGTAGTTTTCAAATGTATTTATTAAAATTATATATATAATTACAACACAGCAGAAATACATTTACTCTTAATAATACATATTTCAACATGACTACCATTTTACAAATTTAAAATATCTTCTGTTTAGTTATTTCAGTATACAAAGATTTTCGTTGTATTGGAGAGGCCATAATTACATTAAAAAAATGTAAAATGCCAGCCAAAATGTAAAAAATTATAGGCATAGTAAATGTCATTCTAACATTCACATATTTTAACCACATACCTAAAAATTATTTTTAGGTATGTCATTTTAACCAAGTCGCTGACAAAATTTCACATTGTAAGTTTATAGTTCAACTCCAAGGTTGAACATTTAATAATAATGAACATACATTCAGCAACTAAGGTCTGTAAAGTTCGATTAAAGTATAAATATATGACTAGTAAGTAGTAAGTAAAACATCTAAATTTAATTGATATTATGCACTTTCTGAACTGAAGTAGTAAAGATAATAGACACTATGAATTGTATAAAATTATTTATACATTATTTAAACATTACATACATATATGAAATAGTCCATTATCATTATTAGAAGCATCAGTCAAAAAATTGTGCATTATTAGCCATAAGACAGCAAGTGGAAAAGTAGTAATCAGTGAAAATCATACAGGTGTGTGGCTAACAGTTTTTGTGCTCCTGTAAAAAAATTATTTTATAGTTCAAAAGTAAGTATTTTGATTTTTTATTCTTAAGGATAATTGTTTTTACTGACAATTTTTTTGTAATTCCATCAAAGTTATCATAAACTACATCTATATAGAGTAATTTAGCATAACATAAGTTACAAATATCCTAATCTATAATTTTCATATTTGTTTGAAACAATATTGTTTGTTCTATACAGCGGGACACATTAAGATGAAGCTTAGTGGGGCAGATTTGGACGATTCTGATTTGCCCGGAACTGCCTCGCCTTCATTTCAAATGTGCTTACGACTAAAAACTAGAACTTAATGGTTGATGGTATATTTGAAAGTTTATTGCAGATCGTATGCAATTACGTGAAGAAGACAGACAGAGCTTCTATAGATGAATATCGCCCTAAAAGGAGTAATAAACAGAAATATGTTCCTGCGCTTGGTTCGCCACGTATCTGCAGATGATTCGTGGGCATGAGAGTAGTGAATATGAAAATCCAAATCGGTTTTCAAAATATGGTAGCAGACAAGTTTTCTCTATGGAGCAAGAAAATTTATTGGTTGATTATTTGAAGGTTTCATCCAATATACAGTACAGGCTTACTTTTTGTGCCTGCAGATCCTTAGTGTATCAGTATGCTGCTGAACTGAAGCTAACTTATCCCATTTCATGGGATATTAACAAAAAATCTGGAAGGAACTGGATGAAGAAATGTATGAACAGACATCAAGATCTATCCTATAGAAAACCTGAAAATACAAGTTTAGCCAGAGCTACCGCCTTTAATACATTCAATGTTGATCAGCTTCCAAAATTATGTTGAAGTACAACGAAAATACCACTTTACTCCTGATCCAATACTCAACACCGATGAAAGTGGTATCTCTACAGTCTTACAGGCACCAAAAGTGATTGCACCAGGAAGAAAGAAACAAGTGGGTCACAAGACTTTGAAGAGGAAAGAGGGACTTTGGTGACCTTTTATACTACCATTACTGCTACTGGAATCTCTGTTCTACCGCTTTTTATCTTTCCTCATGTGCGAATAAGATACTTATCTTGCAGGAAGTGTCCCTTATGGTTCTAAAAATGGTTGGATCAACTCAACAATTTTTATTCACCTTTTAAAGCATATTAAAAAGCACAATGGTTGCTTCAAATAAAATCCTATATTACTAGCTTTAGACAACAATGAACTTCATCTTTCTATAGTTGCAATCAATTCTTCCAAAGACAATAGTATTGTGCTTTTGACATTTCCTCCTCATTGGACTCATAGAATGCAACCCCTCGACTTGGCAGTTTTTGGGCCATTTAAAAACAGACTCAAAACCTCATTTAATGACCATATGCTTATAAACCCTAGGGTTCCTATAGAAATTGATGACATTCCACGTTTATCGACTGAGCGATAGCTGTTGTCGTTTACGCCAAGAAATATAATAAACTCCTTTGAGAAATCAGGGATATGGCCAATTAACAGGATAATCTGCAAGGATGAAGACTTTGCTGCGGCCTACATGACTGATCGACCACAACCACCTTATTTCAGTTTTACTCAGCCAGAAGAAAAAACAGACACATCCTATTCAAACAAAAGTTCTACAATGGACATTAAAATTCTCTCTGAGATGTACAAATAACTCAACACAATCCTACAGACATCAAGGTACAAGTAGTTTTATATAGCCTGGATATCATTATCAATTTAGTTTTTCAAGTCGCTGAAAACAAACCAAAACTTATAACTCAATTTGTTATCAGACCATTATCAAAAGCAATCCTACGAAAGGGAACTAGGAAAAATGTCAGGCAAGTCCAGAATATTCACAAGTACTCCAGAAAAAGAGAGGGTTTAATAGCTTGAGGAAGCAAAGCTGAGGAAAATGAATAGAAACTCAGTAAAAAGAAAGATAGCATTAGAATTTGGCAATAAAGTAACGTCAAGAAAAATGAGAAAAAGAAGAAATATAAGTCATATGGAAACATCATCTTCGGATTCAGAAATAGAATTGCCCAAGAAACAGTGATATAGATATGGGCTCATATCTATATACTACAGATAGTTTTACATTTACAGAGATAGACTACATTTTGACACGGTTTCCTACTAAAAAGACCATCTGTCATTACGTTGTCCAAATAATTGTAATTCAAGACCAAACAGAATATTTGGTGAAATTTTTGCAAAAAAAGAAAAAATGGATTGTTTTTCTGATGTAGATGATTTATCCGCCATCAACAGACAGGATATTTTGAACAAATTACCAAAACCTTTGGAAGAGGAACCTTTTTTAGATGTGGTTTGTCTTTTTATAATTATTTAAAACACAACAGACGTAATACATTTAGGTGTTAGTTTCTGAAAGTGCATAAAACACTGACTAACTTTTGAATTAATAACTTTATCGATGCCTAAAGTAAATACTTGTAATCACTTAGATAAGGAATTTCAGTAAAAGTTGGTAAAAATTTAAATAGGACCAAGGCACAGGGTGTTTTGCAATAAAACACTTCTTTCCTTGACCATTTACCTTTAAATTTCTTTTTCTTTTCTTTTTGAAATATTTAAAAAGTACCTATATAAAACAACTTGTTTTGAAAAACAAGATTTCTTATATCTGATTATTTTAATACGATTATAATGCAGTTACTACTTCTGATTGTAATAATTTCGAGGGTAATTCATATTTGCATACTGGATATAAAAAGGGTTGCAGTATTAAACCTTGAAAAATTAAATAACTTGAAAAACGAAAACATGCTCATTAAGACATATTCTAATGATATTGTCCACAACTTATTTTATTACATTACCTGTACAATAATAAAAAGGGGTATTTTATTTTCTGATTGTGAAGATAAAAGTAATGAAATGCTGAATTTCTGTGTACATTTATCTAGCAGTTCATCTGTGTAGATTGATTAATGTGATAAGCTTGCAATGCACCTGTACAGATCACATACATGTATTTGTATTATCTCAATTGTTAAAATGTAGTTTTTAATTTTAGATGAGATCACATGTATGTATTTTTTAGATAATTAAAATTAATAAATATGTAAAACATTTTATTTTTATTTACATAAAATAAAACAAAATCATGACTTTTAAGTATCAATGATAGTACCACAAGTATAAAGATAATATATCTTTATACTTGTGATAGTACTTGCTGGTGATAGGTTTGAATAGCAATCACAAGAAAGGGAAAGATTATTAAAGTACTCTGTAAAAAAAAGTGTAGTGGTTAATTAAAAATGCATTTCTTTACAACCCTTCACAATAGGGAATTTCAATTGATACACCAAATAACATCCAATTGTTAAAGAACCAGTGACATTTAAATTCCACTCCACTCATACTAAAGTAGTGAGGTAATGTTGACTTGAATGGCTTATTAAAGTCAACATCACCCTTCTAGTTAATGTTTTTTTAGTAAACGTGGAATGGTGGTTGACAAACAGAATTCATTATAAAATTATTGTTCCTGCATTTGTCATTCTTATTCCCCCTGTCATATCCTGTTCCTCTTTGTATTGCAAGAGTAATCAATAAAACGGTTAATGAGATAAAAGTTCTATGAATATTAAATTTTGGTATGTTTGAAAACTGGAAACTGTTTTCTTGTATTCCTTGAATCATATCCACTGGGAACAATTTCCTTGTAAGTCTAGTATTTACAATAGATACTATATAAAAACTATTACTTAAATAACAAACACACATTAACACACAAACTGTAAGAAGTTGGATATCTGAAAATTAAAATTACCTACTATTAGAAACCCCAAACATCAATATGACGCAAAAAATGTATAGATAAAATATTTAGAATGGCATTTCTAAATACTTTTAAACCTTTTCGCAATCAACAGTATACTCCGGGGGTATATCAGTATTTATCTCTTGGTTGTAAGGATTAGAGTTTGCTTCCAGGAACTTTGAATCTTTTTCAATAGTATCATTTATCAAAATCATTTTATCATCGTCAACATCTATTATAACTGTTGGCTCTTGGTTGTTGCGCTTTTCAGTTGAAAAACTAAGCCACAGTGCAATCAAAACTGCAGATAGAATAGCAGATAATAGGATCCACCTTGGTATACCAGAGTTGTAAGAGGCACAATCTAACCAGTCTCTAGATTCCTTAACAGTAATTTCTTCCTCTGTTATTTCAATAGGCATAGTCCTAATATGGGTTTCAGGTATTTTAAAATCTACATTAAGCCCAGTTTCAAGTTGGCTTTTTATACTTGGATCTGACAAAAGATCAAATTCAATCTCGCGATCTGGGCTGGCTAATACAATATTCTCGTCAGATTCAAGTACGAAATCGCTTACAAAAACCTAAAATAAATAAAAATAAAATTTTGGTTAAACATTTGATTAAAAAAATCAAAATGGTACCTCTTGTTTTGCTATGAGATCGCAGCCTGTCTTGCATATTTCATTTTCTTCTTTAACAATATATGATTCCTCACAAGCTATAAATCAGATCATTACCTATTATTGGAAAATAAAACCGAGCAATACTTACAAATGTGGCATTCCTTTTTTGTCATATTTAAATTATTATTATCACCCTGAAATCTGATGGCATTGAAAAAGCCACAGCCTCTTTGGCAAACAACTTGTTCATATTTTTCCTGCAAATGCTTAATTATTTTAATAACATTAACAAATTAATTATAATTACCAATTCCAGAGACGGTAAATTTTCATTCCTACAAATATCTATGCATTGATCACTCACAAATAAAGATGAAGAAGTAACGGCTTTAAAAAAGAAAACAACCACTAAAACCCGCATATTTCTTATTTTTAAATTATAATGGATATAATTATAATAATACATACACACCTACTTAATAAATATGCTGTCAAAATAATTTGTAAACAATTAGTGGCTCCTTCTTTTATCAGTAGTCTTAAATTATCTGAAAGTCAGAATCCACAAATCATGGACCACAAATCAAACAGGCAGTTCCCACATGTCTGTCAAAAATATTTGAATAAAATGCGGCAAATAGTTTTGTTATTAATTTTTGTTCTTTATAAACCAATAAGTTAATAATTATTACTCCCTACCAGTCTTTAAATTATATTTTATACACATATACACTTTTTTAGGTTGTGAATCAGATTCTTCCGAGAAAGAGAAATGTGATAATATTGCAGCAGCATCAGCATCGCTGTGCAATGAAGATTTATTTGTGCAATACTTGGCAGAATTGGAGATAATAAATCCCGAGAGCATTGTAATGATGGCCTTGATAAATTCTGAAAATTTATGCAGGTTTTCTATAACACCACCTATATTTACTAGGTATCTATATAACATAATCCTTTTTAAAGGAATCTTTACAACCATCTGGAGAAAATCCACAAATTTTTGCAAACATGCAAGATAACAAATCAACATTATTTATATATGTCCTTACTATCAGGAGCAAAAACCCTTCATAAGAAATTATGTAACACACCTGAATTTTCAAGACGTAAATAATATTAATAAAGAAATTACTCTGGATTTTAAATTATTTACTCATTTCAGGGTATGAACTGTACTATCCTTGCCTGCATGAACTGAGAAATGATTTTAGCACTTGCAATGGTCCAGTAGACTGGTATGAGGAAAAAAATGAGGCAAAAACTTGCAAGTACTGGATTACTTATACTGTAAAAAAAGAACAAACAATGAAATGTTTATTTCAGGTCGTTAAAACGTATCACTGATTGTCAATATATAAAAGCGGCAAAAGTATGTGGCATTGATGCAGCCAAAACTATTAAAGAATTAACTACAGACGTTGTGCAAAGTGTTATTTCAATAAAATGTGATAATACAATTGACCCTGTTGTAAAAGATCCCATGCCAGACAGTTATATATGTGGAAAGGTAATTAATACGTTTTTACTTATTACTTCAACTAAGAAAAATATTTATTGTTGTTAGGCTGAAATTTCACTAAGTTCCGTCAAAGTGATAACATTCCTCACTTTTTTAAGGCTCTACTTGATCTGAATAGAAGATTAGATAATTTAAAAAATTCTATGAACAAAAAAATCAAAATTAATTCTTGTAATCTTTAAGAATAATAAACAGTAACCTTGGACAATATCTTTTTTTACACCTAAATGTAGTTAAAAATACAAAATAAAGCTGTAAATTAAGATGTTATATTATTTCTTCTTAGACGATCCAAAACCTGAAAAGCCCATTATACTAGCCATCTCATTCTGAGGTTCCGATTGGTCTTCTAACATTTCTTCAGCCTTACGTTTCTCTTTCCTTTTTTCCCTTCTGTATTCCCGGAGTTTCTCTTCTTCCTCAGCAATCTCTTGCATTCGAGCAGCCATATCATACTCTTTCTTTTTTTCTTCCATTTTCTTCTTGTTCAAATCAAACCGTTTTTTTACAGAATCTAATGAACTCCTTTCAATTTTCATGGACATGCCCAAATTTCGTTGATGTTTCTTTCCATTAATATGGTCCAAGAAATTAATGGAATCTTTGACCACACAATCACAAACATTGCAGTAGTAACCACCAGACTGAGATGTTGGAGTATTTTTATTAATAACAATGCTTTTTCCTAATTTAGAATCCAAGTCAACTTTGTATTCTCGAGTCTTTAATAGTTCTCTTTTAATAGGGGGGCCCTTTTTCTTGTTTTCACTATCTTCTTTTTGAGACTTCTCCTCTTTTATTCGTTCTTCTGCTAATCTCTCATATTCCTCTCTATCCCATTTTCTTCGATGATCGTCTGGTCTCGTAGACATATTTTATAGTACAAATATTTACTAAATATAAATAAAAATGACTGCAGATTAATTACAAGCAAATTCTCACTTATCTTCAAAAAATATATAAAAAGGATATTACCATCACAGATATATCCCTTTTATTGTTTTTTCTGACATTGTATAGACAAATATTGACAACAAAAGTTGACAACATAGTAGTTGTCAGTTGTCACAGAATATCTATAAGAGTAGTTGCGTTCGGCAATTTGCTCGCGGATCCGACGAGATTATAGCAAAGATTAAATATATATATTTGATTAGAGTCATAGATTAATATTACAGTTACAGTAACGTGATTGCAGATGAAACCACAGAATATCTATAAGAGATGAAACTGACAATTCGATAATAAAATGAATAAGATTTTATAACCTCACTTATTTTGCTATGACTTTTTTAAATAATCTATTTCGAAATTTTATTAAAAATGAATATTGTCAAATCAACTATTTTTATAGTCCAAGGTTATCAATTAATTTTTGAAGATAGTATCTTCGAAAAGTAGAAGAGTGTATCTATACGATGTTTGAAAAAAAATTAAAAGTTCGCTGAGGCTGAAGTAGGGATCCCGATTTTTAATCGATTCTTGAACGTTACGATTCTTAAGTTTCTTAGTTTAGAGCTGAGTCGCTCATGAACGACTCGCACGAATATGCCGGCACAGAAATCCGTGGCCGGCACATTGTACTGTGCGTTTCACGAAGTTGTATCCCGGATTGGAATGTTAGTATATATCTCCAACGTATGGAGCGTCGTCATGTTATTAGTTAAATTTAATGCATTGGCACATCTCGGTTACGGACCGCTACAAATTGAGGTGGTGTGATTTAAACGCGCATGCCAGTCTCGCACAGGATTTGCCAGCGAATCCTGACAATCCGAACATTCCAATCCGGAATACAACTTCGTGAAACGCACAGTACCAGTACCGTGAACAGGGAATTTATTGGTCGTGAACGAACAACTCGCAACGAAAGAGCTGATTTTAAGCTCGATTTCTTTTTACTGTGACTCCGCTTAGCTCAACTCACTACACAAGGTGATGAATGCTACATCACCACGATGCGGTGAATGTATGTATATGCTACAGTCGTCGTTCAAATGAACGACCTCATTAGAATTGGCTGTGTCGTACGTGCCCACGGTCTACAAAATATAAGATATAAAAATAAAGGAAATCATAAAAATTAAAAATAAATTAATTCGGAATCGGAAAACCAAAATGTTTGACTAATGCTTATGGGAGGTATCGGTTTTTTGTTTTCATGGCTAACTAGGAATAGTAAGCACGCGTCACTCAGATCAATTAAATTATTACAAAATTATGGTAGGCAATTAAAGTACAAGAACCCTTTAGGGTTCTTGATTAAAGTATACCTTTAACCATCACTTATTAAAAACGGTTAACTTTAGATATAATAGGTTATGGTTTATGGTATATGAAAATAAAGTAATAGAATTTTGGGTGGAATTGGAAAACTTAGGTATTAATATACAAAGTATTCCATTTAAGAAAATGCAAGTTTGCCATGTCACGCGTTTTTGAAACACCCTGTATAAAGACTTTTACATTCTGGAATAAACTAAACTTGATTTTCTACAACTTTTGTATTTAATTTTTTTTCCTCCGATTAAAGGGATAACCTCTAGGTGCGTGGCTAAAATATAACCAATGATCCTGTACATAAGGTGTATATTGCACTGACATAAATCAGGTGATGAAATTGTAGTGTAGTAGTGTAGTACCACAGTTTAATAGGAGTAGTACACACTGGTGCACACTACACTAGCCGGCAATCGAACGGGCCTATTTGTGACTGTTGCCTTTTTCTATGTCAGTTCACATCAGTTGACGTTGACATGTTGAGACACTTTTGTGTTGACAGCTTGACACTTATTCCACTTATTCTGTTTGACAGTGGTTTGACAGAAAGATTGAAAAATACAAAATACGTCATGGCGGGACAGGCAGATGAATTAAGTGAGTTTATTTAATTCTTTGTTAATAACTTGAGGGAAAGATATTAACAGAACAGTTATTGCATATTAAATATATACTAAAGTAAAAAATCCCTTTCATCTACATTTTTGTGCATATACTTAGAAATTAAAATTTTGTAATGTCATCATTCGCCATATATCAACTTATAAATTAATATACAACTATGTACATTATACATACTTTTTAGTGCTTTTGGAGAGAGTTTTTCTGAGGTTAGGTTCAGCAGAAACTGATGAACAACTACAAAATGTTTTGTGTAAATTTTTACCTCCTGTTCTTCTCAAATTGTCATCTCAACAAGAAGGTGTACGAAAAAAGGTAATGATGTGCTATGTTAACTAATTTTAAATTATCGTGTTTTAATATTTATTTGTGGTTTTCTAGGTGATGGAATTGTTAATTCATGTTAATAGAAGAATTAAAATGCGACCTTTGGTTCAACTTCCTGTAGAGGCTTTGTTAACCCAGTATCAAGATCCTGCGGCTACTTCTTTTGTAACGGTACACAAAAACTATAATTTATTAGGCATGAGTTTCTTAATTTTCACCCATGAGAACTCGCTACACGAAACTTTATAATATAAAATCTATAATTCTGTATGTATATTTTCAACTGAATGCAAACTGCGATTTCATTTTTAATGGCTTTAGAAATGTACTGTGTAGGTTTGAATAGAAGTTTGTAAAACTTTAACTTCACATCTTGTTACTATAATTAATTCAACATTTTCAGAATTTCACTATTATATACCTAAAATCTGGCTTCCCCCGATTACCAATTGAAAAACAAGCGGAACTTGTGCCTACTGTTCTAAATGCACTAGAAAATAAACCTGTATCTCACTTAGACAGTTTACTATTGTTAATCATTCCACTTCTGGGGAAAGTTAATGTTCCTACTGAACCTGAAAAAGTAGCTAATCTATTTGGACTAAACGAAAAACCACAAATAGCAAAACATTTATTGGACATGTTGTTAGACATGATACTATTGCCATATAGGTAAGTTAGTGGAGGGTTCAGCTTGGACAGATGTGATTACTTTTATATTTTAGTGCACTTTCTCCTCAAACGCCAGATAGTGATCAACAGTCTGGTAGTGTCTCCTCTCTACCAGTTCCACCTTGTATGAGTGAGAGTTCATATAAGAGATTAACGACTAATAACCCTATGAAGCCTGAAGAATTGGAAGAGGTATATTATAAAATAGTAAATGTAAATGTAAAATACAGTTATTATGAATTTCAGATAAAATTGGGGATAGTAAAATTTTTGGGCCATGGTGTGTTTAATAACGATAATATTTTAATACATTTAGTGGTAGCTGCAGCAGATACTAGGTTTGGTGTAGCAAATTTGGCTGATATGGAGTTGAAAAAAGTAATAGGGTACGATGTTTCATTTATTAAATTAAGGCTTTATTCAGCGAATAGTCAGCTCACTGTAATTGGTTTTCTAAGTTAAAATATTGATTGAAAGATATTTAGTAGTTTTTTGTCATAACTTACAGAAATTTCCAATCTATTCACTCTTTATTATTGTTTTTTTTTTTAATTATCAGTGATTTATAATAATAAAAGTGTTTGCCCTAAATTTTGTAATTCTAAAAACATTTATAAGAGCTGCAAAACTGTCAGGCAGGACAAATTTCGGGATGCATATATAGTAAAAATGTGGACTATGATAGTCACATTTGAAATTCTGGCTGCAATTTTCAGTATATGATATTTTCTCACTAAATGACTTCGACTTGTTCAACCATTCACTGAATAGGGCCTAAAATAAATAATTCAAAAATATATTAACAGTAGTTCCTAAAAAATAATCATATATTTTAGATCTGTAGATTGGAGTTCGCCTCACATTTCTCTTCCATTGTACTTTCTGTTTTTGGGTACGCAGGCAAAAAATGTTAAGCCTGAACACAAGAAATCACCAGCTAACACGAGGATCAGGCTTAAACTTCTGACTCATCTATGCAGAGTTACTGGAACTGGATTTGTTTTTCCTCAGTGTATACAAATTGTGTTTGATTCTTTATATGGTAGTCATTCAAATACCAGACTAAAAACTCTGGCTTTAAATTTTTCTGGAAATATAATAAGATAGTAGGTATTTTTTGATAATTCTGTGCATGTTCTTTCCAAAGTTATAAAAATTAATCGAAGCACCATGGATATTCTGATATTTTCATTCTTGATTGCAACCACAATTTAATGAAATAAGTTAAAATATTTTGTTTTATGGTAGAACCTTTTTTATACCGATTTAAAAGTGGAATAACATTTTTATGGCTTCTAAATTTTACATTTGTGGTTTTTTGTATATTTTTGAAATACCACAAAATATAGTGAAGTGAGTTTCAAGGAATCTTTCGTTTCACCAATATATTTAAACATGACTGTATTATAAATACAAATATTCAAAAAATAAGTTATATTTTATATAGAGCCTATCTAAATCTAGGCCAATATCATGCATTTTCTATATAAGTAAGTTGGTAATTAAAATGCACCTTAATATATTATTTGAAGTTTCATTACTGGATATTTTACTTAAAAAGGTATAAAGTATACTTTTAACTCCTTTTAGCTAATTGCTAATTTAGATTTAATTCAAATTCGGTGACCACTAAAAGGAAATAAGTACACATTTATCTTTTCAGTATACCAAAAATGTACAGTATATTAGTGGTGGTGAGAAACACGGTAGTGGCCTCTTTCGGTCTTTGATACTATCACTACCTATATTCAGAATTTTTAAGATCCATAAATTTACATCAATAGATTGATTAATTCATTAATAATATTAATATATTTAATAGTTACAGTCCAATGTACAAAATTCACATAATACATTATTTGATATTTTCAGTGCGAAGGAGGAGTCTCTTGGTAGGGTAGCTCCTGTTTTGCTCGCCGGTTTACAAAAACTTATAAAAGAATGTGACGAAGTGCACCAAGGTCAGACCTACCTATTAATTGGAATGCTTGCTCAGCGTTTTCCCAATATAGTGTATCATGATGTTGGACTTTTAGAAATGTACTTTACTAATATGGAAAATGCTAATCCTGATTTAAGAATGCAGATCAGAGAGGGACTTTTGAACTTGATTTTAGCTTATAAATACGATATTCTTCCTGAAGAAGCTGACAAGGATGGAAGGCTGAATTTAATTTATGTGTTGGTTAGGTGTAAGATGAGCTCAGAGGAACCTATGGTTAGGTTTAGTGGAGTGAGGACATTGGCAACTATTTTCCCTCCTTATCATGTGCCATCAAAATTTTTGTTACTTACAGCTACTGGAGATGTGTATGTACTCTATTGTTAGTATATAATTGAATAACTACTCATCATTTCTTTTTTTACAGTAAGGATGACGTATCTGCAGAAGCTTATAAATCTTTATATGGCACCAGAAAGAATGATGTCGATTTGTCTAAAGAAAAGTCTAAACAGAAGATTGTTATGCCTCCATTTGAAGAAATTACAAATTATATCTATAGTGAGGTTGAACTGAACATGAAAAACACTTCGAAGTGTTTCACAATAGGAAATCATACCTTGCCATTTAAAATAAATACCTATACAGAGGTAATATAAAATTAAAATACTTTGTTGGATCTTTACTTTATTTTATTGATCTGTTGCTTTCAGATTTTAATTTATTTGAGATTGTGCTTGATCAAGGACCTGGAAGTTCCTTTAACAAGGGATATTCTGAAACACCCATGTGAATTTACACCTAAGATACGAGTATTGTTGGAAAGTATGTGTTTAGATGGAAAAATGGATAAAAACCCTCTGATTCAGTATATAAATTTAATCAGAGAACTTCTAATTGCCAATCCAGGTATTTATATAATATAATGCTAACATCTGTATAAATTCAAAAATATTTATTGAAATCATGCCATGCCCATACATTTATGTTGTTTACAATATGTTTTTTCTGTATACCAGATATATTGATATTACTGCAAATATTTCCAATAGTATTGAAACATACTTACTGAATTTAGTTTCAGTTGTTGTAGTCTAGAGTTTTGGTGGAAACTTCGGCCAAGGTCGCGTTTTGACGGGAATTTTGGATAAAAATGAAAATATTTCCAGTGGAAAAATCTGACTCATCACTAAATATTGCCAAAAATATAAATGGCTCAATACTGTATCTCCATCTATTTACTTTACTATCAGAAAAGTTTTAACATAAAATTATTTTAAATTTACTATTTTGAATCCAAGACATGGTCGGTTTCGTAATAATATCTAAAGGAACTTTAGATAATGTTTTTTTTTCAATAATCTTGGATACAATTGTGTAAATTACCTATAGTATCCAAATTATTTAAAAGTAACTAGCTAAATCTCCTTTATATTTTATTATGAAATTCTGCCTGAGCCAATTAAAATAAACAAAAGTAATTTTGGTCACTCCTGAATGAATGATGCTTCTGTTTCATTCAATTTTAAAGGTTTTATTTTGTAAAACAGTAGAGTTGTCCAAGTCTAAGATTTCTGTTATACCTTTTCGACATTAATTTTAATAATCCTGAGATGTTTTAATTTAGTTGTATGTTATGTATCTGTATTAATTATTATAACACTGCTAAATAGAAACAATCGTAATCTTCATAGTACACCAACCTTATCGAATTATTGAAACTGACAGAACTTTGGACACTTATATTGGTAGCAAATCTGAGGAATCTATTTGATAACATGACCTGGTGCTCTATTATCATCATGCTTTGACTAATTCTGTTTAATATTTAGCCCCTGAACCTCTCAGCTGCATAATAGAGCTCACTGGGTGCGTTCCCCTTCTCCACACTCATATTTTGAAGGATATTCAGTGGATCCGAGACCAGCTTAACTCCACAAAAGAAGAGGTTAGGGAGTTAAGTGCTATTCTTTACGCCATCGTACTTATACATTCAACCAACGATGGTGAATTTGAAATTGCAATTAATTATCTGTTAAAACAAACGAATAATAATAAAAGCTTAGAGTCTCAACATGGAGCACTACTTGCTATCGGATATTGTTTAGAGATGAAAATTATGAACAAGAAAATTGAAAATAAAGATGTTAAAAAATGGAGTATTATAAAAACCAGCATTGAAGCTATAGGTATGTCATAGTTTTTATATTTTTATTAAATTTTGGAACTCACTTATTTCTTGTTTTCATATTTATTTAGGTATTTACATTTGACCAACAAAATTGAACTAAGAGTTACTAAGAGTGAACTAACTATTATTGATATTTTTAAAATCTAATAAAGTTTTTCTTGTTATCTATAACGGAGATATGCAAAGGAACTAACTTCGATATTTAAAAGAAAATATTGGAAATAAATACTTTGAAGACAAAACCTCCATTTGGTATTAATTGATATGGCATATTCTGAAAAATATTATTGTTGTTTTTTTTATAATTGTCTTTTTAAAACCGTTATCATTTTAAAAATGAGGTACACATCTATTTTAAATTAAAAAATATGTACTAATCGGAGTTACATATCTACTGAATTTTTTATTGAGGGAATTCGGTAGTGGTCAGAAAAATCGTTAAAAAATATCATTTATATTCTTTTTTAGTTCCTTTTTTGAAGCATCAACATCCTTTACTTACTGGAGCGGCTTGTGGTACTGTTGGTTTAATTGGTAGAGTATGTAGTTTGCCTCTTGAAGATGGTAAACCCTCCAAAAATGGTAGTCCAGATGCCAAGAGGCCTGCTAGTGATAATATAACTAAAATAGATATTGTGAATCAGTTGCTGGATATAATGAATGATATTAAATTGTCTGCTAAGATAAGAGAGAAGGCAGCGAAGTCATTGGGTTTATTGTGTGTGGGAGAGAAATTCCCCCACATGCAAGAAGTGCTTCAAGGACTATTAAATACTGCTAAAGAGGTGAGGAATAGTTATTGATTGATTTATTATTAAGTTGCAAACTGAAGAACCTGCTGGAACTTTTTGCTGAACGCTATATTATTGCTGGCCTATATGGACAAATAAAACATTTTTATATAACAGTAGCAATTTGGAATTGTATATAAAAATTTAACCTTAATTATGGGAACCGTAAAAATATGCGCATATGTTTTCATATTTCGTAACAGAACCGTATGAATCCACAAGCGCCTTCCAATGCCGCGCTGCGGGCTCGTCATATAAAAACCAATGTCGGAATGAAAGGATTAAGTTAAGTGAGCATTGTTAGACAGTTATATTGTGAGGTTGTAGTACTAGTTGCATATTTAGAACCCTACCAGCTTTATGCATGTTGATTTAATATAGGAGCAATTAGAAAATGTTGACCAGTGGTGTAATCCAAACCATCGTCAAATGCCATGAATAGTAATTAAAACATTGTTTGTGTAATTGTTTGGCTCTGGAGCTCCAATCCTAATTTGTTACATAATTTAATATTAGTGTTGGCAAATGTCCAGACAACTGTCTGGACATTTTAGACACTTATACGGACATTTTAGAAAATGAAATATAACAGATTTACTGTACAGCTCATGTCATAAGCTTCAAGATGATACCAAATACTTATATATTAGAATATATTCTCTGAAATACAAGCATTAGGCGAAAAATCAATATTTTCGTAACAATGTTCAATTTTCGTCTACCTTTTACCAGCTTATGGTTAACATAGTAAAAAATGAATAGTGTTAACTACGAAATTATGATTTATAAGTTTAAGTTTCCACTGTGTACCGGGTGGCCAAATTTGCTTGCTATTATAGGACAACTCGAGAACTAAGAGAGATACAAAAAAATTAACCTCCCTTTCTCAAGCTCTTTTTCTGAGACAAACTTAATGCCGAAATGCAAAATGGCCCATCTGCTTTTGTTTTTGAGATATTAGCGAATATTGGATTTTTAAAATTTTCGATGCCTGCGCATGTATCGGTTATTTTAGATATTAGAAAAAAACAACTTATACGTTCTTCAGACACTTTTTTAAAAGGAATGCAGTGGCGTAGGCAATATTTTAATAAGTTGATAAAATTTCGAGTTATGACATAAACTTGTATTTTTTTAAATGAAAATCGTAGTCGGCTATGATTTAGTTAGAAAGATATTTTTTTTCTCTTTTCAGCGATATATAATATGTGTGGTTAATTTATTTTACTTAACTATTTTTTATAGAATCTTAGAAGAATTTTTAAGGTCATAAATAGCTGCCATTTTGTTTTGGCATTTTGGGTGTAACTTCACAGTAATAATTGTTTTTTATATAATATTCCAGCATGTCGAATTTTTCATAATTTTGAAATGCCATTCTTGAAATTTAAAAGTATTCTAAAATTTCTAGGAAACAACTATTCGCAGATCAATTATTATAAGCGGTATAAATTACAGACACAAAGTGATAAATGCAGTTAGAACTGTCAATAACTTAAATTTCAAACAAAAGATATACGTCTACTAAGCGAAAACGAAATGGGAGCTATTAATAACCTTAAAAAGTCAATGATTCTATAATAAATAGTTAAGTCGAATAAATTAACCACACATATTATATATCGCTGAAAAGAGAAAAAAAATATATTTCTATTCTAACTAAATCATAGCCGACTACGATTTTCATTTAAAAAAATACAAGTTTATGTCATAACTCGAAATTTTATCAACTTATTAAAATATTGCCTACGCCACTGCATTCCTTTTAAAAAAGTGTCTGAAGAACATATAAGTTGTTTTTTTCTAATATCTAAAATAACCGAGATATGCGCAGGCATCGAAAATTTTAAAAATCGAATATTCGCTAATATCTCAAAACTAAAAGAAGATGGGCCATTTTGCATTTCGGCATTAAGTTTGTCTCAGAAAAAGAGCTCGAGAAAGGGGGGTTAATTTTTTTGTATCTCTCTTAGTTCTCGAGTTGTCCTATAATAGCAAGCAATTTTGGCCACTCGGTACATGTGAAATGAAATGATATAAGTAAATTATAGGAAAAAGAAAACTAAAAAAAAAATAAAAAATTATTTGGAGTAACAAGTACCTACAATCTTTGCCATTTGAAGAGATATGAAGTTGATTAAATTAGAGAAAAAGCTTAAATTAGCTCCGGTTCTGTTATTTTTAGAAATTTTCAGTAAAAATTTATTTTGTACATACATGCATAATTATCTTTGTTTTAATTGCAACCAGAATTTTTTTTTCGCCTACTAGATTCTGATATATAAATATCATCTTATGTTTTTCTTATGGATGCCATAGTAGAATTTAACGTGGTTAGATAGAGAAAAAATCCAGGAATTCGGTGATGTGTAACACTTGGGGTTTTAAATGTAATTAAGGTTTATAATTAGTTGTTAGGTCTATAATTTTCTATATAGTTTCTTGCCATTTCTTGACTTTTTAGTATAGCATCTCCAAATTAGTGTTTCTCATTTAATCATCTTTAAGCCCAAATAATTGGAGTAAAAACCACAAAAAGACTATAAAAAATACTTTCAAGAAATTGTGACAATTTTGAATTGGATTTTTAGGTTAGCTCAGTTAGCTGAAAATGGCGGGAATTATAAATCTGAAGGAAACTGGACAGATACGATAAATGTCTAGACATTTTCATTCTGTCCAGACACTTTTGGATACATGTCCGGACATTTAAAGACATTTATATAAGTGTCTGCCAACACTATTTAATATACTCTGATTGTACCTAATCTTCAATTTAAATTGTTATATGTTTTGTCATAATTTTATTAACTTTTTAAAGACGAAAGATGTGGAGGTCCATTTTACAATTGGAGAATCATTGGTGATGTGCTGCCAAAGCATTTGGTCTCCAGAAGCTAGAAATCCCTGGACTTCCGCACCCAATGATTATAGTCCTTTAACAAATGAGCCACTTCCGAATGATAACTTGGAATGGCTACTTGATGAACTCCTTTCGTTGACCAAGCAAACCCACCCAAATTCGAGGCAGGCCTCTTGTATTTGGTTGCTGAGCATTGTAAAAGGATGTGGGGAGAGAGAGCCTATTACTAAAAGGTTGCAAGCCTTGCAGAATGCCTTTATGGATTTGTTGTGTGAAAGTAATGGTAAGGCAAAAATATTACCAGCAATTTTTCATATTTTACAAACATCCTGTTTTAGACATAGTACAAGATGCTGCATCGAAAGGTTTGTGTGTTGTGTACGATACATATAAATCTGACGATTTACTTCAAACATTAGTAAGGCAGTTGACTTCCGGTACAAGGCAAGTGGCTCATGTAACTAGTGATACAAAGCTATTCGAAGAAGGGCAACTGGGTTCAGCACCTACAGGGTGAGTTGGAAATATTGTAGTGTTTTTGTTTTCTTATTTAACTCTTACGGGCATCGAATTTTGATAACTTTTGTTTTGTAATATGAGTTACAGTTATTATAATAATGTGGTGCTTCTAATAAAATATTTCTGGCATTAATACATTCATTTGTTTATCCAACTTGAAACATATATTCTTTCAATTCTAAATTTTTTTGCTTTTGCAAATGCCTCCTTATTTAGTTTGCTTGTATTGATGCTTTTGTCAAATTGTAAACTGTCTGTTGTACTGTGTAAATAGTAGGAATTCAAACCAGAAAATTTATATTTTTTATGTTATCTACAAAGGAATTACATCACAGTTATCCTCTTTAACTTTCTAACTCGAACAACTAACTCTTAACACTGTTAAAATTTACTTACAAGCAACAAGCAACAGGTATTTACAAAGTTAATTTTTATATTTTATAATTTTTCTTCTTCAGCTAGACAATAGAGCTATTCTAAGTCTACCGCTAGATTGACAAAACTGTCATAGCTATCCAAAATATAAGTAAACCCATTTTTAATACAAGTTAATTTTTTATAGAGGAAACTTGACAACGTATAAAGAGTTGTGTTCTTTAGCATCAGATTTGAACAAACCAGATTTAATTTACCAATTTATGCATCTTGCCAACCACAATGCAATATGGAATTCTAAGAAAGGGGCAGCTTTTGGGTTTTCAAGTATCGCGGAAAGATGTGGGGAAGGCCTCAAGGCTCATTTACCTCAGATAATACCGAAGCTTTATAGGTATCAGTACGATCCTACTCCAAATATACAAGCTTCCATGCAGAATATATGGAGGGTCTTAGTTTCGGAACCTCAAAAAATTGTAAGTTCTCATAATTTAAAATTTAAGCCTTGTTGTAAGAAAATGAAGTTAACGATATATTTCATTTTATAAGGAGGTATTAAAATAAAACTTAAAGACCTTTCTATTTTACTTCTACATAATGCTTCAATTATTTATGTATTAATACTTTCTGTTGTTATGAAACATTTATTTTTTTAGATGGATGAGTATTACAATGAAATTTTGGCAGATTTGTTGGAAAATATCAATTCATCTCAGTATAGAGTGAGACAGTCTTGCTGCTTAGCACTGCAAGATTTCTTAAAGGGATCTGGAAATAGAACGATTCACGATGCGGTGGACTCTATGAATGAGTTGTGGACGAAACTATTCAGGGTCATGGATGATCATCACGAGCAAACTAGAATTACCGCTAATAGGACAGCGAAAATTTTAAGCAAAGTAGGTAGTGTAAAAATACATATGTTTGGAATCTTTAATATCATTTTTTAGCTTTGTATCAGAGGCTGTGATATAAGTCAGGGAAAAGCAGGCGTGAAAATGGTGGAAGCTATTTTGCCGCCATTGTTGAATATTGGTATCACCAATACTGTGTCAGAAATACGTTTAATATGGTAAGTTACCTAGTGGTATATAGTAGATAATCTAGTAGTAGAGATTAGAAGTAATTTTTGGAAAAATATTTTTCTTTTCGATAATTAAACTATAAAATAAAAAATATTCATATTTATTAATTATATTTTATTATTATTTGATTTATATATTTGAGATTATATTTTAATGCTAGTTTTTCTCTTTAGTTTACAAACCATATCGGAATTGGTAACATCAGCAGGAAAGCAACTAAAACCATTTTTACCAAAGCTTATACCAGCACTTTTACAAGCGACAGGTGAATTGGAGTCAACTAAGTTATCATATCTCAGCACCATGTTAGGAGCACAGTCGCAAGCCCAGGAAGCGATAGACAGTGCTAGAGCTTCATTCGCCAAGTCGCATTTCACCACAGAAACTGTATCAAAAGTAAGTTTTAGAAATAGTTGATGCTGAGAGGTGTGAAATATTAATAGATGTTAATTAAATTCAGAGTTAATAATTTAATATAAGCTTGTTTTTTAATTGTAATACACTTTGATAATATTATTTTCAAAAATCACCTCTTTCATAAATCAACCAGTAAGAAAATTTTTCCTTCTCAGTTAATTGTTTCAAGAAAATTTGTATCACAAAATGGTTTATACATTTTTTAACATTAGTTATCTGGTGGTCTCTGGCCTTTTACTGACTGAATAGTTTTGTAGAGTCTGCAATACGCGGACGCTTCCATATTAGAAGAATTAGTGCCGAAGATAGTCGATTTGATGAAGGGATCCGTAGGACTAGGTACCAGAATTGCATGCACCCATTTTATCACTCTGTTGGTTGTTCAGTTAGGACAAGATGTACAGCCTTACACAGGTCAGAAACAACTAAAACTATATTTAATAGTGGTTTTGATAAAGCTTTGTTATAGGAAAGTTTTTGGCGGCTCTAGTCAACGGCCTTACTGATAGGAATGCTGCAATTAGGAAACATTATGCTACTGCCATAGGACATTTAGTTTCCACGGCAAAGGAATCTAGTCTTGAAAAATTGTTTGCAAAGTTGCAGCACTGGTATTTTGAGAGGGAAGGTAAAGTTTTAAGATTTGTGTTTTATAAATTGAAATATTATAAATTAGGTACGGACATTGATATTTAGAAATTTTGAAGTTAATGCAATAAAATGCCACATAAATAGTTGGCGCCTCATTTTACTAAGGATGCCGACGGGTACCCGGGTACCCGATAACGACTCGCTACCAGGTTCCTATTTTAGGAACCGATAACCCGTTAAAAACCCAATAACCCGTTAAAAACCAGATAATTCGTTAAATATCCGATAACCCTCTAAGCACCTGCACTCGGTCGCCCTCTATGTCACTCATATTCATATGACAACTGTTTTTTTTGCGGTTTTGCGTTGGCGCACGTTTGACGATATAAAATATGATATGAATCAGAAATATTTGCTATGTTGAATGTTATGGGTTGATATCTCGTAATAGATAAATAGCGAGTAACGGGTAAATAACGGGTAACGGGTAATTAACGGGTGTACTGGGGTTATTAACGGGTAGCGGGTAATTAACGGGTAGCGGGTAAATACCGAGTATTGAAAACGGGTACCCGGGTAGTAAAATTAACGGGTATCGGTATCCCTATATTTTACTCTATACAATCGATTATAAAGGTTCTGACATAAAGTAGGTTTTATTTTTAAATAATTTTTGTAGATTAAATAATCTCGTGGATCTCTGAGTAATAAATACTATAACAAAAACAACCTCAATCATCAACCTTATTTAATACCTCCTCCCAGAAACAGAGGTGGGTTTATATGTCGTGATAAATAGAGATCCCAGGTCCTAACGGAGTTCCACTTCTAAGTCTTTGTACAATGTCACATCAAATCACCAGTTATACTACATTTTTTCAGTAGATTTCAAAAAGAGAACATGTGTTTATTTGCAGATGACTCGATAAGGTCTGCATGCGCCTACACAATCCAGTCGATAGGAATTCATAACCAAGAAGTATTGAAGTCTCACTCAGATGTAGTACTGCCTCTGGTCTTTTTTGCAATGCATGCCGAAAAATCTCCTGAAACTGAGAAGACCTTGGAAGTTTGGACAGAGATTTGGTCAGAGCAAAGTCCTGGGACTGAGACCGGCATTCGTCAGAATCTGCAGAAAATTTGTGACATTCTGAAGATGGCACTTGAATCTCCATCTTGGACTATGAAAGCACAAGTAAGTGCCCTTTTACTTTACTAATTTTTAGTGTTTATATGTTTTAAACTAAGAATCTATCGTTTATCAGCTTCCTTGTCTTTTACTAGTTGTAAAATTAAGGCCATCACCTTCTAGTATTAGAGAAACTTTACTTACACCCATATAATTTTTTATAATATGTATTATGTTGCTAACTGTTACACTTTTTTATCTTTCATAGGCAGCTAATGCCGTGTCAACTATTGCACAAAAATTGGGTAGCACAATGGATTCAACACACAGAAACACTCTGATAAGTATTTTACTGACGGGTCTGTCGGGTAGGACTTGGAACGGCAAGGAAAAGCTTCTAAAAGCACTATCTAGCATATGCAGCAATTGCAAGTAAGTCATATTTGGAATAAAGAAAAAATTATATGTTGATGACTTAATTTTAGGGATGCTATTCAAGCTGATAAAGCCATAGACATCACAGCGATTGTTGATGCCGTCTTAAAAGAAAGTCGTAAGGATGAAATTGTGTACAAGAACAGTGCTCTTCAGTGCTTAGGTGAAGTACTGTCTTCTTTAGAAGTAGATAAGTTTGAGGAGGTCTATAACATCATACAGGGTGTTTTGAGCAATGAGAAGTGCAACAAGGAAGAAAATGAAGACATATCATCTGAAGAGGTGTCGAAAAACCGGGAACACAACATAAAACTAACTGAGACTGCATATGAGACATTAGGGAAAGCATGGCCTGAAAATAGCCCAACCACCCAGGAAAAGTATAGGGAGATGTTTGTTGAACACACAGTGCAATGCTTGCCCACTGTTACTAGATCTGTTCAAATTAACGTCATGTCAGCTTTGTATAGTTATGTAGATAAATTATCACTTCTTAGAGAACCTAGTTTAACGGAAACAGAGCAGGAGAGTTTAGGGAAAATTTTGCTTAATGTGATAAAGTCTGTACAATATGCTCTAGGTAATTATAGTTTTGTAGTCTAAGGAAACAGAACTCCACGACAATTCTGTAATTGATGAAAATGTCTAATGCACACAATTGAAGGCTTAAGTAACAGAATGTTTAACATTCAATTGAAATAGGAATTTTTTGAATAATTTCGTTAGTTACTATTAGTATACAAGCAACAGTTAAAATATAATGAAGAACGTCAGTGTTGTTATTATCCCAAGGACTATTCTATATTTTCATCCATTATAGAATTACCATATAGTCTGAAAATATAAGAAAATTTATTGATTTTTTCTTTAATTCATTCTACTGATTTAATTTGATATACTATGTGTTTCATTAATTTATTTTTAGGTATAGCTAAGCATACTAGATTGAGGAAGGAGGCGTTGAACGTGGTGTTTTGTTTAGGCACCAAATTAAGGGAAAGGAATCGAAATCTAGAATTGGAAAATTTATGTAGTATGTTTAAAGAAGTTTTACCTGATATCGCTAACGATCACCAGCCTGAAATAAAATCTAGGGTTAATGACATAAAGAAGATGTTATGCGTTAATTAACTTATTTATTGTAACCAAATAATGTATTAATATTGTTTTATTACCATCTGGTTGAAATGTTAATATTCTTTGGTCTTTTTTATTATCTGATTTGAAATCTTGTCTTTAACATTGAATTTATAATTTATAAAATGTGAAAATATAAAAATTTCAATAATTTAGAGTTTTATTTAAAACATATTTTAAAATTAAATAATAAATTTTCTTGTAAATTATAAAAATAACAAGTATCTTCAGATACTTTTCATCATGTGCCTTTATTTGTTAAGCTAAATTTAACTCAAATTTCATGTTTTGTTTTGTTTACACTGGAAAACTAGGATGTATTTTTAGTTATATTTGGTTTAACAACAGCAGCACAAATTCCAGTGGCGGCTTGTGAATTTTTCTTTAGGGGAAGCATCGATAAATTAGTGGTGGCTGGTGAGATTCGGATGGGTACGAAGGGCGTACGAAAAAAAAAAAAAGCGCCGCAGACGAAAATTTTTAATTTTTCAAGGTCAAACACCCTAAAATTAGAAATTCCCAGAGGAAAAATATTTGCTTCAAGAAATAGGTTTCGTTACACAAATATCCCTTTTTTGATGCGATTGCCAGAAATCTCGACAAAAATTATTTAAATAATATTAAAATAGGTAATAGTAAATAATAAGTAATATTTAATACCTATTTGATTATCAAAAAAATATACATACTAGTATGCAAACGTCTTCAATCTTCATGCGTACATGCTTATTTTCCCGCAAATTTCTAAGAGGGAAAGGATGGGAGTAGTGGGCGGTCTTGACTCCACTTTATTCAAAAAGCACGTGTTCAGATGTCACGCATGCGCAAATAATTCATTTATCCGAATACATCGGTTCAAAGGAGGCATCTCATACTTTTGCCTCCGGTCGGCCACACTCGGCCGCAGCCATCTTAAAGACGAAAGACGGCTGTTGTGACTCGTCGGCTTACCAGGGCTCCTCGCGCTACAAACCAAATAGTTAGCAGACCGTGGTAATTTTTACTGAGGCGCCCAAGAATGACCATAGATGGCGATGGGTCGTTTGTGATTGGACATAATTTCAAATAATAGTACGGGAACACAACATTTACATTTTACATTATTATTTATTATATTAGTGGATATTATTAATATATTTATTAGTTGTTAGTAAATATTATGTATTTAAAAATTGGAATTTTTTGAAATTTTTACAGGGGAGGCACTGCCTCTCCTGCGTCCCCTGACGAGCCGCCACTGACAAATACAAACAACAGCAAAAGAGTTGAAAGTAGGCATAGGGGAATGATATTATAGGTCGACGCAAACTTGAATTCCTCATCTCTGTATAAACAGAAATACAGGGTGGCCATTATGTATGGAATGTATATAACTTCTTTAAAATACCCAGTGTAAAAAAATTGTTGGATAAAAGTTTTTTGGTTAAGTTTTTTGAATCCTTTGATAACTTTGAAGTTGTTTCGCAGCCAGTACTTTCGTTGCCATAGCAACCAATTCTGTTTTTTTTAAATGGCACCACGCTATTTTCTGTTCTTATTTGGAATAGCATAGAAGATCTTATGTTTCAGATTCCATCAGGAATAAACATAGAGGGCTACGAAGCGATTAAAAAACGAACCTCAGATCTCCACTCGAAGCCGCGACCGCCGACAGCGGTCGCTAGCTTACTTCGAGTACCTACCCTTTCTCTTACCTTGCATAAAGCTAAAGGCAATATATATATTTTATCTATGGCTAAAGGGCCAGTTGGCTCCTTTAGAGATGCATATCCCCGGCTACACAGCCACTGCTGACCTGGCCTACAGCAGCGATGGCGAGAGTAAACAGCGATAATCCTGCTCGGCCCCAAACCATCCAGGTTATGATTACGGTCAATGGATATTGGTGACACATTTTAAAAGTCTCGTATGACTTATGTTACGTTATATAACAAATTGACGTTACAAGCAAAAGTGTCAAAATTTTCACTAAGCACCGCTCTCTCTTCGGCAACGCTCTCGAATTCGGATTTTTGGATTTTTACTGAAATTATAGATTTTTTCTAAAATTTTGTAATGCAACCCGTTACACATTCTACACGTCCATACGCAAAAATAGAGTTGATTCCAAATAAGAACAGAAAATAGCGTGGTGCCATATAAAAAAACAAAATTGGTTGCTATGACAACGAAAGTACTGGCTCCGAAACAAATTGAAAGTTACCAAAAGAGCAAAAAACTTCACTTTGTCACTTACTGTTATCTAAATTAATTATTTTTTTTAAGTATTTCAAATTTAGTTTAAAATCGACCATACATCTATATATATTAAACGCGTCGATTCTGTCTTGCTCTAAATTCCTTTGCCAAATCTACAAAGTTTCTAGGCTAGCACTTCCGAGTTGCGACCGAAGGTCGCCTCAAGCCTTTCTCCAATGTCTGGGTGCATTTTTGTCCCGTTTCCTACGCGTTTTCTCAATTTAAACGCTTTTTCAAAAAACCTCTAAAGTTATCGTCGATCGCCGTTCGGCGAGCGAGATGCGGCTAGTACCGGCGCGGCGCTTGTTCTCGCGCATAATGACCCCGTCCGCCTGCTGAAATCCCGACTTTTCGCGGAACCCCCACGACTCCTTTTCTAATTTTTACGACTTCGAGAACCGCTTCACACAAAACTTTCGTCCTTTCTCTAATCCTTTGAGTTTTTTTTTCGAGACCGTACATCGAGTCCTTCTACGTCTATTTCGTCTTCGAAAATCTCGAGTCGCGTCCATCTCAACTTCTTTCTCATTTTATCTGCCGATGCGTGAGATTGCACTAACGACAAGCCTCTTCAGTTCTTTTTCTACGAAAACTGTCAAATTAATTAAACTGGTTAACATTTTCCTATGATAAATATTGCTAATGGAATCGATAGTACCAGAGACTTTATACAATGTATAAGTCTGTGATAGTACTGAATGCCAACAGGGCCGGATTAAGATCATTTGGCGCCCTGGGCACTAGTTATTTTTTCGCTCTCCCTTATTAAACAAATATTCATCAAAAAAATATATCAAGAGTTATGGAGTCCTATGCGTATTTTTTATTTATAGCAATAGCTAAGTGGTAGTGCAGAGTGTAGTGGTGCAGTAATAAATTCGACGTAAACCACAAATTTTCAACGCAGCGAGCAGCAAGCGACCTCAGCGTCCAGCGAGGCGTAGGCATAAACATTAGTGGCCGTAGTGGGCAATCTGGCCCACAAATTACTGAGAAACTCAATAATTTGTGGTCTGGCCTGGCCTGGTCGTACAGTAGTACAGTGTCTAGAGCTCGGTCGAAGTTATTAATGTATGATTTTGCGGATAAACATTTATTAGGTACTTGAAAATACTTGGTTATTTGTTAAGTGTTAATTACAATACGGCCCTGTCCCAAGATCTAAGGTGCATTATTCTATAGGTACTTTATATAGAAATCACCTAAACAGTTTAATTATTTTAAAATAATTGCGAATAATAATAATACACAAAAATATTTTATAACAGGAAGCCATTTTCAAATGACAATACTGATGGTCGAAAGTATAACTAGCTAAATATTTTAAAACTCACTTCATTTGCATGGTTCAAAATGAGTTTATTTAAAAAAGAAATGAAAACAGCATATTCGCGTATAATTAAAGGTTCGAGTAACTCGAACCTTTAATTAGAGTAACTCGAATCCAGTTACTTTTATCTGCAAAGGTTTCTATGCAAAATATTATTGTGCAAAACGTATGTCACGAATTCTGAAAGGTATATTTTTTATATTTCCATTCTGTTTACCTGCCTATTATAAAGCTACAAATAAAACTTATTTATACATTTATTTTTTACGCCTTTCTCAGGCATAAATCTCAGAATGTTATGCATACACATGTATGCATAACAGCATAACAAATAAGCCATCTAATTGTGTAGAAATCTACCATGGTTTCCACAAGAAATACTACTTGAAATAAATTGCTTGTAGCTTGATAACGAGCAACTTGGTTGCTACAGTGGGAGTCACTAATTAGGATCGTGCATCTACCCACTTTTCTCTGTATTCAGATTTGATAAAAATCATACATGATTTCTGTGTTGAAGATTCGAAGGATTACGAAGGATTAATTTAATAAGTGGTTTACTTTGGTGTAATAATGAATTCGGTAGGTGTCTACTTCAAGTTCTTGGTTTGACAATATGATAACAAATTGTGTAAAGTAGGTACAATTAGCGTTTTCCGATGTACCTGCTACCTGCATAGAGAATATGTTAAAATTATTCATCTTAGGCTAAAAATAGGAGTACCAAGTTTAACCTTTATGCCCTAAAAAAATAAAACATTTCTGACTTTGGAAAATGTCAAGTTTTATGCTTAGGTAATTAAATTTATAAATTAATATTTTTGGCTATATCTATAACTGCTGTAAAAATCATGGGAATCGATCATATAAAAGTGTTTCCTACATAAGTAGCAGCAGTTCAAAAATTTTCTAAAAAAATTAAAACTTTAATGCTCTGTATCTCAGAAACTAAGCCACTTACGGAATAGTTTTATATGACTTTTTCTTTTAAGACACTTAAGGAAGCGTATATCCTTCAGTATTTCAAATTACTCAGAAAAAAACAATTATATATACCTAGGTATTAAATTTTCGAAAAGTGCCAGCGGAGTACAGCAAAAAAACGGAAGCTTCAAAAGATGTAGAAGAGAAAGCAACAGGAAGCAGGTATATCAAATTTGATAAAAACACTGCGGAATATGGCCTTTTTGATATGCAAAATGCTGTGAAATTTCAACTGGGTATTCCATTAAAAAGCAACTTGAAAAAATCTTTTAAAAAGTTGCAGTAAACTTCAGAAGCCTGTAGCCGTAGCCCTTCTATAAAGTAAGATAAAATCATGTCTTCTACCCGCCTACTTGAAAGTAGATACTCGTATCAAGCACCACCTCTATAGGTTGGTGGTGTATCAAGTACTTCTAGTATATTGATTTTCCTACCAACAGCACCTTTGGGTACCTCGACACATAAGTACCAACTGTATATTCAAAAGTTGCTAGTTTAATGTAATATTTCAGAATTTTTTATGATTGTTAAATGATCTGATTAGGTACTTATGATTAAGTAACGTGGCTTAATTCTTTAGTACCCTAATTGTAATCTGTATTTGACCACGTTTAGTGGGTTAATTTGGTAATAAAAAGATCTTTCTGTACAACAGTCACAATCACAGGAAGTTGAAGGACCTATATTAACGGCAAAATCACGTACAGAATAATTCATTGAGACTGGATTTAAATGACAAATTTATTTAAATGTGCTAATTTTACATAAGAGACAACTGACTGCATTACTGATTTTTCAATTTCTCCTATAAACGATCAATTACCAAAATTTTAACTAATTGAAGTACGCGTAGATACACGAACATAGTTTTTTTGTATGGAAGAGTAACTATTAGTTAAGCAACAAGAGAGTAACAATGCAACTATATATTATATTTTTGATTATATATGCTAATAGTGCTTGAATAATAAAATGAATGTTTCATCATCTAGAGAAGATAGCTTTATCATTAGAATTTTTTTAGAAAATAGATAGCATAGAATCTCGGACGGGATAGCTTTAGGATTAATAAAGAATAATCATAAAAGGTACTAATACCTTATTACAATACTATATTACTAACACTAATACAATATTAGTCTAGTACCTAATATTACAATAACTATATAACTTTACCATATTACTATTATACTATATATAGACACTTCCAAGGTTTTTCAATTTTTTCTTATACTATTACTTCTAGGGATATGGATTGACATATAGATATATAATGAGGGATGGAGATATTATTATTATTATTAGGTATACAAAAGAATTTGGCATTATTATACTTCATGATCTTATTAATAATCCATTTCACGACCTAAACTTTTCATTACAAAGAAAATCGTGGAAGTAGGTATTCGATTTCTGATAAGTAATGTATTTACTTAAAACCTGCTGGTGCATGGGTCTGAAAATTCATAACAAAAACGACCCCGTGCCGAAAACTACAAGCTCCACATAAAACCACATGACATATAAACTCTACAACCCCTATTTCCATGAAGAATACCTTATTCAGAATTCATCAGAAAAGTCAAAAGTCCTCAAGTGCATTTTTCAACAAAGCTGGCAGTACCTACGAGGAAGTCGTTTCGAAAAAATCCCAGATTCCAAGAAATATCTAAAGATAGGTACATACCATGATTCTATCATGGGTACATACATCATTATTATATTACATGTCTTGTTTTTTATCTTCGTTCCTTTCAATCAGCAGATCCTGTCGATTTTCATGCGTGATGCTTCATCCAGAGATCTTTCAGAAACGTGAAATGGATATTTTGAATATAATATATAACATTTTACTAATTCCCGAAGTATAATTCGGGATCTATATAGGTATGAATCAATTTATTATTTACATTCATATCAACAGTAGTTTGTTACTTAGTAGATACAGGGCATTTACTCGTAAATGTTACTTCATTTGTCATGTTATTGTTTTCTATCGCCACAAACAACTAAGATATGGACAATACATGTATCCGAAAGATGAACAATAAAAATTTTGTTTAGGCTTGGTGGTCAACAAATAGGTGACGCGGATTGTGGACTGAGGTGCAGGCTGCAAGTTCGGAAATGAAAACAGCGCCGCAGGCGAAAATTTCAAACAAATTCAAGGTCATTGCAGTTGCCTGTTGCTTGTGAACTTTATGATAGTTGAAGCAGACATTTACTAAGCGGCGAATTCGCTATCTAAAAGTTCATTTAAATTGCCACGATTGTCCGAACGCTCGTAACATTCTCAAAATTTTTAAATCCCTCCTTATTCCACACGCCTAATTTTTTTACACCCACAATTAAACACGGCATACAAAAAAGTTTTTTTAAATAAATACTTCCACACAATCACTTATACTTCGATATCACTCATTCCGAAACCTCTGAACGAACACTTTGTCTTTTGACTTTACCTTTTTTTCGAAATCGAGAGAAGGCACAGGTCTCTCGCAATTTAAAAAATCTTTTTTGTTCTCATTTTTTCATCTAGAAAATGGTTTTTCTAATAAAACACAAACTGGATCAAACATAGGAAACATTTCTACGATTGATAGAAAACAATGATTATTTATTATTATAAGAATTGTTTTTTAACCGGCGCGGCGTCACGTATAGAGGCAAACTGGCCAGGACGGTAGGAGTGATGTGATACGCTATCAAAATCCGCGGCATTCATTCGCCCACAGGACAGTTTAGTCACGTATCGGCCTCATTGTTGTCATGGCAACCGCTGTTCCGACTGTCGCAGAAATACCACCTGATAGCAATCTGCGTCACTTGTTTATTATAAAAAGGGAACGGTACGGGGTTTAATGTTCCCTCTCACTCTCAACGAAAGTGATGTTTTTTTAGAAGGCGTTCAGCGCGCAAGGTTTTATAATAATTATTCTGTTTATTAACTATACAAATATATCTATTATCTATATAAATGTAAATATATCTAAATTACAAAATTTATATGAAATTAAAAACAATTTTAAATGATACCTACAACCAAACACGGAAATTTTAGGTGAAGCGGCGCGTCACTGCGTCACCTGGCGAGCCGCCACTGTTTTGAAGGTATGTTTTTACCTTCATAATTTATTATAAGTTTCGTCCAGGATTACGTTTGATGGCTGATGGATGCATGGCAATTTTTTCTAAAGTTGGTGGGCATATTATCTTCATCAGAAACAATAAATATGTTCTTTGAATGTGGGTTTTAAAGACTGAGGGTTTTAAAAATTGTCCGTTTGTATTTATTCGTCATACAATTTTCTGTAGGTACTTCTTTAAAGCTCGCCAGTTTATAACAACTTTTGGTTATATAACAATTATTTGGTAGATATATAAAGTGTAGTGCACGTATTTCGTATATATTTAAAAAAATCACTGTTTACAGTTACATATATACCTAGGTATATATATAGAATAACTTGTTTTTACATATTTCATGAATTACGTTTATGATCTACTCTCATCTACGTGCTACATATTTTATGCATGCACCATCATTTGGCTTAACTGTTCAAAGGAAAAGGTGAAACTCTGAATAGATTGCGAATAAGTAGGCATCGTATATCTCTTTTATGGTGTAGAAATTGATAGAAATAATCGAAATCTGCTAAGCTCTCTTATTACACTTTATCTCAAAGGAATAGCTGAGATCTCGAGGGAGCGACCAGCCATTTCAAGGTAAGTAAAAGTTAACTGCCAAGAATTTATCACATAACTTATCGAAGCTACACTTGTTGACTGAATTTAGGGTACCTACTTGACAAGTATAGCGGATTTTAGTGAAAAGTGAATACGTTTTTCCTGAATGATTTTAAACAGCGAAGGGTAGAAGAAAATTAAAGGTGGGATAAATATTGTCAATTAGCGAATTCAGTGTGCTGTTAGTACGCTGTCAAAACTCTCGAGAAAATGGCATCGGTAGTAAGTAACATCAGAGTTACTCTGATGTAAGTACAGACCACGTACAGACACAAATAACATGGATGAGGTTATAAGGTGGAAGCAACATGTAGTGCCAGTGCACTTTCGTAAATCCATAATTTCTCAAAAAGATGGAATCATTTTTATCACAAAACAGTAAAAGCCGTTCGTAAATTCAACAATTGCTTTGTGATGGGCTGTCAATCTTGTTCGTAAATTTAGCAGAAAATTGTATGATGTCCCATCAGAAAAAATCACTTTACATCATTAAAAAGTTAAGATGGATTTCAAATTTTGTGATGAAAAAAAGGGGGGGGGGATTGTCATGTCTTTAATTTTGAGGTTAGTAGGTATGTTGTTTTTTTGTTTAATTCAAGGGATACAATTTTGATAAAACCATAAAAGTAAGCACAAAGTACCTAGTAGATTTGTTAGTCACAATGGAGGGTGAACAATTTCCTTTGGATATTTTGGTTCGGGAGACAAAATGTACAGAGTTGTTCTACTCACGATATACACTGATTCTTACTCAACAAGAGATTGGCTGCATTCAGGGAAACATAGCACGCCAGCGTTTCAGGTTTACCGCTTCACGTTCGCTGAATCCAAGGATTTTTAAGTTAAAAATCCTTGCGCTGAATCGACAGTTTAAACGCAAGCTTAAACTGACATAATTTTCAGTACCTAATTCATATTTTGTAATTAATATTAATAATAATTAATATTATCCATAGATATTTTGTGCGTAAACCCATAGACGTAAACCTAACCTAAATTAATTTTATCGCTTGATGGAACTATTCAGCGATCCAGCGGGCAAAATATATGCTTTACCGCTTTAATACAGCGCTGCAGCTATTTGAATAAAGCGCTGAAGCGCTGCGCTGCGGTTCCCTGAATGTGCCCATTCATGAAATGGACGTTTATGCGCATGTCTCCATCTATCATTAAACCTAACTTCTGTTCGTTAATTAATCCTATCTGTCAATTTTTCTGATGGAACCCCTAGTATTATATGTCTATGGATGGAACCCATGTCCAGCATTAATTCATCACATCCATCAGTTACATCATCCATCACAAAACTGAGCTGAATTTACGAAAAGGCGCATTATAAAATACGGATTTGTTTCGTCACATATATTATCAATATGACATTGACATTCCTGCTTACCTTATACGATCCTAAAAATTCACAATTCTTGTAGAGGAAAGTAAAGCAGTCAAGCATCACACTGATATTTTACGGTGTGACATTTTTTTGGATTAACCTGTTTTGAATTGCATAAAAACAGCTTCACAGAGCATCGCCAAGATGAATGAGTTGGAATGTATAGGTACTATGAACGGCAAATTTGATTGTATGGTAAATAAAGCATAATGTCTCATACCTACTATTTCTTGCGGAGAATTGAATGGAAATAAAAAAGAAGTGTTGTCGTTAAAAAAATATAAGTTTTTGTGATATTATATTATTAACTGTTTTTAACTAATTAACTAATTAAGGAGTTTTTAAATTCCCTGTATATATTGTAAACGATAGATGCCGATGTAATGCAATGCCAGTTGGGGCACATTCCCTGTGAAGTAGTTATTTTCCAAGAACCCTAAACAAAGAAGGACTGATCAATCAGTAACATCCAATCACATTTGTTTATCACTTATGTGACGTCAGTGGATTCCCTTTAGCGGGAGATTTGAAATTTAAATATCCTCTTTGTTTTAATTTGACAGCTTTAACCTTTTAACATAACCTATATATGTCACATTGTCATGTAGAATGTCTCGGTTGTCTTTGGAATGTCATCACTGTCATCAGTCATGTCATCATATCAAAGTATTTCTGTATCATATCATAGTAATCTGTGCACTGATTAACAAAACACAAGTTTTCACAGTTGTCAAATCGACAACGATTTTTGCACAACGCACTTCAAATCGTAAGATATATATCGTAAAACACATATATAAGCACTTTAAAATCACATTTGATTGCATTAATACAGTCTCTGAAATAATATTGGGTTGGATATTTTGACTGAAAATTTTTGAAATTGCAATTAGAGGCAAATTTGGCAATAGGGGATCCACTGGCGTGTTACGAGAAATCTGTTGAAAATGACCTTCAAATTTTTATGAATGAATTGATCAGTCCTTCTTTGTTTAGGGTTCTTGGTTATTTTCGGCATCTCCTTCAAATAAATAAGTAGGATTGTTTTCCTTAAAGACAATAGAGGTCACTGCTGTAATGGCACCTGCGGAAAAGCAGGTTGTTATCTGTCTGTCAATTTGACAGTAATTGTCAGGCAGATAGTAGCACAGACCCAAAGAGGGCGCTACGGTGTGTTTCTCACCACTACTAATAATAATATAATATTATAATATTGATATAATCGGCAACTGTCTGTATTAAAATACAGATTTTTTCAGCAGCTGAATCCTTGTTTTGTTACAATTTTAATTATTCAAGCTACTATTCTAAATAATATTTTGGGTATTGAATCAAATGGTAATGTTAGGCCCCCAGAGGTATAACTGTAGGGTAAGAACACAAGGTTTCTTCTAGATTAAATTTTACTTATTAATTGATTTCACTACCCCTATAAATATTAAAATAAATTCTTATTTTGCTTGCGCCCTAAATATTTGCGACGTGCATATTTTCAGTTTATAAATAAATAATTTAAGATAAATCTGATTATTATGGGTACGCCTATAAACTGACCTATATTATTAACACTTGTTTATTATTACTTGCAAAGTGTTCCAATAAACATAAACATTGGAATGTGAGTGAAACTGAAATTTCAAAACCAAAAAGAAGAAGAGCGACTTGCTTTCAAACATCTGCTTTTACCTAATTGCATCGATTATGTATACATATAAATGTTAAATGTACTATATTACTTTGGCATGTTTTGAATAATTATATTTTTTAAGTATAAATTTAATTCATCTCCTTATTTGTGTAAGATAAAATAAATGAACCGAAACACCTACGGTATCAAAAATATACAGGGGATAATAGTTACTACTTATTGCTGGAAATAACAGTAGGAGCCATTTTATAGAAAGAATATTTCATTTGAATTAATACTAATTTATGACTCCTTTTAAAATTTTGATTGTGTTTCCTGATTTTTTGTTTTGTTAAATTTTATTTTAAGATTACCTGCTGTTTGAATATCCATTTCTAACTAAACATTTGGGTCAGCAGGGAATTATGTGAGCTTAATATCGATTGCAAAAATAGAGATTTATATTTTATTGGTATATAAAACTTATTTTTGAGTAGTTTTCATTTTGGAATTTTAGATACTATATGGATACTAATGTGTTTTCTCACAAGTAACTCGTTGTAACTGTAGTAGTTGCAGTTATAGTAGTTAGTAGTTAGTACCTAGTCTTATAGTTTGTGATTATGATTTTACAGTCAGAATTTCTAATGCTGGATGGAAACACTCATGACTTCCCCGATATGTTTCAATTGCAGTCTTCGCTGCTTGTGCCTGTCTTGGATAAAAATGGTATAACCCATATTATGAGATTTAAAAAGTAAATATAAGTTTCGTACACTAACTAACTACTCAGTATTCTGTACACGTTTGGGTACGTAACTGATAAAAATCTTAACAAAGTAGTGTTAAAAATAAAATTTTTTATTTTTTAAAATACACCAATTATACTGCACCTCATATAGAAGAGGCCCATGAAATTATAGTCTCAATCAGTGGCGGCTGGTGAGATTTGGATGTGGAGGGCGCAGAAATAAAAAAATACGGCGCAGGCGAAAATTTTGCATATTTCAAGGTCAAACCCCTTAAAATTATAAATAAGAAATTCGCAGAGCAAAAATATTTGCTTGAAAAAATAACTTTCGTTACACAAATATCCTCCTTTTTAATACGATTGACGGAAATCTCGACAAAAATTGTTTAAAACAATATTTACATAGGTACCTAATTAATATTTAGATATCAAAAATATACATATACGACGTTACCTTCAAATAGCTGAAAACGAGAATTCAGAGAGCAGGAACATAACTATTTTTAGTTTTTAGATATCCGTTAATTAAAAACGATATGGCACAATCACAAACTTAAAAGTATTTTAGTTATTCAATTTATAGCTATCAAACGACACATTAAATTATTACGTAGGTAAGCAAAACTTCATACAGTTATTTGTACACGGGTACAGTCACTTTCTAAAATTGAAATCAGCTCTACGGTCTTTCATAGAAATAAATTTGTCCATAACTTTTTCATCGAAATTATTTATTGGGCAGGCAACGCCCAATTCTTTTATTTATACTTTATCTTCCAGTGGAAGATTTGCAAAATTAGCTCTAATTATACTACTAACAGTATTCATGTTAAGTAATATATAAAATTGTCTTTTCACAAAAATGTTATAAGTAATTTAATAATGTTAAAAATATGTAATGTGTTAAAAATATGTTATAATGTTTAATAATGTACGCGTAGGGCCGCGAAATTTCGGCCGCGTTTGGCCGAAATAATTGCGGCCAAATCTGCATAATATAACCACAAGTATAAAGATATATACAGTAATTTCACTCGGCAAAATCTCTTTGATGTTGGTGTCCTTAAGTTTTGTTTTTTTAACCCCCCAAAAAGACCACTGCGCATACTACCCAAGCACAATCATGCGCATTAGTGACCGTTTTTGGTAGACACGCACAGGCCCGGACTATTATTTTTTGGAGTAAAAAAGGTGGCCTAACAGAATTTCGTTTACAAATGAAACAATATTTTGTAGCCATGTTACACACAATACAAAACACTTATCAAAATCACAAACACAAACGCCTAGACACACAAACGTATGCTGATTACGCTGTAAAGCAAAAAGCAAATGTGCGCCCATAAAATAGCATACGCCGGCCCATTCCTCCCCTTCTACATCTCTACCAACGCGCATACTATCCAAGAGCAGACATGTGCATTAAAAACTTTTGTACAAAAAATTTAAAGAGTGAAACTACTGTATATATCTTTATACTTGTGATATAACCATATGGAAAATATCTAACGAGTTTAGTCAAAAAGGATATCGGGTCGGTTGCCATAGTTACCTGGGCCGCGACTTTGGTATTTTTGGAGGAGAGGCGCGCGGCCATGCGGCCTTAAGGAGAAGCCGCCACTGGTCTCTAGACCTCTATTGCTTTTAAGGAAGACAATCTTACGAAAACTACTACTCCACGGACAATGTGCCCCGACTGGTGTTGCACTACTCCGGCAGCTCCATTACATGTCGCAGCATCGTTCATCGAGTCCACTATCTATGGCACTCTGACGAGCGCATAATAAGCGCGAAACCAGTCGGTGCCTGGTGGTTGGTCTCGTTGGATTGTCAATAACAGATTTACATTATCTGAGTTGTTGAATTTGAGTACGTAGATAAATATTGTAAATAATCAAATCATTATTTTATATTTGACATATTATTTCTATATAAGCGTATTATTGTATATTCTATTGAATTTAATATACGCATAACGTGTTAGCCTCGCTAAATTATTCACAGATTAAAAAAGATGGCTTAACATAGACCAAAATAACTTTCGTAAGTGTACCTACTTAATGATGTAAAATAAGATTTTAAGTTACATAAAGAGAACTGCGAAAAAGGTGATATTAAAGTTTATTGGCATATGTATATGTAATCAATATTGCTCAATCACATAGAATCACATAGAAAGAAGAATATGATCGTATTTTGATTTCGTACTTTGAGTACGAAATAGAACAAAGCGATTTTTGTCAACTTCGTATGTCTCGATAATATTTTGAAGTAAAACTTCTAAGCTCTAATTTCCCGTTATCAGCAGTAATCATTATACAGTTAGAATTAGTTTATGAATTTACATTTTTGTAGGTAATAATTAGTTTATAATTACGCTAGTGCAGGCTGTGTGTATGAATGCAAGCGTTGTACTGCTTACTTTTATATTAAACTGGATAAACATGTTCTGTTGTAAACTGTACATAACATTATTTAGTTTAAGAAGTAAAAGTTTAAGAGTAAAAGTTTAAGAATGTATATAATTACTACAAAATCTACGAAACGAAGGACTGAATATGCAACTTGTAATTGTCATATCTTATAAAGACATACTGCACTCTTTATTTTAACACAAAAATCAGAACATTAAAGAAAGCTGAAACAAATATGAATTCCTTAGACCAAAACACTGATGACAACTCACCTCTACTCAAAAATTTATTCTTACTGAAATAATTATACAGTGAGGACATAAAGGCCATCCCCCCCTCTAATTTTTAAACCACTGGGTAGATTGTGATGAAATTTGGAACGATAATATATTGTTAAATTCTGCATTTTTTGACACATCAATGACAGCTCTGAATGTCAAACTGACAGCTGGGCGCGCAATAGGAACATTTTTTTAAATGGAAATGGGGGTCGAGTAATAACTCATTTTGAAGCTATTTTTATGCTCAAAACATCCCCCAATTTTGAGAACATTTGGTTCAGTAATTTCCAAATAAACACCATTAATATTAGTTTATAACATAATCTTTTTACCACATAATCTTTATAATAGAACTTACCCATGGAATATTTATTGGTCAGTAGGTTCGTGGTGGTCATTTTCAATATCTTTTGAACTAACACGTGTTTTCTAAATTTGTTTCTGCCTCTACGTTTAATTTAAATTATGTCATAATTTTTTAATTTATTATTTTAGGTTAGGGATGGTTTATTGTTATTTGTTTAATTTTAATTTTTGTTTTGCTTTGAATAATTTACAATAATTTGTAATATGTATGTAAAAAAATGATATAACAGAAATCGATATTACTGGTTTTTATTTGGAAATTACACTGATCCAAATGTTCTCAAAATTGGGGGATGTTTTGAGCATAAAAATAGCTTCAAAATGAGTTATTACTCGACCCCCATTTCCATTTAAAAAAATTTTCCTATTGCGCGCCCAGCTGTCACTTTGACAATCAGAGCTGTCATTGATGTGTTAAAAAATGCAGAATTTAGTCATACAGGGTGTCCCCGTTTTTTCGTTCATAAATTTGGCAAAGGATAGAGCATGTAAAAATAATAAGGTCTTTCCTATAACATTTTTTTCTAAGACGCTTCGTTCTCGTTATACGGGGCGTTCAATTTTTAAAAACGAATTTTATTTTCTTAAGTATTTACTAAACCTATAAATATTTTTTGTTGAAACTTGGCACACACTAATCGTGATAAAAAGCTAATATTTCGACGTAAAAAATACTTTTCGACTAAAGACAGTGCCGTAGTTATGGGGTTTTGTTGGCATTTAAACCCCCTAAACTTCTACGCCAATGGCGAAAAATGATTTTCGATACAGAAGTTAGTATTTTGATGCTTTGCCTAAAAAAAGTACCCTTGACAAAATTCGCTAGGAAGCTCCCTTTTTGAGATATTTGGAACATTTAATAACGGTTATCTTATGAAATTATTTAAATCTTGGCTAAAAATTATTATTGTAGAATTATGCAGGCACTGCAAGTTTAAATTTTTAACAACGGTATAACAGATTTAATCAGTTTGTTTGCTTGTAGTTTGTATAATTTGTTGAAACAAATTCTCATTTCAACCCCCTCCTCCCGTAGCGTATACCCAAATGTGAAAAAATAATATTACAAATACAATATTATAATATTTACTACAAACGGCAAAAACAATAATAATTTACAAATGATTTAATCTAATAAATGCTCAAAATGATATTCTTCTTCTTGAATGCAAAGATGACATCGATTTCTTAATGAACGTCTTGTACGAATTAGCATGCCATTATTTATTTCATTACAAGCCATTCGAATATGATTTATTAAATCTTCTCTATTGTTAACTGGGGTCGCATATACTTTTTTTTTAAGAAACCCCAAACAAAAAAATCTAGGGGATTGAGATCAGGTGATCGAGCAGGCCAAGCAACTGGACCACCTCGACCAATCCACCTTTCCCCGTAAACAGTATTTAGCCACTCCCGAACTTGCCGTCCATAATGTGCAGGACAACCGTCTAATTGCATCCAAGTATTTCTTATCTCGTGGAGTGGTATTTCCTCCCACATGTTAAAATGATTTGTTTCCAAAAATTGAAGAAATGTAGCGGCATTAAGTCTATCCGGTAAATGTATGGTCCAAAAATATTGTTGTTGAAAATTCCAACCCACACATTGACACTGAATTCTTCTTGGAAATTGCTCGGTCTTATACCATGCGGATTTTCATGGGCCCATAAATGTAAGTTATGAAAGTTTATAACTCCCCGTCGAGTAAAATGGGACTCGTCTGTCCACAGTATTTGCCTGAGAAAGTGTTCGTTGTTATTCAGGGAATTAATAATAAAATTAGAAAACTCTAAACGCCTTTCGTTATCTCCTGGATATAAAGCTTGTACGGGATGTAGATGAAAAGCTCTTTGACGATCTTTGTGCAAAGTTTTCCAAATTGTAACACGAGGTATATTAAGAATGCGAGTAGCTCTTCGAACACTCATAGATCTTGTTTCTTCAAATAACCGAAGAACACGTCTAGTTCTACCTCTAACTAAAACATTATTATTTCTATTTTGTTCTCTCCTACGTGCAGGATCATTTTCTGAAAGATGCTGATGAACTCTTCTGAATACTGCTGGGGATGGATGTCTTGTATTTGGAAACCGTCTTTGGTATTTAGCTGCAGCAGCTACGGAATTTCCGTTACAAAACTCATAAACAAAATGTATATTTGTGTATTCTTGATTAGTAAATCTAAACGGCATTATTAACTTATTTAAACTATAACTGTAACTAATTTCAACCAATTACTCAAACTAGGTACATCCAACACTAATTTAAGCAAACTGATTAAACATGACATATGTCAATACTATTGTTAAAAATTGAAACTTGCAATGCCTACTTAATTTTACACTAATTTTTAGCCAAGATTTAAATAATTTCATAAGCTAACCATTGTTAAATTATCCAAATATCTCAAAAAGAAGACTTCCTAGCGATTTTTGTCAAGAGTACTTTTTTTTAGACAAAGGATCAAAATAGTAACTTCTTTATCGAAAAATCATTTTTCGTCATTGGCGTAGAAGTTTTTAGGGGGTTTAAATGCTAACAAAACCCCATAACTACGGCACTGTTTTTAGTCGAAAAGTATTTTTTACGTCAAAATATTAGATTTTTATCACGATTAGTGTGTGCCAAGTTTCAACAAAAAATATTTATAGGTTTAGTAAATATTAAAGAAAATAAAATTTGTTTTTAAAAATTGAACGAGAACGAGGCGTGTTAGAAAAAAATGTTATAGGAAAAACCCTATTATTTTTGCATGCTCTATCCTTTGCCAAAGTTATGAACGAAAAAACGGGGACACCCTGTATATTATCGTTCCAAAATTCATCACAATCTACTCAGTGGTTCAAAAATTAGAGGGGGGGGGGGGCAGACTTTATGTCCTCACTGTATAGTAAGTAGTCATCAGTACGAAGCGTCAGTGGGTGGCTTGATAGCATATATAAAAGATACCATCAAAAAGTAAGCATATTATGCTATTGATCAAAATTTATTGTGTATATTTTATAAGAAAATAGTATTCTTTAAAATCATTTTTTGGTTTTGTTTTTCTTCAGAAAATCATTATATCATTATATCATTATAAAATGTAAAAGTACTTTTTTTGTTGACATTGACTTCAATTCTGGAAAATACATAGATAGACAGTTTGTTGCATAGGAAAGAACTATTCAATCCACGCAATAAAAACTGCTAAAATAGAAATAATAATCGAATCTTGGGATTTGGTGAATGTATGCTTTTACTTTTTAATTGGTTTATTGTTTTTAGTTTGCTCGAAAATTAACGGTGCGTTACTAATTCCAAAGGTTGTCTTTGTCATTAAAAATAATTGACAGCTCATTTTCTGTAGATACAATATATAATGAACATAATTAACTAGACATTTTTGATTAATGCTTCATTAGGAGTAATAATAAATAGGCACCTAGATAATATATATTAGGTTGTAGAAGAAATACATTCGTTTGGGTAATTTTGTAAGCTTAACGTTTGTAGATATTTCGACATTGTAATTAACTATAAATTAACTAAAATAATTCAACTATAATAGGTATACGAGTATATTAATACTAACACTGACGTAGTTTTCTAAGTACCACCAAAACACTATACTGCACCAGACGCGCGTTTCGCGCTGTCCTTAAAACTGTTTTAGATGATTAAAACATCATCTGGAAATGATTAAATCAGTTTTAGTCATCTCCAGATGATGACAACTTGTCAGTCAGTGTTATTTTCACACCAAAGGTTCCAACCCCCTTTCAAGATATTATAATTAACAAAATATCAGAATAAGATGATATATTCGTATAAAGCCAGTATCTATAACTTGTAACACCATTTTGATTACTATAAACATTGTTATTAGTATTAGCTATTAACTAGCTAGAAATTTAAAATATGAAACTTATGACCTTAGAAATTTATTTACTGAATCTAATCAAATATAGCAGACGGAGTAAATTATTTTTGTACCATCGGCCTATTTTCATGACTAAGGTCAATGACCCACGCCAGAAGACGAACAACCCCCAACGAACTATATATTTTTACAAACCCACACTTTTGTAGTAGGGAGATCTTTTACTTGTCTATTATCTCAAGGACAAGGGACTTCCAACTTGCTATTAGCGGTTGCATCCCCCATAATGAAAATTTTAGTTCTGGATACCATTCTACTTCGATTTTTATTCCAAAAAGCGAACGGGATAGGTGAAAGTATCACAAGTGAATTGCCGGCGAAGTGTGTCAAGTCTGTTTATAAAGTTATTATGTAAATTTAATTTCAGGTTTGTGTATTACTCTAAAAATATGTGCAAAAGTCAAGAAACGCATACAAGGCTGTTTTAGCAGACACATTATGTAATATGAGTTAAATTGTAGTTAAAAAATAAGTTATATTGCACGGGGTCAGGAAAATGCACTTGAGAAATAAATGAGTTAAGGTAATATTGAACAATATTTTACTAATTAATAATGGAATTGGAAGACCTAATCTGTGTTATTTTGCTAGGTATGGTTTTTAAAAAGGTCTATTTTTCAGTACCTACTGAGTGATATTTGGAAACTGAAAGTTGCTAGTTTGACATTTAAGTTATTTTGCCTGCTACAGTTATTAAGTTTCTTTATCGCATTTTCGCAATCTAAGATGTTTGCATTCTTAAATAAAATCTGTGTTAAATTAGTTCAGTTCAGAGGTAGGCCTGCGTAGGTATAACTGGAGCCAAGGCTTCGGCTCCAACAGCTGCGCTAGAAGCCATGCTAAATCTACCACCACTTTACATGATGTTGGAAAGAGAAGCAAGGATATCGAATCAGGAACAATAACGATTGGATAGGTAGTTTCCAAGGAAGGGGACACTCTAAGATAAGAAACACATTGATGTCAGACCCTATCCTAGAGATAATATCTGATATAATGATTGCAAAGTTTAACTTCCGTAAGCTATTCGTAGGTAGTTCAAATACAGAATTTGGGCTGAGACCTCTATGGCTTACAAGCGTGTAGACTTTTACGATATTCCAACCAGAAATTTTTGCAATAGTGGCATGTTTGGCGGAAAATGTGCGGAGAGAGTACACATGTAAACTTATCTACATATTTTCTGATAGTCAGGCCGCAATAAAGGATAAACAAGATCAGTTCGAGGCTTGTTTGAACTATTTGCAATCGCTGTTGGAACTGGCAAATACCAATAATGTGAGACTGTGTTGGTTGCTAGGTTGTGAACGTATTGAAGGAAATGAACGGGCTGATGAACTTGCTAGAAAGGGATCTGAAATGGCTTTCATGAGACAGTAGCTAGCTTTCGGAGTCGCTTATAGTGCTGCCAGAACGGGTCTGGGAAAATGAGTCAAACTACGAGTAGAACATAGGAATTACGAGTTTTTAAAACCAGAACAGAATCATGCGAAGGCACTTAGGGAAGGTTCTTTGCAGAGAAGAACTGTAGAGATGCTGGGCATGAGTAAAAATTGGCTCAGGAGCTTGACAGGGCACTGCTATCCCAAGCACCAACCACCAAGCATCTCTATAATTTAAGATTAGCAGAAAGCTCGTTTGCTTAGTTATTGTTCTACCGTTTATTTGTTACCTTTTATTGATTATCGTATTTATTTGTACTATTGAAGAACGTGTTTTTGTGGTTAGAAATTAAATAAAAGTCAATACATTCCCCCGATTATGTACCTATAGATACATTTTATTTGAGAAAGCTAACTTCTTACATTAACATTCTTCGGTTAAAATATTTAAATATTTAGGATCAATGCCAATTAAGACACAGAAACTCTTGTAACTTGAAAACGGATGATTTCAACAACTGATATGAAGAGAATTGAAATACCTTTCAAATGATATGACGCCAACCATCAGTTTCTTTGAGGTCGATATGTCAACTCGTTCAAAAGTTAAGATGGAGGGGTTACTTTAGAGACGGACTGTATAATACCTTAGCGTGGGTAAAACTGGGGTACTAACTTTGTGAAGTTGCACGGATTACCAATACAAGTGCAACCAATGAATGGCACTGATAAGACTATAGGTTGAAACAACTGTCTACCATTTGGTCGTAGTCTTTTTATATTCAGACCAGAGTGATGATTTATCCACGTGATGTATATTTGGTTGATTTTTATAATCAGACTTACACTGTCGAACGGTCATGGCTTTTTTGTTAAATAAAAGACATACTACATACCCAAATAAACGTGGAATTCTTTCTGATCTCCTCGTATACACCAGCAGTCCAGTGCCATACACATTTTATGTAAACGACGCCCATTCGGTGGCTTTGAGGTCAAACTAGATGAGATTGGAAACCGGCATATTCCTCAGTAGGCCACAAGAAATACCACTCTCTATGGTGGCCGTCTGGGGCGAGTACCAGCAGAACAGTCAGAGTTAGTTCTTGGTGGACTACGTCGAGAAGTGTGCGTGTTACGCTATTGAGGTACTACGGACGCATGTGCAGTGCTCGAACGGTACTCTGTGTGGGTGAACGTTGTTTTGGATATTTGGTTGTCGCACCTGGTACGTCAGATGAGTAGTAGTAGTACCATTTGCTTAGTGAGAATTAGATATAAGTATTTCTATTTGCTATATACAAAACATACTGTTTTAAGTTATATATTAACGCACCAGGTCTATTTTCTTGATACCTACTATATATCTCGAAAAAATTAAGTGGTACTTAGTAGGTATTGTTATATGACTGAGGTTGAATTAATGATTAAACATTAAGCAAAAAGGGTTACTTGATATATCCTTCCCTTATATATTGTAAAAATAGAACGTATCTTCTTTTATTATACTATAGATCTTTGACACAGACTTTCGTAAGTCTTAGTTACGGTGAAGAAAATTTCGGTATGTAGGTAACCGTCGTTTGCGAATCGTCAGTGATCATAATGTGTTAAAAAGTTCGAAAATAATTCGATTTCCAATGTCTAAGCAATGAATACTTATATCTATAAATATACACACTGAATTGATATAAAAAACAATATTTTACACCCTTCACGTACACTCTTGAATCGATCGACTATCACCAGTTTCTGAAAAAGACCTATTGGGGTTAGTCCATAATTTCCGATTTCATAAGTCGAAGAACAACTATTTTAACTGTTGCGCCTTTAAACTGGAAAATAATTGGTTTCGATAGTTCCATTAGTATCATTTGATATAATGATATAATAATAATATAACGATATAATAATTTGATTAATTTTTTTAAACTAATTCCTATGGTGCCAGTGTTTTAATAGATCAAAGTAAGCAATATTTACAAAAAATTTTATTTATGCTTTTTACATAAAATGTATATATTAAAAACACATTTTATGCAGATGACTTGTTCATTTTCCTCACAATATATTTGAGTCTTACTACACTCAAAACACAATGGACATTTTTGATATGGGACCATATTATATGAGCATTTACTAGGGTTGTCGACCTTTATATATGCTTGGCAAGGACATTGTAGTAACAAAACAGAATATATATTTTTTTAATTTATAAGAAAATGTATTAGAAATGTAAATATTGATAAATAATGAGGTATTGAAACAATAAAGATATATTTAATATACATACTGATACCTAGATTCCCAAAATGTATTTTGGAAATGCAAATAATATTTATTTGCATTTAAGTAAGTAGTAATGATTTAAAGTACCGAAAACAAAAATGGTTCACTCTGTATGTTTATGCCAAATAAATGCTTATTGATAGCGGTAAAAATGAACTAAATCAAGTCTTTACGATATGATATTTACAGCAACCTGATACAATTATTATAGATATGGTGAATATCAAAGAGAAATTATGATTGTAATTTTTAATAAATACGACCGACTGATTAAAAAGAAAGTGTGTACACAGTGTGTCCTACCTATAGTGCAACAATTAATAGCTTGCTTGTGAAGGAATTTCAAACGTATTTTTGTTTATTGTTTGGCAATCACTCTTTATGCAACATCGAACGCTTATTGGATTTACATTTGATGAGACTAGAATACGTAATAGGTATGATAGTTTCTATAAATACAAATGGTTCTCCAGGACATATTAGACACGTTTATCATTAATTAAAACATTAAACAGTTAACTGTTATAGTATATTAATATTTTCCTCAAACTATTTTATTTTTTTTGTAGTTTTTTAGTAAGATATTTATTCGTTATTACATTTCCTGATTTTTAAAGACGTTTTGCAATCATTACAGAAAAGATTAACGATATTTCATCAGAAAATGATATAAAGGATTAAGTGTCTCATATATAATTAACTTTTATTTTTATATATATCTAGTATTCTAAAATCAAATTTCGCCTCTGCATATTTCCTGTATAGTATTTTAATTCTCTACATTGACTGATCTATCTTGAAAAATGAAAATCGAGTTATCCTTTCTCTAGTTACAAATATTATAAGTGTGAATTCTAAAAATGAAATGCCATCAACACTTTAATGAAGCAAACAAACGTTTTAGTTTTAATTAGGAAGAATCTTGTTGAAAATTATCATATTTTGATTATCGAATGGATAGAAAGCTGTGGACCGCTCAAATGATCTGTCCTCTTGCTGCATCTGGTACTGACTTTCTTACGGGTCTATCTTAAATACCTACTCATATACTATATACTATAATAGCCAATGTTTTGAAATAACCCCCTAAATGAGTCACCTTTATTTTTTTTTGTCTGATTTGTCTAACACAATTAGTTCAAAAGATAGTATGAAGAAACTTTAGCCGCACTTTATACTTTTATATCAATAATTCTTTGTGCCACATATCCCAGGAGAATGAGTCAACCAAGCATCATTAAACGCATACGTGAATTATTTTACACAGTTAGGTACCTACCTAGTGAATACCTAGGAAAAAGCTATATATTTCAAATACTTATTTGTAATATTTCGTAGATTCTTAGAAGCAGGCATTTAGTTGATGATATAGATCTATATAGAGGAGATGCGAGGAATAACATATGTCTACAAAATTATTAGGCTCCTAACACTATACTTTAATTATATTCAATTCATCTCGTACTAGACGGAATAACCTTCTGTCCTGTTATGGTTCTCCAGAGTTCTAAAATTCACGTCGAGGGATTCACGTTGAAGAATTCACATTCGCGTTATATATAGACAAGGTGTGTAACGAAGGGATGACAGTAGATGTAATTCTGAAATGAATTTAGATACCTAATTAAAATATTTTACTTTCAAGAAGTAGAGATGATGAACTTTCTAATTTTTAATGGAACATTTAACATTTTTGCATATCCCAATCAAGTGATCGTTTACAAATATATTAATATAGGGTCCAATGCGTCCATCTTCAATAGTAAGGGTGTATAGCCAAAATAATGTACAATAAGCGTAATGCCTTAGAAACTTTCGTTAGTTTACGTTAGAATTAAAAAATAAGGAGGTGCATATTGCACGTAGAGTAGTTGTTTTCAACATATCTTATAAATAATAAGGTTATTCCTTTGCGTACCCAGGATTACAGGTAACGAGGAAAATTAAAAACTTATTAAACCATAATATTTGACGATTTCATTAATAATTTATCTCTTAGTTAACTTTTTGTCTTAATTCCTATAGATATAAAGAAATATATAAAAAAAGAGTTATTATTTTTTATGACATACTCTTTTGTCAGACCTGCCTTATTTTATGTCACTTTATTCATAAGGGAACGCTTTATCCAAAAATTCAAAACTATACATGATATTCCATTTCCAAGAAGAAAGTCGTTGTGTACTTCCGAGAGAAGTGAATCAAATATTGCCATTACTTTCAATAGATAGAATGTGACACCATATGGCAGGGGCCAACATTTTAATTACGTATGAGAATGGTTTTATTTAATTTAGGCTTTAAAGTTTCCTTACTTTAACTTTAAATATTATTGAATATCCAATAGACATAACAAAGTATATTTTACAAAACAAAGTTGTGATTATTAATAGGTACTAATTACGACTGATACCAAGTTTAGAGTGAGGCTGTATCTAAAATACATCAAAAATAAACAGGACTACTATTATTTTACAATGATATATCTTTACAAAACATGTATGTGCCCGAATTACTTTTAATAATACTTCCAACCCATTTTTTTACAATAGCCACTGTTTTCTGCTTCGCACTAATATATCTTCGTATCAGTAATAAAATAATTATTATCAATTATTCAATAATAGCATTAATAACCAATATAAAATCTAAAATGTTTTAAAAGGGAAGTGATAAATGTTGCTGAATGCCAAATGCAAATAATGAGTAATAATAAACATTGCAAACAAGCTTTGCAATTGGCAACTTCAAGTCGAAATAATTCGAAAGGACTTCCGCAAATAATTAGATACGGCAAAGCATTATAGTGTCACTCATTACAGTTTTAACATGACGATATTGAGTAATCCGATTATGGTGCACAGCAAAGGTTCGTTCAACAACATTTAAGAACAGCCATACAGTAAAACCACATAGTCTAATGACTATATAGGTTTGCTATATAGGAATATGTTTTTGCTATATATACTTTAAATACAATTGTATAGATAATTATTTTGGGTCCATCTGGAAAAGTGAACATACAAAAGCTTTAACACATATTTATAATGTTTCAAACAAATAAAAATGACAAATATTCATCTGTATATATAATACTACAAATGTTAACATTCGTGAGTTTTGATGACAAGCTTTTCTTAACTTTTATTATAATTTTAGAACAAAGACCAACATAACCCAACAAGAACATGTAGATCTCAAAAAATACTTTAAAAATAATGCGAAACATGTTGTCCTTTGTCTAAAATTATAAAATAAGTTAAGAACATGACATACGAAATGCGAAAAAACTCACGAATTGAAATAAAATAAGAATAAGTACCCTAATACATGAAATTACTCATGATAGTAAGGAGGGAGGGATGTCAGGAAACGCGATAATGGATATAGGTAGAAGAATAGATGGGGACAGGAAAATGAATCCAAGAAAATGTTGGATAGAAAAGAGTTCAAGATTATGTTCAATATAATATTCAATAAAAATTATGTTTTTATGTTGTCCGTATATGCGGATGTTTACATTTTCTTTCATATACATTTTATAAACTGATTGGAAAAGTTACTAGTGATCAAGTTTTTAAGTAAAGGAAGTAATAATAAAATTCGGTAGAAAAATTGTCACTTAAAAGAGAGGATAGTTCAGAAACTGTATTCAATGAAATTTAGAAAGGTTCCTCGAAAAGTATGGAGCGGAAAATAGACACACATGTTTGCTGCAAAGTTGATTTTTGAGGAAATGTGTAAACAGAATATATAGGTTTGTAGTGGTGGGAAACACATCGTATTTGGTGTGTTTTGACATTATATTTATAATCAATTTGACAATAATTGTGACACAGGTAGTAGCAAAGGTCAAAAGAGGGCATTACGGTGTGTTTCTCACCACTACTAACATTCACAATGCCCATTAGGCAATCACGTCGCAGCATTGTTCATCGAGTCCAGGGCAGGGCCCAGGGCCTGGGAACTCTTATGGGAGTTTTGTAGACAAATTGATTAGTTTCACTACATCTCACCAGAGAGCGTTTCACAAAAAATTTGAGCATCTGCCAATCATAAGAAAATAAAATATGCTAATAATCATATACCTAAATGTCAAAGACAACTGTCAGTTTATGTTTAAAAATTATGAAGGGGAATTTCAAATTTTATTTTTTATTTATCCTGAATTAGGTATGTGTATTAGCTTGAATTGTAGTGAATTGTGTCTCAGTATATTTAGTGACATTTCTTCAGAATTCAAAGAAAACAGATTAACAGTAAAATGCAGTTAAGTGTGCAGATTGTATGAAGATAAATAATTGTTCTCATGGTTTAAGAAGGTAAAAGAAAAATTAGTTAATGTGATGTGTTTTATTAATTTTGAATTTCGTAGGATAATATACACTTTCAAAGGTATGGAGTCTGTATTGTGTGAAAACAAATAATTTTTCTAGATGTCTGAATAAAATAGGAAGAGAAAATCGAATAGATATCAAGTGTAGTTAGCGATTGTTGTTTAATTGAAACTACAAAATTGGGCAAATATATTATGGTCTTCTATCATTATAGAGGTATTTTTATCAAATTGATAAATTTGATAATTTGCGAATATATTGTAAATATTGTAATACAAAATATGCAAAAATATACTTATTGTAGTTTTATTTGTTTCTATCTTCATTAAAAAAGTTAAATATGTTACAAAGGTAGGGCGATTTTGTACAAAATTTTTAAAAAAGTTCCACTACATCTTTACAGATGTCGTTTTCCGCGTCGTTTATTATCAACATTGCAGATTCCTATCTATTCCTAACCTAATCTATGGTCATGGACTACATCTCACCAGAGAGCGTTTCACAAAAAATTTGAGCATCTGCCAATCATAAGAAAATAAAATATGCTAATAATCATATACCTAAATGTCAAAGACAACTGTCAGTTTATGTTTTAAAATTATGAAGGGGAATCTCAATTTTTATTTTTTATTTATCCTGAATTAGGTATGTGTATTAGCTTGAATTGTAGTGAATTGTGTCTCAGTATATTTAGTGATATTTCTTCGGAATTCAAAGAAAACAGATTAACAGTAAAATGCAGTTAAGTGTGAAGATTGTATGAAGATAAATAATTGTTCTCATGGTTTAAGAAGGTAAAAGAAAAATTAGTTAATGTAATGTGTTTTATTAATTTTGGATTTCGTAGGATAATATACACTTTCAAAGGTATGGAGTCTGTATTGTGTGAAAACAAATAATTTTTCTAGATGTCTGAATAAAACAGGAAGAGAAAATCGAATAGATATCAAGTGTAGTTAGCGATTGTTGTTTAATTGAAACTACAAAATTGGGCAATATGGTCTTCTATCATTATAGGTATTTTTATCAAATTGATAAATTTGATAATTTGTATTATATTGTAATATAATATATTGTAAATATTGTAATACAAAATATTTGCAAAAATATACTTATTGTAGTTTTATTTGTTTCTATCTTCATTAAAAAAGTTAAATATGTTACAAAGGTAGGGCGATTTTGTACAAAATTTTTAAAAAAGTTCCACTACATCTCTACAGATGTCGTTTTCCGCGTCGTTTTTTATCAACATTGCAGTTTCCTATCTACCCCTAACCTAATCTATGATCGAGTCCACTACCTATGATGAGCGCAAAATAAGTGTATTTGGTCTCGATGAACGATGTGGCCATGATACAACTACACAGATATGCTCATAACTTTCGTTTGTTCTGCGCATGACGTCATTCGTGAGGAAAAAATGGCGATGCGATGCGAAAATTCTTAAGGGCAGTTATATAATTATTTTCGTGTTTATCAATTGTTTTTCCTTGTAACTGACATCACGATATGCGCATTGGCATATCTGTGTAGTTTTGTATCATGGATGTGGCGACTCCTATGGAGATGCCGATGTAATGCAATGTCAGTCGGGGCATATTGCCCGTGGAGTAATGCCGTGTTTTCGGCATCTCCTTCAAATAAAAGAATATATAGGTACCTTTACATTTCATATTACAGAATTCAATCAAGTCAAACATTGGGACTTTGGATTAACTCCTATTGTAATTAAATGTAGGAACAAAAAATGTAAAATGTTTCTTATTTTAGAAGAATTTGAGAATACAAAAAAAAATAATTAGAATGTCATTAGTTTTTGACGTAGAATATATAAAACATTTTATTGTATTATAATTTAAAGTTGCTTTCCGGCATTATCTGTCACCTATAATTATGTAGTACAACAATATCTTGAAAAAAGATAATCATTTAATAAAAATATTATGTTAAAAAGATTCATCTAGTTAACCACATCTCGAAAATATCGATCTAATTTAATAAACAAAATACGGACAATACAAAGGAAGAAATTAAAGTGAATTTTCGAAAATTTATAGTTATTATTTCAGAAATTGGTGGATTGGAGGTGTATTTACAAAATATATAAAAAAGATATACATTTTTTGCCGCTCTAAATGTCAATTACTATGAAGCAATATTACAGCTTTTTCACAACATTGTTTTTTAGTAAACAGAATTGCTATTAAAGTGTAACAGAACACAAAAAGTCAAGGAATAATTTTTGTTTGGCGTTACAATCTACATTTAACACAACGTCATCAATTTTGGTGTTATACAAGGTTATTAAATTAAGGGTACCTATACTAATACCTATACGTACATATTTTATTGTACAAGGCGCTTGATACTAAAATATTTTGTTATAGGTATCACCCTATATATAAACAACACTTCCATTATAGTTTTGCATATAAATGCAAATATATATTTGCTAACAGCCGATTTTATTCACACTACTAATATGAAAATCACATTTATTTTGATTTTGCCGGATGCGCTGGTGTTACCAAAACCCTTAATTTTGAAAACTATACAAAATTGTCTAGCTAATATATATCTGCTGTCCTTTCTGCCCAAACCTCCCCTCGATGTATGTATATCTAATAAGAAAATTAAGAAGCAAATAATGTATAATTCTTAGTTTATAATAATATTACTAACACAAAATAAAGAAAAGAAAAACTAATAGTTCCATGCAGCTAAAAATAAAGTTTCTTAACACAAGTTACATTGTCGAGATTTTTAAAATTCACGTGGATGCAAGTAGAAGAAGGTACGTCACAAAATAATTTTACTTTTGTTTGTCAGTCTGTTATTTGTCAGCCCATATCTTAGTGGATGAATAGAGGTGAAAATTATTTTAAAAAATCGTAACAAGTTCAAATTGTTGAGTTTAAAATTCACGAAGTTGCGTGGAGAAGAAAAAATACAACAGACAATTATTTTACTTTTATTTGTGTTCTAAAAATATATCATTCAATATGAATACCTACCTAGATTAAATAGAAAATATCTATTATAAACTTTCAGTTTAATATTTAACATATAAAAACTCCCATGTTTTTTATACATATAAGCTTATGTTTCTATTATATTGGAGACAAATTATCTAATAACTTTCTAACCCAATTTGTAAAAAATTTGGCGATTTTTGATGGCATAATTTATTATGATGATTAGTGGAAAATCGGATTATATTTTTATAGAAAAAAATAAATACTTAGAAAAGTTTCCTGCCGCATGATGTAAACTATAGAATCTAAAATCTAAAGAAAATAAATAATTGTTGGTACATTTCACCTGATATGCCTTGCAATGTCAATCAGTATTAAAAAAGAAATAATATTTTCTAAGAAACTTTACAAATTTATAAAAAACAGAAAATTTACGCTAAATTTAACGAATGCGAAGGTTACAGTTACCTCAGTTCCCTGTAAAAATTACTTTCTTTGCATCTTGGTGCATGGAATAACAACTTTCACCTGGTGTTGTAAAATTATAAATACACTGCATTTCAGACACTTATGTCCAAATAAAAACTAATTGAATACCTTTTTAATAGCTATTGTTCACCATTCCAAATCATAGTGAGTAATATAAAAAGAATGTCTTCTCATCTAAGTTACATAAAAGCAGATCACTGCTATCTTTTTAAAAACAGATAATTTCTAACCGAAAATAATGGCAACATTTAAAAGTTAACAATTTAGTAAACAATTAAAATAATAATTATTATCGATTTTCACTAAATCTAGTGTTCTTGCCTTGGATGATAAGAATTAAAAAAGTGCTATCACAAGCTAATCAAGATATTGTTATATTATCGTTTAGTATAAATCTCCACCCCCTCATTTTAACCACAAGGATTAACCCGAAAGTCTGAAACATGTGTGGGAGAGGGGTAGCATATTATTATTAAGTAGATCACATTAACGCTTTAGAAATAATTTACGTTGGTAAGTCCTAACCACAATTCAGTGTTGGAATCAGGAACATCTTATTAGTTAGGGGCATAGTCAAATATTAACAGATGTTTCTCAGGTTAATATCAAGCTGGCGGCGTTCTTCCCATCCCTGCGAACGAGTAGACAATTTAATTAAAAATTGTCCAGCGGAATGCGGAAGTATAGTTTCGTTGATATTACTATAGAATCTACAGTAGATATACATATTTTTTAATATCCTGATGTGAAGTGCTTGTGTAATGCAATTACCTTGGATGCAATTGTTTTGTTTATTAGTAGGCTTACTTTATTATACGGGAATGAAGTTGCGTAACAAGGAATGCAGAATATATGCAATTATTGCACTATTTCTACCATGAAGGCGTGTAGTGGTTTGAAAGTGAATTATAAGTAAATAAAAAAAAATCAAGGACAATATTAGTATAAAACATATATAGAGTTACCAGGAAAATATATCACCCCAGTTTTGAAATTTAAATTTTAAGTTGGTTGAAATTTATGTTGTGACGTATACTTCGGCTTGCAGATACGAGGTGCACTTTGGCGCTTGAGTATTGGTTTGTCCTTTGATTTGCCTCGGGCGCCAGTTCCTGTTTATAGTGCAGAAAGACACCACTACTCACTTAACTAAATGAAAAGCAACCATGCGGTGTAAGCAAGCGAAAATAAGAACAAGTGGGGTTGATTTACAAACGGGGTGGCAACCAACTAAGTGGAGGCACTGCTGTGGGTAATAAGCAACTAGGTCAGCCTCGAGACGGTGGTCATGTGCGGATACCAGGTGAGGAAATGATTAAGCAAATATTAAGCACATAATAAGCAGATTACTATTAAAATGTTAGGCAAACTACTACTCCATTTGGCTTTTACCTACAAGTTTTATCTGTTAAAATAAGGCTCAGGCTGGAATATAGGTATAATTAGAGCAACGACGTATTTAGTATCAACCGCCTGAAAGAGAAGGTGGGTATGACTAATTGCTCGTAGACTAGAGACAGTGAAGCTGGAATAACGGTATGCGGTATGTACGGTATGTATAATGACGGTACAATAGCCAAGGTTGAATTCCCTCTTTTCCCTTCAGTTTACCTCCTTAGCGGTAATGTGCACTTCTATGCCTGCTCAATGATCGGCGGTACTGTCAGGGTTGTTTGCTAGACCTGAGAAACTCTTCTGGCTGCTGATGGGGATTATCAGTACCTGAGCAATAGTTCCTAGACAAGAATTATTTTTTACTTCTTATCCCTTCTCTCTAATTGGTCTCGTTACTGGACGGCGATCGACTCAATGTTCGAGTTGGTCCCTGTTGACTTAAAAACCAGCGGAACCTCGGACATGCGCAATGTCGAAATCGGACTTTGAATATTAGGTCACTAGTAGACAGTATAGCCTGCTAAATTTTTCTAAGTACCCAATTTGTGGACTTAGAGTATTTACTTACTATTCCTTATACTTGTAGCGATTGCAGGACGGGCAGTACTGGTCATGGCGATGGACAGCAATCGACTCAATGTTCTTGGCCACGGCTGGCAAGAGGTGTAGTGTCAAAATCGGCCTTGGTAGATTCTTATACCTAACAGGCCGTGAATGGTGAACATTTTTCTGCGGTGTTTTTTTGGACTTTTTGTGGTTTTTCGGTCGACAGGACTGGAACGATGTATGGCAAAGCAGGAATTAACTGGTAAATCTTTTGCGCTGCTCTAGCCAGCGTAGCAGGTCTGAGAATTTGAGTGTGCGCGCATCTTTTTGAGTCGGGCCGGCGTAATAAATGATATTTTCAGATTTAATGTTATTTGCAGGTATTTATTCGGTGACGGAATTTTACTATACTATACATTTACAGATGTCGGGTTTATTTAATTTCATATCAAACAAATGTGCTTCATTACAATGTTTCAGGGGTTTGGTACTGGTTTTAAGTTAATAATATTAAATAATTGTAAATACATATTTTCAAAACCTAAGTTATTACCTCACAGACAAATGACGGCAATACAGTTACAATACAATACAATAAAATAAGATTAAAATGTATTAATATTGATTCTAAAGCACTTTCAACATACTCCTCTTGAACACTTTGGAAATCTTGCAACTTTGTTTGCAGAATTATCAGCTTTTATAAAAAAAAATTTGGAAAAACACTTGGAGTTTGCGGCATTTCAAGCATTATTATAAAGAAAATTTGATACTTAATTGATAAAAAGGATCGTATTATTTGAATATAACTATTCAGTTTTTATTATTCTGAACCTATTTGTAGTCTGGAAGCTATCACCCTGTCTTAATATCTCCTATTAGAAGTCGGAACTCGCATCACGCGTAAATGTAGAGCTCCATTAATTTATAATTGTAGATAATTTCACAAGTTAAACGTCGATAATGATCGTAAACTGTCCTTGTGCAATGTGTGTACCGTTTTGCTAATAGGTTCCAGTTCTACGATTATAATTAAGTGGTGGGAAATAATTAAACTGATTCTAAGTGCTCGCACAATTATAAATCAATTGCTTTCGGTATAACTGCGAGTCTTAAGACTTAATAAGAAAGAATTTTCCGTCTGGTGACTGAATTTTTTATTACGTACAGTTATAGTAATTTAATTGAAATTTAAATGAAAAATGCTGGATTATTAAATATATTAAAAGAATATAGTTGTATATAAACCGAACCAATTTAATATTTCTTAATTTTAAATTAATTTAAGTTAGCAAAATTAATTGTTAGCAAAAGAAAATATTTCGTAAAACGTGTTGACCTTTTTATTGTTACATTTTGTATCTGTGATATAAAATATCATCTTAGTCACGCAATTTTATGACCAGGTCCTAGGTTTACAATTGAGCACAGGAAAATATATCGTTGGCGTCCGTACATAGTATAAATAATACTATTTTTCGATGATGGGGAGTAAAAAGAAAACATTTCATATTTTTTATAGTATATTTGTAACATTAAAACAGTAATTGTTTTTATAAAATTTTCACTTTAATTTGTTAACATGACAATTGTTTCCCCTTGAGATGTGACTATTAGGTACAGCTATTCACATCTAAGTTGTTAATATTTCAGGACGGTATTATATACCGCACTCTAAGGCTATTTTTAAAAAATTGCCGTAACTACTAAAAAAAGTTGTAAATCACACCACATATGCCCCAAAACACCCTCTACAAGATCATATGGTTATATCTGCTTCACTGTATGTATTGAGTCACTCGATCGCGACACCGCTGTGTTTTGCCCTTGAAAAAAAACTCCTAACTTGGTCCCTTTATAGGAACATAAACCTTTCCTATGTTAAAACATCTTAATCTAAAGCGGCAATCAGAACCCATGCTTGGCATTTTGGTAAACGTTTCAGACAGCAGACTTCTTTATAGTTTCAAATCTTAAAACATTTGCCGCACGATAAAAAGTAATTGCTCCTAAATTCTATAGACTTTGATAAAGTGTAGCGAGCTTTCCAAAGAAATGCAATTGAATCGCGACTGCAGCTAGTGTTGAATACGTCCAATTCGAAATTAAATTAATCGTATTCTAATTTGTCTTTCTGGGGGAGAATGCGAGCAATTAAAATTACGAAGGGCTTCTTTAAATTTAGTTCTTCCAATATTATGAAACCTTTTGCTACTATTTCTTAATGAGATGTCTTAAAAAACTGAGTCTTTAAATTTCATTAGTATATTGATTGATGAGACTCCGCTTCATAAGTTTGGAAACATTTATGAACTTTTAAATGGCGAATTTATCAAAGGGGTGCCAATTTTAATTACATCATAGCATTTTTATCCTCTCTAATAAAAACTGTAATGGAGAAAAATTTAATAGTTTCGACATTTATAATGAGGGTCTCCGTTCCAATAAGTAGAATTATCAAGTAGTTCTTCTTGGGCAGTTATTCAATAAACTCAAAATGTTTAAACTTTGAGAAGCAATCGGACGATGTGGTTAAACATTATTATATTGGATAGATTCTTATTATAAGATGGAAAAATATCAATATTGTTGGAAGAGATAGAAGAAATGAGAGATGAATGAATGAATGAATTTGAGGGTTGTATTATACAACTCTCTAATTTGCTAATAAAAGTGAGCAGATTCAACTGTTTACTTCAAGTCTTCTCGAATATAACAAAAAGGCGAGTTTTTAAATAACCATTTAGCATTATGGCGCTTTGCAAAAATAAAGATTTTTTTCATGCTGATATTGCAGATCTACATTTTGTCGAGAAGTTTTGAAAAATATCTTATTTGAAACTTGAGAACTTAAAACTTAACATAAGAATAAATTATAACAAAAGGCAATTATATTTAGATTTCTTTCTATCTATCAATTTTCGCCTTAAAACTATATGGACTCTATTGCACGTGCAATATCATGGTTTAAATTTAAATTATGGTAATATCTAACCGTTTATTTAACCCTCGCACAGAAGCGGGAGATTTTTGGTAGATTAAGATCTTGACATTAATATATTCCTTTGTACTTACCAGCTATCGGATTCTGCCAATTTCTAATTTTCTGATAATGAACTACATTTCACAAAAACAAAGAATTAGTGTACTTGTTTTACAAATGCGTTAACGTTAAAACCGATTTAGAAATTCTCTCTGTAGATTATTCCTTGCCGGCTGAAATTATATGCATTAAAATACATGTTAAGCTTAAATATTAATAATAATCAATTAAATTACATAACGTAATTAAATTTTAATTGCGTTAATATATACTTACTCGCATATATTCAAAAGTTTATTAGTCAATAAACTGTGACCACAGAAATTATCAGATATTATACAGAGGTCATCATGGGACAAATATTTGAAATAAGAAGCGGAGATCCAGCATTAAAAATTTGAAAATGGTTCCTAATAAGTAAAAAGGCAAGAAGAATTAAGCAAGAAGAATCCTATCTGAACTGGTTCAATAATATCTTAAAATAGCGTTAGCACAGGTATTTTCAGTTTCTGAGTTAAAATTATTTTTCAAATTAAATTAAATTCAAGTTACATTAAAACACCATATAAATTAGACAAACCCCAAATTGACAGGTTGAAAAAACGAAGCCAAACACCCCATACCCACCGACATTGCCAGTGTCAAAGCTGGAGATCGAACCCACAACTTAATAGACAGTGTGACCGGGAAATGCTGTCACAACACGCTTTGACCACTGCGCTCCCGAGGAGGTAAATGTAATATCAGAGAATAATTAACAAAACAATTAAAAAATATATTAGTTATGTACAGGGTGTCCAAAATAAAATCCTCTATCCCCTTATCTCAGAAAGTATAAAAGGTAGAGAAAAATGTTAAATACGAAAATTTTTTGTTTTTACCTGAATTTTTCATTTTTTTAACTTTCTTGAATACAGGTTGTTCAGTTTCTCTGATCCAGGCATCAACTTTCTTTTTTTAAATGGGAGACCCTATATTCAATTACGTTTTTGAACTCTCCTTAAAATTCTAGGTTGACATTGTTAAGAGTACCCTATACCTATCATTTACCGTTATGAAGATATTAGCACTTAAAGAAAAAAATCTGTAAAAAACACCTGCTCAAAAAATCTCGGCAAAACAAATAAGACATCCAAAAAAATCTAAACAGGGTTTATTTCGTAGACAATTAGATTCAGAAATTACTTCTATGGATCGATATTACCTGATCAATACACAGGGTGTTTTTGACAGATGGCTCAAACATGTATATGTTAAAACTTCAGAAAATCGAAAATCACTTATGGAACACCCTGTGTATTATTATATTTTTGGATTCTCTATTAAATTTTAACCATATTCTACATAACTTTCCCTATTCTTATTTTGCTTATTCTTATTTTCTTCTTAAGATATTGACGAAAATGTGGAAAAAATGTCAGCTATTAATCATTATCGGCTATTATTAAAAATATATCTACTCTTATTTGGTATATTATAGTAAGTGTGCCTTAATACTGATTAAGAATATATTATTTTATTAAAAACTAATATTTTTTTTAAATAATTTCATTAATTAACTAATATAAACAAATCTGTTTGTAACTTGAACCACAAATAACTAACAATAATCAACAAATAACAATAAAAATAATAAATTAAATCAAGTGTCCTATATGTCATCAATTTTCAGCTATGCATGTTGTGTATATAACTACTAGTTTTCTTACAGCGCAATCACTTTGATTGAGCGCTTCAATTTCCATCCTGATTTTAATCTTTAAATCATCAACATTATTACTCTGAATTTTATAAACTCAGGCTTTCAATGTACCCCATAAAAAGTTATCAAGTGGAGTTAAATCTGGGATCCTCGGCGGCCATGGGATATTCCCGTTTGGCCCTATCCATTCCACAAAATAGTTCTTAATAAAATTCTTTACAACTGCAGTATTGTGGCATGGAACTCCATCCATCTGATAGATGATCTGACTGGCATCTTCTTCGGCATCCAATAAAGGTAAAATGCAAGTTTGTAATTAATGCCTTTTCCTGATATTTTACCTAAGGTACCTGGGACCATTTAAATATTGGCTAAGAAAGACAGGGCCTAAAATGTGTCTCTTATAAATAGCGCACCAAACATTTTCGTCAATATCTTGAAATCTAAGCAAAATAAGAATAGGGAACGTTATACAGACTAAGGTTAAAATTTAATAGAGAACCCAAAAATATAATAATACACAGGGTGCTCCATAAGAGATTTTCGATTTTCTGGAGTTTTAACATATACATGTTTGAGCCATCTGTCAAAAACACCCTGTATATTAATCAGGTAATATCGATTCATAGAAGTAATTTCTGAGTATAATTGTCTACGAAATAAACCCTATTTACCTTTTTTTTTGGATGTCTTATTTGTTTTTCCGAGATTTTTTGAACAGGTGTTTTTTAAAGATTTTTTTCTTTAAATGCTAATATTTTAGTAACGGTAAATGATAGGTATAGGGTACTCTTAACAATGTCGACCTAGAATTTTAAGGAGAGTTCAAAAACGTAATTGAATATAGGGTGTCCCGTTTAAAAAAAGAAAGTTGATGCCTGGATCAGAGAAACTGAACAACCTGTATTCAAGAAAGTTATAAAAATGAAAAATTCAGGTAAAAACAAAAAACTTTCGTATTTAACTTTTTTCTCTACCCTTTATACTTTCTGAGATAAGGGGATAGAGGATCTTATTTTGGACACCCTACATACATATAATTGTGGCTTTAATTTGTCAGAGACATAATCAAAATATTCAAAAGAGGATTGAATGACCAAAGGAGATGACAACAATATAATTTGGTAGATGCCCCCTGTTTATTAAAATGTAACAATGAATACTTAATATTTTGGGGGTTTTTCAATAAAATAATTTTGAAATATCAAGTATATTATACTTAAGTAAAGAAATACAAAATTTGACGGAGGGTTATAGTCGATTAGCATACAGTCATCCAAAAATCTGTGACATAAATAACTTCTATAATATTCTGTAGTAAAGTCAAAAATAATAAAGAAAATTAAAATTTTTAGAGTTTCGAAATAATGCAGATAAAAGATTTTGTATTCTATTTCTTCTGCATCATATTATTAAATAAAAATGTTATACAATGTTATATATTCTAATATTTGTTAACCAACGCAATTTAATAATCTGGATAGACAGATATATTCCATTGTATTGTACCAATGATATATAAATGGCCAGTTATTATAATACAAATAAGATTAAATCACATAGAAGTATTTCAATGTCAGATCTTTCTCTTTAACTATTATAAATATGAATTTGTTTAATTACTTATTTGCCTTTGAGAAAGAAATTCCATAAGCAAATCAACCTTGATCAGTATTCTCTTATAAAGAATATAGAGTAAAAAAATAGTTAGTCACTTGCACACCAAGGATTGGCTTCAAATAAAGTAGGTGATTGTCTCAGTGGCGTACTTTAACCCATAATTAATCTAATAAAGGTTCATATTCCGTATAATTAAAATAAGCACGCCGTATCAATAAATAAAGTGTGGTGATTATAAAATTTAAAAGATAAAAAAATTGCGTAAGGGTGGGGGCGGTTATAATAATAGTTTGCATTCATAACTTGTGTATACCTACCAAATGAGATCTTTGTTAAAAAACTGATTTGTTGTTAAAGTGATTGATATAATATTGTAACATAATGGCCACACGAAGAAAATTATGTGGTAGTTTATTATACATCAAATAAAAATGGGAGCATGTTCCTGAGTGTCAGTATATCTTCTGCAGTAAAACTTTCATCTGCGTGAAACTTGATTTATTTGGAAAATACTTATTAGTTATAATTTCAATGAAAACAATGCAATCGTTGTTATACTAACGAATATAGTAAAGTGAAACTTTGTGAAATGTATATCTGATAATAAAGTAGTACGACTGGTAGTGTTGACATTGCTACGGATTTATTTCTGTACCTTTACTCGTTAGTAGCATTCAGTGACAAGAATTTTTACTTAGAAATCCTTGTTTGCCTTGTTTTGCTTTTCGCAATTCCAGTGGAAAAAGTTTACTGTTAACGGAACGGATGTGAGGAAACTACTGAATATTGGTTGCAAATGCGTTTCCCTGATTAAATCTAACAAATAAATGGATAACTGGGGGAACAGTACACTTCTGGTTTTATTATCTTATAATATCGATTCGATGAGAAGTGTAACGGCTAGTAAAAGTTTCAAAGGTACCATATACGCTGCATGAAGTATATTTTCAGAAGAATATCAAAAGACTTATTTACATAAAGCATTTTCTTGAAAGGGGTTGGAACCTTTGGTGTGAAGATAACACTGACGTGGTTTTCCACATAATACCAAAACACTATACTGCACTCGACGCGCGATTAGCCAAGCAAGTTGGCATCATCTGGAGATGATTATAGATATGTTAATCATTTCCAGATGATGCTCACTTGGTTGGCGAAACCAAGTGAGCACCAAGTCGAAACTTGGTTGTGGTGTTATGATGTGGAAAACTACGCCAGTGTTATAAAGCATTTTACAAAAGCAACTACTGGCACATTTATGAAAACTGAACCAGCTGGACTACAGTTATGGCTGTCGATAGAGGCTCAAGCTGGAATCTGATAAATTTATAAGTAAAATTAAATATTGGAAAAACAAGCATTTTAGTTAATAGTTAGTGTATTGGTGAGATGTTAGATTCAATAGAATTTATGTCCAGTTTCTATGATGTTTTGATGGTAGACGAATCAGTTGTTTTTATATCACATTTTATTTAACTTTACCAATTATTTTTTACAAGCTTTCAAAGACCAAGATCAATACCAATACTTATATACATCACATCATACTAAATCATAAATATATTTTCAAGATTTGTGACGTTATTTTATCAGCAAAATATTGCAACATTTTACAATAACACACACAGAATAAACATTAGTACCAGCAAAACAATTATCGTGTTTCCTATTTCCTGTATTAATAATTAACAATTATCACGGTAATAAACCAGAAGTTTCTCTATTTATTCAAGAGATTACCTTCCAAAAATTCTGGATATCTTGTTCGTCTTAAATTCTTAAATTCTTTCGTAAACCTGATCTGTCATATTTTTATATGGTTGTAAGTTAGTTTCTGTATTGTAGCCATGTCAAAAGAATAGTATCATGCCCTATTGGATATGCATCATGGGATGTGGTGCCCACGGTATTCCCGACTTAAAATTAACCAGTTACAAACTAATTTGGTTGATAATAGTTGGGTTACAAATGATTGAAATAAATGTGTGATTAACTCTTTGTGACGGTGTGTTTGAGACATTTCTTTGAGTTTAACTTTCAATAAAATTCTCGTAGGTATACATACATGTTTCAATCAGAAAGAAAAATCACTTATGGTTATTTATACTAATATATATCGATAAGTTTATTAAGAAATGTAGATTGAAGGAAACCTGTAAAAATCTTGTATATTTCAAGTAGGACATCAAAATTATAAATTTGTTTAAATATATTATGAACCTTAACTTACCCACGAATTACGAAATGTATTCAGGAAGCTTATGCTCCGAATTAGGTTTATAAATCAGGAAATCCGTTCCTTTCGGGAAAATCCTAATAAATAATAAATTGTAATAAATGAAAGCTGTGGATATTTACGAGATAATTCCCACCAGATATTTGTAGGTTCTCATAAAAACTTATGCGTCATATTTTTTGTGACATCGTTAATGTTATTATCATATATTAATCGAATTATAGCCTAATTGATGTTATTTGAAGGAGTTCCTTGAACTTGGGAATATAAATTTGCAATTCAAATGGGCGAATCTATATGTAGCTTTCACCTGGCAGGTTTTTTAATTTATTCGTTTACCGGAAATGCAGCATCGAAACAGTTGCATTGTATTGATAACCGCTGAGGAATTCATTATTCTTATTAGTTCCTGTGACTGTTCCTGGTAATATTTATGATTCTTATACATGGAAAATATAACAGGTGTGTAATGTATACATGAATATATTTCCTTTATGTTTTTTTATGTTGCAGCTTTATTGTGGAATGTGATATCTGTGAAATATAAATGTCTATTTTTAAATATAAAATTCGTTGTAATAGAATACATTTAAAATTGCTTGTAGCAGCTCAAAAATATTTTGTTTTGTTGAATTTTCTATTAAACTTTTATATATGTATTGATAAACCTACTCGATAGATACTTATATGATTATCATATGGAGGAGGTAATGCCTAAAATCCATTAATGGTGCAATCGTAATGTAATTAATTTTATTATTATAAACTTTCAGGAACCTAGACTTTTCCCTAGTGAAAAGAATAATAGTACAGATTACATTATGAATATGACTATCATCATAGAGAAGTACATACCAAAATATTTCGTTTATGTGTAACGGGTAAAACTCACGGTTTAGTTATAAGTTTCGTGTAAATGGTGTGAAATATAAATTTTAAGTATAATTTTTAAATGGTACTAGTAAATTATTGATGAATATAAAGTAGATTTCACAAAAAATAAGATCACACTATGAGTGGAAGACCTCAAAGTGTTACTATCCCTGAGAGCGCGTAGCTTGTAGAAGTTGAGTTTGATGCTAAATTGCTCAACATTGAGGTAATTTAAACTTAATGAAAATCACTGTTTACAGAATCCGTAAGCGAATTCCTAAAACCCAGCTTTACACTAACAATTGTTCAACAGATAACTAGAGCAGATAAACAACATCGCTTTGAGTTTTGCAGATAATTTTTTATTCTTATCGCCAGAGTAGAGAATTCATCTATAATCTTTTTATGAGCAATGCAGTCCAGTTTTATTTAAATGAGTTCGTGAATAGATATAATTGTAAGAATTTGGATAAGAGAAATTCTTCCTTCAAACTCACAAACGGTCGCTTCGTTCTGAGGGAAAATACGGTTTGATGCGCACTGAAATTACTTGTTCTTATTAATTACAGGAAAATTGACGCGTAATTACCAAAGTTGGTAAATAATCAATGCCCGATTTTTATTTATAGAGGTTTCTAAAAAGTCGAGTATTTAATAAAAGTAAGCTTCGTAATATTGAGGAAATCTAGAGGAACATTTCGAATTAAATTTTAGCTATAGTAGTAGACTGGCACGATGCTAAGAAAAAATATATAGCAGAAGATGGAGAACATCTTAAGTATTCAATTTTTAACCAAAGAGACTACGTAAGTTGTCAGTCTGTATTTTGGAATTCTTTGCATAACAATGTTCACATATCAAATACAAAATACTCATGTATTGGAGGTAACTCCACAAAATAAGTCGGAACTAACTGGCTATTCAAGCAATTTACGAAATACTGCTATTGGTAAAGCACAATAAGATCATTTTAACTGGACCCTTATCGGTTAATAACAAAATATACTTAATTCAATTTAATACAATAGTAAGTTTATTTGTTCTTTACCCACAAATATTTCATTGTTTCATTAAAATATTAAAATTTACTATATTTTACTCATTTGCCATATACTCAGAAAACGACAGTTACTCTCCTTGCAATTTAAATAAAATTAATTAACAGATCTATCTCGGGGCGCATCTTTGAATAAGAAATACGGAATTTATCTTCAAAAAATAGTTATTCATCCTGTATTTTGGGACTTAATTCGTTTCAAAATTAAGACGGAGACCTTTCTTCGTCTTAATATAACAGGGGGAAGTTTATACACAGACTGTAGATTTAAATTTAAAACAAAATTGAATACAATTATTTTTGGAATTGTATCCTTTGAAATGTAGTACCTAAGATTATAGATAAATGAGTGTATTTGTTACATTTTCTAAGAAAAGTGGGATCTCAACCCTTAGTTATTGGAAATTATGGTAGAAAAAGATGATCCTTGACGATATAGTATTCTATAATACTTGGTAGCATCGTAGCATTAAAGAATAACACCAAGTATTTATTGTTCAGTGTATATTTAAAGCAGTTAAGGCGACTGAGGGGTACCCCGTTTCGAAGTTTTTGCTTTCAGATTTCGTTTATTAACTATACCCCGATTCAGAATTAAGCAAAGTGGAATGACCTCGCCGATCTGGTAAAATGCGGTGAAGCATGGGCGTGCGTATTCTGTTTTACCATTGGGCACATTTCAGTTAATATATACTCGTATACTATTCTATAGAATACTTCTAGTATATGCACTTCCACTTTTTTAACTAACACAAATAAGTATAAACACTGACACAAAGAATAAATACACTGATAATTTTACCACAAATTTTTACATTTAAGAAACGCGCGCGAAATAACCCAACATCACGCCACTGTTTCGAGCGCAGTCGCTTGTTGGTTCCCATTGGTTCCTAATTCGACCAATCAACGTCGTTGAGGCTCAGAAAAAAGAAAGGGAAAATGCAAGAATATGTATGTTAAATAAGGATAAACAGCTTGTCGTCAACTTTACGGCTTTCATAGTTGTCAGATATTCCGAAATTCCTTGATATTATCACAAGTATAAAGATATATTATGTCTTTATACTTGTGATATTATTAAGTAAAAGCAAATTAAACATTGTGTTTGCTTTAATAAAGTACAATAGGAATAAGGGACGTTAAAGACAAGTAAAAAAATGGGTAAATAAGGTAATTAATACGTTTCCTGTTTTAAATAAGAATACTTTAGAAATAAATGTGACAACACAGATCTACTCTTTTTCCGGTCATTGCACTTTACTTAATTCTGAATCGGGGTTATAGGAAGAAATATTTCTTGTAAAAGTATTTTGTAATAAAGTGTAGAACATTGGAAAATCTGTTTTTGTATTGAGTTTTTAAGATATACCATTGTGTATGTTAAAAAAATACTGACCTTCCAATATTTTGCGAAAAAATACACATAAATTTCATTTTCAAAAACCCCTATTGTTTTCCATAATTCGAAAACTTAGGTTTCATACCCGAGCCTTATAAATTTACTATTAACCAAGGCTCCGTTTCACTCTACTACACTTTCACGTTTCGTTTGATAAACTTGCAAAGCTGTGCTGTAAGTATTATGCGAGATAGCGAAATTATAAGTTCGTTCTACTCCGAAGGCCTCTTCAGACTTGCCTTAACAATGATGTTCTCGTCTTTAATTCTCCATCCACATATCTCTACACTTCCAATCCCCTTAAGATCGTGCTGTCGAAACTAAAGCTTAACCTTCTTTGATGATTGTTTACATAATAAACTAAACACAGGGAGTTGATTTAGTACCAGACGTACTGCACAGTGCAAAGTCTAGGAGTAACTTCAGCATACTAAGTACTTCATAATCAAAGCTAAACAATGAAAAACTATAAGCCACTGATATTTTGTAGGATTGAAAGCCATATACAGATTGTCCTGGAGTAAATCTAATAACATAATAACAAACGTTTGAATTCCTGACTGAAATTTTAAATAGAAAGGTGTTACTAAAAAGTTTGCAAATACTAGGAATAATATTTCTTAGACAGAATGAATTCCATGTATTAAACAAATACCTTTAAAATTTCCGAAAACTTTCAAAGAGAAATAAAACTTGAGTTATTCTGACTGAAGCTTTTCGATTCATACTAAAAATACATTAATACGTTGTGAAATAACTGGAAATTTTACAAATAAAAAATGTTTATAGTTTAAAGCACCGAAAAAACACATTCCTAGAGATTCTGTGAGATTTAGCTAAAAATTGCTATGGTTTCTAGTCAATTTCATTTAAAACTTTTGTTTTGGGCATGAAATATCTATATTATTTACAATAGGAAAAGAGTCAACAGACATTGAAAGATGATGGTATGAAAGTGGAATCAAAGTTTTAAAGGTTCTTAACTTAGTTTTACTTAACATCTTTTATGGAACTTCTATTGTTTTCATTATGCCTAATTCATGGCTGATTTATTACAAAGTAATAAGTCTACCATTGAATTTTCTATAACAGTTTTAACTCACTTGTAAGTTATCTGTAACTTTATCCATTTACAATAATTACAGCTAGGCGTTGCTATCAGGATGTATTGGATAACCCAAAAAAAATTATAAAAGTGTTTATTTAGTCTAATTTTTTTGTTTTGGTAAAAAGAAAATTATCATAGTTTATATCTTTCTTTACATAGGAATTAAGCCAAAAAGTTAACTATTAGATAAATTATTAATGAAATTATCAAATATTATGGGTCAATAAAATTTTTTATTTTCCTCTTTTTCTTTAACCTAGGTACGCAAAGGAATAACTTATTATTTTTAATATATGCCCAAAACAACTAATTTGCATGCAATATGTACCTAGGTTATAGGTAACGAGGAATATTAAACACTTTATTGAACCATATCTCTTGGTTAACTTTTTGGCTTAATTCCTATAATATAAAGAAATATATAAACAGTTAAATAAGCCAATAAAGAATATTAAAAATATACTTTAAAAAATTATCATAGCTCACAATATTAAATGTTACGAAAGAATACAATTTCCATTTTGTCTAAAAACTACCAGAATAGATACGTATTTTATAAAGTGGAAATCAAGGAAATCGTAGCTAGTTCCCTTTCAGGTTAAATTTATAAAAAAATATAAAATGATGGTAGCCTCACAAAGCACTGACAGTGTCAAACTATACTTCGATTCCATTAATTGCCCATTAATGTCTCTTTTATAGCACCAAATCCTGTTAGTTAATAAAGTAAAACATTGCCTAGGGGGATGGTGGATTAATTTACCCTTAAGTTACCAACACTTAAACTAGAAACTGCGTAACATGTTCGTCCTACTTTACTCAAGTTTACAGTTTTTAGGATTACCACTACTTCCAGAACTGCTATTCTATGAAGGAGAAAGACATATGTTCGTAGAAACTACACTGATTGATAATCAAGCAGGAAATTCAATTTATACCATTATTTAAAACAGATCACAGCTCACCATAAAGGCAAGCTGTGTTTTTACCATGCAATTTTTTATCTAACTGCACAAAATCAATAAAACCCTACCATTTATTAATTTTGTGCAGTTACTGCAGTTAGATAAAAAATTGTATGGTAAAACCACAGCTTACCTTTATGGTAAGCAGTAGCAAGCCATGCTAAGTTTGTTGGTGAGTGTAACAGATGCAGCTTAGTAAGCATATATATTTTATATATACAGTGTCTTAGTTAAGATGAAAGTGCAGTGGTGCCTTGGAAATTAGAAGAAATAGCAATTTGGATAAATCAAATAAGATATGCAATTTAGTGTTGTTATAATTAAGCCTGTGTAGATATACTCAGATATACTGAGTCCATAAAGTCCCGCATAAATTCATTATTTTGAAAATAAGGGAGATATGCCCAACAAAGTGTGTCATAAGAGCGATGTGATAGAAAGAGCATATCGATTCGTTGCTAGGCACAATTTTTCTCCAACACATCGCTAGTAAGACACACTTTTTTGGGCATATCTCCCTTATTATTAAAGATAGACCCATAAAACCTTACATGACCTTATTCGTAAAAAATTGTTCTTTCCAAATTTGTAAAACAGTTTTGGGTATTCCCTTTAAAATATTAAAGTTTATGTCGATGTAGCTTCATTAAGTCGCCCTGTAAAAAAATTAATATATGTAAAACAAGTGTAAAAAGAAAACAAAATCGACGGGTCCGAGCGATTTTTCAAAACTTTACCATTTTCAAAATAATTAATTTATGCGGGACTTTATGGACTGTATCTACATATTACTGAATCTCAAATAGTTAATAGTAGCAAGGCAATTCTGAATAACTTTCGGTGATCTAATTCAACCATACTTGGGGTATGCCATAATTCATCAACTTTCTTAACACGATCAGATATCAAATCTGCCTAGACTAAATGTTAACGGGTGTAACGGATGTAACTATATTTAGAAAAAAATAATATTCAATCTATATATAATAATAATAATAATAATAATAATAATAATAATAATAATAATAATAATAATAATAATAATAATAATAATAATAATAATAATAATAATAATAATAATAATAATATTCAATCTATATATAAATTTTAACTAAACACATCATGATATGAAACTATTTAGAACCCTTTTGAACTATAAACAGAAAACTGGAACATTAGATTGATGCAAACTACTAATGATTACGATTATATTAAGATAGAGGACATAGGTCAGTATTTTCTTAAACTGGAGTTCATCGTCTTCTTATAGTCTTATAGAGACTTATTGTAGTCAAACATATCCGGGTAACTTTTTACACCAGGTTTTTAACACTCATCCTTCCTGTCCACGGGAGGACAGGAAGGATCCCGGTCCTCCCGTGGGAGATGTAGATAAGCTTGACAATTATAGACCAATATCCATAGTTCCGGTCTTCTCTAAAATATTTGAAATATTAATTAAAGAAAAATTACTCTATTACGTGGAAACTAATTCTATACTCTCACCCTCCCAATTTGAATTCAGGAAGGGCTTCTCTACTGTTAAAGCCTTGTTGGCTCTACTGGATGACGTGGTGGAGGGCCTTGGAAGGGAAATTCTACACATGCCATAATGTGTGCTCTCACCAAGGTGTTTAACTGCGTAAATCTGGATATACTCCTACAAAAATTAGAATATTTACTCTCACCCTCCCAATTTGAATTCAGGAAGGGCTTCTCTACTGTTAAAGCCTTGTTGGCTCTACTGGATGACGTGGTGGAGGGCCTTGGAAGGGAAATTCTACACATGCCATAATGTGTGCTCTCACCAAGGCGTTTGACTGCGTAAATCTGGATATACTCCTACAAAAATTAGAATATTATGGTATACGCGGTAATGAGCTGAAGTTATTCCACTCATATCTGAATGGCAGGCAACAATGTGTGTGTCTTGAAAACTGTAAATCAACACTAATGCCAGTTAAGGCACGTGTACCTCAAGGTTCTGTACTGGGTCCAATATTTTTTCTTATTTATATAAGTGATTTACCTGTAAATATTAATAAGGCATCGTGTGTTATTTTTGCGGATGATACAACCTTGTTAATCCGTGGCAATGATTTTGACAGCAGAGACAGTTTGAATCTTGCTAATAACGTTTACAGCAAATAACTTAAAACTAAATTTTACTAAAACAAACTCTATAACATTTACTTCTAGTAAAAACTCAAATAAGTCTGAACCAGTAAATTTATTAGGTACTATCCTGGATCCTGGTTTAACCTGAAAACCTCATATAAATAGACTTTGCTCAAAGCTTGCCACGCAGGTGTTCTTTATGCAGCAGTTAAGACCTTTTGTTAGTAAAAGTGTTATGAAAACTGTTTACTTCTCATTAGTTCATAGTCAGTTAAGCTATTGTATGTCACTATGGGGTAACTCTGGTAGTTTACATAGAGTATTTGTAATATAAAAAACAGCTGTTCGTCATCTTCCGGGGGTTCCCACTTTGGCTCACTACAAAGAAATATTTATTAAATATAAGATTCTTCCACTGGCATGTCTCTACTTACTTGATACGCTCCAGCTTGTTCATTCAAATCTATGTATAATACCAGATATGCTGGAAATTTGGTTGAATCTTACTCCAGGATTACTTTAACAAAGCGGAACAAGCTTACAATAAATTTATTTAATAAGTTTGATAATTTTTTTAGACATAAATAGATTAAAAATATGCATTCGAAAATCTTCCGAAGATTTACTAAGGCATTTTTAGTAGGTAACTCATTGTTTTTATTTTGTTGATGAATTTTTATCTTATATTACCACTACTCACCCCATTTTATGATATTTTATGATATTTTATGATTTTTTATGATTTTATGACTGTAAACGTACCACTTATGAATATAAATGTCAATAAAGTTTCTATCTATCTATAATATGTGTAATATTCTTAGATATTTTATAAAACCCAAGAGGAAGGAAATATCTTTATTAGAGTTGCCAAGCATTGAGTGCATACGGAGATTATACATAGAACTATGAAATTATTTTAACTAGTTCAAAAGATAGAAGGGGAAAGTTTTGAACCCAAGCAATGTCAAATCCAGTTTGTCTTATGAACTTAATAACCTCTTGCTTTTTGTCACCTATTTTCTAATTAAACTCACTTCTCTCAATTTTATGTCTCGAGCAGGTTACAAGCCAATATAGGCAGGCGTTCATTCTGTTTGGTCAACACAAACATTATCGTTACTTTCGCCCCTAATTTTAATACATATTAGACTGGCAATAATGCATGCCAAATATTGTTTAAGAATTAATGTTAGGTACGTGCATTTTTGCGGTCAGTGAAATGTAACTTTTACTTTCCACGCATTATCTATATGGTGCCTAAAAATGATGCAAACAGGTGTTAGTGAAGTTACACAATTTTCCGTCAAATGAAAGCTCTAGGAACATAATTAAATATAATTATAAATTGCTTTTCTAAGTGAAAATATGAGTAGAGAAAATAATATTTGTTTATTCGTTAATATCTGTTATTTATTGTAGACAGTATGTCTACAAATTTAATTTTCTAAACATGCAATGACCACCGTAAGTGGCAGGAAGTAGCTTCAAGGATTAGCTTACTTAAAATTAAATTGAATTTTTTGAAGTTTAACTGTTTATACATATAAATTTAATTTTATATTGTCAATTGGGAATGTAGGGTTATGTCAAAACCAAGAATTTCCCTTCAAACTGTACTTATATAATAAATTCGTAGATAGGCATTAATTACATCCCAGGCCTTAATTACATTAGAGGGTAGATGCTCATATGGAATAGAGGATATGTGCCAGTTTTGTAACCAGCGGGAATAGAGCTTAAAGTCCGGGATTTTTAAATACAAGTGATGATAGCACGAAAAGTAAAATTTTTAAATTAAACAATATTTTTACAGAAGGAACATGCCGAAGTCAAACGTCAAAGAAGTGATGAACGTTAAAAGAAAAATTGAGTCATAAAAACTACTAGATTTTGCGTTTACTATAATAACCAAAAGGGACGTTATGCAATGTTTACAAAATTGAGCCAATATTTTCTTATATTTTGCTAAAAATAGTTTTTTTTTGTTTTATAGTAAAAGTTAGTAGTCAAAATTTTACTAATAAAGTAAAATCTAATAAATCATACCGCATTGTGCTTCTATATACCACTGTATGGGCATCTATCTCTAACAATGAGTGCAACTATCCCATCAAATAGTCATCTATCCGAAAAGTGCAAAGATTTTGCTTCAAATTCGTTCAACTAATAATTATATATGTCGTTTTTGCAAAATTGTTGTAAATTAATGATTGATCCATCAATTCAGAACCAATTAATTAAAAAATATTGCAATACAATTTTTAGAAACAAAAAAATGTTAGTATAGGCATCCATCCTGATTTTACCATATTAATTATTATTAGAAGGTAAATTTCGTTAAAAATTCTGTTGTATTTATTTGATAAAACAGCTCGGCAGTTCTCTTTTATACTTTCAAATTAAACAAATTTACACTTCTGCGAAAGAATCTGAAAATTTAATTTCCAGACTGAACATTATTTGCATGAAAGAAGATGAAATGCTCAATAAGCCGCGCACCCTAAAACCGATGCATCTATAACCTGTACAATCAGTTTATATTATGACTAGCTAGGTATTGAACTTCAAAGGCCCATAACTAGTTTATTTATATAGAGTGCAGCGTTGGAATTATCAATCTCTAATATCATTCAGAGCTTGTAGATGTAGTGATTTAGACTGGAACTGGGAAAATCACAACTCTCTCCATTAATAAATGTAATCATTACGCTCGATTAATCCTTTCACTGTATTTCACACAAAATTCTGCCCTACTTAAATCAGACATGCTGTGTTTTAGTACTCTTTTTAACCGAGCAAAATGCAATTCCATAAAATTTACAAAGTAATTAGAGAATGTAATTCTTTATTGATCACTTAAGCGAAGAAAGTCTCCGGGTGATACATTGTCATTGTGATGCACGTTGACCCATCAAAGGATGACAGTAACCTATATGTTCTGTATGTTTGTTATCATAAAAATTACAAAATTGATTGTAGTCTCTTTTAGGATTACACCACCTGTAAAATGAAAAAAAAAACAGAGACCAGAAGCATACAAAGAAGCAAATTCAAAGGGCAGTATCAAATATACAGGGTGCTTCAAATTCGATGCAATACATGGGGATCTCAGAAACGGTAAGAGATACGAAGTCGGTTAAATGGAAACAAAGTTGCGTATTCAAGGGGGCAACATAATGGTGAAAAGAAATCAAGGCTAGCTTGATTAGTTTTCGAAATATTTTGAAAAAACCGAAAATTTCGATTTTTGGTTTTTTTTTTGCGGGCCTATTTGATGAGGTATTCAAAAATAAAGAGCACTTTTCTATAGCAACTTTTTGCCCTTTTTCGAATGGCGTTAGTAAATTTTCCGCAAAACGTTTCGTTTCCCGGAAACCAACATCAACTTAATTTTTTTAAATACGGACCTGGATTTTTTTTTCAATTTTTTGGAATCATTTTTGTAACTTGATAGAATGCCACCATAAAAGGAACCAGATTTAAACGTTTTGTCTAAGAAAAGTCCATCATTAGTATTTTTGTTTCGACTTTTGTTAATTCTAGATATTGAATAATATTTTTGAGGTTTCATTTTTATTTACGATAAATAAGTAAACAAAATCTAATAATAAAACAACGAATTAACAACTATAAACTTTGATGTAATTGAATAAACAATGAATAAAACAACGAAATATGTTAATACTATAAAAACCCTAAAGCAGATGTTGAAATAATCCTCCGTCATTATTCATGCAGAGGTGTATTCGTCTTTTTAAGTTTTCAATAGATCTTTCGATGTCCCTTGCAGGTATTACATTCAGAACATGAATAGTGACATTTCTCAAATCCTCAATGTTATTATATTGATTTTTACATAAAACATTTTTAGTTCATCCCCATAAGAAATAATCTAATGGGGATAAATCAGGCGCTCTTGCTGGCCATTCTATAGCACCATGAATTCCAATCCATCTGTTTGGAAATGTTTCATTTAAGTAGTTGCGCACAATTCCTGAATTATGAGGACATTTAAATAAAATTAAAAAATTCTAGATTGCTGAAAGCCATTTTTAAGTACCGATAGTGCTTAACACAACATTGAAATGTGTTTGTCATAGAAACGTTTGCCTAGATAAAACTAAATCTAAGAGGACCACGGGAAATTATTAATGATGGATTTTTCGACAAAACGTTTAAATCTGGTTCCTTTTATGGTGGCATTCTATCAAGTTACAAAAATGCTTCCAAAAAATTGAAAAAAAAATTCCAGGTACGTATTTAAAAAAATTTAGTTGATGTTGGGTTCCGGGAAATGAAACGTTTTTCGGAAAATTCACTAACACCATTCGAAAAAGGGCAAAAAGTTGCTATAGAAAAGTGCTCTTTATTTTTGAATACCTCATCAAATAGGCCCGCAAAAAAAACAAAAACGAAAATCTATAATTTTTGGTTTTTACAAAATATTTCGAAAACTAATCAAGTTAGCCTTGATTTCTTTTCACCATTATGTTGCCCCCCTGAATACGCAACTTTGCCTCCATTTAACCGACTTCGTATATCTTACTGTTTCCGAGATCCCCATGTATTGCATAGAATTTGAAGCACCCTGTATAATTCAAAATATGATTTGTAATATTACAGAATTTTGTATAAATCTAAAAAACCACTGATGAAATTTAGTTAATTATCAAATATTTATTTTAATTCATAGTTTTTTTTGGGCAAACTTTAGAAGTTTGCCTTGATACTGCATTTTGAATAATTAATTTGTATGCTTCTGGTTGCCTAGTTTTTGTTATCTTGCAGGTGGTGTAATCCCAAAAGAAATTACAATGAGTCATGAAAACGCACCAACTGTTGTCAATTTTAGTTCTTCAAATGGAATGCCCTGTATATTATGACATTTTGGATTTTGCATAAAATTCTAGATATGCAGAGTGAAAGTAGACTCCAAATGTATCAGTATAGGTACCTTATTGTTTAGTAACGCTAAGTGCAAATTGTAGAAAGCCATTTAAAATAATATTACTGATAAACGTTTCTTATTTGTTTTGTATTAGTCAGCTAGTGCGTTAAATAAATTGATTTTGAACTTTAATATACAAACAGAAAGTGAATAGAAAAAAGTAGTTATCAAATATTAGTCACGTCTAGTGTAAGACTGTTTTATAAATGGTTTCTAATATTTAATAGTGCTAATTTTAAAAGCTAAACTTTCGTTTTATTGAGTGCTTTATGAAGGCGCTAGAGGGCTATGTTTTGTAAACAAATATTTATGACTTGGGACAATAAATAGTCAATATTATAGTTTTAAGCACTCTTCTATTAAATTGAAAATAAAATAGTAGGAAATTTTGGTGCACAATTATTTGATATTATTTAATAAGGAATTCAGAGTAATTTGAGTACCTACCTAGTTATTTTCAAGTTTTAAATCCGACTTTACTTTCAATAAAACAGCATCAACTAACACTGCAGTTTTTATTTTGAAGTATGTTTTATAAACAAAATTAATTACTTTTATTGAATATTATACATATTGAATAGTGGAAATATCATATACATATTTTTTATTTGTATGTGTGCGCAAAAGATATACAAGTTCATTAAAAAAAATAGTTTGAAAGAAATGAAATTTTAAAATCTGAATAAACGGAGTGATAGAGGGCGCAAAAGTACCAGAAAGTGTTCTTAGTTTTTTATCTATACCATTTCATATGAAGCCATAAACGAGAACAAAATGTAAAAGAAATAATTAGGTTTTTACGAATATTTTTGGTAGAATTCTGCATTTTTTTAATTTCTAAACGTCAAGTGAAAATTTAAAATTCGCAACTTCGCACAATTTTTCACTGGTAAGAAATGAATTTATTCTACCCTTGTTAAAAGCTTTATAACTTACATCTAAGTAAATAAAAAGCGCAATCGCAAGAAAACCTTTTTCTTGGGTATAAAATCGGATGGTCTTATTACAGAGCTGACGCAACTTTTATACATATTTCTTTAAAAAGAGAATCATCAAAGTTGGAGCCCTATGGTCGAGAAATATAATGATTTTTTTATTTCCAATAATATATAGAGGGTGCCCATTATATTTTGACCCTTTTTAAACCCATATAACTTGTGAACTAGTTGAGCGGTTGGCGGTTTTCGCCAGTCTTCTTACATTTTGATAACTTTTCTCTTGAGTATCTGTCTTGTTTTCTCTAGCGTATTTTCGGGGATTGGGCTACTTTGTTACTTCAAATAGAACACCCTGTATATGTTTTCATAGTTGGAAAGACCATTCTGTCCTCTTTCTGAAAATTCCATATTTGTCATGGAAATTATACAGAGTAACAGTTTTATAAGCTTTTAAAGTGAATAGGTACAGCATTTTATCGAAATGCTACGGAAAAAATAATAATTCACAAAGCGGACTATGGAAATAAAAGACATCACTTCTTGTAAACTTATCTTACAAAACAACACAAAGAAGATTTAGAACTATGTTTAACAAAGAACCTCCTACAAAAAATTCAGTTAAAAAGTGGTATTGAAACTTTTGGATTTCAGGTTGTATTGACGGTAAAAAAAGAATTCCAAATAATGAAAATAGGCTGAATAGTGCAATTGAAATTTTGTGTCATTTCCAAAATTTCAATGAAGTAACTTTCTGAACTGACAGTTGATATGGATAATTTATTATTACCAATTAAAAAAAAATTCAATAGAAAATTTCACACCGCCATATTTTAACTAATCGGCGGCTTGTTTTTTGTTCAGTTACCATGCCAACCCAAAAAATTTCCGGAAATTTTTAACGTTGTGTCAAATTAATAAGTGGAAATTTTTCTGTCATTTAAAATGTCAAAATAAAGACGTGGGAGTTGAATCAATACATTTCCTATGCTCGGAATTAAGTAATATTCTCAAAATTAAATTATGTTCCACCAATATTAGTCGATCAAAGAAAAATATAATGTTTTTAAGTTATTTATAAAAAGTTCATGTAACTAAACTTGGAAAATGGTATGTTATTTCACTAAGAGATTTCGCATTTTATTAAACATAAATTTTGAAGTAGATACTTCAGAATAATTATCAAAAATAAATGATGTTCCACCAATATTAGTAGATCAAAGTTAATAAGAAACAAAAATATAATATGTTTTTAAGTTATTTGCAAAATATGTATGTAACTAAGAAAATGACATTTTATTTCACTAAGAAAACTCACATTTTATTAAGCATATTTGCAATGCTCGAAGTACTTCAGAATAATAATCAGAAATAAATGTTTTCTTTCCAAAGCGGAACATTTTCAAAAATACAATCTAATAAATCAGCAAATTGCACAAACACAATGACACGATGACAACTGGTAGAACTTGACCAAGGTACCGTACTTGACAGTCGTCAAAATTTTTGTTATTGCTCATGGCTCACTATGAAGAGTGAATGTTTGTCATTCGTAATTAAAATGTTCAGTTTTGGCATAATATTTATAAAGTAATGGTGTGAAATTTTCTTACCGAATATCCCACGTGCTTAAATTAAAAACCGGAAATTTTTCCTGGTTCATGAATATTTTAAGAAAATTATCCCTCGCCTGCGGCTCGGGATAATTTTCAAAATATTCATGACCTCAAAAAAATTTCTGGAAATAATTTAAGCACTAGGGATATTATACGAGCCCCTTCCCATTTCAGTTGGCCCACCTACTGAAATATTAGTTTTTGGGCTAGGACCAAAAGTATAATAAATACAACAGGTGGTTTTCACGCCCCTAAGTAATTAACAGATAATATCTAGTAGAAAATATCAATGTCATTGTTCTCTATTCAAATTTGTAACGAAAAGCAAAAATTTTGCAAATCCAGCACATTAACCCATGTTTGTTCTGGCACAAAGGACGTCTATAATCGAAGATGGCTGTGGAAAAACTGACGCTGTAACAATTGCTAATCCTCATATAGCTGTCAGTACGCAGTTGGTATAGCTTCAAGCACTTAAATATCTGTGTTTTTTAAAATGGGTAGAGGAAAGATTATTGATGCGAAAATTCGTTCGCTAATTATTAAGTTTTTCAATTCCGGTAAATCAAATTCAGAAATTGCAAGTTTATTAGATTTATCACGGTATAGTGTAAGAAATATAGTTAGACGATATAAAAATACCGGCTCAATTGCTACAAGTCCTCGATATATTAATAGAAGTAAAATTACAAATGTGGATAGGCGATCGTTAAAAAGGATTATCCAGAAAAACAGACGAGCTAATTATCTTGAGCTAAGTGCTCTATGGAGTGACGCCGTTGGAAGACGAATTTCGAGATCCACAACGCACAGGGAGGCCCACAAAATGGGATTTGGCACTTACAAGGTAATTTTTCTAATAAGAATAATTGAAATAGAAAAATAAGAAGTGACAATATTTTGCTTTAGGCCAAAGAAAAGCCACTTTTAACACTCCAGCAGAAGAAAAATAGAGTAAGATGGGCAAGAGAACATAAGGATTGGACATCTCAGCAATGGCGTGCAATACAATGGAGTGATGAGGCCAGATTTGAAGTGTGTGTTGGAGACAGTCGAAGTCGCGTTATTCGACAAAAAAATGAGGCCTTTCACGCTGACTGTCTCAAACGAAAAGTAAAATTTCCTGCATCCGTTATGGTCTGGGGAAGCATGTCATCTAAAGGAGTGGGAAAACTTCATTTTATTGACGGAATTGTAAATACCGACAAATATTTTGCCATTTTAGAGGAATCTCTCTTACCGATCATGGCAGAATGTCTGTCATCCCGCCAAGAATTTGTGTTTCAGCAAGACGGTGCAGCATGTCATACCTCAAAGAGATCATTAAAATGGATAACTGATCATGGTATAGCACTTTTAAAATGGGTTTCCAGCAGTCCAGATTTATCACCAATTGAAACTTTGTGGCACGAGATGAAAAAGGTGCTACGAAAACAGCCTGCTAGAAATATTCCTGAGTTGAAGCAAAGACTTCAGCAAATATGGGATTCTTTTACACCAAAATTATGCCAAGACTTGGTTAACACGATGCCCCAACGAATTGCAGCTGTAATAAAAAATAAAGGCGATGTTACCCAGTGGTAAACTTAGAAATTGTTTGGTTAGTTTTACCCTATTTGTTCCCATTTTTCTTATTTGCCTTTATTTTCTGTTAATTGTTAGTGTTCGTCGCTACATATATATTTTTTATTTTGAAAATACTATTTAAATGATAAACAAAGTTATAAATTAATGTTGTACTTTTATTTTTGCCTTCTAAAAGCGAAGTTTCTGGGAAATCTTATGGTGGACCAACTGAAACGGGAAGGGGCTCGTAAGTGAAAACACAGTTTTTCGGATGATTTTAGCAGGTCTTAATGGCACATTTGTATCGAGGTTAATTACCTTGGTCAATTCCACAGCCAAGCGCTGTGCGTTTTTTGAAATTGCAAATGACTTGAATCAAACTACCATTACCTCATAAATACAGTCATTAACTGATTATACTCATTTCTGTTGCAGGAAAAAGCAGCAACTTGGAAAGCGGCCAGGCACCAATGACGAAATATTACTGCAATTAGTGAAAAATTAATATGATTTACTAATAAGCTATTATGGTAATTAGAAGTGTTAACATTTAATGTCTATTCAGTGCTGTGTTAGTGATGTGAATCGGGCTCAGTGATATTACAAATGGTTGAGAAAGAGATCTCAGACGAACAATGATGTCCTACATGTACATTAAATCATGTGTTTGGGTTATAGGATTTTTTTCATTAGGTAAGTAGGTTTTAAAGATTAATATTTACCAAAAAATTCTTACACTTGGATATTGTTGAGATATTCAACAATGGTGACACAAAAATTACTGAGTTTTTCGTAAATATTTAGAAAAAATCCAAGTGAGCATTGAAAATGTGTATTTTTTAAATACCTACTAAATCAAATACTATCTAGTGATGTCTTTGATTGTTAGTTCGTTTTTAGGCTACACAATTTTTCTAATATATTTTTATAACCTTTTATATTCCATTTACTACTAGTGAAATATCTATGAACATCTACCTATATACATGTTTACAAAAGTTTAGCAGAAAGAAACAAAAAAAAAACTAAAACTGTAATTTGTGTTTAACATTTATTTGCTGGTATACAGGGTGGGCCATTAGTGCGTATGCGGACTGTACTACCTATACCATTAAAGTTATAATAATAATTTTTGGTATGAAGTTAGATGCCAGTGGCGTGCATATTTTAAAATTATTTTGGCACATACAAGATGTTTAATATTAAAATGCCAAACCGAACATACATTTTTTTAAATGGAACACCCTATATATTTTTAGATTTTTGAATTAAGCGTACTTTTCTGAACAATTTAATATAGCACTTAATATATCTAAATTTACACGTGGCGACGTTGTTGCAAGTTTTCTATGAAAAAGGTCGCTACTTCGCGTTATTGTAGCTCTCCATTTAAATGAGATTTGACCTCAATTTTCTCATAAGACACATTAAGAATATGTCTTTATTCAAAAAAATATAACGATTTAAACAAAAGTTACATTTTTACAAAAGTTTACCCTATACAGGGTGATACATTTCGCATATCGTAATTTTACTTCAAAATTTTAAATAGAACACCCTGTATATTATCATGTCGTCTTAAAGAGCTCCTTTTCAGCTTTCTAACGATACCATATTTGGTGGTTTTAAATAAATTTTATTTGTTAAAAAAAGGTTTAAATCTTGAAGAACCGTTGAAATTAAGATAAGTTGTAAAAAGATAATTGAATAAAAAGTTTATACTAGCAGTTTATTATTAGTCTTATTGTTAATAACAAATTGTGAGTCACACTTAATAAAAAAATAATTCAAATTTAAATAAATAACGAAAATATAGAGTGTTCCATTTAAAAAAATGTATGTTCGGTTTGGCATTTTAATATTAAACATCTTGTATGTGCCAAAATAATTTTAAAATATGCACGCCACTGGCATCTAACTTCGTACCAAAAATTATTATTATAACTTTAACGGTATAGGTGGTATGGTCCGCATACACACTAATGGCCCACCCTGTATACAAATACAATCAAGTAATATGTAAAAATTTTGCATACCATTGTAAACTTTACGTGTACGTACATGTACGGTGATACTTCCAGCTATTGGATCATATAAAATTTGTTATTATAACTGCCTACAATAATCAAAACTGAATGTGTCAATAGGTATCATATCAGGCTGATTCAAATTCAGATCTATGAACGGGTATTTAAGAAATGGTAAGAGGAGATACGAAGTTGGTTAAATGAGGGCAAAGTTACATAATCAGAAGACCAACATAAGGGCTGAAAAATGTTAAGGCTAACTTGATTGGTTTTTCAAATATTTAAAAAAAATGCAATTCTGGAAATTAGTTTTTATTTTATTACAACTTTATTTGAGTAGATATATTGAAAAAAGAACAACACTTCTTCACAGGAACTTTTTGTGCTCTATCGAATGGCATAATCATATTTTTCATGAAACGTTTTATCTTTCCAGGGCCATCACCAATTTAAATCTTTTAAATACAGTCTTGGAAGTTTTATTATATTTTTTTAAATCTCTGTGTGTCCTGACACTATGTGTCATCGCTCAAAGTAATTCAGACGTTTAGTCCCGAAAAATCCACCTTCAATATTTTCCATTTCGATCCATCAATTTTTTTATTCAGACTCTTTTTTTGGGGTTTTCTTTCGTTCAATATGTCATATTCCTCAAAAAAGATTATCAAGAACCCAAAAATATAAAAAAATACTTTTCATGCTACATTTTTATAGCAAATTAAAAAAGCATTCAACAAAATTTAATTCATAAATAACAATAAAAACAACAAAAAAACTTATAATAAATGGTGTACAATAAATTCATGTTCACTTTACCTTTGGAATTGTAAACTCAATGACATTTACTAGATGAAATAATACCCTGAATTTTAATTATAATATTGAAGTTAACATGATTAAGAAATTCACCAGCAGTAAAGATCTTGGAGTAACACATGATATTACGTAAGTTATTGAACAAGCTTTTAGAAATCTTGGTTTTGTCTTGAGGGACTCAAGAGAAATTACAGAAATTTAAACGGTGTCCTTACTTTTTAATGCATTGGTCATTTCAAAATTAGAGTACGCCCCTCTTGTATGGGACCATCAGCCAGCTTTACCCAGCTTATCAAATTAATGTCAGCAGATTAGAAAATATACATAGGAAATATGTTAAATGGGTGTCCCACGGTGGCGGTCCATTAGAAGTATCTGGAGAAACAATTAAGCTACTAATTTGAAAGTTGAGGTGAAGTCAAAGTGAGCCATCATCTACTCGATGAAAATATTTTGCAATTTCTACCACTTCCGGTTATACCGGAAGTCGACATTAACTTCGTTATTTTAAATAGGGGACCCTATATATTATTCCATTTTTGTATTCTACGTGACATTCTAAACACATTTCATGTAAGATGTCCTACACTTATCTTTAACTGTTTTTGAAATATTGACAGTTGAATATTACATTTTTCAACTTTGACACCCTGTAAAATCTAAACGGTTTGAGATCAAAGAAAACGGTTTGCACATTCCCATCTTAACTTTTCATAAACTATCGTTTGACATTAATTTTAGATTTAACCAAGAGATTAAAATTTTTAATTTCTAGAAAATCTGAAATTAGTGTCAAACTATAGCTTATGAAAAGTTAAGATAGGAATGTGCAAACCGTTTTGCTTCATCTCAAACCGTTTAGATTTTACAGGTGTCAAAGTTGAAAAATGTCAATATTCACATGTCAATATTTCAAAAACAGTTGAAGATAGGTATAGGACATCCTACGTGAAATATGTTTAGAATTTCACGTAGAATTCAGAAATGATATAACATATTATAGGGTGTTCCATTTAAAATAACGAAGTTAATGTCGACTTCCGGTATAACCGAAAGTGTTAAAAACTGCAAAATATTTTCATCAAGTAGATCATGGCCCACTTTGACTTCACCTCAAATTTCAAATTAATGGCTTATTTGGTCCTCCAGATACTTCTAATGGACTGTCACAGTGGAACACCCTGTATTATGGTTCAAATCTGATGATATTTATCCACCCCGGGAAATTTCTCAAGAAAGTTTACGTTACTCTAACATTTTCAACCTAATGATACCACGCGCCGTAATTGTAATACGTTGGCGACTCTCCACAAAATTGTAACTAATAAAATTAATTGTCCGGATTCGTTATAGATACTTTCTATGTCTCCATGTTCCCCACCTTGTTATTCGGTCTTGATTTAGTATTTAGTATTTATTTAATTAGATTGGGAATTAAGGTCTTAAGACCTATATAATCCTACAACAAAGGTGAAAAATAGAAAATTAATTAAAAAATCAAAATTGACATCCACAGTTATACAATAACTAAAAGGCAAACTATATCCTATAGCCAGAATTGGTGCACTACAGTCACAAAATAGAACATAAGAACACATATTGTCATATGGAAGCTTTCCACGCATCATAGTTTTTCTTGAAACTGTTCACTGAGGTGGAGTTGACAACCGCGGCAGGTAACGCGTTCCACTGAGAGAAAATTCTGTTGGAAAGAAAATTTTGCCGTGCTCTGCAATGAAACCTCTCTTTGGTCAGTTTCCAGGGATGTCCACGTAGTCGTTCATTGTGATTTAACGAAAAGATATTCCTGAGTTCCATCCCAAAATTATTATTCAGCGCACGATATGTAATGATAAGATCTCCTCGTGAGCGTCTTTCACTAAACGATGTCATGTTAAGTTCTACCAATCGTTGCTCATAAGAAGGTCTTGTGGGTCCATACATTGAACGGGTGGCCTGACGTTGCACAGATTCGAGAAGTGTTTTGTCTCGAATCCAGTCCACACTCCAAACGGGTCCTGCGTATTCCAAGATAGGTCTCACGTATATATAAAATAATCTTATGAATTGCTGAGGAGATAATTCCGTAAATGTTTTGGTGAGCATGAATAGTGTTGATTTAGCTTTGTTGCATATTTTGAAAATGTGTGGAGACCAAGAAAGCTCCTCTGAAATCGTAACACCAAGGTCATTATGTGAAGACACTACTGCGATTCTATTTCCATCTATAAAATAGGGCAATCGAGGATTATCTTTTCCGACATGCAGAACCACACATTTTTGGGCATTTAAAGGCAATAACCATATCTTACTCCATGATACGATACAATCGAGATCCCTCTGTATTTGCATGTAGTTGCATTCTGGATTGTCATAAATTTTAGTGTCATCAGCAAAAAAAAACACGATAGACTTAAGAGGATGACAGATATCAGATGTATACAGCAGAAAAAGCAACGGGCCTAGCACAGACCCCTGAGGCACTCCACTAATAACATTGTATTCAGAGGAAAGCTGATTACCGACACGAACACAGTAAGTCCTGTCTTTTAGGAAACAGCAAATCCATTCCAGTAGTAAACCGCGTATTCCCAAAAGTTCAAGCTTAAAAATGAGGCGGTTGAAAGGAACACGGTCGAATGCACGAGAAAAATCAAGATATATAATGTCTATAGAGGTTTTATTATTTAAGGCTACGGTCCAATCATTTACACATCTCAGTAAATTAGTTACAACTGAGCGTCCAGGTACAAAGCCATGCTGATTAGTTGAAATCAAATTATTCTCTAATGCAAAGCTTAGCATTTTCTTCGCCATTATAGATTCCATTAACTTTGCAGGAACGGATGTTAGGTTTATAGGCCTGTAATTACTTGGATCGGTCTTGTCATCTTTCTTAAAAATGGGGGTCACTGAAGATTTGAGCCAAATATCAGGTACCGTACTGCTGCTGAACGATTTGTTCATAATAAGTGACAATGGTGTACAGATTGTGGTGGCACATGCTTTTAGCAGAAAAGATGAGATTCCGTCAAGACCAGGCGAAGTATTTACTTTAAGTTTGATTAAGAATTCCTTCACGGTATCTATATCAAAGAAAATATTTGACAATGATGAAGCTATTCGAGGAGAGTTAATTTGAGGGATGTTAGTATTATTGGGTTCTCGAGTGAATGATTCCTGAAACTTTAGTGCAAACATCTGAGACACTTGGAATTTGTCGTAACAAATATTACCATCATTATCCTTAAGTATAGGAGTGGATACTTTAGAACACAAATACGAACGTACATATTTTAACAGTCGTTTAGAGTTGGAACTCGAAACAATGTGGTTTTCATAGTTACGTTTGGACAGCTTGATGGCCAGTGATAGTCTGTTTGAGAAAGCTCTCAGCGCTGCAAAATCTCCATCGGATTTGGATCGCTGAAATCGCCTCCAGAGGCTTTTTTTAATTTTAATCATTTCCAGGATTGGATGATCAATCCACGGCTTCAGAGGATTGACGGTGTTCTGTATATACGTAGAGTTTCTGCTAACTGAATGGTTTAGAAAATCATTGAAGAATGTCCATTGCTCCTGGACGTTTTTATCAGCGAGCGCATTATCCCAATTTAATTCTCGAATATCCTCATTAACTCGTACATAGTCAGTTTTCTTGCGTAAAACCAATTTCTTACTCAAAACTTCCTCTTGAATGTACTGAATATTGGTGAGAATCACAGAGTGGTCCGATTTGCCGATGGGGGGAAGATATTTTGGAGGTGTGAGGAGATCTGCGTCGCTTATAAGAAACAAATCTAATGTGGATGGTAGTTGGTTTAACCTAAATCTTGTGGGTTCAGTGACAAGTTGGGACAGATTAAGATCCTGCAATTGGTCCAGGAAGTTTAGAGAACTTGCGTCTCCAGGTAACCTAATAATAGGCCAGGTAATATTGGGGAAATTAAAATCACCAAGTATAATACAATTTTTCTTAGTGCTAAGGATATTATGTATTTGTGACAGAAACAGAGTGTCATTTTCAATAGAACAGTAACCAGGTCTGTACACACATACTACTGTAAAAGTAATTTGCCTCGACGAAAAATTTGCCGTTATGGCATCTATATTTTGACATGTTATAATATTAGTTGTGATCGAGAAATCGAAATTTATAATTGTTTTATCTTCTGACACCCAAGACTAGACACCCAAGACTATTAAAGTTCTCTCCGCCGTATAGAATGGACTATTATCATTTTAAGATGCAGAGTTTGATATTTTCCATGACGCTATTCCGTCTATTAAAAAGAAAATTTCTACTAATATTAGATTCTATAATTTCAGAATGTTATAATTCGTTATCTATGTAACGATGCATATATTTTGATGGCATCCTCTGGAGATGATGCCAACTTGGTTGGCGAAACGCGCGTCGAGTGCAGTATAGTGTTTTGGTGTTATGTGGAAAACTACGTCAGTGATATCTTCACACTAAAGGTTCCAACCCCTTCAAGATAATCTTTCTGTAATTTTTCCGCTACGCTAATTTTATTGTTATCCATTAACTGGCGTATGGTGGTGTATTTTAAATAAATAAATAAATAAATAAAATAAATAAATAAATAAATAAATAAATAAATAAATAAATAAATTGAGTATCACTATAAAATTTTCTTGCTGTATTGTAATCAATTATATTAAAATGTGTATATGTATCAGCTGTGTAATTAAGTTAGGCTGTTCAAATATCATGATATCGTGATTTGAAATCTTTACCCCGCACTAATTAGCTGCTATTTTCACTTATCTTTCACTTTACATATTTCTGCAAGATCAGTTTTCTCTTAACCTTAACATTGCCCCAAGAAAACAAGAAACTTAAACCGCTGAAATTGGTGTAGGTCGTTGTTTTAATACGATAGAAAGTTCAGATTACGTCGCAAACTTCGCCATATTTCCACTAGAAAAGACGATTATTAAATTGGTTGAGAATGCAGACTCAGGAAATTATAATTAAAATTACCAATAATATGTAATTAGCATGAAACGATTAAAACTTTCTTTTTGACTGGACGATTCAACTGAAAATGTATCCAGATCGTTGCGTAGAATGTGATAATTAATGGTTATTTTGTTTAAAGGATATTATTATTAATTAGTAATTTTATGATGTGTGAAATAATATATGAAACAACAACCTTCCGCTTAAATATACAAGCTGGATCAAAATATCCGTACTTAGTATATTTGTAGTAAATTCGGGTAGTTATCACTCAATTTTCTACAAGTTCTTTGATATTCTTATCACACTGTCCGGGTATAATAAACAAATTCATTACTTGTCAAATTGTACTTGTGTAATTAATCTCTGCCATTAGACTATCTACTCATAATCACTATATAAGAAACAGAAAACAAGGAACTAGTGCCAGTCAACAAATCAATGTGAAGAAATGTCATTTCCACCGAAATAAACATTTTCATATAAGACAGTCACACTAAGAGAACAAGACATGTATTTCTGGGACAAATTTATAAATAAAAGAGTATAAATCGAAAACACTGCTAGCTAGCCAGGTATAGGTACAATGTACACAAATTAATAATAAAACATGTCAGCTTCCTGAGTCACCAATAACATACAGGGCATTCTATTAAAGAAAATGACTTTCGACCACTTTCATAATTCAACAAAAAAGTTATTTTTAATCCACCCTATATATATTATAAGATCTGCTATCAATAGAATGCTAGGCACTAGGCATTGCTTGACTATACTAGAAGTTCATCATGTGATTATTTTGTGATAGGGAGTCGATTTAATTAGATTATGCTTAATAAACTTGTTAACAAAAGTTACTCAGATACGGATGCAGAATCCAAAAATGAAAAGATATACAGGGTTCTATTTAAAATAACGAAGACGTTGTAAGTTTTCTAGACTTCTAGTTCTGAACCGGTACAATCGTGTACAGACCATTTTTTGTTTAAGGAGTATTCTTGTTTACAATTTTGCACGTCATTTAGTCAAATTGTTGGTAAGACGTTCACTACGATTTCAAAATCTTTTACTACGAAAATGATGCTCCGTAGCCGATTGGTTTAAGACATTATTGCAACACAGTTGCAAGAACATTATTTGTTCTCCGCGGTTGAGGACGGTTCGAATGTCACCGCAGCGCCGGTCAACTTTTTCTAACTGGTAGCGTTTTTAATATGCAACTAGTACTGCAATATCACTGTATAAATAGCTAACAACCTACTCTACACTTTAATTAATAAGGTACTAAATGGTAGTTAAAGTTATAACATCGTAAGTCCATCCTGGGCGCACGCGCGGGCCGCAAAATAATAGTATGCCGCTCCCTCTCCCACACAAGTGTCTGACTTCCGGGCTCATCATTAAGATGAGAATGAGGGATAGAGATATTATGATAAAAGTAACCATAAGCAATACAAAGAAGGGGTTGTTTCAGAATAATAATAAAAATTAACTTAATTGAAATAGGAAAGTGGAATCACTTTAAAGGGGTAATAGGGTCTCACCTGGACTATGGAAAAATGGTAGTAAAATACTTAAAGTACTTAATAACAGTGTATTTGTTAAGTTCAGAAAATATAATTTTATTAAATGGGAATAAATGTTATTGTAATTTTTCATTCAATTCCTTGTTTTATGTAATAGTAAATAAGAAGTAAGCAATAATAAAACAAATATAATATGACGTTTATAAAGTATGTAGACAACTGCAGAATTTGACTCTTCAAATCCCTGAAAAATAATTATATGCTTAGATATCTACTATTGAAATACTTGTGTTTGGAAAAAAATAACATAAGATTTTTACAAAATGCAGGAATAAGTCATTTATTGTTTGGGTATAAGAAAAATAAATTTTCTGAGGAAATTCCTCACGCATGTGTTGACATAAGGATATGTACGTATGCACTGTCACCAGTGTCACCAGTGTCACCGTATTGAACTCACCGAATGAAGGAAAAATGCTGTCGAGTGATGTAAAAATATTAATGGGGCCGTATTAGAAAAAATGAAGTTGATGATGCTTCTGAAGAGACGAAATGTTACTTAAAAAAAACTGTGTACTCCATTCGATAGAGCATAAAAAGTTGATATGAGAAAGTGTCTTTTTATTTCAATGATCCTTCAAACAAGGCAGGAATTTTACAAAAACGAATTTCCAAAATTTCGATTTCCATTTTTTTTTTCAAATATCTCAAAAACTGATAATGTCAGCCTTGATTTTTTTGAGGCATAATATTGGTCAGCAAATTACGCAACTTTGTCCGAATTTTGTCCTTTGTCCTTAACATTAACGGTTTCCAAGATATCAATGTTATTCCATTATTCCGCCGCGGCGATAGCTCAGTCTGTTAGGTGCTGCTTGATAGCCTGTGACTAACAGAATGGGTATATTGCGGCGCGAGTTCGAATCTCGCCAGGGGAGAAATGGCACCTCTCCCAGGGAATGGTTGTGTGTCTGCGTTTTTTTTCATGTGTACCCTCCCTCTACACAAGCCTTAGGCTTTCAGTAGGGAGGTTGTCCATTTCTGTGGTGTATTTTATGTTTATGTTATTTAATTTGAAACACTGTACAACCTACAAGGGTCTTACATACGAAGCTATTGGTTGCAGACATGAAGTTGTGGAGAGAAGAGAAACTGTAATAACAGTTAATATACGTAAAGCAGCCTAGTGCGTTGCTCTTGTCCATCTTTCCATCATAGAGGGAATGGGAAGGAAGAGGGATTTATGCCCCACGCTTATAGCGTAAATTGTAGTATCTATGTCATCTTTCAGCCTCAATAAGTTTTCTTCGCTCTGAGACCTGTAAGGCATTGAGGATACCTAATAGGTCGAAACAGCTGTCTGCTGTTTGGTAACCCTACATGCACTTATGTCCATAGGTGTATAGACATAATAGACATCTTGTTTAAAAAATAATTAGTTTACTTTATTATTTAAATCTATCAATTGCAAGTTGCACAAAAAGTTTGGCCTTTCAGCATTTGAATATTAAATTTGCAGTTAAAGTGAGATTTCTGACTAATGTAAAATAACTTTCAAAACTCTTGAATGATCCTTGGAGAATAGTTTATTTCTTTGTTCTCTTAACTTTTCTGAAAATCAGAATATCTAAGATAAGACCAGATTACCTTGTACCATTGTTGCAATAATTACTTGTTCTTGTATGAGCTGTCTACATATGGACTAAATTGTTTAAAATATTAGTATTTCTTTTAAGTGAGACCTAGATATAAAGACCGGGGCGTTACAGTTCTTAATATTTTAAACTTCAAGTTAATCTTTTATAATTAAAACAGTTTTCACAATAGCTTGTCGAGGTTAAGCGGTTTCTTCCTGCAAACAATAATTAAAACTTTTATTTACAGTCAGTCGCTAATAAGACTAGAACCGTGCGAAACTAAAACTGAAAATAGATGTTGGCACTCTAACTTTCAAATTACATTTCAATGTTAAAACGTGATCTGAAAACTGATTTTGTAAATTAATGCATGTACCTACCTATAATTGGATACGGGAGTTTCAAAGTATTTTAATGTATATGCACTTTACGATATATGTAATATTAATAAATTCATTAAGTGATGTAGATGATACTCAATGTTCAGGATCATACAGGATAATAGTGTATATTTAGTGTTTATTTATTTATTTGTTATATATACAATGTTATTTTAATGTACTGACTGTTAACACTCTTAAATGTTTTAAGTTTGATTTAAACAAGATGTTAAATACAAAGGTTATAAAAATTAACTTTCATTTTTCAGCATGATATATATTAAACTTTATATAAGACTTTAAAAAGCGGAAAAATTATATTTTTTAAATTGAATACTCCATCTGCTTTATTATTAGACATATCTAACTAACTCTATATCTATATCTATTTGAGAAAAGAAGAGAAGGAGCAATGTTGCTAAGCGATAAAATCTTGACGTGATAAATTGCTTATGGCATATTCTTTTAGCATATCTGCTTTATTATTAAACAGATCTAACTAACTCTATATCAGTAAACTTGTCAGAGAAAGGTCTATCAAAAACTTGGGCAATTTACTTACAGGGTGTAATATTTAACAATACACGAATTTACAGAACACTTTGTACAGAACAGTCTTAAAGTAAAGTATCTACAACTTTTGTATTCAAATTTTTTTCTAAAATCAAATAGATAAGGAATAGATTTATATACCCTGTATATAAAGAAAAATATCATATGGTGACGGTAAATACACTGAGTAAATAAACAGAGTAAGGTAACACGATACTATCAAGTTTTACCATGGTAATTTTTTACACAATAATAAAAGTGTCTATTTAAAGAAGCAATATTGTCTTTGAGGAAGATAATCCTCCTTATTTATTTGAAGGGGATGCCGAAAACAACTACTACACGGACAATGGGCCCCGACTGGCACTGCATTACTCCGGCATCTCCATAGGAGTCGCCACATCTTTCATCGAGACTAACCAGCAGACACTGACCGGTTTCGCGCTTATTATGCGCTCATCAGAGTGCCATAGGTAGTGGAATCGATGAACGATGTTGCGACATAATGGGCATCGTGAATGTTAGTATTGGTGAGAAACAAAAAAGAAAAAAGTAGCAGACCCAAAGAGGTGGAGGAGAACTACGGTGTGTTTCTCACCACTACTAATAAAAATATCTGCGTGACAGTTTAAGTATTACAACGGTGACTATGCGGAAGGAAACTCTGTGAAATTGGTAAGGTAGAAAGTCTAAAAGGAACACCCGAAAATATTTTAAGAAAAAATTTTATTCGATTCTATTATATTTTTTAGTAAATTTGATTAATATAAACAAAGCAATATCATTAATTCATGATGGCATTTAGCAGACAAGTAAACTGAATACATATTAGTTATTTAGTGTGTTTTCCAGTGAAGTTTTACCTTAGTTTAATCAATTTTCTATTATCGAAATACACAAGCTAACGTAACTAAATACGATTTTCTGACTGGTTTATATCAGTATAAAAAACATTATTAAACATATAATACCATACTCGTATTCCGTTATATAATTTTGCCGGAAATATTTAGCGACTGTTACGACAGCTCCATGCTAAGTAATTTCGCGAATGGCATTGTTAACAAAACAACGAGCTAATGGTTTTGAATCAGTGTCATAAGCGAAAACACAACAAATATCGATCAGAAAAAATAGTTTTTTTCAAATGTTAGATATTCGTTGAAGTTGCGACTAAGATACTAATAAGTATACTAAATTATATTTAATTTGACTAAAAGAAATAAATAAAAGCAAGATATAAGAGAAACAAGACAATATTTTAAAATCATTTACACAACTATACATTTGACAATGTTAAAGATACAGTTAAAATATATTGTTCTTTTACTAATCCTGTCTTCAAAGTAACTGGTCCCAGAAGAATCTCTGTAGATGATGACTGTAAGACTTTATTAATTTTCGTGACTCTTACATTGCTAATCAAATCCAAATAATGTTCTTAATCTAACTGTAAATACGTCTTAATTGATTGTGCACTGGCATGGTCGATGATTCTAATAAGCTGTTGTTCATTGACACCATTTTCTGCTAGAGTAATTACGGTGGAGAACCAATGTGACTGGTTAGTAATTTTTAGTTTTTTTGTACCTAAACCAACCTTTTGCACAGATATTTGTGTCCATTTTGTCAATTAATTTATTCCTAAAGTTATTGCTCCATTTCTCCAGCTGGGATTAACGGCGAGGATAAGTCTATCAGTTTTACAGTGTGCCTTCTTTCTCAAAAATCCCTTTTAAGTAGGTAGAAGGGACAAAAATTGGTGTTTTTGTAGTTTGGTATTAATCATTTGCTGTTTTGTTCAATTCTACCATCTTAATCCAGTTTTCCAGTAAAACTTCCCTTGTCAGTTCCCCATGTACATTATCTTGCAGTTTGCTGTTTAATTTCATCTTCAGCCAGTTGAGATATACATGTATGAAATATTTTAAAATTACTGATAATTATAACTGACCAAATGGATTAAGTTTTACCTTCCTTTGTAGTCTATTTCAATTATATTATAGGTATTTGTATTTCCCTTATATTTAAAGCTGTAGAGCTTTGTTTTATTTTAGCTGGATTTTCTTGTAATTTTTTTTTCCTTTATATTTTTTCTCGTCTTTTGGAACTGTATTACAGAAAAAAAGATCAATTGAAACACACTTACATACACTTCTGTCTATATGCTTAGTAGAAACAAAATAAGGTAGTTTACACAAATACGCTTTCTACAAATCTTGTGCTCACCAGATGACGCTAATTTATTTAGATAAACACCAGATCAGAAACTAACACTTATGTGTGGTTGATATAAAAATGCTTTTATATAAGGTATAAGACTTTTTTATAATGAAAAAGCAATACAAATAATTGAGGGTCTAATAAAATAAGTATTGTATTAAACAATGGAATTATCCAATAAAGCGAATATAAAATTTTTATAAACAATATGCTTAAGCACTTGAAATGTTATTAATAATAATAATAATAATAATATAATAATAATAATAATAATAATAATAATAATAATATAATAATAATAATAATAATAATAATAATAATAATATTTATTTTCCTCTAGACATTACAGGCACGTATAGGAATGGTCATAATATGCTTAAAGCTAAGGTCGAAAATATTCATCTAAAGAATAAAAACACTTATCGACTAAATACCTTTTGAGTTGTTTTTTAAAACGACATAATAATTGGATATTTCTTAAGTTATTTGGCAGGCGGTTAAAGACATTAGGGACCATAACCAGGTACCCCAGGTTAGGAGTGGTTTTCAGATTTAAGAGTCTATTTATCAGAAGTACTTCTTAGTTAGAACAGAAATAATATTTCACAAATACATTTTTATAATGCCTCTTTAAGATTGAAATGTCTACGACATCTAATATAAGTATATTTTGGGGACACTTTCTAGCGTTTTGCCTGATACACATTATGTATAGATCACTTCTACTCTAATAGTTATTCTATATAAGCAGACTGAGTATTGTATTTTGATATAAAATTTGTGAAATAGGCTGAACTGTTATGACTATGCGCTATACTGATAAAATGGCATGATATTGACAACACGTTTACCTATTTACTTAAAATGAAAGTAGAAATTTTGACTCTCTATTTTTATTTGTTTATTTGGTTAGTCGGTGTTATACTTGTTAATCTATTTGCGCTGAGGATTTACATATCCTTTATATTTTCTATATGCTAATGAAATCTGACGGGATGTAATCATACAGAAATTTGTATCAGAATCCCTTTTCCTTTTCTCATTAATCAATCTCGTTTAACTGAGGTGTGCAGGATATCGGGAGAAATTAATTGAGTAGCTTAAACTACTATAAAATGAAACTGTATGTTATTGATACGAATGAAAGCAGTTATAAAAATATATTCTCCTTTAATTTTCCGGTAAATTTAAGAAAATTGTGTATTAATGTACTATAACGCATGTCAATAATGTATTAATTATATTTACATTACATTCTCCTTATCATTAGAGATAGACCTATCAAATTGAATTGATGATCACAAGTTGCACGGCTTATAACAAGTGAAATACAACAATACAAGAACAAATTAATGTATATATTCTGTGAAGAGCAACTATTGATTTGTTTTCTCTGGAAATATAATATAAAACTATAAGAAAAAGTTAAGTATATAATGTCTGTAACTTATTTGTGGTGTATTTTGACGATTCATAGTTGGTTTCTTTTGGGATTACACCACCTGTAAAATAACAAAAAGCAGAAAACCAGAAGTATACAAATTAATTATTCAAAGTGTAGTAACAAGGCAAACTTCTAAAGTTTGCCCCAAAAAACCACTGTATTAACGTGTGATAAAATAATATTTGATATATTGACTAAATTTTATCAGTGGTTTTTCAGTTTTATACAAAATTTTATAATATTACATGTCATATTCTAAAATATGTCCAAATAAAATAGTTATAATAAAAAATTAAAAGAAATTAAACACTTAACTAGCTTACGTCTAGACGTTTCGAGTTGATCCTCAACTCTTCAATTCAAAAAATTGTATTTACCAGATTCCTTGTGAATGTGGTAAATATTATATTGGTGAAACATCTAGACCATTACAAATAAGGATCCGCGAACATAAAAATTATGTTAGGGATTACCAAGTTGATAAGTCTAAATTAGTAAAACATGTATGAGATAACGGTCACCGAGTTGATTGGACACAGGCTAAAGTTTTACAAAAGGAAGAAAAATCGGTTAAAAGAAAATTAAAAGAAAGTGCTTTCATTAAACTTAATGGTGATAATTGTATTTCGTCGGAAACAATATTCATAGATCAAACATGGCTTCCTCTACTCCAAAAAGATGTTACCAATGGAAAATTAATAATATCATAGTGATCAGTGCATGTGATGACAATTTAAATTAAAAATGTCAATTTGACAAGAACTACTTCTCGTTCATATAAAGAGTTCTCAACATAAAAATAGTCTACAGAAGAAGAGTTGAGGATCAACTCGAAACGTCTAGACGAAAGCTAGTTAAGTGTTTAATTTCTTTTAATTTTTTATTATAACTATTTTATTTGGACATATTTTAGAATATGACATGTAATATTATAAAATTTTGTATAAAACTGAAAAACCACTGATAAAATTTAGTCAATATATCAAATATTATTTTATCACACGTTAATACAGTGGTTTTTTGGGGCAAACTTTAGAAGTTTGCCTTGTTACTACACTTTGAATAATTAATTTGTATACTTCTGGTTTTCTGCTTTTTGTTATTTTACAGGTGGTGTAATCCCAAAAGAAACCAACTATGAAAGTTAAGTATAGTTGTAATATTATGAAAATTTTGAATAAAAAACGAAATGGTTGCTTGCTTTAATTTTGTTTTTAAAATATTATATATATAAAAATGTTTTAATCGTTTTCAAATTATTATTTTATTTTTTCTTTTCTTGTTCAAGCTCTTACTACAATATATAATACTCAAATTAATGAAAAACTTCTCATGCGTTTGCTATATGATGCAACATGCGAAGAAGGAACTTTTGAACTCATTGCGATGGTGTTAGAATAGAAGTATAAAATGAAAATGATATTTCAAAGCAAGGAACAATTTCTCAACGATCTTATGGGTTTGAAATGGTTGAAGAAAACAATAAGAGCACCATTTAAATATTTTATTTGTGATAGACTAAAAAACACTGATAAAAATTATAAATTACAGTAACTGGTTTGCCACGACACTATCATTATTTATCTTAAAACTGTTATGGATTGTTTGACGAGAGTCTTAAATCATTTTTCTTATCTAATACCAACAGATCACTGATTTAGTTTACAAGCTATATGGGATGTGACCGCAAAATATTAACTAATTAAATTAACATGCAAAAAAGACATAGGTACATTTTTTAAATAGAGGATTATGATTATGATTATACTTATTAAATGTAATTAAAATAAACAACTAAAGAAGGAACAAGGCTAATGACAATATAATAATATAAATTTAGGGTAACCCAGATTACTGTTATATAATGATATTTACGTTTAAAAAATAAATTACTTAATTTCACTATTGAACTTAACGTTTTGTTCCTTGCTTCTAAAATAAACATGGCTACTGAAATAGTACTTATAAACACTAGTAGTTATTTTCTTTGTTAGCGTTATAGCTTTGGTTTTAATTACTCAATCCATTAATATCTCAGTCTCTCATGATGCAAACTGATTTAGTGAAACGCTGAGTATCGGAAATCTATGATACTGTATTATGTGAGTGTATTTTTCTAAATATCATTTTAAGTTAACAAAACAACTACAAATTAAATACAGCATGTCATTATATAAAACTATTGTGGTGGCCTTACATTACTCTATGGTGCTAAATAATTGTTATGTTACTTGCATAATAAGTATGTAAGCTATGATTTAACAATGTAGATAGAACAAACGGTACAAGTGGCTATTTATGAATTCTTTACGCTTTCAAACTAATTAATTTTTGCTAGTCAACATGTATAAACAATAAAGTATATAGTAGAATTTGGGTTGCCATTGTTGCTTTTCTTACACTATACACAATAATTATTCTATTGAGAACATTCATAGTTTCATAAATTATGACATGGTCTATACCAAGTGTCTCAGCAATGTTGTTCTCTTCTGCATTTCCTTCTTTATCTTAAGCGGTATTATTGTTGAATGAACGAAATGTTAGATTTAGGAATACTGAATTGGGCCTTATAACGCGTATCAGATCTCTTAACAAACTTATTGTAAAGATTTACTGGTTGCTGGTACCGTCTATAGCCATGGAAAAAATGATGATGATTTTTTTATGGCTATTTCATAATACAATACAATACAATGCATTGCAATGCAATAAAATGTAATATAAAAGAAAACAAAAAACAACCAATCAAAACATTACAAAACAAAACAAAACAAAGCAATAATATACAAAATAATATATGATACTATAGAATAGAATAGAATAGAAATAGAATAGAACAGAACACGTACAATACTTGGTATCTAATAATCTAATAATGTACTTAATTAATAAAATAATTAATAATATTTATTTTATAATAAATTTGAAATATTTTGTTTGCAGTAGTTGATACTTCCTATTCTTTATTTGGATATTTAAAAACATTTACAAATACAAATAAAATAATGCCACAGAAAAGACACTATGGCGTAACCGTCCGTTATAAATGTATAGACATTGTTGAGAAAGGAACACATGTAATTTTATTCTACAGCTATTGACAATGGTTTATTAGTAAACTATGTTAAGGAGTGGCATCTCATCGATCAACCATACATATATACCTACATACAAATTAAAAAGAACGGTGTATATATAGAGGTATATATGTTTAATGGACTAATAGTTCATACTATAGTGACATTTTGTCAACAAATTACTTAATAACATATTTTGCTATTAATTTCCTGTGTTTATAGGAGGAATTTATAAACGTTTCCTTTGCTACAATGAGTCATGCATTCCATATTTGGATGAATGAAACAATTATTCTGATTTCTTTTTTCCTGTGATCAATTAAAACTTAGATGATTTTATGCAAATATAAAACAAAAATTAATATTTTTGTTCCGTTTTTCTCTTCTGAAATATGCACATATAAACGGATATCTACGTTCCCGGACGTAATTGCAAAATTAGTACGTAGTTTTACTGCTAGTATTATTAGTACTACTACTGAAGTTATTTACTCTATATGCATCGATCCCTTGTTGACATAGGGCAATAAATTTCTAGCCGTGTCTGGCAAAACTTCGTCATTTGGAACAATGTAAAAATGTTTCTTTATTATTGATTTTAAATACTGTTTTTAATATTATTGCTATTTCAGTCAGCGCAGAAAACTGTATAAAGAAATATATAATTATAGCTATTTGCATGTGAACTAAATTGCTTAACTGACATAGTAATCTATATTAAACACCATAAAATGATTTTAAATATATGGAAAAATGCATACTAGATCCTCCTGCGGCCATTAGCGTAATCAGACTTTTGAAATACCGCTTAACTGGAAAAACAAATATCATGAAATTTCCTTGTCATTTTTTATTTATCCAAACAGCTAAGCAACGTGATACATCTGCAATACATTTATATAGTATATTTTGACCAAGAAACAAAGTTTCTTGTGATATATTTTAGCAAAGAGTTTTATGAAATTTATTTCTCAGTGTATCACCGCTCCCAATCAAATACTTAGTGTCCCACCATCTGTTTCTCTAAAATAAAAATATAATTACTTAAATTGGGGTAAATTTGCGTAAATCAGAGTAAATTAATTGCTTTTATATGCTATCTCGAAAAAACAAAATTTGTATGTTTCATTAGTACTTTTTAGTTTGACAAAACTAACAATAACACTGACGTAGTTTTCCACATAACACCAAAACACTATACTGCACTCGACGCGCTTTGCCAACCAAGTTGGCATCAGTCTGGAGGTAATTAGGTTTAATCATCTCCAGATGATGCCAACATGATTGGCGAAACGCGTGTTGAATGCAGCATAGTATTATATAGAAAACTACGTCAGTGTTATCTTCACACCAAAGGTTCCAACCCCTTTCAAGCAAATTACCAATACTTTATAATTACTAGTATTTGTACTTTATTATAAACATGACTAAAAATATTAAAATATTTCGACTACGATGTTTCTTCACGTCTGTGTTTTTCTTAATATTCGTACCTACTGACTACACAGATATATAAATACAAATGTTCATGATTTAAGAATATGTTTAAGTCAAACATTGAAATAAAATAAAATGAATGAGGTAACTGAATATCAATTTTCTTGAAATAACTCGGAAACAACATATTCACAAACATTTTACATACAAACCAATATTGCTTATTCCGAATATTGTCTTGGCACTTTTTTATTTCAACAATATAACTTTAATTTAACTAACTTTGTATGTTTTACCGTTTAGAGATCTGAGTAGTGAGCATCAAATTTAGCTATCCCGGTACTCTGTTTTCATGGTTTAATCGGAATAAGTATTTCAACATTTTGTTAGTCTAGATCAGCTTTTTCACGAGCATCCGCCAGCTAGATGAGTATACTAATAATTAAAATAACGAAATAAAATTCGACTCTTTGCACCTTGTGCTAATTTTGGCAGAATTACCCAATGCAATAATTTTAAAACATTCCTACATAATTAGTGAATATTTCGCGGATGTGAGGAAATCTTTATACTGTTTCATATGAAGATTATGGGATGGATAACTAATTATATAGAAATATGTAGATGTAGTGATTGGTTAATACCCATCTTGGCACATATGAAAAGATATAAGATAATTTTAAATTGAAACAAGAAAGCGAACATGCGGTTTACAACAAACTGATGAGTTAATAGATGTTGGGTAATGTATTACATCTTGTATCTATTATTAAATTGATGAAATGTCGACATACATACCCGTTATGTTTTAGAAATTTTCGTGAGACTCAACAAAGAGTAAGTAGATGGTTTATTAACATTTAGGTACGAGGTGATTGATAAAAGTAGTTAATAAAAGCGATGATAAACAAGAATCGGGAGTTGGGATATCAAAAACAAGGTGTCAAGGTTTGTAGTCATTTATAGTTATTATTTAGGTTTGTATCTTCCTGCTATAAAAATGAGAATATCCCAATTTTTTTATTTTTACCATAATAAAAGTTTAGACATTCACTGTAATAGTTTTAATTTTTTATCTAGAAAACGAAGCAAGGTAGGAAAAAAATTCAAGAGACAAAAAAGTTGTATTTAAGATTTTCACGTTTATTTGGATAAGGAATTAGCTCCTACAGTATGGACTTGACATTAAGCAACATCCTGTATAGGGTGTTCTATTTCATCGAGTTTTGACTATTTTAATTTCATCGGAAAAATATTATTTTTAGAGCACCCTGTATAACTTCGTGGGTAATTTTCTACAGGGTTTAGTTTGGAAACTATTTTTGAATAACTCATGGAAACAATATTCAAATGCAGGGTATCTAAGAGTTTTAATTGTTTTTTGCGAGGCGAAGTAAATCGAATTTGTTACACAAAATTTTAAATAATTTGAAAAATATTACAATATCAAAAACTTTTCAAAACAGTATTAGTAATATTTGTAATTAAATACTTAGTCTACATGTGATCTCATAATAACTTCGGTGCATGGTGTTGATGAGCATATGTGATTGAGATCAAAGTTATTAGAATATAGGTGAAAAACTTGTTTTGAAAAAAACATTGATCTCATTTATATGTTCCAAGAAATATATAGAAAAAACTCTATATACTAGTATTTCGGCTTATTAGGCGTTCTTCAATAGATTAAAGTCTATACAGTAATACACATTTACTCTATTGAAGAAGGCCTAATAAGTCAAAATACTAGTATATAGTGTTTTCTATAAATTTTTTGGAACATCTAAATGAGATGAATGTTTTTTTCAAAACAATTATTTTCACGATGTTTCATAAAGAACCATCCGCTTCGAGTATCCACTTTATATGTGAAAAACTTGGTCACTCAACGGTGAAAGTGAGATAACAGAATTTCCAAGACGCAAAATTTGAACACTTTATCAATGCAAGAGAATATTTTTTTTGAGCTGTAAGTATATTTGTTAGCACAGGAATTATAGTGGAATTATAAAATTTCTTACGACTGATAAAGAAATTAATACCAAAGTCACCTGTTCGTGATTTACTAACTGCTGTTTACGTAGGTGTGGAATAAGGCAAGATTATTTATATTTTTGAACTACTGTGTGATAATGAATGTTAAACTACTACTACTAATATCAGGTGAGCTGTGAATTTATGGATGTATTCTATTACTTATTGTTATAGTAATTGATATTTTAAATGCAATGCATTTTTTATATATTAGTTGTGGACATAATTTAATAAGAAAATTTAATCAAATATTCATTTTTAAACATGGTACTTCACAAAGACCTCTTAATAAGTGAAAAGGAAAATCATTGAAATATCACAATTTGTAAATGGAGCCTTATTGCAATCTCTCTGTTTCTGGGTATAACTGGTGTCTTTGTAAGAACTTGTATGAAAGTTCCTTGTTTAATGTTCTTGGTTAACACTCTTATAATATCTGCCATATAACGCTTTAGGCCACCATATATTTTGTTTTTGTATAAAGGCCTTATTTTGTAAGCTTCCTGTTTCTTACACTGATAAGTTTAAGGGTGTGAAACCGTTATCAATTTCTACTATTGCCCTATGTAATGGATACGCTTTGTTTTGGAAATTTATCTGTAACTATTATGTCTATTATTCCTCTTCACCCTTCTTTTCTACATATATTTATTTTCTCCTTACATGCATTTGGATGTAGCATTCTGTTGTGTTAATTGTGTTCTTGTAAGTATATTTATGTTTTCTATAAACATTGCTGACTATCTTATTACACAAAATGAATGTGTTAATATGGGAACTGCAAATGTTTTAATGGATTTAAAGAGGTTTCTAGAGTGAAGTTTTGATTTAAGCAGTAGTTTCAATCGCTCCTTGTGTTTTCAGTAAATTTCATTTAATTTTTGATTTTGATAAAATTTAAGTGTTTATATTGTTCATGTTCTTCCATTTGTTGTACTTTTTCGTTATTCAGAGTGTTATCTGATAGTTTTTTACTACACTTTCCACGTTCTATATGTAATATTTAATATATATCAAGACCAAACTCTATATTTATATCTTTGGATACTATTTTAATATTGTCCGTGTTAGATGGTTTATTGTGTGCAAGCTTGTGCCTTAGTTTTTAATATTCATATGGTGTGCTATTTAAGTTGTTAGATAAAGGATTAAGTCACATATAGAACTAAAGAACACTTAGGGAGTCATCTTGGTATATTGCCCTTTTTATATGAGGGATAAAATCGGTTTTATATGGGGGATAAAATTCTATATGATCGGTTTAGTTTTTAGTTGTATTTTGGTTGTCCATCATTGTTTTCAGGAAGTTTTGTAACAGGGGGTGTATTTTGTATATTTGTAGAACTTTTATTAGCCTACCATGGGGAACTATGTCAGAGGAATTCTTATAATCTATATGTATGTAACATGCATATTTTGCTTATTAGGTACATATTATTTCTTTTCGTTCCTCCGTTAGTATATTAGTTTCTAAATGTTTCTCTATTTCATTAGGTACATCTTGTTGCTGTCATAATTTTATAAATAGTTGACAGACAGGTGATAGGTCTATCATTATTAGGGTCCTGTGGATGTGGATCCTTTATAACGTGCATCGCTTGGATTCTTGTTTCAAGTTTTCCACCAGTAGTATCTTATCGAGATTCTCAAATAACTATAAAAGAAAATCTTATTCCATAAAGTGTTATTTTATAAGATAGTAGAAACATATTTCATTAAATTGTAAGCACTAGGCGTTGCACATTAATTGGTTTCTAATAATAGCTCGACAGAATCTCATCTATCAGAGGGCCAATTCATAAGTTATGTTAGTAAGACATACATAAAAAAAATTTAGGTTGATTAAATTTTTTCTGATAAGATCTGTGTTGATTGATTTATTTTTAACGTTGTGTAGGCTCCGATCGTCTACAACTTCAAATAAAGAAACAGACTTACAGACTTTAATTTAACCCGTAATAAATTCACATAAAAAGTTATTAGACTAGCAGAAGTAGAAATTAAAGTTTGGTTTTGATTACTACAACTGGTGTAATTCCAAAAAACTACGATTAAAAAACGTTAATATGTTATGATGGTAAAACTTTGAAAATTCTGTGTGTATGTCATCATTGACGGGACATAAACTGAGCTGGAAGAATATTAAAATCATCAATAAAAGTATGCATCTGTTTATGAATTAATTTTTTCTTCAAAAACTTTTGAGATACAATACAGTATACTTATGGGAGGAAGATCTTTGTGATCAACCGGTGTATTAATTTTAGGTAGAGGAATAACATGCGCATGTTTCCAGAGAGATGGATATGCATTGTGGACGATGCAGTAGTTAAATATGTGTTTCAGGTAGGGCAATATAAACGGACAACGATGAAGCCACATATTTATCCCTATTTTATCGGCGTCAATTTCTTTGGACTTATTGCTAATAAAGCTTTATAAACCTCATTTTCATTTATTACTCGAAATTAAAATTAGGTCTCTCCCCTATATGTGTACCGGGATATCAAAAATTATCTTGGTCAAGGGTGGTTGTGGAATGTAAAACGTGTGTCAGGTGTGTCATGCGTGTGTCTTACTTTAAATTTTTGAATATGTTTTGTTGTGTCAGAATCTGTCAAGTCATTGTGCTGAAATTTTCTAATACAGTTTTTGAATCATGCCTCTTACCACACAGCACAAAATTTTCATGATTGAAGCCTATTTTCGAACGGGTGCGCTAGTTAATGGAAATTGGCAATACAGTCAACGTTTGTGTTTGGACAATTTTCGAGAGCACTTTCCAAACGTGGCAATATTACCGGACAATTTTTATGCGTGCCTTACAAATTGTGTTGAAGTGTTTCGCGAAACTGGTTGTGTGACTCATAAAAAAGGTGCTGGTAGACCAAGAGTTCCTACAGAAGAAGTTGTCAATGACGTTCGTCAACGTATGGAGAGAATTTGTGCAACAGTTAAACGATGATGAACTTCGGTACGGTTATTTCCAGCATGACGGTGCAACAGCACATACTACACGAGAAAATATTGCTTTCCTCCGCGAGTTTTTTGATGACCGGCTGATAAGTTTGCATACAGAAGTTGAGTTTCCTCCGAGATCACCTTGTTTGACAATTATGGACTATTTTATATTTCCTTACTTAAAAAAACAAGATTTTCGCAACTCCGGTAAATAATTTGCAAGAACTGCAACAAAGAATTGTTCAGCAATGTTCAATCATAACGCCAGAAATGCTGCAAAACGCTTTTCACAGCATGAGGAGGCGCGTCAACATGTGCATCGAACAAAACGGGGGACATTTCCAACAATTACTGTAATTTAGTTTTTTTTGTTACTAAAACCGTTATTTCATAATTTGTAGTTCATTATTGTTTTACAACTGAAATAAATAGGTATGAAATTTGTAGGTTATTGATGATGTCAGTGTGACAGTGACATAATTATTTCAAATTTAAAGTAAGACACGTTTTACATTGCACAACCACCCTTGACCAAGATAATTTTTGATATCCCGGTATAATAGCGCATAATGTCACTTACCGGACTGATGTTCTCTTATGCAGTTTGAGTACAAAAGTTTTTCATTTCTGTTCTCTTTCTGTACACTTTACTAATATCGTTGTACTTAGTTTCAAATATTTTTTAAAGAATAACTCGAGTCCTACGTTAAACAGCATATTTTTATATTTGCATCCCACTGAAATAATTCATCATCGATATGTTCAATATTAAGTATATAACAGCTTATTTTGTTAAACGAACAAAATTTTGCAGAAATTTCAACACATTAGACCTTGTCACCTCGGTCACTTTATATAAGAAAAGGTAACATAGTAATGGTTGACGAGGTCAGATCAGGGAAGGTCACAAGTCATTCTCATTACACAACGTAGAACAAATTTTTACCGTAACTAAGAATTTATTGTTGTCGTTCATGGCTTGAATTAAAAAATGGCGAAATATGTTTTTTCTATTGTTTATCTTAGATTAGTCTTAGATGTTAGGTTAGTCTTGTGATTACAACTATGAACCTTGTAGTGTCAGTAATGTATTACAAATATTTATTATTGCTTAGCTATTATCGTAAAAATGTAATCTAAAAGAGGATAAAGGAAGAAGAAACATAACAAGAAAGAGAATAATTAGAAGACCCAGGAGAAATGCAAGGAGGGTAACAAGGAGGAGAAGAAGAAGACAAGCTTTACATTTGTAGAGATGTACTTCCTCATAATCGTTTCTTATATTCTATACCTTTCAAACAATGTATTTAGGATATTCAGCTCTCTACAGAAAAGGAAACTGCATCACCAGCATTTATAAATAAGTTATTTGGACCGACTATACTGGTTCATTTGTTATAGATTCCTTCGCGAATTCTGATTGGATTGCTTCCTGTTAATATTATCTACGAATTCTACTTTTGTGGTTCACAGTTGTACCAAATAATAATGATTATTATTATTATTAAATACTAATCCTGCTATATATGGAATCATTCTATATTATTTGTGAATGTGTAACTAGTAAAATCTAATTTATAATAGAAATCTATACATTTCAATAAGAATGTAGTTTCATTTTATAATCATATAGAAGCCAATTTTTCTTTATAATATATTTCTTGACTCTAAGTCAAGTTATCACTAAATATACAGAGTGTTCCATTTAAAAAAATATATTTCTATTGTCCTTAGTTTATGGGATGTCCTGTATATTTTTTAATATAAGTAAAGGAAATTCCATAACAAACCCTACAGCTTTTGTACTTAATATTTTTTTCTATCTCCAAAAATAAAAAAGTAAGTGGGGTCGGAATATTCGCGTGAAGGCACTGTACTTTATCCAATTCATTTTAAGGTTCAGTACCTACTGTAACTCAGAGTTAATATTATTAAAAAATACATTTCATCGTCAACGTATACAACATACTTCATTGTTTGATATCTCACATGAATAACGAAGTTAGTTAGGTTGAAGCCACAGTTAGAATATAGTAATGACTTTTAGTTACTATACAGGGTGTATCATTAGTACGTGAGCAGGCTATAACTCGATTATAAAATTTTTATATTGATCAGGATGAAGGGAGCTCCGTGGTTGAATGGTGGATTCGAGGTCGATGTTTAGAATTATCCCGCCCGGTAACTTTTTCTAATAATTGCTCCCAGTTAATTCAGTAAGCATAAAACTGTTAGCGTTCTTAATATGCAACTAGTAATGCAACCACATTGTATAATAATGGTGAGATAACAACTTACCTACTGTTCACTTTAATTAATAAGGATTTCCAGGTTTCCCTTATCCTCATACTAAATGGTAGTTAGAGTTATAACATTGTAATTCGTTATTGGGTGCATTCTCCACCCGCAAAATAATAATATACCGCTCCCTCTCCTACACAACTCTCTGACTCCCGAGCTCATCATTGGGATGAGAATAAGGGATAGAGATATTATATCAGGATTGTACAGTCTACTAAATACTAATAACCGCTATGGTTTGTTCCAAACTTAAACAGCGCTTATATTGAAAAAAATATTTGTTGGGACACCCAGTACCTACCGCAGGCATTTTGTAATGACGATGAAAGTATTGCCAAATAACAGAGTAAGGGTCAATAAAGTCTCCTAACTCAATTTCCGCAAGAGCAGTTATAAATTTGCATTTGTAAATAGTGATTATCTTAATTTACTTCGAACGGCTTTTTAAACCAAAGTTCTGCGATCGAACATATCTACTTTGCGAACGTAATAATGATTGTTCGACTAACAATTTTATCGCAACTTTAAGCGAATTTGCAGAGTTTACTTAATGCTATTTAAACAACTTATTAAGTTAATTACATTAATCTTTATGTCAGTAAGATTTTTCCAATTGGCGTTGAACTTTAAATTATGTATTCAAAATAGATGAGTCTAAATTAGATATTTATTTTCTTTAGTAGAAAAATTATTGCTCGTTTAGTGTTTAACATTAAATAAGTTTGCGATGTAAGTTCACTGAGAATGTTGTGATTTAACTTGTGTTGTGACTTTTACAAAAAAGAAAATAACTATAAAAATACATTCAATATTTTGTAGATTTTACAGCATTAAGCACGTGTCCTCCTACCATGCATCCCTTAATTTTTACATTTTGCGTCCTAGTAAATAAATATAAATAGAACATAGATTGGAAATTTTCTTCTCATCTAGATGTATCCCAAAAAAACCCACAAGCGAACATCGTTCGTGTTTCACAAATATGCACAATTTAAAGTAATAATTTGTAGATTTTTACAAATCTAGACTTTCAGGGATATATTGAAATAAGCGAGATATTAGAAGAGAGTGTTATAAGAGTAATGTCTTGTTTATTCTTATATATAGATCCATCGATGCTATACCAATGTATGCGTGAGAGAATACTATATCAAAATCTGTAAAAATATTGAAGTGACTCTATTAAACAACTTAAGATTAATATACATCTATGAAACTCTAAACATGAAGTGAATTTCCTAAAACTTTGATGTTTATGATTATTTATTATGTTGAAAAATTAAAAAAAGTTAGGTGGTAAAATGTCATGTGCGTGACCCTATACAGGGTGTCCCAATTGGAAGGGCCGCGATCTATACATGGAAATACGTACCTACAGGGTGATTTTGAAAATTTGGTTATTTACAAAGGTCAGTGGGGGCCTACATTTTAAAAATATTTTCACGTTTCTGGCACTTCCGCTATAATCGGAAGTCTACACTAACTTGCTTATTTTAAATGGAACACCTTGTATGTTTTTGCAGTTTTGGATTCTACGTTCAATTTTAAGTCAACTTTGTGTAAAGTTGTCCATACCTAAATTCAGTTATTTTCGAGATATCTCCAGTTTTAAGGAAAAAGTGACAGTTACACCACCATATTAAAAATGTTGAATCTTGAACAGTGGAAGATCTTTAATTACAATATTTGCAACAGTAATGGTTTAAATTATTGCATAATGTCTGAGAAACAGAGGCACCTCAAAATTTATAAGCCAATTTACCAATTTAAGTAGTTACAAAACTTGATTTTTTCAAATGGAACACCCATTATATTATTCTACGGTCGAAAGAAGAATCAAATTCTGAATCGAATGATATGAATTTGTATGTACCTATCTTTTAAGGTTTCCCAGTTGCAACGAATTTTGTTATAAAACCGTGTAGACTGAAAAATAGAACGATTTAGTTTGTCTCGAGTGTCAAATTTGTTGTTAGAAGCTTCGTCAGTATTGTTTGTGTCAACAAAAGTGTTAATATAGATGCCATCACTATTAAATTATAACAGACTATGTACTTAATGGCCAGATATTACAAAGATTTGACAAACTGAAGGATCTGGGTGTAACTTTTGACTCCAAACTTTCTTTCGTTGACCACATATCTGAAATTGCGGCAACTTGTTATAGGCAGCTGGGTTTCATTTTAATGAACTCTAAAAGCTTTGTGAATGCAAATACTTTGATTTTATTATTTAATGCATTTGTAAGATCAAAATTAGAATATGCTTCCATTATATGAAACCCAAGTTATGATGTACATAAAAGTGAAATTGAAGGCATTCAAAGGAGATTTTTAAAATTTTTATATTTTAAAGACTTAGGGGTTTATCCTCCTAGAGGTTTTCCTCAAGAGGAATTACTTAATATGTTTGGTGTTACTGACCTGGACTGCAGAAGAAAATATCACTCATGTATGTTTTTATACAAAGTACTGCATAATACCATTGACTGTCCTAAAATATTAGAAATGGTACAATTTCATGTACCCTCTTTACATACTAGGTCTTTAAATTCAAATCTATTTTACTTAAATACTCCACGAACTAACTTACTTAAATACTCTCCTTTGTATGAAACGTGTAGTAATTGTAATTTATTGCTCAGTGATGTTGATTTATTTAATTGTAAAATTAGTGATATTAAATCCAAGTTAATTAAGTGACTAAAGTAGTATATTAGTTTGAACTTAATCTTAAATTTTGTCCTCATTTCTTAACTTAATTTTGTTTTTTTTTGTATTGTATTATTTACTATTTTTTTTATTGTACTCTGATATATGTTCATGTATGTGTACTCTCCTACCCTGTAATTGGGTTTCAACCTGTTGGGTAGTGTAACCATAAATAAATAAATAAATAAATAAATTATATTTACGAAGATTATTTAAATTTATTTGTAATTTATGGACAATGTGGCAAAGTTATAACAAGAACCTGCGATACATTTGCTGATCTAGGTATATCCCCATAAACAGAAACCATCACAACATGCTGTAAGACGCATCCTAGAGAATTTTAAAAATGTTTTCGAAAATAGATTTCTTTCAATTTTGTTGATATATTTAAAAAATACCTACAACTTTTACAATATTTACCTTTTTCTTTAAGCAACAACATTCAAGATAACCCCATAGCCGACCCTATATTATAGACGACCCTGTACCTATCTAATGTCTTCATTTTTCTTAATAACTGTGTTTAAACGAATCCATTTAGATTTGTGTCGTAAATCCATTAAGTAACTTGTAACAAGCGTAAGCAACTCCATTGCTTACCGAGTGTAATATATTTTACACAATTATCAATCAAAACATATTACGCAACCTCGTTGGCATATGGATCGCTGAACCGCCGCAGTTGTTATGGTATAAACAGTACTCCAGGATACCTTATTCAGTTGTTTAGGTATTAGAATGCATTTTTTGCAGATTATCCAAAATGATATGTATACAATCAATATGTTTGGAGGGCCAGACCTGGTTCATTTTACCCATCATTTTAGCCCCATATACAGGGTGCACTATCTATCTCCTTACATGGCTAACTTTGTTAATAGAGAATTGGTTAAATTAGCAAAATTGGGCAGAATTACAAGAGGAATTCAGTCCCTCCTTCACATTTAATTGTAATTTTCAACTTTTCGTGATATTTTGAAAAAACTGAAAATCGCAAAATTTTTAAACTCGAATATCTCGAAAACTATAAAAGATACAAATAAAATAAAAATACTGTGTGATAGTGTTTACGTGGCATTAAGCGTTGATATTGAAAATTTCACGGGCATCTTAGTTTTTCAGAAAAAAAATAAAGTTATGTTTTTTTAAATGGCAACCATAGTTGGCTGTGGTATCAGTAAAAAGCTTATTTTTTTCTGATTTCAAAAATATAATATTTAATAAATCGTATTTTTCTTCGTTTCTGTACATTTCACAATAACTATTATAAGATAAACGTTTAATTTTGACGTTTATATGTGACTTTAGTGTGATCTGACATTTATATTTTATTGTTGTTTACTGATCTGCGTTTGTTTTTCATAGCTTACTATGTTAATAAATTATTTGTTCATTACAGTAAACAAAAGAAAAGAGAAAGGTATATTGAATATTATATCTTTGAAATCAGATTAAAATAAGCTTTTTATTGATACCATAGCCAACTATGGTTGCCATTTAAAAAAACATAACTATGTTTTTCTCAAAAACTAAGATACCTGTGAAATTTTCAATATCATCGCCGAATTCTACGCAAAAAACACTATTAGACAGTATTTTTATATTATTTGTATCTTTTATAGTTTTCGAGATATTCGAATTTAATTTGGCGATTTTCAGTTTTTCCAAAATATCTCGAAAAGTTGAAAATTAAAATTAAATCTGAAGGAGGCACTGAATTCCTCTTGTAATTCTGCCCAATTTTGCTAATTTAAACAATTCTCTATCTCCACTATCAACAAAGTTAGCCATGTAAGGAGATAGATAATGGGCACCTTGTATATACCACGTTATAATCTCCATGAGTTTACTTCGGACAGAGCACTTAAATTTGGCTCATAAACCATCGTGGGGCCAGATAGGTTTACAGTGTGTTGTAAAAATTGTACACCGGGTGAAAGTTTAGTATAGCCCCTTTGCTACTTGGTTATTTATGGTTAGAAAAAAAACAATCAAATTAATATATTACAGATTGATTTGAAGCTTTTATATTCGTATGAAAAATTATACAGGGTGTGCAGGAAATGTAATAAGTACACAACCTTCCTAATTTAATCAACCGTCTATCTGTTTCGGAGATGTTAATGTTTGTAAAACTACAAACGCAGCATCCTGTGTAGGTTATTATAAAAATAAGAGAGAGCTTGTGATTGTCTTCAACATAACAAGTAATATGCCTCATAATATGTTATAGTGCTATAAACTTATGCTAACATTGTGTCGTATTTATACTTAAACTATTTCTACGGTTCAGTGAACTGTCGCGACAGCTTAGTAAACCAGCGTGACTGATCAGTGATCAGACTTAATAATAAAGCTATTATTACTATTTTTACATTTAGCAATTTCCAAACTCTCAAAAGCATTCAGCTGTATGGAATTTGTTACATTCCTAAACTTTTTTTAGGAATGGTATATTAAGGGTCCATTCACTGTAGACTTGACAGACATGAATTCGGGGTCGGGTTGACAGGTTGGGTAGCCGATGGGTGGAGACTTATATATTTTCACTACCGAATTATTTAGATTTCGAAGGTGCACGTAAAGCCGAAGTAAAAAGGCACATGGAAACAGAGTTAGCCCTCATTGCAAGGGTACCGGATTTGTCTTATAATTGCAACAAAATTTCTTTTTAATGTTATAAATTATATATCACCAGAAAGATCAAAAGATAAACTAGATCCCTATAGTAGCAAATTTTTATTTAATATATGTATGTTAGAGAAAATAATTTTTGAAAATACGCTATTTTGTACAAGATTGTTTGCCTGGAATTTTAAAAATAAAAAGAATTACAAAAAATTACTACTATAGGGATTTAAATTAAAGTCTTATCTTTCAATACATTTTTACTAGAAGTCGCTATCTTTTATAGTTTTTTTATAATTAGACACGAGACGAACGCCGATTTTGGGCTTATTTCGGACCAGTGAATGGACTCTTAAATAACTTATTCCTGCATATAAAGTAATTGCATAACCATAAGGTATTCTTTGGTTGGTATACCAATGCATTTGCATATTGCAGCAGCATATTATAAGAAGCCGATATTAGTTTTCTCAAGAGTACATAAAAGCCTTATTCACACGGTTTGCAATATATATATTAGTACTAAGGATATTCACATGGAGATATATTATAATTCTATGGTAAAATTAATTCAGAATTACTGCATTGGATCAACAATAAGTTTCATAATATAATTATGAAATAAAATATTTTAATATTATTACTGTGTTTTTATTTTCTTCGCAAAATGTGTTAAATTAGCAGCCGTTGCTTCACTTTCATGGATTTATCAGTAAGTATGGCATTAAAACATTTTAAAAATATTAAAGTCTTCAAATTTTATATTTCTTTTAGAAAATGCGGAAGATTTTTACTAAGAAATAGTTACTCTATTGTCAACTTGTTATGCACATCTGAACTCTGACAAAGGAGTAATTCATTAATTTAATAAATCCCTTCTATACCATCTGTTGTTAGAATTGGATTGTCAAAATTATCTAACAAATTAAAAATAAGGCTGAGTGATAAATTAAGGTTGCCTTGCGGTCCGTGATATGATAAAATATGCCGCTCCTTTATTGTGATAAGAATGAGGGAAATACATATTCCATTATTGCTACGTATTATATTAGAATATTATCTTAAAGGACATAAATGTTTTAAATATTTATTCAACTTTACATTTCAGAACCTTCCATGACGAGCCTTAAGAGTCCATTCACTAGGTCGAAATAAGCCTTAAATCGGCGTTCGTCTCGTGTCTAATTATAAAAAAACTATAAAAGATAGCGACTTTTAGTAAAAAAGTATTGAAAGATAAGACTTTAATCTAAGTCCCTATAGTAGTAATTTTTGGTATTTCTTTTTATTTTTAAAATTCCAGGCAAACAATCTTGTACTAAAATAGCGTATTTTCAAAAATTATTTTCTCTAAAATACATGTATTAAACAAAAATTTGCTACTATAGGGATCTAGTTTATCTTTTGATCTTTCCGGTGATATATAATTTATAACACTAAAAAGAAATTTTGTTGCAATTATAAGACAAATCCGGTACCCTTGCACTGAGGGCTAACTTTATTTCCATGTGCCTTACTTCGGCTTTACGTGCACCTCCAAAATCTTAATAATTCGATAGTTGGAATATATAAGTCTCCACCCATCGGCCACCCATCCTCTCAATCCGACCCAACATTCATGCCTGTCAAATCTACAGAGAATGGACCCTTAACATATTTTTTCGTTTAGTTAAATCCGTCTACCTTAAGTTAATTTTGATTTGTTGAGAATAGACAAAAATAAGTTTAAAATTAAGCGATCCGTTATAGATCCTCATGCGCAAGTATGTATTGATACCCATTGATAAATTTCTTCAGAAGTTAAAGTCAAATTTTAAGAACTACTAGGTATACATAGTTGATTTCTATCCACTAGAATCATCCATCGTTGATAATATTCTGAAGTGTTATTGCTTAAATTAATACACTCTTCTTTAATTTAAGGAGGTTAATAGGACACGTTTCGTAGACGTTTGTAACCAATTGTTAGGTAATTCTCACAAGCATTCTAGATTTTACTGATGTGCAGTTCCTGTCTTTTTGAAACAATACGGTTGCACTGCGATTGCATCTTATCAGATTACTAAAGAAAAACATCTACATGCACTATTTCATAAAGATTTCACAAGATTTTAGTACCGAACTGGGAAAAAATGATTTGTTCATTCATTTTAATAATTAATGCGAGAGGTGGGTGCTTAGAATAAGTGTTCCATGCCTTGAATTTCTAAGCTAAAATATAAATTAATTATTAATTAAATAATAATATAAGCCTACTTTTTGACCCGCTGCAGAACAGAACATACAGAACCAAAAGGCACTGAGGGCGTTACATTGGTATATTCCCCTTTTTATATGGATAAAATAAGTTTATTCTTCTTCTTCTTGTTGTTATTATTATTATTATTATTATTATTATTATTATTATTATTATTATTATTAATGGTAAACTTCTATGTTTTCATTAATAATTCTCATTTGAATGTGGTGTGAGTTTCGGACAGAACAGTGAGAAAAACATTAAATAAAAACAACTTGAGGTGAGAATTTATTTTTACAAAAACTTAAATAATGCCAAACCTTACAGCGCGTCGTACCTTACGTTTTTGTTTATTATCGACCCGGTATAATGTGTAAATTTCAGCCCTCAAATAAAATGCTTAGACCATAGAAAATCTACGTGAAATAAGGATTCCAAATCCGCAAAAATCATCAAGAACCGTCAATCCAATGTCAAGTTATAGCATTTTAAAAATTTTGCTACCCAAATTTTGTGTTGAGTAGTGTGTACAAGGCCTAAGGGCCTTAATCCAAAAACTGACAAAAACGTCTAGAGATATTGATGTTATCTTAGTAACGAACCATATTGCAACGACAAAAAAAGTTTTTTGCGGAAATTTCACTCACACAAACTTTTTGATTTTTTGCATGACTTCTATGATCATCCCGTATATAATAAACCTATGGTCCTACGATAAATATACGTCATGCAGCTTAATCCGAAAAAAACTAGCTCCTAAAATTTGCAAGCCGCGTTCAAAAATTTGCATTACTGTTGAAAATATTGAACTTTAAATTTTGCCTAAAAGTCTATGTGTAAGTTCGAGTGGCCAGCAGTGTAGTTATTTTATAATGTATTTTTAATATTATTTATTGGCTTATTTTACTCTTTATATCTTTCTTCCTTGCTACCTATAATCCTTGGTACGCAAAGGAATAACTTCATTATTTTTAAAATCTATCGAAAACAACTACTTTGCGTACAATATGCACCCCGCAACATTGAATTACTACGGAATATCTTCACATAACATCTCTGTTTATAGTTTACAGATGGCTGGATCCACGATACGATCCAACAAGTTCACTGTTTCTTTGTATTGATATCATATCACCCTATTCTAAACACCGGACAAATAACTGTTTATGTTCATGGTAGACTGCCTGACTGACTGCTTGAGACCTAACTGTAACGTAATGCAATAAATTTAGATATGAATCCAAGGTACAGTTCTTTAATTCAGAATTAACTCTAAATTTACAAAACGTGTTAGTACTGGTAATTAAAAATAGGACGATCGATGTACGAGGTGAGGTTAAATTTTATTTTACCATATTCTGATGTTTTGTTGTAAAGCTTTAGATAGTTTGGATTTACAAGAAAATACTTATGATCTTTAAAATACAAAAGTTGAGTCACTTTGATTTGGGTAACCATCTGAAACCTCATCTGGGAGTTTTATAACGTCACTGATTGCAAGTTTCATATAAAGAAAAGAAAAGAAAATAGGGAAGACAATTTAACATACTGTAGGTTTTATCTACTCCATTTTTATGTGTGAAGAGCATCCCTATCAGTTTCATTGAGTTCACTGTTTTTTAAGCCGACATGTAGAAGCGCTTGGTGTTTTTTTAATTAAATAGGTACTCGACAAAAATTTTGTAAAAAATAAACCAAACTAAACTCCCTCCCGTAATTTTGATATCAGAATTGAGAAATATTAATATTAATTATTACAAATAGGTTAGCTTTTAGGATTGAAAAATTCCTTATTTTCACAAAGATATACAGCAGTAACTTTGTTTAGAAATATCATTGCAACAATCAAACACGATTTAAAGATAATTTTATCAACCTAATTGAAGTATATTTCTCGATTTTAATAAATTTACATTACATAACATATTAGGAAATGTAACTTAAACACTAAAAAATATAAGATAATGTATAAATATTCCTAATTGTGGGAGAACAAATGCCATTTAGGCCATGCGTTGGTTTGTGTTTGAAGTTCTTCATCCTTAAATATAAGAGATTATAAAAAAACATAAGCAGTTTTACAATTTTTTAATATATTTGGATTTTGTTATTTGTTTAATAGCTCTTATCGGATGGTGATATATATGATGATTTTTTTTTATTTTATGAGTGTAAATTAATCAGTTTATCAGAGTATAGGATAATAATATCAAAAATATGAGTTTTTTCATAAAGAGATCATGTAGGAGGTCTATATTATTTATGAAATAGTATCCTTAAAGCAGTGTTTTGACAGATTTGTAAATTTTTCAGAATATTACCGTGAAGACCACTATAAAATAGATATGATTTTTAAATTTTCAACTTTATACCTATATTTATTATAAAAGAAACTGTATTGCAGACTCTCTAAGTTTTTATTTTTGTGATTTCCATGTTCGCTGTTGAGTCCACCTCAAACGTTTATGCCTGTATAGCCTTAGAAATTAAGTGATTTAGACACTTTTTTTAAAGTAAGGGCAGTTGCATATGCCATAGATAAAAATACATGGATTACTGCACATTTTATTGTAATTATATGTAGGATCTGTAACTGCTAAACAAAAAAAGATAAATTTCGTTTTAAAAGTATTGATTATTGTTTAATCACTGCGGTATTGTGGTTAACCTACGTTCTGCTTTTTTGTATACATCTGTCCAACTATTTCCATGAACGAAATAACACAGTATCATCTGAATAAGAAAATACTAAACAATTTATATACCTACCATATTTATAGGTTTCACCCAATTGAGAGTTGTAGTTAAGGAGCTATATTATTAGCAATAAATGAAGAGTTGTATTACAGGGTGTCCATTTATAAACTGACACATTTTAACTGCTTATAAGTCGAGAACGATAAATGATATCGATGTGCGGTTTTCACAGAACTTCATCAATTTTTTTAAAGTTTTTTTGACAGTGTTGCCAAGTTTCAAAATTTACCTGAAATAGGAGGAAAAAAATTTATTACTTTCAAAGGCCGATTTGACAAAGAAATGTAATGGGACACCCTGTACTTTTTAATTTTACATGAAAGCCTGTTAACTTTCCTTTCCGAAAATGTAGAAATTGTTTTTCATTGCAATCATTTCTTTGTCCAGAGCCAATTTTGGTAGATGACTCCTTTTTGAAAAGGTCCCTGCTCTAATTGATGAAAATTTTATGGTAATTACCTATGTATCGCTTTATCATGATTAAATGATTTGCGCTATTGCCATGTCTATAAAAAGTATTTATTCTATTAAATAACAACTACTAAACAATACTGTTAAATAAGAACTAACAGTAACAATAACCTCGGTAACAATACTTATAACAATTTTAACAACTGAACAATTTAATTTTAATTTATACGTAACTAATAAATTAGCTGCTGTATATGACCCCCATTTTGCTCGGAACACATATGCAGACGCACAAATAAGTTGCTGAAGGCGTTTTGTAGCATTTCCGGTGTAATTTGGTTGAAAACGTTTACTATGTTGTTGCGCAGTTCATCCAGATTTCTTGGGGTTGGACTGTAGCAACGTTCCTTTATATATCCCCATATAAAAAAATCTGGAATGGTTAGATCGGGAGAATAGGGTGCCCACTCGATTGGACCTGCTCGCCCAAGCCATCTATTTCCAAAAGTAGTATCTAAGGAATGCCTTGCGACTCTGGAGAAGTGTGGTGGTGCACCGTCTTGCTGAAAATAGACCGTGTTTAAATTCCTTTCCTGCTGAAGTTGTGGATAACAAAATGTTTCCAACATATCGGTGTAATTGTTTCCATTCACTGTTGCTTCTTGAAAAAAAAAATGGCCCATAAATTTTAGACTTCGATACTGCACACCAAACGTTCAGCTTAGGAGAATCCCTTTCAAATTCGTTATAAGTTCGAGGATTTTCATCCCCCCAAATTCGGCAGTTATGCTTATTTACCCGCCCACTAAGGTGAAATGCTGCCTCGTCTGACATTATTAAGTTGGTATCCGGCTCATTTCTAAAAAGATCTAGTAATGTTTCGCACATAAAATATCTTTTTTCAAGGGCGTGATTTTCAATTTTTTGGAAAGTTTGAATTTTGTAGGCTTTAAACTTAATTATTTTTAAAATTTTATGTACTTTACTTTTTGACATATTTATCGTTTGGGCTATTTTTCTAATAGATATTTGGTTATTGTTCACGGACAACACTTCTCTCACCCGCAAAATATCATCCAACAGATTACCTTGTGCATTTAGGACTGTTCGAACTTTCCTTTTAACTGTTCCCTCCTGAGAAAATTGGTGTACCCAATGAAGTATAGAATTGCGTGAAGGTGGAGCTTTTCCAAAAATCAGCCTAAATCTTCTTCTCGTCTCCGTAACTGATTTGCATTCACTAAATAGTAACACGCAACGTGCTTTTTCCTGGGTGGTAAACATATTTAAACCAATTTTAAAACTTTAACAAATTGCAAAAGTATAGAGAACTAATTATTGAGACTGCCCAACGAACGACGTTAACAAGATTTGACAGTAGTTAAGGGATACAAAACAAATCATGCGATTCATAGCCTCCTTGACAAGCCAAAGTTAGAGGTTGTTATTGTTGTTAGTTGATACCGAGAATGTTATTTAATAGAATAAATACTTTTTATAGACATGGCAATAGCGCAAATCATTTAATCATGATAAAGCGACACATAGGTAATTACCATAAAATTTTCATCAATTAGAGCAGGGACCTTTTCAAAAAGGAGTCATCTACCAAAATTGGCTCTGGACAAAGAAATGATTGCAATGAAAAACAATTTCTACATTTTCGGAAAGGAAAGTTAACAGGCTTTCATGTAAAATTAAAAAGTACAGGGTGTCCCATTACATTTCTTTGTCAAATCGGCCTTTGAAAGTAATAAATTTTTTTCCTCCTATTTCAAGTAAATTTTGAAACTTGGCAACACTGTCAAAAAAAACTTTAAAAAAATTGATGAAGTTCTGTGAAAACCGCACATCGATATCATTTATCGTTCTCGACTTATAAGCAGTTAAAATGTGTCAGTTTATAAATGGACACCCTGTATTACTGGATTTCTCCAAATATTGTTATCCATTTCTATAGAAAATTTTATCTCAATTTATTTTTTATTTATTTTTTTTGTAAATATACTATACTGACCTATCAACAGATATAGAAATCAATAAATAACATGAAAAATATACTATTAAAATAATACCATACCCATCGCCAATTAAATTTGAGATATCATTAATATACGGGTGACAAGTGTGACAAAGTTCCATTCACTCCTATGCCGTAATTAAGCAAAAAAAAAAATAAAAAATATTTTAGGATCTCGTAGAGCCTAAGAGAACCCACATTTTAAAAAGATATATAAACTTATGTCTTTTTAAATCGAATGACGTATTTTTCATTTCATATTTGAATTCAGATAATTTTTCCGAACTGACCAGTTACTAGGGTTATACAGAGTAGTTCAAAAGCATTTTTGTATCTCAATCGCAATGCATTGAGGGCGCTGTATCTTTTTTAAGAAAACAATTCTAGATTACTATAGATAGACATACTGGGCGAGTTTTTTAACCTGAAACTTTCAAATATCTCGAGAAATAAGCACTCCACGAAAAAATACTTATAACCAAAATTTAACATTTAGCGGGGGAAATGTAAAATTAGTCCACCTCCTCCACCTCCTCCTTCGTCCTTTGTGAATTAGTCCTTTGAAATATTAAATAAGAACCTGTATTTTTATAGGTTTCTATTATACCTATAGTTTCCTCCCTGTAAGTGGGGCGGGGGTAACATATTAAATAGGAACCTATAAAAATATAGGTTCCTATTTAAAATTTCAAAGTTACCTCCCACTCCACCTACAGGAAGGGGGGAGGTGGATTAATTTTAGTATCGTTGAATTTCCCCCGTTAAATGATTAAATTTTGGTTACATGTATTTTTTCATATAGTGCTTATTTCTCAAGATATTTGAAAGTTTCAGGTTAAAAAACTCACCCGTTATAAGATATAGACTACTATATAGAATAATACTAGAATAATGCTTCATAGAATAGAAAGAATCGTGAGAGACCTTAATGCAAATTATATAAAATATAGGGTGTCATTTATAAAAATTGAGGAAAATGTGGTTGCGAGTTTTGATTCGCCCTGTATACAAGTAAATCTATTTTGAAGGAAATTCTATAGAAAGTAAAACTAGAGCATATAGTATAATTAATGGAGCCAAAAATTATCTAGTATTTATTTTCATAAAAAAGATACAGGGTGCTCAATTCATTGCAATTAAGATACAAAAATGCTCATACCTTCTGAACTACTCTGTATAATAGTAGCCTTGTATTGGCCAATTCGGAAAAAATATCCGAATTAAACATAAAATAAAAAATTCGTCGTTTTATTAAAAAAAAAACATTAGTTCGTAACTTTGTCACACTATTGGGTCACCCTGTATATTAAAAAGATCTAGTCCAAGCACTGTGCCTTGTGCGACTAATGTTTTAATCTTCATTCTGTTATTTAATTATAATTTAACGTACGAAGAGTTTTTTTAGAACATTTATGCAATATTTTGCATGCAAAGGAAATCGGATAATACGAAAGCGTAGAAAGGACATCGTGTGACAATTATCTATAATCGACAGATTAACTGTCAATTATACATAATTGCCAGATTAAACTGACAATTATAAACTGTCAATTATACATAATTGCCAGTTTAAATTGACAATTATGCATAATTGCCAGATCAAACTGACAATTATCTATAATTGACAGATTAAACTGTCAATTATACATAATTGCCAGATTAAACTGACAATTATAAACTGTCAATTATACATAATTGCCAGTTTAAATTGACAATTATGCATAATTGCCAGATCAAACTGACAATTATCTATAATTGACAGATTAAACTGTCAATTATACATAATTGCCAGATTAAACTGACAATTATAAACTGTCAATTATACATAATTGCCAGTTTAAATTGACAATTATGCATAATTGCCAGATCAAACTGACAATTATCTATAATTGACAGATTAAACTGTCAATTATACATAATTGCCAGATTAAACTGACAATTATAAACTGTCAATTATACATAATTGCCAGTTTAAACTGCCAATTATACATAAATACCAGATCAAACTGACAATTATCTATAAGTGACAGTTTAAACTAGCAATTATAAAATTATTTCACACGCCTCCGTTTTGGCCACATTATATCCCAGCTTGTTCTCATTCGCCCATCTTTTACACTCCTGCAGTGAAATAATTTTCTAATTGCTAGTTTAAACTGTCACTTATAGATAATTGTCAGTTTGATCGGGCATTTATGTATAATTGGCAGTTTAAACTGGCAATTATATAATTGACAATTTATAATTGTCAGTTTAATTTGGCAATTATGTATAATTGACAGTTTAATCTGTCAATTATAGATAATTGTCAGTTTGATCTGGCAATTATGCATAATTGTCAATTTAAACTGGCAATTATGTATAATTGCCAGTTTAAACTGACAATTATACATAATTGCCACTTTAAACTGACAATTATCTATAATTGACAGTTTAAACTGGCAATTATAAAATTATTTCACATGATGTCCTTTCTACGATTTCGTAGGATAAGGATCAGTTCTAGGTCGAAACCTAATTGCACTCCACTAATTTTTATGTGTAGTAGGTACACCTATACATAAAAATTAGTGGAGTGTATTAGTGGATTTTGTAAGTGTATTTTGATAAGTTCTTTTTCAAATATAATATGTCAATGTATATACAATTTTCCCTTGTCTGTGTTTGTAGCATAAGGAAGGAATAATGTGTACAAGTATAGTAGTAAATACGCAAAATAATGTCCTATTCCTGGCACAGCCATGCATTGTTTATAAGCGAGAGCCCGCATGATGTAAACCCAGCCCTCCTCATCGCATTTTCTGAATGAGATATTTTTGTTTCAGCGGGCGCCTTCCCTTGGGTGCACCCCTCCCTGGAACTGCTGGACGAGCTCAACGATGCTGAAATCTACAACGCCGTCGTGACGTCTGTGAAGGACTGGGAGAAGAAGCAGGAAATAAGAAAAATTAGTAATAGGTTCGTTTGCATCTTACACTACAGTTTTATACCGTGTGGAATGAATTTGAAATATTGAAATACAAACCAAGAATGGATATACAGGGTTATGATAAAGTAAAGCACAAAATTCATGCTTTGTCCGGGTGGCTCATTTAGGAGCCTCATCATTGTGATCTCGGAAACCGTAAACTACGTGCATTTGGTGAATATTCGGTATTCGGGCTTATTCGCGTAGCGTGTGGGAAGTGAACCTCGACGAAGATTCGTCCTTCGTCATTTTCCCGGCGGTTGTCGATAAACTGGCACGAAGTAAAGGACCTCGTAGTGCGTCGTAGTCAACTTCGTGCGACTTCGGCACTTCTCCCATACGCTTTGGTACAGTAGGGGAAGTATCATAGTGTTTTTGTTTAGCGCCCAGTCGCTGCTCTACATACACTACGGGGAATATTTCCGTTAATATGCGTCAAATTGGACGCATTTTAAAAATACTGTAGCGTGTGGGAAGGTGGCCGAAGGCTTAGTACACAGTGCGAATGTTCGCACATTCGCCAAATGTACGTAATGCCTGGGACCGCCATAAGAGACACAGGGTCGATTAAATTAAGGCAAAGTTGCACAATTAGATGCTTACTAAAATGCTGTGTTACAATTCGGAAAATTTTCTATATTTTCGGAAATATCCGGAAAAAACAGAAATTTCATAAAATCTTTTTTTATTTTTTTGTAAACAAATGACGTTATTTGTAAACAAATTTCAAACGTCAATCCGACGAAACGTCGGATTTCAAATTTGACAGCGCCATCTTGTAGAGGATAAAAGTTGGAATAACGATACAATTATTATTATTATTTTTTTAAAATCCAATCTACCGATTCCCTGGCTCCGATTCTCAGGGACAGCCACTGGTGGCTATCAGTAGCTATTCCCCACATCCGTGGGGTGAATAACTACAGAGTCCGGGAATCGTGTGCCCTGAGTAGACGTAATGAACCAAAATGACCGTCTTCTGCATTCTTCCGGCTAGAAAATCTGCCGAATTTCATGCATGCCGGTATGATCTACAGTTCTTTGAACGTACATAATTTATTTTGAAAATATTTATAATTCAATCAAGCGCACCATTTTAAAATGGTGTCATGTTTTAAAATTTTTATATCTTTTGCAACATTAACATTTATTATATTAATATATTGATTTTAAATACCACACTATATTTTGTTATTTTAAAGTTTCAATATTCATCTGACGCAAATACGTTTTTTTACTGCTTGGTTTACATCCTCCTGCTATAAAAAGTAGAATGCCTATGAACGTGAATTGCTAAATTATACACATATCTCAGAATATATAGGTATATATATTTTCTTCCTAATAGGGGTGTTTTAAAGGAAAATAAATCTTAATAGGTATTTCTCTACGTTTTCTTATTTCTAAAAATAAAACATAAAGACTATTCAGTATTCAATGCTATATAAGTTATACAGATATAATTTGTTTCAATAGGCTAGAGAATGTTGTGGCATAATTTCTGGGCCATACCATATCTATTATAATCTGGGTTCGATTAACTGCTAAGTGCTAAGGCACTGGTAATGCAGGTGGGCTTTGGCTTTAGATTTGGAGGTTATGTAATGTATGTGGTGTTCTAATAATTTTTTTAATATTACATTTTATAAAATTTGTCCTGTGCTGTAAAGACACAGTATGAATATATTATTGAGGCTAGCAAGTTGAAATAATTATCCAAAATTTCTTTAGAAGCATTATAAAAGGCAAACTTTGAAAGTAGTCCGCAAAGAAACAATGAGTGGTTTCTTAGTTTTATACAAATTAAATATAAGTACACAAATAATTTGATTAAACAAACCATTTAAACATTTTTTTTTAATTCACAGGGATTTGCCACAAATTATAGACAATATCTAAGAGACAAATTGCTTTACGGATAAGAATCTTTCATTTAATTTTAACAATGTCTTAATATTCTATAAAGCTTGCAGCCTAGTTCCGATCGAAATCGTTATTTTAAGATACTTGCCAGAATCAGAAACAACAAATTAACATGTTCTTAAAGCCTTCGAATAGGGTTAGAGCGAAGACAAAGATAAGATTTATTTGTGTGCTACGAAATGTTATCCTTACTTCCCTTGCATTCCTTTCATGAAATTAAGTCAGCATAAACAAACAGCCGCTTCTATAGATATAGTTTGGGGTCCCTACTTGGCTGAGAAAAGCCCAAATATTTACATGTTGATATCCTCCAACTTGTAGAATGTTTAACATTTCCGCATGGCATGAAATGCACTATACAATACATTGCGTGTTACAATGCCAAACGCTGTTGATTCAGCCTCAATCTAGCAACCAAAATAAACAAAATAAAGATAATAATGTTAACATAGTCACCTTTATATAGGGATGGTCATATGAAAACGAGGTGGGGTGGAGGATTATAACTACACTGAAGAAGTAAATAAAATGTTATTAACTTAAAACATCACATAAACTAAACAACTCCTGACTTTGAATTTTTCATATGGATTCCTTTTGAAAATATGGGTAGATGGACTATGATAACGCTTAATTTTCTTTTGATAGATGCAGAACTGTTTTCGTGTAGTATTCTTTATGTGAAATATGAATTGTGCTGGAAATCAGCACAAAATAATTGTTATATTTTGAATGTTTAGTTACCTCTTTCAACTGGATGGGTGTAGTACTGGATAAACTCGCATAATTTGAACTCCCATCTGGTGAAAACAATCCTTAACGCACGACTGTCCTTATGAACATGGAAAATAATCGGAATAAAACTGACCTATTGAGGGCAGATAGCTGTTGGTTTACAGATGGTTCCAAAACCCATGGGTGTTGGAGCAGAAGTATATAGTTGCAACCCAACAGTAAAAATATTCTCATGCCTTCGTAGTTATGCAACTATATTTCAGGCAGAAATCTATGCCATCGAATTGTGTCTACAGAGGTTGAAATAAACGCATCTTACACGTAAATCGATAAAAATCTTCTCAGACAGCCAAGCAGTTCTTAAAGCTCTTGGCTCCTACCGTTGTAACTAAAAAATGATATGGAGTTGTCAGCAGGCGCTCGCTCATTTGAGCAGGAGAAATAGAGTACTCTGACCTGGGTCCCAGGCCATTCTGGCCATGAAGGGAATGAAGTAGCCGACTCTTTAGCCAGAAAGGGTGCTGCTTCTGAATTTGTCGGACCAGAACCAGTGCCTGGCATAATACTACAAAAGGAACTGTCTTGACCTGGGCTGAGGGGCAAATCCTCCAGTACTGGCAAGAACTACCAAGATTAATAGACCACATGGTCGCGGTGGAGGGTCTGGTTTACCCACTCTCTTTTGAACTTAACCTAACCTAACCTACCCTCTCCAAAAACAATATTTATTGATATTACCAATAAAAAGTATTTCCATATATTTTGTACCGGGTTTTCCAACGAAATGACTCACCCCCTATATCTTTTTTATTTGTGGTGCTAATAAAAAAGTTTTATACAAAAGTTTTATATTTTTTTACGAGCTTTCCAGATATGTAGTTGAACAGCCAACAGGAGTGCAGCTTAAAGAAATATGAACCTAGGTCCAATTTTTTTAAATGGAATACCTTGTATATTTTTTGATTATTGCATTCTACGGGTTTTTTTGATTTAAAAAATATATATATGTGCTATAATCGATGCAACAGTTGTCATTTTATGGAGCTTTTTATATAACACAGAAACTGCAGCTGCCTTAGACATTGTTCATTTATCAAATTAGCCTTGGATAGAAACAAGGCCTCAAATAGGAGTAATTTCTTCCAAAACGTGTTATAAAAAATCTCCATAAAATGACAACCGTTGCACCGATTATAACACGTATATATATTTTTGAAATCAGAAAAACCCGTAGAATGCAATAATCAAAAAATATACAGGGTATTCCATTTAAAAAAATTGGACCTAGGTTCATATTTCTTTAAGCTGCACTCCTGTTGGCTGTTCAACTACATATCTGGAAAGCTCGTAAAAAATTATAAAACTTTTGTATAAAACTTTTTTTATTAGCACCACAAATAAAAAAGATATAGGGGGTGAGTCATTTCGTTGGAAAACCCGGTACAACATAATGTTGTTAAGAAAAATAAATTAAAAATAAAATATACTTTTCTACCACCATTTTCATCAATTTTACAGGACGAAAAGAGAAGACACCAGCGTCTGTTATCCGGATCTAGGATGTTTTGAAGCTTCGGGACCTTTTGGCTATTTGGACATGCTTCCAGGCAAGCCGGAAGAAATCAGCACCAAATTCCTCCTGTATCCCGGTCGAAGCAGGAGAAGGAGCGGATCTCCACCAGCAGAAGTGCCATTCGAAAAACTGGATGATGCCTTCGAATGGGCTAAACAGGGCTTCAACAAGAGTTTGCCTACCAAGGTGTTGATCCATGGATTTGGGAGTGATTGTAGTTATATATGGGTCTATGAGATCAGAAGTGCTCTTATGGCAGTAGTAAGTTTTCTTGATAATGTATTAAATTATATATTATTAGTTCATGTAACCGAAAAATTATAAAAGTTGCGGAAATTACAGTAGCTAAACCGTGAGATCGTGTTGTAGGGAGTGAAACGTAGAATAAAAAGTTATCCAAGAACATTTTTCATAAAGAAGGTTCATAATTACTTAGTGGACCTGTAATATAAATAGATCTTAGATGAATTAATACAACACCGGCGACGTTCAAAGAGATATTTTGTGGATTCTTATGTTTTCAAGAATCATACTCTTAGGTTAACAGAAATTCAATAATAATCTAAATTTCTTATTCTGAAAACCCTTGTAGTAAGAGTTGGGCATGGATGTTGACAACCTGGTTTTATAAATAGATGATATGATACAGAAAATACTTGATTATGTCTCTAGCAGACTGGCGTTTTAGTACATTTTTTTTTCAGGAAGAGGTGAACATAATCTGTGTAGATTGGAGTAACGGTGCTTCACTGCCTAACTACGTCAAGGCCTCAGCGAACACGAGGCTAGTCGGTAAGCAGTTATCCCTTCTGCTAAGAGGCCTCGTGGAGAAGAACGGATTGTCCTTGAGGAACACTCACCTAATAGGTTTCAGTCTGGGCGCGCATATTGCAGGATTTGCAGGGGCGGACATGGGAAATTTGAGCCGAATCACAGGTAGTCCCCTAAATATATTATTAACTATTAAAAAACCATATTATATTTTGTCGTTAGTTAAAGTAGCTTTCGTCCACTGGTGACTTATTATAGATGTATAAATATAAATAAATGATAATTATGATATACCAACATTATTTGCAAGAATCATCCAACCATAATAAATCATTTAATCAGTATCTCATAACACAGGAGCCTATCGAAAATGTGTTATTAATAATCAGAAGTTATACAAGAGTAAGAATTGTCATTGATATTCACAACTATATTTATACTTCAATTTCATGTCGGAAAGTAGTCAACTCGATATCCACTTCAGTTTTTACTTAATATTTCCATCTAAAAGGTAGGGGCGACGACTATTGTTGTCCGTATTATATTTATTGCATATAAATGCCGTGTTAAGGAAAAGGTCGAACCGGTCAAAGTCGTTCAGCAAGAAAATACTTCGGTGGACGGTCCAATCAGTCGATTGGGGAAATTTGGCCAGAATATCAAATATCACTGTCTTGTTCTAAATCGTTCAGCGAAGCTTTTTGTTTTATTTGCTCCGAAACATCAAATAATATAAAACGATCTCAGTAGCTCAGGCACATAAATAAATATAAACTTGTTGTGGTTGAATGTCTATTATCAATAATACTCACGTGGATTAATGTTCTCCTTGCTGGTTTGTCGCCTCGCTGACAGGAGGACTTGATTCCTGGAAGCAAACGTATCGATTAATGAATTAGGTACTTATGAATTACGAAGTGATTACCGATGAATGAATGAATTTAATGATAACTATGCAAAATTATTACAATTAATAAGCATATAATTCATTCTAATAATATATATTTATCTCTTCTCAATTCCTCACTTACCCATCATCTTCACAAATACCAATTTACATCGGCCTGTGTACTCACTTGTATTTCCGTAATTGCAGTTACCATTTAGTACAAGAGTTTTTTATTCTTCTACCCTTTCAAGGAATTTCTTTTTAATACATATATTTTGATCTGAACTGACACATAATTGGAATTTAATTTTACAGTTTCTATAACAAATGTTGTACGGTTTTTTGCAGGCTTCGGATACTTGTAACTAACTACAAAATGATTTTCTGATACATTTACTTTGGGTTGAACCATTGACAGAGTGATTTAGTAACACGAGCAACTCAGTGGAATCTAGATTTTTTATAGACTATATTTTTCAAGAAAAAAAATGAATCTATTGAACCTTTGAATAATTTTTGTCCTAATATGCAACTTACTATCACGTGATACCTAATTTTGTTCGGAAACCTGAAGTACGTTATTGTATATCGTAATGTCGATTCCATTCAGTTGCACGTCTTAAGTCAATACTTGACCTGAATCTATTTTGAAATAACTAATTTTACATAATTATTTAGTTTATCGGGTGCTTCTGTCATCCTTCATAGTCTCCCAGGAAAATATAAGCAAATAGTCTGTTTATCCTGTTCTACTAATGAAATGGGTATCTAATTATTTGCAAGTCATACACACTGTAAATTTTAATCGTCACAGATTTAAGGTTTAATCTATAAGGAAAAATGATTAATCGTAGTTCCTTTTGAGATGACACCACCTATAAAATAATAAATAACAGGAAACCAGAAATATTCAAAATAAATATTGAAAGTGTAGTATCAAGGCAAAAAAACACTTAATTATCAAGCTTGTTAAGTGTTTAATTTATTATATTATTATTTTTTTAATTTAAACATAATTCCAAATATATTTTGTATTACATAATTTTATATCAAAAATCATTTTAACTTAAATCAAATAAAAAACCACTGATTGATGAAATTTAGTTAATTTGTCATATATTTCTTTTTTTATTTTTGGGGGAAGCTTTAGAAGTTTGACTACACTTTATACTACATAATACACTACAGTACAAGGCGGATACTACACTTTCAGTCTTTATTTAGAGTTTCCTGTTTTTATTATATTATATAAAGAAAAATTTGATTCATATAAACATAAACAAAACAACACAAAACAAAAAACGCCTTGTTTAAAGTTTGTAATACTTTCAATAAAGTCTTTTCAATATTATGTACCTTCTACACTAAAGAAAGTTATAATTTTTAAAGACATTATAAATGTGAATTTTTGGACACGGACAAAGAATATTGGGCTAGTGTAACTCAATATGTATTTATTATTACACTGTTTTATATAAACTTAGTTGAATTGCACTGAACCAGTTGGAACTCTGTATTTAAAAAAGTTTTTTAATTGTACTTATTTTACACAAATGCTCCTTTGTTGTCTAAGGATTGGATCCAGCAGGACCTCTCTTCGAATCGCAAGATCCCAGAGCCAGGTTAGATCAAAACGACGCAGCCTTCGTTGACGTAATACACAGTAATGGTGAAAATTTAATCTTGGGCGGTTTGGGTTCTTCGCAACCCATGGGGCACGTCGACTTTTATCCCAATGGCGGAAGGATGCAAAAAGGATGTAGTCATCTGTTTGTTGGGGCTGTCAGCGATATTATTTGGTGTAAGTATTAATGTCAATTCATTATTTTAAGGCATTAAATACGTAATTAGGACCTTATCACTAGGCTATCTATCGAGAAGATTTATCTCGTATCATCGATAGAATATCTATTCTGCCAATAATAGAGTTTGTCTGTTAAAAATTGTACTGAAAAAACTGCATTTGTTTTGCCGACGCTGGTGCTGCCTGTATCGCCATCATCCCTGTTTTTGTTTCTCTCACATTATTTTTAGTTTGCTTACAGACTTGAACCATAATTTGAGTGTCTTACAACTAATGACTGAAAATTGAGGAGCCTAGGAGTCTGTAGAAGACACGGCTAGCGGTTAGGTTAAATTTGTACTAATTTGGTACCACTATTGTGACAATTTTTAATATACAGAGTTCAGACTCTGTATTCTATACTTCGTAGTTAGAATGCAAAAGATTGTCAAAAAGCTTGGTGAGCTCAAACAGCTTGGTTATGTATGAATATAGATTGTTCCTCAAAATTATGTGAAAATACGACATGGATATTGATTCTTAAATGTATGTACATGTTAGAAATAAGTGTTTTATTTAACATTTTATTGTTCGACAAAGAAATGGTGTTACACTGAAACCATTTATTGAAGAAAGGAAAGACCTTGGAAAAAGCAAGATAAAATCTATGCAAAATACAAACTCAAATTATTTTTGTCGATTATAATAAGTAATCAAATAAAAACTAATTTTGTAAAAGTATTTAATTCTACCATGCAATGAACAAATAATATACCCAATAACAAAAAAAAGCAACAGTAATTAAATCTAATAAAATAAACGGTAAATAAATCAGGAAATTGTCGTTTTTATTTTCACCAGCCTTGCAGAACACAATTTGTATCCATTTTCAATGTCAAAAAATTGAAATCCGAAAAGTAATTCGATTTCCTCCGGTATCAGTCGTATTTGCACTGCAACAGTTATTTATTACAGAGAAATAAAAAATATTTTTTTGTTTGGGTGATATTGATATGAGATTCAGCGATGCTGCAAATTGCAAATGCAAGATATTAATTTTGACCAATTTTGATTAGTATGCAATGTGTTTAAGTTATTATTTTGCAAAAATTTCGATTATTTCATGGTTATATTGTCACCTAAAGAACCGCACAACTGAGATTTTAAACTCAAAAGGGTGTGTGTTTACCACACCCTTGAACACCCTTTGTATTTTTACAGATATGGATAGAACGTTCTGGTACGAATATATTGATATAAGGTTTGATGAATATAGCTTTAATAGTGAGAGAAATATGACCATAAATGGTTACCATAAAAGCAATATGTTGGAGAAAGACTTTGTAGTGTACGTAGCTTAGCAACGAATCCTTATTATCTTTCTAACACATTACGCTTAGGAAAAAGTCTATTATGTATATTTCCATCACAGTTAGAGTACATCCATCAAACCCTATATCAGTATATTTTTGACTTTCTATCCGAATCTGTAAAATTACATAGGGGGATCCATTTAAAAAATACAAGTTGTGATAAATCTCTCTTTAGAGGCACCCTGTATAAATGGCAATAATATAAAAATGTGTCCCCCATTCAAATAAAAATAGTCCTGTCCGAGCATTTTCCATGGAAACCAATTCCATGACGCAGATAATCGAGTATGAAACGTTTCGTTGACTCACCCTGTACATATAAAGCAAAATAAAAGAAAAACGATAGGTCCGAGAGATTTTTTTGAAAATTGGGTATTTATTTATGAAATACTGAATATATATGTTACTTTAGCCACTTACTGTTTAAATCTATGTTCCATACCAAACATTTTAAATAATAATGTCTAACTCTTATCTAGATACGCATGTATGCACGCATTGTATGTTCATGGTGAGTACCTATATGGATTTATTAATTGATGACAAAATAAGTCAAGTAAATTTTGTGTTGCCTTAGTATGAAACTAAGGCAACACAAAAGTTTTGGAAACTCGAGTTTCCAAAATAAGAAACATTTTGGAGATTTTCAGTCGATGGCCGTCGAAGGGCGGACAGATCAAAGAATTTCGGTATTTTGTCTGTGTTTTAGTAAACAGAGTTCGTTCTGTAGAAATAGTAGGTGACACTGACATGCCACAAACAACAACTATTCAGACTAACTAACTAATTCTTACAAAATTATGAAACGATGATCTCAGTTCTCCATTTATTCATATGTCATCTTTTATCAAATCGGCCATTCTTTTATCGGTTCCATAATCTATTCGTCGTCTTAAAAATGAACTTATCCAGTACCTTGGTTTCTTTCGCTTTTGCTTTTTACACTCAATACAATGGATTATAAAAAACCCAGACGTCACAATAAATACATCGCCAGGAGAAGGCATGATGAAAACTGTTCTTCTAGTAGAAACAACAGAAAATATTTCAAAACAAAACACGCGACTCAAACTAGTTTCAGTCTGTTTGGTGGAAATCGAGTTTCGAGTTTGTTTTAGAAACTGAAACATGTTTTTTGTTTCTGTTTTTGCAAACAAAACTAGTCGCAATTGAGTCGGTTTGGTGGAAATCCGCCTTAACACTATTATAATATTTTAATTTTTAATTTTACATTTTCTGCAAACCTAGGTCAATTTAATAAAACGTTGGTGTTATCACTGAGAGTTCTTTTATCTATAAACCATTCAAAATTAATTCATATCTGATATACTGCTTTTTTTCACAAATTTCTAGTGAATTTGTGTCCTGGAGTGCAGAAGTTTAAGAGTTGGTAGTAATCTAATTGAGTATACGTCATTTTCCGAAGAAAATATTAATATTTATATTTTAAGATAATAAATATTAAGACTTTATGATGTCTTTTCTATAAAATGTAATCAGACAAAACTTTCAGTTCATTTTCTTTAAACATAAATGCTTTGCTATATTATTTTTAGAAGCGGAAATGCACAGTCAGCTCGCAAAGAAAAGTCTGCTCCGTATATTATTCCCTCTTTAATATCACCTGGAATAGACAGAGGAATTAGAGTAAATCTCCTTACTGTCGTGGTCCGTAATCGCGCGGTAATATACTTTTAATGTTTCAGCGTCTGCGGTGGAAGGAAGATCGCTGTGTAATCACAGGAGGGCTTACAAGTTCTTTATAGATTCAGTTTCTCCGAGATGTCACTTCCCCGCGTTCCCCTGTGATTCATATGAGGATTTTCTGGCCGGAAAATGTTTCCCTTGCACCGATGAAAGGTAAGAATTGTTAAATCAACTGCGATCAGTCGAAAATGAATAGCTCGTTTAACTTTTGGGGATACCTATTGAAGCGAGAAATCCATAATTTATGGTTGAGAATATGAAGTATAAAGTTCATAGGCGTACGCGCATATTTCACCTTCTTTGTCATGAATATACACCAAAAAAATACAAGTAATAGAAGTTTATATTAAAAATTTAATTTTTAATATAATTCGAATCATAAAAAAAGTTACTGTTTCTTAAGAAACTAACTATCTACCAGGTGTAACACAACAGTCATTGTAATTGATTGATAAGTTAGAGTACTTATACAGGGTGTAAAAGCGATAAAAAGAGTAAAATTTGCACATATAGTACTTAACATATCAATAATTTCAACGAATTAATTTTGCCTGAAAAAACGTTTTGTTGCCCAGGAGATACGTGGAGATAAAGGTGTAACTTGAAAACAAATTGTGGTAGATTTATGGTTTATTTACAACAATAGTGTACTTATATTCGTATTTTTTATTCAATAGGGATTGACTATTACCTGTAACAAAAAAAAATATTTTCTTGTTCATTGACACTACATTTTCAAAACAAGATATATTTTAGATTTCTAATGTCTATTTGGAGCACATCTGCTTGGCGAGTTTAAATATATAGCTTAATTTAAATGATAGATAAGAGTGGAGGACATAACTTCAAAGACCTCACAGTCGAATATGATACTAACATTAAGCTATTCTTAAACGGACTAAACAGAGGTGGTGCAAATTAAGATAAATGTATCAAGATGTGTAAACTGAATTTAAACGGAACGTTCTATGTAACTTAAATAAAATAATAACCTACTTTATTTGCGTGTCTTTATCTATTGTTTCTGATAATCGCCAATTTTGTGATAACACGATCCTGGAGTGAACAATAAATGCTGGTGCACTATACGTTTCAAAACTTTTTATTTAATTTTTGAAATTATCTCTATTCTATACACTATAATTAACACCACCTCGATCACACTCAAGCAATCACCTCCAGACCCTGTATAATAACCCGTTTTGTATATTCGGCGATGCCGAAAACAGTTACTCCAAGGGCTATGTGCCCCGATTGGCATTGTATTACTCCGGCATTTTCACATACAATGCCACACATTGCCACATAATTGCCTAAAAGTCATCTCTTATGTTAGAAGTTGTGAGAAAGATATCAGTACCTGGTGATTGGTCTAGATGAAGGTTATGGCGACTTCCATCGAAATTCCGGAGTAATGCAATACTAGTTGGAGCACATTGCCCGTGGAGTAATTGTTTTCGGCATCTCCTTCAATCAAATATTTAGGATCGTCTTCCTCAAAGATAATAGAGGTCACTGCTATAATGGCACTTGAGTAAAAGCAGATCCTTATCTGCCTGTCAATTAGAAAATAATTGTCAGACGGTTAGTAGCAAAGACGAAAAGGGGACTACTGTGTGTTTTTCGCCACTACTAATATTTTTGTAGGTACTCTAACTCTTACATTACCTTGTGACGAATAGGATTATGCTATTTTGTACTGACCCTGAGTAAATTATTATTTTTCAGAATATGTGGGAACATGGGTTATTATGCAGATAGATCGAAAGGAAGGGGGCAATTATACCTAGTCACCAGAGATGAAGAACCTTTTTGTGGTAAATGAGCTACGGGTTAGGTGTGAAAGTATACAATTTACATATTTTCCTTTTCAGCACATCAATATCACGTGAAAATAGAAACCTCGCCGAGTTACATACCAGTAAAAAGTTATGGAAAAATTCAAATCACCCTCATAGGTGAATCACTCCTAAATGAAACTTTCATGATGACAAGGTTAGTACAATATATTCAGGTGGAAGTAAAATTGTATGCGATTAATTTCTATATTTAGAAAGGAAGACGAAGAAATGCGATTAGGAGAATCCATATCCAGAATACTAGTGCCCCATCCAATTTTGTCGCAACCAACAAGAGTGGAAATATTGTACACGGCTTACAGTGGGTGGCTATCTTCTGGTCTCACTCAATGGAAGTTAGACAAAATAACGTTAATGGACAGTTTTGGCAAAGTGTAAGTTAGATCAATAATCTCTATAAGCTGGTGTTGATTCAGTAATTTTTTCAACATAAATAACTTGTAACCTTTATTTCAGTTCATCAGTATGCAAGAAAAGCTTAATTTTAGAATCTGGCGTACCTGTAATAATTCCATTATATCCAGGAGAATGTAACTTACCAAAAGATAATGTGGATGATGAAGCAGAAGATAGACTGCATGAAATAGAAGAGGAAATTAAAATTAATCCAGAAAACACTACTGATAAAGAAGGTAGTTTCACTCTCACGCAAGTAGTAAGAGCTGGAATCGACGACAAAGAGTATAAGAAAGAGAAACCAAGCATTTCTATCAAAGATGCCATGGATATATTCAATATTCCTTGGAGGAGTGAGAAGGAAAACGACGTGATAGATAATGAGGCCGAGTCTAGCCGAGCGTTTAACACAAGGTTGGTGAAGATTCCCAACTCAGATAAAGAAGGCGGTGAGGAGATAATAAAGGAGATAGTGGAACCTGTCTTAAAACCACACTCTAGTAAAAATGCAAGGTCACATGACCTTAATAAAGCTAATCCTGAAATTTCAGAGCCCATTTTGGGACCTACCACTGTTAAAAACAAGGAAAGCATCAAAGTTCGACATAAAGATAGTAAAAGCTACAAAGGCAAGGATGGTTTCCATGAAACCAAAGAAGGCATCGAATGGGTACCAAAGGACATTCCAGTAGTACAAAATAACCCGAATAAATGGAAGAGGGAGGATGAATCTACAACTTTTACTGGGTATGATCAACCTAAACAATCAAATCCATTGGAAACTATTGCTACTACTGTGCAATTTCTTCCTCAGCGACTAGGCAGGGTGTTTGAGCAAGCTGAAAAGTATGCCAGAGAAACAATATTACCTCTCGTAAGCACTTACACCCCCAAGTTTATCAGTGATTTCATTGCGCCTCAAGAGAGTCAGCATAAATACGTGCCTTTGAGTTTTGAGGAACCTACAACGAAAGCCACAGAAGCCAATGTGAACGAAGGTAGAAATTTAGTAGACAATAATATCGGGCAATCTAAAGAAGTGGAATCTACATCTAATGATATCACTACACCTTACACCCACATACAAAAAATTACGAAAAGGAAAAACGATGAGTTGTTGGTTCCTGTAGCAGCTAAATATATAAGTAGTACACAGAAGACAACAACGACTACCACATCGACAACAACGACTACTACATCAACAGCAACAACTACCATAACACCAAAAAGGCCACCTATTAAGATTGAAGCCAGTAGGAAAACCAGGGAGGATCCAAATGTTAGTAAGAATAGCGGAATTGTAACAACATTGGTAACTGATAGTATTGATGCATCAACCAAAAAGAATGTCAAAGCCATTTATATAGATTTACCTGTTTTTGATGGTACTGAAAGAAAGATTAAGTATATTCCCTTAACGTAGTTCCAAATTTTTTAGAATTTTTAATTTATTTTTAATTTAAATCTAGAGCTATGTGTATATAATTTGTTATCTATTTGTTGTTTATTTATTGTATAGGTTTTTTACTGAATAAAAATAATCTCTTAAAATTTTGTTTCATACTTTGGTAGAAAAAATTGAAACTATTCCCTGGAATTTGTATTATAAATCTTATCGTCATATAGTCCAACCGTAATAGATATTTCTTTAATTTATCAACAAAACCATGTCTTAACAACAAACGTTATTTTAAATTCGAGTTTTCTTAATTACTAGTATCTTATTACATACTATTTTTTGCAACTTATTTTTAAAATTTATTAATTACCTTAGTTATACATAAATAAGGCTTATCATATACTAAGTCTCACATCACCTAACTGTTTCCACAACTAACATTATCATCATATATACCTACCATTAATCGCAAATAAATTTAATTTCGAAATGTAATTTCACTGCTTTTTTGCTGCTTTTTCTCCGACCAAACAAAATATATTTTGCCGTCCTTAACAAGAAAGTCGTAAGTGCAGTTTTTGGCAAAATGAAGTTTTTGGTTTTTTACTAAGCCTGGGGTGTCTAATATCGAATAAAATAGGAATTTTATCGAAATTCGTATTTTAAATATAAAAAAATATGTTTAAAAAATTGTCGTATTGTACAATCTAAGAGTAATTATGCATAATACATAACATAATCAACGCATGTTCCCTGTTTTACCGTATGTACAACATTTTGATATAAAAAACATAATATAAACAACGTAAGTATGCACTTGCGTTGTTCTTGTCTAGCAATTTGGCATTATTTATCTCGACGAGACGAGAGCACCCCCGTAACTATAAAAAACGCTTATAATACTTCAAAGCGATTAAAAACATGTTTCTTTAAGTACGATTTTATTTCCGGTATTCTAGTATTATTTTGAATACTAGAATACCGTTCAGTTACTAGTTCAGGTGGAAACTAGTAATGTATAGAAAATAAGGTATTTAGTTTAAAAATACAAAATTTTATAGCCATACTTACGTTTTTTATTCCTAGTATAATACAAGAATTACTTAATCAAAATAACGTAAGTGCACCTGTTTTATTAGAAAACGATTTTATTTACAAAGTAAACTACGTTTAACCTACGGTATAATATCGCAGTTAAAGTTCTAGAAAAATATTATCCCGCTTTGTGTAAAAGAAATAAAGTTATTGTAATTCTTTTATGTCCATTTCTTTAAACGCCATTTTCTCATAACTAAGCTAAATGCACTTACGACCTTCTTGTTAAGGACGGCAGTATTGGTCGCACGCTTTTTTAAAATGTAGGGAATATAATCATACATATTGCTTAATATCGTAAAAACATATTGTGGATCATATTATCTAAATTTTTTCACAACTAACTATATTCGTAATTATCATGTTTTTCTTTGACATTTTATTTCGTATGGTGACTGGTAGTATTAACATTATTGAACGATTAACGATTTTTATTGCTCAAATTGTTATTAATCTGAAATAAGTAATATCAATAATACAAACTATCCTTTTAATTTTAAAGGCGTAACAAAATATTTCACTCGTCCTTGGAAAACTTAAAAGTTCGGATAATAAAGATACCAGTCTCTGATAGTCACCTAACTAAAATATTCTCTTTGACCCAAGAAATAAAACAAAAGCAAAATGCAACTGGATCGCGGATCATTTAATTTAGTTTCACAAATCACTTTTTCCACCTGTTTCTCATAATACTGAATTCAACTCTAACGACGCCATTATGGAAGTGACAAACGATAAGACAAACGAAACATCTTATCTAGAATAGAAGCAAGTGTGAGATTTGATGAAGGAAAGGAGAATACAAAGGTGAATACCTTTGTATTAAACAGTATAATTAGACAGTATAAATAGGAAATAGTAAAACGTTCACACTTGTTCCCGTTCCTGTTGAGCAATATGTATGTGAGTGTAATAATTAATAATGATAATAAATAATAATCATAGAATAATATAAAGATTACCTTTTCAGATATTTTCTTTACTGAATAATGTAGGCAACACACTTTTACCAACTTATTATTTAGTGTTGTCTGCATCGCTTCATAACATTTCCAATATCACGCTTGGGAGGTGCTGCTGAGAAAAATTATCTATCTTTATCATTACTAACCCTTCTGAATTAATATGGAGAAAATAAATGCAAACATGTTGATTATAAAGAATATAAAGAATAAAAATAAGTATTATACATTCTTCAAAAAATAAAATGTTAACTCACATAAAAAAGTACTTGCCCTTACAGGGGTGCTAAGCTTTTTCTATTTGAACTGTTTTGTTTTTCTCTTAAAATATGAGGTAGGCAGGGTGTCAAGTATAAAAATATTATGGTGTTTAATTTAGAAAATTAGAAACAGGTGGCCACATTTAGAAGCACAGGGTTTTGTATAAGAAAATGTATTTCATTTAAAGTTTCATAATTATAAACTGTTTGATATTCAGTTAAAACTGATATTTAAATTGATCCTTGCGAAAATAAGGAGCAAGTACCTAGGTATGTTTTATTGTTGTTGTCAAATACCGCTGAAATGTTATTGTAACTGTTTAAATTGATTTTAATATAAAAAAACGCAAATAAAATTACACATTATTCAATTAAATTTAAACGTAGATACTTCATTCTGACACTTCGAAGTTATAAACAATAAAGTTCTCTAATTAAATTAAATTTAAATTCCGTATCCACAAGGAAACTAGTATGATATATAACGTGTACTTTTTCTCATTTGAAAGTTTAATTTGAATTACACTTTTTAAGCTTTAATACATCTGATTTGAGTAGGAACTTCTTAAAACGAGGACCCATTGTGAGTCAAATATAATTAATGTTTTTATTTTATTTGAATTTATACGTCTTTATAAAATATTTGCGACAGACGTTTAGTAGAAGTCTTCAGTTAGAATCGCAAAACATGGTCAACTTAAATGATTTAAATAATAATTTAAAATACATACTCGTCACTTCTATTTTCTAAATGTTATAGACAATACTGTTTCCTACTTATTAAGATGCGATATGTTTATTTCTGTTAAAAGTTCGATTTTGACGCTAAGGCTCGGTAAGGAGTCTATTCAGTATCACGCTTATTAATTTTATTGGAACTATTTAAATTCGTACCCAATCAATTACTATCTTTTCCAAAAATACTTCTATCCGATTGACATCCCTGACCCTAATTATATAAACACAATGGCACTCACCTGAATTTTAGAAGAGCAGAATATGCAGAATAGAATAGCATTAGAATAGCAATAGGCAGAACTTAATGAAAAATGCATTTTTCATAAAGAAAGATAACCATAAAAACATTTAGAAATAAAAAAATTATGTAATTTATTTTGACCCTTAGTGTCTCTCTGTGTATAATATGTAAATATATATAATGACCAGCAATATACTTTTAGGTAAAAAAACGTAAACCACCAGACCCTTTGGAGGCCATCATAAGCACTGTACAGTTCATCCCGGAAAACATCGGCAAAATGTTTGAGCAGGCCGAACGCTTCACCAGAGACACTATCCTACCGTTTGTTAATAACCTCACCCCAAAATTCATATCTGACATCCTTTCCCCGAGGGAAAAGCCGAAATACATACCTCTGGATCGGGAGACAACTTCCGTTGCTTCGGTGAAATTACCTCGGGCGGCCAAAAATTTCAAAAACAAAGAGTTCGATCCGCCACCGAGCATAAAGTTGCCTTTCCATGAAGGGACGACTTCCGATCCCAATCCTAATTCTCATATACAGAAAATTGGGAAAAGGATTCCAAAAAAGAAATCTGGTTCTTAGTGACAGCCAGATTTCTAAAAATGTTATTTTTGGACTGAGTTAACTTCAACTATCTCCAAAATTTATTTGAAGGAGATGCCGAAAACAACTACTCCACGGACAATGTGCCCCCACTGGCATTGAATTCCTTCGGCATCTCGATAGGAGTCGCAAAGAGGGCACGACGGTGTGTTTCTCACACACCAAAATTATTCTATCGTTGTTGTTATTTTTATATGAGATGTAGAACTCAGTGTACAGAGATGTACAGAGAGTACAGTGATGTAGAACTAATAAAATTAATATCTACTAATTTCCTCATTGCTACTAATTTTATTAGCCCTATATTTACTTCAAATAAAAGTAAACATCAGCAAAGTACTTCTTTTGGTTTCATGAAATTAAATGAATTACCTACTCTTTGTAAATTTGGAAACAATGTTTATATATATTTTTTTTGTATTCCACTTAGATTCAGTTTGTGTGCTCAAAGTCTCTGCATCTAAGAGTCTCTGCTTGCAGAAGGCTCAAAATGGTTTGGATAGGGTCATCAATAAATGTATCATCTCCTTGAACTTTTTATTTTTGATTTTAGAAAAATATATTTGTTAAATAGAAAAGTTGTTGAGACTAATTCAAAGCTTTTTATGTTGATAATTAACTTACTACAGGACGCTCTTATACATAGTTGCAAACCAGGGTTGTCTTTTATTGTTTTATTTTTGGATGGGCCGTTGTTTCACGAATAGATTGATATAGGATTTGTTGGTTCTACTCTGTTTGTTTCTACATATATCCAATAATAATGGAGATACCATCAAAAGAGTGTATCATAAGAAATTCCATGAGATGAATAATAAAAAATACTTTTGTGACTAAGGAGGAAAATCACATAGGGTACACAATTTTGAGTATATTTCCTTTGTAGTGGATAAACCCAACAAATTCTATATCAGTGTACTCGTAAGGGTATGACTTATGAAAAGAAGAGTTCTGTTAAAAGAGCCATAAATTTCGTTTTCTGCGGTATTTCAGAGCACCCTGTACAAAGCTTAATATCATCATAAAAAAACCTTAAGTTAGTATTCACAACTTCTTACAACACTTTTTATAAAATTAGAAATACAAAAATATGGGGTATGTAATTGATAAGCGATGAGACATTAGACAAAATTTTTGACGTCATTTGGTATTTATCAAAATTGATATATTTAAAAAAAAACGCCTATCTTGTTTCAATTCGGTTTAATTATCAACCTCAAGTAACTAAATATTGATGCCTTCTGAAAGATAGTTCAGTAACCTCAGTTGCAATTGTTGTTTTATAAAAAAAATCTGAAATAGCATACAAAAGTTAGGTCTCAATTTTAAATTTCAACTTAATAATGATTCCAGGGTACCTACTCCTGCACCTGAGTTGATAAAAATAAATAAATAAGTTGGTCGCATAAATGTAGATATCTGTTTCATTTAATATCTCAAAGAAATTGAGTTGACTAAATTTGGGAAAAAAATATTTTTTATCATTTACTTAACTACGTGGAGAGAGAGTTAACTCAGTTCAAAGTACCATGTGACATATCCAAGAAAGACTCTGTACATAATTGTAAAATTCTAGATTTTAAATTATTGTATATAAAATTGTAAATAAACTAAAGATTAGTTTGTAAATTATTTTTTATACCACTTGAAATAAAACACTTTTAGTTCCTCTAGATTTTCATTTACAGTTATATTTCCGATATTGGGTTTAGTGAGCATGAATCTAAGAATCTTTCTAAGTCCTCTAACCTTCGAACTTCCCTCTGAATGTGCTTCAGGTGGCCCCACCTTAATTGCTTGAGTTGCTTGATATATGTTGGTTCTTCTGGAAAAATAGTATAGCAGCACTTTTACTTATAATAAATAATTTTGACATATTACTATATAATATCTATATCTATATTTTGCGACCGCACTCGCGGGCCTCAAAATAATAGTATGCCGCTCCCTCTCCTACACAAGTCTCTGACTTCTGGGCTCATCATCAAGATGAGAATGAGGGGTAGAGATATTATTATAATATGTTATTTTTTAAGTTATCCTTCCTTTTTGACAAGTAAGGTTTACATGCTTTTGATAGTTGTAGCAACATTTTAGGAAACACCAAGTATTGAAGAACATACTTGTGATGGTGAACATGGAATATAGTATAATGTTATTTTGGTTATAAAGCTAATAAATATAGATTTTTAGATAGGTAATTTATTGCTCCGCCATTGTATGTAAAAGAAAGACAATGTGACGCCTATAAGACAGTAAAATTATTCTATAAAAGACAGTAAACAGTAAAACAGTAAACTGTTACGTCTCAGAAACATTTGAAAAATTCAATTAAAGTTGCGGAACTGAAAAGTACAGTTGTTTTGCAATTTTAGAGATATATTTTGAAAGAAAGTCGTTTTACCTCTATATTAAAAATGTCGATTTTAAGTTTTTACAGGACATTCCTTCACAATATTTTGTCTGAGCCTACTTTTACGTGGCATCATCTATATATGTTCCCATTTTGGGTACTCTGATAGAGTACCCAAAAATTACCCAACATTTGTCAATACATGGCTTGTCGGTTTTGGTAGTCCGCCATCAACGGTGGATGGACCAATAGCCGTCACTGTTTATATACAGGGTGATTCAGGTTTAACTTTGATAACTTCAGGAATCGACAGAATGTCTTAAAGTAATGTTCATTCATGTATTAAACTTATTTCCTAAATCACATCATTTTGGAGATAGACAGGGTTGAAGTAGGTTTGTTTCCAGCTTCGAATTTTTTTTAGCACTAAAAATACTTTTGAAATAATACTTTTGACAATGGTTTTCACAAACGTCAGTTTACACAAATCACTGTGAGTTTTGTTTTCATGGCTTGCCATGATATTTAATGAAATTTACACGACTGGGGCGCTACACTGTAACGAATTTCATTGAATAAGTATCTCAGAAACAAGGCCTAAAAGAAAAACAAGAGACGAAACAGCTTCCAAATTAATCAGGTCAAAACTGTGTGCAGCTGTTTTATTGAAATAATTTTTTTTGTTGAAGTTTTGAAATAAAGTAAGAGGGGGGTAGCATACAAAATACACTTCTAAGAGGGGTGGGTGGTTCAAACTTAAGAAGCTTATTTGAGATCATAGGGAGTCTTTGCGTTCCAAATTTCACTGCAATCGGATGAGTGGTTCAAAAGTTATGAGTGAAAAGCGGGAAAAAGTTCCTACCTCAACGCCCTCTATGTTAGAAACGATTTGATTTAAGAAATAATTTTATATCATGATTGAACATTATTTTAATCTGTTCTATCGATTTCGACGTTGTCAAGATTAAACCTGAATCACCCTGTATATAAACAGTGACGGCTATTGGTCCATCCGCCTTTGATGGCAACTACCAAAAACGACAGGCCATGTAATGACAATCAGAACAAAACAATGTAACTATTTTTTTGTAAAAAGTAAGATATCATTTTTCTACGAAATATTGCTAAATTACCTATACTTATGCTGAGCTTCAAATATTCAAAAATGTATTTAGATCTTTGATGATTTTTATAAAATGCCAATAAAATGGTAAAAATATGTGAACCAAATGGGCCAAATGTAAAGCATTACCATTTTGTAACAGTTCCTGATATGCACTGTAGTACAAACATTTCAGTGCATTATCAATACCATGTATATCAGTTAATGCATAATACTCAATACGTTTTATACATCTCTTTTTTTCCTACACGAACAAAACCGCAATATACAGGGTGTTAATTAAACACGCGGCAAAAATTGAAGAGGTTATTCCCTGGACTATTTAAGGATATTTTATCCTTTGATGATTTTTGAAAAACCGCTTTGTTGCGAAGATATAGGGCGAAAAAATTTTCAACAAATCCAATTTTGGTATTTTTCACATTATTAATGTAGGTGAAATAGAAGTATGGCATACTACACTGGACGTTTCAAGTAAAAGACATGTAAGAAAAAGGAGTTGTTTTTTCTTACCAACATCCCGCGATACTTCGGAGTGATGATTTTGTATGTTTTTCAAGATCCAGGTACTTCTACGCGAAGAATTGCAAATACTTTGAATGTAAGTAATTGGACTGTTTGGAAAATTCTGAGAGATAATTTGTTGTACCCATACTACATTCAACGCGTCAGACACTTCTTCCTGCGGATTTTGCTCCAGGTATTGCATTTTGTCAATGGCTTTTGCACACATTGGTTGAAATCCCTCAACTACTTACGCTGATTCTTTTTACCGATAAAGCCAGTTTCTCGCGAAATGCAACAAGGAATTTCATTAGTGTATACTAGGCCAGTGGAAGATGTGGACGATTTAAGAGAACGGATAATTGCTGGGGGTAACTCAATAAGAAACGACCCTGGTGTTCTTGAAAGAGTTCGGGAGTCTATGAGGAGAAGATTGGATGGTTGCATCCGAGCTGGAGGTAGCCATTTTGAACAATTCTTGTAGGTTCAGAAATGTTACATGTAATTTTTATTAATAAATTGTTATTTGTTGACAATTTTTTTCGTCCTATATCTTCGCAACAAAGTGCTTTTTCAAAAATCATTAAAGGATAAAATATCCTTAGAATAGTCCAAGGAATAAACCTCTTGAATTTTTGCCGCATGTTTAACTAACACCCTGTATATGCGCTAGAGACATTAAAATTTTGTGTTTTGGGTTGAATGTAAGAAGTGCTGAACTTACCTGAATTGCAGCAACAAACTTTGCCTCTGGAAGAGGAAGAGGGTAGCGAATGAATATCTGCAGATTCAGGGGCCGTGGCGTTTGAAATAATGGAATCAGTTAACGCAGAAGTTATTTCGACGCAAAGCTCCTTGTCAGTCTTCCCACAGCTGTGTTTGTTCATCATGTCGATGGCTTTCCTGGGGCTCATGTCGTTAAACTAAAACAAACTATGGAATGTTGGAGATGTCCGCAGTATCTTATATGAAGAATGTCGGCAGCACCATACTAACATAAAATATACAGAAATGCTATTTATTTCTATGTTGATAGATCTGCCGAATAGTGAATAAATATCTGACAGTTTAGTTACTTTCAGATATAGGTGGACAACGTCATGTATCACATGTGTATTTTAAACAGATAAAGCAGAGTTGTTTAACGGGACACTAAAAAAGTTAGACAGAAAGTTTTTGACGTATTTGAAGAATGATCTAGTGAATAAAATACTAATCTCAAATATCTTTTTAATCGATAAATAAGTAAAATTATTTATGTACAATAACATTAAAGGTGGTTCCATAGTTGCATAGCCAAAATAGGTTTGTCAGATATTTGACCAAATCATGTATCAACATGGACCTGGTATGTGACTTGGCATTATTCTGTAGATCTGCTCTAAATTGTGCGTTACAGAAACCAAATATAAAATATTAAACCCAAAGGAGTATTAACTTCATCACAAAAGCTCTATAGCCAACATGTACAGAGCAGTCCATTTTTTATGGGAATTCTGGGTAACTAAAAAAATGTAAAAATTACGAATGACAAATTAAAAAATGTCAAATACCAAATAAATAAAACAATGACAAATAAAAAAATTACAAATAAATTATAGTCTAGCTAGACCCAATGATTTTTAACTTGTTAAAAATCCTTGTGCTAGACCTACATTTTCAAGGTTAGGTTGACAGTGTTCTTAGATCAATTCTATTGTCACATGTTATAGAATTACAGGGTGATTTTGAATTTTTGACTATTTCAGCAAAGCCCTGTATCTTTCCTATTTTGAAAAATATATAATATAAAATTGAAATGACTAATTCTTAAAAGTACTTAAATGGAATGCAGTGGACTAGTAAAACTTTCTCTATCTAGGTACTTTTTTTGGGCTACAGAACAAACTTATGTTTTTTTAAATAGGACACTCTGATGGGACAATGATTTACTACTTCTACAGGTGATATATGATCGTGCAGATCGTGAAGTGCAGATCAGTATAGAAATTTCTTGGAGAATTTCATTTTAATCTTATTTGATGGCGTAGCACCTAATATTGTTTAAAATTTGTGGTATCAGCACGATGGTGCACCACCTCATCGACGAAGACAAGTAACTGTTTGGCTAAAATAACATTTTCTAAACAGATGTATAGGGCAAGCAAACGCAATAATATGGCCACTTCGATCCCCAGATTTGAATTAGTTAGATTTTTATATATAGGGATACATGATGATACTTGTCTACGTTATCGAAATCACCACTTGTCAATAGTTCCTGGACAGAATAGAATATACGGTAAATACTATTAGAAATGATCCAAATGCCTTATGCCGAGTGACACAATATTGAGTTCGTTGGTGGGAAACTTGCACTCAAGCCGAGGATGGACATTTCGACCACTTAAGCTTAATATTGGGTGTTTATTTTTTTTACTAATTTAAATCTTCAAAGGCTTGCAAATTCTAAACAAAATTCAATGGGATAATTTTCTGGAAATGTCAATGGAATAATTTATTTCTTACTCTTGTGTTTAGTTAAATTTATTTATGTTAAAGATGGAAATGTCCAGAATAAAAGTTTGTTAAATGAACGGTATTCTACAATCCTCCTTGTGCCAACTTTGAAAACACTTACGAACTTAAACATATCACAGCGGGTAACTTCAGGTTATTAACCCGACAATAATGTCTCGCTTCTTATTAAAGTCACGATAATTTAAAAAGTCTGATGAATTAATAAAAAATCAGTATTTTAGCTGCTTGTGATGCCAATCCTAGTTGCACGCTTCAATAAAGAAATTATTTTGCTCTTCCTGTATCATGAACGAAATCGAAACCATTTTCTGTTCACTTTTCGCCACAATACTGGGAAATAATATTTAATGTGTTTCCATTTGACTAGAAATTGAGTTGTACCCAGCGATATCATTCCAGTACAGATAAAAATGAAAAGCATAAATCTTACATCAACATCTGTTTTTATATTAGCAATCGAAAGCGAGTTTCGGATCCCCCATCGAGCCGCAAAGCGCAAACAGCTTTTTCTATTGACAGCCGTAATAAAATCTTCAGCAGGATGGATCAGTTTATGAACATTAGTGTTTTTTTCCGATGCGATCGGATGCTTTTTAATGAAAAATGGAGCGGGCGTAATGGTTTGCTATAAAGCGTTAATGTTGTGTTTAATTTCAAATGTTGGAGGGTACGTTATTATGTAGCAATGCTAGCGTGAATGTTTACCAGTGGTAGGGGCAGCAGTCGTTTCCAAAGCGGATGAAAAAATTTACGAAATTGATAAATTATCGCATCCCGTTTAAAACATTCTATAACGTTAACGTCACTCTTTGATAAAAAGTACATGTTCATTTTGGTTAATGGTTTTTCTCAAGTAATTTACACAGGAAAAGGACCAAGGTATATATTATTTTTAATATAATACAAAGCAGAAATTCTGCTGTAACATGGATGTTGGGTTTTTCGGGGTGACGTAATAGGTGTAACAGAATACATTGCATGGAGCAGCTTTGGTTAGACAGCTCCCATAAGAATATATTGCTTTATTTATACACAGGGTGTTTCACCGGTAATTCCATCGATTGGTTATGGGAAAAGGATAATTAGGAGTCATTTAATTTAATAGCATACTAACGACGATGGGAGCCATTCTGCCAAAATATTTTTAAAACATTGACACTTCCGGTTATACCGGAAATAGATCCCTTTTTGTCATATTTAAATTTATATGCAAAAAATGATTATAGACCGAAAATTAACCAACTTCGACTATATGCGAGCCTTTATTATTTAGTTTGTGGTGGAGTCTGTAGTGTATTTAATACAGAGTGCTAAAAAAAGAAGATACAAATGAAATTGAACAACTGTTAAAAGTCAATTTATTCAAACGGAAACTCCCTGTTTTTATAATTTTATTTTATTCAGCATCAAAAATAATGCTAATTTTGCATTAGCCACACCTTGTAGTCGTTGTCCGCAACTTTTTCATTTACTGCTTCAACAAACGACAGCGACGTGTGTTAAAATCAAGCGGCGGAAATACCAACCTTAACCAATGTAATTGCCAAAGTACCTCTTTTAACAAGGTTATTTCCACAGACATTCCTTTAACCAACCTCATAATGTATTAAAAAAGTAACATTAACTAAAGCTCCTTTAAATTTGATTATGAAAGGGTAGAATAATGTGTACCTATACGCGTAGTTATATATGATATTATATATCAAATATATATATATATATATATATATATATAACATATAAAATATATAATGTCTCTGTAATATGCAAACTCAGTTTAAATTATTATCAGTTTTTCAGATATTTAAGAAAGCACAGCGTGAGAAAATGACTTCTTCATTTAACTTTTTTATTCAATTTAAGAAAGTTGAAATAGCTATATACTTTAAAACTTTTTAGTACTTATTTCTCGAGTCTAAAAAACTTAAACCAAATTAAATATACAGGCAAAGATTTAGTATAAGATGAAGTAAAGCTCATCTTATGGATATTAATAAATTTATCTTATAATTCCTCGAATTATGTTGAACTCAAATTAAAATAATATACGTTAATGTATACCGACATATGAAACTGTTTGGCTATCAACATAGGAAACACAGGGTGTCCCAAGATAATGTGACACATTTTAAAGGCTTATATCATCAAGGCAAAATGAGATAGCGACGAGCGGTTTTCACTGCTGCTCTTAATTTTACAAAAAGTTTTTTTCGTCATTGGTACTAGTTTGTATTACATCTACAGGTGCTTGAAAAAAATTACCACTTCTTAATGTAAAAAAAAATAAAACGCGATCTTCCAAAAAAAATTATGGCGTATTGAAAAGGGCTGGTGTGTAAATTGAAGTAACTCATTTATTTTTTGGTATAACTCTATCAAACTATACATTTTTGAAAAGTCTCTTCTCTCTTCTTAGAGGAAAAGTCTCTCTATCGAATGGTAATATTATCTACAGGGTGTTCCATTTAAAAAATGATCACAATTTTAAATTAAAATGAGTCAATTTTTTTTTTCAAGCACCTGTAGAAGTAAAAGAAACTAGTAAATGACAAAAGAAAACTTTTTCTAAAATTAAGAGGACGAGTGAAAACCACTCGTTGCTATCTCATTTTGCCTTGAAGTTATAAGCCTTTAAAATGTGTCACATTATCTTGGGACACCCTGAATATGAATAAACCATTTGCACTTTTAAAATATTTATTAATACTTAATAACAATATATACAAATTAATAATTTTTAGGGATTGTGCCATAAAATAGATCATAATATTTTATACTTCATTAAGTTATTACAATAATAGTATATCAATTTATAATTATATTATTTTTTATCGTTGACTGATTCATTAATTCCTTTATCGATGGTCTTAATTTAATTGTATTGGCTAAATACTCTAATAAATACGTAAACAGTCATAAAAGAAAAAAATATACCGCTATATGAACTATTATCAATATGTACATATGTCAAAGATGTATGCGAATTTTAGTTTCAAATTATGATTGAATATTGCTTTTAAATATATATTAACTTCTCAGTGTTTTATAATAATCTAATGAATACTGCACAATTACTAAACTAATAGTTAATAATTTTGAATGAAAACATAGAACTGGTGGAGACTTTAAAGATTGGCTGACTTTTCCTCACTCATTGACCCTGATCCATAAAAGATCAAGGAAAATCATAAAAATGTTGTCGAAACTCTCAAAATATAAAATATTTTAATATAGCTTGGAGTGACAAGGCGAAAGAGTATCAAAATACAGTGGAAATATTCTTTTGCTTAAAAGTTGTGTAATCTATCAAGTTGCATTTGATGTCATGAAACTCAGATACAAACCTCTTTATGGTTCCGACTACTTGGTACAGTTCCCAACTCTTTGCTCAGAGCCCTGTCGATCAGATTCACTATGTAACTTTTCGATCGATGTAACTCCAACGCGCAGTGATCGTCCAGAGGCGGTTTGGACACGAAACTTCTCCTAGACGTGGTCATGGACAGATTCAGGCGCCTCGTGATATCTTGAACGTTTGAACGATGTTCGTTTTCGTCGCGTTCGAAAGCCTGCACCTCGGTCTGTGATTTCATCATTTGGTTCGTTATATCTTGGTAATTGAAGCTCTTAGTTCTACTAGCCGGTATATCTTTGTTGTTCTGAAAAAGTATGGAATGGAATAAATAGTTCACTATATCTCGGTTATTAAAAAACATACCTATATTATAAAAAACATAATTTTTTATACAAAACAGGACGTTATTTTCATAGTTTTACGGTGAAAATGTCAAAACTTTCCCTCAACAAAAAATGTGTCAAAGTGACAATACATTACAGAATTGTAATTTTTTTATAATAGTTGCGTTCGGTAATATGCTCACAAACAGAATAAATAGAAAATAAATGAACGAAATCGATTTCATAAGTCATAATATATAACCTCACCTTTTCTGTTTTGACTTTGTTGACGGTTTGTTTATATTCCATTTCGAATTACTTAAATAATGAATATTGTAAAATCAACCATTTTAAATGCAGTCGCTGGCACAGTAAAACTTCGCTGAAGAAACTGTGCCAAATTTTTTCTGCCAGGCAGTTTAAAGAACATTTTAGAATGTCTGCGGAAAAATTTGGAGACTTCTTAGGAACATTACACTACAAAATTACCAACTACAACTTCAAAAAGTCAATGACAATTGACAACCATGACCACCACAACCTCACAAATTCAGATTAATTTTTCTCCTCGGCCGAAATGCTTCGAGCAAACAGATCTTGCTCTGATCGATCTGATTTAATTTCTGAACGATCAAGATTTACCTCCCCTACCTCTAGATGTAATTGATGAACGATACAATTAAGCGCGATATTAAGTAATAAGCGTTCGGTAATTACCTCAGATTGATCTTTTTAGTCCGTGTCGTTCATTAATTACATCTAGAGGTAAGGGAGGTAAATCTTGATCGTTCTGAAATTAAATCAGATCGATCAGAGCAAGATCTGTTTGCTCGAAGCATTTTGGTCGAGGAGAAAGATTAATCTGAATTTGTGAGGTTGTGGTGGTCATGGTTGTCAATTTTCATTGACTTTTTGAAGTTGTAGGTAGTTGGTTGTAGTTGAGTTGAGTGGTCATTTTTTGGAAATGGAGAAGTAGATTTACAATTATTTGATTTCCAATACCGCCGCCTAGATTGACTCCGTTTTAACTAGATAATCGAGGCGGCGATGATTTACAAAGTACAATTACATTAAATTTACAATTTACAAAAATTTGGCACTGTTTCATAAGCGAAGTTTCCATTTTTTCCAAACAATTTGTACATCCTTCATCTTCATCTTCAAAAATCATTTCATATCCTTGGACTGCATTTAAAATGGTTGATTTTACAATATTCATTCTTTAAATAATTCGAAATAGAATATAAACAAACCGTCAACAAAGTCAAAACAGAAAAGGTGAGGTTATATTATGCCTTATGCAATCGATTTCGTTCATTTATTTCTATTTGTCCGTCTCATCTCGAATCACGTGACTGTAATCTCGTCGCAACCGTGAGCATATTACCGAACGCAACTATTACTGTAATGTAAAAACGAGTAAATACATTATTTGTTTTATACTGTCAAAAATATTATGTATTCGGGAAATAATCATAATGAATAATAAAAATGCCATTTTTCCAAAAATTTGATGTTTCTTGTTAAAATGTTTTGCTTTGAAGAAATAAATGTCTTATAAATTTTCTATCCAAATCACTCGACATAATAATATGTGTATTTCTTGGCAAAACATTTAACAAGAAACTTCAAAATGTTATCGGCAATTTTTATGCACTTGGGAAATGAATAAAACTTAGCTTCTTCATAACATAATTATAATAAATATCAAATATTTCAATATCAGTATCAGTATCAGTATTCAGTATTGTGGGTATACTTGTATGGATATGGAATACTTTCAGTATCTGTTAGTAACTTAGGAAAGAAGCAAGGTCAATGTCAATGTAAAATAAGGAATTTTTGAAGTATAGGACCAACGCAATTTAGCTGTTTTTTTTTGTTGGATCTCGATTTGGAAGTCCATTTTTCAAAAGAAAAGAAACCTTACTTACGTCTTTTATCAATTATTATTACCTCATTAGTTCTACTTGCGTTGCTTTCATTGTTGTGACTCTGGTTATTTTCGGTGTTTTTGTTATCAAGGCCATCAGCACAAATAGCTAATTCACACTTTTTCAGCTGATTCAGCAGCCTTTCTATAGAATCTCCACTAGTCGTCTCGCTCTCGTCTGGTACATCAATTTTGGCGTCCTTTCCATCTGCACTAGTCGACTTCACTTCTGGTTTCGCGGATTTCAGTCGCATCTTCTCCTGCCTTGTTTTTATAGAAGACGGCACCTAAGCCATACTGTTTTTAAAAATTTTATGACGAATATAAAGGTATTGTTTATATACATTTATTGTAGAAATGGTTTCATCATACACGTACAACCCCCACCCTTATTGTCTTAATTCTCAACATTCCATATATTTTGCAAAAAGCGAGATCTCCAATTTCTAAATCCAGTGATATACAGAGTATTTTACGCAACTTGTCCGTTAGCCGTTTGGAGAGTTTTGATGTGATACTTTCTTTCTGAAAATATGGCCATCTGGATTATTACTTAAAGCTCTTTAACGAAACAATTTCAATATAATTGTAGTTCTGGATATAGGTACCGGAAATAGCTGTCAACTTCATTATTTTTAGTAACCTCTCAAAATATAAATCTGACATAAGTGGAACGAATTAATCCTCAAACTAACGAAAGAGTACTATAGTGCGTAGAAAATAATGGCGGCCATATGGGGCAGTAGCCAGCCATTAGTAAATTGTTACCCTGAATCATTGAGTTGGGATATAAAGGCGCTATCTCGTAGTAAAAAATCTGAGGGGTATCTCGTAACCGCTATATTGATACGACACTTTGGTCAAAACTGACAAACGGCTGTGGCGCATACGTCAATTTTATGCAGAATAACATTTCATAGGTTTCCATTACAAATTAGTAAACAATATGCAGAGCTGTGTTTGGCATATTACAAGTAATTACTTAATGTTTTAATTGATAATTTATTGCTTAAATAGTAACTAATAGTACAATCCGTTCGAGCATTCGATAACAACTAACAGATCTAACTAATAAGATCTAGGTAACATAGAAATATCTCAAGGTGGATAGACTAGATAGGCTGTAAACCTTGTGGTGGATGATGTTACTTTTACTGACGTCGAAGTTTACTGGATATTAACGGATATCAATTATTATCAAGCCCATATTATTTTCAATCAATTATCAAGATAACTTGCTCAAACTAGCTTAGGGTAAATTAAAGAGCACAGCGATGGAGCATACGCACTGGGCCCTGAATATGTAAAGTGGACAGATAAGAAAAGGGAGAGCGAGCAAAGCTATCGGGGGAAGATATAGACAACCCAGGAGCTAGGATATCAGATCCTCAATTAAAATTTTCTAAATATCGCATATATTGCAGGATATATTGTTCAATTTTTAAGGGTAATTTACAAAAAATGTACTACTTTAGTAAAAAAATAACAAATCTGAAAGCATTAGGCATTACAGCAATAAAATTGTATTATTTAAAGAAAAAATAAACATTTTTTTGCACCTGTATGACCATTTCATTTCAAACTGTGTTTTATTTTATTGCGTTATTTTGGTTCCCCATTTTTGACTTATATCCCCATAATTCTAAATAATCCGGGCCTGGCGAGACAGCCATATTCTTACGACACTTATCCACGTCCAGTGAACCCGTTTTTTGTATGCGGAAAGGATGCTTACAGCGTCTCCCTAACATAACTACCTCAATTTACTTAATCCATGTATTTCCAATTTTCGCAAAAATGATTAATAATAGAACATTTTACATTGGATACGGTATACAGATGCATCTGAGTACTCTTATAAAAGTCATTTCTTTAATTTTCTAGCTAGCAAATTTCAAATTGAAGGATGCAACATTTTTTTTCCCATAAAAATCAAAATATCTTGGAAAAGGTATCACTTAGGTATAAGGAAGACTTATGACGAGTATAATTAAAAAATGTAATAAGTGTGTACTATTCCAATTAAAATAGTACAAAGGCCATGAAATTATTATAGTTAAAAAGTTTATAAGTGAGAATCTAGATAGTCAAATTTTCAGGAAGAAATTATACCCTCAACTCTCCAAACGTGTAACGAAACAGTTGCGTGAATGATCCTATATACGCTTTTAGGGTTATTTATCATCGTTATCAATTTTTTGTTTTATTTTGTTAATGACTATTGTCTGATCTGGAAGAAAAACTCACTATGGTAATATCAATAATTGCAAACGCAAATTGAAAACGCAAATTGCAAACGCAAATTGCAAATCGAGACTCTATAAAAAAATTATAAATTTCAGGAGTTCTGGGATAACTACATCTATGACGGTTAGCTTTACTTATAATAGATAAGACAAATTAAACTATTTACGAAAGGGCCATCTGAATATTTCATAAAATATTCGGTTTTGACGCACGTTTTTGTCACGAATTTAAATTATTTTTTAAGTCAACACAACTACACTCTGTTAAATCTAAGTAGTATGTCACCGGTCATGGTGGTAACAAACTTACCGTCATGATCATTTTAATTTTGTTTCGTTAATTGAGAATATTTTGGGACTAATTCTGAAGCTATAAATATATCAGAAAGAAATCCCCGTGTCAAGTTGTTGGTTTTTTGAAAAGTAGTTTTGCCCAAGCTAATAAATTCTCCCATTGGACAAAGAAAATAATACTTATTAATTATTTAAGTACTTAACCACCTCAATGATATAAATATAATACACAACGTTAATGTTTATTTGAAGGAGATGCTGAAAAGAACTACTCCACGGGCAATATGCCCCGACTGGCGTTGCATTACATCGGCATCTCCATGGGAGTCGCCACATCGTTCATCGAAACCAAATTCCAAAGAGGGCACTACGGTGTGTTTGTCACCACTACAAACATTAATGTTTATGTTAACGTTTCCGAACGTTATTACTTTTGAAATTATTATTCTTATTATTTTGTTAATATTGGACATTATCAAGATACAGCCCTTGAATTTCAAAAATTATTTTCAATAATCACTGCTTCTATATAATGCAAATAGAGAAGTTTCCAAAATGCTAATAGAAAAGTGTAGTATAGTAATCATCTGCTTTTTTTTCAGAAGATTGCGATAGTGATTATCTTTGATTAGGCAAAACTAGTTCACAAAAAATCAACCCCCGCCTGTTCCTTTTCGTGCAAAGTATTATTTTTTTAAATTACCTACTATTATTTCGGAAGTGTGTAAGGATATCCAATTATGTTCCGTTTCACAATGTATTTTAACCATCAGTTTAGTGATAAATATGAATTTCTTTATGCACATTCTAAAGTTATAGTTAGTTAACTATTGGTTAAGATACGTTAATCAGCTATTGTTAAACTAGGCCTAAAGGAAGAATGTGTAGATAATTTCACAAACCAATAGCTATAGACAGTATAAATTTTAATTCTAGTCGTCAAATCACACACACACAATTAAAATTTTTTAAAATATCCTTGAAAATCCTATAGACTATTTTGAGACAACTGAACAACGTTAACTCTTACTCACTCTAGGTTTCAAAAACCTGGCAAATTTGGCCATGTCGTTTTTAGTTTTCGTCCTCGACTCATCATTTTCTTTTTCGATTTTCTCGAACATGTCTTCTAGTTTGGATATTTTCAAGCTGAAGTCCCCTTCGGAACCCACTTTGTGATCAGTTATGACTGGTTCGCTTGATTTCTTCAAAAGTGGAGGTTCCGTTGTTTCGTTGGCGAAAGTAACGTCCTGAAAAACATCGACTTATCAACTTATCGTGTCCCGTATAAAATTAATGGAAATTTATAGCACGAATGCACTTAGTGACAGGCCTTTTTAGTACGACCTGTGTTAAAATGTAGTAACTCTATGTTACTGAGGGTCGTCATTTACCCGTGAAAAAATACCAGCATAAATTGTATAGGTACATATAAACAAATGAGTAGGGGTTATCCACCAGCTACAGATTGATATTGAGTCTCAACTCTGAGATAAAAGCCTCTTGCCTGATTAGTAGATAGGAACAAGAGTGAGGCATTACTGAAAAGTATATAAATACTAAACTTAGAAATAACTTAATATTTGGAAAGCAATTTCTATAGTTATTTAAGACATTACAACTATTTTACAGCACTGAAATGGCACACCCTTAATAAAAAATTGCTAATTGTTTTTATTCCATCCACATTAATGTTGTTGAAAATTTTAATACTAAAACATACTTTATACTCTAAAGAAGCAGAAGTAGACCCAAAAAATATTTTTAGGAATTAAGAAAAGTCCAACTAAATCTATTCACTGTTTGTTAAGACTAAAAACCCAAAAGAATGAATTAATTTCAATGTCTGATTATACATTTGTTTGGTTGAATTTTAAGTTTAAATTACTTAAGAAGAGTAAGGCAACTGTTTCTTCTATAAAAAAGGAATTAGATGGTTTTTTGTAATCCTGAAATAACAAATTAATTATGAAGTACCTACAGGTTCATATGCTATAAATCTACTCTTGCAATATATATGAAAGATTTAAAAGCATGCCGCTAAAATAAAACTTATTACCCCAGTAAATTATTTTAAAGTCAGCGCCACGAGAGAAGGCGTACTGGTGTGGCCCGCCTCGAGTTAATATCGACAAGTCACTGAAGGTCAGGCGCCTGTGCAGAACAATTTAAGGTTGTTGTTGTTGTTGATAGGCGGCGCGGTTACCCGCAGCACTCAGGTCTTTCGACCCATTGTGCCTGCCGCTAGTTGGGAGTTATTGGAAGAGACCCGTGCTGTGCGCATAGGCCAACACCCGTTGTAGGGGAAGCTCCCTAATGTCCTGAGGCAGAAGAAATGCTGCGCCCAGGTGTTTGTTTCTCTTGACCATGAGGCAGGCACAGCGACAGAGGATGTGAATGGAGTCCTCGTCATCGTGTCCGCAAAACCTGCACCTTCTAGTGTCACTAAGACCGATAGTGTTAAGGTGCTTGTTATGATGTCCGTGACCTGTCAACAGTCCTGTGACAATCCTTATGCTGTTACGACTTAGCGCAAGTATTGATTGAGTTGCGTTCGACCAAGGCCCTTCAATTAAGAGCCTGGCTTGTCGCAGCCCAGTCACGTTTGACCATTCTTCCTTTGATCTTACCTTGATCCAGTTTCCAATGGACCTTGCTACATAACTAGGCGGAAGCCCCAGCACTGGTTCGGGCCCTGTAAACTGTATACTTGAGCCTCTCTTAGCCAGTGCATCGGCCTCCTCATTTCCTGTTATATTATGATGACCCGGTACCCAGGTCAATTTTACCTGGTTGTTCTGTCCCAATTGGGTCAGACCATTAACACACTCTAGGACCGTCCTGGAGGTGATCCTGTAGGAGATCAAGGCACGTAAAGCCGCCTGACTGTCGGTGCATATCTGGATATGCTGATTAGAATATCTCCTTTTGAGATTTTCCTGAACACATGCAGAGATAGCAAACACTTCCGCCTGAAAGACCGTGGCATACTTTCCCAAGGAGAAGGATAGTCTCGCCCTTGGGCGCACGCCCCGGACTCCCGCCCCTGAGCCCTGGTCTGTCTTGAACCCATCCGTAAACCAGACCAGCCCATTCGAGACCTGAGCATCAGGATTTTCGAGCCAAGCTTCCCTGTCCGGTATCTCTACTGTGTAAGGTTTGAGAAACACATAAGTGGGAGATATCCTGTCACTGGGTGCGTCCAGTAGACTGTCTCCTCCCACAAGTTCCCCAAGAATACTTGTGTGTCCACCATCGTGGCTTTTACCTAGCCACCGCCCCCACTGCTTGACCCTATAAGAGGCCCTCCTTGCCTCTCCCTCAACCACTATATGCAGTTTAGGGAGAGACAGGAGAGCCTCCAGAGCCTCTGTGGGAGCCGTGCGTATCGCTCCTGTCGTGCTTACACACGCCAGGCGTTGTAGTTGATTTAGCCGTTGCTTGATGGTAACCCGCCGGACGGCTGGCCACCATACAATCGACGCGTATAGAAAGGAGGGTCTAATAACCGAGGTATAGAGCCATAAGGTGGCTCTCGGATTAAGCCCCCACATTTTTCCAAAGAGCCTCTTACACGTCCAGAAAGACGCGGTGGCTCTCTGTATTTGTCTGTCTATGTGGGGTACCCATGACAACTTTTCGTCTAGGATAACTCCCAGAAATTTGACCATCTTTGAACGCTGGATGGTCTTATTGAAAATGGTTGGTGCTTTAAAACCATCCAACTTCCTTTTCTTAGTGAAGAGGACTAGATCGACCTTAGAGGGGTTAACTCTCAGCCCTTGTCCTATACACCATTCTTCTACGATTCTTAGGGCCCTTTGAGTGAGCTCACTAACTGTATTTGCAGATTTCCCCGCGATTAAGACCGTAAGGGCGTCTGCGTATGCTTGAGTCATAATCCCTTCCTCATTAAGCCTGCGAAGAAGACCGTCGAGCACAAGGCTCCATAGCAAGGGGGAAAGAACCCCCCCTGCGGGCACCCTCGGCCCACAGTCGCTCTAACTGTGACTTCATTGAGAGAGGTAGAAATCGAGCGGTTTGAAAGCATGGAATAAATCCACCTAGCTATGGTAGGTGGGAATCCGTGGTCCTCAGCCGCTGTTAGAATTGAATTGTAGGAGGTATTATCAAATGCCCCAGCTATGTCCATGAAGGTCCCGATAGCGAGCTCCTTCTGGCTAATCGTTTTCTCTATTTTGTAGACCACGGAGTGCAATGCTGTTTCCGTAGATCTACCCGTTTGGTAGGCGTGCTGTGAGCTATGTAATGGTATAGTCACTAGCGGGCCCTCTTTCAGAAATCTCTCTATGAGCCTTTCTTGTAGTTTCAGTAGAAACGATGTTAGGCAGATCGGTCTAAAGGCCTTCGCTTCATCATAAGAAGCTCTACCTGCTTTAGGAATGAAAACCACTCTCGCTGCTCTCCAGGGTTTTGGAATATATCCTAGAGCCAATGTTGCTATGTATAGATCACGCAGATGCTGGATGATGTATTCTGACCCTTGTTGAAAAAGAGCCGGAAATATTCCATCCATACCCGCACTCTTATATGGGGCAAAAGTGTTTATGGCCCATCTAATTCGCTCCACCGTGGCAACATTCGAGGCCATCCTCCAATCCATAGCTGCAACCTCTATGTGGGGAGTCCTCTGGTGTTGGATAGAGCTGGAACTTTTGGCAGAACCAGGAAAGTGGAAATCCACGAGGTGCTCCAACGCCTCCTTGGTGGTGCACGTATATGTACCATTAGGAAGCCTAAGAACATCGATCCTTGATTCGTGGTTATATTTCATGATTTTATAAATCCTAGATGTGGCAGGGGTGTCTTCAATGCTTTCGCAGAAGTCTTTCCATGCCTGTCTCTTACTTCTTCGAGTACAGCTCTTAAATCGACGTTGAGCCATTCTATATTGGTCCCAATCAAAGTTCGATTTTGTGTTCATGGCCCTGTTAAAGAGCCTGCGTGCTTCTTTCCTTGTTTCTTGGAGCTCAGAGTTCCACCATGGGACTGTATGTTTACTCCTAGTAACTTTTAGCGGGCAACTCTGTTCATATGCTCGGACCATGGCCCGGCTAAGAATATCATTGCTTTCCTCTATCTGATAGTTTGTGCGAGGCCTAGAATGAGGTCTCACATTAGCCGACAGACTTTCTTTGTAGATACCCCAATCTGTGAGTTTTGGGTTTCTATACTCTTGTGTCGTAGGGATTGTGTCTATCTCTAGACTAAAGCAGATGTGGCGATGGTCGGACATGGACACCTCCGACGAAACATGCCAGTTTTTGACCCAGTGCGAAGCCCAAGATGAGCTGACAGTGATGTCTATAACCTCTTGCCTAGCTCTTGTAACAAAGGTAGGTTTCGAGCCTCTATTGAGCGTGTCCAACTCATTAGAGTTGATGTACTCAAAAATTGCCGTGCCTCTAAAATTGGTGTCGCTGCTCCCCCAACATGTGTGGTGAGCATTTGCGTCACACCCAATAATCAGCGGTAGACCTTGATTCTTGCACCACAATTTAAGGTTACCACGGCTATTAAATACATTAACTAGGGCCGCCAGATATGGCCGCACCGCTCAAAATGTGAGCTATATGTTACATTCCGAAGATACGACTTCTTTTCTAACTTAATTATGAAGAAACATACAGAAAATTTTATTATAAGTTGTTTGCCTTTTTTTCTAATTTTATGGATACATATATCACGAATTCTTCATTATAATCATTGATAAATGCTTTATCCCTCTCTCTTGGAACTTTGTAATTCGATTACTAGCCAGCCAGCAGAGTAGAAGGTTTCCGACAATGTCTTTTAAGTAATGAGGTTATTTCTTTTATTTCATACTGTCCAGCAAATTTACTTACCCTGCACTGATTTGCGGCTGGTAAATGGAACATTACAGTACCTATACTGTAAAAGTTTTAATCAATTCTTGACATTCATCCGCTTTAATTTAGTAAAACTAAAAGTCAGGCAAATAAATCATGCTTTTCTCCCATTTCAGTAAAGCTACGATGTTAGGGAATTTATTTAAAATTTCCCCTGACCACTCCATTATTATACAACCAAAGTTAATTATGATCAGATAAGTCAAAAGAAAGTTAATGTCACCTTGCATCTCAACGCTGTTAAGATAGTGATGCAGTTTGAATATTGTGAGATAAAATTTTTTTAATGATTGGTTTAAAATTTACACTAACTCATTTTTATTTTAAAACGTCGACAGTAGGAAATAAAATTCCATACGATACACGTCCGGTAGGTGTTTACAGTACTCGTTTACACTTTCCGTAAAAAAACTCGTACTGTAATACCTCACCTACCGGACTTATATAGGTGATAAGGAAAACAGAAATTTCATTGGGAGTAGTTGTTAAATACGTGAATAATATGTATACGGTTACAAAAGCCAATATGACATAGAAGGATATGGCTGTACTGAAATCTGTACTTAAAAAAAAACTACAATAAATTGCGGGCGGCAGTAATTGAAATCTGTACTTCAGGTATGCATCGTTTGTGACTAAAACCGAATATTAGTGGTTTATTTATACATTACTAACAGTTGGTAAACCTTGTTTTATACTAAATATACAGTGAGACACGATCACTGTATATTATTTTCAGTAATCATCACGAGATTGATTACTATATTCTTACCTGGGGATAGTTACACTGAGTCTCAGCTGCAGGTTTTTTGGGTTTTCTGTGTGCTGCTGGGTCAGGCTGACTGGTAACAGATAGACACAGAGCAGAAGGTCTTTTGTACACTCCACTGGAAGCTGCTTTTCGGTAGTACCTAAAAAGAGACAATCAATAATGCATTTTATTGGATATAGCTCTGTACAGGGTGATTGATTTATGGACTCTCTCGATATTCGTTAGTATTGGCGATAAGAATCAGCGAAAAAATTGGAATGATATATTTGTTATTAATTTTTTTAGGTGTGTTAGATAGAGAATTATTACTATAAATGGAGCACTCTGTAAATTTTGTTAAAAATAAAATGTCCTGGCTTTATTCAAATCAGCAATGGAAAATATTTTGGGAATATATTTCGTAGTTTCAGACATATTTTCACCCAAAACTTCAATGTTCACTATAACTCAAGAGTTATAAGCTCTTTTTCCACTGTGTAATTAATGACACATTTTATAAGAACAAATACAGAAGTTTTATGTTCACCCAGTATATCATTATGATTAATAACCCTGTAAAAGATCTGATAGGTATATTTTAAAAATTGGATTAAATACACGAAATTATCTATAATCTAAAAATAAGATAAGTCCGAACTAGCTCAAAACTATCAATAAGGTATCAGTAGATTACTAATATACCTACTTTGCAAATATAGCAAATAAGGAGGAATTTAATAAAGCTCGCTTTGTTTCTATGTATGCTAAATATATAGGTGTTAGTAAAAATATGAACCTCAAGGAGTACGATAGACAGGAAGGAAGTTTATGTTTATACCTAATATTTCATAAATAAATTTAATTAGTAAATTATTATAACTTAAAATATTTTATTTTATTGTCTAGTGATCCATCATACTTTGAAGAAATTGTGATTGAATAATAATATCTCTACCCATCATTTTAATCACAAGGATTAGTCCGAAAGTCTGAGACTTGTGTGGGAAAGGAACCGGCATATTATTATTTCGCAGTGCTGAAATGAGGGAAACCTGGAAAACCTCATTAGTTAGGGGAAAATATAGGGGGGAAATAGTTAGGGGGAATTGATTTATTACTTAGGTATTTTCGGCTAAGAATTTCACAGCCATCCGCACAAGAAATTAAACGATTTTAGGAGATTACACAAAAAAGAATAGACACCCCAGAAAACCCGATATCCCAAATTTTCAAAATTCAAAACGAAGTAGTCTCTGAAATATTCTAATGGGTGGTTCCCGTGAGATATCCTGTGAATATCCCCCTTACGAAGTGGTATTTAAGTTTGTTCATATTATAGGTATTATGCTCTATCACGACACAACCCGAATTTCACTTTTATTCAGCTGCAGATACTTATTTATGATACTGATAATTTCAGTTGACATTTACGTCGCTTGTGGATGAATTTAGAAACATCTAATCAGAACTTATTTCAGGAAAAGGGTCGCTTATACAGCTGTGAGTTTGGCGTTGAGTGAGTTTACAGAAGGCACCACAAAGCAAGCACTGAATGTCTCTTGAAGGCGCTGGCGGCACTTGAAGCCGACGAAGGCGAAAGTTCAAAAGTAACCTTAGTGACTCAGGGCAGGGTTGAGTTGAAGAGTAAATCGTTTGTACTCACCAAATAGCTCTATGATTTTGTAACATTCTGAAAGCATCGAAATACGTTTTCAGTATTATATGTTATATTATAAATATGTCTCTATTGTTAACATACCCAGCTTTATGTTATACATGGTGAGTCTTAGTATTTCTTATAAAATGTGTTATATTGTTGTAATATTTCAATATATTTATGTAAATATTGCCTAGTATACAGAGTGGGAATGTATTTATGTGCCCCAAATATTTTTCTATTGTAAAATATTACTAATACTCATTATTTTAAATGAAATACTTTTTGGACTTAACACTAAATTAACATACTAATTGCTTTAAATAGCTGGTTAAGTAAGGTTAAAAATGTTAGCAACGTAAAACCGTAATAATTGAACCTTTATAATAAATATAAACTTGAAACTTCCCTAATACGATATTTGCAAGAACCCTAAACAAAGAAGGACTGATCAATTCATTCATAAAAATTTGAAGGTCATTTTCAACAGATTTCTCGTAAAACGTCAGTGGATCCCCTATTGCCAAATTTGCCTCTAATTGCAAATTCAAAAATTTTCAGTCAAAATATCCAACCCAATATTATTTCAGAGACTGTATTAATGCAATAAAATGTGATTTTAAAGTACTTATATAATGTGTTTTACGATATATATCTTACGATTTGAAGTGCGTTGTGCAAAAATCGTTGTCGATTTGACAACTGTGATAACTTGTGTTTTGTTAATCAGTGCACAGATTACTATGATATGATACAGAAATACTTTGATATGATGACATGACTGATAACAGTGATGGCATTCCAAAGACAACCGAGACATTCTACATGACAATGTGACATATATAGGTTATGTTAAAAGGTTAAAGCTGTCAAATTAAAACAAAGAGGATATTTAAATTTCAAATCTCCCGCTAAAGGGAATCCACTGACGTCACATAAGTGATAAACAAATGTGATTGGCTGTTACTGATTGATCAGTCCTTCTTTGTTTAGGGTTCTTGCGATATTTGTAATATTTATTTAAAAAAATTCCTCTTCTTTTGTTATTTTTACAGTCAAAGTTATAGTGACAGCTACAATTAAATAAACTATAAACATATTATAGTTTAAAAGGTCAGTTTTAGTAAATTCACTAGTAAATAAAGTCATTACGTTGATGAATGTTGTTTGAGATAAAATTTAAAGAAAATATTTGCAAAGCTTATAAATGTGAATTTCAATTGCCAGTGCCACATCAACAGATCGTACGAATGAGCAGGTTGATAATCTCCTCTGTTTTGGATATACGTGAAGTACATGTAAAAAAAATAACAAAGCCAATGACGACGAACGAATTAAATGACAAATACAGGACCATGTACGGTGAGCGCATGTTAGACGTATCTCCAAAACTAACTGTAAATAACTTTGAAATGATGTCAACTTGGTTGGCGAAACGCGCGTCGAGTGCAGTATAGTGTTTCGGTGTTATATGGAAAACTACGTCAATGTTATCTTCGCACCAAAGGTTCCAACCCCTTTCAAGAACCGGTTTTTTCATTTGACTTAAAAAAGTTTTCACCACTTGAATTTCCCAAAATGTAATGGGAGATGTAGAATATTTGGTATAGCACTATTAAATTTGTCTTTCCTCTAAAGCGTAGTACAACTTAATGATTTTCCCATGATTGCCAAGAACCAAATAAATCTGTGCTAAATGAAAAAAGTTATAAAGGTTTTTGCGAACCCTTGTACCTGTCAAATTTTTTTATAGTATGTCAAATGTCTCAGAAAAGGTTGGAATCGGCTATATGGTAGTTTGCATATTTATATTTTGATTGAAAATTTTCGGAATTGCAAAAAATATACAGGATGTTTCATTTAAAATAAGCAAGTTGACATTGACTTTCGGTATAATCAGAAGCAGAAAACAAGCGAAAATATTTTTTAAAAATAGTCTGTCAAAATTCCATCTGTTAAAATTTAAAATTTACAATTATAGGTTGCGGAGATAGATCTAATAGGCTGTCACCGTGAATAACCCTGTTTAATAATATAATTATTAATAATCATTTGAAAAATATAGTTTAAATTCGTTTTCTTTCCCATTTGAACAAGTAAAAGGCTCATGATAATAATTTATACTACATTCATTCTGAATAAACTTTCTTGGTACCTATCCATTGCTAGAAATTAATGACTAGAATTCAAAAATAAAAGGCATATAGCCTTTCTATTAGGAGAAATAAGAAATAAAGTGCCTATTTATGATATAACTACAGGTATTTCTTGATTGAAAATACATTAATTCAATTTACTGGGTGCAAATCTTCAAAATTATATTGTGGTAGGAACTTGAAAAGCTTTGGTTTCGTGTAGACCCCGTAAATTTCTGAAAGGTTATTAAAAATGTTCAAACTGCTGTGAAAAAAGGCAATTTTCAATACTGTAACGTATTATTTACAAACCTTTTTTGTCGAACATTTTTCCGATATTAATTTGTCTCTTCAGGAATCTAGCTCTACTAAGCAAAGTCAACTTTCAGCCAGCACCGACCGGTTTTAAATGTGACAGTATTTCTTATTACCAAATTGTGGAAATTCCGACAACGCACCGTCGCTCGAGACAATCAGGACAAGTCGGAATACAAAAAGGAAGAGGATACTCTCACATTTTTTTCCGATGAAATGAATTGGATTTCAACGGCCTGTCAGTTTAAGGATTGAAATTTCAAATGGCACCTTCACCTCGAAGCACACCAGTGCGAAGAGTAATAAGAGCAATTTGTGACATATACGGATTAGATTTATCTTTAGAATTTCGCAACTTCACTAGACATTGTTATGAAGACAAAAGCATGACAAAATATACAGGATATAATAAAATATCTACAATATACGGAGTACCATAAAACTGGTGTATCTTGGCATATGATTATAACCGTCCTTGAAAGTAGACAGAGCTTGGCAAATAGGGGCAAATGCATTTTCATCATATTGCATCTAAATTTTAGATAGTGACATATCTTTGGTTGCTATTTTAGTCAGTATGCCTTTCAGAGAATATTATATTGGGTATTTTCATGACGAAAATGAATGAATCAGTCATCCCGGTGTCTTCATATAGTAATGAAAAAAACTTCATGAAATGAAGTTCAACAAAGAAAGTTCCTCGGAAAACTACCGGCATACCGTTAGCGTGGGTCCAAAGGGCTGTTATGGTCACGTGAACTTGTATTTGAATAAAGAATTTTCCGCTTCTCCGAACAAGCTGCCAATGATACCAAGTATACAACTTTTTGTTATACAACTGCTAAAAAACAAGATGACATACCGATGCAAAAATGAAAACTCACTTCTCTATATGAAGAACCCAGGATGACTCTTTGATTAATACCCTCTGAAAGGCATACTGACTAAAATCGCAACCTAACTAACTGCCTAGCTGTCATTAACTGCCAGTCTATATAAAGTTAGTGGATAGTGAAGCCTATTATCGCAAAGAAGTCTTGTGTCAAAATTATGAATCTTTGGCAACAGTTATTCCCAGAACAGTTAACAGAAGGCGCATCAAAAGACCTCATAGGACCAGAACCCTTCTGCGGCATAGCGAAGCCATGCATTAAAACATCCATGGAGGAATGGATGAGAAACAAATCTCTAGAATGGCGGAAGAATCTGCCACAACTGAGACAGGCAAAGCTATTCATTTAAGAATGGACGCCAAAATTCACAGCAGATCTGTTAGACCAGAATAAAAAGGCTATCAGAATAATAGTAGGTCTCCTAACAGGACACTGTAGGCTAAATAGGCACATGAATCTTATGGGACTGTCAGAAGATGCTACTTGCAGATTCTGTCAAGAAGAAGAGGAAACCTCAGTACACGTACTGTGCCAGTGCGAGGGCCTGATAAGACTGAGACAAATACTTGGGGAAGGAAGACCAAGAGCCAATAGCTACATGGAAGAGCCTCTATCAAGGCTGTGGAGTCTAATGCAAAGAACAACGCTGGCAGAGTGCTCTAAATAGGTTGGGAGTGCCACAATAGATCTTCTAGGTCACGGTGGACCAGGCCAGGGGGCCGACCCCTATATAAATCTAATCTAAATCTAACAGTTATTCCAATACCTATATCCGATTTAACAAATGGGTATAATATTTATATTTTGACCTGTCATCTAAAACAAAATTAAAATTGAATTTAAAACCACACATCAGTCAATCAAATCAGTCAATAAAAAGAAAAAAAAACACGCATATTGCCGTAAAATTCACAAGGAACATTCATAATATGTTTGTTCATATGCTTGTATTCATATGCAAATAAAATGTGAGGAACCCCACCATGTTCCGCTATTTTTTCGTATCATAAGAAGTATCTCGTATCTTGTGGACATTTTTGAAAGAGGGTATCCATTAAATTAGAAATAAAATTAACGGAATAGTTACTTATTTCTAATATGAATTTCGACTTCAATTATTTGAACAACCATTTCGGAACAGCTCCTTCCCAGAGATTTTAAGCGGTAAACAGAGCCTGTGGTACACATTGTGTTTAATGTAGTATATGAATTCGAACCTAATAAGTAAACAAAACTTTTTGTTAAACTAAAAATCGTATGCCACTCCATTATACAAATGTAGGACTCGAGTAGCACTCTAGACAAGCGATATACTTCAAACTCAGCTAATTCGAGATTTTTCTCTATCGCGAGAACGGGATTAAAAGTTGATCCTTTTCCGTGGAGGAGGCTCGACGCATGTAAAATCCTGCCTAATTAAAAAATAACGGATATGCCCTGGAATGCATCAAGGGATTCTATTAAATCCTTCAGAGTTTTGCAAACCGGTATTCTACTGGACGGTGTAATGAAATATCATGTGCAAAGCATATTAATTCTAAAATAAATTAGGGCTTTCCAGAAACTTGGGTAAAGAGCGTTAAACATTAATCTTTTCACGAACTCTTTTGCACTGGCATATTTATATGGGAGGTTTTGTTGATATATATGGTTTACATAGGAGTTTCGGTCACATAAAAATGTAAGTATATTTCAACCATCCCTGAATTTTTTTCCAGATCCAGATTTTTTCCAGATTAATGCATTTCATCCTTGATTAAATTATACACAATTTTTTTTAACGATTATAATAGATGCCCTTTGATGAACTCCCTATACAAGAAAAATACAGAAGGCGAAGGCAGATTTAGAAGCAATTTGTGTATTTACCTTTGCAAGGAATATGTAGATCATTACAAAGGATATGTGGAAGGATAATAAGGATAATATTATACTCGTTACTTACCTAAACATTTACCCATGTGAAACGGAATACATTATCTACTAAAATATATTTACAAATGATTTAAATTTATGTTGCTTTACAAATACCGATTTGTGATAATCATGTTATACTACGATCATTTTAAAGTTGTCCTTGTGAGTGTATGAGTGTTTATTGAGTTCAGTGGCACATAGTGGTATATAGTGGCTGTGGTAGTGGTTATAAAAGGTGTTTTTTAAGGATGATAGAACTTTAAACTTTAAAAAAATATTAAAGAAAATATTTTGTGATTAAAAAAGTAATATTATTTAAAAATACAATCTATTACATTAAACATTTAAAAATTATTTGCAGCATGTGGCCACCGCGGCAGTCCGCAAGACAGCGTATTCTTTTGATCCAATTTTGGGTGACTTTTCGAGCACTTCTGGTCGTATATCGTGAATAACACGAAGAATGTTGGCTTCTAAGGCTTCAATTATTGCTGGTTTATCAGCATAAACTTATGACTTGACAGCCCCACAGAAAATAATCTGCGGGCGTCATATCACAGGACCTGGGTGGATAGTTAACAGGTCCATTTCTCGAAATTAATTTGTCACCAAACCTTGTTTGCAGCCACACTTTCACGTACAGCGGTAATATTCCTTTCATTACGCACATTCCTTCGACGCATTGGTGTTTTCAAATCATGTATCCACAGTACGACGAATAAATAGCTCAGATGGACGATCATGTGGGCCTTAAAATTCACGAAGTCTTCTATGCGTTTGGCGAACCGACGAATGATTTCCAAAGTAAATTTGAGGAATTTGGTAGCGTTGTTCAAGAGTGAATCTATTCATGATGATTTGCCAAAGTATACTGAAAATAAATTTTATAAACAGTGTTAGACTAACAGTTCAGTCTGATAGTAGTTGTCATGTAAAGTTCAAACGTAAAAAAAAACACCCTTTATATCACATATCCGCCATACATTTTATGTAGAAGATGATTGCGAAATAATATTAAAATTGAATGCGGGAGTATATCAATCTACTTTTCCTGAAATCACTGCGTGGGGATACATAGTATGCTAAAAAAACGGTACAAACGGCTCAGTTATTTTTATTCATTATTTTCGTAAGAAAAACCCAATTCTTATAGACAACATGAAGCACTTTTGCTTCAAAAAGAGAGTACCAACTGAAAAGTTCTGTGCTAATATAAGAGTGTAAAAAAATCTGGTTTTAAGATTTTTTTTTTGTTTGGATATGTATGAACAAAATCAAAATTATTTTAATAATTATAATATTACAAAAATGACTCAGTATATCCCCTCTTTCATTAGCTACCATTTAAAATTGTCAATTGTTCTCCAATGCTCAATTGCAGAAGCTATTTGCCTCTGAGACAGCTAGTGGTGACTTTAAAAGTGTGAAATATCAAAAATGTGAAATTTTGCTATACAGTCTGTATACCTCCTACTAACTTTTGAACGAATCGAGTTAGAGAGTTTTAACAAAATACAAGGTGAATCACGTAAAATGAAGTTGATTCTGACGATAAATTCGATTCTTCAAATTCAATGATGGCGCCACGGGCGCTGTCAACTCAATTTTTTTAAATGGAAAAGATGCCGTGTGCCTCATTTAAAAGATAATTCAATTCTCTATTTTCTAGTTTTTGAAAAATGACAATCGAGTTAGCCGTTCTCTAGTTACAAGCGTTTCTGTTTCTAATCTGATCCATGAATAAAATTACAACAAATTTTAAACAAATATTTAATAAAACAAAAAATAAAAGAATTAAATAAGTTGTTCAAAATGTCGTCCATTGACTTCTTGGCACATAAAATGTCTACTTTGAAATTCTTGGCTGATATTTCCTAAAATTTCTGCAGGGATATTTCTACACATATGTGTTAGACGTTGCTGTAGTTCGTCGATATTTACTGGAGGAGTTCTGTAGACTTTTGACCTCAAATATCACCATAACAAAAAATCAAGGGGAGTTAAGTCCGGGGAACGACCCGGCCATTCTATCGGGCCCCTTCTGCTAATCCATCTGCCCGAGAAATTGTTATTTAAAAAATCGGTAACAGGTCCATAGAAATGAGGCGGGGCCCCATTTTGTTGAAATACAATACTTTGAATGTTATTGCCTGCTATTCTTTCTATCTTTGGAAAACTTTCCTCCCGCAGCATTCTTAAGTACCGCTCTCCTCTTAAATTTTCTCTTAAATCTATAAGATCTATCAAATCGAATAACTTAAAAAAATAAGAAAAAACCCGTAGAAACTGTCAAACCGTCTTAAATTAAACGCTAAACTACTTTCTCCAACCTTATTGACGTTTCAGTGACAGTGGCAAGCAAAGGCAAGGAGACTTGATAAAAGCAAAATTTTTAAATATTGTTAATACAAACACTTTTGTAACTAGAGAGCGGATACCTCAATTGTCATTTTTCTAAAACGAGAATGTAGAGAATTGAATTACCTTTTAAATGAGGTGAACACGGCATACTTTGCCATTTAAAAAAATTGAGTTGAGAGCGCCCGTGGCGCCATCTTTGAATTTGAAGAATTGAATTTATCGTCAGAATCAACTTCATTTTATATGATTCACCCTGTATTTTGTTAAAACTCTCTAACCCGATTCTTTCAAAAGTTAGCAGGGGGGGGGGGTTACTTTATGGACAGACTGTATAAGTGTTGCTAGTCGTGCTACATAAGTGTTGTATATTGTAATTGTTTAGTAATTTTCTTCTATTGATTTATCAAAATCAAGAACTTTACTACATCGCCCTAGTAGATTTCTCTCATGAAAAAGAAAAGAAAAGTAAATGTAATATACTATTTATATCTCATAATATATTTCAATTTAGTTGCACCTAATAATATTAAAAGTTTAAGCGCCTCGCAGCACGTTTACCTAAACAATATTACCTAACCGATGCTTGAACGCATCTGGGTCGTAACATTTTACTGCGCGGGTCGCAAAATTTCATACAATGTTTAATTTTAGATTTTTTAAGTATTGTAGAAGGTAAAATGTGCATACTTTGTTATGACATAAACCCTAAACGTTTTTACCCAAATGGGATTTATGCAAAATGAAACAAGTTTAGTACTTAAGTGAAGTTTTATCATTTTATAGTGTATCGCGATGACAATGTAGTTCTGTTTTAATATTTCTAACACTAACACCAACACCTAATTAATCGTGGCTCTATGACTCATCCAGTTCAAGCTAGATTAAATACTGGTCCGGATGGGACATCTGCATTTATTTTAAAATAATATTTTCTTGCACAGCCGTTATTGTTAATTTTCAACTTATATTTTAAATTTATCGCTTTTCGTTACCAATGTAAATAGGTAATTTAAAATTTGCCTGCTCATAAAGGAATTGATAGATGTACAATTGAAAATTAGACTAGGTATTTAAATTCTATGTAACTTAATGTCTGTAACTTATTTGTGGTGTGTTCTCATGATTCAGAGTTCTCTTTTGGGATTACACCACTTGTAAAATAAGAAAAAGCAGGAAACCAGAAGCATACAAATTAAATATTTAAAGTGGCAATCAAGGCAAACCTCTAAAGTTTACCCCAAAAAATCACTCTATAATATGCAATAACATAAATATTGGATAAATTAACTAAATTTCATCAGTGATTTTTTAGTTTTATACAAAATTCTGTAATATTACAAATTAAATTTAAAAGAAATTAAACACTTAACTAGCTTTTCCTAAACATTTCAAGGTGATCCTCAAATTGTCGTCAGTAGAAGGTTTATATGATAAAAATTTTGTGTCAGATTGACATTTTTAATTCTAAATGTCATCACATGCACTGATCACCATATTATTAATTTTTCACTGGTAACATCCTTCTGGAGTAGAGGAAGCCACATTTGATCCATGAATATTGTTTTTGACGAAATACAGTTATCACCATTAAGTTTAATAAAAGCACCTTTTTAGATTTTATTTTAACTGATTTTTCTTCTTTTTGTGACATTTTATCCTGTGTCCAATCAACCCTGTGACCGTTATCCCATACATGTTTTACCAAAGTAAACCTATCAACTTGGTGGTTATCCCTAACATAATTTTTATGTTCGCGGACCCTTGTTTATAACGGTCTAGATGTTTCACCAATATAGTATTTACCACATTCACAAAAAAATTGGTAAATACAATTTTTTGAATTTTGATCAGTATTAATTGGTTTGGTTTTGATCTTTGGTTTTGAAGTGTTGATCTTAAAGTGTTTTGCGTTTTAAATGTCGTTCTTACGTTAAAATCAAAACCAAGCATTTTGAGTCTTTCAGATATCTCTGTAGTATAAGGAATCGTAATGGTTGTTATTGAATTTTCCCTATTTATTTTAGGAATATTATTATTTTGCCCATTTTCAATTTTTATAAATGTTTCTTCAACAAAATCATTAAAATAATTGTTTTCACTTAAAATATTTTTAATAACGTCTTTTTCTTTATTAAAAGCAAAGTTAAGCAAGCAAAATTAATATCATCCGAGGTTGATGATATTAATTTTGCTGTCATAAATTATTATTAAGTATGTAATTGTATCATTAATTTTATGTAACTTTACGAATATACCAGGACGGCATTGTAATTTTTAAAATTTACAACATTTTCGTGAGTAGTAGAATCCATAATATTATCAACAAATCCTTATTAATAAGAATTTAATTTTTTATTATTTTCTTTTATTATAAATATATACCTAAATATACAAAATTTTGTGAAATTTTAACGGACATCTTTTTCTAAAAATTTGCATTGTACAATGTTAACAATAACCTATTCCATTCATAATTTTCAGGGCACTACATGTTACTTATTTAACAATAGAGATTTCACTTTTTTTCTATGACTACTAAATCCGGGTAAAATTTTCAGCTTAGTTGGCTTTCTACTAGTGTAAATGTTTATTGGGGGGTCGAGAAAATAAATACAATCTCTCTTTTTTACAGAGTCACTTTGGGAGATGGGATAATAATGGTTTATTGAAGACCTTCTTTTTCAGCGGATATACGGCCTGATAAAGCGGCCTTACAGCTTTGGCGCTGGTGAAGATAAGCGTTCTAAATTTTTCTGACTCAGATTAGTTAAGCACGTCAGTATATAGGATGTCCCGAAGAAAAAATAAAATGTATAGGTACCTAAAATACTTGAAAAAAAAAGACTAAAAATAATACATAAACTCAATTAATGCGAAGGCATAATTTTCTGAAATAGTTGAAGTAATTTACTGCGGGGTATTACTACTGTAAAAAGTAAGTAGTTATTAAGGAATATTTTGTGCGCATACTTATTACAGTACAGGGTGGGACTTAGTACTATTTAGTATTAGTTGATACACGTAAATGAAATAATTGGTTACAAATATTCTTCGATACTAGATGGCGACATTATCTTCAGTAAGAAAGTTGTAAATTTAATTTACTGACAGATAGTGTTCGTTATGGCCAATATTGTTCAAGGAAGCTATTTGCTTTATTTTCTTTGTCTGTTTCCGAGACTGAAACATCAAATCCCTAATAAAAAAATGCATGCATATTGTTACGCTAAAAAGGCATGGGGGTTGGAAATCGGATGCGGTTGCTGAAGGATACATCGAAAATTCTATAGAAAGTAAGAATAACATTGTTAAGAGAATTCTTCAACTTAGCTCTGCGGAGAATGTCAATCAATTTTCATTTAAGGGACCCACAACAAGCAAAGTAATTTCTATACCCGGTGTCCCATGCCATTTGACTAATAACAAATTAGCATCAGACATTTCATTAAATTTTATAATATAGTGCTACAATACTATTATACAGTGCTTTCGAAAAGTAACGAATAAATTCATTATTTTAGAAATTGACAAGTTTTCGAAAAAATCCCCTGACACGTCGATTTTGTTTTTAAAAAAGGCACTTTTTGACATACGACCCATATTTGTGACGTCTTCGTTGTTCGAGATATGACGTCATCGACAATTTTTTTAAATAGCAACCCCCAATTTTGACCACTCCATTTGAAAGAGCGTATCATTCTACATACGCATCATGAAAAATTATGGTGTTACATAACAAAAATTTCAAGAAAATAATGTTTGAAGATCTTAAAATTTAATTTTCATAATACTGACTATGATATTGATTATGTAAAAAATCGACTAAATTAAATGTTCAAATTGTGCACCGTTGGCTGCCTGACAGTAGCCAAGGCGATTAATAAATTCTTTTTGGACATTATCTATAACTTCAGGAGGTATACGATGTATCCCGTGACGAATTCTTGCTTTTAATTCTAAATTTAAATTTAGAATTTAAATCTTCTAAATTAACCGGTTTAGTAACGTATACTTTGCTTTTTAAGTATCCCCACAAGAAATAATCTAGGGGTGTCAAATCAGGCGATCTGGCTGGCCACTCAATCGGCCCCCTTCTCCCTATCCAACGATTCGGGAACAGCTCATCTAATTAAACACGGTCAGGTGCTGCATAATGGGGAGGTGCACCATCTTGTTGAAAGAACATGTCATTTCTTGGAAGATCACATCCCTCTATATCTGGATATAAAGTTATTAGTGCAGGAATGAGGTCTCGAAGAAAATCCAAATATCTTGCACCAGTTAGATATCTTGTATCAGTTAGGTTGACGTCAAACAAATAGGGACCCAGAATTCTCAGGCAGCCAACGGTGCAGAATTTGAACATTTAATTTAGTCGATTTTTTACATAATCATTATCATTGTCAGTATTGTGAAAATTAAATTTTAAGATCTTCAAACATTATTTTCTTGAAATTTTTGTTATGGAACACCATAATTTTTCATGATGCGTATGTAGAATGATACGCTCTTTCAAATGGCGTGGTCAAAATTGGGGGTTGCTATTTAAAAAAAATGTCGATGACGTCATATCTCGAACAAGGATGACGTCACAAATATGGGTCGTATGTCAAAAAGTGCCTTTTTTAAAAACAAAATCGACGTGTCAGGGGATTTTTTCGAAAACTTCTTAGTTTCTAAAATAATGAATTTATTCGTTACTTTTCGAAAGCACTGTATACAATATACAATAGATTTATTCTATAATGCTGCTACAATATTTGTGTAGGAGCCGAAGTAACCAAAAAACTTTTACAATCTATGGAAATGTTATCTTCATCTGATAGCTCAAACGAAGAGTTTGCATATGTTTGTGCGTATACAAATAATTATTATTGCAAGGAAACCAAATATAAAATAAAATATTATGTTGAAAAATTATATTATTACTTATACTTCATCCACTTAGAATAATAAAGTTCCATCTGAACATTCAACCAGATTGGGAAATCAAAGGCTAAACTTTGCATAACTTATAGTCTACTATAAAATTAATTAACTATATGATCCTATAATGGAATAATATTTATCCCAATTGAATATCATTAATTTTATAGCAGATTATTAAGTGGACGATTCACTGATGGTTGTATTATATGGTTAAAAATCACTTCTGTATCAATTATTTTTTTATTTCTCTGTTTCAGAGAAATATCCAAAAGTCATAGAAAACCAAACTCAAACTTATGTTAGTTTACAGATGAAAAACAAGAAATGTCAAATTTAAAACCGTGTTCGATTCAATTGTAAGTTACAGCAACGAGAGCGATTGATATCGGATTAAGAGCGATCTCCGTCAGATTTGTGATGTTACTGATATTTTAGGAGCAATCTGCGAGCATGTAAACCGAAAACACTACTTAAAATTTTCTTAGCAACGCTCTCTACTATTTCTTTTAGGTTGATTCGAATGTCGGATATCGAACGAAAATTATTTATACACATACTTCTATCTTCTGCTCATCTTCTTCGGCCTACAAAACAGGCTGAAGCTAAAAATTAGGATAACAGGAGAACTAGTACGTTGCCTATTATGCGTATGCGTCACCAAATATAATGTGTCCTAGGCACAGAAGTATTATTATTGTGGGGGTGTCATTTGTGGATTTTACCGCCACTCCATTACAGAGTTTGCGCATTTTACACAACGTACTAGTTCCAAAGTTTTTCCCCTACTTTTTGGGAACAAGGTCATCTTATGTAAAAGATAGGAAATCCTCAGTATAGGATAGAAGTAAGAGAGTTCTATTCCAACTCTCTTACAGAAGTATGTGGATTTATATCAAAATATTACTCACTTTGGTGTTCCGACCTTCACAGGGTACCTCTTGATGCCTTGTTGTTTCTGCACGGGGGTGGGATGATGGACGACTTCCTGGTAATTCACGCCCTGACTGGGCGTTGTGACGTTCATGCCATGATGGGCGCTCTGATATGCCGCCGCATCGTAGTTGGTGTCGTGGACTGACGAAGTGGCGAGGGGACAGTACTGGTGGATCCTGTGGTCGTAGGTCTGCGAATAGTCCTGCTGGATAGGTACCGCTGTTAGGCGCCTTGCAGGCTGGGATGGAGGGTTTTCGTAATAATTCCTGGAAATTAGAAGAGAATAATAAAATTAAATGCAAGATTGGAATTTTGGAATGGAAGGATGGAATACACCCAGACATGATATGTAATTGACTGTCTGAAAAAAAAAACCAATATACAGGGTGTCCCAAGATAATGTGACACATTTTAAAGGTTTAAAACTTCAAGGCAAACTGAGATACCGACGAGCGGTTTTCACTGGTGCTCTTAATTTTACAAAAAGTTTTCTTTTTTCATTGGAACTAGTTTGTTTTACTTCTACAGGTGCATGAAAAAAAATTGCTACTTTTTAATTCAAAATTGTGATCATTTTTTAAATAGAACACACTGTAGATTATGTTACCATTCGATAGAGACACTTTTACTCTTTTCAAAAAAGTATAGTTTGATAGAATTGTACCAAAAAATAGAGGAGTTATTTCAGTTTACACAGGGGGCCTTTTCAATAGACCATATTTTTTTTGTAATATTTTTTTTACATTGCCAGTACAGAATAACGGAATGCATCAAACGATAGATATGTTGCGACGGACCAATAGAATAGCCTGCACATTTTCCCGAACTAACGGTACCTGATTTTTTCATATGGGGTTACGTCAAAGGTCGTTGTTATAGTTCTGTTGTACAAAATATAAAACAACTAAAACATAACTAATGCTTTTCAGACCATAACACCGGAAATGTTAGAACTTGCCTTCAACAATATGCAGTTTAGATTGCAAAAGTGTATTGAAGAAAACGGTGGGCACATTCAGCAATTTAACTTCAAACATTAAAGATGTGTAAAGATGTTAAAGATGTGTGTGAATACATATGTGTGTATATTAAAACTGAATTCTTCTTAATTGGTGTTTTTGTTTCAATAACTTTGTAATTTATACTGTAATGTAATTTGTATAAATTTGTATTAAATTAGTTCTTCTCTTAATAATAGTTTTAGTTGATGCATACCGTCATTCTGTATTGACAATGTAAAAATAATAATGTGAAGTATAATCTATCTGTAAATGTATAGCTGATCAATAAATATATTTTTGAAATGATCAACGGTGTACCATTTTTTGTGAGTTAATTGTTAAAAATAGTGAATTCACTGTTAAATAGTTATTTGTGAAACCGATTAGGAAATGCTTCATTTTCAATATCCTACTGCAACGAGTAGGATGTTTCCGAAAGAAGCGATGGGAGATCTCGTATCGCTACAAATTGATATTATCTGATGTAAGAGATTCTGTTTTGTCTGTAAATTGGCCTTCAAACAAAGCTACACCGGATCTCGAATTAATATTAATAATGAAATAGAATTTAATACGTACTGCAGCACGTACTGGCCCTGGTTTTGGAGGTACCTCGCCTGAGGGGTTACCATCTGCCTTGGGGGTACCCCCATCCCCACCTCATTCCTAGAATAGATCTCAGTTAAATTGGGGTGACCTGCTTGCAAGACTTGTTGTTGGTCTGATAGTGCTTCATGGTCCGAGTAGTCTGGCAAATAGTCTTCTGGTTGTTGCATATAGTAGTTTGGATTGGTCGGATATCCATAGCTCGGATTATAGGACATATTCTGAAAGAAAAAAGTCAGTACACGCTATTTCAAATACATTACAAATAATATTAATCGCCGGACATTTCTTTGTTTTTATCCACGGCTATTTAATATACTCAGTATATTTGCGTTTCCTCGATTATAATGATATACATTATTCACTACTACCAGTAATCATTGCTAACTACAACAAGAACTTCAACATTGATTTATTTTTAAACTTTATAGTAGTAGTGCGCAATGTGGCATTTCCATCAATTAAACTGAAATATTGTTTACATTTAATAACAGTAGTTTGAGTTGTATGATAAAAAGAGATAAATGAGTGCTGACAGCGAAAAGTATATTACTTTAACACCACAAGCAATAAAAGAAGCTGCAGAAATTGAGTTATTAGACTCATTGCCTGAAAAATCAAGAAAATCTTGGAATCTTTCTGACATTGATAAAGGGAAAAAAGTAAATTCTTTCTCGTATTCCGTTTTGTTGGTGTATTTTACAGAACTATCCATGAAATATAAACCTTGCACACTATGGCCTTACTACTCAATGCTTAGAAATACGATCAACATACACGGTATTTCACGGTGATCACCAGTTAGAACATGTCAGAGACTACTTAGATTTAAAGAGTGATGATGAAAACTGGTTTTCTATCTAAGAAAGTAAAAACTTTTTTCCATAAAATATCAATGATTTTATTTCCAATGATCTTATCAATGATGTAGATAAAAAAATGAATTGGTGTTTTTTGAAAAACTTTGAGTTTAAGTTTAGTACGTACTGTCTGATAAAATAGTCTGAAATTTTTTTAAAAAACTGTAGAATACAAACATTTATACCTAAACAGGGTATACCATTTGAAATAAGGAAATTAATAGAGTTTGGCATAGAACTGGAAGCGCATGGGAGTTGAAAATATTTCCATTTACTTGAGGGTTTTTTAAAACCGTAAACACATTTCTACGAAGAATCTTCAAATAGTTTTCTTAGATTTGGTTAACTGACTGTCGTCCACAAACATCGTGGGTATACGATTATTGCGTAGTTATTTTACACTTAAAAGTTGGTTTCGTAGTTAAAATATTGTGAAAATATAGTAAAAAACTTACAATATGACATTAGAAATTTTGTTTATTTGTAGTAACCAGTTTCTTATTCAATCTGATTATATGTTTCTCTATTTTTAATTATTTAACGACTCTACCGCCACTACTAACAGTTTTTGCCGTTTTAAATTGAAATGAAATCTCACTGTGGTTCCTGTGGTTTCCTGTGGTGGAAATAATTCTTCGTATAATTATTGTGAGTCAGTATTAAAAAAAAAGAAAAATGTGCAATTTGCCAAAAATATTTTTGCCAAGAGATTTTTCGTGCCTTGATTTATTTACTATTCAAATATTCTGTCCAAGTTCGTAAACATCCATAATATTACGTTGCCGTGTCATGTTTTTTATGAAAATTGATCCGTTTTTAAAGCAAAATATGATATGAACCAGTTTTCTGTATTGTTTATGCTCTGAATACATTACCTAGTATGTTTTTCTGGCAAAATTGCTGAAAATGGAATTTTTGGGGGGTTAAGATGTAATTATTATAACGGAAAATGAATCTTTACAATTTCCTTAGCTACATTACGTACATAGATGTCTCATAAACGTAATCTTCTATTCATAAATACAAAATTTGAATATAGCTATGTAGTTATGTATATACATTTGTTTATTTTTACTTTCTCAATTTACAAAAATCACAGACCACAGAAACAAATAAAGTATAGAATGCCATTCAGCATCTTGGTGAAAAATAGCCAAGTGTGTGTTCGGCTTTTGTCGATCGAAAGAACACGAGAAAAATTATTGAAAAGTATGAAAATATTTGTGCTGTCGTAATTTGTAGTTAGCTATCACTTTAATGATGATGTCATTATGATCCTTATTTCATAGAAGACCCCCATTATTCTATTTGCGATTAATGGTGCTAATTTTATTAGTGTAAGTTACATTAATTCGTGTAGCATAAGATTATACTATAGTATAAATCAATTGGCAAATAGGCGGTATTTTTTTAATGTTAAAAAACTCTGCTTTAAGGCTAAAGAGTTACCTAACTCATGAGATCTTACTCTATGCAAATCTGTAACACGTGATTTCGTATAGAATATTAGTGAATAGTGTAATATTGAAATATTGAAATTGTATATTGAAGAATATATACTTCTGTATATATTTGGAAGCTATAATATTTAATTGTTTTTCTCTTTCAACCTTTAAAGTTGTCACTAAAAATACCTTATTGCTTTAACCGACTTTGCGTCTTTTACTGTTTGATAAATTCTAATGGCTGGAGTTCTTAAATGAATTACTAACTGTAAATTTTATTAGGGCGGCCGTATTTGGAATTTAAAATGTTGAACGTAATTTTAAGGTTAATCATTTTAAACAGTGTTAATCTGCACATTATTGAAAAGTTAAACTTTCAACTTATGTACTGCTACTGCTAGTATTTATATTGCAAGAAAATGATAGTTACATAGTTTAAAAAAATATTTAAAATGGATGGCAATTCAACATGAATATCAAAAGTATATTAACTGATTTAACATCAAAATAGAAAAAAGGAATATAAGATAAATTTTATCTTTTACCGGTATGTCAATGCAATCAAACCTTGAATTAGGTGGTTTATAGATAAACATAATATCTACTTAAAAATAACCATACTATGTATAGGGGCTGAGCTAAGATGGCTTTTTATTAATTTTCCCCATTAGCGCTTATTCTTTAAGATTTTTCATCATGGAATATATACAAAATACTTCCGACACAATATGTAGAGATTCTGTCATCGTATATCTCAGGGAGACTTTTCAGAATAAAACAAAAAGATGAATATTCTGACCTGAAAGATATAAGAGCAGGAGTGCCCCAGGGGAGTGTTCTTAGCCCTATCCTTTATATGCTATATACTAGTGATATGCCAGTACTAGAAGAGACCACTGTAGCTACATTTACTGACGACACTGCACTTCTTACGATCGGCAAAGACCAAGGAATATCCACTGGAAGATTGCAAGTAGCTAGCAACACAATGCTTGATTGGAGCAAACAATGGAAGATCAAGCTAAACAAGCTCAAATCAATTCATGTTAACTTTACCAACAAAAGACTGGTTAACCCTCCGTCCTTGGATATTAATGTGTCGAATGGATACTATTGTGTCCAATGAGAATAACGCCAAATACCTAAGCGTGACCCTGGATGCCAAGCTCCGGTGGAAAAAACATGTGAAGAAGAAAAGAACCGAACTTGGTTTGAAATATAGACAGCATTATTGGATGCTTGGAAGAAATTCTAAGTTGTCAATACATAATAAGATACTAATCTACAATTAGCTCTTAAAACCAGTTTGGTAATACAGTATTCAACTTTCGGTTGTGCCAGAAATAGTAATATTAAGAGTCCATTCACTAGGTCGAAATAAGCCCTAAATCGGCGTTTGGCTCGTGTCTAATTATAAAAAAACTATAAAAGATAGCGACTTTTAGTAAAAAAGTATTTAAAGATAAGACTTTAATCTAAGTCCCTATAGTAGTAATTTTTGGTATTTATTTTTATTTTTAAAATTCCAGGCAAACAATCTTGTACTAAAATAGCGTATTTTCAAAAATTATTTTCTCTAAAATACATGTATTAAACAAAAATTTGCTACTATAGAGACCTAGTTTATCTTTTGATCTTTCCGGTGATATATAATTTATAACATTAAAAAGAAATTTTGTTGCAATTATAAGACAAATCCGGTACCCTTGCAATGAGGGCTAACTTTATTTCCATGTGCCTTTTTACTTCGGCTTTACGTGCACCTCCGAAATCTTAATAATTCGATAGTTGGAATATATAAGTCTCCACCCATCGGCCACCCATCCTCTCAATCCGACCATGCCTGTCAAATCTACAGAGAATGGACCCTTAAAACCATTCAGACTTTCCAGAACAAAGTGCTGCGTAACATAGTAGACGCTTCATGGTACATACGTAACTCCGACATGCATCGAGACCTTAACATGCCAATGGTTAAAGATGAGATCAAAAGGTTTGCTGGCAGACATGAGGCCAGACTTCACCTCCACATCAATGCAGAAGCTCTTCAGCTGCTGGACAACGAACACCTTGTTCGAAGATTGAAGAGACCCAAACCATTTCAGCTGGTGTAGTGTGCTGTGTATAAGCAGGACAGGGTGCAGTGAAATTGTTAGAAGAAAACAATCTAAAGGACATCGTTGGATGAACTTTAGTTAATAAATATTTAGTTTGTAAGATTATTAGAAGAAAATTAATGGTTGGTCATCAGACCAGTTTTAATAACAATAAGATTCTCAAAAAAAAAAAAAATTTAATAATAATAAAAAAAAAATCATAGAATATACCTTTTTACTGACAAAAGGAATACGAATTATTTATTCTGGATATTAAGAGACATAGGTTTGACCTTGACCCAGCGCCATTAGCAAGTTTCATCTTGACACCCTAATTGAGAGTTTGGGCTGACTCTTATAGTTTTTTGTAAAAAAAACACAATATTTAATCTACTTAAATTTTTCAATTTATATTCTTACTGTTCATGTTGACAGAAACTTCACTTAATCGCTTTCTGCATATTTTTATTTGTAATAGCATCGCTATTCTCGGTACATATTTACATTTATAGTAAAAGCAGCATATTACACAGTCTTTAAGAAGAATCGTGAGCAGAATACTATCTTGGCGCTTATTGTCCTAGAAAACGAGTGCTAACTTTAAATCCAGTAGTAAAAATGGAATGAAACATTTTAAAAACATACACTTATTAGATCCTGTGCAGTACAGGGTGTACCATCGGCATGATAACTTCACGGATCGATTATGGAAAAACTATAATTTAGAAAGATCTGCAAATTTGGTATACGATACCAACGCCGATGGTACCTATGCGACTAAAATATTTTCAAAGTGGAACTTCCGGTTATACCGGAAGTTAATGCTCACTTTCTTATTTTAAACAGGGCACACTATACATATATTATTCCATTTTTAAATTGTAAGCGTAATTCTAAGTACATCTCATGTATATCCCTATGCCTAAGTCTAAACATTACCCCGTACCATAACCGTAACTGTGACATATTTAAAATTTTATGTAAAAAATTATGTTTACACAACGAAAAATATTTACCAATTTTGACTGTATGCCAACAAATTAGTTATCAATTTGATTTCTGAAACACCTGTATAATATTATGAACCTGTGTACATCAATTTTAGGTACTCTTGATATTTTATATCAGGGCTGTAATAAGTTTTTTCTTGGTGACATGAATTTGAAAATTTTAAATATAACGTAAACCAAATTTACAAATTTTCTCACAAAATTAAATATCCCAAAAGCCTTTACTGGTTCTCCATATACAGGTTAGTTCAGCTACCCGTGACAGACTCTGTATAAGTAATGTTATACTTAAAATTGAAAATAAAGTTAAAAGTTTAAAACACCATTTTATGTTTGGATAAAGTAATAATTATCTTCTTCAGAAGCAGACTTATCCAACATTATTGCATCAAATAAACACATTATGATCCTGATGTATTATCTACATATTATTTAATTAGAAAGTTTTGAAATATAAGTACGAATATTTATATAAATAACTAACCAGTTTTATGCCAGGAAGTTCATATAACATATACTTTTCCTCCGTCATTATCATAAAAAGCCTGAATTTTCATTATATTCATATCTCAACTTTTGTCCCAAATAATTATTAACGGTGTTGTGCAAGAATCTTTGACTAAGAATGCAAGAATCTATTACAGTGAACATCAAAATTGACGGTCTCATTATTTGCTATTTATAAATAAAACTCGTAACATATATGCGAAGTGATTGATATTGATTGTTGTTTTAGATATTCGTTGTATATAATCAACAAGTATTGATTTTTGGAGTATGAAATATGGAATAATGACCGTTAATCAGCTGTATTGAAAATTATAAAATATCATTCAATCGCAACACACTTTCCATACTATCAAGTGCTAATAATTGGAGTGCAAATAATAATCAACAATTATTGTTGATTATGCACAACAATTTGCAAAGGGTTTTATTTTTCAGTTATGAAAGATAGTTATAATAATAATAATAATAATAATAATAATAATAATAATATTTACTTCAAACTGCCACACAGTGTAATACAAAAGTGGGTTGAAACAAAGTCAGGGGAAAATCGGTATAACCAAAAATACAAATACATCATAAAATCAAAGACATTCAAATAAAATACAATCGTACATAAAACTAGTAGGTAAGTGTTGTAAATAATCGAAACAATATAAAACCATGACAATACTAAAATGCATCTAAAAATTCGGCAACTGTATAAGGTTCTATATCTACTATCAATTTAAAAATCTCACGTTTAAAAACTTTAAAGTAAACAATTTTCTTGATACTCTCAGGCAAGACGTTAAAAAATCTTAAAGCCGCGTAAGAAGGGCCCCTTTCAATATTACTTAACCTATGGTGTGAAAACATATAATTGTTGTTCCTAAAATTATATTTTTTCTTTGATATAAAATCGTTGAATTTTCCTTTATACATAAAATTAAACAATAAACATTCATATATGTATAACCCTATAGTGGTCAGACATCCAAATGCTCGAAATTGATTCCTACATGAGCTATTAAACCCCAAATTCATTATCAAACGTATAATTTGTTTCTGGATAACAAAAACCCTGTATATACTGGTGCTTGATCCCCAAAATAAAATTCCAAATTTCATCCTTGACAAGAAACTTGCATAATATACTGTTTTTAAAACTGATTGTGAAACATATGGCTTTATTACTCTCATACTATAACATCGGCTGTTAAGTTTTTTCGTTAAATCATCTATATGATCTATCCAGTTCAGTGTTGAATCAACAAAAATGCCCAAAAATTTTGTGACTGAATTGAGATATGTGTCTCGTTTATATATAGGGTTGAAACTCTATTATCTGATCTATTTGAAGTAAATAGCACGTATTTTGTTTTATTTTCATTTAACACGAGTTTATTTCGTTGAAGCCAATTATTAACATTTTTTAAACATTCTGTTGACTCATACTCTAATTCGGGTAAAGTTTTGCTGGTTATAATCAGAGTTGTATCATCAGCATAACTTAAAATTTTATGCGGTTTGTCATCAAAATTGGAACCCAAGTCATTAATATAAATATTAAACAACAAAGGGCCCAGTGTACTACCCTGAGGGATTTCCTGTCTATAGATCGTGCGCATTTTAAAGCTCAGATTCTTTACAATTTTTTTCACAAGTTCACGAAAATTAGATTTTGATTAATTATATCACATTTTTAAATTCCTCTGATAATTCTAGTTTAACGTTGTTTACTTTTATGAAACGTATGCTTTTTCTTTCTCGCCTTCTTCAATATTTTATAATATGCCGGGTCCTTCGAATTGAACCTCGATCTTATTTACTTTACACTATTTTAATTTATATGAGAAAAACTAAAAAAAAAAAAATTTTCAAAATCTTAATTTAATCTTAAATTTAGTAATTAGGTATACAAAAGTTATAGTTAACAAGTTAAAAATAAAATTTTTTGAACAGGCGTATTAAAAAATGTCCGGTGGACTTTCGGTTTTAGATGCATGTGGCTCATTGTTAGGATTCTTCTCGGTGTTTCCATTCTCCAAATGTATGATTTTCAATAATAGCTGATCACGAAGTCTATTCGACCGGAGCGGCTATGAACTAGATAACGTATCTCATTTATAACTTCACTGCGAAAATAGATTTCAACAGAAACGCCTTTTTGTTTTTGCACAAACGTCCCAGAAATATTATTGTGATAGTTTGAATCAAAGAATGGCGATAATGTCATATCAGAAACAATTAATGTGTTATAGAAGAGATTAATATAGGAAAATATTAAAATGGGAGAGATAGCTAGATATTCCGCGAAGAACATCTACACATGTAGTTATAGAGAATTTACTTTATCATAGGTTTTCATGCTGTATTAAGAATTCACTTATCGCAGGTAATTATATACTTACCTAAGGGCCCGTCTTTCCATCTCTTTATAAAGATGCTTTTAACTAAATCGTTATTTATGCAACAAGTGCAAAAAGTAAGTGTTTATTGCACGCGACGTGAAATTGTCCAATGAGGCCGTCAGGCCGAGTTGGACAACACGTTAAGTTCAATAAACACTTTTTGTACGAGTTGCATACAATATTTTTTCTACGTTCATACAAAAACCAAAAAATGTTTTATTTAGGGGGCACTAAGTGTTACGTCGATTTGACGTTTATGTTTGTCATGATCACAAAACGCTGTAGTAGAATGACAGATGAGTGCAACAAAATATTTTTTCTACGGGCGTGTGGAAAGTTACAATTTTCTGCACGCATTTGAGTGTAGAAAATTGCACTTTTCCGCACTAGTGCGGAAAATAAATACCTATGTATTACTTGCAATGTGATCATAATATTATCTTAATTCCAAAAAATCATGGTGTCACTGTTCAGATTTTGACATAAAGAAAAAGGAATGCTTGACACTTCTAATTATTAGACAGCATTGTGTGCAAATATTTATTTTTCTTATGTCAATTTTCTTCACGCCCGTAGAAAAAACGTTGCTCCTAACACATGTGGAAGGTGTCTTTTCCGCACTCACTGCTTGTCCGAACTCCGCTTCGCGTCGTTCGGACAACTGCAGTCGCTTGCGGAAAAGTATCACCTTCCACACTTGTTAGGAAAATAACTATATTGCACTAGTGCAATAAAGAACCACAGCTTTGTTAATAATAAAACTTAGAATGTTCTAAGACGTGACTTGAATGTAACTAGTGAAAACTGCATTAATAATACCTTTTAAATGCATATTAACGCTAGAATGATGTTAAATCACTAGTTATCAGTTTGGGTGTTTTACAATAAGTTAAAGTTTGACAAAAATGGCAACAGTTTTTCTTTTCCCTCCCAATTAACAGATCGAGCACGTTTTTCTGAAATATTAAATAATTTAATGCGAAATTTTCCGTATTTATATGTCAGTAACCTCAATAATTATATAAAATTTTATTATGGCATGGTTACTTATCGAATTCATTAGGGAGATTTTAAACCCCTTAAATTTTAGCACGTCGTTATCGTCATTCTGAGCATGTGCAGTTCCAAAAAGAGTATAATTTTTGGCACTGCGCGTGCTCAGTATAACGATTGCGATAACGATAAGGTACAAATTTAAGGTGTTCAAAATCTCCCTATTATGAAAGGCAAAGTTAATGCTTATCAAGGGCGGATTTACCATGAATTCAAATTTTACATTAGCAAAAAGCAAAAACGTAATTAGTTAAAAAATATATAAACGTACTTCACTTAAGGATATTTTATTAAACACTTCTATTTGCTATTTCATGTTTGTCCAAAGAAAAACGTATATATCTAAATGCACAGATAATTTCTAATTTCACAACATTTTTTAAAAATGTGGTTCTTTGAGATACACCCCCATGTTGAAAAGCTAAATCCGCCCTTGATTGCTTATTAACACAAAACAGTCTTGACACAAGACACTTGTCAGTCTTGTCACTTTGCGTAAATGTTTGTAAATGCAGGTTAGATTTATTACAGTGAAATTAGCTCAATGTATAGAATGAGATGTTGTCACATTAACTTCTTATTTAGCATGCTGTTAGTTATTTGTCTATAAATATTTAATTATTAATATGAACTATTTAGATTGATTTAAGAATGAGGTTAGTGGTCATTAGTAAACTTGATGTTAAAGTGATTATTATTAATATGGGTGCCAGTTTTTTCACTAAATATAGTTCAATAAAGTTTTGTTTTTTGCATGAACGTAGAAAAAGAAACTTAAAGTTAACAAGTGAATTTATCTGGCAGTTAAAAAATTGCATCTTTCCACAATTTAACTGCTCTTTTGTAAAAAGACTGTTTAACGGCAATACTGATTAAATAAGAAAGTCTATATAATAAAGTAAGACAGATGAAATGCTTCAACCATAATCAACAAAATATGTCAATTATGACAACATTACCTAGCTATAACATACTGTGGCTATAACCAACTATAACATTTTTTTAAGTTTTAGTCGTTTCTGGGACCTCTAGTTTAAATTTAATATTAAGTGTAAAAATGTCTTCCCAGGATGATACAGTAAAAAACTTGGAACCAAATTGCCCAAGAATTTGAGGCCCTTACTAGTACAAATCGTAGCAGTTCAGTCATAATTTCAAAATATGATTCAATAAAACATGTCATAAAATCTAACAAATACGTAGATATCGTTCCTTTTTTATTATTAACCTGTTAGTGTGATGCTGTATATGTTGCTCGTTTTTTTTCTAGAACATTTAACACCGTTATTTTTGATACACGAAATCTTCTCATAAATTATTCATCAGCCCAGATGTTTAAATTGTCTATATGAGGTCTTACAGTATACATTTTTCGTTCGCGATTTACAATATGTGCCATGATTATAATTTCATAATATAATAATATTTCTTCTTCAAAATCAATAATGTTTTCCATTATAAAAATATATTTTTGACGTTTTATTAATCAAATTGTTTACTAACACTCAAATTTAAAATTTCTGAGGTTAGAAATCTCTATGTAACAACTTATAAGCCAGTAAAAGTGACCGATAAGTTAAAGAGGAGATAGAGAATTTTAAAGACAGGATTTAATTTAAAACACAGTGAAAAGACCCATTTTGTAGTTACAAGGAAGATAAATTTAAAATGATGTTTATAAGGAGATGGAAAGACCGGCCCTAAAACCAGAGATTATAAATATACAATCTCTGCTAAAACTATACACTTTTTAATCTTTTTAGTATTCTTTCACATTAACGCCGTTCTATAATGTGTAATTTTAGGTACAGTTATGTCAGAATGCCTGATAAAATAAAATAGGTTTGCATCGAACACAACGAGATCATAAAAATGTACAATGATCATAAATTCACGTTCACTTCGGCTAAGCTGAATATAATAATGTCCATTATTAAAATACTTACAGCCTTATTAATAATAAAACTTAGAATGTTCTAAGACGTAACTAGAATGTAATTAGTGAAAACTGCATTAATAATGCCATTTAAATGCATGTTAACGCTAGAATGATGCTAAGTCACTAGGTATCAGTTTAGGTATGTTTTACAATAAGTTAAAGTTAACCTAAAAGTTTGACAAAAATGTCAGCAGTTTTTCATTTCCCTCCCAATTAACAGATCAATAACGTTTTTCTGAAATATTAAATAATTTAATGCGAAATTTTCCGTATTTATATGTCAGTAACCTCAATAACTATTATAAAATTTTATTATAGCATGGTTACTTATCGAATTTATTAGGGAGTTTTTGAACCCCTTAAATTTTAGCACGTCGTTATCGTTATTCTGAGCAAGTGCAGTTCCAAAAAGAGTATCATTTTTGGCACTGCGCGTGCTCAGTATAACGATTGCGATAACGATAATGTAAAAATTTAAGGTGTTTTAAATCTCCCGTAACCCCCGAGTTAACGTGGGCTACGAATCTCCCTATTATAAAAGGCAAAGTTAATGCTTATCAAGAGCGGATTTACCATGAATTCAAATTTTACATTAGCAAAAAGCAAAAACGTAATTAGTTTAAAAAAATATAAACGTACTTCACTTAAGGATATTTTATTAAACACTTCCATTTGCTATTTCATGTTTGTCCAAAGAAAAACGTACCTATACCTATCTAAATACACAGATAATTTCTAATTTCACAACATTTTTTAAAAATATGATTCTTTGAGATACTCCCCATGTTGAAAAGCTAAATCCACCCTTGATTGCTTTTTAACACAAAACAGTTTTGACACAAGACACTTGTCAGTCTTGTCACTTTGCGTAAATGTTTGTAAATGCAGGCAGAATGCAGGTTAGATTTATTGCAGTGAAATTAGCTCTATGTATAGAATGAGATGTTGTCACATTAACTTCTTATTTAGCATGCTGTTAGTTATTTGTCTATAAATATTTAATTATTAATATGAACTAGGTACTTAGATTGATTTAAGAATACGGTTAGTTGTCATTAGTTAACTTCATGTTATTGTGATTATTATTAATATGGGTGATAATTTTGATTGATTAAACAACAAAACATCAAATGAAGACACCACAGAAACAGACAAATTTCCCTCAGAAAAGTTGCAAACTTAGGTAAAGGGGCGGTAGCACAATTCATAATTGCAATATTTAATAGTTTTAAGAAATCCGCTCGGACACGTCGCTTTTCTTTTTCCTTGCGCAATTTTTGACCTAATTCACTCATTTACAGGGTGGCCCAATAAAGTTGTAGACTAAAGTCATATTTTTTAAATAGAATACACTATATATTACTTAATTTTTAGTTAGGGTGTTATCTCAAGCATACATTGATATAGGATTTGATGGGCCTATCTATAATAATAAGGGAGTTATGACCAAAAGTGTGTACCATATAGTCTTAGCACAGCTTACCATAACAAACAGCTAGGGCACTTCGTTGGCGGGAACGGTTTGCGCCGATCCTCGCGCATGTTCCCAAGCTCCGCCTTTCAGGAGAGAACACAGCAGTGGCGCCCGTGTCGACTCACAATTATCGATCTAAGCCTTAGGCGTAGTTGCGATTATTTTTGAGAATTTGTTTTGAACCCTGTGTTGTGTGCTATAGTTTTGTGTTTTGGAATCATTATGAGTGATAGAAAATCAGGATATGTTTGTGCTCTTAGAAGCTGCTACAATAAACGTTATAATTGCAGTAAGAGATTTTTCAGCTTCCCTAGAAAATTTTGAAAAATGTATCACAAAAAATAATATATGCAACGCACTTGTGCAATTATGTAATGTAATACATTTTAATCATCCATGCGATTATTTTCCAAAATTATATGTTGTAAGATTGTATTTGAGAGTAAGAATATATTTTACCCTGAAAACAAAAACAAATTAATTATATGGAGAAATGAATAGTCTATTTTTTAAATGTGTCTTTATATTTATTATATATACAGGGTGCTTCAAATTCGATGCAATATATGGGGATCTCGGAAACGGTAAGAGATGCGAAGTCGGTTAAATGGAGGCAAAGTTGCGTATTCAGGAGGGCAACATAATGGTGAAAATAAATCAAGGCTAACTTGATTGGTTTTCAAAATATTTTGAAAAAACCGAAACTTTCGATTTTCGTTTTTATTTTTTTGCGGGCCTATTTGATAACGTTTAAATCTGGTTCCTTTTATGGTGGTATTCTATCAAGTTACAAAAATGCTTCCAAAAAATTGAAAAAAAATCCAGGTCAGTATTTAAAAAAATTAAGTTGATGTGGGTTTCCGGGAAACGAAACGTTTTGCGGAAAATTCGCTAACACCATTCGATAAAGGGAAAAAAGTTCCCATGGAAAAGTGCTCTTTATTTTTGAATACCTTATCAAATATGCCCGCAAAAAAATAAAAACGAAAATCGAAATTTTCGGTTTTTTCAAAATATTTCGAAAACCAATCAAGTTAGCCTTGATTTCTTATCACCATTATGTTGCCCTCCTGAATACGCAACTTTGCCTCCATTTAACCGACTTCGCATCTCTTACCGTTTCCGAGATCCACATGTATTGCATCGAATTTGAAGCACCCTGTCTAGTTTCTCGAAATTTGTAAAGAAAATAATTATTATTATTATTACTATAATAAAAATTTTACATATTTTATTTTTGACCATTTTATTTTTAAAACCTTTCCTAGACTTCCTTGTTTATAATTAAGCCTATTAATAATACTACTAAACTGATTTCAGGTAGGTAGGTACCTAATTATTTCAATTCAATAAATACCTAAACAATACCTTTTTGTTTTATTTTATCAGGTATTTATGTGTGGCACGAACATTTTATGTCCTCAAATATGATCTAAAATGAATCCAAGTAAAAAGTAATTTTGTTTAAAAAAATATTTAATACGATACTGTTAATTCTTATTTGAGATAATAGAAATATTTTAAATCCGTCCCCGACTTCTCTCCAGAGTGCGAGAGAGATAGCTAGCATCAAGCGAATCCTACCAGATCAAAGGTGCCGCCGCGAAGTTCCCTAGCTGTTTGTTATGGTAAGCTGTGGTCTTAGTGTGTTGGAAAGGGAACATGCAGGAATCTTACAAAGTCTTTGTCAAACGCACTACGCATATTGCACACCTTTTGGTCATAACTCCATTATTATTATACAGGGTTATTCAGAACTCATCCATAATAAAATTTGGGGATGTTCAACATACATGTACAAATGTGGTAGTGCAAAAAAAAAGTTTTTGGCGGGGTCTTAAAACTATTTAAAAATTTTTCATTGCACGCCGCTGGATATTGGTCCACTGTAATGGAGTGATCTTGGGACTGGCAATGCAAACAGGCTAGCACAAAAAAACTTCGGAAGATCTGAGAGTATACCGACACCCGGCGCAGAAAAGATTTGCAGCGTTTTTATTCGGTCGGTTTTAACCAGGCGTTCCAGACAAAAACGTGTCTACTTTTTTATCACATTCTTAGGAATGTGGTAGAAAAGTATCAGATGTGTTGAAGTACAGTTGCCCAGCTACGTAGTCCTTTATAATGGTATAACTTTAAAAATTGTTTACGGGAAATCCTAATTACTTTTATTAACATTTTTTTGGTGATATCGATTTCTTATTTAAGGATGCACATATCCTCAAAGTTTTAGAGATGAGTTATGAATAACCCTGTATATAGACCTATCAAATCTTATATCACATGTATTTGTATCATGTGATGTATACATGTGTATCACATGTATTTGATGTATTTGTTAGATATCTCCCTAATCAATAATTAAGTAATATACCAGGTGTCCCACGGTGATGGTCTATTAGAAGTAGGGATTGCAAATTTACCTATTTTTGTAACTACCGGATTTTCACATACAATGACAAATAACAAAAACGTATTATCAAAATTTAAGCATAAGCGTAGATAATAAATCAACCAACATCTTCACTAAAACATAATATTTTTCTTATTTTTATAAATACTTTTTTTGTCTTAGTACAAAATAATCGAAAACAATTATGTTCACTATTCACTATATTTTTTTATCATTAATGACTCTTTACTCTTTGAAACCTAAGCTTGAATTGAAATGAAAGATAATCGTAAATTACGAATTTACGCAGTAAGCAGTAATAATATTATTATTATAGTGGAACAAACGTGGAATGAAAGCACGTACCTAATATAATAATGCTATCAAAAATAGGTGTTCTACTATAAAAATATGAAAATGCCCGCACAAACCGGTTTCGGACTCAATTCTTGTCTCCAACATGTGTGCGTATCAGTCATAGGCGGCAAATTTCAGCTTTTCGTAATTTAATATGTTTATGGTAACAACCGGTAAAAGTTGGTCGTTTTACCGGCAAATTTTTAAGGGATTTTTGGACCATTTACCGGTAAACCGGTTAATCCGTAAACCTGTATTGCAATCCCTAATTAGAAGTATCTGAAGAACCAATTAAGCTATTAATTTGAAACTTGAGGTGAAGTCAAAGTGGGCCATGATCTACTTGATGAAAATATTTTGCAGTTTCTATCACTTCCGGTTATACCGGAAGTAGACATTAACTTTGTTATTTTAAATGGGACACCCTATATGTTATTACATTTTTGGATTCTACGTGAAATTCTAAACACATTCCATGTCCAATACCTTTCTTCAACTGTTTTTGAAATATTGACAGGTCAATATTGACATTTTGCAACTTGGACACTCTGTAAAATCTAAACGGTTTGAGATCAAACAGGATGGTTTGCACATTCCTATTTTAACTTTTCATAAGCTATCGTTTGACATTAATTTCAGATTTAACCAAGAGATGATTAAATTTAATTAAAAATTTTTAATTTCTAAAAAATCTGAAATTAGTGTACGATAGCTTATGAAAAGTTACGATTAGGAATGTGCAAACCGTTTTGCTTGATCTCAAACCATTTAGATTTTACAGGGTATCAAAGTTGAAAAATGTCAATATTCACCTGTCAATATTTCAAAAACAGTAGAAGATAGGTATAGGATATCCTACATGAAATGTGTTTAGAATTTTACGTAAAATTCAGAAATTAAATAATATATACGGTGTTCTGATTAAAATAACGAAGTTAATGTGGACTTCCGGTAGGTATAACCGAAAGTGGGAGAAACTGCAAAATATTTTCATCAAGTAGATCATGGCTCACTTTGACTTCACCTCAAATTTCAAATTACTAGCTTAATTGGTTCTCCAGATATTTCTAATGGACCGTCACCGTGGGACATCTTGTATAGAGTGTTCTGTTTAAAAAAATCAAAACATTAGTTTATAACTTTTTTTAGACATCCTGTAATTTTTAGTGAATTAAATAAAAATTTTCACAAAAAATAAAATGAACGTGTCCCAAAGATTTTCTTAAAAATGTTAAATAATGCAGTTATGAATTGTATTCCAGACTTCTCTTCCACACTGCGTATATAAAAAACCATTGTCAGAGAGAAATAATGACTTTTTTTCAACATAACTCACAGACCAATCATATGATAATCTAAGTGGTATTTTCCGAAATTTGTTTCTAGTTTTAAAACAGCGGAACGAAATAAGAACTGATTGAATTTGTACCACCACCCTGTACGCGCATTGTTCATGCTTGGTGGTGCAGACACTTTTTGTTCTCACATAGATCGGCATTGGCACCGATGGAGAGCGACACAGATTTCGTCCTCATTCCCGGTATTCGACAGTTCCGCTTCTAAATAAACAGCTATAAAGTTACGACACAGCTGCGGGTTTAGTCTAGATGATATTCAATATCTTCGTTTAATAATAACAAACACTTTTATTACTTGGGTAGGATGTGTAATGCAATCGTGAAGCACTGAGAATCTGGTCCATATGTATCGATTTGTTCGTGTTATATTGCTTGACAAAATTATTTCTATTTTTATCGATTTCATTACTGTTCATTCTAGTTGTATGTAGGGTTTACAATAATAGAAACACGTTCTTAATGGCATTCAAGAAAGTACTGCAAAATAATATGTTACCTTACCTTCACAGGAACAGGGTAATTGAAATTTGACTTAAAATTGACATTCTTCTTAACTCAGAAATAATTTGTAAATATAAAATTTATATTTCTTTATAACCATATTTCAATATGATAGGTAGATACTCCCACCACATGTCTACTCAGGTGGAAGAACAGACACCTATCAGTAGGAAGGTGATAGTTTTGAGTCTAGGCACATAAGTATCTTGTATAATAATGTTGTTAAACCTCTGCTATCAAATGGAAAATGAACAATATCTTACCACAAGAAATTATTATATTTGATTAAGCCATCAAAATTTGCATATCAACTCTATCATTATCACCAAAATACATGAGTTGTATTGATAAGCAAACATCAACATTCTAACTAAAAGATACAAATTTACATTTTAGGAAATATTTAGGGGAAGTACATAGAAAAAGCAAAAACGATAATTAATTCTATAACCTTACCAAAGAAAAGTAGTTATTTTAATATAGAACTTAATAGACAGATAACTAGTGATTTAACATCATTCTAGAGTTAAAATGCATTTAAATGGTATTATTAATGCAGTTTTCACTAATTACATTCTAGTCAGGTCTTAGAACATTCTAAGTTTTATTATTAATAAGGCTGTAAACATTAACTTATTTTGTATAAAAAGAAGGCCAGTTCGGGACTGTGAGATCGCCATAGAAACTGTACAAAAAATAGATTATTGTCCAAAATACCAAAAAGAAATTTGACATTGACATTGTACGTCACGTCACATATATTGTAATTTATTCAAATTAAAAAATAGAAAGGAATAGCGTTTTTTCAACCCTGTACACCACCACAGCACCTGATATAAATAAGTCAGCAGAATGAGCCACTTAGAACTATTACCCAAAAAATGAAGAGTATGGTGTATGAAAATAGTTACCTATAAACGATTACCTATAATGTTAATTATTATTATTTGAAGTAACAAGTCTTTTGGTCAATTTACTAATAAAATGATGTCATATTTTATGATGACAGGTATGTCGTGAGTGTTTGCAAAGTTATTTTACAATATGAAAACTGGTGGTGTTAACTAGAAGCTGTTGGAAAAAAAATATGTTAAATATGTACACAAAAATACCCCTTTCATTCGTAAAACCCCTTTCACTCGTCCCGAAAACGTATATTTTTTGTACTAGTTAAACAAATAGCTACTTCACCACTTGAATCGTTATTTTGCATTCTAAAAAATGTTTAGAGAAATTAACAACACAACAAAAATAAACAAGAAATACTATTACCTCCTCCTGTAAGTGTTGTCGTTTACCCCATAGAGATAATAAAAATAAATTTAATTTTGTTGACTCTGATTTATCTCGGCTCTGTTTTCAAGAGCTTAAAGATTCAAGAGTATATTATTTTTAGATATTTATTACGAAAAAAATCAGTTTGACGTACCCAACAATATTAACAAGTAGTTAAGGGTTGTTTACCATTTTAGGCTACTAGATAGAGTGAACTATCATGTTTCTTGACTATATATAATATAGCCTTTTGATCTTGTTTTCTCTCCATTTTTAATTTTTATTACATTAATAACCCTTAAAGCAATCGTAATTAGGGAACGTGCAAAGTAAGAAGCAAATAGTTGTCGCGTGAACTTAGTTTTTGAGTAAATACAAAAATATAATATCAAATTTAAATAACCCGCTAAAATGCTTAGTTCTCTCCTGTAGCCAATAATGGCGCTAGAATAGCTGTGACCTGTGACGTTCATAATTACCAAGCAATTAATTATTCACTCTTTATTTTATTTTCTCTATAGTTAAGTATTTCTGATAATTTCGAATTAACTGCTTACAACTGCTTGTTTCAATTGACCTAATTTAGCATAGATAATATAAAACTTGATTACAGGAGTATTTCAAAAAATGACCTAAATGGTTGTGCAGCTGAAACGAAAGATAGTTTTTTGAAAACTGACCGATAAGAAATCTAAAATAGGTTATATAGCAAAAAAATGGTATTATTATTAATGCATTACGACAAATAGCAAAGGATATTTACGCAATAAAACTTATTTGTAAGTAGGTACAAATTCTAGATTTTATTCTTGTATAACAAAATAACTGCAGGATTTAGATATTGGCGGCAGCGCCAGGAAGAGACGTAAGAAATATATTAAAAGATAAAGTTAAATGTAAAATATCTTAAACAGAGCAAAACTGTACCAATTTTATACACAATTAACTACATTTGAAAGTTACGAACTGGAACAGCGAATGCAAAGTAAATTGTAATGCTTAGAATTGTGAATAAAACTTATTTTCCGTGCTAGAGTACTGAAATGAAGGCATCCTTGTTCCGTAAATTCTCCTTAGTCCTATCAGAAGATTCAAGGAATGGGCATAATTACCTTAATCAGGACGGTTCACGGGTTTTAACTGGGCGAATGTTGCTGAAGATAACACGAGTACACTACCATTTAACTTGCACAAAACTTGCTTAAACTGAAAAATAAGTACACATTCGGGCCAAAGTGACAAGTAACATATTTACTGAAATTTTTGACAACTAATGCCTGCTAGATAGGTCGGTCTATTTTTGTTCTACATTTGACACGTATACTTGACATTAATTTGCTGACAATGAACAATGAAAGTAAATGATATACCTAATTAAATCTACCAAATGTACCAAATCAACAATTACATAAGAATAATTAAAATCCTTTAATATTTGTCCTGATTGATAAAAATTAGTATTTGCGCAAAACTTTTCCTTATATTCGCGATTCTTGCTAAGCAATACGCTACCTACTGGCGGCACGCACAACTAACGCTTGGGACTTTGGTTCAGTTTTGCGTATGTATGTCTATTGTGCATTTTAAAATATCCGTTGTTATATTAGTTAATTGCTTTGATTAGATATGAATCATTATTGTTGTGAGCGTCATTGTTCCTCTTGGACAAAGAAAAACCCCGAGATCAGTTTCATACTTTTCCAAAAGAGGGAAGATCTGGAGCTATCGTGGAAACTTTAAGTTGGGCATTAAAGGGTTACAGGAGACAAGTATGGATAAAGAAGCTAAAGAACACAAAGTAGAGTGTGTGCTCTTTACTTTTCTCTAAAAATGACTATTTCCATAAAGGTATGTATACCGCATGTCCAATAAAGAATTTGACATATTTTGAGGTTAAGTTTCATTTTCAGATTGAACGCTCGAAAAATATTGAAATATATTTTAATTTTATATCACAACTTACCTCTTTCAAAATAGTTTTACAAGCTTTTTACCTGGTTTAAAGTTCTCGACAACAAATCTTTGATGAATACAATTATTTCAAACGTCAGGGTCAGGGACCGTAGGTTAGTATAAGTTACTGCCGTTTTGGGGCTACGATCTTAAAATGAATCGCGTATAAAGTCGTTGGAATGCAACTCATATTAGTTTGGTATCCAAAATTTTAGCACAGATCCAAATGACATATTTATACAGTGGGATCTAGAATGATTGACCTGATTCTGAACGCACCTTGTCTCAATTGCTATCAAAACTGGTTTCCGTTTGATAAAATTACTTCTTTTCCTATGGTTAACTGTACGATTTGGAAAATTGATCATTTGATAATAGAAAATAAAGTAATATTAAAAAACGGAAACCAGTGATGATTGCAATTGGGAGGGGGTGAGTTTAGAATTCGGACATCATTCTGGATCTCTCTGAATAATAAATTTTGTTTTATAGGAAAGTAGTAATACTCCTACATTTACTACTTTCCTTTTGTAAACTCGAACAGTTGAGGTGCAGCCGCAGTGTCCAGAGAATAAACGATAAACGGACGTTCTTTGAACATCGAGCTTTGAACACTAATCAGCACTAATGCAGCTCAATTGTCCTTTATCTCTTCCCTTTTGCAACAACTCATGTCCTGTTGCAACAAACACTTGTTTCACTTTGAAGTTTTCAATCGTCACTTATTAACCGTTTTTCTGGTGCATCTCGTGAACATTAAATGCACAGATTCTCTAATTCAGAGTTGCCCACGACGAAAACGCTCATATCATATCATGTAGACTGACATTGAACAAAAATATAAGTATTAGGTATTTAAACAAATTACATTTACAGAATAATGGGTGTCTCACATGCATATAGACATGGTTAGAAGTTCGATATTGGTAATTTGTTTATACTTTATAACTTTTAGTCTACAAATTTAAATCGTGGGTTGTCTTAAGCCCTTCTGTTCATGAAGCGTCTCGTCATAGATGCATACAAGATACGACTTGCAGCGACGATTCGCAGACGCTTAAATATATAAAAACGCAACGTATAGCAAATGAATTCGAAGTGCATTTTTCAGTTTAGAAATATGAGATATAATAGAAAGAATTAAAAATGTCACAGAAAAAGGGAAATCTTACATCAATACTTGAATTTATTTTAGTTGTGGAAGATCCCACATTTTATATTATTTCTATATGTCAAATAAAGAACAACGATGTACGAAAATACTTATAAGATTCTTACTCTTTTTTATAAAGCAATTTTTGTACATACATTGTACATACATACATTGTACATACTAATATATTTTGTACATATGTTCTTGGCTCAGAAGTGTGTAATTTTTTCCAGAAATGCACAGGGTATTCAATAACAGATAATAGAGTAAGAATCGGAACTAAAAACAGATTAACATATACAACAAATTACCACAACAATTTTTTTCGTTCCGCGGACGTCAGACATCCAGAATCCAAAATATATTTCAAGATATACAAAGCCAAATTCTAAATTATTGTCAATGTGATTCTTCTGTGTATATTTTAGCATTTTAAGTTTATTAACTGGTCTATATATTTAGAAGATCTTATTACTCGTACATAGACATGCAATTATTTTATTTGGTTAAATAAATATTAAAAGTAATAAACTTCTGTAAAAAAAACAGGTATTACCTTTATAGTTGCCCATGCCCATTCCAAGGCATTACGATTAAGAATATTAAGCATCATGATTATTGAAATGCTGCTTAAATTATATATACAGGGTGCCCATAATCTATCTCCTTACATGGCTAACTTTGTTAATAGTGGAGATAGAGAATTGGTTAAATTAGCAAAATTGGGCAGAATTACAAGAGGAATTCAGTTCCTCCTTCAAATTTAATTTTAATTTTCTACTTTTAGAGATATTTTGAAAAAACTGAAAATCGTCAAAATTTTTAAATTCGAAAATCTCGAAAACTATAAAAGATACAAATAAAATAAAAATACTGATTGATAGTATTTTTTACGTGGCATTAAGCGTGATATTGAAAATTTCACGGGCATCTTAGTTTTCAGAAAAAAAATAAAGTTATGTTTTTTAAATGGCAACCATAGTTGGCTATGATATCAATAAAAAGCTTCTTTTTTACTGATTTCAAAAATATAATATTTAATAAATCGCATTTTTCTTCGTTTGTGTACATTTCACAATAACTATTTTAAGATGAATGTTTAATTTTGACGTTTATAATGTGACTTTAGAGTGATCTGACATTTATATTTTATTGTTGTTTACTGATCTACGTTTGTTTTTTATAGCTTACTATGTTAATAAATTATTTGTTCATTACAGTAAACAAAAGAAAAGAGAAAGGTATATTAAATATTATATTTTTGAAATCAGAAAAAAATAAGCTTTTTATTGATACCATAGCCAACTATGGTTGCCATTTAAAAAAATATTACTTTATTTTTTCTCAAAAACTAAGATGCCCCTGAAATTTTCAATATCACCGCTGAATGCCACGTGAAAAACACTATCACACAGTATTTTTATTTTATTTGTATCTTTTATAGTTTTCGGGATATTCGTGTTTAAAAATTTTGGCGATTTTCAGTTTTTCCAAAATATCTCGAAAAGTTGAAAATTAAAATTAAATCAGAAGAAGGCACTGAATTCCTCTTGTAATTCTGCCCAATTTTGCTAATTTAACTAATTCTCTATCTATCTCCACTATTAACAAAGTTAGCCATGTAAGAAGATAGATAATGGGCACCTTGTATATGTATATATATGCAGAGACTCTATTATTATTCAATATAGAAAGAAATTATATTTGGTTACTCCTTCTTTGTAAGAAATGTCAACTTTGCAATTTTTTAAATCCATCATTTTGATATAATATAAGATATATACATTGAAATTGTTGGCTTTTTGTATCCCATCATGCATTTAATTTCTGGGTGTAAGTAGATGAAGAGCTATTAGGGTATGGCTTGCTGGAGGCTTTTAACCAATAAGCGAATAAATACGATAATATCCATCCCTAAGTCAATTACACGAGGTCAGCTTTAGCTCTCCGATATACATGACCTTAAACCGTATCATCCCAGTGGGGTCTGCTACCATGCCAATTTGTTAAATATTTGCTTATTTTGATTGCATTCACTGGCGTAACTATCGGACGGCAAATTACATTCAAATTGAAACCACTAAATTGAGAAACTGTTGGCATTCTTGTAATATTCAGTAATGTAATGGAAATGTAAAGTAATTACCTTCAGTAGAAAAGTAAATCCTGTAATTTTTTATTATAAGATCAATTCTGAAATCTTACAAAGGTGTAAATCTAGCAAAGATCTAGGGGTTATTTTTGATGAAACTCTAAGCTTCAGAAATCATTTTGAATATATTACCTAGGCGGCATCTAGGTCCTTGGGTTTTGTCATAGAAATAGTAAAACATTCAATAATATAGATACGTTGAAATTACTATATTGCTCTTTTGTGGAGTATCTAAGCTGGAGTACTGTTCCTTGATCTGGTTTCCTTATTATATAGGATGTTTCATTAAGGGTGGCGAGGTACCATATATCAAGAACTAATAGTCGTAGAGCTTCGGGGAAAAAAGTTTCCCAAGAAAAGTGACCAAGACAAAATGCTGGAAATAGTTTTAAAGTTCCTAACTCTACCGCAAGGGGGCGTAACTGCTATGGTCAGATTAAAAAAGGCGATTTGCGGAAAAATGTCCCCACATAAGGTGTCAAAAAAATACCACCAAAGTAATGATATTAAAGTTTTGCAACTTTTTTGTCTAAGACTTTTTTCTGTGGGATGTCAAATAAGGGCAGGAGGGAGGGGGGAAATGTTTAAGGATTAAAATGTCTATAACTTTACTTTCGCTTAACCGAATTTTGTAAACTAGGTCTCGTTTAAGAAAGAAATCTTCGTTGTTTAAAATAAGAAAATAACCATATCATATTGATTTTTGCAACCCCCGCTAGAGGGCGTTATTTGAAAGAATCACAATTTTTTCAATTTTTCTCCGTAATTTCAAATATAACCATATAAATTTTATAGCACAATCGGAAAGTAGATAAAATTTGCAAAAAAATCGTGAAAACCACAGTTTGATATCTTCATTTGTTCCGGAGTTATTGGCGAAAATCATAATTCGTTAAAATGTTAATTGAAGATATAATTATTTTCAAATTCAGAGGTCCAGTTTGCCATGACAAACAACTTAACTCAATTTATTTTTAATATTGTTTATGTCCGTGCCTCCCTTCACATTTCATATAAGCCTAAATTTATAAATACGGTCATTTCAATAATTATCTAGATACCAGGTTTCCATGGAAACAAAACAAATTTGAAATAACTGTCAATTAGTTCAAGTATTATCTGTTGTCGAAATTTTGTCTGATTCTTTTTGAATTTTTGCTGACCTTTTTATAAAATTTTGAACTGAACCTCCAAAAAATGGCTTATACTAATATCGAGGCTTACGATATGCTTGCCGTATATTTCCAATGTTTTGAAAATGCACCTCTAGCGGAACGTGAATATGCTGCAAGGTATCCTGAACGAAGACATCATGGAAGGAAAGTGTTTCGACGACTGGCAGTGCGTTTAAGACAAACGGGTAGTGTATGATCCATTGCAGTTCCCATGGGGGGACATTTTTCCACAAATCGCCTTTTTTAATCTAACCATAGCAGTTACGCCCCCTTGCGGTAGAGTTAGGAACTTTAAAACTATTTCCAGCAATTTCTCTTGGTCACTTTTCTTAGGAAACTGTTTTCCCCGAAGCTCTACGATTATTAGTTCCTGATATATGCTACCTCGCCACCCTTAATGAAACAGTATATCTTACATGAATGATTTGGAGAAGATCCAAAGGAAATTTTTTAAATATGTTGCCTATAAAGTAGATAGTTACTACCCAGAGCGTGGAGTTGATCATAATTTATTGTTAGGTAGATTTAATTTCGCATCCTTAGAACACAGAAGGTTTATTTCATCGCTTCGGTTTCTACATAATTTATTGCATGGTAAGGTTGACTGTTCAAATATTTTATCTCAAATACTCCGTCAATCTAGTAGAAGTACTATGCCATTTTACTGTCCTCCATTTTACAATTTCAATTTAATATCAGACAGATGTGATGTTCATAATTCTAGTTTAAATCAACTGTTAGCAGCTGCCAATAATTATTATGTTAATTAATTTTTTTCTAATCTATGATTCTGTATTCCTATGTTTATGTTTTTATTCTTCATCTTTGAGTTTTGTATTACTTTTTAAGTTTGATTTTTTTTCACAATATTTACTTATTTTTATTGAACAATTTTCTATTATAGTCCTGTAAGTGGGTATTCCTGTTGGACTAATAAAGTTATTATTATTATTATATTCATATTAAACCACCGGGGGCAGTCTATTAAAGAAATGCTGAGCAATGATGGTTTTCGAATGTTATTGCTTGAACTTAAATTATATTTCAATTATAATTCAATATGAGAATGGTTGATGCTTTTCGATTGTTTCTCGATATAGATAATGAAACGGTCGTGGAGTAAATGTTACGTTACCTCATGGGTTTGCCCTGGAACTCTTATATTTGTTATTCGACAATAATTTACTTAAACAGGTTTTCACAGATGACATATCTTTGCTGGTCTCAGCGCAGATTTGTCTTATATTTGAAACTACACCTTTTGCATTGTCATTGATCAAAATTTCTCATAATCGAACCACATCGACGGTATAAGGAAATAACAGCGTATTTCCGACAATACGGGTTTGCGATATTATGGATTCAGTATTTGTATCTGCTTGTCTCAATGTGTATACTATAGCCAATGTGTTCTACAGTAGGTACTGTTCTAACTAGATATTACTAGTGAATTACAATATGGACGTTTTTAGTAATTCTATAGAAATTCATAAAATCATTATAGCCCAGAAACTCAAAATTCATATTATGTTGAAAGTTTACCAAACGTTGTCCTTACATAATTACGGAGCTCGGTGTCCGAGCGGTTAAGACGTCTGGTTTTTAATCGCTCTCCGCGGTTGACGGCGGTTCGAATCTCACCCGTGGTCAACTTTTTCTAATTGCTCCAATATTAAATCTGTGTGTATAAGGCTGGTAGCGTTCTTAATATGCAACTAGTACTACAATATCACTGTATAAATGGCTAACAACCTACTGTACACTTTAATTAATAAGGTTTTCCAGGTTTCCCTTATTCTCGTACTAAATGGTAATTAAAGTTATAACATCGTAAGTCGTTCCTGGGCGCACTCGCGGCCCGCAAAATAATAATATGCCGCTCCCTCTCCCACACAAGTCTCTGACTTCCGGGCTCATCACTAAGATGAGAATGAGGGATAGAGATATTATTATTATATTATAATTATTTACAAATCTTCATTTAATAGTTTTTGTGGAATATTATAATATTTCTAACCTATAAGACTAGAAAATTTGAGAAACTTCCTCAGTACATGGATATAAAATAAACCTAAATATGGGTTTACATATTTTCTATGGGTTTACATATTCTGCTGTGTCTCTTATTGTCTAGCCTATTTGCAAACACTTTACACTGATGTTTCCTATACACTTAAATATGGAAAAATGGATGAAGACAGATTTATCTATTTATTTAAACTTTTACAGTTACCCGGAGGCAATGTAAAAAGCTCAGCCAATTTATCTTGTCACTTTTAATAAAGATGATGATTTGAATTTTACTGGTGAGAAGAAGCACAGTAATGCCCTCGAAACAGACTTATTATACAGGTTTATATAATAGGCTCATGGCGCTAGCGGATGATGCGGCTACCTTATAGGAATCTAGGACATACCCGAGTAATTTAACACTGGTAGAGACGTTTGCTACCAGAGTAATTCTCTCTGCCATGTCTCTTCAACTAAAATAAATATTATTGAATTGAACTACACTAGCCTGGGTACACTAACAAAATATGATGACTGATGTGTGGATCGAATGATTATTACCCAGTGATTCTGTTTCTTTCTAGCAACAGTTGCTATTGTAACCACTCAATATAGACCAATAGAAAGCCTAAACCTTGCAAAATAAATAATAAGTAAGCAGTAGTAGTTTTAAAGCAACGGTTGTCGAGCAGTTAAAGAATTGGAACGATGAATGCGTAGTTGCTGTTAATGCAAACAAAATACCTATTAACGTGAACAATGCTCAGATTCCATGTGCAACTCAGCAAAATATCTAGGCATCACATTAGACGCAAGACTTCGCTGGAAAGTCCATGTTAATATCCAAAAATTCCAGAACAAAGTACTGCGGAACATCGACAAAGCGCTTTGGTACATCAGAAACAGCGACCTTCATCGAGATCTTCAGATGGACCCTGTAGAGCAGACAATTACCAAATTTGCAAGGACTCACGACCAACGACTCCACCAACATGTGAACGAGCTCCTCGACAACACTAACATAGTACGAAGGCTCAAGGGGGTTAAGCCCTTTGAGTTAGTGAATTGATTATATCAATATAAAAGCAGAGTATTTTGCGGTTAGTATTACACATTAGTAATTTTAGTGTAATTAAGTTACCAGACCCCAAAGTACACTAGCGAGCGAGACCTTAGCTCGAAGATTTTCAGCTTTAGTTAAATTAGGATAGAACCAAATTACTCATTGATCTCTCTTTGATCAGATTACTCTTCAAGGGGTATTTTCTATATATACATAAAAAAAATGTAAACAAAAGAGTAAAACAAAATTCAACGCAATTCGTTTACATTTCAAAATAATAAATGCCAAATAAAAATTCGTTTAATACATTCAGCTGACTATTATTATTATTCTGAATCACATGGTCATTATGATTGACCCCTATGAAATATTTCACTAGGGGTAGTTAGTGTTTATGTTGGTTTACTTGTGGAAATATTTAACGGTGATTTTCTGTGGGTGCACCTATTCAAGTACGGTTTTAAATAAATGTATTTGATCATCCCACATTTACAGACAATTTTTGTTTGTAAATCTAAACTGTGCTACGTATAAAGGCATCTCAGTATTATTTCTCATGGCGATAACATTACTTAAATAAGTGTTTTAAGAATTAATTTGATAAGCGAATAAAGGACAGAATTCAGTTAACTACAAAGTATAAATATACCGTGTATTTTATTTAAGACTTATGAAAATGTTATCTCAACTCACAAATTGATATAGAATAAGTGAAACTGGACGAAATGTGTGGGAAGTAGGCACATTTTAATATATTAATATGAAAATAATGTGGGAATGAATGGACTATGGAATGAATGGAATTAATTTGTGATAGGAACTGAATAGGTTCTGTGATAACATTACAGTGGTAAAATATAGATAATCAGTTAAATCGCAACGTAGGTATATAATTTTGCCTAGCTAAGAGAATGTTATAAATTTTTCACCGGTTTCCAAAATGTTCATCTGTTTCAAATATGTTGAAAGATCAAATCATGTCCCAGGACGTAAATGCGGTATTTCGAATGTAGTTTATTAGATATAAGTCGATAATTGTTTTGCAAATACGTATCAAAAACAAACCCTTTTTGACACTCGAGGACTTCGATACTTTGTTTTTAAATGTTGGTAGCAACATTGTTTCTATAGAAACAAAAGTAAATACTGAAATATCAATATATAGTACCTACTTTGTGTACCTAGACGGGAAAGCGAATGCTTTCCCGCCATGGTGCACACAACATTTTTTTATCCTACACAAGAAAAAAATCAAGTACAGGATTATGAATGGTGCAATAGCAAAGGCAATACCTTATTCACATAAACTCAATAACCGGGTTTGTTCTGAAACTGTTGTTGAAATTAAATCATGATATTCATGATGAAAAGTTACTTCTGGAGATTCTCTGACAAGTGAAGCTTTCATATAGTTTCTTCCATGCTTTCATCACTTTCAGAAGCTTGAGATGTCCCGGGTATACTTGTTTCGTCCATTGTTTAATAATTACTTGTAACAATAATGATGTGTTCACTTAAAATCACTTTATAATGTGAAATTAAATGACGCTATGATGACAGATAATATTTAATAATTTCCATCTATTGATAGAAAAGTTAAAAAAATTTCGCGGCTAGGCGTGCACTTTCGCGACGCTAAAGGCTCACGAAGATAGAATTTTCGCCTAGTATAGGATAACAAATAAAAACTAACCATTTTTTTTTCTTTTATATGTTTAGGTATATAAAGTGACAGCTTTATGTGCCTTAGCAAAAAAAAATTTGCAATTTTTTAGCAATTTTTGCATTATTTGTCAAGTCATATAAGTTGTCACTATTGTGACATTTGAAAAAAATATTATTATAATCTGTTACATTACCAAAGCAATTATTTTTTATCTTATACGTTATATTGTCTGTTAAATTACAACAAAATAATATGTGCATTGATTATTTAACAAATGTCTTGTAATTTTAAACGTGATTCGAAACTATTGGTAAAAATTTGAATTTCAATATAACTTATTTGTATCTATTTTAACATTGAAAATGTTTATCTTCGTATATGGGGACCAACTTAGGAGTTTTCGTTCAAGCCTAAAAGACAGCTGTGTCTTTGAAGCTATGAAAGCACTCGCGTTAATCAGAGTGAAGTGTATCGGCGCGCTCAGGCTTATAACGCGAATAGTGGTGCCTCTATAGATGTCTACCCCTAGAAAGAAGTGAATTAGACCGGTGATTTTACTTCACTAACAGATAGCGCAACACTCGACCGGTACGAGCGGCGTGAAGAGTAGTGGCGAGTGTTCAGTTGTAAAACGGTACTCGCTTAATGGAGTAGCGTCTCATTTGACAGGACGATCGGCTCGCTTATAATTATGTTTCATATATGTATGGTGTCATCATTTCCAATGTCTCCGATGTTTGCAAAAATTTCGAAATCTATGAATTTTTTTAGAAAACATTATCTTTTTACTTAATATCAGTATAATAGTCCATTATCAAGTTTAACTTGTGGCCAATAATACTGGTTATGGCTCAAATAAAATTTCATCTGTTAACTTAGGCGACATTGCTCTGTTATTGTATTTAATATACTTATATTATCAAACTGCAGGTACAGTTTTTAATTTAAAGAACAATTATTATTTTATTAACGGCAGCCCAGTGTTTGAACTTTAAAGTCCTAGGAATATTAAACCGTAAATATCGTTTCTTTTTATTTCAGCTAGCACTTCAGCTGTCCGACTCAATTAATATTCTTTTCATGTAAAAGAAGCGACGTATTTTGAACATAAGAAGTGTTTTTTCATAGTGACGCCTAAACCTGATAGATTGCTTTTGTTTTTATGCTTCGTATCAAAGAGTTAAATAATGCGATGAGATGAATACTACAGTCAACATTGCCATTTTTCATTTTTATATGACAACAATAGTTTCAGGCTTGAGTGCACTGCATTAAAATAAAACTTATTGCCAAGGCAATATTCACAAGTTATTTGAGTGTTATTAGGATTATGTAAAATCAGTATTCCTTTATTTCTGGTTAATAAATTCAAGTAATATCTAATCTTAACAAGTAAAAGAATTCATCCTTAGTGAGCTATGTAATGAAGAGTCACATCATTACTATCTATCTACAGAGTGTACCAAGTAGACCTGTAATTAACCATTTCTAGAATACTACGCGTACTGGAATTATGAAAATCTTTTTCTCACAATTTTTTATCGATTAAACATGTTGAGGTGCGACTTTCGGTTTGACCGGAAGTCGATGTCAGCTCGCTTATTCGAAATGGAATATGCTATCTTCCATTTCGTTTTTTAAATCCACGCTAAATTTGAAGGAAAGTTTCATAAACATACCCTGTCCTTATTCTTAATAGTTTCCGATATATTTTGATTTTTTCAAACATTTTTCAAACAAGAACATAGTTACATTTATATCGTCTATCTCTTTCAGTTTGTATATAAATACTTGAAGTTTCAAGTAAGTAGCAATGAATCGAAACATGTAGAGTATACGAGAGGTAGTGCAAATTACACAGGATGTCAAAAATGGGCCAACCAATTGTGACAAATTCAAAACCCAATAACTAACTTATTGTAAATGAAACACCCTGTGTTTTATAATGCTATGTACTCTTTAATTCTCTTCGATTGGTATTAACATTCCCTATACCTAAATTGGTTATTTATAACGAATTTATCTATCCACTGGTTTTCGAAAGCACTGTATAGAAAATATAGTACATTATAAATCTAATTTCCGGTTAGCGTATACTAGCGTTATTCGGAGGATAATATACCAGTCCCTAACCTCTTAAAGTAGATAAACGAACGCGTTAAACAAATTTTCAAAATACGTGTGTACATAACTTTTTATAATTTAATATTACGTATGGAATATTTGGCGGATGCGACGGAAACAATCAGTATATTTGCCCTGGAACGCAAATAGACTGATAAACGTTACAAATTAAGTCACTATACCAATATAGGCATATACCTTTAATATTGTGAATGAAATTCTCAGTTATATTCAGATTATTACAGAATCTTTGAAGATCAGCGTGTCCTATGTGCTGCATCAAATAAATAGAGAAGAATGATGGAATGCAGAGCACACCAGTGAAAAAATGTTATATATCAACAACCCGAGTGGTAAGTGGCACAATCGTACGTTCTAGAGTTCTACTGTAGCAGACGAGAAAATAGTAACGAAACCATGCATGTAGTTCCACCTGCGCCTCTTTTTCAGATTTCAAGTTTATACCGTTTAAAGCACTCATCTGTTGGGTGCATCATCAGAGCATTTGAGGTAATATTTGCAGAAAGTGCTAGTACTTCCTAACAACAGAATGTTTTAACTTCGATAGGTACCCTTACAACCATTAAATTTAACTCGTATACAGTTCATCAATGTAATTCTGACTTCTTCAATGTCATGGAAAAATGAATATGATACAATTTTAGATTTTGTCAACTAGTTAATTATGTTCACAATATGTTTAACAGAAGTGGAAGAGTAGTAAGAGAAACTGCAATTATTAATAAACTTCTAATCCTTACTTACAGAGCTTAATATTACAGTCAAAATTTTTTAAAGATAATTTTGATTAAGCATATACCTACTTAAACATTTTACCTATAAATTACCAATCAACAAACAACACACTAACAAACTAAAAGATTTAAGATGTCATCTTAGTCACTTAACTTTATCAGACTATATACAATCTTCGGTTAGATAACATTTTGATAACAAGTAAGTATAGTAAGTAAAAAAAGTTAAAATCAGTTTGTTCCGCTTTTATGGGACATCCAGTATATTATTTTCTAGCGTAATAAAAGACCTTATTTAATTTACTACAACTTTTATTTGAAATATTTCCTCTACCTTGAACTATAAGGATAATAGCCTTTTCGTTGGATGATATGTTTTGTAGGTATACAGGGTGAGTCAGTTTATACTAGCAGGACTCTGGCATTCGATAGAACACCTGATTTTAAGTTAAGTTTATCATATAAATATATGTCGGTAATCGCTTCGTTTTTGAGATATAGGGTGTCAAAGTTTTGGGTTTTTTGTAGTATTTTCCCCACAGTTCATATAGTTTTTAAGATACTCTATTAAAATTTTTACCATAGATTATCTATGATGGTCCACAAGTTTCGACATATGTAAACAATTTGAAAACGTACAGGGTGATATTTTTTCGGGGGTCAGGCCCCTTTTACAGCTTAGAACTTTTTTGTGATGCGCCCCTGACTGCTTATTTGAAAAAAATTGGATTCCACGTTCAATTTAGAAACTTTTTTGTCTCTTGTATTTTTATCGTAGCTGTGACGGTTGTCGAGTCATTTGAAAAAGTCTCTGAAAGAATATTTTATTAAATAAAAATATTTTCATCAAAATTTTCACTAAAAACAAGTATTGTCAAACGAAAGTTCATTAATCTAAATTGTCAAAGGTATATACTTACAGTACAACTTTTGCCACAAATTATTAAATTTTTTGTAGCATTTCAAAGACTTTTAATAACTATAAGTAAAATAATTAAGAATTAATGATAAACCAAGATCTACATCCTGGCGATGAACAACGCAGAGGGAATTTTTGTGGTCGGATCCTTAACACATTAGAAAATAATAGAACTTTCTTATCCAACGTATTATGGACTGATGAATCTTGCTTCACTCGACGTGGGATAGTAAATCTCAAAAGTCAACATATTTGGGTAGAGCAAAATCCACGTGCTATTAGGCCAAGAAAATTCCAAAATGAGTTTAGCATTAACATATGGGTAGGAATTTTTGAAAATAGTTTATTTGGATCATATTTTTTGCCAGAAAGGGTCAGTTCGCAAAACTTCTTACAGTTTAGAGAAACCGAGCATCCTAATATGTGAGAAGATGTCCCTCTAAATTTAAGACAGCAAGCTTGGTTCCAGTTGGATTGCTGCCCAGCTCATTTTGGAAAAAATGTAAGAGCTTGGTTAGACGACAATTAGGCAGAGAGATGGATTGGACGTGGATGTCCAATCGCACGGCCCTCAGGTTCCCCAGATATAACACCAATGGATTTTTTTGTGTGGGGCTTTCTTAAAGAAAAAGTGTATAACAACTCCTGTTCAAGATGTTGAAGATCTTAGAGGGCGTATAAGGCATGCTTACGAAGACATAAGAGTTCATCACTTAGTTTCAGCAAGAAGGTCTATTGAAACGCAATGCCGATTATGTATCCAACAAAATGGATCGCATTTTGAAAATTTAATTTGAAAATAAAATTATTTCTGGTTATTTGTAAAGTTACTTGTATTTGCCTTGGTTTATTATTAGTTCTTAATTATTTTACATAGTTATTATATGGCTTTGAAATACCACAAAAAAATAAATAATTTGTGGCAAAAGTTGTACTGTAAATATGTACCGTTGACAATTTAGACTAATGAACTTTTGTTTGACAATACTTCTTTTTAGTGAAAATTTTGATGAAAATATTTTTTTTTTAATAAAATATTCTTTCAGAGACTTTTTCAAATTACTCGACAACCGTCACAGCTACGATAAAAATGCAAGAGATGAAAATGTTTCTAAATTGAACGTGGAATCCAAATTTTTTCAAATAAGCAGTCAGGGGCGCATCACAAAAAAGTTCTAAGCGGTAAAAGGACGCCTGACTCCCGAAAAAATATCACCCTGTGCGTTTTCAAATTGTTTACATATGTCAAAACTTGTGGACCATCATAGGTAATCTATGGTAAAAATTTGAATAAAGTATCTTAAAAACTATATGAACTGTGTGGAAAATACTAAAAAAAACCCAAAACTTTGACACCCTGTATCTCAAAAACGAAGCAATTCTCGACATATGTTTATATGACAAACTTAATTTAAAATCAGGTGTTCTATCGAATGCCAGAGTCCTGCTAGTATAAACTGACTCACCCTGTATATTGTACAGTGATACAATGATTTTATGAGTTTTAGAATAATTATAATAATGCAATATAATTTGATCGTAACAGTATAACAGTTATAACTCATAACAGTAAGTTGTTTCTGTAAACTAAGTTTAATATTTATTTATTTGTTAATTTATTTAAATACAAAATTCAACAAGTTAATACCCAGTTACGAGTTCAGATTACCAAATCTGGAAAGTACATTAGAGATATACAAATGCGGTGTAGTGCCCATTAAGTAAATTATATACTACACTTGGGGGAAGGTTTGGTGATTATACCTAGTATTTGGCTCATTTTACCAAATGGCAGATTTGAATACAGAAAAATAAATATCAACTTGAATCAGCTGTCTGCTTTGTTTATAACCAACGTATTTTAATACTCAAATTTTTTTGTTTGTAATTATGACGAAATCACTATTTCCTTTAATATTTTATTTATTAATTATAACCAAATATTTATTAAGGGCAGAATTGCAATTAGTTCACCTGGTTTTATATTTGATATCAGTTACCACGGCAGGGCTTTTGAAACTCAGTGACATCTATGATAGGGGTACTTAATATGAAGTATTTAAAGTAATTGGCGAACTAGTCGAATATCTTTTTTAATTTCATATTCAAAGGAAAGTATAGTGGGGATACCTCCTGGACTTTTTAGCACTGATATTTATGTTGCTTTCAATATGGGATAAGAAGAGTTTGTATGTAGTACCCTGTTTTTTGGGTCAATTTTTAGAAGTTTGCCCTGATACTTTGAATATTTAATTTGTATGCTTCTGGTTTCCTCCTTTTTTTTATTTTATAGGCGGTGCAATCCCAAAAGAACTGAATCATATAATACCTATTTATTTCTTGTTTAATTTTGGACGGCAATAGTCTGAAGTTACTATAATCTATCTCCCTTCCAGATCTTTAATATGTTTTTAAGGATTTATCCTTTTGTTTAATCATATGAATTATATGATCATTGAACCACGGAAGGTAAGATCCAGTATATCTAATAAAAAATGTCACATAGTTTGGAATGGGACGCAACAACAGCATTATAACATTTCAAAAAGACCAATCCGTGACCTTAAACTTCCTATAGGTATAACTCGCTTTCGCTTCTGAAAATTCGCTTTCTTAAAATTGAAATCAAAATTATCTTTATGGGGAAGTCCACTCTGTTATCTCTTATCCGTTATATCTTAAGTTATATCAGGATGATAATAATTATCCTCCTTTAAAAGAACTTCAAAGCTTTAGTAGTGACAGAACAATGTCTGTTACTGAATACAAGGTCTAGTATCCTATCATTAGAATTTACGATTTGATTGTATTGAGCGAGGCCAAAGAAAGCAGAAAGATTATTAATTGTATGAATAGACCCGCCATGCACATCGCCATTTAACAATTGAATAATTGTGGTAAATTAAAATCACTCAGAAGTAACTGATCACAGCTATATAAACAGTTGAGAGATACCAGGCGAGACATTTCAATAAAGCGTATTCTCACATTCTTAGGAACATATAATATTACACATTCATTTAAGTGAGTCTATTCCTAATAATAAGAAAGATATATTCACAAGAATGTAACATAAGTGTAATGTGTAAACATTAGCTTCCTTTTTGTTAATTTTGATCGTGATTTAGTTCGTAACTACAGCGCACGAGTGTCTATAAATTTTTCTTATTACATTTTCAGATTTTTGTATTCTAAAATAGAAGAAAAGTTTAGATATATTAAATACAATCGCAGGATGTTCCACGTCCGTCAATCTTCCTGTAAAAGTTGATTAGCTGCAGGGTGGAAACAATCGTTGAATTGTTATACAACGTGTTTTGGTTGTTGAACCGCGAAAGATGTGAAACAAAAAGGATTTGGAGATTTTAAGTTAAGCAGATTATGCATTTTCATTTATACCTATTGTTTCCACAGTTCAGTAACAGAGGTATTAAAACAAATAATAGAGAATGTAATCATTACTACCAGCTAAAAGAAAATCATTGTTTTGCTCCCTAAAAATATCTAGAATTATTAATTTTTACATTAGAAAAAACTGGGATTTGTTTACTCACTGTCTACAAATTTAATTTAGAATTGATGAAAAAGCCAAAGTACAAGCAATTCTAAGTTATGTATATACTTTCTTCTGGCAGTTTTCTAAATAGACAATTCATAAAAAAAGTCGTCTGCATGATACTTAAATGCTCTTTATTCAATGGTTTTAATTCAATTCAATTCAATGTATTTAATCTAAAACTGATCCATCTATAAAATATGGTTTCAATTATAGCGAGGTGATTTTTTAAGATATACTTTGAGGACGTAACTCGAAACTGATCGAAATACGTAATTGAAATTTCTGTTACTAGAAATGGGAGAAAATCGCTGTCGCGATTTTCGTTCCCATTTCTACCCCTACCGTGGGTCCAGGCCTGCGGCCTGTGGTCACCCTTCGGGTGACAAAAGCATCTAGAATATATTATTTTTAAGAAAATACATATTAAGAAATTTTGTATCTGGAAGGATGATAACTTTTCCCAATATTTTGATGAATTGTAAGGGTACTCTATTCTTGATGGTAAAACAATTAAGTAATTATAATTTTTTAAGTGCTGAAAGTAGAATTTATTTTTCAGTAAACATTTTTATCAATTTTATCAATAGGACCAAAAATATATTGGTGTCATAATTGTAGCAGCAAATTAATATTGTAGATATTTACTTTTGTAAGCTAAAATTATGAATTTTACAGGCTGCCAAAATGAAGGAATTAATTCCAAACTAATACTAATAAATAATTGGAATTAAAAAGTGAAAAAAAAGTTAGCCTCCAACGCGACTCGAACTCGCGAAATCAGCATTAATTTACAAAAATTTACCTTGAGATGTTTAAGTATGTAAACTGTACGTGTTATCTTAAAAAATAAATTATTTTTACCGATTTTCTAATTGGAAAAGCATTTCGCTTCAGTATTTTGGTAATCAGAAGTGTTATTCCGTTAGCAATATTTCTCATAGAAAAATAATGAAAATAACCTATCTGAAGTTTAATTAATTTGACAGTTTTCGTGGGAGGTGCTTGTCTCGTTAGTGCAATCTTACATCGGCAGATAAAATGAGAAAGAAGTTGAGACGGATGCGACTCGAGATTTTCGAAGACGAAATAGACGTAGATGGAGTCGACGTACGGTCTCGAAAAAAAATCTCATAGGATTAGAGAAAGGACGGAACTTTCGCGTGAAACCCTTCTCGAACCCGTAAAAATTAGAAGAGGGGCGAGGGGGTCCCGTGAAAAGTCGGGATTTCGGCGGGCGTGACGGGACCATTAGGTGCGAGAACAAACGCCAGTGCTAGCCGCATCTTTCTCGCCGAACGGCGATCCACGAAAATTTTGCAGAGGCGTTTAAATTGGGAAAAGGCGTAGGAAACGGGACGAAAATACCCCTACGCATTGGAGAAAGGCCGGGGGCGACCTCTCGGCGTTTAATATATATGGATGGTCATAAGATATTACGCGCTTTCGTAAATTCAACATTAAGATGTGATGGATCCTGTAGGACCAATCAAAAAACAGAATTTTTCAAATCAACTAATCAGAACTCGTTTTTTGGATCCATCACATCTTAATGTTGAATTTACGAAAGCGCGTATTTTCATTCGTTTAAAGCTGATGATCATATTTTATAGAGAGCGCGCCTGTTCTTCTCACTAAAATTAATTATTTTAGCAAACTTTGTTTTTCTAAATCTATTTGTGTATGCAGAATATTTTATTTCTCATGCGAAGGCTATAATAAGTTACTAGATTGTTATGGTCTTGAATTAATTACATGGTTTCTATATGTTACTGGCTATAAAGCTCTTTGATGGATATACCTAGTCAATTTGTGGTACTTGGAAAAAATGAACCTTAAGCGTTGATCCTTTCCGTGATTTAGTTTCTAATTAAAAAATAACCATTTTGCAGAATAAATATATTTACTTATAACCTGATACTACTTGGTATATCTGTAAAAGCTCCTATTTCTTAATTATACTTTGAAAAGTCAATAAAAATAAAGGTAAATATAACAAATGAATAAAAAAGTATCCAAATCAGACTTATTTTCAATTTCGCCTCTGAAATTTGTTTTAACTTATACTGTTGAATTGTAAACCTGTGTTATTTTTGACAAATTGTGCATATAGTCTTACTAAAATCGCTGTCAATTTTACGCATACTCCAAATAAATGAAAAATGCATTTTAAAATTATGCCTTAAATTTGTTTTAGATTGATTCGTAAATATTCTCGCTATCCGTAGTAAACAACTCCTGGAAATTTACATTTTGTGAAATGAATTGAACATCGATATTTTCGGATAAAAAATGAGTTTTTTTACGGCAACTCTGCGGGATCAAACGCATTCGCAGAGTGGCTGTGTATGTGGGTGAAAGGCAAATGAACAACAATTCTCCCTCATATATTTTATTTGGAACCATGCTGTCAATTTCCTTTCAGTAAAAATCTGTTAAAAAATCGTATTAACCTTAATCTTCCATCATCTATAATGTTCTGTTGTACTTACATTTTCTCTCATGTACGAATTTGGTACGAAATATTTGATACTGATGACGAAAAATAAATTTATAGCTGGAGAAATCACATTCGATTTATTTAAATATGAAATAACATTTGCAATTAATTTTTCTTTAAAATAAAATGCCTCTTTCTCTCCTCATTCTTTAAACTGTTACTGTATTAAAATATTATATTCTGTTAAATTTAAAAAATCTTAAAACACATTCGAGTTCTTCCAATTTTTACTAATCAAAATTTGGCCACTCTATTGGCCGCCCCATAACTTACCCTGACAGTGCACTTTATAGATATGTTAACATGAAAAACTCTCCGAACTTCATATGTTCATCACTTGCACTTCTTTCTAAGCCTCGGTTAACTTGATATTAGCTCTTAAAGATATTCTTTGCGTTTGACCTATGCTGCTCTAATAAATGTAAATATTGGAAGGAAGATTTTAGTTTTAAACATAAAATATATATTACAGAAAAAAGAATTAGAAAAAACTATATTATATAGAAATGAATTTCCAACTTTTCTATTATCTATAAAAACATGGCTATTAGTCCAGAACATTTTTAATTTGAAATAGACTACTTAGATAATATCTAAAAAGGACACAAACATATGTTAATTAAAAGGAATCATTGTAACACTTTTGTTTTTTAATGCTTCAATTTTATTATGAGATATGTTTTGGGTTTGTGAGCCCTTTTTCAAGAGTGAAGGATGTTCATTAGAGATTAAGGATTGAAGAGAATTTTACCTGCTTCGAATTGCTACCAGGTCATAAAACAAGCAGGGGATCTAGACAGATCCCCATAGAAGACTTTATAGGAAAGTTGGAAGTAGGAAATGTTGAGTAAAAATTGAACAATTTTAGGCCCAAGAAGAATCCGAGGTAACATTTCCAAGAATTACTTCCTTTAAGTACGTTCAGGGTGAAAAAAAATGTGGATTTTCTGCAATTGTTCACAGCTCATTTACTGTAAAAGTTACAATCATCAAATTTTCAGACAGGAATAACAGTCAGCAAGAACTTCAAAATTGGACACTAAAAAATTTTATGTCTACTAGATTTTATTAGGATTAGATTAGATTAGATTTATATAGGAGTAGCCCCCTGGCCTAATCCATCGCGACCTAGAAGATCTATTGTGGCACTCCCAACCTATTTAGAGCACTCTGTCCAGCTTTGTCCTTTGCATTTGACTCCACAGCCTTGATAGAGGCTCTTCCATGTAGCTGTTTGCTCTTGGTCTACCTTTCCCAAGTATTTTAAATCTTAGTCTTATCAGGCCCTCGCATTGGCACAGTACATGTACTGAGTTTTATTAGCATACTCAAAGTTTTGTTTTTCTTTTGGATTTTTGTATTTTTGAAATCTCCGTAAAAAGGAAAACTTCGCTTTTCAATCACGCATATTATGTTCAAAAATGAAAAATATATTAAACATGTTTGTAGTAATTTCAATTACTGCGTCTTTAACTGCTCAACGTAATTTCTTTTCAGTTTCATACGATCTTGCATACCCTTAATTTTTAGATAACCCCACACAAAAAAGTATAGTGGACTGAGGTGCGGTTACCTAGCAGGCCATATTATTAGGACTCAAATATGCAGGAATTACTTCAAACATGTTTAATATTTCAAATTTTCACCAATTTTGAAGTCCTTGCTTACTGCTATCCCTGTCCTGAAAATTTAATAAATGTATCTTTTACAATAAACGAGCTGTAGAAGTTTTCAGCAAAAGTTCATTTTTGGTTTTCATCCTGTATCTAATTATGAGAAGGAATTCTTAGAAACATAACCCTGGATTCTTTTTGGGCCTAAAAATGGACTTTTTCTCAATTTTAGCAAGTCTGTATCTGTAATGGTTTCTAAGATTATATACATTATACATTTCATACCCATACATTTCATCTTAAACTGAACACGGTGTATACAGAGTAAATTAAAAAATCTACTTTTTATAGTTTTAAAATTATTTCTCTTATAACTATGAAATATTGAAATATTTTTTATGACATTTATTAAAGTTGGACCTTCTTGCAATATAAAAGATCCAGATACATCAATTCTATGATTAATATAAAATAATACCTACAATAAAATATCTTTCTACCATAACTGGACTCCTAGCTTTAAATTTCTGTGCTCAACTACAGTCCTGGGCCTATCCATAACAATTAATATTAATTATTATTACTATAGGTGGCTTAATAATTGACATAAGTACATACATTAGTCAATTATTGCCCTGGTATTGGAAACAAGCAATTATAAATTGTGTTATTAGGCGATAAGCACCGGTCAACATTGAACACGGACGCAAGAGATGCGTCGCTCAGTCGACGCCTGACTGTTCTCGAGTCTAGACGCCCACCGACGCTGCGACGCTGGTCGAGCGCGTAATCTTTCAGCCGCAAATCACAACTTTCATGTTCTTGTTCTAAGCGTGCTTACCTCGACTAATTTAGTGGGTGAACTTTAGACCTGCATAGTTCCTAATTGATCTGGAAGAAGTTCTGTTTTGATACTGATAGGAAGTTTGTAACTGTCATTGGAAATTAGAAAGGTGAGTTTTTGTAAAATAATTATAGACACTTGAAATATTTTGCGTCGTGTTAAAAGACCCTTTTTTCTCGAAAATTTAGTGACTGCATTTAATTTTTGCAGTTTCATCTATAATTGATCCTAAAATCTACAGCAGGATAATTAGAAAAAAAATATTATATTAACTACGCGTACACAAACTTTTCTTTGCGGCAGATAAATTAGTAAATTCAAAAAAATAGTGCTATCCTATATTATTCAATACTTTCGCTCTTTGAAAATTTAGAAGGGAATTAAGGAAACAAATTTATAGGAGGTAGGTATGTTAGAGATGAAGAGAATCAAATTATAACTAGAATAAAAAGTATTATCTGTCGATAAATTAAAATATAATAAATAGGCATCGACTATAACTAAACTTTTAATTATTATTAAATATTTTATTAATAATTATTTTAAAATATTTCGTGGTCTTGTTTATATCAGTAAATTAAATATTTCTTAAAAATTTTCGTTGCCAAACGCAAAAGTGGTAAATTTTTTTGGAGACAAAGAAAACATTAAAGAACTAGTATGTAGGTAGCTACTAAAAGATTTTTATACCATATATAATGGTATTTCTAGCAAATGCTCATTTTTTGTTCACCCCGTATCTACTTAAGGTAAGGAATCCTTGGAAATGTCACCTTTGATTCTTCTTCAGCCTAAAATTGCAAGTCTCTTCACATCAGTTGATGAAGAAAGATCATTCACTCTAAATATTATTTAATGTTTTAGCCGAAGAATGTTATGTAATATAATCTAAGAAGTTTACATTCTCAAAAAAATATATCTGTAAGTGTTAAATCGGAGAAATGTGTGTCGGGCTTTCAATCATTTTAACGTGTATCAATCCTCTACGGATTCGAATTTGATATATAAAAATCAAGTTGTTCCTATTCTAAACATAAGTACAATTATTGATTGTTTTATATATAAACTGTCATCGAGAAGTCGCTAGATTGACATTTAAGTTCTTTTGCGTGGTACATTTTTGATTTTATTCAGTAGTTGTTTATCGTTTGCTCAGTTATTCGTTCTAATGTTTATTTGTAATCGTTTATTTGTTACCATTTATTGATTATTGTATTTATTTACATTTTTGTGGTTTTTGATTTAAAATGCGTACTATTGAAGAACGTGTTTTTGCTGTCAGAATATTATTAAAAGCCAGCACATTTCCCCGATGCCAACCCTAATGCTAAGCCAGGGCGAAATTTGCATCATTTTCTACTACATTTGTTTCAATATTAAGGTTAAATAGGCGATTAGAATTATTTACTCAACATATATTATATACTTGTGAAACTATAGTTAAATGGCGGAAAACTCTTTCTAATCTCAGTTAGTAGTAAAAAACGCCCAGTTTCTTTGACATTTCAAAAGCACCGCCTGTTTTTATACCACTTCAGACCTCTTGTCTGGGTTCAACTGAGATTGTAAAAAGTTTAACTTTATAATAAATTGATGAAATTAAACAATTATTAAGCTACTGTTGTATATGAAAATAAAAAACCTTTACAAAACTGTAAGTGCCAGCGGAATATACACACTTCATATGTACTCAGGAAGTTTACACAGGGTGCATGCTTAAGTGTGGGTCATATTTATATGATTGGTATCTTTAAATCACAGGAACATGTATCCGAAGTTTTTGACAAAATTCTGTTCTGAATATTATCAGTTCTGGAAATTAGAAGAAAATCATTTTTCTTTTAATTTTAGTACCCCGCCTTTGGCAAGCGGAAAGCACTGTCTCTGCAATTAAGGCAACTGTAAAATGCACAGTGGCCAAATGTCAAAATTCCAATGAGATTTGAGGAATTTTTTCAGGAAAACAAATTTCCACACCACCCGTAAAGTATTGCTTTTTAGAGCGTTACTTTTTTTTGAGTGGGTTCTCGCTAGTAAAACAAACTATTATTCATAAAAGTCCTCATCCAAGAATAACAGGCAAAAACGTATTAAAGTATCAAAAGATTATAATTATGAATAAACTAATAAAATTCTTTACTTATTAATCTTACCTCTCCTAGTTTTTCCAATTAAGTTCGGTTCATCTTTTAATTATATCATTCACAGATACGATAATTGACAAAACAAACATTTACCTCAACATCACTAAACACTACTAAAAGTTAAATTAAAACATTAGATAATGCACAAGACACTGAGGCGAATGTTACTATAAATGCCATTATATGTTAAAACTATCAAATGTCCATAAGCAGAAAACCACAAAACAAACACCTACATCGATATAAATTTTACTAAAAACGAAAACGAAATTTTTTATAACTTAGAGCATTTCATGACATGGCATTATATTTTTATCCTCTGCAAGAAGGCTGCCAATAACGTATCCTTTTATTTTACTTTTTGATAAGGGTTTTTTAGACTTGAAGTGATAGAACATTTTAAATTTCAGATACGTAATTTACGGGGAAAACCTATCACATCCTCCTACACGCGTTTGTCATATAAAAAACGTAGAAAATTATTAGACCGTAATTATTTAAACTCAACTAGCTTTTCTTGTTCTCTTCATAAGTTTGAAACCTTGAGAGCTATTTTATGATACATCAGTTAGAAGACTTATCTAACCATATTACATAGTGTAGTTCTTATTTTTAAACATTTTGTTTTGAAAAGGAGCTACTTTTGCTTAATTTTTACACCCCGCTGATTATTAAAACACCACTTAAATTAGACAACCCCCAAATCTAAAATCAAAGCCTGTTTGGAAGGGGGTTACATATCGAAAATACGCAGACAAACAGCCCCTGAAAATATATGAACATTACAAGATACATTGTTACATCTTTAGAAAAACAAATATGGATAATTTATTGTTCTAAGACAAAAAGCGATAATATTTATCCACCACAGTTCAAAACAACAGGAACAGGATGACCTTAAATTGTAATAAAATTAGGTAGGGAAAATAAACGGATTTTCTTAAAGCTACTCGTAAACATTAGAATATTATTTAAACTATAAAGAAACACTAACTTAAAATTACGTTTTAAGTAGGTATCAGCGGATGTATATTAATTATAATATATTAGCAAAAAGCAATATCGATGAACTTCGTAATTATAAAAATGTAGGTATAACTTGTTCCAATAAAAAAAGTTATAAACGTTTGACATGCAGTGAAACATTTTTTTTTAATGGTTTCAGTTAGTCCAGACTGAAATATTGAATCGAAAATCAGTTATTTAACAGGTATAACCCTATTTATTTGAAAGAGATGCCGAAAACAACTACTCCACGGAAAATGAACCCCGACTGCCATTGGCATCTCCATAAGAGCCATCGAGGCTTACCACCAGACATTGACTGGTTTCGCGCTTATAATGCGCTCATCAGAGTGCCGTAAGTAGTGGAACCGATGAACGATGTTGCGACATGATTGCCTAAAGTTCATCTGGTATATTAGTATAATGGTGGGTCTTTGCTACTATCTGTCTGACAATTATTATTGTAATTATTATTATTACTCTACCCGTGGAGTCGTTGTTTTCGGCATCTCCTTCAAATAAATAAGTAGGACTGTATTCCTCAAAGATAATAGAGGTCACTGCTGTAATGTCGCGTACGGAAAAGCAGGTCGTTATCTGTCTGTCAATTTGACAATAATTGTCAGACAGATAGTAGCAAAGACCCAAAGAGGGCACTACGGTGTGTTTCTAACCACTACTAAGCATAGCCCTATTTGACTGCAAGGGAAATTTCAAGATATATCATTAAAAAAATAATTTTATTTTATGGAATTGACATTTTACAATGCCCTGTACATATGCCATTAAATTTAAAGTACACTTTGCTTAACACCATTAATATTTACCTAGTCTATTTTTTTTCTAAACTATGACAAATGTATAAAGGACGAAGAGAGTTCTGAATGAACAATTATAAATCATTAATAAATATATATTAATATACCATAAGTAACAGATACCTCTCACATTATATACCTTTTATGATCATGATAGTAACAAAATGGACTATCATAGGAATAAACGTCTATGAAGTGATTGTTTTTGCATACCTAGGTTATACGATCCGACCAAATATAATATGTAACAAGGATAACAAAAGCTCTATTAGATCACAATAGTTCAATAATGATTATAAAAAACGTTTAGGTATCTTAATTAATTCTTTTTAGAAAATACTAAATTTACAAAAGCCAGATTATATAAGAGATATAATATCAGCATAAAAGTTATAGCAAATATCTCAGGAAAGTGTAATAAATGGACCAGATGATAATGTTAGGTTGTTCACAAAAGTTACAAACTATTCGGATATAGTTTCATATGCAGTCCATGGATTTTAAGTCATTATATAGCACCTATGCGTTATAATTTACATGTAGTTGTTACCCCAAATCGCCATTCTCTGCAGTCATACCAATTTCAATATTAAATGGAACTGCAATTCCACACTTCGCTAACTACTACAACTGCTTTCAGCTTACATCCTACTAATTAAATCACGGCTGCTTTTTAATTCGGTACGATTATTTTATATGCATTTATTATGAAAAGTCAACTTCAATTAAATAAATTGATTACTTTTATTAGTTTAATTATTAACGCACAGTGAAAAAGTTAATGCAATCGTGAAAAATTAATGCAATCGTGAACAAGTTTACACATTATAATCGCCTAAATATATTAACTAACTACTTAATAGATTTTTTTAATTTAAGACTGATATTATAGTAAAGTGGGTACTCGAAGCGGATGGTTCTTTAATTTCTAATTGCTCGAATAGATCTAAGCGCTTTCCTTTCTTTTCACGATGCAGTACCTTTTTCTACATTTTTCTGATCTATAAAATTATTGTTTTCTATACAATGCTTCGAAAATCCTGAAATTTTTGCGTTATTTAGTATGGATTTTTTATGTTCTTTTACTCTAGTTTCAATACTTCTACCGGTTTGACCCGCATACACGGCATTACAATCCACGTAGTTAATTTGGTATACTCCCGATTGTTTTAATTTATTAACCCTTTCTTTGTTGCTTATCAAAATCCTCCCAATAATACACTTGTTGGCACTGATTGTTTTACACCCGTTTCGTTCTAATCTGCGAGCTATTTTTTCACTATAACCTGGGACGTGATTAATATAACTATAGGTGGATTCTTTTTCCCGAATATTGTAAAACTCCCGACGAATTAATTTCCTCCTTTTATTTTTTATTATGTTATCTATTAGTTTTTCTTTATATCCGTTGTTTCTAGCAATTTGTTTCATTGTACTTAATTTTTTTTCAAAATCTGCTTTTTCTAGCGGAAACATTAAAAACCTATGTACTAAACTATGGAAAACCGACTTTTTTATTTCGCAGCAGTCCTGGCAAATAAAAAAGTCGATTTTTCATAGTTCCACAGTTCCATAACTGATGTACCAAACAATAAAAAAACTGGAGAACAACTTAACTGCTGTTGCATTTACTATACTAGCGCTTTTGGTAAGATACTATGTCAGTTTTTATCCAGCATTCATTGTGTTATTTTGGAAAGACTGAAAATTTTCCTGATTTGTGGAAGCAATCGCTTCGTTTAAAAATCGTAAAGTATGAAATTAATTATCACCGGCCTATCGCAATTTTAACCCCTTGAAAATATTTAAATTTTTTGTGGAGGTTATAGGCATGTCTTTTCACACCAAAACCTTCCGTTGAATTGAGTAGCATTGATTTATACAAGACAGTACAGTAGATATACAAGACTGTTTACAGTATAGAATCTTATAAGCATAACAGAATATATTGTGGAAGTTTCAGATCGGAAAAGCCAGGTGGATGTCGTCTACGCCCACTTTTCGAAAGTATTCGACAGATTGAACTATAAATAAAACAGCAAACTTTCCTCAAAATCAATCCTTTCTTTGTAAAATTTTTCGATTGACAATCATACAGTCAGCGTTGTTCAGTCAAATATTAGGGATGCCACAAGGTTCGCTACTTGGTCCATTGCTTTTCACACTTTCCATTAATGATATAGTTGATCATGATTACTTTGTGTTAACAACTTAAGAGTCTATTCACTATAGACTTGACAGGCGGGGTCGGGTTGAGAGGTTGGGTAGACGAAGGGCGGAGACTTACATATTTCCACTGCCGAATTATTTAGATTTCTGAGGTGCACGTATTAAGGTGAAATAAGCCGAAGTATAAACGCACATGGAAATAAATTTTGCCCTTGTTGTAACGGTACCGGATTTGTCTTATAATTGCAACAAAATTTCTTTTTAATGTTATAAATTATATATCACCGGAAAGATCAAAAGATAGACTAGATCCCTATAGTAGCAAATTTTTGTTTAATGCATGTATTTTAGAGAAAATAATTTTTGAAAATATGCTATTTTAGTACAAGACTTTTTGCCTGGAATTTTAAAAATAGAGAGAATTATTACAAAAAATTACTTCTATAGGGATTTAGATTGAAGTCCTATCTTTCAATACTTTTTTACTAAAATATTATTTTTTATAGTTTTTTATAATTAGACACGAGATGAATGCCGATTTTAGACTTATTTCGGACTAGTGAATGAATTCTTAAAACTCTATATCAGCATTAACTCTTATCTTGATAGCCAAATCTTCAAGCCTGTATTAAAGAAATTTCGGTCAGATATATAACACGATCTCTTTTTTACGCAGCAACAATCGTATTGTTTTCAATTATATTAGAACTTGCACAATTCCATCTTTACCAAACCTAAGTTTATGAAAGACTTAGGCGTGGTCCTCTATTCTCAATAAATTTACACACACATTGAAGAGAACTTGAGAAAGTAATTTAGGTAAGTAAAACAATTTTTTAAATGTATCATTTTTTATTTCACTATCATGAAGAGATAAACAAACTTCAAATGTCATTTGGAAACGTGTAATGTACTCTTGCACTTTTCTTATACTCAGTTTTATATTTGATTGTAAGTATTATGGAGCAAACAAAACACTCTTTATACAGGAGATTCTCGATAGGAGTTCAATGTTTATAAGTAAAATTTCTCTTAATATAACAGCATTTCATTTCAAAGATGTTTGTGTGAAATATGCCACTGTTTGTTTTAATACGAAGGATTGTTTAAAGATAAAAATAGACACGTTAATTTAAAAATTATGCGAATTATATTACACTTTTGATGTGGGCATCTGTGTGTTTTCTTAATAATATATCTGACTAATGATATGTTTATCAATCGCGGATTATTATTTGTTATATTGGGCGCCAAGTGGCTTGGATACGTAAGGAAAACGGGAAATTGTAAAATTATTAAAAATTTATTTTACTGTTACATTGAATGTATTTGTATTTTTTGTTTATATTTATGAGAAACAGTCTCGGTAAAGTTTTAGGAAATTTGAATAATTTTTATAACCAGAATTTTGAGAAGTTGTAATGAATTTCATTTGGTATGTTTTCATATGTTGGTTAATAGGTCTATATAAATAACTGGAACTGATTTGTGTTATTTACTAGCCAAAAGTTTTATAAATATGGAGAGCAAAGAATCACAAGATTGTTGAATAGTAAGTACATGTTGTCTGCATTTAAATATAATAATTATGCAGGTAGATGAAAGATGCACCAATTAATTATATTCAGTTATTCAAAACTGATATTAATTTCTGAACATTATGGACTATGTTCCACATCATTGAAAAATTATGATAATATTTAATTTTCTCGTTGTCACTAAGATTTTTTTAATTCTGAGGCACATTTCAAGAATGTGCCATGAACAAATATTTCATGGTAATTTAAATAGTCTCGTTTTATTAAACAATTTGCTTAATTAAGATAATTTGGAAAATAAACAGTAGAACCGAAAAAAATGTTATTCGAATTACGATGAAATTGGTTTTATTTTTTTTTTCATTTTTACGAAAGCAATTGGACAAAAATTTAACCACAACCATAAGTTCGTTAGAGATTATGAAAATTGCCAGTTAAAAAATTGAAAATTGAAACCTAATTAGCGCCATGGTTTTTAAATAAAGGCCATCCTCTCTTTTATCTCGTCTCGAGGCTCTTCGTTTTGAGAATAGGATGAATCTAACAGAACTACATCGCCGCTGCCCATCACTTCATATTCTTCATATGTTGCCATAATGGAACGAATTCTAGAATTCTAGTTTCAATCCGGTTTGATGCCAACGAACAAAACCATGCTGTTTCGCCTGGAATTGGACATGCTACACACCAGATGCCTGTCGCTAGGAAGGACAGTTTTAACAACCTGTTCTACCTTTTAAATACTTTTATAGTCTTGTGAGTAATAATTTCTGTTACCTCATTAAATCATTACTATTTTATCATCTTGAAAGATAAGATTCCGATAATTCTATAAAAAAAACTTCACATACTCTTTGTCTTGGTAACTTTTCTTTTCATTTCCACGAAGAGAAGGTGCCTTTTCATTATGATTCAGTTGGTGGTGGTGTCATCTAATAATGAGTCAATTTCATTGCAGAATAGGCTTTATTCGGAATTATCATTTTATTATCATGATTTTTCTTTGACCCGAAAGTCATGGTAAAATATACAGAAAGTCCCAAATCCGACAATAAGGGAGAGATAGGCGCCACAGAGTGTGCGATAAGAACAAAGATCTTTTATAGAAATAACTGCTTTGTAGCTACAACTGACAGCACTGCTCAAAAAAAACTGTTTTTTGTGTATATTCCGTTATTATTAGAAATAAATAGTGTGTTAATAATTGAGCTTTCTACCCAAATATGTAATGAAGGTATTTTATTATATAAATTAAGTTTAATCAGCCTCTCTCCTTTGGGGCACACGGTTCAAATACAACTTTTAAAATGTGCCTCTCTTCAAATAATAATCGAAGTTATATTTTCAGATACATAGTCCAATTTTAGAAGATTGACATACATCACTTGTTGAAGTATTTAGTACATTACATGACTGGACTATGAACTTATGCGCCTAATATTTGTTAAAATTTAACTTTTTATAACTATAATTTTTAATAATGGTTCAATCATTTTTAAGTGGTTTGCAGCAAGCCATTTTTTTCATCTATAAATGAAAATAACTTAATTTTGTAATGATTTATTTTCCTTCGAGCCAGATGCAGTCAAAAGCAATTCTGACCAGATAAAAACGTAATGCGTTTGTGCCGCATTCTACAACAGGCTAGTTTGAACTAAAAACATTATAATAATACTAGTTTGATTCCTTTAATTCAAATGATATCGAAGAAAAATACAGCAACTGAACTTGCTGCTCTATGAAAATAAAGTGAATAGTATATTATCCTTGATTCACATCATATACCAGAAAATAAACTATTAAAACTACTTCTGCTGGTTTTAAGCTAATTAATGGAGCGTTTATACGTGCATGGATTAACTGGAGTAAGTAGGTTTGCAAGTAGAACTTGCACGACATTCAAAGTTTTTAATTAATGTATTTTATTAAGCGCCAGTGTCATTTTAAGAACATGTGAATATGTCGAATGAACGTGTACGTAGGGCCTGCGAAATAGTTGTAAAAAGTTTGTTGAACGATATAGTAAATGTCCCGTGCACTCAGGATCTAATATTAATACTTGCCGAGATTCATTCAGCATTGTGCTGTTAGTTTTAGTAGATGGCCAGTATTGATTTAGATATATTGATGTAGATGAAGAAGATTTTGAAAACGGATTTGTAAACGAGGGTTTTTAGAGAAGGCAAGATATAGAAACATGTTTCGCTGACTTAGCAGCTATGTAACAGGCAAATGAAAATGTAAATGAAGGCGATAATAATAAATAGTAACAATTTATAAATGTAGTAACAGTTATCAAAATGAAATATCTACTTATAATATTTGAAGGAGATGCCGAAAACATTCCACGGACAATATGCAATATGTAATGCAATGCCAGTTGAGGCATATTGGCCGTGGAGTAGTTGTTTGCGGCATCTCCTCAAATAAATAAGAAGGATTGTCTTCCTTAAAGACAATAGAGGTCACTGCTGTAATGGCACTTGCGGAAAAGCAGGTCGTTATCTGTCTGTCAATTTGACAATAATTGTCAGGCAGATAGTAGCAAAGACCCAAAGAGGGCACTCCGGTGTGTTACTCACCATAGACATGTCTATGTTTCTCACCACTACTAACATCTACTTATAATATCTATTTCTGTAGATTGTGATTCTCTGCACTGAACAATTTCATTTAACATCCTATGTAGTATTGAAAACCAAGCCACCTTTATAATATATATTTCATCAGTTTTCAGATTTCTTGCTTTTTGTAACTCTGCTCTTTTCTAAGGTGTACCCATGGTGCACCTACTTGTATGCCAGCTAATGTATGATAGGTTGTATGCGTCTAAATGAACTATTTTTTCATTTACTGCAGCAGATTCCAATCTATCTATTTTTATAACATCTAAAATATTTGCGTATGCCTTTTCTCGCAAAAAAGACATAAAACATGTGAAATAGTGCCGAGAGAAAATCATCTTTTTAAATTCAATAGCTTAATTCAGAAAAAAATAAGTAAAATCAAGTGTGCGTATGCCAATTATTTGTCATTAGAGTTTTTAGTACTAAAATCTTGTATGCAAGATTAAGTTGCAAGAACCATGAATCACTAATACAGCTTACGTTATGTTGCAACACAACTTAATGGAATGATGGTGATAGGGGAGGTATGATAGGAGGCCGAGGAAGAGGAGCACCAAGAAATGGTAGACCATCTGGAAGACTTAGGGGTGATGGTCGCGGTGGACAACTGGGACAGAAACGACAGTTTCCGGTCTATTTGGTTGTGGACAAGGAGTCCGGGGCGATCCAAGAGGCCCGAAAAGGTCACGCTTCGATCATGGTGGACAATGTCAAAATAGTTTTATCCAAGATGATTCTGGTGGTTATGGTAGTCAACCATCGTCATACTCAACGCAGTATAAGGCCAAGAGGACCTGTTTTATAATCAAGGTCATGGATATAGTTAAGGATATAAGAGTGGAGCTGGTGGTTATGGCAGTGGCAGTTACTCCACCATTTATCCAGATACGGGTGCTGATGGTTCTGGAAGTGCAGATTATTCAGGGCTATTCAGAAGGGCTATGGTGCCTCTCAGGGAACTGATGGTTATGGAGCACAAGTTACAGTAGTGGTGCACAAGGTTATAATAGTCAACCAGGTGGTTATAATGATAGAAGTGGAGGATATACCCTGGCTGGCGCATATTGTTCAGCAAACCAGGCTAGATGATTCTAAAAATGCCCCTAAAGATGACTTTATAGCATTTTAAAATCCTTTGCAATTGTTTTAAGTTTATTGTAAATGGATGACTATATTCATAGTTTGTTTCTTTTGGGATTACACCACCTAGCTTTCTTCTATACGTTTCGAATTGATCCTCAACTCTTCGTCGGTAGAATGTTTGTACGATAAGAACTCTTTGTATGAAACGAAGTACTTTTTGTCAGATTGACATTTTTAATTTTAATTTCAATCTGACAAAAAATACTTCTTTTAATACAAAGAGTTCTTATCGTACAAACATTCTACCGTCGAAGAATTGAAGATCAACTGGAAACGTATAGAAAAAAGCCAGGTGGTGTAATCCCAAAAGAAACAAACTATGAATCATGAAAATACACCACAAATAAATTACAGACATTATGGATGACTATATTTCATTTATCATATTACCTACATTTGTAAAAATTTAGTGTATGTAACTACTTGGTTGGTATAGAGAAAACGCAATGCTTCGTTGTGTTTGTTTTTATTATTAAAATCAATAAAAAATGACCCAACTCTCACAATCTATCCAATACTGTAGCATCAATAATAAGAATGATAGCAATATATCCGGCGGCGATGTTGAACATCTTGTATAGATTTTAAGAGATATAGGAAAGCAACTAGATGTAAAATACCTAGATGTAAAATAATATAAAACAGCACGCATAAATTCATAATAATTACAATAACGTAGTCATTATTTCGTTTCTTAAAGAAGAAAATATATGAAATTTACTTTGCCATGTAATGATAAATATTAAAGGAAAAGATTTCAGAAAATATTTTCTGAAAGAACTATCATTATGTAGGGATCCTTTAATATTTCATAAAACTGCTTTATATACTTAATTCTTTTGTAATTTTGAGAACGATGTAACTAATACAGAATATTAGAGAATACTCATTAAAAATTCATAGTTGGTTTCTTTTGGGATTACACCACCTGTAAAATAACAAAAAGCAAAAAACCACTGTATTAACGTGTGATAAAATAATATTTGATATATTGACTAAATTTTATCAGTGGTTTTTCAGTTTTATACAAAATTTTATAATATTACATGTCATATTCTAAAATATGTCCAAATAAAATAGTTATAATAAAAAATTAAAAGAAATTAAACACTTAACTAGCTTTCGTCTAGACGTTTCGAGTTGATCCTCAACTCTTCTTCTGTAGACTATTTTTATGTTGAGAACTCTTTATATGAACGAGAAGTAGTTCTTGTCAGATTGACATTTTTAATTTAAATTGTCATCACATGCACTGATCACTATGATATTATTAATTTTCCATTGGTAACATCTTTTTGGAGTAGAGGAAGCCATGTTTGATCTATGAATATTGTTTCCGACGAAATACAATTATCACCATTAAGTTTAATGAAAGCACTTTCTTTTAATTTTCTTTTAACCGATTTTTCTTCCTTTTGTAAAACTTTAGCCTGTGTCCAATCAACTCGGTGACCGTTATCCCATACATGTTTTACTAATGTAGACTTATCAACTTGGTAATCCCTAACATAATTTTTATGTTCGCGGATCCTTATTTGTAATGGTCTAGATGTTTCACCAATATAATATTTACCACATTCACAAGGAATCTGGTAAATACAATTTTTTGAATTTTGATCATTATTAATTGGTTTTGTTTTAGTAAGTATTGATCTTAAAGTATTTTTCGTTTTAAATGTCGTTCTTATGTTAAAATCATTACCAAGCCTTTTAAGTCTTTCAGAGATTTCTGCAATATAAGGAATTGTAATGGTTGTTATTGGATTTTCTCTATTTATTCTGGGAATATTATTATTTTGTCTATTTTCAATTTTTATAAATGTTTCCTCAACAAAATCATTAGGATAATTATTTTTCTCTAAGATATTCTTAATAACGTTTTTTCTTTATTGAAAATATCTGAGGTTATTGAAAATATCTGAGGTAAAATATTTCTTTACTGAAAATATCTAAATAAAGAAAAAAACGTTATCCAATCCAATAACAACCATTACAATTCCTTATATTGCAGAAATCTCTGAAAGACTTAAAAGGCTTGGTAATGATTTTAACATAAGAACGACATTTAAAACGAAAAATACTTTAAGATCAATACTTACTAAAACAAAACCAATTAATAATGATCAAAATTCAAAAAATTGTATTTACCAGATTCCTTGTGAATGTGGTAAATATTATATTGGTGAAACATCTAGACCATTACAAATAAGGATCCGCGAACATAAAAATTATGTTAGGGATTACCAAGTTGATAAGTCTACATTAGTAAAACATGTATGGGATAACGGTCACCGAGTTGATTGGACACAGGCTAAAGTTTTACAAAAGGAAGAAAAATCGGTTAAAAGAAAATTAAAAGAAAGTGCTTTCATTAAACTTAATGGTGATAATTGTATTTCGTCGGAAACAATATTCATAGATCAAACATGGCTTCCTCTACTCCAAAAAGATGTTACCAATGGAAAATTAATAATATCATAGTGATCAGTGCATGTGATGACAATTTAAATTAAAAATGTCAATCTGACAAGAACTACTTCTCGTTCATATAAAGAGTTCTCAACATAAAAATAGTCTACAGAAGAAGAGTTGAGGATCAACTCGAAACGTCTAGACGAAAGCTAGTTAAGTGTTTAATTTCTTTTAATTTTTTATTATAACTATTTTATTTGGACATATTTTAGAATATGACATGTAATATTATAAAATTTTGTATAAAACTGAAAAACCACTGATAAAATTTAGTCAATATATCAAATATTATTTTATCACACGTTAATACAGTGGTTTTTTGGGGCAAACTTTAGAAGTTTGCCTTGTTACTACACTTTGAATAATTAATTTGTATACTTCTGGTTTTCTGCTTTTTGTTATTTTACAGGTGGTGTAATCCCAAAAGAAACCAACTATGAATCGTCAAAATACACCACAAATAAGTTACAGACATTATCTACTCATTAAAAATAATGTGATATATGAGTATTATACTTTAGGAATAGTAATGTTTCGTACAAATGCCCATTTGAAAATTTGTAGGTACTGACTAAACATCTTTTAAAGATTTACCTAATAAAATTAACGAATTCTTCAAAAACCATTGATTATGATCCAACAATATCTTTAGAAACAAATTTATTAATGTCATGTCATACCAGTGTCTGTTACCGCTTTCAATTTATTTTAATTTAGGTATTCCATATACTCACTCGTATAACGCGTGCGGTATACTCGAGTGCGGCTTCGAATCTCTAAAATATTTTTTCAGGAAGGGAACTTTCATTCGGAACTTTGTGTGAGGAAGATAATGATGTTCCATTTCCCCAATTTCATTAGGCACTGGGACCTATTATACCTTATATTATGTTGTGTATAAATTACTTATAATAAAGTTTAATTATCCAATTAAATAGCAGTTTGTTTGCCTGGCTCTATGATTTATCATCTTGGTATATTTTTCAATGTTATGATCATGTTCATTGTACAATCGAACTGATGTTTTATTATGCATATTCAGAAACAAAATAAGTAACATATACGTATGTATTTTTAATTAAAGGGTTCTTTTCTATTTCAAGAGTTTTCAAGATTTTTTACCTGGATCAAGTACACAAAAAATATACATAAAGATATAGCAAAATAGTAAGAAATAGTAAAGATAGTTTTTCTTGTATCCAAAAAAATACATATTTATTTACTTTATTTTCAAATGTTTTGGAGAACATATTTCTAAAGTAAATTCAAGGATATATTAAGGGTATTCCGAGGGGTATTCAGTACAGTAGTACCTAGTGTTTCATATGTTATATTTTGTACTATTTTAAACTATTTCCTTTTCTTGTTTTTGAATCTGCGGCCAATCTTGGAATCCATTTAAATATATTGGAATGTTGGTTGCATACCAAAATGGTTCTAAATGTGTTTACCGTTTAAAGTTGTATTCTCTTTTTTGCGCGGTCCTTCTTTTTGTGGCATACACAAGAAAAAACTGCTAACCACGACTCAGCTCTGAACACTGTTCAGAAAACGCATCGCTAATTATCTTATTAATTAATTCAGTTTTGTTAAAACTACTAAGTTTTAGTGCATTAAGAGAAACAATTTTACGCATTATTGTGTTTGTGTACTTGCTGAAGATTGAAGACAAACTACAGGCCGGCCGACCTTCAGAGGATGGCTCAGGTTGCTGCTGCAAATTTGAACAAAGTGGTGAGTTTATGTCAAACACTTATTTCTTAGAGACATTATTATTTGATTCATGCATAGGAATATTGGCTCAATTTTGAGACAATTCCTACACACCTAGTATCTACAAATAAATTAAGTATACCCCCGGGTATACATCAAGAAGAAACTTAAGACATTGTAATTATTCTATTAGGAGGAACTAACGAAACATAAACGAATAGTTAGATTATTCTAGAGACTACGTTCTACCGGTCGAGTTATTCTTTACTCAGCGACATACTTCGGAGGAAACTTTAAAGTTCTGAATATATGCTCAAATTCTTGGCATTGTGTGAACTATAACTTTTACAGTTACGTCTACTTTCAGGAAGTCGAGTTCTCGCAGTGCATTTCTGACTATCCGAGTTTAAGAAATTCCGCAAAAGTAGCTGATAAAAGTTAAATCCTGACATTGTTCATTATTTACAGTTATATATATGAAGAAAGAAGTATATTGTCTTATTTAATTAAATAATTTCGTGTGTAAATAATTAAATAGATGATTTTTTAGTTATTCAATTAGAATAACTAGTATTCTATTAGAACATAATAGATCTGTCGATTGAGCTACGAAAACGTCACTCGGTAGGGCAACTTTTTTAAATGGTCAAAACATGTGTTTCTGAGTACACCGTGTTCCACATAAAACGACCCACTATACTATCTGGAAATCTATAATAGATGTGAAAAAAAGTTAAATACAAAAGTTTTTCAGATTTTCGAGTTCTTTTAAAATATAATGCTTCTATGTATACAGGGTGTCCCAATTTTGCTGGGACGACATCAACTCTAAAAATTTAAATGGGACACCCTGTATTTTTGTCGATTTTTCGATTCTTTGTCAAAAATAAACTCGACTTACCTATTTAAACTATAGTCGAATTTTGCGTAGTTTACGAGATATTTGAGGTCATGTGTGCGATTTTGAAAAATCAAGGTATTTTTCATCACGATTTAAAAAAATTATCAAAAACTAAAATTAAGTATTTGGGTGGTAATTTCCACTTACAACGCGTCAAAGCAGATACAGAAAACAAAATTTTTGTTAACACTTATACAGGGTGAACATACTACGAAATCAATCTTGCAACTTTATAATCTGAAAAAGGTCGATTTTTTTAAATGAAACACCCATTATATAATTACTCTATGTTAAAGACAATGAAAATACCTATCATTTCATATATATATGTCCTATACATAATTTCAATGGTTACAGAGAAAATCGCAATTTTATAGAAATTTACAATGATTTCTAGTATAATGATATTGTAATGCTGCATGCTCTCAAAAAAACTAGTAGGCTATGGAATGAATAATATTGAAATTTGTTTTAATTTGACAGTTCTGCAATTTATTTGTGTTTATACGGTGAGGACATAAAGTCCGTCCCCCTCTCCCTAATTTTTGAACCGCTGGGTATATTGTGATGAAATTTGGAACGATAATATATGACTAAATTCTGCATTTTTTGACATATCAATGACAGCTCTGAATGTCAAAGTGACAGCTGGGCGCGCAATAGGAATATTTTTTTAAATGGAAATGGGGGTCGAGTAATAACTCATTTTGAAGCTATTTTTTCACTCAAAACATTCCCCAATTTTGAGAACATTTGGTTCGGTAATCTCCAAATAAAAACCAGTAATATCGATTTCCACGTTATATCATTTTTAAATTTTCAAATTAACTTTCGTAGATATTTTCTGCATATTTGACATTCCGGATAGCGTTCATTGAACATACGAACAGCAGCATGGTAATTTCCGTTAACTTCGCCAAAAATAATAACCGCTTCAAATTTATCTTGTTAGGAACGAGCCATTCTAGACAATTTCGAGCAAAAATTTACTGTCAAACATGACAGCAACAATCAACAATGACACCTAATAGGTAGCAAGATTATGTTACAAACTAATATTACTATTACCGAGTTATTACTCGACCCCATTTCCATTTAAAAAAATATTCGTATTGCGCGCCCAGCTGTCACTTTGACATTCAGAACTGTCATTGATGTGTCAAAAATTGCAGAATTTAGTCATATATTATCGTTCCAAATTTCATCACAATATACCCAGCGGTTTAAAAATTAGAGAGAGGGGGACGGACTTTATGTCCTCACCGTATAAACACAAATAAATTGCAGAACTGTCAAATTAAAACAAATTTCAATATTATTCATTCCATAGCCTCCTAGTTTTTTTGAGAGCATGCAGCATTACAATATCATGATACCTACTAGAAATCATTGTAAATTTCTATAAAATTGCGATTTTCTTTGTAACCATTGAATTTATGTATAGGACATATATATATGAAATGATAGGTATTTTCATTGTCTTTAACATAGAGCAATTATATAATGGGTGTTTCATTTAAAAAAATCGACCTTTTTCAGATTATAAAGTTGCAAGATTGATATCGTAGTATGTCCACCCTGTATAAATTTTAACAAAAATTTTGTATTCTGAATCTGCATTGACGCTTTGTAAGTGGAAATTACCACCCAAACACTTAATTTTAGTTTTTGATAATTTTTTTATATCGTGATGAAAAATACCTTGATTTTTCAAAATCGCACACATGACCTCAAATATCTCGAAAACTACGCAAAATTCGACTATAGTTTAAATAGGTAAGTCGAGTTTATTTTTGACAAAGAATCGAAAAATTGACAAAAATACAGGGTGTCGCATTTAAATTTTTAGAGTTGATGTCGTCCCAGCAAAATTGGGACACCCTGTATACATGGAAATATTATATTTTAAAAGAACTCGAAAATCTAAAAAACTTTTGTATTTAACTTTTTTTCACATCTTTTATAGATTTCCAGATAGTATAGTGGGTCGTTTTATGTGGAACACGGTGTACATAACTAGTACTCGAGCTTCCGCCTAGTTATATAACAAGGTATATTGAAAACTGGATCAAGAAAAGATCAGAGGAAGAATGGTCGAACGAGATTGAGCTGCGACAAGCCAGGCTCTTAACTGAAAGGCCTTGGTCGAACGCAACTCGATCAATTCTTGCGCTAAGTCGTACCAGCATAAGGATTGTCACAGGACTGTTGACAGGTCAACATCTCAACAAGGACATCCCAACAAGCACCTTAACACTATCGGCCTTAGTGACACCAGAAGGTGCAGGTTTTGAGGTAACGATGACGAGGACTCCATTTACATCCTCTGTCGCCTGTGACACAAACATCTGGGTGCAGCATTTCTCCTGCCCCAGGACATTAGAGAGCTTCCACTAGAACGGGTTTGGCCTATGCGCATAGCATAGCTCTCGACTGGCGGCAGGCACAATGGGTTGAAAGGACTGAGCCCTGCGGGTAACCGCGCCGCCTTCCAACCACAACATACATCGCTATTAAAAAAAAAAAAAACGACTAGACTTACCGCCCTAAAACTTTTACCACTTATGCACAAAGCCTAAACGTTTCGAATGATTGATGATTTTTTTGGTAGAATATCTATATATTACCAAAAAAAATGATGTAAAGTTAAAACTTCTATAATTATGCATCACACGGATATCTCCGATGGTTGCAAGGATTGCGAAATCTTTGAATTTTTAAATTTAAATTATAGTAATAATAAATTCGTACACTAAAATAAAATGTATGTTGTTGGTTTTGGAAGATGTGTTAATATGCGAAAGGTCATTGTCTGCATCGGAAGAGCGGAATAAATAATATTGCAAATAATTTCTCATGTTGTTTGCTTAGAGAAAAAGATTGAATTCATTGAGCAAAATTTTGTTTTCATAATTTCTTCCGGAGTAAGTAAATGCTTTATCTTGTAAAATAGGGATGCTATAAAAACTTCCTCTGCTTAAATTTACTCGAGTTAATGTATTTAACGTTGTGTGAAATCCATATTATGAAACCATAGTTCATTTTTAATTTTAAAGATTGAGAAGTAAATTTTGGGAATTGCATAATCAATTGTATATATTTTGCTATTTTTAAAATAATAATGTTCCAAATCTTTTGTAATAAATTTGCTATAGGTACTTGTTTTTCAAGGTATTTTGTAAATACAAAAATTAAATAAAATTTGTTGAAACGATAATTTACAATTATTTATTATTTCAGTGGTTCCAAAACTTTTCCTAGTCGCGGTGCCTTTTTTCAATTAAAATCTTTCCATGGCGCGCTACAATAAGTAAAAATATGACGATGCGTAAGTAAGAGGTAAAAATAAATAAAACTCGTGTTTCTTTATGATTTTTTTTTACTTTATTAACACTAAATTATTAATTAATATGATGGATAAACCTGCAAATCACTACATATTTTCTCAAATGGTGAAATTTAACTAGACACGGCCATCTTCATTTCCTTTTTCACGTTGATTTTTACTCTATATATACTTACTTTCCATTGCAGCGACTGCCGAAAACCCAACTTCGCACAAATATGACGTTGAAAATGGAATTAAAATCCACTGAGCCTTATCACTTAGCAGGAGATATTCATCTTTTATTGAAATCCAAAATTCTGTCAAATCCATGCTGCCAAATTTTGCTTTCAAACTGTTATCGCAATATAACTCGATAAGAATCTCTTCATCTGTAGAAGTAAATTCAGACGGAGCACTAGTGTAAAATGGATGTTGAATCCATGCAAAAATATTTCTCAAATCAGATAATTAGCTGTGATAAGTGCTCGTCAAACATGGTTTTTATATCTTGAGAAAGACCAAGTTCATTTGACATCAAAAATTGCTGTAATATTAGAAAACAATCTTCCTGCATCTTCATTAAATTTTCTTCTATATAGTTTGAGTTTTTTTTATAAAAGCTGATAATTTTTCCGTTAATTTTAAAAGGTGCATGTTTTTTATCTGTGAAGAGCGATTAAGGGAATTCAGCTTTTAAAAAATGTCGCATAAATTTGTCAGTTTTATGCGGAAAAAATGAGGTATAATAGAAAAATCATTAATATAAATTTATCACGTTTAATACAACCAGCTATAGAAATTCTTATAAAACCCATAACTCTGTAAAACATTAAGTTTATCTAAAATCCAATTACAAAAAGTCTACATTTCATTCAACACGGCTTGTAGGCTGTTTAATTACGTTTTGTTTGCTCGTTTGTGCCGAGTTAAATTTGCACCGATACAGTAGCTTCATTAAAGTAACATAATGTAGAAGATATAGTGAAAATTCAATCCCTCTGATATTTAGTATTTGTTAGATGGTGTATTAATAATATATAAAAAACATTTAACGCTAGACTAGATGTGAGATGGTTTGTTTACGTATTCATTAAATTTTATTTGCTTATTTATTCAGACCCGAATTATTATATACACAGCAGGACTGTTAAAGTAATGGGGAAAATTTAAGCTTTATGATATGTCGTTATGCACTGGTGCACTAATTAGAAACAAAAATATCTAACTTTAATAAATACAGGGTGCTTATAGGAATATTTTCGATTTTTGTGGAGAAAAACAAAATCACTCAAAAAAAAAAAAAGTTATGGTTACTTACATAATTAAAAAAAAAAATACCAAAACCCAAATATTTTAACCCTACATAATTTCCGAGAACACTGTAATAAAAATACATTGTATAATTTTATACACTTTTTGTATAATGTTTGGGATGAGTAGGGTGATATAAAGTTATGTAGTTGTATTGTTATAATTCCATAAAGTTATACAGTTGTTATAAAATTATAAAGTTATACAATCCCTTGCATCTGTCAAAATTTCTATTAAATGACAAACATCTCCAAGACGGCTGGGATTAAGTACATGATATGCTATATCGTTCGACTCACAGTTTACGCTATTTCATAAAATTTGAAAATACACAGGGCGCTCTATTAAAAAAAAGATCTCTACCTTGCCACTATTAAATGAAATACCCTGTATATCCCAAACTAATTTTAAAAAAATGCTCTGTTAATCTCCTGTAACATCTGCATTTTTTGTATTTTTCATAACAATAGATTTATAGTACTGTTCTCTTTAACAATTATTTAAAATAGACCCTCCCTGTATTACATAATATATAAAAAAACTGTTTACATTCTAAATCAGTTTCGTTTTCAATTTATTCGAGTCTGCTTTATTAAATAGTTATTCGAATGAAATACAGGGTGGTCCACCGGGAACCAACTCGATCTATATATGGAAAACTATTCATAGGAAAATTCTAGGTAGATTTCATGTATCATGTCCTATACCTAAGTCTAAGCGTTTTTACATTATTTAAGTTTTTATGAGAGAAATGACGTTTGCAGGCCCGAAAGCAGTTATCCATTTTTCTTAAAAGAAAGCCTTTATTATTTAATTTCGGGTGGGTTCCTTGTTGGAAAGAGCCTATTTTAATGGAATTTTTATAATATTCCAATAACTATGAATACAGGGTGTTCAAAAAAATAGGTTAAAAAGAAAATTGGGAAAACTCCAAAAAATCAATTTTTTCAAATGGGAACCCCCAAATTTTATGGTTTTATCTTATTTAGCATTAAAAATAAGGGTAAGTTTGTGTATAGTTGTCTATCCCGAAAATTCTTAGTTTTCGAAATATTGCTCGTTTAATAATTTTATTTGGTAATTTTGCTTCGTATTTTAAGTTCAGTTACTCTTAGTTGGCTGTGACAGCGTTAAAACACAATCAAAATAAATGCTAAACAATGTATTAAGCTGTCATTCGCCATTTGCAAATTATTAATAATCATGCCGGGGCGCTTAAATTATACAAATGAAGATTATTTAAACTTATTTATTATTTATGGAGAATGTGATAAAGTTATATCAAGAACATGTGACACATTTGCCCTTCGATATCCACAAAAACAGAAACCATCACGATTTGCTGTTAAACAAATTATAGAAAATTTCAAGAACTTTGGATCCGTCAAGAAAATAGTGGAAAGAAATAAACCTCTCCTTAATAATGAGAATATTGAAATAGCTATTTTGGGATATTTCGCCGCTAATCCGACAATGTCTCTAAGACAAGCTGCGTTATAGTCAGAATTAGCCAAATCAACAGTTCATAGAATATTACGCAAACATAAATTCCATCCATACGCATTTTCCATAGTTCAACATCTGAGAGATACTGATTTTCAAAGACGAGTGGCATTTTGTGAATTTATGATAACTTGAGCGCAAGGAAACAATTTTATGGCAGGATCCATAAAAATAACAATGCATAGGTACTTAATTTAAAAAGGAAAACACTAAAAATAGGAAACTTTGAATTTAAAAAAAAATATTTTTTCAGTAAATGTTCAAATTGATGTCCTTGACCTTCCAGACATTTATCGCATCTGAGCAGCACTTGTTCATGGGTCGCTTTTCTTATTGACTCAGGACTTAGATTTATAAATTCATTTCTCACTCGCTGCATACAATCTTCCATCGTTGTTGTGGGTGTCTTATACACTCGATCTTTAATTGTACCCCAAATAAAAAAATCGAGCACTGAGAGATCTGGAGAGCGGGGTGGCCAAAGGAAAGGACCACTGTTGGCTATCCATCGATCATCAAAAGCATTTTGTAAAAAATTATCGATGAGATAGCCACTATGTGGAGGTGCACCATCATGCTGGTAAAACAAATTTCTTTGAACAGCAAGTGGCACATTTTCTAAATAGTCTGTTTCAAAATTTTGGAGAATATTCAAATAGCCTTCACCTATAATTTAATAAGCACATTTTATATTTAGAATGATTGAAAATCATCTAACTTACCATTCAAATTTTCCTGATAAAAATGTAGTGCCACGACGCAATAATTTCTTATCGCACAATAAACATTGAACTGTCAAGATTCTTGAAAATTTTGCTCCCTAAATACATTTAAATTTGAATCACTCCAATAATGGGAATTATGAAGATTAAAGGCACCATTTTTCGTAAATTTAGCTTCGTCTGTCCAAATGATATTGTCCAGAAAAAAAAATGTTTCCTTGCGCCCAAGTTATCATAAATTCACAGAATGCCACTCGTCTTGGAAAATCAGTTTCTTTTAGATGTTGGACTATGGGAAATGCGTATGGTTTAAATTTATGTTTGCGTAAAATTCTAAGAATTGTTGTTTTGGATAATCCTGACTCTAACGCAGCTTGTCTTAGAGACATTGTCGGATTAGCGACGAAATATCCCAAAATAGCTATTTCAATATTCTCATTTGTTGTTGAGGTTTATTTCTTTCCACTATTTTCTTGACGGATCCAAAGTTCTTGAAATTTTCTATAATTTGTTTAACAGCAAATCGTGATCTGTCGTTTCGTTTTTGTGGATATCGAAGGGCAAATGTGTCACATGTTCTTGATATAACTTTATCACATTCTCCATAAATAATAAATAAGTTTAAATAATCTTCATTTGTATAATTTAAGCGCCCCGGCATGATTATTAATAATTTGCAAATGGCGAGTGACAGCTCAATACATTGTTTAGCATTTATTTTGATTGTGTTTTAACGCTGTCACAGCCAACTAAGAGTAACTGAACTTAAAATACGAAGCAAAATTACCAAATAAAAATATTAAACGGGCAATATTTCGAAAACGAAGAATTTTCGGGATAGACAACTATACACAAACTTACCCTTATTTTTAATGCTAAATAAGATAAAACCATAAAATTTGGGGGTTCCCATTTGAAAAAATTGATTTTTTGCAGTTTTCCCAATTTTCTTTTTAACCTATTTTTTTGAACACCCTGTATTCATAGTTATTGAAATATTAGAAAAATTCTATTAAAATAGGCTCTTTCCAACAAGGAACCCACCCCAAATTAAATAATAAAGGCTTCCTTTTAAGAAAAATGGATAACTGCTTTTGGGCCTGCAAACGTCATTTCTCTCATAAAAACTTAAATAATGTAAAAACGCTTAGACTTAGGTATAGGACACAATACATGAAATCTACCTAGAATTTTACGTAGAATCTAAAAATGAGGTAATATATAGGGTGTTCCATTTAAAATAAGCAAGTTGGCACCTACTTCCGGTATAACCGGAAGTGCCACCATCTTGAGAATATTTTAGGCGAGTTGCCCCCACCGACGTTAGTATACTGTCAAATTTTCAAAATTTTCCTATGAATAGTTTTCCATATATAGATCGAGTTGGTTCCCGGTGGACAACCCTGTATAGCGAAAACTGAAGTCTAATCCAATCCCAAACTAATTTTAAAGAGATACCCTGTTAATCTCCTGTAACATCTGTATTTTTTGTATTTTTCATAACAATAGATTTATAGTATAGTTTTCTTTAACCATAATTGGCAATAGACCTCCCTGTATTACGTAATATATAAAGAACTGTTTACATTCTAAATGAGTTTTGTTCTCAATTTATTCGAGTATGCCTCGTTAAATAGTTACTCAAATGAAATATAGCGAAAACTGAAACCCATAGCGTCGTCTACCGCTGCTTAGTAGATTATGTACCAACAACACAAATGTAAAGCTCCAGCATCATTAACACTACTTGCAAGCAGCGCTAATCACGAAACCAGAATTTAATCCTATCAAGGAATAACCATTTCGCTTTTTAATTAATCCTATTCCATTTAGTCCTATTCGATCCACGTCCTTATTTCTTCCAAACAATCATCTGGTTACATAATAAGGTACGAGATGATTTAGCGTCTAACTGGAACGATAATTTTAATTCTTATTTCTGTAACTCAAAGGATCTTCTTGGACAATTTTCTATTGCCAGGATAATGGAATATATTGATATAGATTATTCAACGAACGAGATATTTCACCTGAAATAACTTTAAACCATCAGAATCCTTAAAATAGTATTATCCAAAGTACAATGTAAGTATAGAAAATATACTACAGAAAAACTAGAATGATAAATTATCATTTTTAGTTTACACACTTTGGATTAATGACAAATTAGATCCCTCCATTTATGTTATTGCTTTAAAAAGGAAGCTATAATTTGTTTTTATAAACGAAAGTTGTTATTTTACTTCCTTATTTTCAAATAATTGTTTAACATCTCTAAGTGATTGGGAATATTGTCTGACAATTCTGAAATTAGATCTTTCAGTTGACAGAAATTCTTGCAATAAAAAAGTGCGGCTTTCAACCAAGTGGCCCATCTTGTAATAACAGGTTGATCACAGGTTGAGGTTGATCATAGATTGAGTATATTATACAGACTGTCCAAAATTCGAGTCTCTACATAGGGATCTCAGTTATTATAAAAGATAGGAAAACGCTCAAATGGGGAAAGTTTTAGAGAATTTTATGCTGATTTCAAATCTGCATTGAAAGTTATCGTGAGTCAATTGTTTTTCGAGATATTTGAAAAAAACGAAAAACCGAAGAATTTGTTTTTGGCCAATAACTCGCTAATGGTTAATCTGACACTTCTAAAAATTTTACATTATTAGTACACTTTTTGAAGACGAACATTTTGGCATAAATAAAAATTACAAGGCACTCTTTGTTTTTCTGTTATGAACCACAACTTTGCTATTTCTTATGGTCGCCATATTGGATTTTTATATCATATTTTAAAGCCAAAAATTCTCTTTCCAACGATGTATCATAAGCCTATAAAAGAATTTTTAAAATTTGTGAAATATTGAAAAAAATCATTTTTTTACAAGTTTACTTTAGAAGTTGGCTGTGCCATGAAATGTTTTCTGTCACAAGTATCAAATAAAACTGCTTAGAAAGAGTTAACGTGTTAGTGTTTTTATAAAGTGAAAATATGGAAAGAGTTCACAAATTGTGAAATGAAGAAAAGTTTTATATGCTTACGCTTTATTTACAAGCTCACCGTAATGCGGAAATTGCATCTACCAGATATTTGGAATTATATCCAGAAAGACAGGAGCCGCATAAAACATATTACAGGAGAATTGTTACCAATTTATTGAATTATTGTGCATTTGAGAATAAGAGGAACCACTATGAAAAACATAACCATGATCGTGACGTAAACGTTCTTAATATAATAACTGAAAGTCCGTCAACATCTGTAAGATCTGTTCAGTATCAAAGTAACATCCCGAAGTCTACCGTTCATCAAATTTTCAAAAAACATGGATATCATCCTTACAAGCCTACTATTGTCCAAGGTCTTCGCGAAGGTGATTATGATAGGAGATTGCAATTTTGCCAGTGGTACATAGAAAAATGCTGAGAAGTTCCTGAGTTCCCTAATTTGGTAATATGGTCCGACGAGACCCGTTTTACTAATTGTGGGGTATTTAACAAACATAATAGACATCATTGGAGTATCCAAAATCCCCATGTGATGGAACAGCGACGATTGCAGTCTAGATTTGGGTTTAACGTTTGGTGTGGTCTTTTAGGTATTTTTATCTTCATTAATGATATTGTGAATAAGCTAGTCATTAGTGTATCATGTTAATGTATAATTATTTTAGGAAATCGTTTGGTTGGTCCGTTTCTTTTCGATTACAACCTTAATGGGGAACGATATCTAAACCTATTAAGTGAAGAAATAATTCCAGCAATTAGAAGGCATGTACCCAATGCAGCTGAATTTCAAAGAGTGTGGTTTCAGCAGGATGGTTGTCCGGCACATAATACTGTAGAAGTTAGAAGTTATTTAACCCATTGTTTTGGGCAAAATGTTATTGCGAACAATGGACCAGTTATGTGGCCGGCAAGATCCCTAGATCTTACGCCACTCGATTATTATTTGTGGGGACAAATTAAAAATGCAATTTACGAATTTGAACCACCCGTTAATAGAAATGAATTAGAATATAGAATTAGAGAAGCGTTTAACTTGTTAAACGGAAACACATTAGGAAGAGTTATGAGAAAGATTTTAAAGAACTGTAAAATGTGTCGTAATGCAAATGGACGTCACTTTGAGCATTTACCTAATAATTCTTAATTATGGATGCTTCATTTTTTAGTTCTGGTTGTTTTTAATACTTACTACTATTAGACTAAAGATATTCATATCAATATCATAGTTATCTTTTTCATAGTTGTTCCTCTTATTCTCAAATGCACCATAATTCAATAAAGTAATAATAATTCTCCTCTAATTATGTTTTGTAAGGTTGCTGCCTCTGGATACAATTCCAAATATCTAGTAGATGCAACTTTCGCAATACTGTGAGTTTGTAAATAAAGTGTAAGCATATCAAACTTTTCTTCATTTGAGAAATTGTGAGCCCCATTTAATGCAATTCATAAGTCATTTTGTATGACAGTTGTGACAGAACGGGAAATATTTACATTTCATGGCACAGCCAACTTCTAAAATAAACTTGTAAAAAAATGATTTTTTCAATATTTCACAAATTTTAAAAATTCTTATATGGGCTTATGATACATAGTTGGAAAGAGAATTTTTGGCTTTAAAATATGATATAAAAATCCAATATGGCGACCATAAGAAATAGCAAAGTTGTGGTTCATAACAGAAAAACAAAGAGTGCCTTGTAATTTTTGTTTATGCCAAAATGTTCGTCTTTAAAAAGTGTACTAATAATGTAAAATTTTTAGAAGTGTCAGATTAACCATTAGCGAGTTATTGGCCAAAAACAAATTCTTCGGTTTTTCGTTTTTTTCAAATATCTCGAAAAACAATTGACTCACGATAACTTTCAATGCAGATTTGAAATCAGCGTAAAATTCTCTAAAACTTTCCCCATTTGAGCGTTTTCCTATCTTTTATAATAACTGAGATCCCTATGTAGAGACTCGAATTTTGGACAGTCTGTATGTATATTTAAATTGAACGAGGAAAACATATACTTATTTTTAGGGAGTATTATTCTATATTTTCACTATTTTAGGACCACTCTTTTTTAATATTGAGGAAACATCTTATACAAAAGTTTTCTGAACTGTGACAAACTATTATCAATTTAAACAAAAAGGTATCGACAATTACGAGAACAAGCAATCTCAATTTTAATTTAAAAGGAACATCCATATATTTTATACACATTTAGGTAGAACCTCTTAGAAATATATTGATATAGAATTTGCTGAGACTATCTCTTGTAGTACGGGATATATACTCAAATGAGTATCTCAATGTAGTATCGAGTGCATTTAATACAATTGTTGATTTTATTGTAGATACAAATTTAATAACAATAGTCAAAGTAAAAAGCCTACTACCTAACCTAAAAGATTACTGAAAACTAACTGAAAACAGAGAAAGTTAATCAGATAACGAATAAAAACACATCCATACTAAAAACAACCTGAATTAGATCTAAATGTTTCAATTTTAGCTTATCAGATAGGTATACATTAGGTGTACATCGCTGTTCAGTACAATCAATTGTAAATTTTTGAATATTATGTAGATGCATATTTTAGGAATAAATAAAGACATTACAGTCAGGATAATGAAATTTACAATTATGTTTCTACAAGAACGAACACTTGGTAGATCGGCGACTATCCGGAAAAATATTTTTTGTCTAACAAAAACTGAGTTACACAGTTAGTAAAGCAGATCCCATAACGCAGACTAGATTCAATCTGTGATTAATATAAATTGATAAATTGAGCAGTTGTTTTTCATTTTGTATTTCGCTCATACAACTGGAAAAATAGTTGGTAGGAAGGAAATATATAATCAAAATGGAGCAAGTAGATATTTCAACCTCTTTTTTATTGTTTGTATTTGCAGTGGTTTTAATTTGGAGTGTAGTCGATTTGTATTTATTATACCTATATTGGTTCTATATGTATATATTTGCAATTTGAAATTGTACTACTAATAAAATTTCAGCATACATTGTGAAACGAATATTACACACAACATGGTCTACAGAATTTATGAATAAAAAAAAGCAGCGCAAACAGCGTGATATGAAAAAATAAAAAAAGAACTATTTAGAGAAATCGGAAATTATTACAGAAAACAGAAATAATATACTTATTTATGTCTAGAAAAATATCGAAAACAAAAACAAAGAAACTTAAAAGTCTCGGCAAATAATCTCAATAATCCCGGAAGATGATACTTGGTATTCAAAATACGAAAATATTAGGATAGTTTAATTATATAGTATATTGTGTTATTAAAATAAAAAGTGATATTTTTTCTGACGAGTAGTTTGTGTTTGCGAGCCGGAGCATCAGCGTAGCTGAGCAAACACTTCAATATCTCTTAGTTAACTCTTTGGCTTAATACCTATATTATAAAGAAAGACATAAACAGTTAAATAAGCCAATAAATAATATTAAAAATATACTATAAAAAACTACCAGAGTTATAGAACTCATATCGCCAAGCTCAAGCATACTAATTTTGTAACAATAATACAAGATTATAATAGAAATAAATTTAGAATTAGAGAATAACTTTTCAGAGAAAGACGGCTCTGGCAGTAAAATAAGCTTCTGTGGTTGGTAACTTTACTCATTTGTATATTCCAAATAAAGTATTAATATATTTTAAAGTCAAATGGAAGAACTAATTAGTTGTTACTGACGTTTACATTATCCCAAAAAAATTGTAGAAAGTCATTATAAACTTTCCGAGAAAAAATGGTTACGTCGCGTCGGGTGTATATTCAAATTGAATTTCTTAACGTAGGGCTTATAATATATTATTTTTCAAATTGAAAATTTTTCTTATTAACTCTTGATTTAACTTAATGTAATAATTTAATTTAACTTAATTTAACAACAGTTTGAATTAATACGTTTAATCGATAGAATTTATCACAGAATCGTTTTTAGTCCCTATCTGAATTGTTCTAATAACAGGGAAGTTACTTAATAGTTTTGTAAATCAATCACTAAAATGCCTTCGACATTTTTCAACTAACTCTTACAGAATTTAAATGTGAGAGAAATTTATAAGGGTAGCCTGGATAGTTTGTAATGGTATAAAATGATTGAGGCATTTCTTACAAGTAACATATATTTTCGTGCCATCTTTGTGACATGAAAAATATTGCTGATACTATTAAAAAAATTTGTCTTATAAAACTATAAATCTTCTGGTATTTAGGTACCTGTATTGGGAAATTAATGCCAATAATAATTTTCCTGGTATAAAGTGATGAGTGCTTGTCTACTATGATAATGTTTATAATATAATAATAATAATAATAATAATAATATCTCTATCCCTCATTCTCATCTTAGTGATGAGCCCGGAAGTCAGAGCCTTGTGTGGGAGAGGGAGCGGCATATTATTATTTTGCGGGCCGCGAGTGCGCCCAGGAACGACTTACGATGTTATAACTTTAATTACTATTTAGTACGAGAATAAGGGAAACCTGGAAAACCTTATTAATTAAAGTTTACAGTAGGTTGGTAGCCATTTATACAGTGATATTGTAGTACTAGTTGCATATTAAGAACGCTACCAGCCTTATACACACGGATTTAATATTGGAGCAATTAGAAAAAGTTGACCACGGTGAGAATCGAACCGTCATCAACAGCGAGAGAACGATTGAAAACCAGACTTCCGCTTAACCGCTCGGACACCGAGCTCCATCGAGCTGGCGTCGAGCGTCGATTATGGCTAATTATTTCAAAAGTTGTTAGATAAGATGTCTAAAAATTGAATTCTTTGAGGCCCGACAACGCAATTTGAACTTGCTACGATTTTTTTATAAGGAAATTCACCTTTTTTATAAGTACATATCTTAGTATTTACGACAATATCCATAGATAATTCTATTAATTCTATCCATTTTTTGGCACATATGATTTTACACAATTTTAATAGCTTAAATAGCTTAAAAAATAGTAAATTATTTATAATTCTTAAGAGAAAGCATTGGGTGCCGGTTTTTGTGCAATTCGGCCATTTTTGCTTTTAAGTAGTGGGAATGCCGCTACAAAAACTTGACAAAGATTAATTGTGGCAACGTCACACGACGTTCTTTTTGTAAGTGAGGGTCTTCCCAAGAGGCAGAGACTCCAAGGGAAAAGTGAAATACAACCTGTAGGTAGATTAAATGTTGTTCACTCTTAATTCGGCGCTTGATTTCACTCGAAACATCTCTGACGTCTCGGGGTGGTTATAACAAGTTTCAGACTTTTCCAGGATCGGGATGAATTATTTACTGCTTGACCAGCGGTAGAGGCCGGGTGCAGTAGGAGCACTGCAATATTGGCGATTCCAAAAATGTATACGCCCTCTGCATGAAAATATTTGAACCTACTTAGGCTTATTGCAGATATAATGATAAATAACACGTATTTAGGTTTCTTTAACGTAATAATTTAGTGATCCTTGTGATTTTTTGGTATTACAAAGTTAAAAATGACGTGGTTAGTATTTGTACATCTTTATTTTTACATTTTAAAATGGCATTCAAAAGAAATCAGAACAACACAAACTGCCGTGTTTATAGCTCATTCCACAAAATGTGTCAATAGAAGTGTTTAAGATTGAAGATAGGTAGAAGTTTGGCTCTACTATAAGAAACTGTTTTTCATTCATGTCTCCAAAAGGCATGTAACAATTTAATAACAGAGATTACGTTTATTTACACAACATAACCACTTTGTTTCGGTTTGTCTATACTTTTCTATTATTAGTCTTATAAAAGCAGAATATATTTTAATTTAAACATTATTTAACAAAAACCAAGTACTAATATGGTATCACCATACAGTTTATCACACTTATTTTAATAAAGTGGATACTCGAAGCGGATTAATACTTATTTTACACTTATTTTAGTCCAAAATGTAACTAAACAAAACTAGGGTACCTGTTTCAACCCAAAAAATTCATATAATTAGCAATGAAGCACTTATAGGACCTTCGACTACTTTTACCACTCTTTTTATCCTTTATTTCACCCTAACTGCACATGAAGTAACTATATTTATGGCAGCTGAATGCTAAATTGCTAGATGATGTGATATGAAATGCGACATTTTTACTCGTCTTCCCCCATATTTGTTTATAATTTGCAGCGCCCTCATCGATAATTTGAATCGCCAATAATCGGCAGTTTGTTGCTTAATATCACAAAAATGCGACTTACAATAATTGATTTAATTAATTTAACCGCTTTATAACTACCGGAAGGTGAAAGTCACATTTCCGAGCATCTTCTGCTAAGGATATAATTGATACAGATAATATAATATTTAAAGATAAAATATTTTAAATCCTACAATAGTGCGCGAATCCTACAATATTCATATGTAATGTGAAAATTGTTACCATTACGTAATCTGTATTGAGTAATAGGATTATTTTACATTATGAAATATATTACATTTCAGTATTATAACTATATTACCTACGTATTAATTCATTGTAAATTATTTAAATAAATATTATTTCCGTCCAAAATTACTAAGTCGACTACAACGACTGTTTAAATAAGTAGGCTGGGATTGGTTATTAATCTGCTTAATAAGAATTAGGCTAATGGAAACATTGTGTGTATTTGTACCTAAGGATCGATTTAAGGCTTTAACATGTCAGTTTCTTGACGATATACAGAATTATTTATTTAAAAATACAGTGAGCCCATAAAGTCTCGCATAAATTCATTATTTTGAAAATGGTGAAGTTTTTGAAAAATCGCTCGGACCCGTCGATTTTGTTTTCTTTTCACACTTCAGTAATTTCTGAGACATGGATGATGTAAGCTCCTGGCTAGACACACTGTAGAAACTATCAAAAATTCAATTTATCCTTTTCGACAAATATCTGAAACTTTGTACGGTATAACAAAGAATACATTTTTAGTCAACAATTGCCTTCTACTGTCTATCTTCTTCGTATTTGTAGGCATAAGCCTCCTAAAGGAATAAATGGGAGATCAATGGCAGTAATTAGGAATAATGTGGTTCCCTTATCTTAAAGTTCACTGGTAATATATAGACATTATATCTTCATTTGCACCCATGTAATGCTTCGAGACGCGTTAGATTTCATTTTATTGCGTCTTGGATAAATTATCGTAGACATTTAAGGTATATTTCCTTTATAAGGCCTTAAGATGGGTCGTCCTCAACAGCAATGTTTTATTTTTCTTCAATTACGAATTTCACCATCTATCTTTTTTAGGCTAACAGCTCTCCTAACTTTTACCAGTCTCTATTCCTGACACCACGATTTTTGCCAACAAGAGGGAGTTTCCAATTGTTTTACTATTTTATACAGAGTGAGTTTTATGTATGGAACGCCTCAATTATCTCGGAAACGGCTTGCCCGATTTTTATAAATTTTGGTTTATAAGGATTTTGTAATATGGCCGATATTATTGTGGCATTTACATCGTCAGATCTTTCGTTTTTCCGGAAATATACTGAAATTTGTTATTTCAAATGGATCACCCTATATATTTTTTTGTTTTTGAAATCTCTAAGAAATTTAGAATATTTTTCATGTAATGTTCCCTATACCTAATTGCCATAATTTCGGAGTTACAGCTACATTTGCAATATCTCCGCCGAAGTTAAAATATTACATCAGGGCGGCTATGTCTGCGACAAAAACAATTTTGACGTTTTAATAAACTATTATTGTTGGTGTTTATTGAAAGTTACGATGGACCGTTTATCTGAGAAAGAACGAATTGAGATTTTAATGATATTAGGATATGGTGATGTGCGTAGAAGTCAACAGGAAACGTGTAATATCTTTAATAATTTATATCCTAATAGAAATCCCATAACAAGATCTACTGTGAGTAAGTTGTTAGAAAAGTTTAACCAAACTGGAGCCATAAAAGATTTACCGAAATCAGGGCGTATAAAAACTGCAACAACTGAAGACAAATCTTTAGATGTTTGTGTTATGTTAGAAGAAGATCCACACTTGAGTACTAGACAAATATCCAGGGAAGTTGATATTTCTCAAACATCCATAATGAAAATTTTACATGCCAATAAATTCCATCCTTACAAAGTAAGATTGGTTCAAGAGTTGTCAGATGATGATTTCGATAGACGTGAAGAGTTTGCCGACACAATGATGGAAAAATGTTACGATCAAAATAATCCAAATTTTTTAAATAATGTTATGTTTTCCGATGAGGCCACTTTTTGTATTGATGGAAACGTAAATCGGCATAATTGCAGATACTGGTCACGTAACAATCCTCGTTGGATGAGAGAATCCCACACCCAATTTCCACAAAAGATTAATGTATGGGCTGGAATAATAGGCGACAAAATAATTGGTCCTTTTTTCATTGAAGGAAACTTAAATGGTCCGGCGTATTTAAATTTATTACAGAATAATATTATACCTGAGTTGGCTCGGTTATTTCCAAATCTAAGTAAGTATTCTCAATTGCCTGTTAATTTAGAAATTTTATTATTTGAAACTTTCAGGCAATAACAATGTCCCAAATAACAATATTTGGGTGCAACAAGATGGAGCTCCACCTCACTATGCGCGTGACGTGAGGCAATACCTAAACGATGTGTTTCCCAGAAGATGGATTGGAAGGCGTGGTTTTATCGAATGGCTCCCGCGATCACCCGACATGAATCCTTTAGACTATTTCCTGTGGGGTCACTTAAAAAATATTGTTTATAAAACCAAACCTGCCAATATTCAGGAATAAGAAGAATTGAGCAGTCAGGAATGTTACAAAATGTACTGCAAAGTTTTAAACATCGCTTGGCTTCTTGTAGGGAAGTAAACGGACAACATTTTGAGCATCAGCTGTAACCGCCTTTACTTTATGTTTTCAAAAGATCCTATGGGATTTCTATTAGGATATAAATTATTAAAGATGTTACACGTTTCCTGTTGACTTCTACGCACATCACCATATCCTAATATCATTAAAATCTCAATTCGTTCTTTCTCAGATAAACGGTCCATTGTAACTTTCAATAAACACCAACAATAATAGTTTATTAAAACGTCAAAATTGTTTTTGTCGCAGATATAGCCGCCCTGATGTAATATTTTAACTTCGGCGGAGATATTGCAAATGTAGCTGTAACTCTGAAATTATGGCAATTAGGTATAGGGAACATTACATGAAAAATATTCTAAATTTCTTAGAGATTTCAAAAACAAAAAAATATATAGGGTGATCCATTTGAAATAACAAATTTCAGTATATTTCCGGAAAAACGAAAGATCTGACAACAATGTAAATGCCACAATAATATCGGCCATATTACAAAACCCTTATAAACCAAAATTCATAAAAATCGGGCAAGCCGTTTCCGAGATAATTGAGGCGTTCCATACATAAAACTCACTCTGTATAACTGTTTAATAGTAGTTGCCTTAAACTTTAAATTGTTTTAGCAGTATAAATTCATAAGCACCAAATGAGGATTTAGTTGAATGATATGATGTTTAATGGTTTAAACACAATATATGAACATTTCCAATGTATATTTAGAAAAATCTTGACTTATTTATACTGCAACCTGACCAATTTTAGACATGAATGCTGCTGAATTATTTAGTTAGAAGTATGTGGTGTTTAGCAAGGATATATATCTTGAGAAATACCAGATTTACTTACATATGTGTAAAATTTGCTATACCTAAGGTAAACCCTTCTTCGGTTATTGACAGAAGGGGTATACTGTGTTATTAGTATAAAAAGTGATATTTTTTCTCACGAGCAGTTGTTCGTGTTTGTGAGGTGACACTTTAGCGTAGCCGAGCGAATAAAAATAAGTCAAAAACATAATTCTTTTATCAGAATAATACATACCTACTATTTTTTCTCCAATGATCTGAGATTAATAATTTTTCATTATTTTAATGGTTTTTACAAGCAACGAACTGACAAACTGTCAGTTGGATCTGAATACAATGTAGTTTTATGTTTATATATATATCGATCTGACGTTTTATAGAAAATAGTATATTTTTCAACAAGAGATGAAAATACAGTTTTTTTCGTGGGATGAGAAGTTGCAATCTCATCGAACGAAAAAAACTGTATTTCATCTCGAGTTTGAAATGTAATTTTTTCTACTGACAACTTTCTGAGTCCATAATAATATGCAATATAGTTATTTTCCTAACAAGTGTGGAAGGTGATACTTTTCCGCAAGCGACTGCAGTTGTCCGAACGACGCGAAGCGTAGTTCGGACAAGCAGTGAGTGCGGAAAAGACACCTTCCACATGTGTTAGGAACAACGTTTTTTCTACGGGCGTGAAGAAAATTGACATAAGAAAAATAAATATTTGCACACAATGCTGTCTAATAATTAGAAGTGTCAAGCATTCCTTTTTCTTTATGTCAAAATCTGAACAGTGACAACATGATTTTTTGGAATTAAGATAATATTATGATCACATTGCAAGTAATACATAGGTATTTATTTTCCGCACTAGTGCGGAAAAATGCAATTTTCTAAACTCAAATGCGTGCAGAAAATTGTAACTTTCCACACGCCCGTAGAAAAAAATTATAAACGAATTGTTACAATTTAAGTTTTATTTGTTTGTGTAGTCGTTGCTATGGTACTGGCAACAAGAATATGCAGACGAAAATATTTTCATCTCTAGAGAGCGAAAGTGGCACTTTCACTTAGAGTAGACTGAGGAAAAAGTGCAGTTTTCATATATGTCAGTAGAAGAAACCTACACCCATATATATAATACTACTATATCGCGTATTTCCTATGTTAGCCCATAAGCGGTGTCTCCGAAAACATTAAAGGACAAAAGATATAGTGCTATACTGTTCCAGAGACCCTTTGTTCGATTTGCGCATGCGCAATCTCCATGGTTACGGAAGCTGACACACTGTTTATAGGCTGACAGACTTCCCAACTTTCAACTTTTTTTAAAAGAAGTCGGTAGACAGAGATGCAGTATTTATGCTGCATGCTTATTGGATGTCGCGAAATTCGTGCGCATGAGCATATTTGACTAAGGTACTCTCGATAAGGATAGAGATTGTATGTCGGCGCCGTGTTGTTTTCGGAATTTTTGGGCCTCTACCCGCGATATAGTAGTATTATATATATGCCTACACCCATATTAATAATAATCACAATAGAGAGTTTTTGAACCCCTTAAAATTTACGTTATCGTTATGGTTATGGTTATTCTGAGCATGCGCAGTGCCGAAAATGATACTATTTTTGGCACTGCGCATGCCCAGAATAACGATAACGATAACGACGTGCTAAAATTTAAGGGGTTCAAAAACTCTCTATTAACATCAAGTTTACTAATGGCCACTAACCGCATTCTTAAATCAATCTAAGTAGTTTATATTAATAATTAAATATTTATAAACAAATAACTAACAGCATGCTAAATAAAAAGTTAATGTGACAACATCTCAATCTATACATAGAGCTTAATTTCACTGCAATAAATCTAACCTACATTTACAAACATTTACACAAAGTGACAAGACTGACAAGTGTCTTGTGTCAAGACTGTTTTGTGTTAATAAGCAATCAAGGGCGGATTTAGCTTTTCAACATGGGGGAGTATCTCAAAGAACCACATTTTTAAAAAATTATCTGTGCATTTAGATAGGTACGTTTTTCTTTGGACAATCATGAAATAGCAAATAAAAGTGTTTAATAAAATATCCTTAAGTGAAGTACGTTTATATTTTTTTAAGTAATTACGTTTTTGCTTTTTGCTAATGTAAAATTTGAATTCATGATAAATGCGCCCTTGATAAGCATTAACTTTGCCTTTTTATAATATGTAGGGAGATTTTGAACAATATGATCTGTGATTTTGAACACCTTAAATTTTTACCTTATCGTTCTACTGAGCACGCGCAGTGCCAAAAATGACACATCTTTTTGAAACTGCACATGCTCAGAATAACGATAACGACGTGCTAAAATTTAAGGGGTTCAAAATCTCCCTAATGAATTTGATAAGTAACCATGCCATAATAAAATTTTATATAATTATTGAGGTTACTGACATATAAATACGGAAAATTTCGCATTAAATTATTTAATATTTCAGAAAAACGTTCTCGATCTGTTAATTGGGAGGGAAAAGAAAAACTGCTGCCATTTTTGTCAAACTTTTAGGTTAACTTTAACTTATTGTAAAACATACCCAAACTGATAACTAGTGATTTAACATCATTCTAGCGTAACATGCATTTAAATGGTATTATTAATACAGTTTTCACTAATTACATTCTAGTCACGTCTTAGAACATTTCTAAGTTTTATTATTAATAAGGCTGATATTCTTTTACTAGGAAAGTTTTCTCATTCTTTTACTAGCATAAAAAGTAACAGTGTAACCATAACAACGAATTAAAAAAAGTGTCATGTAGCCATGACTTCTCAGAACTGCCAATTTGAAATTTAACTTCGCATGAGATCGCTTTTTGTACAAGTATAAATGTCTGATGAAAATAGAGACATTTATATAAATAGAGGCACGCTGGTATGATCTTCAGTTCCAAAAGCAGTTTATCTCTTGCTCCACCGAGGGCTCTTATAATCAGTACCACAAGCTTCACAGTATGTTCTGGATGGAGTCTGCAGAGTTCGAAGAGTAGGTCTTGATATTCTGTCCGTTTCTCCTCCTCTTTCAAGACAATGTTGGTCTCGGTAGGAGCCGAGAATTCGATGACAACCATTGTTTTGAGCTGGTGGTCGAGGAGGTCGGCGTACATCAGGCTTATAAGCTCTAATCTGCCTGAGCGTGGGAAATCAGTAGAGTAGACAATAAATTCGGAACTCCATTATAAATTATTATATTATATATAAATTGCAATAAATTGTATTACTATTATTCACATTATATTCATTATTCAAACTGCTCAGTTCTTCGCTGGTTTCTTTTTCTTGTAGACGATTAATATCAAGTCTAACAAGAAATTATTTTTGTTTTAAAAACGATCTTATTACATTGCATGTATAATGTATGGCTGCTTTTTGTGAATGGGTATATACAGGGTGTCCCGAATTGCAGTGACCAAACTTTACCAGATGATAGAACTTTTGAAAATAAGTAAAAAAGTTCATATAAACATGGGTCGAGAAATGCTTGGTTTTCAAGATACAGGGTGTCAAAGATTTTGAAAAAATATGTATTTTTTTAATTAAGATCCTTAATTGTAAAGATACAAATTTGAAAATTGGCATGATTATTTCTTACTTAGTGATGCCTTTTTAGAAAAACATCTTAGAAAAAAAAATTGTTTATAACCCTATAATTGGGGGGTCCGACCCCTTTCGTCCCCCCCAAAAAATTTTCCGCGTACGTCTATGATATTAAAACTGTGTTCGTAGGATAGAAACTTTGATTTGCAAACTTTTATGTCTCTTGATATTTTTTGAATTACCTTTAACTTTTTTAAATGTTTTACATGTTCGTAATCAATGTCAATCATAAACTTTTGTCGTAAATCATAAGACAGCATGCAAATTAAATTCTTTATTTTTTTCCAATATAATTTAAAACTTCTGGAGGTCAACAAATGAAAATGTACTAATTAAAACTAACTGAAAAATAAATAAGTAATTGTAACAGGCCGTATTAAAATGAACAATATGTTTTCCTACAATTTTTTATAAGTTTCTTCACATGATGAAATAATAATTCCTATTTTACTAGAACAAACTTATTACATAATTAAATAAACTGACTAACTTAGATAAAATTAAATTGTCCTGAAAATTATTATCATAATTATATCAGTTGTTCGAAGTGTAATCCTTCCACTTCAACACATTTTTGGCAGCGGCGCACAAGAGAATGTGTTGCGGCATTAATAAAATTTTGGTTCGCCCTCAATTCTTCACAAGCTTCCCGAATCTTTTGGATCAGTTCTTCTCTGGTGTTTACAGGGGTAGCGTAAACTTTGTCTTTTAAGTAGCCCCAAACAAAAAAATCTACAGGTGTCAAATCGGGAGAACGAGGTGGCCAGCCTATTGGCCCTAATCGACCGATCCATCTTTCGGGAAAATTATTGTTTAACCATCTACGGTTTTCAATAGCGTAATGGGCCGGCACTCCGTCCATTTGAAGCCAGCAATTATTTCTTAAATTTAGCGGAACGTCCTCAAGATAGTCAAAAAAGCTATTATTTAAAAACTCATGAAATAATTGTCCGTTAAGACGTGGTGGTAAGATATGAGGACCGCAGAAAGTACCATTTATAACTCCGCACCATACATTTACACAGAAATCCGTTTGAAAAGCCGTAGGCCTGATTGTGTGAGGGTTCTCATGCGCCCAGATTCTTGAGTTATGAAAATTTACCGATCCACTACGTGTAAAGGTGGCTTCATCGGTCCAAATGATTTTCGACTTAAAATCGGGATCTTCTTCAACAGCGTTTATGAACCAATTACAAAACTCAACACGTCTCTCGGCATCACCTGGTTGTAGGTTTTGTACTGGTTGCATTCGAAAAGGTTTTCTGTGATCGTTTTTCAGAACTCGAAGCACTTTATTTTTGGAAACATTAATACCTCCAGCACGTAACTGTTGTACAGCTCTTCTTACACTCAATTTATTGTTGTCATTAAACTGGGCCAAAATTTCATTTCTTAGTCTTTCATTTCGCCGTACTTCATTTCTTCGATTTTTTTGAAGGCCAAGATTTCGAAATTTCATATGCGTTTGAGTAAAAACTGTTTTTGACGGCAGCCTTCTGTTTGGATATCTTCTATGATATTCGCGTACGGCGGCAGTCGCATTTCCATTGCAGTATCCATAAATAAAATGAATATCAGCGTACTCCACATTAGAAAACTCAACCATTTTTTTATTTGAACACTTTTATTAACTAAAAAAAACTCTTCCGGAACATAAGTATACCGACTTGACAAACAACTGTCATTTGGCCTGATTGTTTAATAAAATCATGGCACTCTATTGAATTGAAGTGTCTGCCCTTACACTAACCATGTATGAGAGGAAAATGTATGACATGGATTACAAAAATGCAAAATATCTAAAAAATAGAAGCTTAAATCGAAAAATATCAAGAGACATAAAAGTTTGCAAATCAAAGTTTCTATCCTAAGAATACAGTTTTAATATCATAGACGTACGCGGAAAATTTTTTGGGGGGGACGAAAGGGGTCGGACCCCCCAATTATAGGGTTATAAACAATTTTTTTTTCTAAGATGTTTTTCTAAAAAGGCATCACTAAGTAAGAAATAATCATGCCAATTTTCAAATTTGTATCTTTACAATTAAGGATCTTAATTAAAAAAATACATATTTTTTCAAAATCTTTGACACCCTGTATCTTGAAAACCAAGCATTTCTCGACCCATGTTTATATGAACTTTTTTACTTATTTTCAAAAGTTCTATCATCTGGTAAAGTTTGGTCACTGCAATTCGGGACACCCTGTATATACTTTCTTCCAGGCTAAGTTGAGTGAGGTGATTTACGATTATTAAATTACTATTATTATTATTATTATTATTATTATTATTATTATTATTGTTATTATTATTATTATTATTATTATTATTATTATTATTATTATTATTATTATTATTATTATTATTATTATTATTATTATTATTATTATTATAAATAAACAATCTATCTATTCGAGCTTGTAAGAGGGATATGACGAAACACACAAGATTTTTCGGTTTATATCTTCCTACATTTCATTTTCCAGTCTCTGTCTATCATTTCCGGATATTTGTATTTATATTGGAATACATAAATATTGGCGTTATAAAAAAAACTAACATGGAATATAATCAAAGGATGGAATTGGACTGGAATGGAATTTTAATACTTTGTGCGAATGTCGTATAGGTACTTTTTTCGATTTTGAAGCTTCGATGTGAAGCTTTAGTTACTACAATATAACTATTCTAGCGCTAGCTTTAAGTAAATATGTATGTAGGTATATATCTATGGCTTTGTATACATATATTTTTGTATTTCTTATACAATAGAATTAAACTCTACGTTGGAAAGAAACAAAAGAAACTACACTACTTTCTCAATACTCCCTTATTTCCGGAACAATAGAACAGTTTACCAAACTAGTTAAAACTAACTAGTTCAAAGGCAAAAGTCGTTACCCGACCAGATAAAACTTTCTTAAAAATCTTTAACGGAAAAGACATAGAAAATTAAGCTGAATTATTGGATTTTCTTAACTATGTGCTGAACTCAGGTTTCAAGTTAAATTTACTAAGTTTAGTAACTTTGTGTTACTTCAAAGTAGGATTATAATGTATGAAATAAGGGAATACCTACTGATACCGAGTAAACTATGCTGAAGATATACTTTCCTAAGCTTATTACTTTTTTCATATGATTCCCTTGCTTCCATAATATCCTAGGAAGTAAGTATTTATCGTTAATTTTAAGTTTCACTGAATTTTTTATTTGAAGGATTATATTATTGTTTTATCTTTTTTCGCAAAAATCCTATCCTATCCTAAAAAAATGGTTTCTCTTGCCTCTAGAATATTCTAGACAAAATATTGCCGATTATATTGTCAGTAAAGCTTTTATGCACATATTTTAAGTTCGTGTGGGAGGATACCTTTACTTAAAAGATAAGTAAGTAATATACTTGCAAATGTATTCAATACTTCATATATTGTATTAAATATTTAAAAGATTTATAGTAGGTGTTCTTCAGCCAATAAATTCAGTTCTTCTTCATTATATCGGTGACAGATATCACCCCGTACTCATATTCAAAGTACTTCACTCAACTTAACCTTGAAGAAAGCGTACATATCCATTCACAAAAAGCAGTCATACATGCAATATAAGCCATCGTTCCTAAATCAAAAATAATTTATTGATTAATTTGGTACAAAAAATAACCGTTTACAAAAAATATAAAGTGAACAGTAGGTTGTTAGTAATTTATATAGTGAGGTTTCAGTACTAGTTGTATATTAAGAATGCTACCAATTCTTCCGTATAGGAAAAATTGTTAATTATGTTTTGGTTTGTAAACGTCAGTCTTGGCAGTAATACCTATGTCAAAAACGGTAAAACCTAGGTATAGGATATTATACAGATTAGTATACTACCAAATTTAAAAAAAATTTCGAAACCTGTAATTGTTTCCAAGATTTCAAACACACAGTTTGTTACTTTTATTACATACTTGGATACACCGTCGCAAAATTATTATTCAACTTAAAAACTTTAAAATCAAGTGATACCTAAATGTCAACTTCAATGACGTTTTCTAGCAGCAGCTAGTTTAAAATATATGATTAGATTTGAGAACAATCAGAACTACAAAGCTGTCATTTTCAGATTAAGAATTCTAGCAGTTATTATTTTCACATTACTAGATCAAAAACGAAATAATTTTTACTAGTTTCAGTTTCTCCGTTTGCCGATAAGATTATCCACTGGCGCAGAGAAGGATCCCAATTCTATTAGCTCCTTTGACGGAAGCGCTTGTAGACCAACCTTGATAAACCAGTAATTAATCGGGTTTGTAAACTCTCTTAGCCTCCAGCGTACTAAATAAATTAAACTAATAATTAATGAAGCTACTACTACTACTGAAAAATAGTTCTTACTGTTTACTCAGAAAAGAGGTTTTTGTTTAAAAAAAAAATAGTTTTGCGACAACCTACAGGATGTCGCAAATATATAGCTTCCTTGTTTTTCTAAAATCCTGATGCCTCTTAAAGCGTTAGGTATGCATTTCCGTTTTAAATCTATTCATTTTTCGGTCTGTAATATCTATTGATAGTGCTTTAATTTTTCCAAACATTTTCCTCTTTTTATTTCCTACAACATTATTTTCATCCATATATTTTTCGGTCTTCCGTGTTTTGTTTTACATATTTTATACTGATCCAATTTATTTTTTTCTTGTTATTATGTCTTTAATACTGACGTAGTTTTCCACATAACACCAAAACACTATATACTGCACTCGACGAGTGTTTCATCAACCAAGTTGGCATTATCTGGAGATAATTAAAACTAAACCTATGCTAACATTGTGTCCTAAACTATTTCTACGGTTTAGTTAACCGTCGTGACTGCTCAGTGAACCATCGCCACTGATTGAACCGCAGCGACGGATCAGTGAACCGATATTTACTAACCAACAAAGCGACCTATATGAGAGGGCCTTCTGTCACCATTCATACTATTTTTACATTTAGCAATTTCCAGACTCTCAAAAGCATCCAGTTGTCTTGAATTGTTACATTCCTAATTAGTCTTAAAATATATGTATTAATTACCATAAAATATAAAATTTGGTTAAAAATTAATTTAGTTTTTTCTTAATTCAAAATAATTTGTTCCATATCAGTGCATTGTGTTTAAATATTTAAATTATTTTACTTTTATTTATTTTAATTTATTTCGGCTGCATGAATCCACCATTGATCCAAATTGGTATTCGACATTGAGTTAACCATTTTAACAGTCTCGGTGACACTTACTTTTCGTGACTACGGCGATGGTCCTAAGAGAAAAGATTATAAAACGTTCATATATAAAGTACCGCCATTAAATTGAATGTCGTTTTCCCAGTTCTTAAGACGAAGGTAGCAATATACGTTTTTTTTTTAACAATGGAGTGATTAAGTTTTTTTGTAGTGCGAAAATATATAGGGTTATTCGTTTAAAATAAGCGAGCAATTTAATCACAACCTTATTCTAAGTCATTCTATTGTTTTTAACGACGAAAGCTGAAAATTTTGGGATAGAGGCATGTCCTATTTCAATAAATATTCACTTTTCCTAGATCTCTCTAAAGCCTTTGACTGTGTGTCGCATGAAATCCTTATAAACAAACTTCAATTCTATGGTTTCACTCCAGGTAGTATTGCTTTGATTGACTCCTATCTAACCAATACAATAGACAACAGCATGTTATGCACAACGGTGTCAGTTCGTAACATCTTGAAATTGATACTGGAGTACCGCAGGGATCGGTTATGGGTCCGCTTCTTTTTTTAATCTACGTTAACGATCTACCATTTTCGATAAAGAACACTGTTTTAACTATTCAGTTTGCCGATGATGCGAACCTTACTGGTCGAGGTTCAATAGTTCTTGATCTGATTTGAGATATGCGTCAAACAGAACTAGAACTGCAGAACTGGATCCTTTCAAACCAATTAACCTTCAACACAGCAAAAACAGAAACCATGCATTTGTGCAGTAAAATTTCAAAAAGCCTATTTCTTCTTCGTAGTCTGACTCATCAGGTCCCTACAAGGACCTTATTGACATCTTATATTCACTGTGTGTATATTCACAGAATTATATCAGGCCTCAAGTTCAGAGACGATTGTAAACAAAAATTTATTGATTTAAATATACTAACTGTTCCATGCTTGTATATCTTACAATGCTTGATCTATGTCAAGTGTAATATAGAATCTTATATAGTGCAAAACAACATCCACTCCTATCTCACACGTAATAGAGATGCACTTCACAATACATACCTTCGTTTGAATAAGACAAAGAACGGTCCAGGATATTGGGGTCCAGGATATTACATTCTATAATGCCCTACCTCAAACAATTAAAACACTAAATGACAATGCTTTTACTACTTTTTTCGACGTGTGTTAATACTTATGTATATTTAGCATCAATAAATAAATAAAAACAATATCAAACAAAAAAAAAACATAAGAAAAAACTCCTCTTTTCATGCTTACAGGGTGGCCACGTTAGTTGAAATCACTCTGTTAAACGGTGTAAATATAGCCCAGCTAAATGTATGGCATGTGGAACTTTTATGTTAATTTTATTAATATTAGGAACTACTATCTAACTATTGTAGTTTCTGAGAAATCACTCAATTTTGGTATTCTTATGAGAAATAGATTTTCGCTGAATCTTAAATCAAAAGCAAATAGTATTTTCAAACATAATGAAAACTTATGAACGTCTTTATGCACCCTTATACCTAATTTAAAAATTTTCTTGTGAGAACAACACTAAATTTAATTTTACCTTCAAAGGAAAATGAATGAATTCATCAGACCTATATTAAATCTTTTCCGAGAACCGGAAGTACCGCAGAAGTGGAGAAGCATTTCTTTTAGAAGTATAAACTTGCTAGAATACCCCACACAAGATTATTATTGACTCTAGATTTCGTGAGCTGACTTCAAAGCGAAACGAATGCCGTGGAAAAAATGATAAATGAAGTTAGTTGATCGGTAAAAATATAGGGCAGTGGAATAAAACTTCAATTTATGTACTGAACTGTGTAAGTTCAGTACATGTGAACTGTGTGAAAATTATAATTTTACTTCATCTAAAACTGGTAAGCATTGTCTCAATAATATTTGATGATTATACATTTGTGTGGGCTGCAGTTGTGAAAGGATAAATTTATATTTTTAGGCAATGTTGACCACTTGGTGAATATACCAAATGTTAATCAGTAAAAATTCTATACAGTCCGTAAAAAAAATCATTTATAGGTGTTAAATAGGGAGAACACTTGTATACACTTGTTTTATAAATGAAACACCCTAAAGTCTCTCACGACTCTTCCTATTCTATGAAGCATTCCCTATACCTAATTGCAACGGTTTTTGAGATATTTGAAGTTTTATGTTTTAAATTTACATTTTCTTTAGAAGTACCTATGGGACAGACTAACTGTTTAGTCAGTATAACTATTTAATGCAAGCACCAATTGAACTACATAAGAAAACAGTTCAAATAAACCACATATGATTTTCACAATTTTTTAGAGATTTTCTTGTAAATGTTGGTAATTAACTGCGGATTTTGCACAAAATTAATAGACAGCTGATTTTTTCCTCATTTTTAAGAGACTGCATCTCGAAAATGCCTTCGCCGATTTTAGTAAAAAAGGAAAATTGTAAAAGCTCGCCTTTTGTAGAATCAGAGGCGGAGAGTGATCTTTAACGAAAATTATTTTTTTAATGTTATACTTCGTGCAGAAGAATCCAATACAAAAGTAACTAATTAGTTGTTAACTTCTAATATCTCAAAAATCGTTGCAATTAGGTATAGGGAATGCGTCATAGAATACAGAGTGTCATGAGAGACCTTCATGAAAATGATATAAAATTTGAGTTGTTTCATTTATAAAAATTGAGAAAACTGTGGTTGCGAGTTTTGATTCGCCCTGTATAACAAGTAAAGGTATTTTAAAGGAAATTCTGCAGAAAGTAAAACAAGACCATATATCATAATTAATTAGCCATTTAAGGAGCTCGGTGGACGAGCGGTTAAGACGTCTGATTTTAAATCGTTCTTCGCGGTTGACGACGATTCGAATCTCACCGTGGTTAACTTTTTCTAATTGCTCCAATATTAAATCTGTGTGTATAAGGCTGGTAGCGTTCTTAATATGCAACTAGTACTGCAATATCACTGTATAAATGGCTTACAACCTACTGTACACTTTAATTAATAAGGTTTTCCAGGTTTCCGTTATTCTCGTACTGAATGGTAGATAAGGTTATAACATCGTAAGTCGTTCCTGGGCGCACTCGCGAGCCGCAAAATAATAATATGCCGCCCCCTCTCCCACACAAGTCTCTGACTTCCGGGCTCATCACTAAGATGAGAATGAGGGATAGAGATTATTATAATGGAGCCAAAAATTATTAATTATCTCGTATTTATTTTCTTAAAACAGATACCCGGTGCTCAATTCATTACGATTAAAATACAAAAATGCTCATATCTTCCGAACTATTTTGTATAATACTAGTAAACCGAGAAATTGGAATTAGCGAATTTGGAAAATTGATCCGAATTTAAATATGAAATAAAAAATATCAGTCCATTAAAAAAAACATAAGTTTGATATGGTCCCGGTTTGTAGAGCACCCTATATGACTACATATATTTTTAAAATGTGGGTCCTCTTAGGCTGTATGAGATCCTAAACTATTTTTTTATTTATTTCGGCATAGAAGTTATAGAACTGTGTCACACTATTGGGCCACCCTGTATATTTAATTAAATAATTATGCACTATTGATGGGCAGGCAGTTTCTAAATATAATTAATCTCTACGGAAAAACTGATTTATTCTTGATTCGAATAGAACAACCTTCGGGGAAAAATTTCTGGTCAAACATTTGCCTTCAGTAGTTTAGAGCTGACATTGGTTTTATCACCACAAAGGGGACGTGAGGTGGTTTACATTTTTATCACGTGATTCCAGGAGCTTAAGATGTCGATATTGACAATATTTGTCGAACGCGGTTAGACTTTGCCTCAGGATTGGCTTGTAGGTTAATAAGTTTGTCGGTAAAGTTAACCCATATGTATTAAATGTATTAATTTATTTTATAATGAAAGTGTTTGAGGCAAAAGTAACAAGCTTTAAAAAAAATGATATAGATAGTGAGGAAGAATCCCATAAATCAGTAGAAGAGGTACAAAACATAGCTGTATTCGTTCGAACATCCATCTAAATTGTGTAAGCCAAGCAAGCTCTCAAATTCAGCTTTGAGATTGCAAAAAAGTACTCTACTGAAAGACTGGGTACATAATCAAATTTTAAGGACTTTAGCTTATGCCCATATTTCATGGCTTGGTGGATACTATTGTCACAATAATAGTGTTCAAAGTATTTAAAATCAACTTTACTTAAAGTTAACTTTTATAATCATAAATAATATCAGATTAAGCATATGAAATATGGCATATGTTTATATAGAAAATCAATATTGACTTATCCAGAACAGATTGTGGTTGAAGTTGCTTATAAAATCAGTGCGTTAAGTACGTCGTTCATCTGTGTTTTTTAAATATGATTTTCAGAAGAGAGGATTAAAAGGTTTAAAAACCTATTTTTGGAAAATTAGTAACTTGAAAATTACGAAAATGTGAATATATTAATTACAGAAGAAGTAGACATATTTACAACACAACATGAACAATTCAACCAACAACTAAAATAGATTAATATTAATATAAACGAAGAAAACTAACACAAAACATAATATTGAAAAAACTGAAAGAGTATGGATAGTAGATAGTAAAGTACACGATGAATTAAAATTAAGAATAGCAAAAACAAGGGTATTAGTTAATGCCTAGACAAACGGTATTAGTAAAAAATAAGTACTGAAAATTCACTGAATAAAAAAGAGTAAGAAAATAGAGATAAAGACAATAATAGAAAAAAATCAAATTAACAACAATACAACAAAGTCAGCAACAAAATAAAGAATAGAATATGTAATGAGCATTTGGTAAAAAGAATGTAGAAAATATGAAAAGCTGGGAAGAGGTAAATGAGGTAGAATAAAAGATCTCTTGGACACTTCGGCACTTGGAAAAGTTGAGAAAATGAGTTAGGTAGAGCAGTAGAAAACACAGGAGGAGTGGACACTATTCGTATGTATTTACAATTATGAAAATATGACATTACGCCCCCGTACTTACAAACAGTAGAAGAGCAAATTTATATAATACTTCAGTGGTGTATTAAAACGGCTTATTTGTAGCAGGACTAAATTAGTAATTAATGTAATTATGTTTCCTTATGCCCCTAGATAGCAATCAAAGCTCTAATGTATTTTACCGAGGTCAAAGAACTGGTTCTGCAAAATGATTAGCTAAAATGAAAACAACTCGTGACATTGTTAAACTCTATTGCTTAAATCATTTTTCATGTGGCTTTCAGACGATTTATAATTTATTCAACCACCCACCAACACGTGGAAATGAACAAATATGTCTTTATAAAGTTGAATAAATCCTGATTATAATATATATATATATATATATATATATATATATATATATATATATATATACCTATATGTACACTGTCGAGAAAAAATAAGATTCTCTTCCCGTGCCTAGTGGCTCAAGGATACACAAAACTTCAAATGGGAATAGAGGACCTATTTTGAAAGGTATTTTTATTCTCTATTCAACGACGTACTTAGTTTTAAAATCAATGGATTCGTTATCGAGTAATCGACGTTCGAAGTTGTGTAAAAAGAAAAATAGGAAAAAAACGAAATTTTATTTTGTACTAAAACGATATACATTATGGTTACATTTAACCTAAAATGCATCTTACAAAACTACGAACACGAATTTCATATGAATGTCGTCAAGTGATTTAGCATGAGTTTTTGATAGAAGAGGAAGTGCGTCGTAGTTGACATTATTTTCATTGATTTAATAATTTCTCAAAACTCCCCTTTACAAATTTGCACGAAGAGCAAGAAGTACGTTCTGAGATATGGCTAACTGACGGTCGTCTAAAAATACCCTGGATACATATACCCTGAATACATATGTGTACACAGTGTGGGAAAGAAGTCCGGACCACAGTTTACAACCGGATTATATATTTACATTACATTACATTAATATTTTTAAGAAAATCGCTCGAACATTTATGACCTAGCTCACTGATATTCAGGGTGGCTCAAAAAAAGTTACAAACTAAAGTTATATTTTTTTAAATAGACCACTCTACTGTTTGTATGTGTATTGATATAGAATTTGGTGGGTCTATCTATAATAATAAGGGAGTTATGATAAAAAAGTGTGCCAAAAGCGTATAATGTATAGGACAAAGACTTTGTAACTCCTGTGTGTGTGGCCTAGGAACCACTATATGTTCTCTTTCCAACATAGTACGCTTATGGTCACTCTTTCGGCCACAAGTCCCTTATTATTATAGATCGACCCACCAAATTCTATTTTAAATCTATTCATGATTTAAGTAACTAGAGAAAATATAACCACAGTCTGAAACTTTAAATTACAATTTTTGTGAAGAGTGTAGATATACCAAAAACATTAACTACTGGCACTTATTATACAGGGTGTCCACCTAGTGCGCGTAAGTCCAATATCTGGGTTAATAAAAGAGATAACTTAATTTTTTTTTCTACAGGGTTGTCTAATATCCCGAGCTGCACAAAATGAAAATATATTTACATATTCAGGGTGTTCAGTTTTTCCTGGACAGGTACCAACTTCATTTTTTTAAATGGAAACCTATATTTTTTATGGCATTATCGAATTCTACGTAAAAAATTAGTGGGACTTTGTGCATAACACTGCTATTGAAATATTGATAGTTTTCGAGATATTTGACGTTTACTTTTTTTTTCTTACGTTTCGTCACTTCTAATAGTTGACATAATTATGGTTGTATGACAGCTAGAAATTATTTTTTTTCAGAAACTGTAGAGTGAAGATGGCTCTTTCGAAAAACGTATCAAAAGTTGACCTGCGATATACAGGGGGCAACAGAAATCGTGCCAAACCTGATGGTTTAAAATTTAAAAAATCTCGACTTTTTCAAATGGAACACCCTGTGTTTTATGATTTCATTAGATGCCTTTCTGTAGACTCTACAATTTTATAATAGCTTTCCCTATACCTAAGTTGCGTAGTTTTTGCAAAAAACCCACTTTTATGAAAAATACCCGATTTGCGAACTCCTTTGACGGAAAAAATATTGTAAGGCTATTTATTTTTATAAAATGTATTAGTTTACACTTCTTAAAATAAAAATAACTGAAAAATTTAGATAATTTCAGTTTAATAAACAAGTCTTTATGGAAAGTTACCATTTATTTGTAAATAAAAGTAAAAAATCATAAAAGCTCTACATGTAATTAAGAATTAGCAAAACTGGCGTATGCTTTAGAAGAAGTTCATGGGAATTATTTACTAGCAGCACGTATTTATAGAGATTCCCACGTGCTGACTGTTTTGAAAATGTGAAAGAAAGATTTGAAAGAACAGCAAATGGGAATTATGAGAAAACTACCAGGAGACATGGGAGTAACAACGATAATATTTAGTTTAATGTTGTGGTTTCTGCTGTTGATAATTCCCATGAACTTCTTCTAAAGCATACGCCAGTTTTGCTAATTCTTAATTACATGTAGAGCTTTTATGATTTTTTACTTTTATTTACAAATAAATGGTAACTTTCCATAAAGACTTGTTTATTAAACTGAAATTATCTAAATTTTTCAGTTATTTTTATTTTAAGAAGTGTAAACTAATACATTTTATAAAAATAAATAGCCTTACAATATTTTTTCCGTCAAAGGAGTGCAAAAATCGGGTATTTTTCATAAAAGTGGGTTTTTTGCAAAAACTACGCAACTTAGGTATAGGGAAAGCTATTATAAAATTGTAGAGTCTACAGAAAGGCATCTAATGAAATCATAAAACATAGGGTGTTCCATTTGAAAAAGTCGAGATTTTTTAAATTTTAAACCATCAGGTTTGGCACGATTTCTGTTGCCCCCTGTATATCGCAGGTCAACTTTTGATACGTTTTTCGAAAGAGCCATCTTCACTCTACAGTTTCTGAAAAAAAATAATTTCTAGCTGTCATACAACCATAATTATGTCAACTATTAGAAGTGACGAAACATAAGAAAAAAAAATTAAAAGTCAAATATCTCGAAAACTATCAATATTTCAATAGCAGTGTTATGCACAAAGTCCCACTAATTTTTTACGTAGAATTCGATAATGCCATAAAAAATATAGGTTTCCATTTAAAAAAATGAAGTTGGTACCTGTCCAGGAAAAACTGAACACCCTGAATATGTAAATATATTTTCATTTTGTGCAGCTCGGGATATTAGACAACCCTGTAGAAAAAAAAATTAAGTTATCTCTTTTATTAACCCAGATATTGGACTTACGCGCACTAGGTGGACACCCTGTATAACATAATAAGTAAGACAGTTTTTGAAGAATCATTCTAAATAAAATATTTGCCCTAAATATATTTTACCAAATATCAGTTTATTTTTCGGCTACCAACTTATTGTTCACACATTATCTATCACGAATAGGTAGACAGAATTTGAGAGAACACTATTTTTTATCTTTCTAAAACCATTGCCAATGACCCACATAATCGATTCTAAAGCGATTTGTTTACAGATATCTTTAGCTCAAGTAGATAAAAGTCAAACGACGAGATAGCACGTATAAGATGGGTAGATTAGCTACAAAGTAGCTAATGATTTGGGGGCAGTTACGTTGCCTTGAAGAATGAGATAGGTGACAGATAACTGGGTCTATTTTAAATGTATTATGGAATCAGATCAAGGTTTTCTACGGTATTTTTTATAAGGCATGAGCTTTTATAACTATTAAGCTTATTGATATTTGATCAAATATTCAGTTTAGGTTAATGGTGAAGGACCGGTTCATAAATAATAGTAGGTATATTAAACTTGTGTTGGGTGTACTTTTATCGCGCGCGTCGAAGTTTAGAAAACGAGCTGCAAAGCATTGTTGATACTATTTTTTTTCAATTTTGCACGTTTTACACCTTCGAAAGCAAAACAAATCAGCAGAAAATAGAATTTTTGTATAGGTATTTGTATATACATATTCTGCGACAGTTGGTATGACATTGATATTTATTATTTATAATTTTTTGATATTTATTTATTTTATACTAAAACGTATGTATTTCCTACTTGGGTACACGTTAACTAAATAATTTATTTGATACGTTATTTGATGAAAAAATATGACAAACAATAATCAGCCCAACCGCGTATCACTTATGTTACCGTAACGTGCATGTTAAAGTTCGTCTGGGAGAATCTGTTATGTTATATTCAAATTTCATACTATGTAACGTCAGAAAAACAGACATTTGTTTAACATGCATGTTATTATCTATACATTATGTTATGATAACAGTGACAAATTTCAATTGCTTGTAAGGTGTAGCTAAATGCATAACGTGTGTGATCTGACAAATGCGATCTGACAAATGGCTTTTGATTGGATATTAAATTTAGTTTTGATACAAGAAATACATGAGTGGGAACAAAGGTATTACAATATACAGCACCTTTCGTATTTTTTAATAGAAGTTATGATTTAAGGTACATACAAAAAGTACAGAGACGTACTTTTTATAAGTTATTTCGATTGTCTAAAGAATTTCTTCCACAGAACTTTTATATTCCCCCTCTTAGACGGGTTTGTTTTACCGCTGATCAGTAACTTATTTTCTTGAATAAATTGTAACAGTTGTTCATATTGGGCCGTTGTTGTTTTCTTTTGCCTTTTTCCTTCCATAATTTGAACTATATTCACACAAATATACAAATCTGATTAAACGTCAAATATGTCACTGTAACTCTAAAACCTAGTCTGTTATGGTTCTGTAACATCTCGGCGGATTATCCTTGTCTTGCACAAGAAGCACATATTAAGCTATTTCACTTTACACGAACATACACGACTGTATCCAGGAATTAAAAATTTTCCGAAAATTTTGAAAATTTTTAATTCTTGGATAAATTTGAAATTAGTATCAAACGATAGCTTATAAAAAGTTAAGATAGGAATGTGCAAACCGTTTTGCTTGATCTCAAACCGTTTAGATTTTACAGGGTGTCAAAGTTGCAAAAATGTCAATATTCACCCGTCAATATTTCAAAAACAGTTTAAGTTAGGTATAGGGAAGGCTGATGAAAGTCCTACTAAAATCAAGGGTTTAGTTCGAAAAAGCAATAAAAAATATATATTTCCATTTAGAAAAACGAAGTTGGTACCTGTCCAGGAAAAACTGAACACCCTGAATATGTAAATATATTTTCATTTTGTGCAGCTCGGGATATTAGACAACCCTGTAGAAAAAAAAATTAAGTTATCTCTTTTATTAACCCAGATATTGGACTTACGCGCACTAGGTGGACACCCTGTATATATATATATATAGACGGAAAATAGAAACATTTTATTTAATAATATCGCCACTACAAGTCGCAAGTCTCGACAAGTTTCTATATATATGACCTTTTATAAGAACATTTAAAATCAGAAAATCCTCAAAGTTAGATGTCCAAAACAATTAACATCCTATTAACAAGTATAAGGCATAGGTTTTTTTTAAAAATTTTTCGATCTAGTTTTCCGTCAAATGAATTTAATTTTTGATGAAATTATTTATATAAAAATATCAAATTCTATGGAGTACACATATTCATTAATTAGATAAAGATAGATGTATTGGAGAATTTGTATTTCTACAAAAAGCTATGAGTTTCAGATGAAAATTACATTTTTTAAGAGCTATCACTGTGCAGATTTTAAAAATATTCACAGCTCATACATTTTTTCTAAAAAAAGCAATTTAGGCGAAGCCGTCAAATTTTTGGAAAAAGCGTGGCTGGCGCTCATATTGTGCCTCACAACTGGCACAATATGAGCTTTCGCATTTCGAACTTATTTAACAAACCTTAATGTGTTCAAGTAGAGGAGTGTATATCACTGCCATGTGTTCGAGAAACAAAGAGCAGTAATATATTTCTAAAGTTTCACCCAGCGGCCTGTAGCAATGTAATATATACTAATAAATTGGACATTGGAAGTTTGAGAGAGTTGTATATTTGAACGCAAAGTAGCTAATTAGAAAAATAGTATTTATTTCACAAAAAAGAAAAAACTTAAAATATCATCTTACTAGCATACGAGAAATTAGGAAAGAGTAGGTAATATTAAAAGAATTAAAAATATTAATATCAATTTCCAGCGAAATAGATACCAACATATACAGGGTGAGTCAGTTTATACTAGCAGGACTCTGGCATTCGATAAAACACCTGATTTTAAGTTAAGTTTGTCATATAAACATATGTCGGGAATCGCTTCGTTTTTGAGATACAGGGTGTCAAAGTTTGTTTTTTTTTAGTATTTTCCAGACAGTTCGTATAGTTTTTAAGATAATTTATTCAAATTTTTACCATAGATTACTTATGATGGTTCACAAGTTTTGACATATGTGAACAATTTGAAAACGTACAGGGTGATATTTTTTCGGAGGTCTAGCCTCCTTTTTCCGTCTAGAACTTTTTTGTGGTACGCCACTGACTGCTTATTTGCCAAAATTTGGATTCCACGTTCAATTTAGAAAAAGTTTCGTGTCTTGCATTTTTATCGTAGCTGTAACAGTTGCGAGTAAATTGAAGAAATCTCTGAAAGAATATGTTATTAAAAAAAATAGTTTTATAAAAATTTTCACTAAAAACAATAATTATTGTCAAACGAAAGTTCATTAATCTAAATTGTCAAAGGTTACATACTTACAGTACAACTTTTGCCACTAATTTTTATTTTTTTGTAGCATTTCAGAGACTTAATAACTAAGTAAAATAATTAAGAACTAATAATAAACCAAGGCAAATACAAATGACTTTACAAATAACACGAAATAATTTTATTTTCAAATTAAAATTTTCAAAATGTGATGCATTTTGTTGGATACATAATCGGCATCGCGTTTCAATAGACCTTCTTGTTGAAACAAAGTGATGAACTCATATGTCTTCGCAAGCATGTCTTATACACCCTCTAAGATCGTCAACATCTTGAACAGGAGGTGTATACACTTTTTCTTTAAGAAAGCCCCACACAAAAAAATCCATTGGTGTTATATCTGGGGAACCTGGAGGCCGTGCGATTGGACCTCCACGTCCAATCCACCTTTCTGGATAATTGTCGTCTAACCAAACTACATTTCTTCCAAAATGAGCTGGGCAGCAATCCAACTGGAACCAAGCTTGCTGTCTTAAATTTAGAGGGACATCTTCCCACATATTAGGATGCTCGGTTTCTAGAAACTCTAAGAAGTTTTGCGAACTGACCCTTTCTGGCAAAAAATATGGTCCAAATAAACGATTTTCAAAAATTCCTAGCCATACGTTAATGCTAAACTTATTTTGGATTTTTTTTGGCCTAATAGCACGTGGATTTTGCTCTGCCCAAATATGTTGATTTTTGAAATTTACTATCCCACGTCGGGTAAAGCAAGATTCATCAGTCCATAATACGTTGGATAAGAAAGTTCTATTATTTTCTAATGTGTCAAGGATCCAACGACAAAACTTCACTCTGCGTTATTCGTCGCCAGGACGTAGACCTTGGTTTATTATTGGCAAAAGTTGTACTGTAATTATGTAACCTTTGACAATTTAGATTAATGAACTTTCGTTTGACAATATTTGATTTTAGTGAAAATTTTGATGAAAATATATTTTTTTTAATAAAATATTCTTTCATAGACTTTTTCAAATTACTCGACAACTGTTACAGCTACAATAAAAATGCAAGAGACGAAAAAGTTTCTAAATTGAACATGGAATCCAAATTTTAGTCAGTGGCGCACCACAAAAAAGTTCTGGACGATAAAAGGGGACCTGACCCACGAAAAAATATCACCCTGTACGTTTTCAAATTGTTTACATATGTCAAAACTTGTGAACCATCATAAGTAATCTATGGTAAAAATTTGAATAAATTATCTTAAGAACTATAGGAGCTGTGTGGAAATACTAAAAAAAAACCAAAACTTTGACAACCTGTATCTCAAAAACGAAGCGATTCCCGACATATGTTTATATGACAAACTTCACTTAAAATAAGGTGCTCCATCAAATGCCAGAGTCCTGCTAGTATAAACTGACTCACCCTGTATATAGACATTTGTCAATGTCATACTTAAATGACGCCCTAAAAAAGGAATTTCATTCTGCGGTATGTAGTTAATTGATATAACCGTATATTGTTGTTATTTATATATACACATATCAGTTGTAAATATAATATTTTTATTAAAATATACATGCCATGCCGTCTGTCCGTATTTATCCAGTATGTAATATATTTGGAATATGGTATTTACATACACAAGATACCAATGAATCTAGCACATGAATTTTTAATAAGTTACAAATACGTATGGCTATATTATTTTTTAAGCATATTGAAATGAAATTGATTTTTTAATAAAAGATTTATTAGATAGATAGATAATTGAAAAGTTTATTTTGCACATGCTAGTTTTATAAAATATATATAAACATTAAATCATGGCTATATACATGCTTATATACATATACAGGGTGTTTCACGGTGACCGCCCATTAGAATATGTCAGAGACTACTTAGATTTAAAGACTGAAAATTTGGATACTTGGGTTTTTAAGTTTGCTCTCCTCAAATAAAATAATGGCGTCCTCGTGACACTTCCGGTTATATCGGAAGTTGCCGTTAACTTTCTTATTTTAAGTGGAACATATATTATTGCATTTTTGCATTCTACGCGTTATTTTAGGAGGACTTTTATAAAACTTTTCAGCCGTTTTAAAAAAACATTAGAGTATTGTATAAAGTTTTCAAGAAATTTACAGATTATTGTTATTGTAATTAAGACGTATCTTAATAACGTAAAAACAAAAAGAGATATGTATAAGAGAGTGTAATACAGATTGGCAGAGAATAAAATTTCATCATAATTTGCTCTAATATACAGGGTGTCGTATTTAAAAAATCTAGTTTTCTTGGCTTTACGTTTTACAAAATTTAATTTTTTTTTCAAAAACGGTTGAGAATTCGTATAGGGAAGTTTTATGAAAGTCCTCCTAAAAACACACTGGATTTTTAATACTTTGCTCAGTGTTTTTTCTATGTTTAATTTCAGCATATTGACAGACAGTCACTTGTATTTAGTTTATTAGTTATCTATATATTTGCGTTATATATAGTCGTTACCTGTTACATATATGTATCAATCTGTCATCTTTTTTCAGGACAGTATCAGTTTAATTTACATTAAGAATACACAAGAGAGGTCCTAAAACACTGCTTTGTGGAACTACGCATCAATTTTATATTTTCCTTGATGGCTTATTATTGATATTTGTTTACTAAAATCTATTATCTCAATATTATTGGTACAAAGTAACGTTTTGGAAGTAATTTGTTGTTAACCTATATATTATGCTATTTCTATCGATTGTTTCAAAAGCCCGAAGCCCATATTCACAAAAATATACAACAATTTTATCGTCATTAATATATATTTTCTTCAGTTTGCACACGTTAGTTGTAGTGCTGCTTCACAAAAATGATTTTTTCTAAAACTTAATCAATTATTCCCGATATATGCGATATATTCCCAATTATACCGAGCAGGTGGCTCAGGGCGTAGCGTCTCGATCGCTCAACCCAGAGGTCGTGGGTTCTAATCCCCACTCCGCCAAACAATTTTTCATTAAATTGTTTACTCGTAGATCAAGGCTTATTCGCAGGGATGGCTTGGCAACCATCCTGGCGATGGCCTAGGATGGGAAGAATGTCAACTTGGTCTTAATGTGAGAGATTAAAATCTGTTGATGTTTGACTTGTCCCCCTAACTAATGAGGTTTTCCAGGTTTCCCTCATTCCAGCACTGAATGGTGGTTAGGGCCTACCAACGTAAGTCGTTCCTGAGGCGCAAATGCGGCCCGCGAAATAATAATATGCCGCCCCCTCTCCCACACAAGTCTCAGACTTTCGGGCTAATCCTTGTGATTAGAATGAGGGGTAGAGATATTATTATATAAGTTAATTGTTTTCAAAATAGTTTTGTAATTTTTTATATGCAATACTTTCTATAACCTTGTCTATTAGAGGCAACAAGTTAATTTATCTAAAGACGAGTGGTTGACTGGGAGATTGCACTTTGGGTATCTATTCCTGAATTTCAACCAAATGCAACTTTTACAATATGTTACGTGGTGATGTTAAAAAAATGTTTTTAAAGTTAGACTGATCATCGGTCTGACTACAATTAACTAATATGTTACTCATTTCTAGTAAAATCATAATATGTTTTTTACAATAGTTAGAAATTCCTTTATCTTTGAGAAGCAAAGTAGCTACGTTAAATGTTATTTTTTTAACTGTACCCAACCACCAGTCTAATTGACCTTATTGCGTTGTCTTTCCTGCATATTTTTCTAGACTTTTAAGTTTAAGCGCTCAAGGATTTTCATATCTTCCTCAAGATAGTTTTAGGACAATTTTTATTCAGAAGTATGTTTTTAACTTCACTTGAGGTAGATTTTTCGAGTGTTTCAGTTAAGTTACGAATCATGGCAGAAAACCTTTAAAATAATTTGCACTTACCACAAACATTTAAAGTGGATATAAACTGCTATAAACGAAACTAACATTTTCAAATTCCATGGTGAATTATTTTCTGCTGAATCTGCTATATATGCATGCCGATAAGAGTTTTAAAAATATTACGTTATTACCAAATATGTTATTAACCATTACAATGTTGATCCTGCTCTAATGGAAAGCAATTTACTTGAGGTTTTTATAAAACATATTAAAGAAATTTATTTCGCAGCATAAAGTCTTTATTGTGTCGCTGTTAGCAGCAGATTAGGCGCCTCTTTAATTTAGAACTCCCTGATACATCCTCCTTTTATTAACGCTAAAGCTGCCGTCGTTGTAAACTGAATTAAGCTGTATGAGGTGTATACACGGTTTATAATGATTTCGGTATATTTGAGCCGGATCATAGTCGAGTCGATAAGCAAGTTCCAGGGATGACAAATATTTTTCAGATAAGTACTGAATTGGTGCTATCAATGTCTGGCACGGCACTATCTAATAAATTTTATTCTTCTTATTTGTTTTTATTATGATAGCAATTATTGTTGGTATCTATATAAAATATATCCTATTTTTTTAAGATATTTAATTCACATAATGTCCTTGTTAGACGTATCAAAACTTTAATAATATTAATAACGGCATTTTAGAAGCTTTCAAAATTTTTAAACAGTAAAACTGCAGAACTCTGTTAGATCTGTCTAAAAGTTTACATTTTCATCTGAAAAAGGTATTTATACAATTAGGGCGCATGGGTTGGAACAAATTGATTTAAAATTTAGGGGTTTATTTTTTTTGGAAAAACGCTCGGATTTTTATTTTTGGCTGCAGTTTTTCTGACGGTAAATACATGTACCGGGTGGCCAAATAAGAATGGACGCCGGCTGTATCTCAGAAACTACTTATCCTATAACTTTGGAAAAAAAATTCTAGTAAGTAAATCAGACAAGAGAAATCGCTGGAAATTATTTTCAAGTTCGTAGGATGACCGCTAGGGGTCGCAATTGCTATGACCAATCAGAAAATGAGATTTTTCTCAAAAATATGCCAAGTTAAGAGGTATTTTAAATAGTGGCATTGTAATCTTTGTAAAATTTTCAATCTTTTTCTTGAATTGCACTTTGCTCTATCTTTAAAAATAAAGTGGTGGGGAAAGGTTAAACTTTATTTTATTCAAATAAGGATAACTCCGGTTTGGGTTAACTGAATTAAGCCAACTAGGGCTCGTTTAAAAGAGCTATTCTTACTGAATAATCTGCAGTATATACTGTTCCTGAACTTATTTTACCGTGGTGGGTAGAGGGCGCTGTTTGACATCGTAACAGTTATTGCGCGTTTTCATAAAAATTTTAAATGGCAGGCTATGTCTCTCTTTACATAGTGAAATAGAGCACAAAATTTCCAAAAAATCAGCTCAAACCGCAACTTTCTATCTTCTCTCTAACGGAAAATATTAAGAGAACAAGTAAAATTAGGCTGCCGCCTATATAGGCCTATAAAAGTCTAATTAAAAATTATATTAGTAAGCTATGAAAAAAAACTATGTTCCTTGAGTATATTTTAAATCATAGTTTGAGTTACTCCAAGGTCTTTCGCAATAGTTCTAGTACTTAGTTGAGGATTAAACTCTATATAAGCTAACACATTAATAATGTTCCCTTCGGTGCGACCTCTGCTTTGTCTAAGGTATACAGTTAGACGAACATTTCCAGTTGTTCGCAGAAGGTGAATTACTCGTAGAAAAACTTTTTTATTGGGGTGCCGGATATCAGGATATTGTTGCGCATATACTCTCGCAGCAACTGTAGCATTTCTCATTGATTCAAAATAAACTTTTACCATGTCAAACAACTCTTCGTTTTTATAAATCATTTTGAAAGAAGAAACTAACAATAAACTACAATTATTCAGAATAAACAAGAAAACAACACGACCAACAACAAGAAAAACCCGGACAATACAAACTTAATAAGACATGAAACGACATTAACTAAATGACATTAACATGTAACTAAAACGTTTTAGTATTTTGACGTACCTATTTACCTCTTTTTGTTTTATGGCCTACTAGTATAATTTTTTATTAGACCATTATAGGTCTAGGCGGCACCCTAACTCGAGGCCTAACTTTATTTGTTCTCTTAATATCTCCCGTTAGAGCGAAGATAGAAAGTTGCGGTTTTAGCTGATTTTTTGGAAATTTTGTGGTCTATTTAACTATGTAAAAAAGACATAGCCTGCCATTTAAAATTTTTATGAAAACGCGCAATAACTGTTACGATGTCAAAGAGCGCCCACTAGCCACCACGGTAAAATAAGTTCAGGAACAGTATATACTGCAGATTATTCAGTAAGAAAAACTCTTTTAAACGAGCCCTAGTTCGTTTAATTCTGTAACCCAAACCGGAGTTATCCTTATTTGAATAAAATAAAGTTTAACCTTCCCCGACCACTTTACTTTTAAAGATAGAGCAAAGTGAATTACAAGAAAAACATTGCAAATTTTACAAAGATTACAATGCCACTATTTAAAATACCTCTTAACTTGGCATATTTTTGAGAAAAATCCCATTTTCTGATTGACCATAGCAATTGCGACCCCTAGCGGTCATCCTACGAACTTGAAAATAATTAACAGCGATTTCTCTTGTACGATTTACTTAGTAGAATTTTTTTCCCAAAGTTATACGATAAGTAGTTTCTGAGATACAGCCGGCGTCTATTCTTATTTGGCCACCCGGTACACGGGGTGCGGCCCAAAAATAAGTTCGGACCATCAACTTGATTTTTTCAAATTGAAATACCTATTTTTTTATTTCATTTTTGAATTCTGCGGCCTACTGAAACGGCCTACAGAGAAAATTAGTAAATCTATTCAGTATTGTATATGAATACCACCAAGGTACCGTTTTGAGCCCGCTACTTTTCACAATACCTACTTGCTAACGGTTTCCTAAAATTAAATACTACTAGAACAATATTAACTTTGCCAATGACATTTATATTCTGTACACAGGAGATAGTGATTTTAAGAAAATTAAGTTATGGTTTCAACGAAACAAGTTATCATTAAATAGCGCTATCTTCCAAGTATGGGTCCGTTCAATAGTGACCCTGATGTATTTAGATATGACTCACTTAAAACTGTAAGGTAGGTACTGTTGGGTAATAATGCCGGCTTAACAAAAAATATTTATATTTATTGAAATAAATCATATTTTCGCGTACAACATGAAACCAACAGCAACCAAGTCAATAACCAACAAGAGGAATAAAATATAGGAAAAAATAAAACATAGCATGACTCCTCATAAGAAAAAATAGAATGTTTTTGATTTTCTCGTAGAATTTTCTTTTTTCCTGAATCATATTCAGTAAACACTTGCCTTTTGACTTCATGTGCTCGATAGTTCAAAGCTTTCTTGCTTGGCTTAGTTTGCTTAGGACCATATCCGGTGTAATCAAAACTTCAGGAAACGAGTTAGTGTGCTATTTTTTTTGTGCCTCCTCCATCATTTCCTCGGTCCAGTTGGCCCGAATGCCACAATTTTCTTCCCTGTATCTAAAAAATAAGAATGAACTACTTTATAATCAACTATTGTGACTAGCCTTATTATCTGGTATGAATTTTAATGATAAGCTTTTAATAAGACAGGTAAAGTATTGATTAAAAGTTGTAATCATCTCCAGATGATGCCAATTTGGTTGGCGAAACGCGCGTTGAGTGCAGTATAGTGTTTTGGTGTTGTGTGGACAACTACGTCAGTGATATAAATATTACTTAGTAGTAGGTTATTATAGCCGGAATTGAGACTCCCCCCACCCCTTTTGACCTTGAATGACCTTTGGATGACCTTTACGTGACCTTTGGATGACCTTGAAGTGACCTTTGGATGACCTTGAAGTGACCTTTGGATGACCTTTGAATGACCTTGACGTGACCTTTATATGACCTTAAAGTGACCTTTGGATGACCTTGAAGTGACCTTTGTATGACCTTTGAATGACCTTGACGTGACCTTTATATGACCTTAAAGTGACCTTTGGATGACCTTTATGTGACCTTTGGATGACCTTGACGTGACCTTTATATGACCTTAAAGTGACCTTTGGATGACCTTTATGTGACCTTTGGATGACCTTTACGTGACCTTTACATAACCTTAAAGTGACCTTTGGATGACCTTTGTATAACCTTGAATTGACCTTCGTTTGACCTCTGTAATTGTCAACACAAGACATGACGTAATCGAGTGTTTAGGGAAGGGGTATTCTATAATATGTATATATAGAGAGGAGATTATAGCAAGGAATCACACTTCGTTCACTGCCAACCTTATAGTCAACGTCTACAATAGTGCAAATTGTGTGTTGTCCTGTATTAATATTTTCAAGTGAGAACAATTGTTGTATTTATTACTATTTAGATATTACAGCTAGTTATCTTTAAACAAGAAATGGCATTACCAAGTGTTGATTTAAACAAAATTAATAGTAACATTAACAGAGACTTTATTGATATTGCTCGACGATCAATTTCCTCGTTAGAAATTGATACCCCTTATTTGATTAAAAAAATGTCATTTGTCAATACACGTTTTGGAAAGTGCGTTTTGGCTATACTGCTCGATAGTAAGAGCAATGTAAGCTTTAAGTGTTATTTACCAAAGAGGGTTATAGAACACATAACAGAGGACGTTATGAATAAAATGAATTCTTCTTGGGAACAGTACACGATAACTTATTTAGGTCAAAGCGAGCCTACATATAAAGATATTAGATCTAAAGCATTGATAAAATTTGGTATTGTCAACTAATTTTATTTAAAAACATATATCTATTAGTAATAAATATAATTTGTAGATCATATCTTAGTATATTTACCTATTTACACTATTTAGCAGTATCTCATATAAGGTTGCTTTTCTTGTTTTATAAGTCTAAAAGGTAATGAATAATTTGCTATATTATACTATCAGTTTTAACAATAACGTTTATTTTGTAGAAAACTATTAAAATGTGGATGCATTATGCTAGCCAACACTGGACTGAAGCTATCGACATCCAGTCAGCTGTGAAAAGAATGAAGAGTGAGTTGGATTGCTTGGTAATGGATAGACTTCATGCTTGTAATTATGACAGGGATTACTGCTTTTCCGAAGAATTGGTTAAACAATTGCAGGAAGATATTGAAAACTATCGCCTTGGTGCTTCGTTGTGTGATAGTTATTTAAATAACACTTTAACTTTGAATAATTTTTGTGAGAAAATGGTGGAGAAAGGACTAAAATGTTTTCTCAATTCCAATTTGCTCGATTATCTACCGTATGCAATTGTTGTGAAATATAAGTTAGCATCTCAAGAATATGGTAGTGATGATCAAGATAATGATGATCAAAAGTAATATAATTAATTTTTTTATAAGTTTTTTCATTATTTTTACATTATTATATACATTGTATATTATAGTAATAAATTGTATTGTACTAAATATTTCTCTTATTTTGTTGTAAAACAAAAAAAAAAAAAACGATGTAGTGTAAATAAAAAATAAATAAAAAAAAATTTTAAATCTTTTATTTCTATTTATTTGTAACATAAGTACAAAAAAAAAACACACTATATAAATATAATAAGTAAATACAAAAAAAAAATGTATTAAAAATAGATTATACTTATAAAATAGAGTACATTAACATATAAAAATTGGAAGATGTAAAAAAAATGTTCATCAGTTTACTTAAATCCATTATGTACAGACCCATCCAAAGCATTATAAGCCAAATAAGAATCATGAATTATTAATGCATAAACCCGTGTATTCTCAGGAAAATGTTTCTTTCGAGTTTCAAATTCCAGTTTTATGTCTACAGTGGATGACTTCATGGCGTCTTGTTGATGTGAACAGTCGATAACAAATAATGGATTTTTTTGGAATTCACCAATATCCATCATCGGTTCATAATTATCTTTATCGTAGAAGCTGGATTGAAACTTTTCATAAGCATAGTAAGCTGAAGAATACAATTTCTTTCCAAAATCTAAATTCCAGCGTTCATATGGATATACTTCTGAGTTTAAGTATAGTCGGATGTTACTTACATCTGCATGAATGAATTGAGTAACGTCCTTGCTTATATTATCAGAACTGTCAGTACTCTGAAAGCCGATAATAATATATCGAGGTCTTTCTAAACTTGTTGTGGTTTTTATAGGCCATATATCAGTAGCTGTTTTTCTTAGAGTCGGTAATTCATATAAATCCCACATGCGATAGGCCATTTTAACCGTAGCATTTACACCACCTTTCTTAATGCGATTCAGCAACTTCAGTTTTTGTGTATCTTCAGGGATGATGTGCCTTAGCCTCCATTCGATTTTATTAATTTCGAGATCTGCATCAACTTCTCCAATGTAACAATTCTTAAAAGATCGAGCTATTATTAGTATAAGCTCTTGTTTGGTGTTGAGAATGCCCCTTGTATAATCTTCGGCGAAACCCATAAGATACTTTAGAGGCAATTTGCCACTAAAAAAGTGACTGTTGGTATCCAAAACGTCCTGGTTTTTCACTGTTAGTCCCCATCCACAAGATAGTAATGATTTTAAATGTGTTTGTCCCCATGACACCATGGTTTTCATTGTTGTTGTTATACCAGGTTTTCGAATAACAGCTACTTGTTCTCCACCCATTTCATAACGAATTTCATCGAAAAGAAATGCTAACGCATTATTGGATAGGTAACACATTTTAGTGGCATCACTTGGGGTAAATTTACCTTCGATATATATATAACTTTCAGCAATATCGAGAATAAGATCTTGGCAGTGAATAGGAATTCTTATTTCATCCGAATTTCTATAGTACGGTGATCCATATGGTTTGTAAGTGTGCTCATGTAGACTAACAAGTGAATTATCAAAGAAAGGTTCATCAAACACATCCAACTTTGCACTAGTTGACGTCATGATTACAAATATTAAGGTTTCAGCTTTAATCCAATTGACTGAAGAAAGATACGATCTCTAGCAGACAATTTAGATGTTGACCGTTTAACGTTCTTTCGTATAATAAATGGCTTGTCACACTTGTTCAAAACTTTATTACTATTTGTATGTAACAGAGATGGAAAATGTTTTCTTTGATTAAAACAAAAGCCCATTATATCCTGATAGTTTAATATAGCTTTTTTAATTCTAGCTTCACAATAATTTTCTCACCACGAAAGTCTACCAGAATACCATTATCATCTAATATACGTAATGTAATGTTTTCGATAAACTGACGTCCTTCAGGTCTTACAGACATATAAATAATATTTTGTGGTTCCTTGGAGAGTTTGAATCCAGGTTCAACATCTATATCAAATTCGTAGAGAGTATGTGCTTCTTCGCCATTCATATAAGCTCCAGAAGTGATATTGCAATCAACACGAATAATTCTAACTTTCATTATATCAACTGGTAATGTAGATTCAAGTGAATTATTTGCAGAATATACTTTGTTTTCAAATCCTAATATAGTTGCAATAGAATACTTGTGAGTAAAGTCGATCTCATATTTAGATACTATTTCACATTTCAGCGTATTATTGTTGGCTTTTAATGTGAAATATTTATTAATATTGAAGTTGTCATCCTTAACACTGCGTTTTATTATAGATTCCAAAGCACTTTGAATTGCTCCATTGATTTCATTCAACTCATATGCTCCTGGAGGAATTTGAAAGAAAGTAGTAGGTGATTTATTCTTCAATTTGAATCCAATAATATTATTTTTCTCATCAACATTTAATATTGAATTGTAAGAATAGAATCCATGTAGTCCCAATCCATATCGACAACTTGTATCGAGTTCAATTGGAGGGTAAAAGTTAGCGCTTAACACACTAGATTGTCCTGAGAACGTGAATGTACGAGACATGACTAACACATATAACTTGTTAACACATCGTTTTATTGTTGCTTACAGCAGCAGTTGAGACACATTTCCTGTCTTGAATTTGATGGTACCATATTAAACCTTGCAGAAACTTTATTTTCGGACGCTACAGTAACATCGCGTATATTGCAATAGCAACACAAATATTTTCGTGGTGGAGGTCCGTCATTCACATCAATAGATTGTGATGTATTATCGTCACTGTAATGTTCCAAACAATATTGATACTTCATTACATCAATATCGCTTTTTAAATGCTCAGGTAATTTATCCCACACCCATGCGATTTCATTTGAAGCACAGGTGATCATCACTTCTTTAGGAAAATCAGCTAATTGTTCCTTTGTCAATTTTGTAAGAGTCCTATACTTTGAGAAAGCTCGCAACGAATCCGCCGTCTTTTTAATTTTTTCACGTTCTTCTTTTGGAGTCATTGGAAAATTCATTGTTAGTTAGAAATCTTAAACACAAATGTCCACACCACACTGTATTGTAGTTCTGCTGACGGTCGTAGTTGTAATAGATTATCGGATTTGATTTAATGTAGAAATACTTTAAGAGTTCCCTGGGTGGGGGAAGATCTCCGAAACTATCGTAGTAGTTAATAATATTACCATTTTTCTTGTAGGCTACCCAATGTGTTCCTCTACCATTTATACCGTCTAAATTCAAAATTGCAGATTCAGTATGTAGGGCACCACTCTCAGGAAGATTGTCTCGCATAAATACACCTCGAAAATATGGAATTTTAAAAATATTAGCATAATAACTAATATCAATGTCGCTGAGAGCTCTTCGAGGTAGAGACTTTAGAAGTTTTTTGGATTGTTCGGCTTCAGATAAAGTCCTAATCCAGTTCGATATGGTTTTAAATACAATCCTTCGCCTTTTTTTCCAAGAGGCATAGATTCAATTTTTTTATTATGACGCACCCCTTCAGCCATGCGCTGATTTGCATTTTTTACATCACTTATTGTTTTATATAGACCTGCAGCACCGCCGGCTAAACTTCCCAGCGCCGATAATCCCGCAAATATAGGAATTAATGGTAAAATTCCACCAACTTTCGGTATAGGTATAATTCGCGGAGTACGAATATTCCTTTTACCCCCTGATGTTTTCACAAATTTTCGTGCTGCTTGTAAAGCAAAATGTGTTGCTTTTTTTGTATCATTAGAAACGAATCGTTTACCGCCAGCTTTACGTATTTCATCTCGTACTTTATGAACAATATTACCACCAAAGCTGACCTTCTTTTTCTTAATATTCTTCTTTTTATTTGCCTTTCTTCTGGGAACTGATTTAGATTTACATCCCATACCTAAACGACGTTTTGCTTTCATGATATTTGTAACTAACCAGGCGGATGCTTTTTCTCTAAAATTGGCGTCTTTAGATTTAACCCTTTCCCAGGCGCGCTGTTCTAATTCGTAGTCTGCTTTATGGCGTGTTGGTAAATCTTTATGATCTTCGTAAGCAGCGTCGTGAACTTTGCAAGCTTGGTCCAGACCATTAATACCTGGATCACCTCTGGCAATCCTTTTTTGAAATTTTGTACCCGGTCCACAGTACTGGTAGCCACCGGGTAAATGTAATTCAAAGGGTAGTTTATTTATTAAAGAATTTATAAATCCCCTTCCTGTTCGCGAATTAGACACTTTACGTCTAGACTGACGGACGAACGGCATTAAAATAAACAAAACGTAGTAAAACTTTCTTTATAACACCGATTACTTCGATGGTAACACTAGGAACGCTAGTTATCGATTAAAATATTGAATACACCGTTTATATCTATTTATATCTATTTATATTGTATCCAACCCTCAAACAATGCGGATTGTAAAGCAAAAGCAAACATTTGTAGTGGATAATTTCGATGAACGTGTAGGAAGTGGTGTAAATATCAACAATAGACGCCATGGACCCTTGTTGCCTTCAACAATTCGGGGTTTGTTAATCGGTCCTTCGAACTGTGGGAAAACAAATGTTATGATTTCCCTTATTACACATCCCCACGGTTTACGTTTTGCTAATATTTATTTATATTCCAAGTCACTGTATCAACCAAAATATGAATATCTTCAGAAGATTTTAAAACCCATTGATGGATTAGGATTTTACACATTTAATAATAACGTAGAAATTGTGGAACCATCTGAAGCAAAACCGGACTCCGTTTTCATTTTCGACGATATCATATGTGAAAAACAAGATATTATTAGGTCATATTTTAGTATGGGCCGACACAAATCCATAGATAGTTTTTATCTGGCTCAAACATATTCCCGAGTACCAAAACAATTGATTAGAGACAATTCGAATTTTATTATAATGTTTAAGCAAGATGAAATGAATTTGCATCATATATTTCAAGATCATGTATCACCGGACGTTACCTTCAAAGAGTTCTTGGATATGTGTGCAAAATGCTGGGAAGATAAATATGGATTTTTAGTAATCGATAAAGATAGAGAACTAAAAGATGGTAGATACAGAAAAGGTTTGGACAGTTACATATATCCGTAATGCATGCCAATATATATATCAATTGTAAAGGTAGTGATGGTGGGTACACATCGAAAGAAAATGAAGAGATCAGTAGTTGATAAGGACGAAAATAATGATAGTGAAATAGATTTGAAACGTAAATTAATAGAAGCCACAGACGCTGTTCGCAAAAAATTCAATTACATAAAAAATAAACATGTAGAAAGTCAAATGGCCTTGGAAAAAATATATGAACCGTTAACGAAGCCATTAAAAACTATTTCTGAAACAACGCAGGAAACAAATCGTAAATTTCAAACCACACAGCAGTATTTAACAACACAGCCTAAAAAACCCTCTGCAGTAATCAAAACACCGAAATTCGAATCAGATGAAACAATTAGGGAAAGTAATTCTTATATGGAAACGCCGCCACCATCGTCTGTAGGGACACCTTCAAGTTCTACCACGTCTAGTAGTAATTTGCGAAATTTAACTGATGTCGTTTCAACCTACATCAATGGTGTTAAAGCTGGTGAATCTACGTTCGATAACAAGTATGGGGTGCGAGTTGATGTCGATACTGGAAAGTTAGCCATGGGCAACTCCGAAGTGCGATTTCAGGGTGACCTTATATCATTTTGGAGAAATAATAAGAAACTCGGAACATATAAAGGAAATTCTCAGTTATACGATTTACTGTTTTTAAAATTTCCCCCAGATCTAAACAGTGCGGGTTATGGAATCACCGATGAAAATAAAAATATATTTGGAGACATATTGAATATAACGAATGCGGCATATAAAAATTACAATGTAACATTGGGATACAATCCTAGTAAATCAAAAAAGTACGTCGAAATTATAAAACCACTTTTACAACGTGGAATGTCAACTCGATCCAAGAAAGGTGCGGGTCTAATGTCATCTCAGAAAATATATACAGGCAAAAAGGTGGATTACATATACTGGAATAAGCCCAAAGAATTAATCGACCGCTTAAGATTATTGTGGAGTTCTAAAATGGCTGGACATTCAGGTCATGAGAATGAAATAATATCCCTAATTGATGAATTAAGGGAAGAAGGAATCATCTATTAGAGTAATAACTATCGCATTTTATTTCATCAACCATAAATACATATATAAAGCAGATATCAGTTTATTTTGTCAATTGTAATTTGAAGGCAATAGAACGATGGGCTCCATTGATAAATTTGGACGCCGAAAAGGACCTAATTGTAAAGGTCATCGTGGTCCGCAAGGCATCGGTTTTAAACTTACTACTGAAAAACAGTATGACATCCAAGGAAAGCAATTAAAGAATATAGGAGATCCTAGAGATGAAAATGATGGTGCAACATTAAACTACGTGAATTTAGTTATGGATGCCTGCAAAAAAGATATCCTTTCCGCTCTACAAAAATCAGCTAATCTTATAACCGATAATTTAGTAAACTACATAAAGAGAGAAAGGAACGAAATCGTGGATGAAATAACAAAAACGTTTCAAAATTTACAACTAAAAATAGATACAACGATAAGCGATATGAAAACTGAAATAGATGAATTAAAAAATACAAGTGAGAGAAACTCGGATGCTCATACTAAGTTGGTGCAAAATATGACTGGTTTCATACTTGATGTAGAAAAAATTGAACAACTTATTGCGAAATATCATCCCCCGAGAGACACAGGAGGATTAGCATGGCCAGGTATTTCATTACGACCAACCGATTCTAAGATCATCACAAGTTGAGTAAAAAATTTTATGCCTTATATAAATAAAACAAGGAGCAGCTCATCACAATAAGTCATTTCAAACAGAACGTGGAACATCTAAATGTATATTACTATTATTATTAATAAACTTGAATAATAAAAAAGGTATAATGTTCATTAGTGGCACAAAACGACAAATTGTCAATGAATTACATAAACCAGCACGAAAAAATTTTAGAAGGAGAAGAACCGTAATAAAAGGTTTGGCAGACTTATGGCAGATTGACTTGGCAGAAATGCAGAATTTTGCAAATGAAAATAAAGGTTATCGTTATATACTCATAGTAATTGATTGCTATTCTAAATATGTTTGGGCCAAACCGCTAAAGAAAAAAACTGCTATGGAAGTTTCTATTGCGATGAAAGAAATTCTTCAAGAAGCTGTTTATTCCCCAACAAACTTACAGAGCGATCAAGGACTCGAGTTTTACAATCGCCAGTTCTCCACAGTGATGCATGAATATGGCATAAATCATTATTCCACATTCAGTACAAAAAAGGCAGCAATCGTGGAACGTGTAATTAAAACTTTAAAAAATTGGTTATATAAAGAATTCTCGGCCAGAGGCAATTACAAATGGTTTGATATACTTCCTGATATTATAAAGTTGTACAATAATAAAGTCCATCGTACAATAGGGATGAAGCCCATAGATGTAGAATATACAACAAAGTTAAGTGTATATAATCATCCCAAAGTCGCATTAAAATCAAAATTCCATGTTGGTGACATGGTTCGGATTAGCAAATACAAAGGAATATTTGAAAAGGGGTATACAGCCAACTATTCAACGGAACTTTTTAAAATTGTTAAAGTTAATGTAACAAATCCCGTCACATACATGATAGAAGATGTGAGAGGTCAACCTATTAAAGGATGTTTTTATGATTATGAACTTCAGAAGACTAAACACCCCGATGTATACTTAGTGGAAAAGATTTTAAAGAAAAGAGGTAATAAATTGTTTGTCAAATGGCTCGGACTACCACCAGATCAGAATGGTTGGATCAACAAGACTGATATAGTTTAATATATATATAGTAATTATCTTGCTTTGTAAAATGATATGGTAAAATATATGCTTAATTTAGTATATTTGCAGTTGTATGTAACACTTATAGTTATATTTTTTTTCTATTATCACAATAAAATTACTTTTCAAGTATTATTTTTTTTTTGTTTTTTTATGCATATTGCACAAAAGAGGAGAACTTGGAATAAAAAGAAACACACTTTGGACAGAAAACACACTATATTTAAAAATTAAAATACAAAATAATACAACTAAAAAATATACAACTAAAAATATAATACAAATAATAAAATAAAATACACAATTAAAAAAATAAAAATATACAATTAAAAATATAATTGTTCTTAAGTAGCAAGAAAAATTATTTCTTGCTACTTAAGAACTGTTGGCTCTTCTCCTCCTCTCGGCGACCCATCAGGTGGAGCCATCGCGCTCTTTCGGCATATCTATATGCCTTCTTCTCCGTCTTGGTCTTGTTGACTACCGGATGGCAGCTCCGGATTACCAACCGGTCCTGGATCGCCTCCCTGGGGTTGTATGTGCGTCCTGGGACGCATTCATTATCCCAGCTCTCCTCCATTGCTGGCTGCGGCTCTGGTCCTATATGTGGATTAATAAGTGTTTTCCCTGGGTTTGGCATCCCAGGTTCTACACATTCTCCATCCCAGTTTTCAGATTCTAAGATATTCATTTTATTTTCTTTAACTCTGAACTGTTGAGCTTAACTGTCAAATAGATTCAAGTTACGGATATATATAGGCAAAAGTCATCCCTCCTCTCGCATTTTGAATGAGAGAGATAATCTGAACCTCCCTTCCACTTACTATTGAATGGTAGGTTTTAAAGTTGGCCACTAACCCCTCCTACTTAATATAAGACATCCCCACTCTACCACGAAGACATCATATACCATAAAGTACGTTCTGATGCTCAGTGTGAATGAGGTAGCGTGAATGACATTGTACGAATGAAAGAGTACTTGTTTAATAACTATTTTTATTCCCATTCCTAATTATTATTGTACAACTAGTTACATGTTATTAAGACATTGCATGTATATTACCTATATTACATACGTTACATATAATTATTATGTTTGTTTCTCAATTACCTATAATTACTCTGTATGTAATAACTATAATTATTTTCTGTACAAATAGTTAGCCGTTAATAAAACATTACATGTACATTACCTGTATTACTTATGTTATATATAATTATTAAGTTTGTTCTTCAATTACATGTAATTATATTGTATGTAATAATTATAATTACTCTCTGTACAAATACAAATTACATTGTATGTAATAATTATAATTATTTTTCTGTACAAATAGTTACACGTTAAACATTTACGTTACACGTTACATTACGGGTAATGATTAACATTATGCTTGTATTTTCTATATGTCAATTACCGCGTAATCAATGATGAGGTTTCTTCATATACAGTTTATTTACAAATTGCATCGTTTAATCTATCAAAAACTACTTAACACTATTTATTGCAAAGTATACAACAGTCTGTTAGTTTCAGTTGATTAAGGGGTAATTGACAAGAGTCGCAGGTATGTAATACAGCATCCTCCAGTCTGATTGTCCTATGTGATTCGATGTATTGGTATCTGGAGGTGGGGGTAACGTTAACGGTAAACCACTCAAAGCATCTATAACACAGGAAATAAAGTCTATCACCTGGCACTACGATGCAAGACACCGTATTGCAATACTGTTTTTGTCCTGTAAAGATATCTATAGCTTCCACATATACCCCACGAGCAAGCCATTGGTCGGCATCAGCTTCCATACCTTCATCATCTTTCTCTTGGAATACATTCAATCCCGCCTCGACCAATTGTCTTATTGACAAATTCGCTTGAGGAACGTTAGCAGCGTTAAGGGGATCGGCCTAAATGACACAAAAATATATAATTTACCTTCAACTAAAATGGAAAATTACATACTATAATACTTACCTCATCACTCTCTTCATAGCTGTTTTCTTGAAAATTCGTGGTAGCTAACCAGGTAAGGAATTCAATATGAGGTTGCCCTACAGCCATTTTCTATTACTTAATACTTTACTATTCGCAGATCAAATGAAACTGAGTTAAGGTAGGGTCCTCCTCCGTTTAAATATAGTGTGTGACATCATCGAGTGGAGGGGGTAACATTGTCATATATACAAGTGTAATTTATGAAATCACCATCGCATAGAATAATATTTTAACAATTTCTTCTAATTTTTTTTAAGGTGACACGAATTATGAATTTTTTTTCCCGATGCGAACGAATGTTGGTATCAATCGATAGAAAATGTAAAGATGGGTAATTGGAAAGGTCATACATGTATCCGTAATATCGTAATTGAAAAAGAAATTTTTTTTCTCATTTTTAAATCAACTTAGAAAATTTTTTTTAGAAATTTTACATATGGTTTTTCTGAAATTTTCTCGGATGCTAATAAAAGCGGTATCAATCGATAGGAAATGTCAAGACGAGTAATTTGATACGTTACACGGGGTACTACGTATTCTTAGAAGACGAGAAAATGAATTTTAAAAATTTAGGCTAAAAAAAAGGCTAAGCGACTTAGAATATTTTTGTATTTGTCCTTGACCACCACCCACCATTCTCCCCACCATCCCCACTCTACCACGAAGAGATCATATATACCTTAAAGTACGTTCTGATGCTCAGTGTGGATGAGGTAGCGTGAATGACATTGTACGAATGAAAGAGTACTTGTTTAATAATTATTTTATTCTCATTCCTAATTATTATTGTACAAATAGTTACATGTTAATAAGACATTGCATGTATATTACTTACGTTACATATAATTATTATGTTTGTTTCTCAATTACCTATAATTACTCTGTATGTAATAATTATAATTATTTTCTGTACAAATAGTTACCCGTTAATAAAACATTACATGTACATTACCTATGTTACTTACGTTATATATAATTATTAAGTTTGTTCTTCAATTACATGTAATTATATTGTATGTAATAATTATAATTACTCTCTGTACAAATACAAATTACATTGTATGTAATAAGTATAATTATTTTTCTGTACATATAGTTACGCGTTAATGAGACATTGTGTACATTACCAATGTTACAAGTTTATTCTTCAATTGTCTATAGTCACGCTGTACTTAATAATTATAATTATTTTTTTTTGTAATCCTTAACGTTCGTTACATTTCTAATTATTGTACAAGTAATCACATGTTAATACGACATTGCTTACATTACATATAATCATTACATTTGTTCTTCGATAGCCTATAATTACATTGTACTTAATAATATAATTATTTTCTATAATCTTAAACATTTACTACGTTTCTAATTATTTTAATGCTAATATCATACTGTTTTTTTGTACCGAGCTCATGCGAGATTACATACATATACATCTATACATACATCTATTACATGCGTTCGAATATTATGATATGTTACAGTTACTTTATATAATATTTTTTTATTATAATTACATCTTTTCTTACTTCACTGTACGTCATAATACATACTTTTACATTTAACTTTATTCTAATTACTTATGGTACGAGTAAACACACATATTCGTTTCGTCTCTATGTACAATCATCATATTAATTCTTCTAGCGCGTTTATCAAATATCTCAATCTAATTTGACTATTATCGATATTGCACCCAGCTGTTTGACTTAAAGCGGCTACGAACCATTCAAAATTTTTCTCCGCATCCGTTAAATAATATTGTATATCATTGTGGCCCCACGGTAGGCTTCGTGTTGTATTTGGTATTATGAATCTTTTGTCGTCGAAGTAAGACAATGCCACTTTATTTTTTATTTCTGTGTATATATTGTGTAATTCGCTCCGAAACGAACTCATTTTTCTGAATATGGTACCGCCTTGCTCTACGATTTTCTTATAATCTTCGACTGTTAAATTCTTTTTTATTACTGATTTCTTTACGCCTTTAGCTTTTTTGACTTCAGTATTCACCGACTTTACGTAATAAGCTTTTGCACCTGTTCCATAAAATTCCATTATGGGATCCGAAGGGAATTCATCTTTCATATTTCCCAATACGGATGCCGTTACGGGAATACCGAACTTATTACCTTCTTTATAATTTGACGTATCGAATATGCTCGGATTTGACTTGATAAATTCATAAAAATTATCTGTATAGACTTTTATAATTAACGAATCGGTATCCGTATATAGCAAAGAGGCCTCATCTTTATAGTTTCTCTTTATGGTGTCATAGTAAAAGTCGTACAACACTGTCTTGGATAACTCTAAAATTGAAAACCCCAGATAGAGCGGTTTATTATAATGAGTTCTTGTTCTCCCCATATGTATAGCCACGAAGTCTTCTGAAAATGCTGTACAAGTTTTAAAATTAGGACGAGCGATTAATGTGTTTGCCCCTAAGGATTTCCCCCTCCTTTCCCAATGAGTTATCAGTTTAATATCTCTTCTATTATCCACGTTCTCCATTGTTTTTCCGTACACTGCGTTATTCATTAATTTGTATAAATCCCGTTCGAATTTATTTGTTGCCTTGTTCCTCATTTCGGTATTTAAATCTATGTATACTTTTAACCAACAACTCTGCTCGAATTTTATTATGCGATGTATTTTTTTCAATTTTAAACCGTTTCTTATGGCTTGTTTTAAATTTCTAAAGTGTATTATGTATTTACTTTTATTATTCAAGTTGGGTATCAATTTAGGAATTTTTGATCTTGAACCGGGTGGAATCATACTTTCGGCTAAAAATGGTAAATCTCTATGTGCGTCGTGCAATTCCAGCGGATATTCAATATCAACTTCTAACATATACCCGTAACGATTCTCATCTGGAATATTCATGACGTTGAAATTACCGATTTCTTGATCGTTTAACCATTCGAATCCGCCGGTTGGTAAATACTGTGACATACTATGGCCGTATAGATTTGTTGCATCCAAATATGTGATAAAAGATGAACGTTCTTGTGGGTTATAATTTGGAACAAAAATATTATTTGCGATGTGTTTTCGCTCCGAACACTGACTAATACCGCCACGAATTCCTTTCTTAATAAAATGAATCATTGAAATATCTGTCAGTAATTCTAATTTTACTTGCGTGAGTCTTAACATAGCATCCCAAGCTAATCCCGGGGCAGTAAAATATTGTGCGGGATCCAAATGATATTTATCTAATGAAATGTTTCGAAAGTTTTCAAATACGTCGCATAATATAAGTACGTCTGATTTTAAGTAAGTATCCGAATACTCCCCCAAATTTTGACACTTAAATATATTCCAAGTTTTTTGCGCCCTACGATAATCGGCATCTGATATATGCTCTTCTGATAAATTGTCATAAAATTCTTCTTTCGCGGGTAAATTTTTATTGTTTAGTTTGTCCAATGTCGTTAAGAAACTATAAGGAAAAACGCCCTTTTGTCTAATTAAATTAAATTGTTCGTAATCTGGAAAATGTTTAACCGTTTCTTGAAATTGATTATCGCTCAAGTTTTGCGCTAAATTTTCTAGTGAAGTGGATAAAAATTTAAAACTATCGATAAATCTCATCTTCAAATATTTTTTCTTTACTTTTCCCTCTTTGTCCGTATAATCATGCAAATACAGGTTTTTAGTAAAAGATATGTATTTTTCTTTGCTCTGAGCTATTACTTCTATTCTATCTTTATTAGAACACAACTCTTTAATAAAAAGGTGGGAATCGTAAGAACTCATACTGTGTAATATAATTGGAACAAAATTAGGTAATTTATAATTTAAATTACAAACAGAATGAGCAGCTCCGAACCTTTTCTTGCCCGTCAAATGACAATGGTCTCTGACTTTTACCTCCCCTTCAAGAAACGGTTTTTCACATATACCACAAACGGTTGCATTCGAAAAGTCCTGTTCTTCCTCCGCAGATAAAGGATTCATTGGAACGAACTCTTTCAAATGTTTATTATAGATATCAGTTAAATCCGCCTCGATGCGCTTTATAAATTCTTTACCGGCATTTTCCCCTCTGTATAATACAAATTTAGATAAAGAATCGTCAAATGAACATTTTATTATGTATGCAAATGAGAACGGTTCGTGACTGAACGTTTTGTTACTAAAAGATTTTGTAGGATCGGGTTCACAAGTGTCGTGTGGTTTTAGAACTGATTCGAAATCGGCATAAACTACGAAAGGTACTTTCAATTGCTTTTCGAAATTTTCAAATTTTAATATGTTTTCGGGAACGCTATTTCCAAACTTATCTATACGAAGTTTATTTGAAGGCGTCGTCGTATAAACATGATTGCAATCATTACTTTGATGTTGTAATAACGCTTTTTCACTACTGAAATACATTAAACAACCGTCACAAAAATATTTTCTGTGTTCGTGAAGTGAAACTTGACTGGAAACTAATTTTGAAAAATTTTTTATCCAGCAGTAGTGACTTTTTATACATTCCTTTCTACAATGATGGTTCTCTCCACAGTCCTCTGTAATAAGTAACAAATTTACATGATAACGTAATTTCTTTGATGCATAGCGCAGCGGTCCTACTATTTCGTATTTCATTTTATTATCAACAAATTCCTTTTCTAAACCGTAAACGCTAACTGATATATTATTCATCACTTCAAATTTCGTAATATCTTTTAATTTAATTGGAAATTCCATACCCGTCACATTTAAAACTGTAGAATAATGTGGATACGAAGAGACCTCCTGAACTGGTCCTCTAGGTGGATATAGTGCTGAAGTAATGGCCCATGCAAAACAGTTCTGATCATCGTTTCTTATGTTCACTACAGCTTTCTTATTTTCGATAAACTTTGGTAACTTCATGTATGACGATGCGCACAGAGGACTATTTTTATTTATATTTACTTCCACATATAAAACTTCAACGATAGCCCAACCTGAAACATTGAATACATATATGTATAAAACTAATTAATTGTATTTTATGAATTACATACCAGAATCTTTTTCTTCAAATTCAGATGTTTGAGATATCATTTTATCGACAAATTCTTGATAAATATTATTCAGATCTTTGGATTCGTCTATAATCTTGTTAGAACTATTGAAAGTCTTAACATCCGTTGTTTCTTGTTTCGGTAATGTGTATTTAGCAAATGTTTCCATATTCATTTTTGCAGATTTGTGGACTTTTAAAATTTCTTCCAACAATTTCAATATCTTCTCCTTTACTTCGTCGAAAAACAAATTGTAATCTATATGCTGATTTTGACTATGCACTCGATAACTAATAATTCTACATTTGAAGGCACTGTTAATAATTTGTACGCCATCGCATTTAGGAGTACAAGACATTGATCTATGCTCGAGGGTTCTGCGATGCGAATTTATTTGATTAGCAGGTATATTTTTGTTACAACAAATAATGGTTTGAGTACTTGAGGAATCCATTCTAGCACGTTTAGCACTGGGTCCATCATCACTAGTCATTTTCGATTTGCAAGACATTATCTCATGACGACGTAAATTGTCACTGCGCGTAAACGTTTTACCACAATTACTACACAAATGCATTTTTTGTTGTATTACACGTTCCTCACGAGAATTTACTTCAAAATGATTTCAGCTTACCCATTCCCTCCTTTTAAATATGGAATTGGGGAGTGGGGGAGGAGTCGTGTCTGTTTACTAAATGACGTCACTCTAAGGTCATCCAAAGGTCAATTCAAGGTTATACAAAGGTCATCCAAAGGTCACTTCAAGGTCATGTAAAGGTCACTTCAAGGTCATTCAAAGGTCATCCAAAGGTCACTTCAAGGTCATCCAAAGGTCACGTAAAGGTCATCCAAAGGTCATTCAAGGTCATTCAAGGTCAAAAGGGGTGGGGGGAGTCTCAATTCCGGCTATAATAACCTACTCTTAGTCTTTAATGATAATTCTTATAAGAGATGAATGAAATGCTCAGCACATAGGAAAATGGTGGGAATTACTTCTTGCTGCATGGCACCAAACATATAAATTAGGGCCTATTACACACAGATGGACTGATCTGTGCCAACTGTTGATTTTTTTCGCATCTTTGTCACTCCCGGCTTTATTACCTAGCTGGCCTTATTACCTAACGGTACCTCATTTCTTCATTTAAATGAATACGATTATATAATCGTATTAATTTAAATTAAGATGTCCATCCAGTGACTATTGTAGGTGCACCCTGTATTTGTTAAGTTCTAGATTTTTATAGTTTTACATCCGTATTTCAGAATCGATAATGTTGTAGATGCTTTATTAAGGAATAATCTTAATTTTGTTTAATGAAGGTGACGCTTACATGTAGAAATATAGTGCTGACGTTTACTTTACCCCCAAGTGTGCATTGCCTCATTAAATGTTATAGTTGACACAACCTTACAATAGCTTACAATTCTGTTGAAAGAAAATAAAATGTTTTACAAATAAAAAATTTCGTTTAATACGTTAACTTATAACAAATTTACTGCGGAAATGTAAGTATTAATCGACTAAAGGTCTATCTCTACTTGAATCTCCATTTTGAAGTACTACCGGAAAATTATGAACACAAAACGGGAGCACCATTAAAAATTTCAGCAGATACTCATACAGCATACAGCATAGATACTTTAGCATACAGCATATGCTCATATAGAGGCAATTAGTACAGACATTTTATAAAATAATAGTATATTATACTATAAGGGACAGAAATGCGTTATTTTGGCAGAGGTGCAATTTGAAGCCCGAGGGCGAAGCCAGAGGGCTACAATGCACCGAGGACAAAACAGCATTTCTCCCGAATGGTATATACTATTTTTTCCACGGTCTCATTAACTTAAAAACACATATTTTGTTATTATGAAGTAAGTAGCACCAGAATTATTGTATTCGGATTTGAGCATTTATTTAGTAGTCGTTGAGTTATTGTTATAACTACAAAATAAACAAACAAAAAGAATTGTCAAATTAAGATGTTAGTTTGGTTTAGTTTACAGTTTGTTTAGTGCACAATGAATAATTGTGAGTCGGAAGAGATTGTGGAGGCTGCAAATATTGCAATAAGCAATTTGTTACCTACGAAGTCAAGATCTTTATACGATATAGCTTACAATCGGTTCAAAACGTGGTGCGCCGAGAAAAATATTCAAGTATACAGCGAGAATGTTTTGTTGGCATACTTCAGTGAAAATGCAAAGAATTACAAGTCTTCCACATTATGGGCGCAATATTCTATGGTTAAGTCATGCTTGATAATTTACGACAACATAGATATAAGCAAATTCCCCAAACTGATCGCATTTTTGAAAAGAACCGGTGACGGATATCAAGCGAAAAAATCGAAAATATTGACAAAGGGTGAAATCGACCGTTTTCTATCAACTGCAGATGACAAAGAATTCTTAATGATTAAGGTAAGATTACTTTTGTTGTTAGATATTTCAATTATTTAGTATTTTGATTTTTTATAGGTTGTATTAATTATGGGGATTGCCGGAGCTTGTCGAACTGATGAACTAGTCAATTTAACTGTAGATGATATTGAGGATGTAGGCTCATCCTTGATTGTAAAAATTCCAAACACTAAGACAAAGATTCCACGAACCTTTGTGGTTACCGATGTGGGAAATATGCTTGAATTGTATCGAAAATACCTGTCCCTTCGTTCTCCCCACGTCAAGCATAAGCGCCTTTTTTTGTACTACACAGCAGGAAAATGTAGTTCGCAGCCAGTTGGCAAGAATACCATCGGAAAAATTCCTAGTGTAGTAGCTTCGTATTTAAAATTACCTGATGCTGCATGTTATACTGGTCACTGCTTACGAAGATCTTCAGCGACATTACTGGCAGATGCTGGTGTGGATATCACGACAATAAATCGTCATGCTGGTTGGAAATCAACAACAGTCGCTGAGGGTTATGTCGAGAACTCCATTGAAAATAAGACCAAAATTGCTAATCACGTTTTAGTAGGTACCACCACTAGCGCAATCACAAAAACTTTAAATGTAAGCGAAAGTAATATTCCTTCTAATATTAATTTTGAAAATTGTACAAATGTTACATTTAATTTAAATGTCAATAAATAATTTCAATGTTACCTCTTTTTTTGCATGAAAAACGTTCTCCATAATGTAAACTCCCTTGGGAGCATTATACTCCCTTGGGAATAATCGACTACTTCTGTTTCAATTTTGAAGTTATAGAAACTAATTTCAACTCCCGACCGTGGAAAAAATACATTTTACTATTGGCACTGGCGCACCCGCCAAAACATTAACTATTCCTGATTAAAATATACCGATGGAAAATGTCAATTTTTTCCATAGTAAAGCACTTACAATAAAAATTATCTTCTCTCAACAACTATCGATAATTAAGTCAAAGTCAAAATTTTTTTTTTTACTATTTGACGAAATTAGAAAATAATTTTATTATTTTTTTAATAAATTGTTAGTTCAAATTTGTTTTAGATATATTGTAAAATAATATAAATGTTTAATTAAGAATTACAACATGTAAAGATATAACACACTTCACTCAAATAAAGATACAAATAATCACAGAGGAACACAAGAAGATATTTGTTTAAAAATATTTAGTTTATTATATTTAAATTTTGTGAACTAGATATTAATTTGTTATAAACTGGTAATATATCATAAAAACAGGGACCTAAATAGTCATAGTTTGGTTGGTCTATAGTTTTCACAGTTCTCTAATGTCAAATTTATTTTATATAAACGATCACTTGGGTAAGTAATCTTATAATAATAATAATAAATTTACTCGGCATAACTGTCCGTGATGGCTAGTAAATTTATTATTTGGATATGCTTTTCCTATTCAATTTGTGTTAACCAACCTGTTGTTTTTTATTTTCCAAAAAAAAAAGCAGCACATGGTTTGTTGTAATTTAAATATGTTTTAATTATTAATCGTGATTATGTTTACAATCATTGGTTATTTAAATCTGTCTTAATATGTAATGTTTTGATATTGTAAACGTAACATTTTGTTATTTTCTATGTAGTGATGTGTTTTTGTAATCATTTGGTCAATTACTTATATTTAACCTCTACTTTTCGTAAGTACCATGCTTTATTGAAGGTATTATTCGTAATTAAATAAATTTGTATTATTCCTGAAGAAGAAGCGCAATAAATGGCTTCGAAAGCTTGAATTTGGAAAAAAAGAGTATAAGAGCCTTATAACTTGACTGCAATCCCGTTTGAATTAGTTCTTTGTCTTAACTTAACGAGTCATGTTAATGCCTTGTAGTTTTTACCTCGTATTAAAATATGAATCATTAAATATGTTTAATAAGAGTAATTGTTATTATATTAATTGTAAAGGATGAAATTTAAATTTTAGAATTCATGGAGCAACACAATTAAAACGACGGTTTAATTGTTTTCTATCGGATAGAAATGTAGATGTTTCGCTGAAAGTTATATCAAGTGAAACATAAATATTACCAAAAAAATCGTGTTTTAAACACTATCTCATACTTCTTCCACCTTTACTGGCAATTTATCTTCTATGAAATTACGAAATATATCTTTGTAGATTTATTGCCAGCCATGCCCAGACTTCTGTATACCAACACACAATAACAAAGATAGTCCCGGCCACGTACAAAAAATAATATAATATTTTAACTCCATCTTATGGATAACAATGCCATTTTTAGCCCTAGCTCTTATCCAGAAGATTAAATGTATAGCTTATGGTGGGCTAGCCGAAGGATGGAGGGAAAGATAAAAAGTGTAACATGTAAAAACTATATGGTCGATAATAAAAATGATTGTGAAATGAAGACCAGAGCCAACTTGAGATATATTGTAAAAAAATTTCTGAACACTTCGAAACACAAGATCCTTCCTACACATTCTATAGAACTACTGCACCATTTAATATTTCTAAAATAAAAGTTACTACTTTTCTTAATATCTATTGAAATATTAACCAATATTTCAATAATTATCTTTTGACATAACTAGAAATAGCTCATTCTAGGAATAAGTTGGATTTATCGATCTACAGCAGTAGCGGTTAGCGACAGAGGTTCGTCGCCAGTGTAGAACACCCATTAACAATAATTAGTCCATTTAATACCTAAATTTGCATAAAAAAAACAGTATAAATTTCTAAGGTCAAAACGTCAAATTAAATGACATTTGGTGACAAAGATTAGCCTGAAAGTCTGAGACTTGTGGCCTCAGGAACGACTTACGTTAGTAGGCCCTAACCACCATTCAGTGCTGAAATGAGGGAAACGTGGAAAACCACATTAGTTAGGGGGACAGTCAAACATAAACTAATTTTAATCTCTTACATTAACATCAAGCTGACATTCTTCACATCCTAAGCCAAATTGCCAACGCATCCCTATGAAGAAGCCTTGATCTAGGAGTAAACAATTTAACAATTTAATTAAAAATTGTATGATGGAATTTGGATCCGAACCTACGACCTCTGAATATATATAAATATAAGTATTTGTGTTCTTGTTTTTATTTTGGAAAATAATGTTATTACCGTGTTCTACTATAAGTAATAATTAAATAATCTTATTAACATAAAACAATAGCGCTACACTCAATTACTTTATAAGTCGCAAATTAAGATAAATAAAGCTTGCACGAGCGAAGCACGATATTAAAATTCCTCTGCTTTCTTTTTACGCATTAATAACGTAAATATTATAGCTAAGTAATATTTATGATAATAACAGAGAACATTCTCGTGTTTTAAACAAAATTATACTTCAGCCTTATGACTAAGCTTTATATACATATGCAAAAATAAATGAAGTTTTAAATAAACAAATTTCATATGATGTCGTTATGATAGGTGAAAAATATTTTTTAAGCTATAATTGATTGGTGTAATATTTATAGTCTTTATATTTATTTAAGCACTACAAGCGCTACGATGTATTTTTCTACTCACTATAGACTATCAGTATATAGTGCAATATCGTTATAGTTTGGAATACAATTCATTAAATTAAGAGATACATTGAATCGATTTCCTTTTCCGATGAAACTGCCAGGACATGTTGATTTTAGATTTTAAAACATTATGTGTAGCGGTTATTTTCGACTCCTCACCATCAACTCTCTAAACCCAAACAACCTCGACATTAAAATTTTTATTTTATAATTTTGATTTTATATAAATCTTATTTTAAATTCTAAATATGAAGGAACACAATAACTTCATATCTTTAATTTCAATATTAAAACACCGAAACTGAATAAAACCAAAAATAATTACAACAGTGTGGAACAAACTATACACTAACAATACTGGACAATAACCTATTGGGGCGTCGCCGACATTTATAGAAAAACTAATTGTCAATTTGTAGAATTTCACTAATATCCACCCCTGTTATAATATACCCTCCGTCAGTCTGTGTTCTTCCATAGCATTTTTCAGGTAACTCCATAAATAAAAACCTAAAATGGTTATGTGGAGAGATCTTGAGGGTTGTTCTATTGCTCCTTGTCAGCATATCCATCTGGTTTGAAGTGCTCGAACAAATCTTCTGATAAAGTCCCCCTCTCCTATATCAGAGCCTAAATAAATGGTAATATGGAAAATATAGATATTTTATCGTGTAGCTTAAATGAAATCAAATATTATTCCCTATAGCAGGTAATATTTTTGTTTTTTCTGCTCCGTTGAAACAATGTCTGTTTTATATTTTATTTACATACTCATGTACAGGGTATTCGCGTATAATTTGACCCCTACCTAAAGGGGTTATTAAGAAAGTTAGAAAAAAAGTTTAAATACAAAAGTTGTTTGGTTTTTCACGTTTTATCTTTTGGCTAGGTCGCAAACAAAATTGCATGTCGTAAATTTGAGGAAACCAATAATTGAACATAATATTTTTAAATGGGACACCCTTAATAATTTTAGACGCTTGGGAACAATTTTTTCTCCGATCTCAAAAATATATATATTGTTGACATTTGCACTGACAGTTTTCGAAAAATTTAATATTTAATGTTTCCAATAAATCATAAAAAAATATTAAAAAATGAAAATATTGGAAAATGTTTAAATAACTAAGGAGGTTACATCGAAAATCGTTAAATATTTTTTATTACTGTTGGTTTCTACTGTTGAATATTTTTAGTTCTTTGTATTTTTTGTATTTTTTTATGGTACTCGCTGTCGAATATTTCGAAAACTGTCAGTGCAAATGTCAACAAAATATATATTTTTGAAATCAGGAAAAAAATGTTTCCCCAAGCGTGTAAAATTATACAGGGTGTCCTATTTAAAAATATTATGTTCAATTGGTTTTCCTAAGTTTACGATTTGCAATGTTTTTTCGACCTAACTAAAAGATAATACATGAAAAACCAAACAACTTTTGTATTTAAACTTTCTTTTTTAACTTTCTTAACAACCCCTGTACTTGTATTGTTTTGTATTATTATTTGTTTTTATACTGTGTATATACTGTCTCGCCAACTTGGTTGGCGAGATGCGCGTCGAGTGCGGTATATTGTTTTAGTGTTATGTGGAAAACTACGTTAGTGATTAAATTTTTTATAAAAAATATCGTTCAATATGAGATCAATGTTTGTGTTTATTTTCTGTATAAAGTACACATAAATAAGGATAGTACAAATAATATCTACGGGCAGATAAACAAATGGTTTCTTAGAAGATTTACTGTAAACTGTACTTTATAAATTCTTCATATTTTATTTCCACAACTTTCCGAGGTTACCCTTTAAGTAATTCTAGATTGAAAACGAAGCACTTTAGAAAGGAAAAGGCAATTGAAAAAGGACTACGTTTTTCAGTGCTCTGAGCTTTATGAGGAAAGTTTTTAAGGAAGTAAAATAATACTATTACTAGGCATCTGATTTGAAAACTTTAAAAGCTTATACATCAAGCCAGTTGTTTTTTATGCTTGCTGCTAGCTGTCGGTCAGATCGAGACACCCTTGTAACTATTATTTGTCTGATTGTTATGTATTCTGTTTCAGCAAAACGTCATATTTATAGTAGGGCGACCAGATATTTCTGTTCCTTTAATTAGTTTTATTCATGTTCTGGGTTCTGGGTGAAATATTTCTCAAAATTATACAGGGTGTCCCAAAAATATACCGGCAAACTTTATGGGGTGGTAGGGGACATGAAAACAAACCATTTTTGTTTAATAAATATATGTCCACTAATGAGCCGTTTTGACAGAAAAAAAGAAAAATGTATTTTTAAGTTTTGTTTATTTCAGTGAACATTTTTTGACGCAAAAACAGTCCAATTAGATATCTCTATTTGTAATCACATATGCAAAACGAACCCATAATACTCACATTACACTAATAACAGATTATGGGTAGTTATCACTTATGTCATTGTACGTTGACAGCGAACAAAGTTTTTTTGACACTTCTATAATTGTGGCAATTTAAAATGTCTATCACTTTCGTCACGATTTAGTGAACAAATTAGTGCTTCAATCGACAAAATTATAGAAGAAAATACACCAAAAAATACTGTTAACAGTAAAAAGTATACTTGGAAAATATTTATGAACTTTTGCAGCACGCGGAAATATACATTACATGGAAATAGTTATTTTCCTAAGTGTGGAAGGTGATACTTTTTCGCAAGCGACTGCAGTTGTCCGAACGACGCGAAGCGGAGTTCGGACCAGCAGTGAGTGCGGAAAAGACACCTTCCACATGTGTTAGGAACAACGTTTTTTCTACGGGCGTAAAGAAAATTGACATAAGAAAAATAAATATTTGCACACAATGCTGTCTAATAATTAGAAGTGTCAAGCATTCCTTTTTCTTTATGTCAAAATCTGAACAGTGACAACATGATTTTTTGGAATTAAGATAATATTATGATCACATTGCAAGTAATACATAGGTATTTATTTTCCGCACTAGTGCGGAAAAGTGCAATTTTCTACACTCAAATGCGTGCAGAAAATTGTAACTTTCCACACGCCCGTAGAAAAACGTACAGTTGAAGGACTGGCGTTGATGCTTAAGGATTGGGTGGCTAATATGAGAAAAAGGGATGGTACCGAGTATAAGGAGGCTACAGTTAAAACTATGTGGAATGTAACAAGTAAATTATTATAAGAATAATTATATTTTGAATAAATAATTTTGAATGACACTTTCATAAAAATTGCAAAAAATTTTCTCGCCGAATATCCCTCGAGCATTAATAAATAACTCAAAATTTTCTCACAACTTTCTCAAGCACGTTACTTTTTGACAACAGCCCTCCGCCTACGGCGTTGGGCTGTTGTCAAGTAACGTGCTTTCGAAATCTGTGATAAAATTATCTCGTAGTTATCAATGCTCTTGGGCCATTATAGGTGATAAATAATTAATATTCATTTACAAAAAATTTTCAGGACATTTACATCACTTTTTGTTCATTTTGGACTTTGTTTCATTGATAAAAATAAGTGATGGATTACAATAAGTGTTCAAAATATTGACCATTTGCTTCAATACAAAGATTTAGTTTAGATTATTGCACCGTCGGTTCATTGACTCGCGGACCCTATGGAATATTCTGGGAATAGCTTCTATATGGGTACAACTGGCCATTATTCTTGCTAAAGATCTTCGTCATTACGAATAGGCGTTTAGAAGACTAAAGATTTCAGATGACACCAAAAGAAAAAAATCCAAGAGGTTGAGATCGGGAAAACGCGCAGACTAGGCCACGGGACCTCCTCTTTCAATCCATCGGCGGGGAAATTGTTGGTCCAGATATTGGCGCTATGTAGAACTCCTTCTTCAAATTTAACCGTGCGAGATGTTCTTGGACGACCACCACCACTACCACCAGGACGCTTTAGGTTCCCACTTTAGGTAAGGCGACGATGGATGGAAGCAAGGGTTGTATGATGAGGTTGCCGACGTTCCGGATATCTCGGTCCATACAAGCATGCACTTTTTCTTCCATTACAATTTGCTGCTCCATAAGCAAAGTGCATATCGGTAAGTTCTTGAAATGAAAAATTATCGTCCATTTTCATAGAAATTTTGAATAAAAATCAACAAAGTTAAGGTTTTGATGTCAACTAAATAAGTGTCACAAATAATATTAAGGTCTTAAAATTGGCATATCTGCAATGTTTATTGTGATAAAGATATTTTTTCTCCCAACAAGAAGTGTAGTTGAAACAAGTTTTCATGTCTCCTACCACGCCTTAAAGTTTGTCGGTAAGTTTTTAGGACACCCTGTATACAATTTTGTTGCCAAGTGAATTATTATCCAATATTTAATTAGAATCGATAAATAAGTAGTTACCGACATATATTAGTAATATCTCTATCCTTTATTCTAAGGATTAGCCCAGCAGTCTGAGACTTGTCTGCAAGAAAGGTGGTATATTACTATGTAGTAGATCGCATTTGAGCCTAAGGGACGACTTACGTTGATAAGCCTTAATCACCATTCAGTGCTGGAATAAGGGAGACACGGAAAACATTATTAGTTAGGGGAACAAAAACCTTAGCTGTTAATCTATCACATTAACACCAAGCTGATATAGAATAAGCCTTAAAATATACGGGTAAACAATTTAATTAAAATTGTCCAGAGCCAGATCGAAACAACACTAAACTCTAAGACCGACTCGATAATAGTAACAGCAATTTCCGCGGTTGCAAAAACAATCGTAAAGACAATGTAAGAACTGACTTGGCAATTAACCGTCAATCAGATCTAGCTTGTCGCTTAGACTGCCACTTGGTAGACCACTGGCAGGACAACATATAAGTTCTGTTTCTATGCGTAGCGAGCGGCATCAATTTTTACACACATTCATGAATCTGTTTCATACGCTGAATATGAAAACGCTCTGATACTTTTCATGAGCCACTGTCTATAATTTTAGCCACAGACTATGGAAGTTATAGATAACAAAGAAAATTAACTCTTTATTAGATCATAATGTTTAGATAATTTAATATATATTTATTGGATAATTTTTTTTATGGAATACCTATAAGGATAAATAGATAAAATAAGCAAACAGTCAGAGGTTTTTTTGGAGGAAACATTAGAAGTTTTCCCTAATCCTTCATTAATGGTATTTAGTTACTGTTAGAATTCTTTGTGTTTTATTTCCCAGAAGAAATTTGTTAATTAAAGGACTAATTAACCACAAATAATATAATTTGTAAATAATTGTAATTTTGTATTCTAAATGACACCAATTTGTTTTGATCTACATGTAGGTTGATAGGACTGTGAGAAGGTTGCTAAAAGTCCTATATCCAGATATTGTTATTGGAAATAGCAACTGTATACATCAATAATTATGGAAAAGGTATATTGAATTTCGATTTTATAAACTAGTTTTAATATAAACGTCCAGTAAATATCAGTTTATATACACTGCTACCAGTTTAAATTAAATAAATTACAAAAAGAAAAATTGTCAAATGATCACAGATATTTCTATTTTACTAGAAATTAAATAGATATGATCTCTGTCTTCAACGCCACTAATTTAAATATTAGTTCATTTTCACATTTTTTTAAACATTTTGTTATTGTCAATGTTCTACCTAGTAAATTCACTAAAAAGAAATAATTTTAATAAAACAAATACCAACTAGAAAAACTATGTACATAACAAATATAAAATGTGGGAAGGAGGAAATAACAAATAACATATATTACGATTTATGTGGGACAGAGAAAGGGATTGTACAAATTGAACCAGCGATGCTTACCAGAAATATGGGCAATTTTAAAATAATGAAAGAAGTTTGAAGTGAAAGTGGAAAAATGTTAATAAAATATATTTACTTCAAACCTATACGGACCTTTTCAGCATTCCAGGTAATAACCTTCACCTTCAAGAACAGAACTGGTCTCTGTTTTACAAAAATAATAACTTATAGTTTGATTATATAATGTTGTCTTAAATTGTCCTGCAATTGAGATCTTGTAATGTAAAAATAAATGTTACTATTATTGTTACTATTATTATTAGTTGTAGCAGTATCTAGAGCTATAGGTACTATTTAGCAATTCTATTAAATCGTTCAGATTACAGAAATATGTATCATTACTATATATGTATCAGGGTTTAGTGATTAACATTATGAAAATTTTATTAAAAGGGTGGCACATATTTTCAGGTATATAGATTCAGATTTCATACAGTACAGGTTATTTTGTGGAATCAACTGATATCCTAGTTATTTAAAATCTAAATATGTATACATTTTCTTAAGATATACTCTTTTATTTAGATAGATACTACTATTTTTTTCTCAAGACGTACATAATTAAATGAATAATTCCTGAAATGCCAGCAAACTAATTTTCTAGATACTTTTTACTTTCTCGGAATTTATTTTTACGACCATTTCCAGTGACACCCTCACAACCTTTATAAAACTTTCCGATATTAAATCCTGTGGAATCTGTAATTAGCAAATAGAGTAAATTGTGATTAAATTGGTATTTGAGTGAATAAATTAAAATTTGATTTGATGAATGCCTTGCTTAATGAGAAGGACTTAATTACTAAATGAAATAGTAAGGAATTGCGAATTTATACTCCTGGCTCCCTGGATTAATTATTCCATTCATTTTCTTTCTCGCATAACTGAGTGAGCATTTTCCAATATCGACTACATTTATGAATTTTAAAGTGAGCAATTCTCAGATTTCATTTTAAGAGGATTAAGACTATTAGACCTCCTACAACTCTTAAACCTTTTACTAACATTCTTGCTATTTTTGAGAATTAGAAAAAATAGTATATAAACTGTTTTGGTACCTATTTCATATTTAAACCAAGTTATTAGTAACATTTTTTTAAGTTGTAGATAATTTAGGATTACAATATCCTGTTAATAATAGTGTTATTTAATAATCATGGTGATGATAATAATAATAATAATAATAATAATAATAATAATAATAATAATAGTTGGTATTTGAGTGTATAAATTAAAATTTGATTTGATGAATACCATCCTACTTGGGTGTCAAGCAAAGCTCCACCGAAGAGGCTGCTGCCGTAAAAAAGCGCTTCGCGGCAAGTATAGACACTGCCTCCGCCAGATCTGGTCTTCCGGACTGTCGGGTAAGAATAAGGTTCCTCTACTCATTAGGAGTAGTGAAATGGATGCAAGAAAAGCTGCGACAACTGGACATAGGAACACGCAAAATGATGCATCTCAATAGGAGTTTGCATCCTAGGTCGTCCTAGGATGCAAACCTAGGATTCTTTCCACGGTACTTCACAAGATATTAAGGAGGCCGAGGACTCTTGAGTTTGGAGTGTCTGCACTGCAGAATGGTATTGAATGAAGCCTGTAAAGTAATCAGGAGTTCGGACCCCTCCTCTGCATGGTCTAAGACCACGAAAATGCAGGGGTCGGAGCATTTCTCTCCGACCCCTGCATCATTTCTGATGAACTCGGTCTCATCTTCAGCTGCATAAGGATCAGCCATTGGATGGTGTCTTCTATAAGAGCCTTGAAGACTATGACTTATCCAAAAGGCTGACATTTGCTTTTTTAAGGTCAGTGGGGCTTAAGTTGGAGACCGAGGGATTCATAATAGCTTGCCGGGATGATGTATTTAACACCCTCGTCTATCGAAGCCGGGTCAGGGGTATGGAGGTCCCTGATGTCAACTGCAGGGCCTGCCATAGGGCGCCGGAGACAATTATGTAACTGCTCTCAGCATTTTTTCCGGCATATGCAGTCTCGGCCTATATCCATAGATATATTACGAGTGCTTTACTACCTATTACAAAACATCATTTATAGAGAAGGTGCAGAGGAAATTTTGAATTTTTTTCTTTTACAAATTTATTTGTTTATATGTTGTTGGTTGACACCATTCTAATTATTATTATATTATTATTTTTTTTTGTTAAAATCTCGTCGGCCGTTCCCGGGATCCGATTCTCAAGTTCGGCCGCAGGTAGATATCACTAGCTACTCCCCGCGTCCGTGGGGATAAATAATTACTAAGTCCAGGAATCGTGTGCCCTGAGCAGACGTAATGAGCTCAGAATCACCGCCTTGTGCATTATTCCGACTAGAATATCTGTTGAATTTCGGCATGCCGGTATGATCCTCAGTTTCGAAAGCAGCGTATCTTTTGCTCCACCAAGGGCTCCTATTATCAGTACCACAAACTTCACGGTATGTTTTGGATGGAGTCTGCGGAGTTCGATAAGAAGGTCTCGATATTTCGTCCGTTTCTCCTCCTCTTTTAAGACAATATTGGTCTCGGCAGGAGCCGAGAACTCGATGACAAACATTGTCTTGAGCTGGTGGTCGAGGAGAACTGCATCATGCTTATTGGCTCGAATCTGCCTGAGCGTGCGAAATGAGTAGTTTCAATAAATTCGGCACTTCTCATGTCCCACAATGGAGTTAATATCCCCTGAAGTGTATGGCAGCACTGGTGTTTCGTCTATCTCGTACGAGGGCCGTAGAAAGTACCTATTCCTGAAGAAGGGATAATAAATGGCTTCGAAGCTTGAATTTGGAAAAAAAGAGTACTCTTCTTTTCTGTCTTAGTTGACAGCATTCCCGTTAGAATTCGATAGTGCCCTAATAATAATAATTATTAATGTTAATGTAATGTAGTAATGTAATAATTATTATATGTAATAATTAGATTAGACAGTAACCTCATGCCCTCGATTTCTTAAGGCTTTTAGGCCTAAAATAACCCAAGGAATTTATGGTTCCTTAATTTATGACATGGACTTAAAATACACCCTGTATATAAGGAAAATATAACATTTGATATCAACTTAACGTTAATTTTATATTTACTAATATTATTAGATTATTCTAAGTTTTTAAACAAGCATCGTTTATGTGATAGTTAATTGAGCAAATTTATAAACTGCCTTAGTTCAAAAAACAATCATAATTGATAAGAAAAAGTGAGGGCGCGCACCATTAAAACACTGAGCTACGTTATTGTCGGCAGGGATGGGTTGAAGCTGTCTAATTAATTATAAAAGTTGTGTATGTGTAAGGAATTTAGCATCAGATAAATACGTAAATTTATATTTAAAATATTTCACAGCCAACGTTGGAACGATATGTAGCGGTTTCATGCTTCTAGTTTTATATATAACAATAGTTTTTATTAGCCTCATTAACGATTTTACGCACGGTGGTATTTTTAGACTCAGTTATTGAAAGAAATAGGGGCATAAATATTAAAGTAGAATAAATATTCATATATGCATTTAAGAACAAACCTCTCAGAGGTTGTATTTATTTACATACTAATATATTTAAGTAGCACATAGAAGGGCGAAAATCTGAATTATAAAAGCCCTTGACTAATCTTGATTCTCTGGACACCAACATCCTAAGCACATCAATGTAAGTAAGGTAGGGACTGCAAATAAGTAATTTGCTAAGCAGTAATTAGTAATTGGAAGTAATTTAATTAAATTTTTCCTCCAATCGTCTCAAAAATTTGTTATTTTCAATTCTATACTAGTTCTGAAAGAAAATAATTACTTTCAGGACTAGACAACTAGTTCCTCTTGTCGTACAGCAACTAGATGACACTGACATTGACGTTGACAGTGATTAATATTGTTCAGGCCTTTAGAAATATTTTCAGTGCATCCATTGCAATTACCGACAGCACAATACCTATTCAAAGTATATTCAAATAAAGTATTTCCATTGACATAACCAATTGCAGTAATTGTAAGATTAATACCAATTAATAATTCTATGTTAAAAAGAAGACTATTACCGTTTTTTTTTTTCATAATTGACAGATGCAAGTATATTTTAATACAGAATATACGTATGTAACTTGTCCGAAAGTGTTTTCGCAGAGTGTTTGTATGATGAGATATTTATATTCTCTTGGCCAATGAGCTTTGTAGACAAAGGACAAATTACGGATAAATAATTTATTTGGTCTGATAAGCACATTTTTAAACCTATATTTGTTGCAAATGATCCCTGATGATGAACTTAATGGGTCGAAAGCGTTTGGTAATTTGAATTTGGCTACTTTAACCGACAAAACAGGATTTTATTCAATCAGGTCGATTCTGTTTGAACATAACAATATTGTTTTTAGCTATTTTAAAAAGAGATGGTTATTTCTTAACCACATATGTAAGATACCTATTCTGTTTGATAAATTTTAACAAGATGATTTGTCATTTTAAACATATCTTGCTATTATTTTTGGTAATCTTAGCAACAACATTTTAGTGCTTGCTATGAACATTGCAATATAGTTCGTGGTTATATTTAGTGTTTAAAATGGCCAATAATGCATTTTCAACTGAATTTTCATTAAGAGTTTCAAAATGTTCTAAATCAGTAAGTAGGTACCTACTTATATTTAAGTACAATTATTTTTATTTGTGTATTTTGATCAGAAATGTGTACCTAAATTAAAATTGAATTTTAAAAATTTTAGAAAACAATTAAGACTTGAATTCAAAAGTACCTATTAGAGATGCAAGCAACCCATTTGAAGTTCCGAATGCAAAATTTTTTAAGTTATTTCGTTTTAAGTAAAAGAGTGGTACTGAAATTTATTCAGGAACTGGAAATGTTTGTCGATGAAGCTACAATACCATTTCATTTACAGGTGATACACAGGGATAGTTTAATTAAAATTATCAATTCACATAAAAACTACTTTTGTAGGTTTTTGCAAGATTATTCGAGATAATTTACAATTAGTTCCATTTGAGGTTTGTTTGTTTTCTTGCTTCGTGACATTCTAATGGCAAAGAGGATGATAGACGTTTTCTCTTTGGGATAAACTAATTCCTCTTCATAAATCACATAGGTAACCCTTTGGTAAACGTAAAGGTGAAACGCTCGTGAAACCAAAGAATATAATATGTCGTGGATGATAATATTAGTGATATAGTTTTTAATATTATCTGACAAGGTGTTCCTGAGATATTGCATTTTTTCTAAATGAATGTTCACCTTACCCCCACCACTTTATTTGAAGAGTTAGAGAAAAATGTATGTAAGGAAAGTTGTTCATAATAGATGCGAGATTTGTTTCCAAGTATTATCAGTAGACCTTGTCAAGGCAAATTAGAGTAATTAGAGTAATTAGCATTAGAGTAATCGCCGTTTCCCAACACACTGCTACTGTTACGCCCCCTGGCGGCTATCTTACGAACTTGAACATAATTTCCAGCGATTTCTCTTGGCCGTATTTACTAAAGAATTTTTTTCCCGAAAGCTGTACGGTGAACGGTTTCCAAGATACAGCCGCTTACCTCGCTTAACTGGCCACCCTGTACAAATGCTTATCAATGTTATATTTAAACTAGGAAGAGTCACTTCTTTGTTTTCCTGAATTTTAACACGTTTATTGTCATGTTTATCTGTTTGTTGGCTTAAATGCTATTGCAAGTTAGTCGAATAGTTGCGAACTTTTCCCTTTGCGATACCTCACTGAATAAAAAGTCTGTTGAAACTTAATAAAAGTAAATTTCTTTCAGCCTCTTTCTCAGTACCAAAAATTCAAGGACACAACTAAATAAGAAAACAATAATCGCGTTAGAGAACAACAGAACGGGTGTTAAATATAAAGTTTTATTCTAAAGAAAATAAAACTTTACGAAAAGATAAGTATATAAAAGTCAACGTAATCGGCTTAAAACTGTTGGTATTAAGTGCTTGTAATTTTTAATATTTCCTAATGCCTCTGTAATTTTTGTTTTAGAAAAATAAAAGATATTTTTGTTTGTATACAGAGAGGTTAAAAGGTCTTCGACCATAGGAAAATGAATACTATACCAATTTACAATTTCCTAATGTAGCACACGTTCTCGTACCATAGAAATCTCTACTTAGAATTAAATTAGATATGTCGATACTCTGTAACATTCTTAGCGTTTACATTTTTCATTACAAATACTTATGTAATATTTATAGTAACACAGTGAGGTCTACTTCCATCGATAATTACAACTACCCCCTCCCCCGTTTATAGATAGACAGATAGAGCAATTCGTCAAAAATTGCAGAGATTGTCTCTTGGTATCCCCTAATAAACCCCCACCTATGTCGAATCATAAATTCCCAGAAGGACCTTCGTTATGCGCCGCCACCATATATTTGATGGGACTGTTACCAAACAAGGATATGGTTCTAGTAATAATTGTCATTACCAGAAAATTAAATTCCTCAGGACAACAACATCATCCATCATAGTTAATCATCTATCCGAAGTAATTTTGTTTAGGAATGTGTCTATTATGCAGTTTGAAGTGCAAGTAACACTTAGGCCCGGTTTTTCAATTTGAAGTTAAACTACGAATTAAGTAACTGATACTTATGTGTTAACTCCGAGTTAACTCTAAGATATATTTTGAGAGTATTTCAATAACAATATCTGCTTGAGTTAATAAGTGTCAAGTATTTGAAAAAAATTATTAAGTTGGCATGAGTTTTTAGGAATTTTGGAGTATTTTCGGGATTCTCTTGTGATTTTTCAGTTTTTCATCTGTCAGGTATCTCAATTATCTGCATACTAGTCTTTGAAAAATTGAAATCGATCCATCCGTTCTTAAATTATAATGGGAGTTTCTATGAGTAAGGATATAAATGAATGAAAACCAGTCAAATTCAATAGTTTAATGAAGAAAACAATATTTTGATAGGCATAACTAAACATTTTGTTCAAAATGAGCATCTTGGACCCCCTGACAGTAGAAGAACCTATCAGAGATTTCCTGACGCACGTTGTAAAATATTTGCCTGGTGATAGATGCACACTCGTTGGTGATTTTCTACCACAGAAGATTGTCCGGTTGGGTAATGACACCTTAGATATAAGGTAACACCATTGAAAAAATGCAATAGAGTCAAATCCGGTGAACGAGCATGCTCCTCAAAAGGTCCTCGACCTCCAATCTACCTAATAGGATAAAAGTTGTCAAGGAAATTCCTGACTTCCCTAAAATAATGTGATGGCACACCGTACAGGTATTCATAAAGATTTTCTCGTGCTATGATTTATATAATTTCATCTCTCATTTCATTAGCTTTCTATTGGATAAATAAATTAAAACTGAACCAAGGCGTATCAAAATTCTTTTTCGTAATTTAGTGAAATGGAAAGTATATAAGTATTATTTTAAGATTAGTAAGATTAGTAATTTTCAAAATTTGTTGAAAAACTTTGCCGGTTTCATTGAAGTAAATGATTACTTAATGTAAGCAGTAAAGGATGTCTTTGCCATTCCGATACGATTAATTATATCATTTAAGAATTTTATTTCCTTTAACATGCTATTCTGGGAGTTGAACTACTTTATGAGTTTATTTTGCTGCAAAATTAGAAAGCAGTAAAATTGTGACGAATGCATTATTGGCAAAATATTTCAAATAAAATCATGAAACAGTTTGGGTTTTCGAACTCATATTCCATTGAATATGAGCATGCTACAAACACTATTTATTCATGTAAACGTTTTATTGTTCAACATTTTTGCGACCGGTATTAAAAACACATACATTCCGTGAAAATCAATCATTGCAAATACTACAGTTCACCAGTCGCCATTGCCTGTCCCAAGACAAATTATTTAGCGTTAACCAAACATTATAAAGATCTATTTTTACAGAATAATATTTTCTGAAGACATAGTAGAAAAACAATTCTACAAAAAATTAACTTTCTTCTCCAACCATTTTAAGACCGACGGGTGAGCGAAACTCGATGTCTCATCTCTATTATAAGAAAAGGAAAAACAATAGAAAAAATCTGAAAAGAGGTTCTTAAATGCAGTGGCGTAATAACGTAGCTACCAGCTTTTGTGCGATAATTTTGCCGGGCGCCAAACCAAATGAAATAAAATAATTAAAAATAAAATTAATAAATAAATAAAAATAAATGCGGTTTCAGTTTCTTTCTATGAGAATATTGTTTTGTGTGTGTGACTCCGCTCCCGGGCCTTTTTTGAGGCCGGGCCCGTGTGCTTCGCACACATGGCACACCGGTAGTTACGCCACTGCTTAAATGGGATTGAGTAAGTCCATTTTAAGCCAATTTGAATATTTTTCCAAATTTGGAAATAAAATAATGATGTCATTGGTAGGTATCGGAAACGCGTTTAGTCGGAATGGAATATGATTAAGCGCACATTTCGCCCCATAAATAGCTATCTAAAAGTCAGAGTGCCCAATGAATAAACACCATTTTTAGATTTTTTTTTTATTTGAAGGAGATGCCGAAAACAACTACTCCTCGGGCAATATGCCCCAACTGGCTTTGTATTACATCGGCATCTCCATAGGAGTCGCCACATCGTTAATCGAGACCAAATACCAGACACTGACCGGTTTCGCGCTTAATTTGGGCTCATCAGAGTGACATAGGTAGTGGACTCGATGAAAGATGTTGCGACGTGATTGCCTAATGGGCATTGTGAATGTTAGTAGTGGTGAGAAACACACCGTAGTGCCCTCTTTGGGTCTGTGCTACTATCTATCTGACAATTATTGTTAAAATATCATCTATGGAGATGCCGATGTAATGCAACGCCAGTCGGGGCATATTGCCCGTGGAATAGTTGTTTTCGGCATCTCCTTCAAATAAATAAGTAGGATTGTCTTCCTTAAAGACAATAGAAGTCACTGCTGTAAAGGCACCTGCGGAAAAGCAGGTCGTTATGTCAATTTGACAATAATTTTCAGACAGATATTAGCACAGACCAAAAGAGGGCACTACGGTGTGTTTCTCACCACTGCAACCGTTTTTAGAAGTTGACACTTCGAGTTAATTGAATAAACATTACGTTGACGTAGTTTTCAGGACATGTAATTATTAATTAGTTTGTAAGATAACCTTCTCTTAGCACAGAGAAAAAACAAAATGGAAAAATGGACAACCTGGGAAAAGTCTTATGTCGCATTATTAATTAGTGAGCTATCTATTATTTTTTAAAAGAAAATATCTTAATCAGATGCTATCCTCATCCCCAGCTTACAAGAAAGTTTGAAAGAAATAAACAAGAATTACAACCAACATATGAACCAGCCACCCTTAGCATAACAGCCTATAGCCACTGAACTATCTACTACTGTTGGAAATCATTTATCTCCATATTTAAACAATGTAATATTCTGAAGTTAATTCGCATCTATAACTTAAAAAAGCAAATACGAGTATTTTTATCCATCTTCGAGTTGTTTTGCTTGTTGAGAGTTGAAATTAATCTGTGACAAAGCAAAGAATGTTGTAATTCCACAGTTTATATTTAATTTGATCGTAATATAACGAGTAGGAATCATAAATTATAAAATATCTAAAAATAGTTGCTTCCTTCCTAATGATTTATTTGTTGTATAATAAAGATTACAAATTAAATAAACAGATTTACTGATGGATTTTTTCAAGTGCTGGTGTTGATAGCATACGTTAAATTTAAATGTAAATGATAATCATAAAATTTATGATAAAAAGGTGGTTATTGCGGTTTAATACATACTTTTCAACACTCATGTTGAGTTGTTTATTTTATGTTAAAGGTATCCAATTCATTTTCATTATTTTTACGTACAACGAAAATAAATATATTCTTTATATATATTTGTTTTGCGATTTTTTGAGTATTACATAGAGACTCGTCAAAATCTAAAATAGGAAACATTGTGTCCTTGCAATATATTCTACCCTGGCATATTATATACACTATTTATTTCAACTCATATTAAAATATACTACTCTTCGAAAATTAATAACCATCGTGAAAATCTCAGTGAGCTCTTTTTTCTCTTTATGCAGCATAATGCAGATATGATACTTCTATTGTTATATCTGCTACGACTTTTGAACAATTAGTAATTACAGTAAATTTTATATGAAAGCAATTTTCACACATGGTGTTATATACAATAATCAACAAAATAAATTATAATAAAACATATTGTATGTTTCTATCTTTCTTTATATAGGAATTAAGCCAAAAAGTTAAGTAAGAGATAAATTATTAATGAAAATATTAAATATTATGGTTCAATAAAGTTTTTAATTTTGTTTCTTACCTATTATAATCCTAGGTACCTATGCAAAAAAATAACTTTATTGTTTATAAGATATGTCGAAAACAACTATTTTGCGTCCAATATACACCTCCCAACATTGAATTACAACGGAATATCTTCATATAACCTCAACTTATTCACTTCGTATAACAAATTGCCGTGCAATATTAAGAAATTGTCGTTACCTGGATTCAAAACTAAATATTTTGTTGTAAATGGTTTGAGTTCCAAGGCTCTATATTTCATATTTATGAGGCATTTCTGGACATGAAATTGAATTACATAATATTTTAAAATATTGCAAACATCTAAAACTTTGAAAAGTAATTATATGAATTAAGAATATTGTGGTAATTAAATCTTGCAACAATTTGCTTTGCAGAATAACACAAAACACTGATTATCTATTCAACAGGTATCAGAAATAATGTACTTAAAAAATAAATGGCCACCATAAATTACACTCGTAGAGAAAATGTAAATTTAACTATGATTAATTACGCGCTTTATTTGGATCTGACTTGCAAATACACCCCACGCTAATTTATTAAAAAATACTGAGAAGAGGAAATAAGCCAAAAATTTATAGCTTTTTTATCTAGAAACAGGCTTCAGAGAAATTGAAAGTTCGTTTTTCCAGTGTTTTGTTTGTTCTAGTAATGAAGCATTTCCTATAATTTATAACCGGAACAATTTTAAAAACCATTTCACTTTAAAGCTAAATATACAATGAATTTTATATTGACTTTTTGTGTCATTTTCGTATATGTAGAAATAGAATAACAAAAATATTTGTCAAATAGAATCTTTATAGATATTGGTTGATTTTATAGATACTCACTTGATTGCTTATTAAGGATTATTCATATTAGGTTATAACTCTTGATTTGATTTTATTTTTGTAACAGACAACATTTTTCATTTATCTTAAATAAAGAAACTTATTTATTTAAATTTATAACTAAAGAAATAATATCTTAAATAAAGAAACTTATTTATTTAAATTTATAACTAAAGAAATAATATCATTTTATGCATTTTTTAGCTTGTCGTTCCTTAATTTTGATTCTAAAAATGTATTGCAAAAATATTATGTTATGAATGTTTAAATTTTCTCATATATAAAATTACTTTAAGGCAAGGATTGATGGAATTTGCGAGGTTATTAGCGTGGGAATAACATTTATTTTTCGAAAAGTTTGCATTAAAAAAACAGTACAAAAATATGTAATTTATTAGAAATTTAAATTTAAAAGATATAGATATTCAAAATAATGAAACTAATAACTTAGTAAATCAGTGCCAATTGCGGCTAGGGCTGAGAAAATTTATCGATAATATTCACTGTCAAAAAATACAAATTCGTCGATAATATCGATATATTGATTTAATTTAATTATCCATAATCTATAGATCCAATACATTATTTTCCACCCCTATTGCCATCCTGAAAATATTTTTTGAAATAGGTTAGAAGTTAACATATTAATGTGGCGACTCCTATAGAGATGCCGATGTAATGCAATGCTAGTTGGGGCACATTGTCCGTTGAGTAGTTGTTTTCGGCATCTCCTTCTAATTACTATATTAATGCTGAAATATTCAGAAAAAATTATCAGCAAAGCTTTCTTAATACTTAATTACTTAATTTAGAACAGATCACTCTGTATATATATTCATATATATACACACATGTATAGTTTTTAAATAGTTTGGTTTTGGAGTTTAACGTGTTTTATTTTATTTTCTATTTGTTCAAGTTTTGTGGGTTAACAAACTTGGCTGTGTTTAATGTTAAATTTAGTAAGTGTAGGTAATTGTTCGCGTGTACGCCACTGACCGGTGAAGAGGAATATACCAAGAGTGTGTTCACAGTTCCCAAGTAAGACACATTGAAGCCGATTTTTCCTGCATCTGAAGTGCAATTCTCCACTGCAGTCGTTTGCCTCGATATCTAGGGTGTGCCTATTGGCAATTGGAAATTCGACATTTACTTTGCTTTAGATAATTAAAAACATCAAAGTCCTTGGCAATTTACAGTCTACTCGCTCACATTTTGGTCCTTCGAGCCGAATTTGAACCAGAAATCTATGACCTATACGTTGCTTAAAATGTTTTGCTTGTTCGTTAAAAAGCAAGTCGTACTATATACCTACGTGAACTCTTTATAAAAATAAAGAATTCGTAAAGGAAAGTGAAAGAACAACTAAGTATTATAGGTTTTTAATACATCCAAGAACACGACTTTATATATTAAACACACAATTGAAATTCAAGAGCCAGTGGTTTCTTATATTGATCCATATAATCCCTCGTAATTACGTTAGGACATGAAAGGATACACTATACACTCGTGCTAATTATAGAGCTTGGAAGGATTTGAAATGTCGCCCTGTAATTCATGCAAGTGGGTTATGTAGCTGCATTATTTTCTGATTAATGCTTTCCGTGCACGGTGCTGGCTATAACTGCTAATGGCGCGGGAAACAGATAAGGCAGTGTACACAAATGTAATTGCCAATAATTACTCTTGGTCAATTAACTTTAAGTATATTCATTAAAGATATTTGACGTTTATGTGTATATAAACGTCAAAGTGTACTGTTACTGCTCGGAAAACAAAAAATATTGGAAAATTGCTTGTAAACATTGAATCGTTTTATTTCATATTATGGTAACTTATTAAGGAAGAAAGAGGACCCTAAAAATAGACTACGGTTATATAGGTTGTTTGATGTTTTTTTATATACACTCCTAATGAAGAAATTAGTACTACGCTGAAACTGACGCTTCTTCATGCGATGTGCGGATAAAAATAATATTACTGATCTATTTTACTAAAATAAAAATAACATTATTTCCCTTTATAGACAACTTTTTTATCCTCTGATATTTCGTAACTATCACGGATTAGATTAGCCTTCTCAAGAATTTTAGATAAAGTGGGATTTACACTGTATCACTTTTGATGTACATCCAAAGTGAATCATCCAGAGTGAAATCATCCGGAGTGATCATCCTTGTTTACATATTTTCATCCAGTTTTGTGGTTTCACCTCTGTCACTATTCACTGTTCCTAAGAATTTCGTCATTTCGTGTTTGGTGCAACAACTTATGGTACCAGGCGGCAGGATGTCTCGTTCCAGAAAAAATAAGTCTTTATACGCGATGGCATTGACTTAATTTCATGTGGACTGATAAATTAATTGAACTCAATTATATCAACAACTGGCCGTGCTAAAAGACGTTGGAAATACCTTTATATAACACGTTTATAATATAATATAATTGACTTAAATATTTATTTATAATAGCCACAAACAAACAATCGCACTGGCGGCTGTACTAAAACTAAAAAGTGAAGTAGCGGCGAAAATGAACTCATCGTATTTACATTTTTCACTGAGCCTTCACTTTGGATGAATCATCGGTTCAGGGCACATCTCTTTCATCAAAAATAGGTAGAGGGTCGATTTGTTTCATCGTTCATTTTTAATGTACACTTTGGACGCAACCCAAATGAAAGGCAATCTACACTTATCACTTTGGATGATTCCTCCAAGATGAACATCCAAAGTGATAAATGTAAATGAGCCTTACCTTTCTACCTTCAGCCACTTTCACCACTATCTCACTTAAAATATTCCAAAATAAACTAAGTAAAACAATTAAAGGAACCGTTTTTGGAAACATCATATCTTGATTGACATTTAATATTTCATAAATGTATTAATCAAGTTGTCTACTGTCACCCTAGCAATTTTTTGCATTATTTATTTGTTATTATTGCTAGTGACATCGTTGTAGCTATAAAAGTAGACAAAAATCAGAGTGATTTAGTAAAAATTAGTAACTTTTATTAAACTTACTTTATGTATTTTCTTTATATAGGAATTCAGCCAAACAGTTAACTAAGATAAATTATTAATGAAATTATCAAATATTACGGTTCAATAAAGTTTTATATTCCCTGGTTACCTATAACCTATAACGGAGGTACGCAAAGAAGTAACCTCATTATTTTTAAGATATATCGAAAACAACTTAAATTACAAGAATTTTAACAATGTTTGCGTGCTATATCTTGATATAACCTCAACTTATTGTCTTTAATACATTTTTCTTTTTTTTAATAGTGTTATCTATACATGATTTAAATAATGAAATTATTAAACAAGCATATACATTACATAAAAAATAATTATTTTTGGTTACATACATTCTGTACTGAATTTTAAAGAAAAAAATTATTTTTTACTGACAGAACTGAAATTGTAGCAATTTTCCGTAGCCTAAAGTACGATATATTCTTCTGCTTCCAGCGTCTTTAAGCGTCTCCAAGTAATTGTTAACAATTACAACAAATATTTGACAATTAAACTGATTTTAAAATTAAAATAATTTCAATGTCAAAATTGTTAGTTTGTTTAATGTTTAATTGTCATATATTTCTGGTAATTTTTAACAATTCTTCAACCCCCTGCCACACATGTGCCTAAGACGCACATTTTATTAGCAGCTATTAGTTCATTACTATTTTCTGGTTAACGTCATATCTTTTACCTAAAATTTAATTCTACTTATATATGCAAATATATTAAAATATATGTCAAAGAATAATGACATATAAAGAAAATCACAATGTTTACAACTTCTTGTTATAAAATCTATGTATATATCTCTGTAACACAAATAATATTTATTTTAATAAAAAAAAAAAAATAGATGTTAACATAGATGAATAGACTTAACAGTCTATGTTGCATCTAACGTTGAATTTGTCATCACCTGTTTTCTTTTCTTAGCATCTACAATTCTAAAACAGATTTAAAGCAACATACTGTATGGATGTAAAACGTGATTCGCTCCGTCTATTATCCGTCTATTTAATGTATCGTTTTGGTGTCTGAAGCATCTGTGATACGATTACACTGAATAAATTAAGGCATTCCAGACTATATTAGCATAGTATGCTGGATATACTAAGGCAGTCAAAGTGAATAGGGTCCTAACTTCATTGCCTACTACATATTAAGTCGGATTCATTCGTATGAGCTATGAGGATATTTTCCGTTTAAGCCTCACTTTGGACTACGGTAAGAGGATAATTTACCTTCTTGAACCTCAAGCAACGCCATTATATGCTTCTGTATGAGCAAGAAAATGATAGCTATATATAGTTCGCTGTGCAGTTACTTAGTGCATTGTTTCGATATTGTACAGTGCCCTCACGCGAATATTCCCACATCACCTACTTTTTTATTTTTGGAGGTAGAAAGAATATTAACTACTTACAAAAGTTTTAGGGTTAATATAAGTTTAGTTATAGGGTTTAGGTATATTTATTTTATTGCATATAATGCAGTGGTTTTTTGGGGCAAACTTTAGAAGTTTACCTTGATACTACATTTTAAATATTTAATTTATATGCTTCTGGTTTCCTGCTTTCTGTTATTTTACAGGTGGTGTAATCCCGAACTAAACTATGAATAATGAAAACGCACCACAAATAAGTTTCAGACATTATCTACAATAATATTACTTTTTATCATGTTTAAAAGTCGCAAATCTTTACATAGAGTATCTGCTAATATAATTCTATTTAATTTCAGGTAATGATAATTGCAACTAATCGGTGTCAACTAGATGTAAGTACCAACATAGAGCTAATTTATTAAACTCGCTTTGTCAAAATTAATTCCAAGTGTAAGAGAGAAGACGTGCACTAAACAGTCTTCTGTCTTGCACTTAGAATTAATTTTGACAAAGCGAGTGTCCTCACTGAGTGGTTCATCAGGGCACAGTCGAAATCAAGGAAAGTAGAAACTTGAAATCTTAGACAGATTTTTCTTTTGTGGTGTAGATGCATGCTAGGAAAAAAATTTATAAAATTAGTGATTCACAAAATATGTATACATAAAAAAGGCGATATAAACCCATCCTTGCATAGAGTGAATTTGTTACTATATAAATGTAGATTAGTGTTTATAAATCCTTATGTCTACTGGATGTGTAACGACCAGTTGACATCTCTGAAACTAATGGAGATATGAAATTGAAATTTTGGTTCCTGATATACATTTGGCTCCCATCATTGGGATCTTGGAAACTTTAAGATATACGGGATGTCCCATCGAAAAGTATCACATTTCGTCGCCTTATATCTCGAAAACTAAAAGAGATATCGTGATGCGGTTTAGACAGAACGACTTAGGATTTTTGTAAGTTTTTTATGGCACTGTTGCCAAATCTCCAAATATATTGGTAAATTTTTTATGGAATACGCTCCTCTTTGGAGTAAAATTACTTGCTTACATTAAATAGAACACCCTGTATATTTTGTCATAATCAGAAAGCCTAATCACTTTACTTTTTAAAAAAGTATCATTGTTTACATTATCTTGAGAATTGAAGCTACAAAATTCAGTTTAATGGGAGCACCTCTTACTTGAACAGTTTGTGAAGCTGGTCTTCGTTTCCACAGTAGCCATGAAAAACGAAGGTACAATAATAAACTGATTGTCAGTTGTGTTAAATATTTAAAGTATAGATATAAAAATGTTCACATTAGAAGAATCATACGCTTTTGATCATTTACTACTAAAGATGCACAAATGTATTGAAGTAAATGGTGGGCACTTCCAACATATGGTTTTCTAACTTATTCAAGTAATTTTTATTTATATCGTTAGTTTAATTATTTTATTTGTTATTTTTATTACTGTCATTGTGCTTTGTTGTTATTGTTAACAAAAATCGTTCCTACCGATTATTAAAGAATTATTCTTTTCTCCTTATCTTTTTTCATTTAAAAAGCAAATGCAGTCAAGTTCCACATCAAGTTTGATCAGAGGTTTTAAAATGGTAAAATATACAGGGTATTTTATTTAAAATAAGTGTACAATATCTTAAAAATAATTTTACAAAAAATGAGGTATTTTTTCATTCGTAATAACCCAAATAAGAGTACTTCTAAAAAATTTAATTTTGTGGCTCCAATTCTCAAGATAATGTAAACAATGCATACCTTTTTGAAACGCAGAGTGATTAGGCCTTCTGATTATGCCAAAATATACAGGGTGTTCCATTTAATATAAGCAAGTAATTTCACTCCAAAGAGGAGCGTATTCCATAAAAAATTTACCAATATATTTGGAGATTTGGCAACAGTGCCAAAAAAAACTTACAAAAATCGTAAGTCGTTCTGTCTAAACCGCATCCCGATATCTCTTTTAGTTTTCGAGATATAATGCCACGAAATGTGATACTTTTCAATGGGACACCCAGTACAATGAAAGTTAAAATAGGGGCAAAGTTGCATAATCAGGGTACTAGGTTAGGTTAGGTTCAAAAGTGAGTGGGCCGAAAACCAGAGCCTCCACCGCGACCATGTGGTATCAGGGTACTAACATATTGCTCCAAAAAATCTAGGCTAACTTGATTAGGTTTTGAAATATTTGAAAAAACCGAAAATTTGGAAAATTGTTTTTATTTTTTTTTGGATTATAATTTATGCAGATATTGGAAAACGAAAAGTATTTTCCAGAAGCAACTTTTTATTTATTCCAAATAAAACATTAATGGGTTAATTTTATTACAAAAAAGTTTTCAAAATAACAATAATTAACAAACATTGAATGTGTCAATGAGATGCTCAAAAACATTTCATTTTTGAGCTAGGTATACAAAATTTTTTCTTTGAAGATATTCTGCAGTGTCCTTTTAATGTCCCTGCCTCTAATAAGTAAAGGAGTACGGAATATTTGCCAGCAACTCCTCTACTTTGTTGGGTACATTCTTGTATAGCCTATTTTTAGGGTTCCCTACACTAGTGAAAATAAATCGGGAGCTCTTGCGGGTCATTCAACCACCCCACCATTTCATATCCATTTTTCAGGAAACTGGGTTCGTGTAAAGTTGATAATGGTTCTGGAAAAAATGAAACATAACATTGAAAATCTAAATATCCTGGCCAATAGAGGGCAGAAAGTTGCTTTGAGGAAGTGTTATTCATTTTTCAATATCTGCTCAAATAGAGCTGCAAAAAACAAAAACGAATTTCCAAAATTTCAGCTTTTTTAAATTTTTCAAAATCTAATTAAATTATCCTTGATTTGTTTAAGGCATTGCGTTGGTCTCCTGATTATGCAACTTTGTCACTATTGGAATGTGTACTGCAAGATAGTATATTAGGTACAGTAAACAGGAGTTTACTGTTTATTCTCCTGATTTGTCAAAATGTCTCAACTTTTGTTGAAACTCAAATACTGCAAATACATGCATTTTGTCTGCAAATACATGCAAAAATCTTGAAATCCACATAGATTGATCTTAGATTTGGGAGACACGTTACAAGTTTAAATCAAAGGTGTTTTTGCAAATTAAAAGTATTATATATGTACAAAGATCTCTTGACTACAAATATTAAACTAAGGCTAACTGATGGTTCAATTTTATCTATTATACCTTATTGTAATATTGTATTTTGCCCGCTCTCTTACTTAAAGATACAAATATCTTACAGAAAATTCAAAATGCATGTATTAGATATGATTGGAAAAGTTGTTGACTGTTAAAATGGAATTTATTTATTCAATAAGAAACAACAAAAGAGGACTTTTGCTGTTTCCAGATACATGCCATGCCAGCCAGATACATGAAGAAATATCCTAAGTTTCATCCGAGAGTCGGACTTTTTCAAGGTTACCTAATATCTAAAAATAAAGGTTTTGCATAAGGATTACATTAGATTGGTGACAGAATAAATATCCAAAAAAGTGTTTTCTTAGGTACCTAATATCAATTTCCTATTTTAATTGTATTGCATGGTTTGGTTTTATTTTGTTTTTCATCTTTTTTATTGTTTAAAAGAATGCAAGGAAAAATGATAAAATGATTAAGAAATACATGACGTTATAGTCTTAAATTAAAAATGTAAGTGATTATAAATATACTTGCTGATAATTATATAAAAATGTATCTTATCAAAATTCACTGTTAAATAAAATACATCAACAAATAGATATTGAAAATATATCAATCCAACCACAGATTAATAAGATCTAATTATGTTTTTCTTTCCCTCTAATATAATTAAATTCGAGTATGTATATAGTTTGCATTACCGTTCTATTTTCCGATAGTAAAAATATTTTTATTCTATTTTAAATTTGGAAGCTGATTTGGAACAAGAAATGAAATATTTGTCTATTGTCTAATGTGCCATTACCTATATGATATCCGAAAGGTAACCGTAAGACATAAATGTGAACAAGTATCCAATGCGTTCCTGAACTTTAGAATTTTATTCCGTTACCATCACAATTTTCTTTAATAATTCACTGAAAAATTAAGCGATGCATCAGATAAGTTTCCTGGCTTCTACTGCAAACTTGACAATATAATAACCTCAACGTGACATCGATACAGCTTTTTTACTTTAGTGCCTTTGCATCGGAAAATAATTTATCACAGCATTTGCTGCTGAAGAGGACTTTAATCTTTGAAATATTACACCAGAGCGGTGTCGGTGTAAATAAATAATCTTTTATAAACGACCTTTGTCTGTCACACTAACATCCCTGCCGTTTTCAGAATATCTTTGGGAAGGAAGCTGGGGTAGCAGCATCCAGTGTTCTTCTTAAGCCCTTGGAGAATCCTTTTTTATTGTTGGATGCGTAGGCGCGCAAATTTATTATTCGTATTCGAATTTGGTCCGATTTTGGTGAAGTTAATTTACAGTTACCAGGGACGACTCTAGGGGCTGAGTTATACTGTGAATAATAATTTTCATGTATACCGGGTGTCAACGGATCTATTAGACAAGCCATAACTTCTAGAGTATTGGATGTATCAAAATGAGATTTGGTATAGATAAATGGTAAAGGAAGAGGAAAGTTTTTGCATATTTTTCACGTTTAGGTTACTTCCGGTTTCACCGGAAATGGCTTCAATTTTGAATTTTTAAATGGAACACCCTGTATATTTTTACATATTTGAATTTCTGAGACAATTTTGGACTAGAAAATGACATTTTAAAAAGTTTTTTCGCCTACTTGATTTTTTTAGAGCTATTTTTAATATTGCATCTAGGTGGCCATGATTGAGCGCAAACTAATCTGAAGGCCTTAGATGATGTCAGAAAAATGTAATCGCAAAGTTTTAGTGATTAGTATGATAAATAGGAATGAGACAAGTTGGCAAAATTACTTTTTTATATGTAACTATTTTTTTTTCAAATGGCAACACTTTTTAGACAAGCACTTTTCAAAAAGGGATTTTTTTTGCGAATCCAACGATACTAAATTCATTGTGATTGGATTAAAAATAAGCTCATAAAATACATTTACTTCAGTGAAGTTTTTAATAAATTCGTATACGAGTATTATACTTTAAAAGTTTTAATGTCATTTTCTAGTCCAAAATTGTCTCAGAAATTCAAATATGTAAAAATATACAGGGTGTTCCATTTAAAAATTCAAAATTGAAGCCATTTCCGGTGAAACCGGAAGTAACCTAAACGTGAAAAATATGCAAAAACTTTCCTCTTCCTCTACCATTTACCTATACCAAATCTCATTTTGATACATCCAATACTCTAGAAGTTATGGCTTGTCTAATAGATCCGTTGACACCCGGTATACATGAAAGCATTCCGTTTAAATGTAAATTGCCATTAACGTATTCGCAAATAATATATTGAAGGAAACTTTATTGACGAGTGCATGTATCACCAAGGAATGAATATTAACTTCCTTTATTTTCCTCTTAGGAAGTACAAAATTCATGAATAATTTATTAAGGAAGTTGTATGCTGCAGCTGATAAATATGATATTTTTCCAGTTGTTATGCATGTTTGAGTTAAGGTCTGTATCTTTTTATAACGTCCTGTAAAAAGTAATTCAATAATAAAACTAATCCTACCAATATCAAATCCACGGCCAATTAAGATAAATAACAAAAATAGTGTACCAAGGCACTAAAGTTGAACTTTTTATCATGAATGTGGATTTCATTTGCAGAGATCCCTAGAGCCAAGGCAAATAAACCACATGAGGGATATAAAGAAACTTTAGTGTTTAGGTACACATTATGTTTTTTTCGAAATCGAGAAAACTACAGTTACTTTCGTTTTAAAGATACAAAATTATGCCACAAATACTGAACAGCATTTGTAGTGTGTTAATTTGAAGTTTATCTATCACTCCGCCTACTTGAAAAAATCGTAAAAGGATTACTTTACTGATTATTTCTCGTTCTTTATTGCCGATTTCGACGTTCTTTAATGCCGATACCGAAAAAACAAATATTTTATAAAATTGTGTTAGTCTTACAAAAGTCTTATTAATAACAAATATCGCGGTCACAAGAAAAGTCAAAGTTGGTGCCATTATCGTAGAAACAAATGAAAATGCGAAAAGGTACTATAATAAGAGTCTTGAAAATTCAGGTTTTCGTCAGTATCATAGACACGAAAACATCTACATATCACAGACAAATATCTAACTGCCTTGATATGTGCTTGATGAAAATTTGTGTGTTAGCTTCAACTAAATCTATTAGATTGACCATTTAGATTTACTTCGTTCCTCAATATTTGTCTATTTTGGCATTTATTAGTAAATGATTCAAAATTACGCAAATTCATTTCTATTCTTGCAAACAAGGTATCGTTGCCGTTTGGGATACATCATCAAATACATTTGTCCAGCTACCACCGAATATAAATCGAATACATATCTCTGTTTTTTCGTCGTTTGAAAACTTTTTACGGTAACAGTAGTACCTAATCAAATATGAATAAATAAGTGGACCGATGAAAAGACAAACATTTTAGCATTGAAAAGGCTTATAGGATCGCGAAGCTATATGGGTATGTTTCGATGAAAAGTGTAACGCTATCAGCATGTCACACCGACATGGTTAGGTAGTGGGGGACCGAGTAGAGCAGGCGGCGTGGACGCATAGTTTGGCATTCGTACTCGTATATTGCAAATTGCAAGTCTGAGAATCTGAGCTCTCATGTGAATGTGATACAAGGTGGCAAAGTCTGTAAGTCGCAAATGGTAAGTTCTCAAATTAGAAGGTAACTTTTGCAAGCTTTCTATAGTTCCAAATTTCCTTAATTAATTTTCAATGCACTCCGATGGTTGCAAGAATTGCGAAATCTGTGAATTTTTGATAATCAATCAATTGGTAACTAAAGCATGCAATAATTGTTTTAGTTTAATATTCATGGCAGTCTAAACAAAAATATGTTTTATGACTATTATCTTTAATAATTTAAATTTCACAACGTGATATATCGTCGTAAAAAGAATAAAAACATCTACCTGAAAATAAAAAACTCAACATGATGCCTATAAGAAAAAAAGATGACTTTCGTATCTTAAAAATAATAAAAGTTAAAGACTTCGCATCTGATTTCGCCAATGTAATCAATGGATTATTTTATGCCTGAGTCAAATTTCATGAAGTTATCTTGAAAAATAAATTAATAACGGCAAAGATTAAAGCAAGAAATTAAAAAAACATATTTCACCAAAATATTAATCTTAAAAACAGTGCGACTTTTTTATTTTGAGCGACTCTGTATTTTTTACTATTTCTGATATCCCAGTGGTGAGCATCCTTAATTGAATCAGCCCTCTTCCGTACCTACTTTATAAATGATACACTGTAATACTAATATTCAACAGATTTTATTAGAAATATTGCTGTTTGAATAATTATTACTACATATATAGTTCATTTAGTGACAGCCTGTCAGTTTACGCCTCCAACTCATTTCCAACTCACATCAATCTTGGCGCTCTCCGGCTCCTAGTCCCTAATAAATGGCTATGATTATATACGCGATAAAACATAAATCTCCGGACGCAAACATAAGTCGATTCGATTTGGATGTAAATTTTTTCATCAAGCCGTCGCCGTCTTTATCATTGTCCTAAGCAGGCCTATTTACTTGAAATCGTAAAAATAAATTGCATTGTTTATTCAGGTAATTGTCATCCGGTGCAAATCAAATTTTTATGCCGGATGAATTATCCTTTTCGACCTTTTCAAATCTCAGGACGGTCATATAGAGGTAGCCGGCGTAGGAGTTTGTAGTATTTATTTTTTAATGACCTTTTTTATTTTGTCGGCGTGGGTTGTGGATGTCTGTACAGCGAGACATACCGAATCTGCGGAAAAAACCTAAGGACGAAATGGACAGGTGTAAATAAAATATTTTGTATCCTGCGGTACTTTATAACTAATATTTGGGAGACATTATTTTTCTCCCAACAAGAAGCGTTGTTGAAACAAAAAATGTTGAACGAAATACAGTGGTGTTGAACTAAATCAAGAATTAATTTAGTTATTTGGGTATGATTTAAAACATTTTATTGCTCAACAGCCCAAACGGCTCATTTGCGGACAGATATTTATTAAACAAAAAAGGTTTGTTCTCATCTCATGTCCCCTATCACCGCTTAAAGTTCGTCGATATGTTTTTGGGACACCCTGTATGTAGGATACAATCCCACTGTGATTTATATATGAAATTTTCAGTTTTTTAGTACATCGTGTATAAATACCTAGGAAATATATGTATTTAAATATATTTATCTATTTACCTGGCACCTTCGCCATTTTATACGAAGTATAAAACTTTTTAATTAAACTAATTTTATTTTTATGCTATAAAACTATATTGTCGATAAATTAGGAAAAGTAAAATATTCTTCCCAATCTAAAAAATAGATCTAAGAAGATATAATCTAACGAAAATTTATTTTTTATGTTTAATATGAAAGCTATTTTTAAAATGTACAGATACCTAATATGGCATAGAAAATATTGAATGTAAACGTCAATGTCTACTGAAATTGTTCTGGTATTACCAAAATATGTGTAAGTATAAACACGAATTATTGTATGAAAACTCGTAAAAGAATATAACGTAAAATAGATAATCATCTGGTAATAAAAGGATATAGAATGTGCTTCCTTTCAAAATTATAATAAATTTGAGAATACCATACAAGTGTTCCACTTTCCATGTTTCATGTTTGAAAATTCTAAACTGTTAAAACTTTTTTATTTGAAATGGAACACGCTGTATTTTTTAGATAGATTTATTCAAAATTAAGTTCTCTTTAATATTATATAGCCATTGTAGTGACTGAGGTTACAATTTTTTGGGATATTTATAACTTCTCGGTTTTCAAGACTATTCATAAAAGTTACCATTACTAATTACCCAAAAGCTATTTATGTATGAACAAATATCTAAAAAAATATATGTCCCTGTTTACTGTGTTACATGTAAATTATGAATTCTCGGGAAAATGAATTGGGAGAGGTAGACCAATCGATTATCCTGGAAGGTCGCCTGATCTAATAAAGTTGGATAAAAATCTAGTATATGTGATATCATGCATTTCTAAAGATCATATAAAAATACAATCAGAGAATTTTCCAAATTATTCCTATAGATGTTCTTCTAAATATTCTTTTGGGTGACGTATACAATTGTGCATAGATCAAGGTGAACAGCTTTGTAAATATCTACTGTGATATTTTATCTATATTCTTTCTTCTTTTCTTCAATAAACTTTCTTTTACATTTTGTAAACGTTTAGTAAAGATTTATACTTATAATGAAGCTCCGAGTGAATGATACTTGAAAACATAATTTATGTAGACAATCTCCTCTCTATGGACGACTAAAACCAAAAAATAGGTATCCCTTATGTAAAAATATCAACAGTGACTAACTTCATTTTTTTAAACGTTCTTTCCTATCAAAGACTAACTTGATGGTAATTTTTACAAAAATTCTCTTGAAAACCCAAGGAAATCCTGTAACATCTGTATTTAATGTTTTGTATTTTCCATAACTGAATTATCATACTTTATAATATTAAGTGCGCTTACAATTTAAGTATAGGGTAATGTTTATTGGTACAATTGGTGATTTAAGGATTACTACTAATTGGACAGTAGGTATATGGTTGCATAGATTTACCCTGTAACATGAAAGCTATTCTCCCTACAGCTACAGTGTCAACAGAAACAGATATAACAGTGGTGCCTCTGTACTACCGTACTGCATTTTCTGTAAATTTAGGGTAGAAAGGGCCTTTTTTATACCTCTCCTCTGATTTTAATTCCACAGATGATTAACACACACGCGGTAATGTAAAACTATTCCTATATTTATGTACCTATATTTTAAATTCCAGTTATGTTCAAATTCTTAGCTTAAGTATAGTTGTATTGATATTGTCAGGAATTAGGATATACACATTTTTGGAAATTGTATCCGCTCTCTACGAACAATTATGTCTGCTAAAATATTTTTAGAATACAATATAATCTCAAATTTTATGTTGGGTTAAATGGCAATGTTATTAATGCATGAGATCTGTAAACATCTTTCTATATCAATGGAAATAAAACAATATTATATGGTCTCAAACCAAAGAGTAAATCAGGGATTTATTCCCATGGGATTTAAAAGCGTCGTGGAAACTTAAAAGCAGTACAAATATAATGTAACGTCTAAATTTTTATTGTCAAACGGACAGCTACGAAATTAGTTTTCATAATTAAATTTTTTGTAAATTAAAGTAATACCCATGTTCGCTCGCGTTGATATATAGTTTGTACGAGGAGCTTAAAGCTAATTTTATTCTTGCATGAGTGTTTCCGTACCATAATATAGGTACTTATGCCGGGACCAAAATACTCATTTACCCCTTTGTATATAATTAGTTATTATCTATCATTTATGATGTTAAATTTATTAAGAAATTTCATTGATTGTTTTCATTAAAATTATTCTTTGTTTCATAAATATCTCTCGAGGAATGAAATTCTAATTGTCTAACCCGAAGATCCCCCATTGTACTTTTGCATGAAACAAAGAACTATATTATTTATAGATTGATTTTAGGGCACTTCCTATAGATACTCTAAGAAATGAAACAAAAAGGGACTTTACGGTAAGGAGCTGATTAACTTTTAGGCATTGTCGGCGAAATCTGCCGTAATTTAATAATAATTTGCATGGTTGTAGTAATACAATACAATTATAAAACCAATATTTATTTTTCAATAATCGGTGTGATTTTCAATATATTTATAATGAGAATTTTGAAAAACGATATTAATTTTAACTGCTTGAAATTGTTTGTTTTCTTCTGTTCCATCTAGTTCCATCTAATACAAAATTAAACTATGAAATGATACCACCGATGATGCTTATTATAACATTTTTTATTTAGAAAAGTGGGTCTTGTGTTGTTTTTAACCCTGGATGTAATGAGATGAAAATACCGATCAGGTTTTGGTCTGGATGATCGTAATTTATTTTCAAACGTTTATCCGTTTTAGGCTCTTCTCTAAAAATGCTTCTTCAATAATTGGAATACACTGAAAAAAAAACTACTTTGATACTGTAAAACGATAAACGTGTGTATTGTCCTGCTTTGTATAATAATAATAATAATAATAATAATAATAATAATAATAATAATAATAATAATACATTTATTTTCCATAAGTAATCTAGTACAGTATATACACTTTACAAAAAAAAAAAACAAACAGTAATGGAAAATCACTGGGCGGTGTTCAAGCAAGCAGTACCAGTAGGCACTGCCCCCCGGACTAATACACAAACCCAGACTATTAAGAAACTTAAATTCCACAAATTTATAATGCCTAATAATCTAAACTTAAACTTAGAGACATTTGATAAACAAATCTAGATACACATATACAAATATATGAGAGACACAATATATAATAATCACACTAATATGTTTATATCATTAATGTTGATTATTGAGCAACAAATTTGACACACATTTCTTAAACCGGCCAATGGACATTGACTTGTAGCTTTCTGGAATTACATTATATAGCTTCACAACACTGTAAGAAAAGGATCTTTTGTAGAGGCTGCTTTTATGGAACGGTGGTATTAAACATTTTCTATTTCTAGTTTTAATATTATGTACATTTGAATGATAACAAATTTTTGTATACAAGTAGCTTAGTGTTTTCATCGTAATAATCTGATGATAAAGAGTTAATGTTTGCAATTTTAGGCGATTGTTCATATTTAACCATTTTAAATTCTTTAACTTATAACTAACATGTTCTCTTCGCCGTATTCCAAAAATATATCTAATACAAGAATTCTGCGTCCTTTGTATTCTATTTTTTGACAGAACATCCAAACAGGGATAATAAACGGGAGCACAGAATAAAAAGTTGGACAAAACAAGAGATTCGCACAATAATTTCTTTACAGTTACGGACAAATAATTCCTATATGGATAAAGTAATTTCAATGCAGAGTAGACCCTCTGCACATATTTACTAATCTGTACCGTAAATCTAAAGGTGTTATCAAAGTATAACCCCAAATTAGAAGAACTCTGAACAATCGGAATCCGAGTCCCATTTATTTCTAACTTAATATTATTAGATATATCTGAAATAAATTTATTGCTACCAAATAAGATTAATTTTGTTTTGTTTGGATTCAAAAACAAACTGTGTTCTTGCGAGACCTTCTCAATGGTTTTGAGATCAGAGCTTATTTTATTTATAGCATCACCTACATTATCTTTATTGAATGACATACAGATATATAGTTGCGTGTCGTCTGCATACATGTGTGACGTGCAATGTTTTAACTTACTGCACAGATTTAATGTATAGATACAAAATAGCAGAGGTCCCAGAATAGAACCCTGCGGCACACCCACATTAACTATACATTTTTCAGAGAGTTTATTATCTAACTTAACTGCTTGAGTACGATTTCCTAGATAATTAGTTAGTAGTTCAATAGAACCTTTACTTAAGCCAATGTAATGCAATATACTAATAAGAACACTATGTTGTAAGGTATCAAATGCTTTAGAATAGTCGAGCAAAATCAAAGCACTTATTTTATTCTCATCTGTAGCTTTTATAATATCATCTGACACCTTTAACAACGCTGTGGTACAACTATGGTTTTGTCGAAAACCAGACTGATGCAGTGGAATAATTTCATGTTTACTTAAGTGTTCCTTTAACTACAAATATATTACCCTTTCTATATATAATATGCTTATTGGACGTAAATCTGAAAAAGTCAAAGGGTTCGATGTTTTTGGAACTGGAATGACATGCGCTGTTTTCCATTGAGAGGGAAAAATATTAGACAAAATACAGCTATTTACAATGTGGGTAATGTATGGTATTATATGAACACCACAATACTTCAGCATTACCAAACCTATACCATCAGAACCAATAGCGTGCGTCTTAATTCGATGCATAATTTCATAAATAGTTTTTTCCGTTGCTAACGCGAAATCAAAATTTGATGGTATGTTTTTAAAGGTACTTGATGAATAATAATTTATTAGATAGTCGTTATTGTAATCCGATTTTGGGATATTATTTATAAAGTGATCGTTAATCTTATTTGGATCCTTTAGCCCAGCTGGCAAATCAGCTTTCTTTTGTTTACTAAAATTCAGAGACTTGAGTTCTTTCCAAACGACTGTTGAATTATTTGCTGCAAATTTTGCATTAAAGTATGCCCTTTTCTCATTTCTTATCGCCACTTCAGTATAATTTCCGATTTGTTTATAATAGTCCCAATGAGTACGTTGCTTTGTTCTAGTATACTTTGCTTTAGCTTTGTTTCGAAGAGAAATGAGGAATTTTATGTTATCTGTTACCCAAGGTTTCCGTGGTTTAGATATTTTAACTGTTTTGAATGGCGCATGCATATTAAATAATTCTGTTATACAGTTATTAAAATAATCTATTTTTTGTTCCACATGATCAAAGCTATAGATCCATTGCAAAGGAATATTAACTAAGTCCCTAGTAAATTGATCTTGGTTAAAATTACGAAAATCACGATAAGTAACATAATGCGAGACAAATTTATTACAAATATTAAGATCACAAAATACTAATTCATGGTCTGCAACATACAGTTCCCTATTTCCACAATTTAAGATAATAGAATCGTCAGACACAATAATGAAGTCTAAAAGGGACTCAGAATCTTTAGTTATTCTGGTTGGTTTATTTATGAATTGAGTTAAGCCCAGAGTTTCCATTAAAGAATTTAGATAAAGAGAGTCAGAACTGTCATTTTGTAGTAAATCTATATTTAAATATCTAGTATCTTATTATTTAAAGATCTAATATTGTCTTGTCAAATTAAGAAGACTGACATCAGTATTTCCTTAATAATGTATATCAAGGGAATACTGATGTCAGTATTCATAATTTAACACTAATATGACACTAAATAAGTGCCACTATGTTCATATTCCAATAATCTGGACTATTTAAGCAAGGATGAGCACATCGGGTTTATGTCATGATACACCTATCATGTAGGTGTATATCACAACAATGTGCTCATTCTTGCTTAAATAGTACAGATTATTGGAATATGACCATAGTGGCACTAATTGTAATACCGGAAGAAGTTAACTTTGTGTCTATTTCCTTTACATAAAATGGACCGTCGTCCCATATATAAAATATATTATTATATATGTCACTATAAATATACTCTTATAATATAATTTATAAATCGTCAAATATTCTTCTGGATATATGCTATATATAAATTAATATCAGTGGACAACCAGAGGGTGTCCAATTTACCAAGTGAATATTATCCCGACCTTAATTCAACCAATTTTTATTACTACACTTTGTAGAGGAAAGTAGCCTAATCCACTATTGAGCCCTGTAGGAAAGTCTATTTTCACTTTACTTACTATATACCAAAAATATGATTAGAAACTCTAAATATAAAACAAATATACCCAGTATATTTAATTTGCAAAAAGGTATATAAAAATTCATTGTTTCTAAAACAAACACACACTTTGTTATTTCCATAAATTTGGTTATCTGGTATCTGATTTGCAAAAAGGTATATAAATATTCATATTACTAAAACAAACACTACACTTTGTTATTTCAATAAATTTGGTTTATGTCTACAGTTAATCTAGTTAGTCTGTCTAAAGTTAATCTAAATCCTATTAGTCAGTTTTGTAGCATTTATATAACCAGTACATTGTTTTATATTACTTGATTGATTCCAAAATGCCGGATATCCTGTTACAGATCTAGATGAGAGTACGAAAATACATCATTGTTACTTCAGCCCTCGAAAACTCTTTCACAATGAAATGAATATACATTCAACATCATGAATGGACACAATTTATCTAATTAAATATCAGCCACGTTTCATTTGCGTTGGTAATTGAAATCATGTTGATCCGTAGTTTCACTGCGTTTAATAAAGATAGATTGATAGGGAAAAACTGGGGCAATTAGGAACACTATCAGTTAATTAAAAGTATGGATTAGTAAAAAAGAATATGCCAGGACAGACGAGTGACATCTAGGTCATACGAAGATAATTTTTAAACATTTCTATATGTACGCAGTGTCTATATGTACGGGGCGTCTATATGTACGGGGTGTCTATATGTACGGGGTGTATGTGTGTCTATATGCACGGGGTGTCTATATGTGCGGGGTGTCTATATGTACGGGGTGTCTATATGTGCGGTGTGTCTATGTACGGGGTGTGTAAGGTATGATACTTTTTCGAGAAAGACAATTTGGCGGTTGTCTTTTGATACCTAGACAAAAACTGATATTTTACCACTTTGGGTAGTTGTTTATAACTTCCAGAAAAAGAATATATTGAATTGTTGTAATAAACAAGTTGATATAAAATGTATCGGATTAGAGAAAAATCAAAAACTCAATCAAACAAAAAAATTGGAAACAAATTATTAAAAATCATTAGTAATCGACACGCTTCCTAAAACAAGTGTCTTAAATTTACTATAGCTGATAAAACATATTCTAATAATATTTCAATTAAATATGTGATAAAATTTTTTTATAATAATTCTAGAATAGCTCAAGACTTATAAACTAATAAATCTCAATTATGGGCAGCGTATTTATTTGTTAAATATCACAACCTGTAGCGTCCACAGAGGTTTATTATATATTATTCATTATTCCTTGAATAATTGAACTTCGTTGAACTGTACAACATATTTCTATAGATTTAAGAATATTATGACTTTTTGTTTTAATACAAACCAATTCTATTTAAATGTTCCTCTAATATTTACATCCATTTGGTAGTGTTTTTCTTCCATTTATTGCTGACCTCTTGGTAAATTACATATCCATTTTAAATTTATTTAATCTCTTTTCAATATGAGTCTCATTGAATTTTATATTCCACTATGAAGCTACTATTTTCTTTGTACTTGCTATATGGTATACTTCCAGCTGTGTATAAAATACCGGTGTTTCATAAATCTTCTAAAAAAATTTGGGATTATATGGGACTGACTGGTTTTCTTAGATACAATGCGTTTAACAACTAAAATGAAACCGAACATTTTTATATAATGAACAAAAAACAGCTAAACAGTAATAAAACCAGCTAAAAATCCAGTAGCATAAGCATTATATATTACAAGTGTTTGTATTAACAATACAAAAACACTTGATACCTATTGCTACTTTTTGTCGTACGTCTTTAAAACAATTACACAAATTCTAGGTTTCTATTTAGAGACTTTTAATGTTTATTTACAATTCTCAGTACCTACCAGTCATAAGTCGTAAATTTTATATTTATCTTTAGAACTAGTGTTTAGAAACTGCTTCGAAGGTTTCATTGTAATAGAGAAATAAATCAATAATTAACTATTGCTACCATCCGTCGTAGCGGCTTAGCGTTCATATCATCGATATGAAAGCTAAGCAACGTTCTTGCGGTTAGAACTTGGATGGATGACCGTGCAAGGAAGGTCCACCGTGCCTGCCCGCATCCTCGAATGTCCTTGTACGTCGATTAATTCACAGAAGCTATAAAAACTTAGACGATGTTTCTATAAGAAGTGCTATCCCTCGTAGAGGATGTAAAATCGAAGGTCCCTTGTCCATGAGGTGATAGACAAGTAAAAAGTTCTCATTCCATTATAAAGTGGGGTTCAACTAAATTTACATGTTTGGGGTTGCTCGTCTCTTGGCGTCGGTAATTGGCCTTAGGGTCGGTGTTTCAATATTTAGTTAACACGGCTTAACCAGTAGTGAAGCTAGGTATTAGTTTAGAATGTGATTTACCTCGAACATTTTCTGAAAAACTATTCACATTCTAAACTTGTAGTTAGTTAACTCTAGGTTAAATTACGTTAATCGAGCATTGAAAAACCGGCCCTTAGTCGCGGAAATAGACCGACGTTAAATAGGTAACAAAAATAAAAATATATAACTTTTAGTCGTGATATGATTCCGTGTGGTGGGGTTGTCGGTCTAGAACTCTCAATATTGCCCTACTAACGTAAGTTACATATTCATTATACGTTTGTTTTCTGAATAATCTTTAGTCCATTTACAGTTATTTGAATAACTTGTGGTCTCAGTATAATGCAGTGAATTTAGCAAAGCACGAGCGAAACTAGATTTGCTTTGTATACAGAATATTGAATAGAAAATTGGTGGAGTTGATAAAAAAATTATAAGATACGTTTTATTGTATTTATTTATTTATCGTATTCATTGAAATATTTAAAATAACAGATAATTTATTATTATTACAGAAAATGTCCAGATAAAACTGCGTTACACTAAGAATGTAGTGATATTTTGCATATCTAGTGAATATTGATAAATCTAGAATTATTATTTTCAAAATACACATTAGAAATAATCAGTCACCAAACATTTTCTATCGGTTATTTTTAATTTAAAAACTATTTGAACAGTTGTCAACACAGTGCATGAATAAATAAATATTTATGCAATTTTTCGACACGATGGAATACTTCTAACATTCCTGTGTAGTTAAATGAGTTATAAAAATGCTGCTTTTGTTTACTATATCTAAATAATATATATATTGCTCTGCTCTTAATCCTCACGTCATTCTGCTTATCGGTGAATTAATATTGTGATTTGAGGTCTCTTACCTCTACTAATGGCTCTGATAATCTGAACTAACATCATTATTATAAAAGGTATGTCAAAATTACCATTGTTGATAAAACCAACAAATTAGTTAATGTAACAAGTTTGTGAAGTACCGTTTTTTCGTGTTTGTGTAGATTTTGTTTAACCAAACAAAGTCGAGTTCGATGAGTTATACCCATACATTGTACTATTTTTTATGGTATAGATAGCGATTACTCATTTTTTAGAAACGTTAAGATCATAATCATAAGCAATAAATATAGTTTGAAAATAAGTGATTACTTTTTTACATAATATTTTTTAAATTTATTTTTAATTAGTTTCTGTTGACAAGCAAGACAAAGGATCATCGTAGTAATATGAAAGATTGAGGACAAACGATTAATCAATCTGACTAGATATTTATTTTATAGAAAACATTTCATATGTACCAAGCGAAAAATATAGTGATAATTTTAAATACATTTTTTGATTTTAAACCTTCAAAACAATTTTTAAACAGTTTTAATTAGTATTGACACAAAGTTCACTTAATACAACATGTTGACTTTAGAGTCCAAGGTTTATTTGGTTTAGAAGAAACTAAAAGGGTCGCATACAAAAGAAGTAAAATATATCCCAAAGGAATTATACCATTCAAAAGTTCTATCACTTCAGTAATTGTTTCTTCCAATATTTATCAGGGGCTGAATAGGGAATTCTGTGTTTTGGTTCATTTGGCTAGAGTTTTACATAAATAACTCTGGCATGAATTCTTGTCAATTCTTAAATTTGAAGAGGTAAGAGAAAAATTGAATATTAATTTAACTCTGTTTGTAGTGTCGAGATACAGTGAAATACACCGTAGTGCCCTCTTTGGGTCTTTGCTACTACCTGTCTGTCAATTAGACAATAATTGTCAGACAGGTAGTAGCAAAGACCCAAAGAGGGCACTACGGTGTATTTCACTGTATCTTGCCACTACAAACATTCACATATGCCTCTTAGGCAATCATGTCGCCAGATCATTCATCGATTCCGATACCTATGGCAATCTGATGAGATCATAACAACATCGAAACCGGTCATTGTCTGGTATTTGGTCTTGATGAAGGATGTTGATGTAATGCAACGCCAGTCGGGGCATATTGCCCGTGGAGTAACTGTTTTCGGCATCTCCTACCAATAATTATTTAACTATATTGTTTACTTGTCAATAATTGTTTAACATCAAGGAGAAGTCAACTCTAGTTGGGTTACTTAGAAGAGAGAAAGTGACGACGGGCGATATTTCGGTATTTATAAGTAACTTTTAATTCTCATCTAACCTAGGTTTACGTTTAACAAAAAATTTAAAAAATTGGGTGTGTATTACATAGAAACTATAGTGATACATTTGGATATATTTGTGAAATATTCTCATTTTTTGCTAGTACAAAAAAGTAAAAGTGTAACCATAACAACAGAACTGTCAGTTCGAAATTAAGCATCATGTCAGATCGTTTTTTTATACAAGCACAAATGTCTGAAGAAATACAGTTTTAATTTTGCCGCTTGAAGAAAAAATAGTATATGTCACTCGGAGTATAAAGCTCTTTATGTGTTTCGCCCAGTTTCAGCTTCTGGTTTCAACAAATAATCTTCGCTTTCTACGCCTAGTAACATAATATACTATTTTAGACTCTAGCTGGCTGTCACAGCTGCCTAAAAGTGGCAGCTGGCTAAAACTGACAGCTGGATAAAAGTGACAGCTGGCTTATACTTTTCCCGATAACATTTACAATATGTAAACATCAATCGGACATGTCAAAAACTACCATGGATTTATTATAACCGTTTTAGGTGCAGCTACCATTCTTTACAACTGTTGTGTTTTCTTTAGTATTCGACCATTTAATAGAGATGTTGATCATAGAGATATTGTTAAATATCTTTAAGAAAATTCTGTCAATAAATTTTAACAATATATCATTATATGTATATAAGATATAGTGGAGACGACTATGGCTAGAATAACAACTTTAATCCAACTGAAGTTCAACTTGCAGTTAGTTCACCATAATATAAACATACATGCAGTATTGAATATGTAACTTTATATTTATAGGTTTATTTATTTATTTATTTATTTATTTATATCTCAGATACGTGATTTTCTTAAACATTATCGTGCCGGTGGCTCAGGGCTTAGCGTCTCGATCGCTCAACCCAGAGGTCGTGGGTTCTAATTCCCATTCCACCAAACAATTTTTCATTAAATTGTTTACTCGTAGATCAAGGCTTATTCGCAGGGATGGCTTGGCAACTATCCTGGCGGATGGCCTAGGATGGAAAGAATGTCAACTTGGTGTGTTAATGTGAGACATTAAAATCAGTTGATGTTTGACTGTCCCCCTAACTAATGAGGTTTTCCAGGTTTCCCTTATTCCAGCACTGAATGGTGATTAGGGCCTATCAACGTAAGTCGTTCCTGAGGCGCAAATGCGGCCCGCGAAATAATAATATGTTGCCCCCTCTCCCACACAAGTCTCAGACTTTCGGGCTAATCCTTGTGATTAGAATGAGGGGTAGAGATATTATTATTATTATTATTATTATTATTATTATTATTATTATTATTATTATTATTATTATTATTATTATTATTTGCTTACGTAATTTTGCAAAAGTTGATATACACTTTCTATGATTTTTTTGAAGAAATAATTTCAAAATTCAGTACCTATAAAATATAAAAAATATTATTGTGTAAAGTGCATTTGGCAAATTGGTAACTCACTAACTTGTATGTATCTAACTCAAAAGGTATAGGTATATTGATTATTTTACATACAACCTACAGAGTTTTAACAGAATGTATATAAATATGTAAATCAATAAATATTTTTAGGGAGGATAAAATAGCTTGTGAAAGTTGAAATACAATTTTTTACTTTGTACCAAACAATGAAATTTAGCATTAGATCCTATTCTGCATCGGATACAATATTTTGAATGTGGCTGTTTCATATTGATTCATTGCATATTAATTTTAAAATGATTACACATCGTAGCTGTACCTCCATTTTTTTTGTATACAAGCCTCTAACTTTTACTTTTCAGATAAATTGCATTTCAACATTATTTTATACCGTTTTAAATTATTCTGAAAAACAAGAAAAATGACTATATTGTTTATAATTTCGTTCAAAATTATCACCTTACTATCCGCGCCTTATGTGTTTTAAATAAAAAATAGCAGAATGTTTGTTGTTGTAATAGCTGGGCGCTGATACCTCAACACTCAGGCCATTGTGCCTGCCTCCAGTTGAGAGTTAGAAGATGTCAGTACTATGCGCACAGGCCAGCACCAGTTCTACTGGAAGCTCTTTAATGTCTTGAGGTACCCTACTACTCAACACGTGAAAAGTTGCCTCGTCACTAAATATCCATAACTGCATAAAATTATCGTCAAACGAGATGAATAATCTCGCGTCCTCAAGGCGTGTACAGGCAAATGTGGTACGCATACATTATTAAATATTAACGCACAATCCTTTGGCATGCGGTGTAGGGTGTTGCTGTTTCTAAACGTCTCAAAGAATTTGGGGGACTACTCTACTCGATCGGCCTTACATCGTTTGCTACTGCCATATAATTTCAAAATTGAACCTGCTTTTAAACTTCTAACCTTGCAATGAACTTATATCTTGTAATATTCGTATAGTAAGACGCGTTACCAACAGCATAGCCAGCTGTAGCATGAAATAGCTGTAGCATAGCTAGATGTAGCATCTGAATTTATATTGAACGCAAATAATGTCTTGGAAAACAGACCACTGGACATATTTTGCTTACTGTTGCAATGATTAATGCTATATGACAAACTTCCAACTACTTCAGCTACACATTCGGTTTATAAGTACATTATTAAGTATATCGAAGCAGGCGAGTGCCCTGTTGGGATTTTTTGTGACCTCAGCAGGGCATTCGACTGCGTTAATTATCAGAATTTATTGAGTAAGCTCGCAGCATACGGTATTAGAGGAGTGGCTCTCGACTGGGTTCGCTCCTTTGTTATAGGACGGAGTCAGTATGTTAGTCTATCATATCAAAGTGATGGTCATGTGCATAGAGTCAATTCAAGTCGTGCGGAAGTAAATATTGGAGTTCCACAGGGGTCAATATTGGGCCCAGTACTATTTTTATTATATACCAATGAAGTTGATATTTTGACTTCTGAAGCATTCTTTACAATGTATGCAGATGATATGTCCCTCGTAATATCTGACAATCTGGATGCAGCACTGATATCCAAATGCAACAATGTATTGAATTTATTAAGTGGTTGGTATTCCCATAACTCCCTGTATGTTAATATAAAGAAAACAGAATTTGTAAGGTTTCACAATAGGCAAAAGAATTGTTCAAGGTTACAATTAAATATAAATAATGTGCCCCTTAAGGAAAACAATAGTGTTAGTTTTTTGGGTCTCAGGGTGGATGAGTTTTTAAATTGGCGGGATCAGTGTTGCACTGTTTCATCCAAACTGAATTCACTTATATATTTGTTTAGGAATTTGAAAGCTGTCCTATCTGAGGAACAACTGTTGGGATTATATCATTGTCAGGCTGAATCTAGAATAAGATACGGTGTGTGTTTCTAGGGTAATTCTACCTTATCATCGACAGTGTTTATTGCTCAAAAGCGAATACTTCGATGTATTGAGGGTGTTAGTAGCACTCACTCATGTAAAGAAATCTTTAAAAAGTATAATTTGTTAACTCTGTCAGGTTTATATATTTATGAATTATGTGTGTATGTCTATGTTAATCGAAATTCCTTTAGTACAAATGAATTTTATCATTCTGTTAATGTTAGAAATAAAAAAGATATCCATGTACATTTCTGTAAGTATAAAGTGTCTTTGAACTCTCCAAATGTTATGGGCCCTAATGTATTTAACCGCCTGCCAGTTAACTTAAGAAATATCAAATTATTATGTCGTTTTAAAAAACAACTCAAACGGTATTTAGTCGATAAGTGTTTTTATTCTTTAGATGAATATTTTCGACCTTAGCTTTAAGCTTGTTATGACTATTCCTATACATGCCTGTAATGTCTAGAGGAAAATAAATATTATTATTATTATTATTATTATTGTTTATTTCCAGGATTACTATGATCTTACAGCTCTCACTTAGAAGCTCCCATCAAATATGTATAGATAAGTAATTGCCTATTTGTTAGTATATAAAATATTCGTGTTCAAGAATAACAAAAAACACAACCTCAATTTAAAGAAATTTCCTGTCACAGTGCCCAACGGCATGGGCGGCTATGTTTTAAGGGGTGAATAATAATAATTATAAAACTAAAAGTACAAATTAGAATATTTTATTTTAGTAAATATAAAGTTTAAGATTTACATATTCAAGAACAACAATTTATACACATATGTGTATAATATTTACTACAATATTTATAATAGTACTTAATATTTACTATTAAAAAACAATTGTAAAATCATGGATGATCCCTCTCGCGATCGCCGATTCTACGTTTATGCATGGCTACTTACCTGTGTAATTCACGCCCATTGGTGAGTCACAAAATCCCTAACAATTTAGGCGGTAAATTCAAATGGCATTTTTTGATTGGACCAAACGCTTGGGCACCAATGTAAACAAAAAGCTATTGTTTTAAATATTGTTGGTCACAAAACTGTGTTGTTATAATTTGTTTATATAATATTTGGTCGGATCTTAGAAGGTGTTCAAAAGTCAGCCTTTCCATGTTATGTCATTGCAAACAAATCAGCACGTGTAATATAATACAATCATTTATATGCAGATGCTCTTCAAGCAGAGTGAAGCAGAATAAAAAAAACGCAGAAATTACCCTTTTTGTTTTTAATTTTCGTAATTAGTCGAATTTCAGGAGGTGCTAAAACACCGCACACCACTTTTTTAGCAGTTAATCATCCCTCTACCACCCGTCTACGAAGGGGTGGCTTCAACCTCGCCCACTTATCAGTTCTGGGATTGTCCCTGAGCCATGTTTCCTATTTTTAACCCTAGTAGCTGGCCATGACATACTATTTTCCTAGAAGCGTCGGGTTGACGTGTAAAAGTGTCAACATTTAAACAGGTGAAGGAATACTATGCTCGCTTATATCTAAAATATATGATCAGCTCAGCTCACGCGATGTTCCTTATACACGGAATTGCGTCAAAGGGCTGAGAGCTTTATTCAGAGTTTCGAAGGAATTTCAAGGGCTTGTAATCGGTATTATATTTTAATTGGTAAACGTAAATGTGTGCAGGGATATATTGCGGATTCCTATTCTAAGGTTTATAAAAAAGGAAGTACAGTATTACTGATATGAAACCAAATTCATAGTGCACGGGAGTTACTTAAACACTATCAATAAAAAAGCAGGAAACTTTAATATTTGTCCAGTCTATTTGAGTATCAACAGATCTCAAAAAAAAAAAAAAATAGAGATTCTGTCGGCGGCTGCCGAATAAAAGTTGCGTCATTACTATAGGTTCAGGAATTATTTATATTTCATATAATAACTAGTTACAGACGGATTATGATAAGGATTTTAATACATTTCAAAGAGCATTCAGTGGAGTAAAGACCAATATGTTAGCACGTCTCGTTAGTTAAGAACAAGATTCCAAAAATGTTAAAATTTGGTAAAGCCATCAGTTGAAAGGTTAGATAAAGGTTGAAATAAAAGGAATTCTGCATTCTTTATTTCTATTAGAGCTTTGGAGACTTTATTTGTCTCTTCATCAAGAAAAACTACAATAATAACGTAAAATAATTATAAAAATATTTATTTTTAAATTAGTTGAAAAGAAGATTTTTAAATTTGAGATTTTTTTCCTGAAATTTACCCGCCATTTAGAAATGATATGTATTAGCCGCCAAAACACCCTTTGGCAGCGTAGAAAGAAATAACAATCAAGTTCAACGCAAACATATATTCAAATTTAATATAAAATCAACATAAATGTTAACATTGTGTATAAAACCACAGACAAATAAGATAAAATTAGCGCCCCAAGGCCACTACAAAGTTTTAAAATACACATTGTTTAATTTTAACCCGTTATTATTGCAGAATATAGCATTAGTAAATGTGATATCGCTGGAGTAAGAATATGAAGAAATATGAAAAATATACAAGGTATGCCATTTCAAATTTTCGAGAAAAATAATATTTCTCAAAATGCCATGGCCCTGTAAAACATGAATAGTTTCGGAAGAAAAAATGAACGCAAATGATACTTTAAAACTGTTAATTTGTATTGCCATAATAAAAAAATTTAAAATATCGACGTACATGACATACATTCATATAAGTACTATTAAACTACACCACGTAATGGCATCAAATTTAGTTTTTTTTTTGAAGATATACTGGTCAGTATCCTGGAAAAGTCTTAAGTAAAGTATAAGAAATGTTAATAAAATTTAAAAGAGTAATAAAAAAACATATTTTTTATTACCGCGCTTGTCCCTTTGTATCCCTTGTAATTCACCCTGTTTATATTTAACATTATTTTCTATATTATAACATGTATATATAGGGTGGTCTATAAACCGGACCAAATCAAACTTACGTGTTTTTAAATGGAATGACATATTTTTTATTTCATATTTGAATTCGACTCATTTTTCTGAATTCGCTGATATAGGGTTTACTAGTATTAAAAAAAATAATTCAGAAGATATGAGCATTATTGGATCTTAATCTCAATGAATTGAGCAATCTGTATCTTTTTTAAGAAAATAAATTCTACAAATTTTTTTGCACCATTAATTATGCTATATAATTATAATATACATTTATATACATATATATATTTATATACATATATATATTTATATACATATATAATTACATATATAATTTACCTTTTATAGAATTTCCTTCAAAATAGCGTCACTTGTATGCAGGGCGAATCAAAACTCGCAACCACAGTTTTCACAATTTTTATAAATGAAACACCCTATACTTTATATCATTTTCATTAAGCTCTCTCACGACATTTTTTATTCTATGAAGCATTCCCTATACCTAATTGCAACGAATTGATAGATATTTATTTTTGTAGATATTTGATTGTAGTACTTGTATCCTCGTAATATATCTAAGTTGTACGAAGAATTATAGGAATATAGGTAGATCATATAGGTATAAGTTACCTGTAGATACTTGATTTGTGTTCTTGAAATCTGACCAAAGCATATGCAGGTTGGATTGACCTAATTTGTAGATATCATAGCAAACTATTTTCTACAATACAAAATTTTTCAGGTATTCCTTAAAACAAATTGCTATAACTCAGCCATTTATAGAATCAGCTATATCAACTACAATATTCTTTGAAAGCTCAAAAACAATATTTTCATTGATGCTGAATTCAATAATTATGGATTACATTAAGAAATGTTTAGTTGATTGGTCTAACAAATAGAAAATTAAAAAATATATTTCATTTGATTTCATTACACAGAATGGAAAAACTTGCAAATACACTATTCTGTATTTCCTTAAATAAGCGAGATGTAGCTTATAGCGACAAATTAATATCGAATTATGTAGATCTTCTGGATCATACTTCTTCTTCTTGCTCCTGTTGGTTGGTTCCTCTATAGCGAGTCCCAAAGCCCTGCAGCCACAACTAGACCTATTGTGCATCCCGCCGATTTTCTATTCAGCGAGCAACTGTTTTTCTTTGCATAAAGTCCAAAAGTCTACTCGCTGAAATTTCTCTTAGCTCGCAAGGTTCCAAAAATGGTTTACTCAGGAGCGTTAGCCTCATAGGAGCGTAGCCTTCACATTCACTTAGAATGTGAAGCGCAGTCTCGTCTGCATCATCGCAGCTCCGACATACCGGGCTTTCTACTAATCTTAAATTATAGAGATGCTTCTTGAGATGCCTAGGTCATGCTTAATAATAGACATTTGCTATTCTTAACAGATGGCATCTTCAGGGCTTCTCGTCTCGTGATCGGCGGCCGAAATGGCTGAAATCACTCTAAAGGTCATTTATCGTCATCTGTTAAGAATAGCGAACCGTCTGCCATTAAGCATGAGCTGAGGCGAGATGGTCCAGAAAATCTAAATAATTAGTCTGATATCCGTCGTGAAAACTTACAAACTACTGTTTCATAATTAATTATCGACTTGTCAACGAAAAGTTTCATTCTCGATTATTTGTCAAAGGATTTGTTTTTCATGAAAAATGCTCATATTGGTCGATTTTTATTTGAAGAGGACCACATTTTTTTGTTATTGGCATTTATACATGGTGCCACAAAAAACAAAACTTTACCACAACTTATATTTTTCAAATAGAACGCATTTTTACAGATTTGGATAGAACGTCCTCTCACTTATACATTGATATAGGTTTTAATGGATATAGTGAGGGAGTAATGACCATAAATGGTTACCATAAAGGCAATGTGATGAAAAAAGACTTTGTAGTGTTTGTAGCCTAGTAGCGAATCAATATTCTCTTTCTACCTCATACTTATGGAATACTCTTTGATATCTCCATCACTATTACAGTTATTGATTATTATTATTATTAAATACAGTATTGACAGATCTAAATGGTTAACAAGGAAGCAGCATTAATATATTTATTAATCAGTTCAATATGAAGTTACCATTTTTCACTTAAAAATTTCACCTAACAAATACCGTCAGTACTATTAAACACAAGCTATTGACAATTGCGACACTAATTTTACTAGATGGATTTACAGAATCCTTTGAAGCCTCTAAATTTTCTCTCGTCACTTCTTCCCCACATCGTCCTACAGATTCCACGTGAATGTTAGTCATAGGCAGTCCGTTGACCTCTAGTGGTGATATGCAAAAGTTTTTGGATATAAAATCTAAAATGCTACCGTTAGCCAGAAGCACTTCTAGCAGAGAATGAATGGGACAGTTGCATGGAAAATGGTTGTATATCACAGTTAGTTTATCTACGTCTACAGTAAGAGTTTCAGCTTTTGGTATCTCGAAAATATGATTACCTTGCATCTTCAGATGTATTATTCTCTGTTCCTGAGTGATATTCAAATATTCTGTGGCATCTATTTTGTTGTTTAGTATGCTCAGTGACTTTATGAAAGTCATTCCATCGAAGGCAGCGCCTTCTATGATACCTAAGTCGGATTCTTGGATAGAGAGGACTCCGATATTCATGAGACCTCTGAATATACCTGCCTTTAGCCCAGGGAGATCCATAAACGCCATTTTTATGTATCCTACACTTTCTAGACCGCTGAAGTTACATATTCGTAAGAAGACGTTAAATCCAAATCTGTACAAATACACAGAGTGTTCCATTTACATAAATAGTACTAGTTGTGGTAAACCTCTCTTTTTTAGGGCACCTTGTATAAATTTCATAAATGTCAATAATCTGAACATGTGTCCCCGTTCAAATAGAAATCGACCTGTCCGATGAGAACCAATATTTTGACAGATAATCGAGGATGAAAATTTTCATTGACTCACCCTGTATAAAACTCGAGAAGGAAGCGAAATACCAGTTTTCTGTTTTGACCGTTGTTTACTAAAATACTCTGCTATCACATACACGATAAGATATACCCAATAAAATTATTTCACACCGTACAACTGTTTCGCTGTTGCTCAAATGTCCCGGTAATTGAAAATTTTATGCTGCCATCTTCAAACGAAAACAACTCAGATGAAATCCCATCATTCCAAACAAAATTCTTTTCTGCTTTATATCTAAAATGAGAAAAATGTTAATGAAACCTTTCTATCTGAAATAAACAATATTTACGGTGCGCTGGATGATATACTAGCAATCTTTGATTTATTACCTAGGACATAAAAAATGATGTTTACCCAGCGTTTTCACATGAATAGCTCTGACTCAATCTATACGTATTAAAAGCTGAATCCACTAACTACGTTTTGAAGGAAATGATAGATGTCTTGAGGTATAAGGTATACATTTACGTAACGTCTCACTTTCCTTTTTTTGTTAACACTTTGTGGAAAACCGAGATAGTGCCTGATTTGGTATTTCACCGGGATCCTTTTATGAAATTTCTATATACCATTTAGCCTTGCTACTCAACTGAATAAATTTGAATATGTGAAAATTTTCTCTAATAGTATCACCCAAATATTATTTATATTTGAAATTGCAATATAAATCTACATGTTTATTAAAGTAGAATCACTCTACTATTTGGTGACTCAAACTTTACAGTGAACAAAAAAACATATTAAAACATGATAATTGTTACCATGCCAGAATATTAGCGAAAGAACAATCGTGTTTTTATATATGAAACCAAAATATCAATGAAAATTTTTGAAAATCATCAAGAGCTTTTTTGTTCTGTGATATTACCTACTATATACTTAACAGAAACAGCAACGTGACTAGTGTTAACAGACTACCTTATTTAAAATAATGTTACTTCATTAGCTAAAATCAAAATAATAACTTTAACAAGAATTTCATTAAAATGACTTTTCTTACATATTTAACAATTTCCTATTTCCCTAGATATTTTTATTTCTCTAGAAGTTTTTAAATTTTCCTATTTTAAGAAAATAAATTCATTTTTGAGAATTTAACAGTTGTTCCTTGTTCTTTGAAAATACAATGAAATACAAAACAAATAATGTAATTTTATATAGTAAAGATATTATTTATCTATAAAAGATTAAATGTTAGTGATACGTCGTGTCAAAAATATGTTAATTCCAATGAAAGCCTTGAAAGCCTTCTGGAGTAGTAACAGGAAAGGTTATTCTTTATGCCGAAAAGGTACATTTTTGAACATAAAAACAAAGCCACAATTTTTTAACATAACCTTTTACAGCACCTCGTATAATACGGTAAAAGATAATAATATATTAGTTACATTGACATAAACTGTTACACCAAAGAAAAATACTATACCATATACCATTCCGCCATTCCCGTCAAATACCTTCGTGATACTTTTTATTCCACAGCACTCACAAATTCGTCAAATATTCTAACATAACCTTTTGTAGCACCTCGTATAATCCGTAAAAGATCGATAAAATCGTAATACATTAGTTACACTGACATTAACTGTTACACCAAAGAAATATACTATAACATATATCATTCCACCATTCCAGTCAAATACCTTAGCGATACTTTTTATTCCACAGCACTCACAAATTCGTCAAATATTCTAACATAACTTTTTGTAGCACCTCGTATAATCCGTAAAAGATCGATAAAATCGTAATACATTAGTTACACTGACATTAACTGTTGCACCAAAGAAATATACTATAACATATATCATTCCACCATTCCAGTCAAATACCTTAGCGATACTTTTTATTCCACAGCACTCACAAATTCGTCAAATATTCTAACATAACTTTTTGTAGCACCTCGTATAATCCGTAAAAGATCGATAAAATCGTAATACATTAGTTACACTGATATTAACTGTTACACCAAAGAAATATACTATAACATATATCATTCCACCATTCCAGTCAAATACCTTCGTGATACTTTTTATTCCATAGCACTCACAAATTCGTCAAATATTCTAACATAACTTTTTGTAGCACCTCCTATAATCCGGAAAAGATCGATAAAATCGTAATACATTAGTTACACTGACATTAACTGTTACACCAAAGAAATATACTATAACATATATCATTCCACCATTCCAGTCAAATACCTTAGCGATACTTTTTATTCCACAGCAGTCACAAATTCGTCAAATATTCTAACATAACTTTTTGTAGCACCTCGTATAATCCGTAAAAGATCGATAAAATCGTAATACATTAGTTACACTGACATTAACTGTTACACCAAAGAAATATACTATAACATATATCATTCCACCATTCCAGTCAAATACCTTCGCGATACTTTTTATTCCATAGCACTCACAAATTCGTCAAATATTCTTTATGTCGAAAAGGTACATTTTTGAACATAGAAACAAAGCCACAATTTTCTAACATAACCTTTTGTAGCACCTCGTATAATATGTAAAAGATCATAATATATTAGTTACACTGATATTAACTGCTACACCAAAGAAATATACTATACCATATACCATTCCACTATTCCAGACAAATACCTTCGCGATACATTTTATCCCATAGCACTCACAAATTCGCCAATACCTGTTGCCGGACCTTTATATTTAAAAAATTCCTTGTGCAATTGTTTGCATTTTGTCGCATAGTGGTAGTTGTATAGTTATGGTATGGTGGTATGTTAAAAAGATGGATAGACGTAGATGAATGCAGGATTTTTCAGATACTTCTGGATGTAAGGAGACAATAATGGAATTTGACAGGTTTAGAAACATCGTTGTTATGTAGAAATCGTGAATCATCTTCTGACAAAGCAGCTGCATATCTAATGGTACCCAGCTCACAATTCGAAATAATTTATAGTTAATCAATTTCTATGGAAGATTTCTATATTTGCACCAATTTTTAACTGTCGTAATTTTTTTTGTTATCAAGCAAAAATTCGTGAATTAAATTAATACCTTCAATAGAGATGTAGGTATTCATCGCTTATTTTACAACTTTAAGCCGAGGTCATCTATTTACTAAATAAACTATACTATGTATTCCCTCATCTGCTATTTTTATACCATAAAATGTAGTATTCCTTGGCGTTCTGCAATTTTTCAGGTAAAAGGACACATCTTTTCTGTTTCTTCAACATCATTTCACGTCAGGGTTAACAAGTACCTCTTCATGTTTATTTTCATGATATCTCTGGTCATGTTTTTGTTATCGCTAGACACTGTGATGTATAGAAACCATTTCCGATTAGTTCTTTATTTCCACCCTTCTAACTTACCTCTATAAAATTAATTATACCCTCATAGGTGGATCGGCAGAATTCATTCGCCTAGACTCTTAACAGTCCGCTGGTTTAGAAGCATCTACAAAGGAATTCCACATCGAATGAAAGAATTTGAATTTCTAAATGAAAATACCTTGCGTTAGAGTAGTTGGTTTGTGTATTAGGAATAGTCAGTGTCAATAGCTAGGCATTCTAGTATTGTGAGCTCAAATAATGTGTCCGCCTAATATGAGAAATAAGCTGTGAAAGTAGGAAATAGCACAGCTTAATAAATTTCCTTTAAACTAACTTGAACTGCGCAGCGTAATAAAATATATTAATATTAGAAATGATAAATGGATGTACTAAATAGGTACACCAAATAATTCTGAGTAAGATATTCATATAATAGTAGTAATTTAATTTACCAGGCTCTCTTTTTATGAACATCCAGCAATTATCTATATTTATTCAAATGATGCAGTGCACACATAGATCCGGCGACGGTGCGACACCATTCCTTCATCTTGTGTGCAATTTGTGCCGCAGCGCAGTTCCGCAATGCCGCAACGGCGCCATACACGCATTTGCGATTTGCTACTAGTCTTGTCTATTGAGTGCTGCCAACATCCGTCTTTTGTCGTACATGGGGTTAAGTTTTACATACATATTTGGTGAAAATTAATAAGAATGGCTAATAATTTAGAAAATATAGACATTGAATTGTTTATTGAAGAAATAAAGAATCATCCCGAAATATAGAATGTTGCCAAGGAAAGTTACCACGACAGAACAAAAAAAGGAGTTTGGGATAGTGTTTGACGGGTTATCTCTTAAATCTGCATATTATATATAGAATGTGCCCATTTGTAGTCTTAGATGTACGAAGGCGTGAAACGCCGACAATAAACTTTTACAGTTACAACAACTGTAAATTTACAGTTCCAAGTGGGAATTTACCCATGCAACAGTAAATTTACAGTTACACCTGTCAATTATGTAAGTCTACTATTTTATATATAAGTTGTAATAGCTACAACAAGTTTGTATATCTCAGCTTAACAATAAACTTGAAGACTAAATAATGTTGCATTTAATTAAATTTTATCATACTCTGGTGCTTCAACAAACAGAAATAGTATCCTGTTTGGCTCTCAATCATGTCATAATAATAAGTTAGTGTGAATTTATCCACGAAATTTCAACCACGAATTCTGACGTAGAGACAATCGCTTTGATGCACGATAGTTCGGATCACAATTTCAACGAGTTGTATTATCTCATGGAGTGATAATAACAAGGGGTCTTATAGCTACTGGATTACATCATCAATATATGACCTAAACAGTGATATTTCATAAAAACTTATTAAATTTATTCTAGTACTATTTCTTTTATTTTCACCCTCAAAGACGGGGGTGACAAAACATTTACAACGACAGTCGTAATCTATATTGTGTTAGTAATATATAGTCTGAATTTGATCGACGCATTTCTCTTTGTTTGGAAAATACAAGGTGTAATTGCATTGCAATGAAAAACTTATGAAACCTATGAAAGTTATTAAATATAGGTAGTTTGTGAAATGCCGTTTAAGTCATAATTATGTATTGATGACGTAATCCAATAGCTATAAGCGGCCTTTTTGTTATTACCCTATGACCTCATATGAGATAATTCAACTCACTGAAATTGTAATCCAAACAGTACCAATCAGCAAAAGAATCAAATTAAGAGCATTTTTGAAATATATAAAACTGTTACCTATTATATGTTTAACTTCAGCAGATGCAGTCTAAAAATCAATAATTTCTGATAATTAAATTGTCATGCATGGAATTGCCTCGGTTACTGTCATTTGGTAGAATTTATAATTCACATTATAGCCCATTTATATGTCATTAAATACGATACAGAGATACCCATCCAATTCACATCTAATTTTCGTTTAGTAGCTGAGCGCTTCAGTTTGTTTTAAAATTTATTTGCAATGGTTAACTACTGCATTAGATATTTATCTACTGTTTACTTATTACTATTATACTAAATAAATACTATCAATTATTTCAAATTGATTCTTTTAGGTTAAAAATAAAAATGTATAGTAACTTACTAACAAGTAAGCAATTCAATACAAAAACTGGATGTAGAAACAAGTTCTACTACTTAACAGATGGGTTGCACCGGGTTTTCCAACGAAATGACTCACCCCCTATATCTTTTTTATTTGTGGTGCCAATAAAAAAGTTTTATACAAAAGCTTTATAATTTTTTACGAGCTTTCCAGATATGTAGTTGAACAGCCATAATAAGTGCAGCTTAAAGAAATATGAACCTAGGTTCAATTTTTTTAAATGGAATACCCTGTATATTTTTTGATTATTGCATTCTACGGGTTTTTCTGATTTCAAAAATATATATATATGTGCTATAATCAATGCAACAGTTGTCATTTTATGGAGTTTTTTTTATAACACAGAAGCTGCAGCTGCCTTAGACATTGTTCATTTATCAAATTAGCCTTGGATAGAAACAAGGCCTCAAATAGGAGTAATTGCTTCCAAAACTTGTTTTAAAAAAGCTCCATAAAATGACAACCGTTGCACCGATTATAGCACATATATATATTTTTGAAACCAGAAAAACCCGTAGAATGCAATAATCAAAAAATATACAGGGTATTCTATTTAAAAAAATTGGACCTAGGTTCATATTTCTTTAAGCTGCACTCATTTGCGCTGTTCAACTACATATCTGGAAAGCTCGTAAAAAAATATAAAACTTTCATATAAAATTTTTTTTTTAGTACCACAAATAAAAAAGATATAGGGGGTGAGTCATTTCGTTGGAAAACCCGGTACATATCACATAACTACGAATAGTATGAATCTACTTTACATCCACCATCTGTAAATGTTGCGGGAACTACCAAGAGTTCACAATTAGTGACATCGTACGATGTGAGGTCCAGTTCAGTATTTCCTTGTAGTTTTCGTTGTAATCCGAATCCTTGTATTTTAATTCTGTGTTAGACAAAATACGGCAAATTTTTGCTTTGTAATTCAGCGCTCGGCAAAGCATATAATCAGGAAAATAATAGCTGTTTGGCTTAATTTGTTTTAGTCCTTATTTAAATAAGACATTTACAGATGATGGATATAAAGTATATAGATTCGTACGATTCGTACTTATGTGTTAAGTAAGCAATTAATTAATAAAACTATACTTATTGGGAAAATATTTAAAATCAATAGGTGAATAGTCCCAGTGTGCAAAATAAGACAGATATAAGTGAAACATACACAGAATTGCAATTGAGGAAGGCAGATTAGCAAACGTCAAAGGTCGAAGGGACCTATATCTGCAATTACGGTTGTCAAAAGGAATTACATTAGTCCTTGTATATAGTCCTAATGTAATATAGATGCTTGTTTAATATTTCAATATTTAAAAGATGTAGATAATACTATTAAATGTAAAATGAAAAATGAAAACATTGAAATGTATACTGAAAAATGTATTAAAGACAATATGTTGAAGTTATATGCCGTTATAATTCAATGTTGAGGGGTGCCTATTGTACGCAAAGTAGTTGTTTTCGATATACCCTTAAAAATAATAGTTATTCCTTTACGAACCTAGGTTTATAGGTAACGAGGAAAATTAAAAACTTTATTGAACCACAATATTTGATGATTTCATTAATAACTTGTCTCTTAGTTGATTTTTTGGCTTAATTCCTATATAAAGAAAGATATAAAAAATTAAATAAGGCAATAAATAATATTAAAAATATACTATAAAAAGATGCTTTTAATGTTATACCATTTGTTCCTAATGCAGGGATAAAAATTTATTGCATACTATGGCGTTCCAGTAAATCATTCGTAATATTATGTTATCTAAATCAAACAGTAGGTGTAAAACCTAATTCATTAGTATTACCTGTGGCAAACAGATTAGATACATTACTTCTACATTAACGTGATGCAATTAACTAAATGTTGTTAGGTTAATAAAATGTTATTCGTATACTCAAAAGGGCGTAGGTGAAATTTTCTTAATCAAACTAGTCCCCTATATATACTGTGTCCAACAAAAAAGGGTCATTATGGGCATCGTGGAAATGATAAGAGATATAAATTCGGTTAACATGAAAAAAATATTCGTAAATAGAAGACCAACAAATGGGAAAAATGTTGTATATTCTATAGCAACTGAGTAATGAACCAAAGCCTCTTGGGTGACTCACCCTGTATGGTCCACTATCATTGACAATGTATAGAAAGTACAAACAAATCGCGTTATATTAACAAAAAATAATAGTTATTTGTTTAGTGATAGAACGTACAAACAGTTGTCCTGCTAGAAGCGCTTCCACAAGTACTTTTGTACAGGAGCTTTAGTCCTGCTGGTAGGACTTACTTCCGCACATAAGGCTGTCCTTCAGTGAGGACGAGAGCGTCCTGCCAGCAGTACGAATAAAATATCTATTCAAGACTAATGTAAATAATAATAAAAATCAATAATAAATCAACACGTCAGTAGCGTAGAACTTTTTATTTACGAAATATTGAAAACAAAGAACATATTCTAAAATAAAAAATATATACTTATGAAAATTGTCAACAATGAATGTTGTCATTTTTATAAAAATAACAAAGCATGGTTTATTCTTTGGTAAAAAACTAAACATCTTTTGTGAAAAACGAACTTACTTGAATAAAACACAGCCCTTATTATTACATCTCAGTATGTGGTTTTTATGTCAGTCAATATTTATAGTTATAAATGAGAGATAATATAGAAACAAATATATTCTAGGCTAGAATGCCATGTTGGATGTGGTAAGCAAAACAGTTCCTACCAGTTGTTGGAGAACACATAACGGCTCGAATGCCACAGGACATTCATTTTTCAAAACAATCCAATTGTTTTGAAAAACTCTTCTTTTGTTATTGGTCTTCTTCTGTCTCGCAAATTTAAATTCGTACATTCAAGAATATAATCAATATCTTCGCATGGAAAGAATGCCATCCAGAAATCAATTTGTTTCATTTCTTGTAAGTTGTGTACATGAAGTTGGGGTTTGTAACGAGAATCCTTGTAAGCATTAATTCTAACTTCTTCATTGAAATGCCATGTAGTATCGTGAGCTATAACTTCATCTATATCAAGATTATCTACCCGTCATTATTTGGCAAGAGATTGTTATTGTCAATATCATTCTCACTATTGTCATTACTAACTAATGAATCATCGTCGGTATCAGAGTCCGAAGAGCTAGAGTTGGCAGCAGAATTTGGCTCTTGCCTGATATTTGTATTACCGCCCAATGAAGATAATGCGTATCTATTAGATGGACCTGTAAGATAAATGCAACCTCCTAATTCTCGTAATCCTATTACCTAATTCACAGATATTCACATACAATGTGTCTCAGAATGATAAAACCAAGATATTTATAAGAACTGCATTTTTGACAGTTTTTTGTAGATAGTCTACTAAACGTACAACCAAGTAGTAGGTTTAATAAAATTCAAATATTTTACTTTGAACACCCTGTACATTTTATACCAATAAAAGTCATTACATTCATATTTAGAAAAACCCTTCGAATAGAAATTTTGAACTTTTTAATTACCTACCTTATTAAAAAGGGGTCTTAACTGGGATACACTGTACCTATATAGGTATTTTTAAAAAACATGAAAATTGGTGCAATAAATATAATTACCTGGAAAGCCAGTCTCAAGTTCATTTCCGAGTCTTAGTACTTCTATTGATATTTTTGTAAAATTCCCGTCAATATCCCACAAAACTGACGCACACTTGCTGGACTTTATTATGGTTTTTACAACACCGTAACACCTTGCGGTCTGCCACTGGTCTCAAAACTGGGAAAAACTAAATGAATTGTCATTCTTATTGTCGAAAATTGTAGCTAAGACGGATACGCGTTGACCCACACGCAACATTTTTCCAACTGAAGAAATGCAAATTATAACAAGTCATAACTTCTAGCCAGAAAGAGGTACAGTTGTGATAAAAAAATGCGCTAAAAGCTAAAAATGTGCAGAATATTATTAGAGAACTTCCAGTCCTGCTAGAAGAACAGAAAGTCCTTAAAAATGCAATCTTATTAGGTACTCAAGTGAGTTAATTTAGTCCTGCTGGAAGGACGCTGTACGTTCTATCATTAACTAGTACAAAAAATACACATTTTCAGGACGAGGGAAAGGGTTGCCGGACGACGCATAGCGGAGTCCGGCAATTTTACGAGTCTCGAAAACGTATTTTTTGTACTAGTTTAACATAATATTTTTTTTCTAACCCCTTCTAATTAGCACCTCCAGTTTACCGATTCATCGGAGTCACTATCTGTTTCTATTTTTCTATTTAATTAAACTCCAATATATTATATGACATGCAATGTCAATGTCAAATTACTTTTCGGTACTATAAAACTGTACAGTAATCTCTTTTTTGTACAGTTGCTATGGCGATCTCAAACACTCCCGAAATGGCCCTCTTCTTATACAAAATAATTTAATTTTATAATGTCTTATTCGTATGGTTGGAAAAAAATCTATTTATTAGTGACAATTCCTTCTCTCCACAACACAATCCAGAAAATATTTTAGGGACACCTACCTAGTCAGCCAATAATGAGTTCAGAGTCGTATTTAGGTATCCACGATATTTACCTAAACATAGACACAATCGGTCGATAAGGTTATCACGTAAATTAGCCAGTGTAAACAATCCTGATAATTAATATTTTAATTAAAGGTGAAGTGCGTTATTATAAGCGCAAATACAATGCCTTTAGTGATAATTATTGTAATATTTGAATAATGATTGCTAGAATCATCGTGCTTATCACTGTAATGTTTCCATAAATAGTTTGACACCAAGCATTTTTGCAAATAATAAACATCTATATACTTTTACAGAGCTTTACAATACTCTTTTTAACTTTTCGACTATCTTTTGTTTCATTAATTAAAAGAGTAACAATTTTCCACCAATGAGTAGGGAGAAGTTATGAATAATTCTAAAAAATCTATTCTAATTCTAATACTAGTAAAATTAAAATGGGCGAAGCATTTATTATGTTATTTATCCACGATCAATACCTTATTAGGAAAGTTTAATACGTCTATTTTCTGCGTTGTAATTCAATGTTGGTGGGTGCATATTGCACCCAAAGTAGTTGTTTTCGACATATCTTAAAAATAATGAAGTTATTCCTTTGCGTATCTAGGTTATAGGTAACAGAGAAAATTAAAAACTTTATTGAACCATAATATTTGATAATTTTATTAATAATTTATATCATAGTTAACTTTTTGGCTTAATTCTTATTTCTATACGTTCATTTTAGTTTTGCCTACATAAAATAAAATGTAGATTGTCATATTATCATCTTAAACTTTCTAATCTACAGTTTTTAAAAGAACGATATCCGCGCGTGTAAACACCTTTATAAAGATATCAGAAAGATTAACGACTATCACATAGACGTAAATTTCTGTAGTCCCTTGATCTTTTTGTTGTGTGGTCTAGTTACAGATGCAACAGGCAACAAAGATGTCACAGATATATCGTAAAAGCAAAAGGCGACTGGTATCCCAAACATAAATTCCTTTAAGTAGGGTAAGGTAGAACGTAGAACCCTCTATGCGGTGGTCTTGATCTCAGCATAACAAAAAAGAAAATGACGTTATTGGTTATACAGCGAAACAGACTGGATTCAAGAAAAAAGCTTTGGAAACTTTTTTTTAGGAAAGCAATAAAACTACTCCTAACCCCTTTTCATTCTAAAGCTAGTAAACCATGAAATTGTTTTTATTATTGCAGATATGTATTCTTGTATATATAGGATAATTTCTAAGACTAAAATTCGTGTGTTGATATTTCAATGTTTCAATTTTATTTGTAATTCGACAAATATATACTGAACCACACAAAAGAATAATAAAAAACGGCTAATGAAGATGTGGAAACACAAATAAATCACTAATTGTTGACATAAATCATTCAGATATCGGGTTACTAAAGGCTTGATTTCTCTTGAGCGACGGGGGCATGCAGCGACTGCTGCGACTGTCGCACGCAGCAGCTACCAGCAAAATGTATGCAGTCAAAACGGTGCCGGTTAATGTTACTTTGTATTTTGTGTTCGTGAAGGAAGCATGGTACTAACTTTGTATTTGATTGAAGAAGAAAAAAACGATACCATTATTCGTCTAATAAATCGTAAAAGAGAAAGAAAACCTACACATAATATGTTCAAAAATAGAAAAAAAGAAGGTGCATTTGCCACACTAATAATAAGGCACCTAATAGACGATGAAGTTAAGTTTCACGCGTTTTTTCGTAACTTGTCGCATTGCAGCCGCTGTCTAGACTGGTCCCAATAGCAGTCGATGCAACGGACGCCGCCGACAAGTTGCGACAGATGCACAAGTAGACGTGCGTTGCATGTTTTCCATTTGACATTCCATTGACAGTCATTGCGACAGTCGCAACAGTCGCTGCATGCAGCTGCTGCATGCGTCAGTCGCTCAAGCGGAACCAAGCCTTAAACCTATCTCTCGCAGTCTGTTTGCTTACGACAAATCACTCTGGGGTGTTTTTCTATTTTTTTCTACATCGGCAATGGAAAGTAGTTGGAAAAAGAAGAGATACGTATTTCTGGAATCTTAATATTGGGTTCATTTAAGTCCATAAATTATTTTTTTATTGTGCGGGATATCTACGTGACGTCACTAAGCGAAAATTCAAAATTTGCACTATTTTTTAGCGATTTCTAGGATATTTTCATTTGTCTGGTTGGTGTCACTGCGTGACAACTTTACTTCTGTTTATGTTTGAATTGTTTGGTTAGGGTAAACATCATGGTAAACATTAAACATTGTGTTTAGTTTATATTTTTACCTGTGAATTGTTGTCTCTGCCTGTGACTGATTACAAGTGTATTTATTAGTAATAGAAAAACATCGTAATTTGTAAAGGTAATTTTTGAATATATTTAATCGACTTTGCAGTAATAGTGTTAAGTTAAATACTAACCTTACACTTTTCATCTCTTTTATTTCTGAAAGGATCTATAGGATCTTTATCATAAAAGGATCTATAACCGGTAAATTGTCGGACTTAGCCTCTACAAAACCTTGCTCCATGTTTAATAAAAGTTTACTTTACAAGAAAACAACAATACAACACGTCAAGTTGTCAAGCCAAACACAAACAGGAAATTTCAAATGTCAATAATTATCGAAATGTCGACTGTCGTTTGTCGTCGTTAAAAACTGATTTTAGCCACATATTATCAGTGTGGCCTCTTTATAGATACATATTCCCTAGTTTTCGCTTAGTGACGTCACGAATGTAGAATAAAATTTCAAAATTGAATTAAAAATTTTCTACCGATTCAATCTTAATAATTTTTATCCTAATAAATATAAAAAAATATATATTTTATAAAAATACAGGTTTCCACTTTCATTTCGATTGAAGGGAAATACTCCATTAAGGAAACTATTCAACTATGTAGCATAAAATATTATCTAACTGAGTTCATTCCTATATCTAATAGTTCAATTATAGAACTTCACTTTTAAATACCTACAATCGTGCTTAAAGTCTATCAGGGCACGATTTTGGCCTCCAAAATCTCAGTTGACGATCCATTTACGTCAGGCCGGTGCGAAATCTGCTGAAACGGCACTTCATTTGCGTGTCCGATTACCTCGGAAAATATGACCGGGGAATACAAATCGCATTAATTTTCCGTCTAATTTGATGTCGGTGATTAATTATGTGACATTTTTTTAGTCTGGGAACGTTAGGAACTTTCCTCTATTTGTCTATAGAAAAATATCACAAATACCAACCGTTGATGCATATTATAAACACTTGTTGTTTGTATTTATTTTTTAATTCTATATTGTGATTTGCATAATAAGATTTTATATAAGATATTTTATATACTTAATAAATATTACTTGAATGTTTTGAACACCATTTATACTTAATATTGGACTATTTATAGAAATGTAGGAATATTATAATTGGCTGTATAGGTATACTCTTGAGTATAGACTGACGTAAGTGCGACTATATTTTAGTAGAAATAGTTCTATACGTGCGCGTTGCTGAGTTGAATTATACTTTGTCCCACTATTGATGGAAAAATCAGATGAAACTGATTGATTGATCTTTAAAATAATAATAATAATAATAATAATAATAATAATAATAATAATAATAATAATAATAATAATAATAATAATAATAATAATAATAATAATAGTAGCAGCAACAGTAGCACCAGTAGCAGTAGAAGGAGCAGTAGCAGTAGCAGTAGTAGTAGTAGTAGTAGTAGTAGTAGTTTTTTTTTTTTTTTTGTCGGGTGAGGAACCTCATGTTCTGCTCCCAGTGCTTGCCTCAACCGCAGCTGGGAAGTGTGGGACTCTTAGTGTATCGCTCTTCCTGGAACTGCTGGGGCATTACTTCGGGAAGAGTTGAGGGTATAATGGTGGAATTTTATTTACTCTATCCGTGCACGTTTTCCCTTTGTCTAACATCTCTTTCCTTGCGATCTATAACAATTTTCGCGAAATTTGCGATGACGTCCCAGTTTCTCGTGCTTGTTAACATTTTACCAATTATATTATCTGGTGTTATTTCCCCTAGATTTTCTTGGATCAGGAATCTTTCATTTTGCCATCTGTCACAGTGGAAGAAGGTATGTTCCACGGTGTCTATTTCGCAACAGTACAAACACTGATCTGACGTGCTATGACAGAATCTCTTACGGTATACTTGGAAACACCCATGGCCTGTCAACATTTGGCTCATATGGTTCCCGTCTTAGCCATGGTTCCAACCGTGGTAAGATCCTCTTAGTCCATGCTCCCGTGCCTGTGTCCTCCTCCCATTTGTTTTGCCAGGCTTCAACCATATTTTCATAGGCATTTACATTTCCTTCCCGTTCTTCCTCTCTTTGCTTAATGAGCAGATCAATAGGCGGAGTCCTTGCTATAAGTAGCACAGTCTGCGTTGCAGCCGTTCTGTATGAGCCAGTTATTCTTATGGCTACCTTTCTTTGTACACTATATATTATTTTTTTGTATACTCCTTTCTCCAGGGCGCGCTTCCAGTAGTAGTAGTAGTAGTAGTAGTAGTAGTAGTAGTAGTAGTAGTAACGGTAACAGTAACAGTAGTGGCAACACTACACTACAGTACACCAACATTAATAATAATAATAATAATAATAATACATAGAGAGCATAGGGCAATAGTACAAATTAATAATGACCTTACACCTTTATATCTGTTAATAGAAGAATCAAAATGCACACAATATAATAGGTGCCTTTGTACAAAAGCAGAATGTATAGACATATTTAAAGCACTACATGGTAGATATCATAATTATGTCAATCAACAGCACGTAAACAAAGAACTTAAAATACAAGTTCTTATAAACAAGCCAGCTTAATACCCAGGGATAGAGGGATTTATATTTGCAATATAAGACCATGTTATATATACAAATAACTATAAAAAGTTCATTTTAAATGATAATATACTAAAAGAGGATAGATAGAAACTGCCACCAAATCCCTGAAATAGGGGGAGATTTGAGTGTTTTTCATTAAAATTTACTAATGCACTTAAATGCATTCTGCTTTTTTAAGCATCTCTAATAGTCAAATCCACAAAACAAATTGCTTTACGAATTTATTTTTTCTATCTTGAACTTAATTTGCCAGTCTGAAATGTCCAGTTGACTGGGTCACACAAAACAATGTGACAACCCCGATCCAAGGATGGTTGTAGTTGGATACCCGAAGCCAAACCAACGTTGCATTAAAGTAACTGCACATATAACGAACACCTAACCACAACAAATGGAAAGCTTCCAACAATCTTGATTCCAAGTTAATCCGATATCACAATGAGTACAAATTTGGCAGGAAGGCGGAAAACTTCTATTTGGATGTATAGTACAGGTGATTAGATTAATAAAGGATGTGTATCTGAAAATACATTTATGTATTTTCATAAATGAATTTATCAATATTAACCAAGAAACTTTACTTTTTTGGATTTTGTACCTACTACTTTTTTCTATTTTCGCTCCAAATCAGAGGACATTTGGTGAAAATACTGATCTATTACTATTAAGTTGTTATAGATGAAGGTATATTTGTCTGAGAGATTTTTTCAGAACTCCATAATAATAATTTTCTTACATTCCTCCCATCTGTTGCAAACATTCTGATATATATATATATATAATATGCTACATAAAAACTGATAATAAATAGTTGGAAAATTAATGCTCTTACACAGATGTTAAACTTAAATGTTATCCTGTGAAGTGCAGAACTATTAGTAATGCATTAAAGCATGGAAAATAGAACAGAACGAGGTAAGTTAAGTACATTATTATCCTCTCAAGTTTTAAAACCTATCTCAGTGCACCTAGGAATATCAGTAGCTGCACTTTAATAAGACTTTAACTAGCTTATGAAAATCCTCTTAGGGCTTCAGCCAATGATATTTTATCGATACTCTTTCACTTTCACCTTTCAGTTAGGTTTACTATATAATCTTTTGAAAAAATAGTAGATAACAGGCAAATATATTTAACGGCTAGTTCAAAATTCATCACTTTCTAAAATGAAAATAATTAACGTTTAAATAAATGAACTTTGAAAACACTTATTTGGAGAGTTCTATAGGTATAGGATGTGCTAAAAATGTATTGTTTTAAGGGTCCATTCTCTGTAGATTTGATAGGCATGAATGCGGGGTCGAATTGAGAGGATGGGTAGCCGATGGGTGAAGACTTACATATTTCCACTATCGAATTATTAAGATTTCGGAGGTGCACGTAAAGCCGATGTAAAAAGGCACATGGAAATAAAGTTATAACTCATTGCAAGGGTACCGGATTTGTCTTATAATTGCAACAAAATTTCTTTTTAGTGTTATAAATTATATATCACCGGAAAGATCAAAAGATAAACTAGATCCCTATAGTAGCAAATTTTTGTTTAATACATGTATTTTAGAGAAAATAATTTTTGAAGATACGCTATTTTAGTACAAGATTGTTTGCCTGGAATTTTAAAAATAAAAAGAAATACCAAAAACTACTACTATAGGGACTTAGATTAAAGTCTTATCTTTAAATACTTTTTTACTAAAAGTCGATATCTTTTATAGTTTTTTTATAATTAGACACGAGACGAACGCCGATTTAGGGCTTATTTCGATCTAGTGAATGGCCTCTTATGAGATTTGTATTCCACTTTTCCAGGATATTATCGATATACATTTTCTATTAAATCATGACAATATTTTTGGAATGAATCCTGATAGATTTTGAAGACATATGGAATCGTTATTTTCCTGATTTCCATTGATTACTGGTCGCCATTCATTTTTATTTACAAAATTTAAGGAAATAAGCATCCCATATGACTACAGTTATTTTTTAAAGGTATTGCTCTCTGAAAATGTGAAAAGAGCAAACACAACATAGCAAGAGTTTGTAATTTCCGTAAAATGTCACCCTATAAATCAACAGGAGCCGTAGTTGTATTGCCGCGGTGTACCGTCCTTTCACTTACATTTATCTGTTCTTCTAGAAGGGCTAATAACGTCAAAATACTTTTAAATGACAGTCTCACTGCATTTTCATTAAATAACTACCTACCTACCAGAGTGGCGTCACTGCCCTAAAATATTAAGCTTTGCAATTCAATTACTGCCCTTTTCACAAAATACAAAATAGTTAAATTAAAAAGTCCATCGAATCCATTGTGCGGAGATAAAATAATATGGTATAAACGATTTTACTCCTTTTTTAACTGCAAGCTTTGAATTGTTTCTTTAGTGCCATCAAAAACACAGCCATTAATCTCTTACAACTCCAACTGTGCTAACTATATACAGACATGTACATGTATGTATTACAAATACTTCCACTATATGAAATTTCTTTAGCGATATGTATTGTACAAATGTCATTAAATTCATAACAAGTGGCACATAACGGAAATGAATACAACTTTAATAAACTCAGTGTGCGGCAACTTGATTTTAACTCACTAATAATAATTTTACTTCAGTAAATACGGAATATGTGAATAACGTAAAGTATACGACTAAAGTATATAAACGTATATAACGTAACGTAAAGTATATAAAGTATACACAATTTCTAGATGTATTGTCTCTGGCCCCTTTTAAATCAACGTATAAAGTGACTTTTCAATTTGACTTCGTTTCCTTATGCATTAATTTGCTTGCATTTAGTTAGAATGCACGCACGTGCAGAATAGTAAAAACTATTTTTGGTACATGTACTGGGAACAATTTAATTATTTAAATTGTTCTTCAGAATGTCAAGCAGGAAAATAAGAACAAAAATGTTCACTTGCATCAGACACTTCAGTTTTATTACATTACAAACTACGCAGAATTAAACGTAAAACAGAAGAAAATATTGAAGTTTTCTGTTTTTCTGCAAAAACTAGAGAAGTACATTAAACAGTTGGTACTCGTGTGATAATGTTCTATCTATCTAGGAAGGGCTTCTCTACAATAAGAGCTTTACTAGCTGTTATAGAGGAAGTGGTAGAGGGTCTTGACAAAGGCATTGCAACGCAGGCCACATTATGTGATTTAAGCAAGGCTTTTGACTGTAAATGTTGATATACTGCTTCTAAAATTAGAGTATTATGGCATTCGCAATAATGAATTAAATTTGTTTCGCTCATATTTAATAAGAAGGCAGCAGTATGTCAGCATTGGCAGTCAAAATTCGGAATTACCTCCTACCACTGGAGGTGTTCCTCAAGGGTCTGTACTGGGACCGGTGCCTTTTTAAATTTACATTAATGATCTACCGGTCAATATTACAAAGAGTACCTGTGTTCTTTTTGCTGACGACAAGACTTTTTTAACTCCAGGGAGTTGTGAAGAGGCAGGGACAGTCTCAATAATGCGGTAACATGGTTTTCAGCTAATAAACTAAAATTAAATATGTCAAAAACGCAACAGATTACCTTTACATCTGATAAATATTGCACTACATCCGCCCCTGTAAAATTACTGGGAATGACATTAGATCCTTCTTTAAATTGGGCAGCGCATATTGACTGTCTCTGCTCAAAGCTTGCAATACAGATTTTTGTCATGAGACAGCTGCGATCTTCTGTAGACAACAACTTTATGCGAACGATATATTTCTCGTTGTTCCACAGTCGCATGATATACGGGGTAGGTTTGTGGGGAAATAGCAGTTCATCGCATAGACCGTTTATACTACAGAAGGCTGCCGCTCGTCTAGTAGCTAATGTGCTAAACTATACTCACAATAGAGACATTTTCAGGAACTACAGGATTTTACCCCTTCCATGTCTGTAGTTGCTGGAGTCGCTTTGCTTAGTACATGAGTATAGGTCTAATTTATCAACCCATTCGAGCGTTCATGATCAAATATTACTAAGAACCATAGAATAGATCTATATAATCCATATGTCAATTTTTTTAAGCAAGAGAAACTCAAACTGATGTCTCTGAAAACCTTCCACTTTTTCACAAAAAATTTTTATTAACGAATTATTTTTTTAATATCAAGGAGTTTTCTTCTTTTACTTGTCCTTAGGTATGTATGACTGTTAATGTACTGTTATATATGTAAAAGTCAATAAAATTCTAATCTATTCTATTCTATTATTCAAATCTCTTAAAGTCTGTATAATTTACTACAGCGTATTTTATAGGAGATCATAAGTTATAAACATATATTGCTAGAATTTTTATGGAGGTGTCGAAAACGACAGTGTAGGTTCAAAGAAACGAAAGGGCCAAAAATCAACTGAAAGAATAAAATTACAAGGCATCAACATGAGAAAACCTTCATCAAAGGATCATCTCGAATGAGATCAAAAAAAGATTTTGAAAAATGTGTGATGGGTCATGGATTTTAGGTAATCCACAGGTAACAAAAAATAAAAGACAATAATCCAGGTCTGTACTTAAAAAATACTGTTGGTTTCTGGAAGACAAAACAGTTTTGGTAGCACCATCTGCCATCTTCGGATATACACACAAACCACTATAGGGAAGTGAACTAGACTCAACTAGAGTGACAATAACAGTCATTGGCACAATGGTTTTACCTTCTGAGTCTCAGAAGCAAATAAAGAAAAACTTGCATCTGAAATATAGCTAAAATATAGATATACGTTTACGTTTGTAAATTATCATAGCACTTTTCATTGTCATTCATTGACTGAAGAATTATATTAAATAGATTGCTCATGTAAAAATAAGATAAAATATTTAAATCATAAATCTCATAATTCATCAGATAGAAAGTTGTTTAAGGAATATTTAATACGTTCTTTATTATTAAATATAATATATTATGTGTTGAAATAGAAACCAGTTGTAAATAACTTTTATAAACTTGTTTAAAGTTTCAATTAAGCATTTTATTTACTTTTAGTTTTAGGCGTGTCCTAGTTTAAGAATTTCAGCTCAAGAGAAGAAGACGAAGTATTTCGAACTTTCAAGACTGTTATTTTACTTTATTATGGAGGATGCAAGCAAACATGCAGCATACGTCGTGAGAAAATAACCAACTGGCGAACAAATACAGACGATAAATAAATATAACATCCTCTGCTATATTATTATGTATAAACTATAACATTCCTAGTAACCCCAAGCAGTGCGAGCTGCATTTTATTTATTCTGAGGACGACTAGATATTCCAAGTAATCTTCAGCAGCAGCTACGAAGTACCTACATATACAGGTATATTTCGTATATATGATGGCTTAAATATATTTAACTCCTACAGAGTGATACAAAAAGATAGACACATTTTCAATTGGCTATATTTCCTGCACTATTCTTTGTTTTTGAATTCTGTAAATTACATTTGAAAGAGGATGTCGTAAAGTCTCGGATACAGCCACTAGAGTTGCAAGCTTGTTCCTCAAATTCAGAAGATTACATTTTCCAGCAGGACGGAGCTCCATATGCGCCAAATTGTTCGACATTTCCCGAATTAATCTCTATCTGAACGATGGATGGGTCACTTGGGGAAAAAAGACCGAAACACTTCAGTTTGGGCCACGGAGGTCTCCTGATTTCACATCCTGAGATTTTTTCCTGTGGGAATTTGTGAAATGTGCAGTTTTCTTGCCACCTCTTCCCACAAATTTGAATGCACTGAGAAACTGTATCACACCTGCGGTGAACTCAGTAACACAACACATTTTTCATCAGGTGTGGGATAAATTCAGCTACCGTTTACGCTATCTACGCGGCCGAAGAGAGACGCATTCACCTGTGGAGGGCGTATTAAACATCTATAAACTTTAATGTGAGTAGGTATAATCAAAAGTAATTTACAGAATTCAAATACAACATATATATATAGTTTAGGAAATATAACCAATTGAAATTGTGTCCATCTTTTTTAATTGTGCATACTGTAATATTGTATCTCTCAGAAAAACCAGCTGTCTGAATTAAATGCGCTTCATTGCCAGCTTTTATACAACTCAAGGAGTATAGAATTTGGTGCTAATTTTAATTATACTACATTTCACTTAAGAATAACTAACAAAATGCTCAAATTGATGTACCTACCGGAAGAGTAATCTGTTTTCACTAAAATATTTTTAGATTTGACTTGATGTCGCCTTTGATTCATTATGTCGTGTCTACAATAGCATGAAAATAATTACCTTTGCTTAGTCTACCACTGTTGGCTTGTATGCTCCAGTTCCAATTTGTATTTGTATCATTCTATGTTCCTTTTGTTTGTAAGTATAAAGTACAAAAATGTATATTTTATTACCTGTACCTAACCATTTATCTGTGGAGTAGTCTAGATATTATTCCTTTTTTTGTTTAATTTGCTATATTCTGTAAACACAAACATTTGATTTTAGAAACCTATACGTTTACCTATCCAAAAATAAAATTCTTTTAATATTTTCAAATTTTCGCAATTGTGATAAAGCATTTAGGTAAAGTAAATAGAAAAATATTATTATGAACTAGATATATTTTGATTTCAGTTTGAAGTTATCAGTAAGCAATATGTGGACACAAAAAATTTGGTAATTGTTTTATATAGTCAAATACATGGTAAATTTCGATTTTATGATATTTTAAAATATAATAGTACATTATGGGTAACCCAAATTGGATTTCTGGTATTGCAATATCAGAAAAGTAAAGGTTAATCAACTTTACATCTATTGCTATGCCGCAAAAAGGTCCTTAATAAATGAATTTGATATATTAATGAAAAATATTTGCATTTTCATTTTTACCTTGCACTTGAATGTATGTTCCCTTGTGCATTACCCTTTTACTATAACGGGCTATATATTCTTCTATACATGTGATTTTTATTAGTTTTAGTATCCTGATGATGTTTATATAATTAACAAAACGTCGACTTATTAAAGAACTTGGTTTCTTTATGTAAAATATTGATCCCTATACCCACAAAAAATTCATATATAAAGTTAATTTTGAATTACCAACCTCAATAAGACATAAACATAATCTTTTAATTAACAGTCCAAGGAAAGAAAGACCAAGAAATATTGTGGCTATATATTTTAAATATATCTACCTTTTCTAGATTATACCTAATAATAGCTCATGTTACATGAAAATAACTGTTTCCCCTCGAATTTATTGAAAATGATCAATTATTGTTATTTCGATTGTAAACGTTTTCACCCCAACTTGATTTATTGGATTTTTTTGTTTTGCCGCTGTCTCGCCCATGTTTATCTAAATATATATCAAATCGTTATAGGTAGGTACCTACTGGAATTGTTCTGTTTTATATAAAATAAATATCAAATATGGTGTGAACAAAGAAAATTGAATACCGTTATATCTACGTCTCTACCATAACCCTCTCAGCATATTCTCAGTAAAAATATTGTTGTTCAGCTTTTTCTGTTTTTACCAATCTCATATATTTTTCAGCTTGTGTTAGCATAGCCAATAGTGGCAATACTGTCTAACAGGTAGGGTAGGAACGTTAATTTGGCAATTAATATCAAGTTAGATCCATACTGACAATATACAGGATGTACCCCTTTCGAGTCCCACTTCTACAATTTTTAGATTTTATTTTGTCCCTTGTTCGAATGCATACTTGAATCAAAGTACTTCACTTTTTTGGTTTGAAAATGGTTTGGTTTATTTCGGCAAAATTAATAGAAACATAAACAGAAATTTCAAAATTGTTTGAACTGCCAAACCTATCTAATTTACCTAAAATAAAACGATATTTAAGCAGAAATGTAAAATCATAATCAGAAAAACAAACTGGTTTCCAATTCAAATCCAAAAGGATTTGGATTCCTTGTAAAAACTGTCTATAATACACTGTTATGTTTATATAATACACTAATGTTTTGATTAAAACTGTCTAGTATTAACGGTTTTCCATTTTAAACAATAAATACAGAAATAAAAAATTTCTGTTTTTTGGCGATACCTCCAAAATGATCAAACGTATTCGATTCAGATTATTGTCCTAATTTAATCGTCTTAGCATCTCTTAATATAAGCGAGATACCCATGGTGGGTTAGGTTAGGTTAGGTTCAAAAGTGAGTGGGCCGAAAACCAGACCCTCCACCGCGACCATGTGGTCTATTGTGGCTCACACCTACTTATATTTCACCCAACAGGTCCAGCTTCTTAATGTAGCTGATCACCTTATTGGGTGAGAATTTGTTCAGATCCTCTGGCAGAAGTTGTCCTTTGCCAAATAATGAGTATCTGATCCTTTCTCCAGCGGGGCAGGTGCACAATATGTGTTCTGCCGTTTCATCATCTTCTAAGCATAGGCGGCACTCAGCATCTTCTGCTAGGCCGAATTTGCACATATGATATTTTAAACGGCAGTGGCCCGTATATAGGCCAATTAGAGTTCGTAGGTGAAACCTGCTTAACTCTAGAAGTTTTTTAGTTCTTGTTTTTGAAGGGTACCTATGGTGGGACTCCGTCAACTATTCTAGTACCTATAACCTTAAAACGATTTGATTTGATGAGACAGGCTATGATGACAGTTGAAGAAGGCTGACAAAAAAGTGATACTATTTGCTGATGTATCTTTTCTTCTCTATCCGTCCATATGCACTTTAAAACTCGACAACGCAATTTCGATTTTTTTTATATTTCACACTTTTCTTCCAATCATTCTGGCTGACAAATAAAAGTAAGACTATTTGCTTATGTAGCTTTCTCTTCTCTGTTCGTACACATGGATTTTAAAACTCGACAACGCAATTTGCGCTTGCTTTGATTTTTTTTAAAGGAAATTCTACCCTTTTCATCCTTTCATACGGGTGACAAATATAAGTAATACTATTTTCTGATGTATCTTTTTATTCTCTATCTCTTCTCCTACAGTTGAAAACTCGACAACACAATTTGAATTTACTACGATTTTTTTAAAGCAAATTCGACCCTTTTCATCCTTTATACGGGCTGACAGCTAAAAGTAATACTATCATGTGAGAAGTGGAACCGCTATTCAATCAGTGATCAACGTTCATTTAAATAGGCAGGCCATTTAAAATTTGCTCCATCATCAACAATGATCAACTAATGCGTTTTTTAATAGGTGCGATGTTCATTTTTGAAGTGCAAAATAAATTATTGAACACTATTAGGTGCATATCCGCTTCTTTATTTCAGAAGCTATATACAGGGTGTCCACCTAGTGCGCGTAAGTCCAATATCTGGGTTAATAAAAGAGATAACTTAATTTTTTTTTCTACAGGGTTGTCTAATATCCCGAGCTGCACAAAATGAAAATATATTTACATATTCAGGGTGTTCAGTTTTTCCTGGACAGGTACCAACTTCGTTTTTCTAAATGGAAATATATATTTTTTATTGCTTTTTCGAACTAAACCCTTGATTTTAGTAGGACTTTCATCAGCCTTCCCTATACCTAACTTAAACTGTTTTTGAAATATTGACGGGTGAATATTGACATTTTTGCAACTTTGACACCCTGTAAAATCTAAACGGTTTGAGATCAAGCAAAACGGTTTGCACATTCCTATCTTAACTTTTCATAAGCTATCGTTTGGTACTAATTTCAAATTTATCCAGGAATTAAAAATTTTCAAAATTTTCAGAAAATTTAAAATTTTTGGATAATTCTGAAATTAGTACCAAACGATAGCTTATGAAAAGTTAAGATAGGAATGTGCAAACCGTTTTGCTTGATCTCAAACCGTTTAGATTTTACAGGGTGTCAAAGTTGCAAAAATGTCAATATTCACCCGTCAATATTTCAAAAACAGTTTAAGTTAGGTATAGGGAAGGCTGATGAAAGTCCTACTAAAATCAAGGGTTTAGTTCGAAAAAGCAATAAAAAATATATATTTCCATTTAGAAAAACGAAGTTGGTACCTGTCCAGGAAAAACTGAACACCCTGAATATGTAAATATATTTTCATTTTGTGCAGCTCGGGATATTAGACAACCCTGTAGAAAAAAAAATTAAGTTATCTCTTTTATTAACCCAGATATTGGACTTACGCGCACTAGGTGGACACCCTGTATATTAATCTTCATAACACTGATTGCTTTTTGATGCAAAATCGTTGGAAAAATTTATGGAGCAACGATTCTAGTGCCAGCAAAAATGTGGAAAATGTGCCAGCGATTTGTTGGAGTTATGTAGAGCGTTGCATTATACTGGATTATATAGTCTCTTTGTAATACAGAGTGATCCTGAGAAGTTTCTACAATCAATTTCGGTAAGTTTTTAACGGTATGCGGTTTGCTTCAAAATATATTTTAACTAATTAAGGTTTAATTTGAACTAGGAAACTTGGAAATTAATTTGTTTGTTGTCTTATTTGTGGTATTGTCGATGAGAGTAATATATATCGTGGGTTTCAAAAGTATTAAATAAAAGAATTATTTCATACTTGAAAAATAAAATATTTTGAGAAATTTCTCGGATAGGTAGATTTTTATTTCTAATTGTGCAGCTTGTCTTTCAGTTTTTTAGTTATACCTAAATTTATATTAATTAATAGATTTTTTTTAAATTGAACGCCCTAAGTGCATCTTTTTTTTTATTTTTAGATAGACCATCTTCTGATGTAGATTGATTTTAGGATGAATGGATCTTACAATAAATACGAGAGGTTATATCAAAAAATAACAGTAATGTGTTGGGCTACGACTTTGTGACACCTATAGCTTAGCAAAGATTTTATATGTTTATGAGTACGTAATAGTATGCAATAACAGTTCCTTTTGTTCAACTGTATTAGCTGTCATTTAATCGTTTCAAGTGGGTATTCAGATATTAGGTAGATTTTCTGATATTTAAAAGATATTTAAAAAATTGCACAAGGTGAATCAAATGTTTTTTGTTTGTAATTACTTATTTGTCTTATAACGTAAACATAAACTCTGACACTGAACAAATTTAGTCAATTTTATTGTATCAAAACACAATATGTCGGTTGACCTCTGCAAAACTGTGACAGTATAAGTATTTTGAAATCACTTAATTTAAAATATTTAGTTTTAAAAAAGTCTGGAACTTTTTTATTTGAATATAACAATTATATTCTTTTTCGAATATGATAATTGTATTATTTTCTTTTTGATTAAATAAAATTGTTTTGGTATTATAATACAAGTTTGTAAGTAAGTCTTTAAAGCACGCGTAACGTTGCAAGTGCTTTAAAGGCACTTATAAACGTGTAGGTTTCATACTCTATTTTTTATTATACCTGCATCAGGTTCTGGGCTAAATAAAGCTACAAATTAAAATAAAATCAATACAATTTTCCTCAAATTTAATACATTTATACAAACTATAGGCTACCTGATGTTTTCAAGTAAATGTTCTTTAAGTTTGTTAGACAGTTCACTGAATTTAATTATCAGAATTGTAGATTTAACATTTACTTGAAATAATTTTATTTACAATAATTGATAATTTATATTTATGTAACTTGGCAAATAAATATTTGACGTAATTTGACAAATAAAATATAGTTAATTGCAGTCGTTGCCTAGTAACTGTTAAAACACGGCCTGCTTTAATGTTATGTTTATACACGCTTATTAGTATTTTAAACAACGATTATGATGCAGGTATAATAAAACCTAAATTATGAATGTGTGGCAGAATAATTAGTAAAGTAATATGGAGGTTGCGGGTTTGCATTCCACAGGGAGGCATCATTTTTTCAGTTATAAATATTGCAGGTGAAAAAATTTTATGTAGGTACTATATTAAAGGGAGTAAGTACATTTTACTCGCTTTCAATAAATAATTAAAATCCATCACGACGTAAAAAAGGGCGTTTCAAAATAAAACCAGTATCGTCTCAGACAAAGAAGAAATACTGTCAAAATGGTTTACCTACATACTTATGTTTACAAATTTGATACAATTTTTACTCCTTCTGAGGCGATACCGGTTTTTGTTTGAAAACCCCTATTTTTTACTCTATTTTGATCCTATTCCTATTAAGGATATACCCACGCATTCCGGTAACCCAAGGGATAGACATCACTCGGCAGTCTGGAGGTCCTGGATCCAAATTGTCAATCAATTAATTTAGATATAAATTTAGCATACCTACCTATTTTTCATTGATACAAAACTTCATTCTAAACAACTTTTTTTTATATTTTTCTCTTCTTCATAACTTAGCTTTTCGGCATATTATTGACGATTCCAAAAATGAATGCGCCCTCTGCATGAAAATATTTGAACTTACTTAAAAGGTAATTTTTGAAGGCTTATTGCTGATATAATGATAAATAATACGTATTTGGGTTTGTTAAACGTAATAATTTAGTGGTGCTTGTGATTTTTTGTTATTCCAAGGTTAAAAACGACGTGGTTAGTATTTGTACATCTTTACTCTTACATTTTAAAATGGCATTCAAAAGAAATCAGCACAACACAAACTGCCGTGTTTATAGGTGCCATTCCACAAAATGTGTCAATAGAAGTGTTTAAGATAAAAGATAGGTAGAAGTTTGGACCTAGTATAAGAAACTGTTTCTCATTCATTTCTGCAAAAGGCATGTAACAATTTAATAACAGGGAACACGTTTATTTATACAACATAACCAATTTGTTGCAGTTTGTCTATACTTTTTTATTATTAGTCTTATAAAAGCAGAATATATTTTAATTTAAACATTACTTAACAAAAAACAAGCACTAATGTGGTATCACCATACAGTTTATCACACTTTAGTCCAAAATGTAAGTAAACAAAAACTAGAGCACCTGTTTCAACCCAAAAAATTCATATAATTAGCAATGAAGCACTTATGGGACGTTTGACTGCTTTTACAACTCTTTTATCCTTTATTTCACCCTAACTAGCACTTGAAGTCACTATATTTATGGCAGTTCAATGCTAAATTGCTAGATGATGTGATATGAAATGCAAAATTTTTACTCGTCATCCTCCATATTTGCAGCGCCCTCATCGGTAATTTGAATCGCCAGGTATCTAATTTTGCGCCATCCTTAAAAGACAATCTGACATTACACATAACTTATGGTTACAAGTGCTTGATTACAATTATAAACTATTTACAATAATTGTTGTCTTATAATACCCATCTGCTTCTGTAAAACAGTCTTGTGGTATAAACTTGTATTCTGAAGTGAGCAATAAACGTCTCCATTATAAAATACAAGACAAGGGAAATCGCATAGAATTTAATCATTTTTAGGATATATTTAACATCCGCTCTATACCTATTCTTTAGGAGACCATATTATGCAGCTGTATGCTTTGTTATTGATTTTGAAAAATCGTGGTTTAAAGTAAAACGCTGAATTTTCACAGAATGATTAGATGTTGGTTGTAACCGTATTATTAATAAGTATTTCTGCATTATATCTACAGGTGATAGTGTTCCATTACTTCTAGATATAGAAATATTATTATATTGTTATTTTAACTGTTTTTGTTCCTTAATAGGTACTCATAAATATTTTACAACCTCGACATAAAACATTGTTAAAAGTTTATGTGGGGGCAATAATACAAAATACGAGTTTTCAACTTCCTTCATTTAATTCCAGAACTAAATAAAGCACCGAAGGGAAGCTTTCAGGTGAACTTTTAAATCTAAAATTTAAATTATCATCAGCTGCATTAAATTTGCAGTTCGTAAAGATTTGTATCTACCTAATAAATGAAAGCGTTGCGTTGGCAGAGAACTAGGAAACATCTCTCGGCTAGATTATTGCCCATTAGCTCTTCTTTTCAGGCCAATTTGAATAATTGAACAAAATACAAGACTTCTTACCTAACGTAATTATATGGGTACCTTAATATGAAGTATACTGATATTAGAGGTAATTTAATTTTGTAAGGTTTAGATTTTACATTTGATTGAGTCATAAATCATTGAAGTCTATTATTCAGATGGAAATCCAGGATTGCTTTTAAGTTTCGTATTATACACGGTGTCCCACCGGGAAGGGCTGCGATCGATATATGGTAAAGTACGTCTAGGGTGATTTTGAAAATTCAGTTATTTACAACGGTCAGTGGGGCCGACCTTTTTAAAATATTTTCACGTTTATGGTACTTCCGGTATAACCGGAAGTCGACACCAACTTGCTTATTTTAAATGGAAGAATCTATATATAGTACGTCGAGAAAGTATATGGAATTTTCATCTTTTTTATTTTATCACGTTGAAATATATTTATAAGGCTTTTTAATAAAAATATGTCATAGTTACCTTTGACTGACAGTTGTCTTAACTGAGAGTTGTCTGATTTAATGTCAGTATTTGATTGTCGTTTGAAGGCACCACAAAATAATTAATAAAACAATAACACAGGTAGTAAGAAGGCGTCTAGTTGAACAGTTATAAGAAAATGGTGTTCGAGAAGTGTCGAGAGAAGTTTATAATGTGTTAAATTATTGTGTTAATTATAATGTATCAGAAATGGTATTGGTATGGAACATGGGCAAGTTTCTGAAAGACCGCGCAAAATACGAGGTTGCAATTTGATGTCTTTGCTGCAGTTGGGCCGCAGAAATTCACGACTGGGTTTTCGAAAGTTGGCAAAACGGTTTACAAGACAACGGAGAATTGCTGTTTCTTGTGAAACCGTTCGTCAGGCGTTTCTACGTAGTGGTTACAGAGCAAGAAAACCTAGGGAGATACCAGCTGTTACTGAAGAGCAAATTCAGAGAAGACTTCAATTTTGCGTAGATTATCGAGAGGACAATTTTGAAAATGTCTTCATTACGGGTGAAGCTTGTTTCCAGCTGGGCGATAATCGTTTAAGGATACTAAGCAGAGATAGGCCCAAGGTGCAGAAATCAAAGTTTCCTACGAAAATCATGGTTTGGGGAGGGATTTCACTACGTGGTACACGCTAGTGCACGCTACTGTGCCATTTTAAATAAATATCTCGTCCATGAATATCTCATCCAAACAGCTAATACCCTGTGTCCTGAGGGTTGGCGATTACAGCAAGACAACGCTCGATGCCATACTTCCAGCTATACAAGACGTTGGTGTGACGATAGCAGAATCGCACCCATTTCATGGCCAGCAGCTTCTCCTGACTTAAGCCCCATTGAAAACATATGGGGGCTCATGAAAATCGAGGTAGAACGTACAGCGCCTCGAAACAGTCCTGAGTTAGTGAGAGCCGTTTTAGAAGCATGGCAACTTGTTACGGCGACGTATGCATCTAATTTAATTGTGGACATTCCTCATCGACTACAAAAATGTTTGAGGTTACATGGACTATGTATTAACAAGTAAAATATTTTTTTTATGTGTAAGGTTGAATTTTACTCAAATAAAGTAATTATTTTTTATCGATGGTTTTTAATTTCCACATACTTTCTAGGCGTATTATATTATATCATTTCTGGATCCTCCGTAAATTCTAAACACATTTCATGTAGGGTGTCCTATACCTATCTTCAACTGTTTCTGAAATATTGACAGGTGAATATTGATATTTTGCACCTTTGACACCCTGCAAAATCTAAATGGTTTGAGATCAAGCAAAACAGTTTGCACATTCCTATCTTAACTTTTCATAAGCTATCGTTTGACACTAATTTCAGGTTTAACCAAAAGATTAAATTCAATCGAGAATTTTTTATTTCTGGCTAAATCTGAAATTAGTCTCAAACGTTTGTATTTGTTTAATACGCTACAAATAAGTTGGAGATATTATTATTGTTTTAATTTTAAAAATATATGTTATCACAAAATCAAATCTGAAACACCTAATAACCGAATTGATAGTCCCGTATAATCTACTTCTCTAAATTCAATACGTACATTTTTCCTTAAAAGTACCGATGCGAGTACGGGAGGACGGGAGGTATTGCGATTTCGTTTATTGCGTTTATTGCGTTTATTGTTTTGCATTGCGATAAGCAAACTGCAGATATTTGAAAGCTCTTTTCACAGGGGATGTTACCACTCATAAATTTTGAAAATTCAATAGCATATTGACTATTAGAGAACTGCCGTTATTTATTTAGCCACTTTAAAGGGAAAACGCATAAATCTGTGTGACTGAAAATCTAAATCGGGCAAAAGATTTATGTACATTTCTCTCGCACTGAAAATAAATCAATCACCTAGTAAATATATACATCCATTATATTGGTACTTTTGTACATTACAATAATAATAATAATAATAATAATAATAATACTAAGAATAATAATGATAATAATAATATAATATTATTAGGAATAATGACAATTCTCATCTGCTCTCCGCTTGTCCGGCATATGCAGTCTCGGTCTATATCCATAGACATAAAGCGGCTTTACGAATGCTTTACTACTTTATACGGCACTCATACGAGATAGACGAAACACCAGTGCTACCGTACGCTCCGGGGGATATTGAGTCCGTTGTGGGAAATGAGAAATGCCGAATTCTCACGCTCAGGCAGATTCGAGCCAATAAGCCTGATGTAGTTCTCCTCCACCACCAGCTCAAGACAATGTTTATCATTGAGTTCTCGGCTCTTGCCGAGATCAAAACTGTCTTGAAAGAGGAGGAGAAACGGACGAAACATTGAGGCCTTCCCTTCGAACTTCGCAGACGCCATCCAGAAAATACTGTAAAGCTTGTGGTACTGATTATAAGAGCCCTCGGTGGAACAAAAGATACACTGCTTTCGGAACTGAAGATCATATCGGTATGCCGAAATTCAGCAGATCTTCTAGCCGGAAGAATGCAGAAGGAGGTAATTCTGGGCTCATTACGTCTACTCAGGGCACACGATTCCCGGACCCAGTAATTATTCACTCCACGGACGTGGGGAGTAGCTAATGGTAACCACCAGCGCCCAACTTTGAGAATAAGAGCCAGGGAACAGTCGATTGGATATTAATAAAAACATTGATAATAATAATAAAGATTAGAAGAATAGAATGCTGCACCTAAATTCACGACAGAGAAAATACATTTAAGTAGAAAAGAAGGGGAAAGGAGTATGATAGACATGCGACAGTTACACTCTAAATAGATAAATTTATTAAAAACATATTTTCAAAACACAAAACAAAGCATTATAAGACAACAGTAGAAATTAATAGCAATTTCTCACCCTTATCCCCTATCCTCACCATATCAATGCAAGGAGAATGCTTACAAATGGCTTTGTACAAAAGCAAAATGTATGGTCGTCTGCAGCATTACACACAGGGTAGATTTTATGAAGTGTCAACCAAGAACATATAAACAAAGAACTTTCATATAAATTATTACAAACAGGCTAATTATATCCAGAAACAGAGCGATTTATACTTGCAAAACAAGATCAAGGTCTAGCGATAAATACCAATTTCCTGAAACAAAACAACATGTAACATCCGGATGTAAACTACTAGAAGGTGTGTAATATTCCAGTAGACATAATACAGTGGCAAACATTATTCACCAGGCAATAGTCCTGCGATATAATCTCCAATCGGAGCCTCAAGTGTACTACCAATATTCACCACCATCTATAACAGAAAACAAATCTTTATGAAAGTAGTTAAAATCTGAAGGATGTTAAAATCTGAAGGGTGTTAATATCTTTTAAGAATCTTCATAGAACCATATCAATCCTATTATTTGTATAATTCAGTCAATCAGCAGGAAACACTGCTATGCTGTTGCTGTGCTATACTGAAAGGCATTACAAATGGACCCGTTTATATTTGCCGCATGCAAGATTTACAAATAAAACGAAAATAATTAAAAATGAATTAGTCTGACAAGAGTTAATTTCTTTTTTTTTATAGCAAAGGTTAAAGTATGCTTTGTCCAACTCGAAACAACAGATCAAGTAGAATTTTAACCTGAAAGGTAGATAAAATTAACTTTTAACAGCAAGGATAGATAAAGTACTTTAATATTTTTATTTAAAATAATAATTATTACAACTTAGTTATCTTTACTCTTTTCATTGATAACAACATGAATTGTGTAATTTACATTTCCAGAAATATGTATTTCGGGAACAGAAGCATGTGTATTCTTTTTCATATATCAGTCGCGATTTTTGAGGCAATAATTTACCTACTGCCTCTAATGCCTCTTCCTCCACTCATGCCGGAAGTTTTTCCTGTTGCACCTCATTTTTACACATTTTTATCGCCTTACGCCGAACACAGACTGAGACTTGGATATTTGTGGCACAGATCAAAATGGAAAAGTTTTTGAAACCATGATACAACTACACAGATATGCCAATGCCGCAAGGGGGCGTGGTGGAGACAAACCGATCGTACTACTAGAATTTTAAAATCTGATTGCAAAAATTTCTGATTGCTTTCCTTATTTTTGTCTGCAAAATTGTTCAAAGTTTTTCTTAAACCTTCGCTATAAAAAAAATAGAATGTTACACACGACAGTAAAACTTCATTACCGACTCGTGAAATTTAATTAACTGGCTCCGGTCGTTAATTAAACATTTTTACTCGTCGATAAAAAGTGATTTTACCGTCTTGTATAACAAATAACTATTCTTCTATTGTAAGTTTCTAGTATTGCCTGAAGTAAATACAAATTATAGCTCTTGTCAAACCAGCCTCAGGCGATAGCAGCTCAGCATGCCAGGGATATCAAAATATTGACAAAGAATAGAAGAGAACTCAACAGGTACAGACTATATTTTCTGTTGTACTGGATTAAAGTACCTTTATTAACTTTAAATTTCATTAATAAATCAGGGTATCACCTATTACTTTAGGGGAATAGGCCGCCAATTCGAAGTAGTGATCTGAATTTTGTTTAATTTTCTCAGTTAATTACTTACCCGCATTATAGTTGGCATTAGCTGATTGCCTCTCTGGTAAATTTCCTCATAAAGTACACACAAAGTCCCCGAGTTTTATCGATAAATATATTTTGTCGAATGCGTTTTGGCAACAGTAATAAAAGTAAATACTTAAGATTAAAAACTGTAAAAATGAAAATAATATCATACACAGCAGAGGTAAAAATATGTATATTATATTTTTCTAAATATACTGATCGTCACTTCAAGTGATCCACCCAAAAAATTTGCTGAATTTCACAAATAATTTTTATAGGAATAGTTGAGCCTTGAAATTATTTCAAGGTCATTGAAAAGTCGTGTCAAGGACCATTAAAGTTGACTATTTTTTTGGGTGGACCAATTGAAATGGCGATCAGTATATAAAAAGCCTATATCCAAATTCTACTTTTACAGCAAAGCATTCGTTGTTATGAATCTAGAAACTACTTTAAACTAGAAATACATTGTGAAGTTTGCCTATTTGTATCTAAATTGTTTTATGGTTACTCACTATGACATGTATAGGTACGTACGTGTAGGCATATTATATTTTGAATTAAAATAAATAGGTAGACTGGTAGGTCATACTAATATAAATTAAAAGGTGCTAAACATAAAGCGTATTATCTTGTCGCATTTATCTTTATTATTATTTTTTAAACTTCTAATGAACCAGGTAGTACACCATTCTATTTCTCATTAACGCCTCGTGATATGTAGGTAAAGAAACTAAAACATTTTTTATATACACTATATGAAGGCGAAAATAAAAAAGTATACCTACACAAATATATTATAAACAATTTTAATATATTCCTGGTGGTTATAATGTAAGTGTAATTTTAACAATTTGAGTATTCTGAATAGTCTTTGGAGGATATTTGAATGAAGGAAATGTTGTTCAGTAATGGCTTTTTGCCTCAAATGTCCTTTTATTACCCTCTGGAGATTTGCTGTGGGAGATAAACGTACGAATTTTATTATGGCATTATTACATGTTTCATTTGTAAGAGAGCAGTTTAAAAAAGAACATGAAAATTTTTATTATAATATATAAGGATGTTATTATATGTACATATGCAAGACATTATTAGACTTCAAGTTTTAATAAAGTGTGTCCCGTTAAAATGGGTGTCAAAATATTTACTACTTCTTTTATTGCATTTTTAAATTCCTTGATAGACGTAAGGATTATTTTATTCCGGATTATAAGTATCTAATATACTTAAAATGGACTCTCTTCGAGATATACAAGGTTATCACAAAGTAAGGGATATATTCAGCTGGTTGTGTGTTTTTAACAAAATAAGTTAATAACAGGATGTGAAAAAACTTCGATTGCTTAAACCATGGGATTTCTTATGTCCAACAGTGGTTGACGCAAATGTTCGATATATTGTCCATTTTGCTGCTGTACAATCACCAACCGTTCCTCCAAATTGTACACAGAATTTCACGGCAATTGTACAATGCATCATTCAGCATTTCTGGTTGAATTGTAGCAATTTGTTCCCTAATGGAGTATTTTAATTCTTCCAGCGTTGTTGGCATCATTTAGAGAGAAATGGGCCTCATCTATCCATAAAATATGTGATAACCATTCGGGTTCAATTTCCATCTGAGCCAATATTCATACCTGATAGAAAAATCTACTCCTAAATCTATTTTTAGGATTTTGCGTAAAATTTTCTAATCTGTGGTGTATGGCATTTGCAATCATTTTGATATCGAATTCACACTACTGATTGGTAACGGATTAGTTTTTGCTATGTCTCTTGATTTTCCTGAAAAACTTCTGAAACTTGGACATCACTAATCCTTGATCTTCCTGATCTCGGTAGGTCAGTTACAGACCATGATCTTTCAAATTTGCTAATCAAATTATGGTACGCTTTCATATGGTGCATTTCATTTGGCACTTCTAGTTATACCGGAAATGACTATCAACTTCCTTATTTTAAATGAAATACCCTATATTTTTTATATTTTTGATTTCTACGGTAACATTTACGTTTTTTAATGTGGGACAACCTATACGAGGAATAGTTTTTTAGATATTTTAATTTTTTTGAAAAAATTTAATTTTTTCCTTAGTAGTAGGTACCTTATTGAAATGCTTGACATTTAGATCTATGGTTAGGCGGACCATCAAACTTTGAGATTATGCATAATTTCATCTTTTAATATTTATAGGGTGTTCAAACAAATAATTTGAGTCTGACTAATTTCAACTACCACCCAATAGTATTTTTTTTAAGTAGAACACCCTGTATTTTCCTGCTCTATGTGATGGAGAAGAAAGTGAACTTTCAATCAGTATTAGGATTCCCTATATTTCTCCACACAGTTACAATTTCCTTGCTATCGACGTATTTAGTTTCTAACAATTAAAACAATGTGTCTTATTTATCAATCTCATAAACGTGATCTTAATTTATTAATTTATATTACTATTACTTTCTCATATAAATTGTCCCACATTAAAAAACGTAGATTTTAGGATATAAATCAAAAATGTAAAAAATATAGGGTAAATATTCCATTTATAAGAAAGTTGATGACATTTCCAATATAATCGGAAGTGCCAGAAAAAAGGAAATACTTCAAATGAATAGAACTTTCTCGAAAACCCTCGTATCCAAATTTTCAAAAAAATATTCCAGTAGGAAGTCCTTAAACTTTTAATGAACGGGTTAGCTGAATCACCCTGTATATATATACATATATACAGCTCGTCATGACACACCCCGTATATTTTTTAAGGTTTTTTATGATGTGCAAATAGGACATTATCAAATTATTATTTCCAATTTGTCCAGACGCTATTATTAGTGTACACGCAAGTTTTCCATATACTTCCACTCCCTGAAAATAATCCGCCCAGTTATTATTCACGATGAAAAGGAAACCAGCCTTCACGATGAAACAAAACATAAAAAATGGCTATATAGGCGTTTGCACTACAATTCATCACAAGTTCGTTGCTCTGGGATTATTGACATTATATTATCAACCTTTTTCGCCATCGATACATCCATCGCAGTCTTTCGGGACTTGGCTTAATTTCGGGTGAAAGGGCAACAGTCTCATCATAAATCGGTTAACCTGGAAAATGGCTCAGATATTTAATGTCGGCGGGACTTACGACTTTTGTTTAATGATGTGAATGGTTGTTCTACCTTTCCCGGTTTTCCCTCTAGAAAGGTCGCAATTTATGTTTATTACATTTGGATTAGATTTTTGCTTTCATTAGCAGAACTTGCAAGTTGCGAGATAATGAATAATGATTGATATAATTTATTTTTAATTAATAGCTGCACTTTCATAATTACATTAGTTTGGTTTTGAATTTTGCACACTAAAAATCATAGGCACTTATCTCAAGGACACCAATACCATTCAATTATAGTGAAATCGAAATGAGAGTGAAAACTGAAAGAAAAGAAATAGAATTATGATAATATACCTAGTATATTACAAATTTTACAATTTTACGTCTGTTGGAAGTATCTCGAGAACGGAAAATTAGTTTGATCTGAAAATTTGTCAACGTGCATTCTGTGATAAGATCTATTTATGGAAAATATTTTCCAAATGAAAGTACTTCCAGAAATACCATAAGTTGACCCTAACTTCATTATTTTAAATGGAATATCCTATATATTGTATCGTTTCTGGATTCTACGTGAAATTTTAAACACATTTCATATAGGATGTCCTATACCTATCTTCAACTGTTTTTGAAATATTGACAGGTGAATAACTTCGACACTCTGTAAAATCTAAACGGTTTGAGATCAAGTAAAATGGTTTGCACATTCCCATCTTAACTTTTCATAAGCTATCGTTTGTTTCTAATTTCAGATTTAGTCAGAAATTTTCGATTAAATTTAATCTCTTGGTTAAATCTGAAATTAGAGTCAAACGATTGCTTATATGAAAAGTTAAGATAGGAATGTGCAAACCATTTTACTTGATCTCAAACCGTTTAGGTTTTACAGTGTTGAAGTTGCAAAATGTCAATATTTCAAAAACAGCTGAAGATAGGTATAGAACATCCTACATGAAATGTGTTTAGAATTTTACGTAGAATCCAGAATGATACAGTGTATTATAGGGTATTCTATTTAAAATAACGAAGTTAGGGTCAACTTCTGGTATATCTGGAAGTACTTTCACCTGGAAAATATTTTCCATAAATAGATCTTATCCAGAATCCACGTTGCCAAATTTTCAGATCAAAGTAATTTTCCATTCTCGAGATACTTCTAACAGACGGTCAAAAAAATCACCATGTATACAATAATATTTACGATGCCCGCTTAGTACTTACAGCATATTTTTTAAGGCATAATCTAAACTGGAGCAGATAAGAAACTTCTTTTAGGGACTATTATTTCTAATAAGTTCCATAAAAACTGATATTTTAATTAATTTCCGCTAATATTTTTGACTGAAAACATGACCTTGTATGGTAGGGGATATCTGCGTAAGTATATTGTGAACTAGCCTCCTTGGTCTTTGATTTTCCAAAAAAAAACTTTGTTAATACGGATTTTAGGGTATCTTTTAATGATTTAGAATATGCTATAAGAAACACAATTGAGCATCTGCAATTGGGCTGCTATTAGTGTAAGGTGGGAGATATTAGTGTAATTGGTATGCAGGATATTTTAATGACTTACATGTTTTATAATAGCAACGTAGTTTTTACATTATTCATATAAATTTCTATTTATTTTAGTTTCGCGATGTTTTAAGTTATTTTCCAGACAATAAGACTATATTAAAAGCATTTATTATCACAAGAAAAATACATGTAATATAATAAGGAAAATAACGAACGATGATTCTATCATTCCAGTATAAGAACAACATAAAGTTGTAGTAAAATCGCGACTACCTACTTTATAAATTCTACCACTAAGGTATAGTAAACAGTCAAAGAACTGCAGCTCGCTACAATTTTATACACTGATTGGAACGAAGAGCAGATAATAAAAATACAAACTCTATAACAGAGTACAAGTATATTGGTACCTAATCTATATCCTGTATATTTTTCCATATTCGGCTACAGCTTTCTCTTACGGATACAGTAATGTAAGGTTTGATGGGTAAGGTAAGGGTTGATCTCAAATAACAAGCGAAATATTGCCAAAAGAGTCAACCAATTCCTCAAATGGTAGTATTAAAAAAATAGGTTTTTTCTATGAAGTTATTTAAAATCTAGGATATACTTCAATCGAGCAAACAATTTAGCAGACTTACAACTAAGAATTCATGCTGAAATGGAAAGAATCAGCCCAGAAATTATTGAGCGTAGTGTGCAAAGTGTTTACACTCGCGCGGGCCAGTGCCAAATTGTTGGTGGAGGACAATTTAAAAATTTATGTTAAATTTTGTTAATTATTTGCATTTGTTTCGTTTCCAAGTACAATTTCTTTTATGAAAAATTACATTAAATAATTTTCTGAAATAAATGTCATTTTCTCAAAAACATTCTTATGTAGAACCCAATTTTTTTAATACTATCATTTGAGGAGTTGGTTGACTCTTTTGGCAATATCTTACTTGTTATTATAAAGGGTGTTCCATAAGAAAAAACAAATTTATTGGCCATCCAGCTTTTCTAGGTCACCCTGTATCCAAGTGAATCATCTTAAAAGATTCCCCTCCCGACAACAAAATCGACCTCGGAGTGTCTTTTTATTTTATTTATTTAGCGTATGGCAATAGTATACATGGTATGATAATAATACACATGGTATGTAAAATTAAAACTAAAAACATTAACAACACACAAAATAAATGTAAGAATACATAGAGGAAAAGATAAAAGCAAAGCAATTGTAAATAACAAGTCCACAAACATCCATCACAAACTAACAGGTAAGTTCATTATCCATTCAATCGCTGTCGGAGGGAGAGAATATATATCCGTAATTGGTCCCTGGTAAGCCGTAAGTGTGCAGTCTTGATATATATGTTTTATTGTTTGATAGGTTGCTCCACATTCACAGTTGCGCGAGGGTTGTTTATTCCACCTATACAGCATATCTGCGCAGACACCGTGTCCCGTTCTAATTCTGTTTGCCGTCCTCCATACATTGCGAGGCAAGTCGAATCCCGCAGGCTTTTTTTGGATGTTTATATAATCGAGTGCATCTGGGGGGGCATCCTCCCTCCAGCCTGCTTCCCATTCCTGGAGACCCCTGAAATCACTTACATGCAGTGCCTGAGCGGTCTTGATTGGCGGGTGTCTGGATTTTAATCTGGTTAGGCAAGCAGTGGGTATATAGCCATGGATAGGCAGCTCTGGGTTATCCATTATTTTCTTGTATTCTCGTAGAAGAGCCTCTCTTCGGCGGATATGTGGCGGCATAATGTGACTGAGAGTTGGGAGCCAATAAGTTGGAGTAGATTTTATGCATCCCGTTATGATTCGCATGCTCCTGTTGTGTTGCACATCCACTTTAGGAACATGGTGGCTGCTCATCCAAACCGGAGCCCCATATTCAGCCGCGCTAAAGACGAGACCCATTGCCGAGCATCGCAGAGTTTCGGCAGTTGCCCCCCATGAAGTTCCGCATAACTTTTCCAGAATATTATTCCTCGTTTGAATTTTCGCAGCCGTGTTCTCTAGGTGTTTTTTAAAAGAGAGCGTTCTATCCAATGTAATAGAGTGTCTTTTTAAATCACTCAGTATAAAAGTTATGAATTTTGATCCAAACTTTATCATCACGCTGCTTTATCATCCTATTAGCATTTGCATATATTATAAAGATGGTTAAAATTTTCGATCAATTTTAAGAGAACAACTTCAGTATATATCTCTTATTTCTGGTTTTCAGAACTTCATATCTGAAAACTTATTGACCATGAATCCAAGTACTGTTTAAATTTCCGCTATTTAATCGGCGTATTTATATAATATACAGGGTGTTCTCAAAGTTGATGTTTTTAGTCCAACAGGGTGTTGAACTTACATACGTTGAAAATTAAATACATACAGAACATGCCGATATAATTATTCTATTAGACTGTTGGTATCTTCACAAAAATTGTTCAAAGTTTGTAATCTTCTTCGGCGTAACCATAAGTCACTACACTGTTCACTATCATATCATTGCACTATGTTCATTGCATATTGTCTAAATGTGGTTTTGTATGTAGCCAAAATAAATTTTGTAAAATTTGCATTGTTGTTATGATGCCGTAGAAGCCACCGATTTCAAAATTTAACCCTTACGGGATGATCTTGAGGTTGTGAAGCTTGCATCCTTTGACAATGCTTTGGATAAAATTGTTCCTCTCGTACTGTGGGCCATTCCAACATGCTTTGCTGTGGACCTAATGCTCGTTTTTATATCGCGTCTGACATTTTTTAAAATGTATTCTTCAATACCTACTATTTCTGGTAGTTCAGGCCTTCTTATATGTCTGTATGACAGGCCTTCTTGTATGAATATCTGCTTTACATATTCCATTTCACAAACCGCTTTAACTTCAGTAAAATTACTAACTACACTATCAGCCACCAGCATGTGTCTAAAAGAACACTGATTTCAGCTAGTTAATTGAAATTATATAGGAATTCTGTCAACCGCACATTACCAGCATGATCCTAACAAGTGAAAACAGGTCTTGCAGTAGTGCATATAGTTTCATAATGCACCAGAAGCTACCACAAAAATCTATTTAAATTTTATTCCCCTTAAATTGGTTTTGTTATCGATATTTCTATCTACATGCAATCCGGCTAGAAGTACGTATGCATTTCTCATTTATCTTGTGTACCATATTTCATTTCTATATTTTGGCGGCTGCGCCGGTATCCGTACAATGATTTCAATGTATTGTATTCCTTTGCACATCAATCTATTTCCATCCAGCGCAACGTTGTAATCTTTCAGAATTATTGTTTATGACACAGGAATTATAGATAAGTGAATTACTTTGTTTCAATATATTTGGCAAAAGAAAATCATACGAATGAACAACCTAACGGAATACAGAGTAAATAATTAAAATTCGGTATTTGTGAGATCATCTCAAACGTTAAATTTATTTTCTTTATGTTCATAATATATTGAAATTGTTGCTATTTTGATAGTTATTTATTTTTTTGTTTATGTGAGGACGTCTATTATTTTTAAGGTTTCTTAAAAATATTTAATAGATTGTCCCGAACGAAAATAAAAGGTGACATGTAAAGTAATTAAATTGATTTTGAGTTATATTAAAAAAGTGAAGGTTATATCAGGATATCCAGTTATAATTTAATATTATAGGTATAGTATTATAGGTATATTATATCATGATGCCATATTCTTTGGAATCATGAGGTTATTAGTTTGCATATCTAGGTTATAGATAACAAGGAGAATTAAACTTCAATAAATCACAGTATTTGGATACTCTTGGATAACCCTTGGGTTTTTTGCTGATACCTATAAATAAATATATAAACAGGGTGGGTAACTCATACCAGTAAGCAAACATGTATTCAATTAAATGTATACACTGTTCACTTAAGTTCTGAGGCGGTCTTATAACATTTTTTAGTGGGAGAGGACTATCATAGGGTCCATTAAACTATATTTTCGTGTGGTAGTTGGAAGTAATTCCACTTCCAAAGCTTCCAGAGGACCTAGCACCCAGAAATTTTTAAATGGTAACCCATGCTGTGTTGCTCAGTTTAATGGCAATAAAAAAGTAAATATTTTGATGCAAGTCAGAGGTGGCTACGATCATTCGTTCGTTAGTTATTAAGAATCATATTTTATTCAATTGAAAGACTTTCTAACAATAAATTAATATAATTTTGCCCATTACCCATATGAATTATTTTGAGGTAATCAACAAAAAGCATCTAGTTTTTCAAATTAATAAGAAATTGTTTAGATATCGAACTAACGCAAATTATTATTATTAGGAAACATTTTTAATGAGTTTGTTTTACTGTGAGTATATAAACTGCCTGCCTTCTCCAATTTCGCAGTCATCCAAGCGCTAATTAATACCTTTATCAACATTTTGGACTGATATTGCTGACTTCGATACAAAGACGAGTATTCTGTAACAGCTTTGCTTCGCTAACCACTTGCTGCAGAAGATGCTGGTTTTGCGGATACGATGAAGAGGACTCCATTCACATCCTCTGTCGCTGTGCATGCCTCATGGTCAAGAGACACAAACATCTGGGTGCAGCATTTCTCCTGCCCCAGGACATTAGAGAGCTTCCACTAGAACGGGTGTTGTCTATGCGCATAGCACGAGTCTCTTCCAATAGCTCTCGCCTAGCGATAAGCACAATGGGCCGAAAGGCCTGAGTGCTGCGGGTAACCACGCTGTTTTCTAACAACAACCACTTACTGCTTATTAGTTGTTCCTCAAAGGTTAAGCTTCCTATTGGCCTATGGTTAGGACAGGGTGAGCAGCAACAGTAACTGTTGCTAAGGCAGATACAGAATTGGGGGGGGGTAAGTCAATTTTCTAGTTCATGTGGTGCTTGAGGTTTAGTAACATACAACACGAGTTTTTAGAAAACCCAAAATAAGTATAAGAACCAATTAAGAATATAGAATAGAATAATAAGAATAGATAGTAGCAATTTAAGACTAATTAGAAACCAAACAAATTCGAGACAGCTGGATGCTTTTGAGAGTTTGGAAATTGATAAATGTAAAAATAGTATGAATAGTGGCAGATGGCCTATCCCATATAGCCCGCTTTATTGGTTAGTAAATCACGGTTCACTGATCGGTCGAGCGTCAGTATAGTCAAGAGCGTCCGTATAGTGTCAAGAGAGTAAGTCAGTGTTATCAAAAATATAGAGTTTATCATTTATACATCGCGACATAAATATACAATAAATCCGCTCTTAAAATATTTCAATTCAGTGCCAAGTTATATACAAAGCAAAGTACGGAATCACTATAAAAGTTTTCTATATCTGGCGATTGATTTTAGTACTTGCTCTGGAGGTTTTATTTCACCTCATTTGTTGTGCACGAAACGGTAAACGCTAAAGAGTGAGAATTCAATGAGACAATTTAAGTGCTCCACAAAAGATATACATGACAAAGGCATGAAACCTCACAATTTCAATTGCAAATCTTTCCCTTCCCTCACCATGTAACATATTTTATTGTCAGGAAGTCCGCATGAATATTCAGAAGAAAAAAAGTAGTTCGCAGATATTTTTTTACAATAGCAAGCGAAACAATCACGTCTGTTGTTATTTTGAAACGAAAAAACGGGAAAACAGAGAAGACATCGCTGCGAATTGTCCCGGATGAGATGTATCAAAGAAAACAATAAATGTTGAATGACACATTGAAAATTTCTGTGCAAACTGTGGGCTAAAGCAATCCAGACTTAAGTACAACCCATTAGGGCATATACAAAATGTTGGTATACATATTATCCTCGTTCGCGTGTTTTGTGTTTACTTGTACTTATAATGGTGACAATATACTATTTAATACAATCAGCTGGGATCTGATGCAAAACGATTTATCGCTTCAAAAATAAAATAAGATAAAAAGCGAACACCTACAATTTGATTCATCACCACAATTTGGCGTAACCATTTCCCGCCGACATAAGATTTACCTACCTAAAATCTACTACATTTTAAAGGCGTTAATACATATATATATATATATATATATATATATATATATATATATATATATATATATATATAAATAGTAGTAGTAGTATTATTATTAACAATAATTATAATAAAGGAAACATTAAAACAAATAGAAAGGATTGAAACGAAATAAGTGTAAACCAGTAACAATAATTATTGTCACTCATTAATTAACCAATTTTAGCATCTCGCAACCATGAAGAAAGTGTGAATACAATTTCACTTCATTCATATCATATTATAGAAAGTATTACTGACAATAAATTGTCGTTCACACTAGGTATTGATGCAAGTCGTCAAAAGCCTTTATTTTATTAATAATAATAATAATAATAATAATAATCGAATCTGCTGGAACTACTCATTTCACACTCTCAGCCAGATTCGAGCTAATAAGCCTGATGTAGTCCTCCTCGACCACCAACTCAAGACAATGTTTGTCATCGAGTTCTCGGTTCCTACCGAGACCAACATTGTCTTGAAAGAGGAGAAGAAACGGACGAAATATGGAAGACCTTCTCTTCGAACTCCGCAGACTCCATCCAGAACATACTGTAAAGCTTATGGTACTGATAATAGGAGCCCGAAATTCGGCAGATCTTCTAGCCAGAAGAATGCAGAAGGCGGCCATTACGTCTACTCAGGGCACACGATTCCCGGACTCAGTAAGGTTATTCACCCCACAGACGTGGGGAGTAGCTACTGATAACCATAGCGACCGATCCTGAGAATCGGAACCAGGGAACTGGTTGACTGGATTTTAACAAAATAAAAATAATAATAATAATAATAATAATATATCTACACCTCATTCTAATCACAAGGATTAGCCCGAAAGTCTGAGACTTGTGTGGGAGAGGGGGCTCTAACCACCATTTAGTGCTGGAATAAGGGAAACCTGAAAAACCTCATTTAGTTATGGGGACAGTCAATCAATTGATTTTAATATCTTACATTAATGCCAAACTGACATTCTTCCCATCCTAAGCCATCTTCCGCAGGATGGTTGCCAACCCATATCTGTGAACAAGCATTAATTTAGATAATTTAATTACAAATTTTCTGGTGGAATGGGGATTCGAACCCACGATCTCTGGGTTGAACGAGCGACACTAAACCCCGAGCCACCGTCTCGCCTTAGTTGAGTAATAGTCAATTATAGTTGATCTAATATGAAAGAATAATTATTATAATCACCCAGTCATGATTATTATATTATATTGTTCCGGTATATACCTAGTATTATAGTATATTATATAACTATATTATATTATTACACCGCCATGTAAAGGAATCATAATATATATACTTATACAATCGAAAAATCGCCGGTACCCGTCGATCGAAATTAATAAAATAAATAAAAAAATGTTACTTTGCCCAAAATTTTCATAAAACTCCTTATTATTCCAAAACGTACTGTAGTGTGTAAAATTAAATATTTACACTTTAAACTCGATGTGTTGCGTGGGTTTTTCAAATTTTTTGTAATTTCAAAAATACTGGGGGTGAGCAACTTCCAAATGAAAATAGTGTACAGTGTAGTGTTATATACCCGTATATCTAATATAAATATGGTGACTATGCTTTTTAGACCAGCACATACTATGAATTAAAAGAGGTTAATTTTGCCATGCAATTTTAACAAGAGCAATATTATATGCCAAGCGTTGCAAATTTTAATAAAACCAGACACCATCTGCCTGAAAGTAATTACAAAAACGAGTAACTGAACCGCAATATCTATATAACTTCAAGTGAAGATAATTTAAAACTTACATAAACGTTTCTCTTCCACGATCTTTGTCGAACATAAAGTGTTTGATTACATTTCGCAAAAACAGAACTCGGGAAACCACTACGTTATATAAGTAACTTCAAGTTCCTTGTAAAGTGGAAACTCGAAAAATAAGAACTTATAGGATTTATGTTTCTCTATGTGGAAGCATTAAGATCAATAGTCGTATTTTTCTATTTAACTACGACATCAAATTGAAAATTTCCAACTGGATCTTTCATTATTTCCATAAAATTTCTCAACAGATGAAATTATGGTATAACTAAATCAAAAGACATTTAGATTTCTGTAGATCCATCTAGAATGCAGAGGAACTAGTAAAGTATTTTACTGGCATGAAAGTCGGTAGGTATAAACAACGCCTCAATTAAACTATTCCCCAAATGCGTATTCCACTTTTTCGTATGGTATTTATTACAGAATATACCTAATTTATGCTGGATATCTTAGCTCCGCTAGGTATTTGCTACTATTGCACACAATATACACAGCAAACAATATGTGTAAAATTTTACACGAAATTTACCCGGTTTTTGGTCCACAGAAGTCCGCACGTATATCGGGTAAAATTTACCCCACGGGAATTTGGTACATTTTACAAATACATTTGTGTGGATACATTAGATATTTAACCAAAAAGTTGGTAGAATTTCGCTACAACTATGTAAATAAATTACTATATATGATAGGGTATATTTTAAAACAACATTCCTTAATAATTACACTGTGAGGTGTATGCTTTATTTAAAATTAACACAAAATATACTTATATATTTTATTATTTTATCATATAAATACATATACCATTAAAACACTGATACAAATTTTGTTTTCTGAAAATTTATAGTTTTATTAAGAGACGTACTGTACTATTTTATTATATAAAAGTATGAGGTATTGACGCCTGCACCAAGTTATAAATTCTGCCAGAATATCTTCATCAAGTTCATTCCCATCTGTCTTTCAAAATTAATTTCTCATAGGGACCCAGAGAAAATTTTTCTTTAGCTGAAAATTTAGGAAATCATTTTTAATAAGGTGTATGCAAATGTTCAGGTATACCTCTCTGTTATACACATACAGGGTGGGTTTTTGAAAACGAAACAGAGCGAATAACTCTCAGGAAAATTATTTTTTCGAAAAACGACGAGACAGGTCGATTTTTGATCAAAAGGAGGACATCTTTTCCCATACTTTTGATGCTCCAGTCTCACCCCCCTAGGGAGGGGGGCAACCCCCCCAAATATCTTAATAGGGAAGGAGGGTTAAATGACACATCATTTGAAAGGTACTTCAATTCTCTACACAACCCTGTATTAGTTTTTTAATTTGACTGGTTAGTTTTGAAGATAAAGGTTGTTAATAAAAAACTACTTTTTACCGTTTTATTTGCAAACTTTTTCTACATCAGCCAATTAAATATTTAAATTGATGACCTCCAGCCTCCATACAATAGTATAAGTTATGCACAATGCGATCACGTACGTTTTGCAACATTTCTGGAGTAACTTGGCGGCATTCGTTAATAATGCGTTGGCGTAGATCTTCAAGGGAAGTATGTGGAGTGGCATAAATTTTGGACTTTCAATGACCCCACAAGAAAAAATCCAAAGGGGACAAATCCGGCGATCGCGCAGGCCACTCTATGACGCCTCTTCTCCCAATCCACTGATTTGTAAACGGACGATCGAGATACTGCCGAACAGGCAAGGCGTAGTGTTGGAATATCAACTGGTCTTCTAGATAATTTTCATTATTCTCTATAATGTGTATCAGCTCTGGATAAATGGAGTTTTCCAACAAATCCAGGTACATCTCCCCGGTGAGATTACCTGGTAAGAAAAAAGGACCAACAATGTGGTCACCAAAAATTCCAGCCCATACATTTAATTTTTCCTGATGTTGTGTATGAGTCTCATAAAATATCCTGGGATTAGAATCGGACCAATAACGACAATTGTGACGATTGACATTGCCATTAACAGTAAATGAACACTCATCCGAGAAGCAGATATTAAAAATTAAATCTGGATTGTTCATAGCTCGTTCACTCATTACTTCACAAAATTGTAGTCGGCGGTCAAAGTCATCTCCATTAAGTTCATGTGCAAGGTGAATCTTATAGGGATGGAATTTATGATGCTTCAAAGTTTTACGAATTTTGTTTCGCCCAAAACCGGATTCAGCTGCCATTTGCCTCGTACTCGTTCTAGGATTTATAGCAACATGGCCTAGAATAGCTAGATCTTCTGCTTCATTTCTTTCGGGGTGTCGCTTTTTATTACTTACAGATCCGGTCTCCTGAAATTTGGTCACTAACTCCAAAATGTACTTCCTGTGAACATTTTTACCCAAGTATTGCTGATTAAATATTTCTGCTGTCCTATTAGCACTCCGATTATTTGCATAAAAAAGAGCAATTATTTCCACTCTTTCTGGAATCGAATAAACCATAATGTCGACAAACTGTACAGGTAACAATAAAATAATAATTCACTCAATACCCGTTCTGATTGTATTATTTATTATTTCAATTTACTGCGAATAATAAAAGGAATTGTCACTCTGACATAAGGGGTGACACTCATGGACGACTATTGTATGGAGGCTGGAGGTCATCAATTTGAATATTTAATTGGCTGATGTAGAAAAAGTTTGCAAATAAAACCGTAAAAAGTAGTTTTTTATTAACAACCTTTATCTTCAAAACTAACCAGTCAAATTAAAAAACTAATACAGGGTTGTGTAGAGAATTGAAGTACCTTTCAAATGATATGTCATTTAACCCTCCTTCCCTATTAAGATATTTGGGGGGGTTGCCCCCCCCTCCCTAGGGGGGTGAGACTGGAGCATCAAAAGTATGGGAAGAGATGTCCCCTTTTGATCAAAAATCGACCTTTCTCAGCGTTTTTCGAAAAAATAATTTTCCTGAGAGTTATTCGCTCTGTTTCGTTTTCAAAAACCCACCCTGTATATAAGTAAGATACCAGATATCTACTTGTAAGTGTAACCAAAGTTTACAGAATTATGTATTTTGTAAACTTTAGTACATACCTACACAATATATTTTTTTATAGATTTTTTGTTCCTGTTGCCCTCCAGTTAGATATAGAAGAGTCACATGCTGAACTATTCCTAACAATCTGCATTCAATGATATGTTTTTATCAAACTTTCTAAAATTAGACCAATATTTTTATTTATTTTTTTATACTTTTTAGATAATAATTTTTGTTAATATTTCTAATTTGAAAAGAAATGCCATTGATTATATTATTTTGGTATGATATAATGTTTCACGACATTTCGTTTTGTTATGATCGCGTTCCTGTGCAATAATCGGAACATGAATGTGTGAAAAATGATCGAAATTACGTAAATTAAGTTAGCAAGTAATAGAGGCTAACAAATATTTGTAATTTTTAGGAAATTTAAAAAAGCCGTACAGGAAATCCTTCATCAAGGAATCAGTTTAGAAAAATGCTTAGTCCTTACTAATATAGCTGTACTACAGAGGGTCGTTCTACACTATAACTAATTAAATTCATATAACAGATTATTCAAAGTGAAATGGAAACAGTCTAGTGAAAATAGTGACAAGTGACAATAATCAAGTTGATAAATACCAAAGTTTTAAAAAAAATTAATAAACCTAAATTAATAAATCAGATGATGAGATGATGAGAAAAATATTTTCAAAACTGTTGTTAAAATTTTTTGTATGCACCACTTTTTATACTAAGAAGTGGACTCGCAAGTACAACAGTGCTCAATTTTGGAGCCTCTATTTTTTAATATCTTTATAAACCAAGTTTAGATATTGATTATATTATATTGTTTGTAGACAATATTATTTTTTTTGACACATGAAGAAAATTTCCTAATCTCAAAAAAATGTTGATGCTATACATCACTGGTATACGGGTAATAATCTACCTGTCAATATAATGGAATATAATACAATCTTATTCACTAAACAGTTGAAATCAATCCACTTTGTATATACATTTAAACGGGTTACTTTTCAACATCTGTCTACCGTTACCGATTTAGGAGTTTCATTAGATCCTAAGCTAACCTTTAGTATGCATATAGATAATACAATCAAAATAGCATCTAGATCATATGTTTTCATAGTTCTCAACCCTAAGGCCTTTGTAAATGTTATAACTCCGAATCTCCTATATAATACATTCGATGGGTCACATCATGAATATGCGACTGATGTATGGTCTTCAGGATTTAATATACATATAAATGAAAGAACACTTTGCTGATGTTCAACCAAGATCCCTTACATTTATGCAGGTTGCAGGCGCATATCCATTTACTGGTTCTCTCGGAAGTCAGTTATTAGACACATTTAATTTCAAGAGTCTTGAACATCTCACACTAATACCGCTGCTATTCTATTGTATCATGTCAGTCATAATTAATCTGACGCTCTTTATATTTTATAAAAGCTAAACTTTAACATTTAAGATTAAATGCTAGCCATGTGTTTTAAATTCGTACTACACATACACTACAGGACTACCATTTACCATTGCCTCAACCATTTTGAAGTAGAATATAATATTGATATATTTATGTGTATCATCAAGGACCTGAAAAATATACCTACTAAAAACCTAAATCTAAATATTACACATATTCTTTAATTTTCAATGTAAGTTGAGCTCAGTTTTTATATGTACCATCGTAGTTATATGTATGTTATGTGATTATCTTAACAAATTATTTTTTAAAAACGTTTATTAATTGATATAGACTCTGCGAAGAGTCTTGTATAAGTGAGTTCAGAACTACAACTGCTGTGTAACTAACGATGAACTAACTGTTGGGAGGTATCTTATTTCCTTTTATAACTACTTTTTGAAAGCTTTCTCAGCAGCAATAGCGAAGTCGCATTTTGGTTCTAAGGACGGTTAGTAAAATAACTACCGGATGTGCATAAATGCAATTTATAGCACGTAGCTATATTAAGTTACATTGGGAATAATATCCAAACTATTGAAATAAATAAAATTAAAAATAGAAATAGTAAAAAGAGAAAACAAATATTTTTTTGTTTTTGATTGAAGAAATAAATTCTACTTTAACAGCCAACAACTTTTCCAATATCATGTAACTACTATGTAGTCTTTTTTGTAGAATAGAATGGTCGATGCGGTCGAATTTCGAATGCAATGGTTACAACATCACAATCCTAGGCGCACTCATGGTCTGCAAAATAATAATAGTCTGCTCCCTCTTCCACGCAAGCCTCTGACTTCCGGTTTCATCATTGCGATGATAATGAGAGATATAGATATTATATTATTATCATATACCTATATATCATCATTAAACCTACCTATGATTAAGCAAAATTTCCCTTGGCATGATGGAAAGCATTTGGTGAGACTGATGAAAGCTCATTTACCAATTTTTATGTTAATATTTTCTGATTTTCTCCATAACGGTGATTTATATGTTTTATATTGGAAACTAAACGAAACCTGCATTAAAGCAAGCAGTTATATTGGCCTATATAATTTATGTTTAGTGTTATGAAGAGTCAGAAAACCGCCGTTAAACTATTTAAATTATTTATGGCTCTACGTAGAGGGGGAGAAGACTAATTTTAGACAAATATAGCGAACCTAATATCTTCTCTGAGTTTCTCATAATTTTAATCTAAAGTTGATGGAGACTGGGTAGGGGGTATCTTGTGTTGGATATGCCAAAATTTCATTAAGTAACATTCCATGTTGAAACAAAAGTTGGGTTGATATTACAAGTAGACTAGCAACTTTGGCGTTGTAGGAAACACTCCCAAGTGGAATAATATACATTTTTCTTTACAAGTATTCTTAATAAACCCAATTTTCGGTAGAGACTGACAAATTATTACTATACATTATATTATAAAATCAATATTTTCGCTGTTTCCTTCCAAATACATGTAGACAACAAATCGTTATAAATATCAGTTAACAAAATGGAAAAATATTAAAAATAACCACTTTTCACTTCCACTATTTCATATGTATGTATTGATTTATTATTCATAGCATTTATATCCATATACTTCAAATAGGAACTCATATCGTTTACCTTAAGAAACCGTCGATATATTTTAAAAAGACAAGCCAATACTGTTATAAAACTAAACCCTAAAATGTGATATTCATTTGATGTGCAGTTGACTTAGGAGTGGTTAGGTTAGGTTCAAAAGTTAGTGGGCCGAAAACTAGACCGTCCACTGCGGCCATATTGTACAGTTTATTTACAGTTATCATCTAAAAGAACACTAGTTATACGTTTATTTGAATTAGAATTTTTCTCTAAAATAATAGGTGTATAATTTTCACCAATTTTCGCCTTCTATATTACTTAGTAACGTTGCCACATGGGCAAACCACTGGAAACAAAACCCTCTGCAAACGTTTCATTTTAAAGATACATCTAATTTAAAAGGAGATTTGTTATGATACTCTTACAAAAATATAAGCAATGGGATTTAAGCAGAAAACGAAAATGTATAAAAACATTTGTGACACGTTATACTTTACACACCTTTGTATCCCAGGATCTCTTTATCGTATATATAGAGGATTAAGCCTTAGTTATTTTTATTTGTCATTCGGTATTTCCCAATAATGTATTTGCTTCGTCTGAGATAAGGAAATAGAATTCCAAATGTATGAGTGGTATGATATTATTTACTTTCTTTTCAATTTTTCTCTTGAACTTTTTATATCTCCGAAACTGTTTATCGTAGCTGGCTGTATATACTACTATTTTAGTTGATAAACTAAAATAAATAATAGTACACAGTAGATACTATCGAGTAAATGTAAAAATCTTTATCTATTATATAATTATAAGCCCGGAACATAACCCGGTAAAGAGAAGGGAAACAAAATAGGAATTATAGAGAAATATAATACCTAACGTAGTAAATAGATACGTGGAATAGAATAAATACGTGGCGTGATAATTTTTTTAGTGGCAAAAAATTAAAGCTATGTATTCATACAACTTATAGAAATTTGAGGGTGTTGTCAAAAAGGGAGATTAATAAAGATCACAAAAAATGTGTTCTACCAAGCCAAACTAATTCACTAAATAATATTAAGATTTTTTGGAAATTATCAATGCGAAAAGGCAAAATATATAGTAATTTCTAATAAAAATATATAGTAAGTAGTAATTTCCCAAGTCAAATGAACTATAATGGTGGTATTACCTCTCCTTCTGAAGTTATTTGTGATATGTTTGCATAATGCTTAGTGTCCGTTCATGTTGCTCACTCATTACAATGGTTTTACAGTTTTTAATGCTGATATTTTGACAATCTTATCACATTAAATCATGTTTCTGCAAGTGGTGACTGATTTTTTGGCTCAGTTACTCAATTTATAATCTAAAACAAACAATTCTTTAAAGATATGTAGGTTCTACATATTCCGGTACGTTTCAAGAATATTTAGTGGATGACTGCCAGATGGAATTTGTCCTCCGTATTGGAGGCCAAGTTCAGAAATTGAATGTATGCTGCATTTCATTATGTTCAGTGTTACCTAAAATACTTAATCTTTCCTTTATGTACCTCATACTATACATAATGTTTTCGGGAATACTACACAAGTCGACTCAATCCACATAGATATGAAGAAAGGTTTTAATAACGTCGATCAATACCTTCTTTTAGAAAAGCTATCACTTCAGAATCAAAGGAGTGTTGCTTGCTTGGATTATATCTTATTTATTGAATCAGTTCAGGTTGGCCAAATAAATTCTTGTTGGCCAATTCAGGTTGGCCAATTCTTTATTGAACGATATCAAGCATGTTTTCAGTTTCGCAGAATTTCGACTTTTGCTGATGATATAGTCATCAAAGTAAATAGTTTTAATGTTATGCTCTCGTGTTGCTACTCTTAGTTGAATGTAAGATATCTTCATCTATTTGCTGTCTTCTTCTTTGTTTTGAAGATGTATTGTTGTCTCTAGGAGTTGCTCCACCCAAATAGCGTTTTCAACAATTTCTAGCATATGAAAAAATATAAAAATTATTAAATGGTTCATCAGATTTCATAGCTTAAATTCATGATTTAGCTGTATGTAAAATTATCTTATAAAAGATGTAAAAAATAGAAAACGGTTAAACCGTCATATCCTTCCAAGGTAAAATGACAACAAGATGTATATGAGGTCAAATATACTAAGATAGTAAATTTATTTATGTCATGTAGAAAACAGCGTTACCAAGAGCTCCTTGTAATTATTGCTGCTCAATCATGAAGGCCAATATATGGTCCGATGAAACAGTAGACTGTAAACTATAACGTGGTGCCATTGTACTCTTCGCAGCCTCATCTACATAGTTTTTTCCAAGTCTCCATCATTCTAGATCCCTTTCTTTATCTACGTTGTAGTGAAGCAGAGTCTCAACATCTGTTGAATTTGACGTCTGAAATGTCGGCATAAAATTATTCTTTGATAATAATAAATAAAACATTGACTAGGTTATGAAAGTCCTGAAAGTCTCTGAACGCATGTCTATAAATGTATCTCTGCATGTTCGCCAAGTCAGGGCGAGACAGTGGCTCAGGGTTTAGTGTCTCGATCGCTCAACCCAGAGATCGTGAGTTCGAATCCCCATTCCACCAAACAATTTTTAATCAAATTGTTTACTCATAGATCAAGGCTTGTTCGTAGGGATGGGTTGGCAACCATCCTGGCGATGACCTAGGATGGAAAGAATGAATTAAAATTAGTTGATGTTCGACTGTACCCCTAAGTATATGAGGTTTTCCAGGTTTCCCTCATTCTAGCACTGAATATTTTTAAGGGCCCACCAACGTAAGTCGTTCTTGAGGCCCAAATGCGGGGATCAAATTAATAATAATATGCTGCCCTTTCTCCCACATAAGTCCCAGACTTTCGGGCTAATCCTTGTGATTGGAATGAGGGGTAGAGATATTATTATTATATTATTATTATTATGTTTTGGATGTGTTATCTTGGCTCGCCTTTTAAAAACCTATTGATTTAGATCTCTTGTACTTGCCAAATAATTATGGAGACATGTTTATATCAAGTGTATTTTACATACATAAATCACTTTTCAATTTAGTCAATATTTACCAAAAGCGTAAACATTATTTATTCGCAAACATGCTTCCATTCGCCTAAATCACTCTCTGAAATTGTATTCCTACTAAACGTATTTTAATCAAATACTAGAAAGTACAAGGTGGATAACATTCAAAGTACTTTTAATTTTATTTTGAAATTATGAGACATATATCAATTCAAGCGACATTGAATCAATGATAGAAAATCAAAAAGAGCGCACATTTTATTTTCTTCCCCCAGTAGTTCAATCAACCATTTTCCTAGTGGAGTAAAACTCGCCCGAAATTATGCACCTAGGTGACCCTCGGCGTAGAACCAGATGAAACCTATACCATCTTGTAAAGCATGTTTTGGTTCATATGATGTGGTGCGATCTACAACTTTTTTTAGTAGGGCATTCGCAATTCAAAAACATGTGTTTTTGAGTACCTATAAAAACGGTTATACTTATCGCCGTGAGATTTTCGCCACTTATGCACAAAACCTGAGCGCTGCGAATGGTATAAACGTTTTACTTCCATATTCAGACACATATCAAGTTGGAAATGCTGCAGCTCGCGTTACTAGCCCAGTTATTTACTGTTGCTTTATTTATATTTGTTTGACTAATATAATATGAATATCTGCATGAAATGTGGTAAGTACTTGATATTTCTTAATTTATAAACGGAGTTATAAATTTTTTTTAATATTTCACATAAGTGGCCGCATATCGAAGTTTGTCATGTATAATTTAAGATTTTAATTTTAAGTAATTTTTTAGTAATATACAGATGTACTACCAGGTTCATACCATTTGAAGCGCTTATGGGTTGTGTCCCAAAAAAATTGCCCAACTAAAAAAAGTTGTAGATCACACCACATATGTCCCAAAACATGCTCTACAAGATGGTATAGGTTTCTTATGGTTCTATGGCAAGGGTCACACACCCCTAGAAAGAAGTGAGTTTGACAGGCAATTTATACACTAAAGAACGGCAAAAATCTCAAAACATGAGTATTATAGCTGGATCGTTGTTCCATTTTAGAACTCACCATGGTTGGTTTTATCTGTAATAACTTTACTATGGCAATTTTATGTCAGCATAATAAGCCTTAATAATTAGTAAACATTATAATTAATACTAAAAGACTGTGGACAAAAAATTTACATATTAGTGTGAAAGGATAAGGTTGCGTTTCTGTCAATGTTTATTTCTATAAAATAAAACCCAGGATCCTTCTTCTCACTCCTATAGTTTAATGAAACCCCAAATCCCAATGAATTTGGTCCACCCAGTATCTGAACCATAGCTATACAATAAACGCAACGTTGGCAAACATTCTAATTGACGATCAAATAGAAATATTATCCTTTATATCCAGCAGCAGTATAAACTCCTTAGCAAAACAAGCATTGTAAAGATAAAAGCAAACATGGATTTAATTTGCAAAACGAAATGGATATAAATCAAGGGAAATGCCAAAAATTAATATAAGCATACACTACCTCCGCGCCGCTTCAAAATGAAACAACTGGCTGTGAGCTATATTGAAATGACTCGATCGGAATGCGAAAGCTTTGAAAATAAGAAAAATCGGAATTTAATATTTCAAGTTTACTACGTGAAACAAGATCCGCACTTAAATTTATCCGGAAATTTGTTTATATATGTATAAAAAAAAATCGGTATCTTATGAATATTTTTTCTGGAAGAACATTTGTAGGGAAATATAAATGCTCAAATAAAAACAAATAAAAATTTAAAAAAATCCGTTTCGTGGGATAAAAATATTGTAGACCTATATAATATATTATTAATGTATCTTTTATTTAATTTATTAATTTGTATTTTTTAGTAGTCCTTATTCAATGGGAAATGCTGAATCAGACTTATTGATGTTCATTTTTCTCTATAAATATATAAAAGTTATATGCGTCGCTCAACCCGAAGGTCGTGGGTTTTTAATTCAATTTTCTACTCATATATTAAGGCTAGTTCGCAGTTAGGCGTGCATGCATATGATGGAAAGAATGATATCTTGATGTTAACGTGAGAGACTAATATGGATTGACCTTTGACCGTCCCGTTTTGCAGGTTTCCAATACTGAATGGTGATTAGGACTTACCAACGTAAGACATTCCCAAGGCGCAAATGCGTCCCTCGAAATAATAATATATTGTCCCCTCTCCCACACAAGTCTGATACTTTTAGGATCATCCTTGTGATTAGAATGAGGGGTAGAGATATTATTATAATTATACAGGGTATTACAACATCGTATGTCACAAACACGTGCACGTTCTACGAACAAAAACAAGAAAAAAGTTCATTTGTCACTTTTGTCTTACGATGATTCGTTTGAGTTAAGTATAAGGAATTAAAATGTTTCGGGAATTATTCATTAAAAAGGTTTAAAATAAAATCATTCTTTCTGGAAAAATTTTAAACCCCTATAATTTGAAAATGAATCAAGCTACCACAGAAGTCTAACTTTTTTCTTGTTTTTGTTCGTAGAATACGCCCACGCATTTTTGACATACGATGTTGTAACACCTTGTATATCAATAAAATCTATAAAATATTAAACTGCATGGATCCAGATCAAAATTTTTATTAGGAGTTGTTTTCACCTATCTCCCAAATACAGTGAACGCAAAAATACCCAAAAATATATTTTATTGTAAGTGGAAAATATGTACATTACACATTAGGATGTGTCGTATCTAATTTGACAGTTGAATTCATCTCAAATATCAAGATCGGAAATGGGTTTGTTTTTTCTTGTCTCTTTTGGTTTCTGACATTCCCAATCAATTTCATTCAATTTGTCTTATCCTATAGAGAATGGAGCATTTTCGCTAACTTTAATCGATTCCTGTTAACTTTAAAATGATACTGATATGTAGCATGCTTGTTTATCAGTTATTTATATAACAAATCTAACTGTGAAAACAAAGAAAAAATATAAATATAGAAAAAATATAAATACCACCATTATCAATATTTTTTTACGTAAAATCCAATGGTGATAGTGGTGAGAAATACACCGTACTGCCCTCTTTGGGTCTTTGCTAATATCTGTCTGGCAATTATTGTAAAATGGACAATAAAATAAAATAAAATCAAATAAGCTATTCCAGGGACACATTGGCCGTGGAGTAGTTGTTTTCGGCATCTCCTTCAAATAATATCCAATGGTGATATTAATTTTTTTTATTTACTTACATCAAACTATAACCCAAGCTTGTGAGTTTTTTTATCGAAACCATAGCGCCCCAGCACCACTGAAAATCGTAGTTTTTGTGCTGCCTATAAATATGCCTTTAGATATAGTTATTTTATTTCTAAAGCTGATTGAGTGAAACCTATCAGTTCATAGAAACAACGTTGAATTTTCTATTGGGCGAAATAATTAGCAGTTATTATATGTTACATTCCATTACATAAACCACTGTAATGGGGTAAGTTATGCAAATCTGATTAGTAATGTTATTTGCCTAGAACGTTTCCTGAATAATCAATCATTGATCATCTAAATTTTATGAAAGGAATTAAAACTTGATACCCTAAAACCATCTCATTATTTATTTAGTTGCTGAAAGTTTCTACTTGATACCCTGTATATAATTTATTTCAATAAGCAAAAAAGTATTGGTTAAAAAAATTGCTGTTGAAAATATCGAACTTCAGAAAATATATTAAATAAAAGAGTAGTGAAGACTAACTTAAACTTTAATTAATTTTATACTTATACTAACTTCTTACATGATGCATGATGATTACATAACTTCCAACATTTTAAAACGGAAATCCTGTATATTTGTGAGAAAACCGTCTATCGAGTCTGTATCGTTTAAAAAATATATTTTGACTTGATGCTGTTTTTGAAAGTACCCTATATAAGATTAGGGGAACATTTATAATCGATCAACCCTGTATATTGCTTGGAATGTATACACTGAAAAAAAATACAGTAAAAATATCTAGGTGGCAATTTATTTACCTTCCATTTTTAATGTAATTTTCTTGTCGACTGTAATTTTACAAATAAACTGTAAAGTTCTATTGTAGAATTATTTTGGAATCTAACTTTACATTCGACTAATGTAATATTATAACGTGATTATACAGATCAAAAATTTTTGTACATAATCATTTTGTATTTTTACTTTTTTATTTTATAATCACATGTAAAATTACACAAAGTAACTTTACATTGTTAATAATGTATAATGTATAATTACCATGTAATAATGCATTTTACATAATAATTCTGAAATACTAAATAAAACAAGTTGAACATGTTATTAAGTAAAGTCTAAATTTGAATTTTCTACCTTGTTCAATTTAGTATGTAACTTATGAAACACTGAGCTTAAGATTTGATTAAGTAAACCTTAACTGGTTCGATTTTTTCGAAAATATTTTATCAGTTGTGTTTCTGGAATAAAGGTGTAAGATATTACTACTACTTGATATTTTATACTCCGACTTAGGCTTATAGTCCTTGCTATATTAAATGTCATAATGTGACGTCATTTTACTTTGTGAAAGATTAATTTCACATTACTAACTGCAATTGTATTATTATATATTCTATAACACTGACGTAGTTTTTTATATAACACCAAAACAAGGCGAGTCGAGTGCAATATAGAGTTTTGATGTTATATGCAAAACTACGTCAGTGTTATCTTCACACCAAAGGTTCCAACCCTTTTCAAGATATATTCTATAGTTTCAAAATTTATTAATAATAATAATAATAATAATAATATCTCTACCCCTCATTCTAATCACGAGGATTAGCCCGAAAGTCTGAGACTTGTGTGGGAGAGGGGGCGGCATATTATTATTTCGCGGCCCGCATTTGCGCCTCAGGAACGACTTACGTTGGTAGGCCCCAACCACCATTCAGTGCTAGAATGAGGGAAACCTGGAAAACCTCATTAGTTAGGGGGACAAGTCAAACATCAACTGATTTTAATCTCTCACATTAACACCAAGTTGACATACTTCCCATCCTAGGCCATCGCCAGGATAGTTGCCAAGCCATCCCTGCGAATAAGCCTTGATCTACGGGCAAACAATTTAATTAAAAATTGTTGGTGGAGTGGGAATTAGAACCCACGACCTCTGGGTTGAGCGATCGAGACGCTAAGCCCTGCGCCACCGGCCCGATATTATATTATAACATTACATTGGATTGTTATAGTACAGATGCGAATGTGTAATTTTTTTTGCAAAATAACGCCTATTATTGTAATTTCATTATTATTTTTAGAGTAATTTCATGTCATAAATAAGTATATTTGTAATATTGCAGGTCTTTTTTCAGTGTAGCGCCAACCAATGTAGAACTATCAAATATAGTTCGCAGGCCTGAGATAACAATTAACAATCAATTATTATTCTGAAAGCTTGGAGGTATTAAAGCTAGATGTGTAGAGCTGCGTCAGGTTCGAAGCTGGATTTATATTCGAGACTTCAGTTAGATATGCAAATTACCGAACCAGCAGCAAATACTGCATTCAAACTATTCTCCGGTTTATTGTGAACCCTTTATGGGATTCTGAATGGGATACCTACCAATAAGTTCTATCGTTAATCGAATGATTTACTGATGTTCCGTGATTATTTAGCGTTTGGTGTTTTACATAAAATATCTGGAGATCGTTAATCACGATAGTTTTAGTTACCTTAAGCGTCGTAGGCAGACGCTAGGATTGCTCAAAAGCTTAAATCTGCAACACGATTGCTTTTAGAACCTTGACATGTTGTAAATAAAATAATTCAATTGGCGGGCGGAATTGCATTAAAAAAATATACAAAACCCTTTATATTTTCATAATTTTGGTTATAATAACAGATTTATTATTCCCTGATCTTTTATTACAAAATGTAAAATTTAAATGTAAGAATTTTAATATTAGTCACACACTAAACTGCAACCAACAATATAATATAATTTTAATACCAGAATGGGGTTTAGCATTCGTGTTGTGATATAATACCAAGAAGCAATTGAGAATTGTAGGACTTTGTTGAAAATCGTATGGACTTTTCGTAAATTCGTGAGTTGACTTTACATAAAATGGTTTGAATGGCGCTGATGAGACTTGATGAGTCGAAACAGATATATATCATTTGAGATATATATCACGATTTACTTTAAAGAATGTTTATAAAGTGTAAACAATAATCTAGAAAAAGTAACTTTACCTAATTTGAGCGAATTTAATACTTTAAATATACATTCTACGACTGTGCTTTTCACATAAGTGGAATGGAATTACGATGAGAATAAGGTTTTATAAAAAACTTTATATTGTTCGCAACTTCAAATTACTTTAGTGTAGAAGATAAAATTTTAAATGAATCTTCATAAATACCAAGAAGTTACAAGGAGGACATCCCTCATTTATATACTACATACATACAAGTATTGACAGAAATGTGTGCATCATGTCGTTGAGAGCTTATAGCGCAAACTGGTAGTGTATACGCCATTTTCAAACATTAATTTAACTAAATATTATGAATAAAACCTTGTTAACGAAACTTGTTAACTTAAATTTAGTCACTGTCGATTAAACATCATTTTAAATTTCATCGTGATTATTCCAAAAGCATCTATTAGCCATAACAGGATTTCCACAATGGCTTTCAAGGGGATATTTCGGTGTGTTTTTGTACCAGCCTAAAGCGATAAAAGGTTTAAGCACTCCTTTAAGTGTCATCGTTAACAGGAAATAGATAAAACAAGCCCGAGGGTCTTTAACTGTAACGTCACCAAGGCACTTTCTTGATCCTGTGAAAACTAATTTAAACAAACAATAAGATTACTAGAAAAGTTCACTTTTATGTATAGGATGGCCCCCTGAGGGTACTTTATCCTTTTATCTTTCTCTTTTCTAATTTAAAAGACAGGAAAGACATACAGTACTATTTTGTGATTTTTTTATGTTACAGCAATAACTATTCCTTCTCATAAAACAAATATAGACATAACATTACGGTTCCATATTTTACCAAAACTTTATGCTATTTTTTCGAAAGCTAGTATATAAGCTATATTAAAATTCTCGCTTTCACAAGTTTCATGTATGATTTTAAGTAGGTATTAACGTCTTTCAAAACACCTCTGGTGAAAATCAAACATCAATATTTATTACACAAATGTAGGGTGTTCCAAAAACATACCGACAAACTTTAAGGGTTGGTAGGGGACATGAAAAGAAACCTTTTTTGTTTAATAAATATATGCCCGTAAATGAGTAGTTAATTGTTGATTTAGTTGAACACCACTGTATTTCTTCCAACAGGTTTTGTTTCAACTACGCTTTTCGTTGGGAGAAAACAATTTCTTTATCACAATAAACATTCCAAAGATGTCAATTATAAGACTGTAGTATTATTTGTGACTTATTTAGTTGGCATCAGAACATTAACTTTATTGATTTTTAATTCAAAATTAGTATTGAAAATGGACGATCATTTCAAGAACTGACCGATATGCACTTTGCTTATGGTGCATCAATTGTAAGAAAAACTGCACGCTTGTATGGACAAAGATCTGCGGAACGCCGCCAACCGCATCATAAAACCTTTGCTTCCATCCATCGTCGCCTTAGAGAAAGTGCGAACCTAAAGCGTTCTGGTGGTGGTGGTCATCCAAGAAAAGCTCGTACGGTTAAATTTGAAGGTGTTCTACAGCGTGTGGAGGAAAATCAATCCACAAGTGTTCGCGCAATTGCACACCAAATGAGATCCTCCAAGTCGACGGTACATGCGTGTGTCATGCATAAACACGCAGATCAAATGCTGAAGATTATCCACATCGATTAGCCTTTTGCCAATGGTTTTTGGGTCACATCTTAATAGAACCTCACTTCGGGAAAATAGTATTGTTTTCTGATTGGGCATGTTTCACGCGCGATGGTTAGATTAGATTAGATTTATGTAGGAGTCGGCCCCCTGGCCTGGTCCACCGCGACCTAGAAGATCTATTGTGGCACTCCCAACCTATTTAGAGCACTCTGTCCAGCTTTGTCCTTTGCATTAGACTCCACAGCCTTGATAGAGGCTCTTCCATGTAGCTATTGGCTCTTGGTCTTCCTTCCCCAAGTATTTGAAATCTCAGTCTTGTCAGGCCCTCGCACTGGCACAGTACGTGCATCTTCTGACAGTCCCATAAGATTCATGTGCCTATTTAGCCTACAGTGTCCTGTTAGGAGACCTACTATTATTTTGATGGCCTTTTTATTCTGGCCTAACAGATCTGCTGTGAATTTAGGCATCCGTCCTTTAATGAATAGCTTTGCCTGTCTCAGTTGTGGCAGATTCCTCCACCATTCTAGAGATTTGTTTCTCATCCATTCCTCCATGGATGTTTTAATGCATGGCTTCGCTATGCCGCAGAAGGGTTCTGGTCCTATGAGGTCTTTTGATGCGCCTTCTCGGGCTAGTGCGTCTGCCTCCTCATTACCTTTGTGCCCCTCGTGCCCAGGTACCCAAGCTAAAGTCACTCTATTCTCGTTCCCTAGCTCTTTCAGGGTATTCAGTCCCACACGAGTTTTGACGAAACCTGTGGGGGCCCTATTGCCTGTATCGCCGCTTGACTATCGGAGAAAATGGCAATCGAACGGTTATCCGTGCCTCGCCTTATCGCCTCCTTAGCGCAGCATTGTATGGCTATTATTTCAGCCTGAAAAACAGTTGCCCATTTGCCTAGACTTATTGAGATTTTGGTTATTGGCCTCGTCCCATAAATCCCGGCTCCAACTCCCTGTTCTGTCTTGGAACCGTCTGTATACCAGACTATTTGAGATGTTATTGGGGGACCATTATTCCAGTCTTCCCTATCTGGTATTTTGATTACAAAGTTTCTTTGGAAGCTATACATTGGGACCATTATGTCCGTGGGCATTCCTAAAACAGGATCTGCCTTCAATTCTGTGTAAAGCCTCTGATGCTCCATCCCGTGGCGCAGTGTGATCGGTGTCTGGCCTCGCATAAGTCTGTGCATCACCGACCGGGCCTCACCTTGAATGTATATATGTAGTGGTGGCAGATCCAATAGTACCTCCAATGCAGCCGTAGGAGCGGTCCTCAGCGCCCCAGTGACACACAGGCAGGCAAGCCTTTGTACGCCACTAAGGAGCCTCGACGCGCTGGCCTGAGGGGTCTTTGTCCACCATACCACTGACCCATAGGTTAACATCGGTCTTACTACCTTAGTGTAAAGCCATAGAGTCATTTTGGGTTTCAAGCCCCAATTTTTTCCACACATCCTTCTACACCTACCAAGGGCGATCATTGATTTTTGTGTGGCTTTCTGTATATGAGCATTCCATGTCATTTTCTGGTCAAAGATGACTCCTAGATATTTTGCCTCATTGGCAAATGGAATGTCCTCCCCATTTAGAACTAGTGGTCTAGTTCTTCCTAGGGTTCTCTTACGGGTAAACGTTACCGCCGTGGTTTTTTGGGAATTTATTGCAAGGCTCTCCCTTCTGCACCACCTGTCGACAATGTTGAGGGCTCTTTGTGAGCGCTCCAATATTGTATTCATATACTTTCCTCTGACCACTATTACTATGTCGTCAGCGTATCCCAAGCAGTATACACCTTCCTGGGACAGTTCTCTGAGTAGTTCGTCCACAAGAGCCGACCACAGAAGTGGGGATAATACCCCTCCTTGCGGACAGTCCCTGACCGCTAGCGCCTTAATGGTGGACCCTCCGAGAGTGGATATTAGTGTCCTCTTCTCCAAGCTGGCCCTTATCCACTGGCAAAGAAGCGTTGGAACTCCTCTGTTTGCCAAAGCGTTTATCAGCGAACCCGTTGCGGGTTTATTAAATGCTCCTTCTATATCTAGGAACGTTGCTACTGCAATCTCTTTATCATCTAATGATTTTGACAGTCATCTGTTCAGATCATCCAGCGCGAGATCCGTTGATCTGCCGGGCTGGTATGCATATTGACGAGCGCTGAGGGGGTTATCTCTCAATATTTCGTCTCTAATGTGCCTATCCAATAGTCTTTCCAACGTTTTAAGCAGAAATGAGGATAGACTTAACGGCCTGTAGGACTTGGGCGTTAGGTCTGAAGTTCTGCCTACTTTTGGTAGGTAGATGACCTTGACCTTCTGCCATGTGGCGGGTATGAATCTCCAGGCCAAGCAGCCTTTGAATATACTACATAGATGTGGTATTAATACCTCTTGTCCCTTCTGAAGGAGGACTGGGTAAATTCCATCCATTCCAGGCGAACGCGCGATGGTTATTTTAATGATATGGAACAGCCATATTTGGCATGATGAAAATCCTCACACTGTAGTCTCTAGATACCAGGAACAATTTTCTGTAAACATGTGGGCTGGTATTGTTGGAGAGAATCTAATAGTTCACTTGCTACCTGCTCGTTTGAACGCAGATAATTATCTCCATTTTCTGCAAAATGTTTTGCCTCTATTATTATAAAATGTCCATTTAAACCTTAGAAATAACATGTGGTTTCAACATGACGGGGCAGGTCCACATTTTGATTTGAAGGTGCCCCAGTATCTAGATCAGCAGTTTTCCCGCCGATGGATTGGAAGAGGAGGTCCCGTGGCCTGGCCTGAACGTTCTCCCGATCTCAACTCCCTGGATTTTTTCTTTTGAGGTCACCTGCAATCTTTAGTCTACGAAATCTTTAGTCTACGCCTATTCGTAATGAGAAAAATTTCTTAGTAAGAATAATGGCCAGTTGTGTAAAAGCCATTCCCGGAATATTCCATAGAGTCCACGTATCAATGAACCGACGGTGAAATCTTTGTATTGAAGCAAATGGTCAACATTTTGAACACTTATTGTAAACCATCATTTATTTATCAATAAAACAAAGTCCAACACGAACAACAAGTGATTTAGTAATGTCCTCCTGAAATTTTTTTGTAAATGAATATTATTTATTTATCACATAAATAGACAAAACTTTAAAAAACCATTTTACCTTTTTTTTTTTGGCAAAACGGCTCATTTGCGGACATACGTTTATTAAACAAAAAAGGTTTGTTCTCATCTCATGTCCCCTACCACCCCTTAAACTTTGTCGGTATGTTTTTGGAACACCCTGTAGATCAAGAATTATTCAATACACATTATTTTGCCTAAATTATCAAAAGTTTTACTATAGTCTTTAATAAGAGTGATTTACAAAAATAAACTATAACATATTTTTAAATTATTTTAAATTAATAAATTACTAAACTATGTATTTGTTATTACAATTATAATACCTACAGCTATGAATTATTATAACTTTATGAACCAGCCTAATGGATTACATTTTTTTAATGTATGTGCAGTTTATTCAAAAACACTGTGGGTGGTGATTACACGTCTAATTCTTAGGCCAAATAATTGTACAATTTGGTATATAGGTCAATATTTATTGGATACCTAATAATAAATTATATAAACATAAATTTTAGTTCTACGTAGATCAATCAACGCGTACTATATCTACTTAAAGTTAAGTGTAAGAAGCTGATAAAACAGACAGTTATCTACATTAATACGTTTATAAAATAGCTTATGAGTTCATATCATCGTTATGAAGGCAAAGCAATATCTTTACTGTTACTACTTGAATTAGTGACCGAGCGAGGAAGACCCGTCATTCCTACCTGCATCATCTAGTGGCCTGTACGTCCGTGAATTTACAGGAGCTATATAAACTTAGGCACAGTTTGTGTAGAAGACGTACCATCCCTCGGATAGGATGTAAAGCCGGAGGTCCCCTGTCTATGACATGAAAGATATGTAAAAGATTGCTAGCTTACCACAAAGCTCGGCCAAAAAAAGAAAATATGGAAAGAAAAGAACGATAGAAACGATAGGAAAAAGAAGAACGATAAGAAAAAATAAAATATATAAGCATAAGAGTCAAGCAAAAAGAATATTGCATCACACCGCTTTTCGCCTTCTTACACCTCCCCCCTTAGCGGATTGACAATACTTTACGGATAGCTTAGACATATTACTGGTTAATAACAACTGATCGTAAATTAAATATGTTCCATATAAAAGACATGAGTTGTTATGAGAAATGTTTATGAAAAAATTAAATTAAATTAAAAATTTCTATAAATTTGGATCATTAAAAAGTATTTGAAAGCTTTTTAACTAAAATAATTTCAAGGTCGTCGTACTTTCGGTTGTACCGGAAAGATTGGAGAGACAGGTGAAATTTATTTGGTTTCTGTTAGTAGACGGATTATTTCAAATACCCTGAGCATTGAAAAAATTGAATATTTATCCAGTTCTACTTGAAAGCCACCCTCGAAAGTAAATTTTTAGACTTAGCCAGAGTTCTTCATTTTCAGAATCTTTGTTTATATGTTTTCACTTAACCACTAAAAGAATTACTTGATAAATTTAAAAATGTATAAAACTTCTTGGGGAACAACAGCATATAAAAACTGACGAGATAAGCGGAACTGATTTTGTCCTACTCGTATACGACCTAGTGGGTATAAACTATGATGTGAAAATATTCTGAAAATTTAATTCAATTCAAATTCAACAGCTATTGTACTATATCGGAAGGGCATTAATGTTAAAAATGTGACTGATGGAAATACAGAACCGGATTACATTATTTCATCTCGCACTACTATATGCATGGTGGTACGTAGGTGTAGATTAGATTAGATGAGATTTATATAGTAGTCGGCCCCTTGGCCTGGTCCACCGCGACCTAGAAGATCTATTGTGGCACTCCCAACCTATTTAGAGCACTCTGTCCAGCTTTGTCCTTTGCATTAGACTCCACAGTCTTGATAGAGGCTTTTCTTCATGTAGCTATTGGCTCTTGGTCTTCCTTCCTTCCTTCCTATGTGAAATCTCAGTCTTGTCAGACCCTCGCACTGGCACAGTACGTGTACTGAGGTTTCCTCTTCTTCTTGACAGAATCTGCAAGTTGCATCTTCTGACAGTCCCATAAGATTCATGTGCCTATTTAGCCTACAGTGTCCTGTTAGGAGACCTACTATTATTTTGATGGCCTTTTTATTCTGGCCTAACAGATCTACTGTGAATTTAGGCGTCCGTTCTGTAATGAATAGCTTTGCCTGTCTCAGTTGTGGCAGATTCCTCCACCATTCTAGAGATTCGTTTCTCATCCATTCCTCCATGGATATTTTAATGCATGGCTTCGCTATGCCGCAGAAGAGTTCTGGTCCTATGAGGTCTTTTGATGCACCTTCTCGGGCTAGTGCATCTGCCTCCTCATTACCTTTGTGCCCCTCGTGCCCAGGTACCCAAGCTAGGGTCACCCTATTCTCGCTCCCTAGCTCTTTCAGGGTACTCAGACAGTCCCACACGAGTTTTAACGAAACCTGTGGGGACCCTATTGCCTTCGTAAATGTAGCAATTCTATCTATTTATTCTTTTGCACGCCTGAATAGTTCCCCTCGTCCTCATTTTGATTAATTTCCCTTCTCTTAAGTAAAAAAGGATTCTGTTACAAAGTAAAGAAGGATCAACCTCGATAAATCGATAGCTAAAAAGGAAAATAATAATCATTTTATTGGCCAGGTCATATTTATGAGTATAATTAAAATAAAAGTAACTTTTACTCAACTAAGCAGAAAACCTAATTACCTACGTAGGAATTAAGTTCGATTAGATCTGACATCTAACTGACTCCGCCAATCAAAATCAAATCTAATTTGATATTTGTGCTTCCTTTCATGTCTATAGGTTTAATATGATTATAGTGAACTACGGCAGAACAAGGGCTACACGAATTGGAATTAATTAAACTTTCAAATTAAGACTTAATATCTCTTTATTAAATTAATTAAATTCATTACTCAGTGGAATTAGTAATAAGAGGCCCGTCTTTTAAGTATGGCGTGTTTGTATTGCTGAAAATATGTTTTTATATTAATAGAACTACAAAATTATAATAATTTTACTGTTTGTATAAATGAACTTTATTTGCGCGAAGCGAGTTTTGATAAGTTTCATACTTATTAGTAATCACAAAAAGTATAACATTTAAAACTAGCTCATATTTTTAACTCAAATCATATGCCAAATAGCGAAACATAGGTGTTAGACTTTTATTCCTTTAAAATGAATACCTATAGATGCAACTAATTTTATTATTTCTACCTAATTATTCACAAACGAATAGTTAGCGTCAATTAAACTGATCCATGAGTACGAGTAGTGACATATAGCGGCGGGTGATATCAAATTAAACTCTTATAGAATGATGGTATAATATATGATATAATTTCTGCAGTATCAAAGATGTAATATGAATTCAATATTATCTATATATTAGGTATATTGTTAATGCGTTTTTAGTTATACGGATTTTTGTTTGAACTGAATAAAAGCACTGAATAAAAGCACATCTAGAAAGTCGTACATCACTCTTTTTAGTCAAAATATGGGTAGCTGATTTACTCAAGATCACTCAACATCCCTATTCAGAAAAGAAAATATTGATTGAACAAATATATGCAATTAACAAAAACAAACAACTACGAGTGTAGTAAGGATACACCCATATCCTCCATCTGTAAACACGCCTTATAAAATAAGGACTGAACAAAATTAGGCCAAAATAGCTATTCTCCTGGCTAATGCCACGCCGAGCGCTGAATTACAAAGCAAAATTTGGCGTATTTTGTCTAACAATGTTAGAATCAAAAATACAATGTTTCGGATTGCAACGAAAAGTACGAGGAAATACTCTGGATCTCACATCGTAGGATGTCACTAATTGCAGACTGGTTTCGACCTTTTTATGATCTCATCAGTGCTGATAAGTGAGCATACCTACGAATGAAAAGACCAATAAGTATTTGGTGCAATAGGTTAGCCTTGCTTACGCAAGCCCTAATGGCGCCACCTGTTGGTAGTTCTCTATATGCAATTTGATTTAAAAAAAGAAACATATTTAGATATCAGTAGGACTGTTACACCTGCGCCACGGGATACGGGCGTACGCAGCATAATAAACATAATAAAATAAATTACATAGGAACAAAAGCAATAAACTAATACAATTTATGACAGTGTATTCAAAACTAATCCGCACTACAACATAGGCAACAGTATACTAACGTGAAAAGCATTTTGTGGCCGCGGCACGCGCATGTCCGTGTTGACCCACTTCACACGCTATGGACTCGCGGCTCTCTGTGACAGCCCTATTTATTAGTGCTATTATAGTGGCATAACAATCATTATTATGATTAACTTACAAAATATATAAATATAGGTACTGAATAACAATTCTTACAAAATATAATAGTCAACTATTTTCTTTATATAGTCTGTAAATAACTATTTTTATAATTTAAAATTTTTTGAAGCCCAACTAATTTCCGAAATATATAATTTTTATGGTATTTCTGTACAAGGCTTTATTATATACTTTTAGAAATAAATATATCAAACCACATATTGTTGAAATATGTACGTACCTCTTCAAAGAAAAATATATTAGATAGGTACGCACAAGAAAGAGCATTATTATATTAAAACAGAATTGTTCTAATTATCATCCTCTTAGAAGACTCATTATTATTCCAGTGGCATTTCTACTGACGGATATCTTAATATGAAAATTAAGTATTTCAAAAGCTATATTTCTATGGTTATATTCTATGTTGCCTGAAGTAGATTTTCTGGACTATTTTGCCGTTGTTGATGCTAAATCGTTTCACTATTATTAACAGATATCATCATACATATATCAGTGCTTCCTCTATCGTAATCCGCGACTAATATCACTATATGAGGAGCACTGAAAATATAATCTGTTAATAATGACGTTTAAGCGTCTACAACGATAAAACAACTCACAAATATTGCAAAATATTACAAATATTACCTAATGCGGAGGTACTATATAAAAAAAAAATAAGTTCGAGATTCGTCCATTATTTTATTTTTATCATTTATTAGTTTAAGCTTAGTAGCTTATTTTATATTCTGTTTCGAATTTGTCCAAATCTATTAATTTAATACCAGTTTCTAATATATAACTCTTTTATATATAAGTTTGGTTTAAGGTACCAGTAAGTAGTAATTAATGTACTTAGACAGTGCTTTGCTGCACGCTGCATAGTTTGCAGATTATCACTAACTTTTTAGATACATCTAGTGCAACCGCTAGCTGGATTAGTCCATCAGAACGAAATCCTCTTAAACCCTGTGCAAATATAGCCTTCCTCATCTAAAATTTTGATGCAAGTTAAAGTTTAAATGTAAGCTATATAATCTGGAAATACAGCTTTGTGGTGAAAGTATTTATTTATCACAATCAAAACTAAAAACTTTATAAAAAATAAATATTTTTTCTAAACCGTTTATTAGTTAGAAATTAATGTTATTATATACTGAAAATAAACCTTTTTTGATACAGAGATAAACTTAAAACTTGTAAACTTACAAAAATAAATCTGCTGTGTTAATATTAAGAACGTCAGTTTTATATTTTAAAAGTTTAAAAGTTTGGTTTTGAATCACATTGTTATCTAGAATTTTTAAATCATAACTTAAAGAATAGAGAGTTATGATTTAAAAATTACAGATAACAGCGTAATTCAAAACAAAACATAGTGATTAACTTAATGAAAATATAAAACTAACTTTCTTAATGTCATCTCATCAGCATGAAAGTTTAATACAAAACTTTGAAATGCGAAAGTAATTTCGGCAGTGAAATATCTCGAGCTTTAGATAACCCCTTCCATAAAAATATTACTGTGAGGAGCTTCACGCACGCCCGTAGCTCGTTGCATAAGAATTTAATGTCTTACGAAACCATCTAAGAAGCTTTCAGAACGTTTTGTATCTGTTGACAAACAACTAACTGAGAACTCTGAAGGGGCCGATAATTCCGGCTGTAGACAAATTCCCGACGAAGAACCTCAGATGAAATTCCAGAGCTGCACTCAATGGCCTGCGTGGCCTCATCACCTGTGCAAATTAGATGAGTGTCTCGTACTTGGAAAGCATAGCAAAGTATCTCCAACACTAAAAAGGAGCTTGTCTAAAATTCGTGTATAGAATGAGGACGTACCTAAGCCTCATACCTACATGCCCTATATATACAGGATGAAGCCGACAATCGGCTTACTTTCGGCAAAAGCCAGCCAGGGTTCAAAGCCCTTGGCTTCTGCTGTTTAACTAAAAAATGATTCCCAAATTGAATACCTTCAATCATAAAATCATATGAATAAGAAACCATTTTTCTTCTAAATGTTGTAAGTTGTAAGTGGTCTATTGAAAACATGAGGTCAGCATGTGGACAGCAACTGAGCGTAGTCCAATTTCATATGAGGTTAAATGTTGAATTAAAAATGAATAAGTATATTAATAATGAAGTATTATTAATTAAATAAATAATATATATTAATACAAATTGTTTTTTAATCAAAAATTTGTTTAAAAAATCGACCTTGTTAAAAAGTGTTTTAATTCCAACGCGTATTACCAAATTTGAAACAAAGTTAATTGTTTCGAATTTGGTAATAGTACATCGGTAATAATGTATTTAATGGACGTGTTCCAATTATCGAGTTTGCAACTGATTCGATCATTTTTTATTTGATGTGAAATGAAATGTGTGATAATGAAAAACAACAGGTTGGTTAACCCAAATTGATCTTGAAAACTTGAATTTCTAAAAACAACACTCATTAAACTATCAGATACCTAACGTTGTAAGGACAGCTTAATCTCTGATATTAAATTGTTGTTGAAAACTTTGTTGGAACATTCTGCGTAATTGAAAATTACTTGCAAATATACTTTTTTTTTAAACAAACTATTTTGGATTCAATTTTTAAAAAACTTTAAAAGTGGACACAGTGAATAAAGTAGAATTTTTATATTTTCAAGTATATTTAGGTACTAAATTAGACCTTATATAGTCAAAATTAAAAGTGGTACCCTGTACATGAATCTTGTTTATTTTTAGAAAATTCAACGTTTTCTCATGAGTCTATAAATATCGGAGTATACCCCTATATAATGTTAAAAAAAGTTTCCCATAAGAACAATACATTATGTGAAGAATTGTTTGTTAGGTACCCTGGGGTGAGAAGGAAATTTCTTGAAACTTTTACATTTATTATTTTTAACAGAGATGAAACAATTAAAAAAGTTATAACCCTGGACATTTTATAGTATAACCTTGTATAGGGGCCCACTTACATAATAGTTTGAACTAAAATTGCCCGCTGACAGTTTTTTATAAACCGAATAAAAATCGAGAGTTGGTAAAACTCGAACTTCTCTCGTAAACTCTTTATTATTCACTTAGGACCGGTCTATTACCCCCGTGTGTCACCAGAGGAATTTTAAAAGCACGCTGGTAATATTTCACGGTGTCATTTATAATCGGATATATTTTTGCGTCTTCTTCGGCAAAATAGAAGGTTCTTTGAGCTTTTTTTAATAAAAGCTTTCCGGTATCACGCACGATGTATCATCTTGATTCGAGCCCTACTAAGCATGACGCAGTTGCTGGTAGTTACGTCGAGAGTGACGTAGATCTATGATAAATTTAATGACCAACGTCCTGGAATATTCTTTTCAGTCAAATATCGCCCCACTAAAATGTAATTTCTTTGTCACATACGAAATTGCTTCGCGCAGCCTATACATAGATAAATATATTATAATAATTATTACAGATAAAAAATTAGCAAAATGTCTTTAATAGGTAAAAATTCCAAATTTACCTAAACCCCAAAAAATGCAATAATATGCAGTATATTTAATTTTAAAATCAAAAACTAAATATTCACTTCCTTCAAATCCAGAAGTTATCGAAATTTAACAAATACAAGAAAAACTGACATTACGTTAGCCACAACGTTTTGTGCTAAATTTCATCATATCCGGTTAATAAAAAGAGAATTTGAAAACCGAAAGTAATCTCATTGACATGCGGTAAATATATGCTGAAATATCCTAATAGAGTAATACTTCTACATTCTAAAAATCATCAGTGCTAATCTCACTCCCTATGTCTATTTAAATTTTAATTCATTAATAATAGATAGAGTAGATAACAAACTGAAATAAAAATATCTTTGAGTTCAGTAGCTTTATAAAGACAAAGTATCTACCTAACTTTGTTATTCTTTTTTCGTAACATCATTTTCAATTTCTTTTTAAACTACCATTTAACTATTTGCACGAATTTGTACCTAACTCGTTCTTATTTAAAACTCATACAATTATGCTTAATGTAATACTTCGTTACGAGTACATACACATAATTATCATTATTGTTGATAGTGTATGGGAGAGTATTTTGTTTCATTCCTCAGACCAGATTCCTTTTAAATCTGGATGTGAGAGCAAATGTTTAAACATAATCCCCAATTAACAAAACTGTAGTGCATCGAGTTAGGCAGGAGCCGTTCCAACTTTGCAAAACTGGGTTAAATAGCAGGTTCAGTGCAAAATGTTAATAATAAGTTCTTCAGTATAAAACCGCTTTAGTGTTTTTTTTTTGGCTTTATAAGAGAGATTTATTCTGAAGTAAAGCTTAGAAATTACATTACTTATTATTACTTAAAGGAAGTCACTGAAATATTTGTAAAAAAGGTGGGGAATATAAAGAATTACGTTTTCTTTTCATACATACATTCCATACTCACACTCACTTTCGCACTCTTTTGGAGGGACAATGCTTTATCTAACGGTATAAAAATATAAAGTGTAGGTACTCCATTAAAATAAAGACAATTCCTCTATTTCTGGTTAAACCGGAAGTGTTACATAACTCCTAACAATAAATATTATTTTAGAGTAAATACTTCAAATATTCATATTTAAAATGTGGGACTATTTTCATAAGATATTTTATGATAACAATATCAGTAGAAGAAATGTCGATGTGACATTTTTATATACGTAGATTTATATTATACCTTTGACTGAACAGTTTAATAATAAGTCTCCGAAAATCTCATTTAAACTTAGTTCTTATTAAATCTCTTAGAACGCAGTTCATTTGACTACAACATTATAAAAGTATGCCTCTTGGTTTATCCTTTTGGTTACATTCCTAACTCCTGAAGTATCTAAACAACTAGAAAATCCAATAAATAATAAAATAGGATACTAGATACCATCAAAATAATTGAGCAAAAATACTATTGAAAATTAAAGCGCTCCCCTGGTAAAGGGTTAGTCATAAAAGAGAAATAGAGACAGGGTGACAATCCTGATATATTCCATACATATTTCTGTATAATCTCGATGCCGCAGTGTAAGACATCCATATTCCGCGGAGACGTAGAGTTATAACTGACAGATACATGATACTTTCATATCGATACGCTGCTGTTTCCTTCTGACAAGAGCTGATACATCGAACATATCAAAAGGAAAGGGGTAATCACGTTCTTTTCAAAAAGAACTCACAAGAAAATCTTATACAGAAAACATATACTATGCCTTTTAGATGTGCCATCAGTTATGTCTGATGCATACACTTCACACAATTGTAAAATATAGGAAGCAACAGCAACAGTTTAGTATAGAGTAGATAATTAAAATTAATCTGTTACTTTTCTTAACAATGAATATGAACCGTTTATTTTACGCACGACTATTTTATTTTCTTGCTTGCCTATTTACTGACGGTTTTATTATTACCTGCTTAATGACAATTACTACAGAATTTGTTTATTTACTTGTATAATACTTATTACTTCCTACCTTATCACCTGCTTAACAACAATTATTGCTATTAATATGTTTCTGCTTATTTAATGCTGCTACTTGTGTATCAATTCAATCGATTTATTTAAAATATCAATAAATATTTTATAACCTACAATTGTTTGACTTTTCTTACTTGGGTTAAGAAACATTGACCCTGGCATGTGCATTTATGCACCTTCTTCACTGAAGCTACGCAGCCTCTGCTCATCGGCGAGTAGAGTCCGTGTGGATCATTCACTACGTTAAAAGTTGAATGGTGGCGCCCGATATAAAACCGAAAACGAATGAAGAGCACACATTTATGTTACTTAATTATCAAAAACTAATATTATAGCTACATCTCTTATAAGAAATATCTTCTGTGAGATACACATTCGAGATACATTATGAGTGTACAGCTACCACTCTAACTTAATGTATCTTTCAGAAACTTTCTGCTAATTCTGCTATGTATCTAACTAATTATATACATAAAATAGAAATTGATTAATTATCTAATATCTTTGTTACATCGCCCATTGTTGTGGTATTGCCATTTATCTGTTAGTTTATAACGGCTTTCCTAAAAGGAAAATCTCACCGTTTATTTACTTGCCTACAGGGCCACTTCTTTCCAAACCGTATTTACAACTCAGATATAATATTACGTTGATATATCTGCAATTAATTATATAGAGTGGAATCACTGACTATTCATATTCAAAGTGATTAATCTTATTAATTTTTGAATGCTTTTGAAAAGGGATATTTGCTGAAAAATGTAGTGAGAGTAGATTTATAATGCTCATTACACTGCGCCATGTAATGCCGAAGGTCTGAATGACTGAATGTCTCGTCGAGGACTATATCGTCAGCCGCTATCTTAAAATCCCACTACTAAGATTTGATTATTGAACTTTAACATGATCACTTGGAAATTTGGCGTAGGAGCTTTTCTATGAAGTTTACTCGAAAAGCAAGCAACTTAATTCTCTCTACCTCTATACATACCAATATATTGAGTAAAATTCCTTTCAACAACTTCACTGTATCAGAACAGACATCAAATACACTTATCGAAAGTATGTTTTCAGACTGTGTTTTTATATTCGTTTTCCATTATTTTCTTTGTCTGCAATTTCTCCCAAGACCAGAGAAATCAACTTTAAATAAACGCGTTTTTACTACTATAGAGTTTGGTTCTGCAATTTCGTTTTCTTTGATTATAGGGTACCTACCACTTGCCTTTTTATGGATATTACATAGCTATTTTTTATATATGCTAACAAAAGTATTTTTTTTATTTTGACAAAGATGAAAATACACATTTATATTTGTTGGTTTATAGTCGTCAAAGCGAAAAAGTTTTTGCATAAGAATTCATTTTATATAGCCGATGAAAAATAATAGATGCAATTGATGTTGCATAAACATCAATTTCTATACCGATTGAAATATTTTTAATATTTTAGTAGCTATAAAATGAAATACAACTTTCGTAAATAACCAATGGCAGACTTATAGATACTATCGCCCTGTTTTACAAAAAAAAATATATCACCCGTATAATACGGGGTGTCCCATCGAAAAGTATCACATTTCGCCGCCTTATATCTCGAAAACTAAAAGAGATATCGGGATGCGGTTTGGACAGAACGACTTAAGATTTTTGTAAGTTTTTTTTGGTACTGTTGCCAAATCTCCAAATATATTGATAAACTTTTTATTGAATACGCTCCTCTTTGGAGTAAATTTACTTGCTTATATTAAGCGGAACACCCTGTATATTTTACCATAATCAGAAAGCCTAATCACTTTACTTTTCAAAAAGGTATACATTGTTTACATTATCTTGAGAATTGGAGCCACAAAATTCAGTTGAATGGGAGCACCTCATACTTGAACAGTTTGTGAAGCTAGTCTTCGTTTTCACAGTAGCCATGAAAAACAAAAGGACAATAATAAACTGTATTGTCAGTTGTGTTAAATATTTATTGTATAGATATAAAAATGTTCACATTAGAAGGATCACACACTTTTGATCATTTACTACTAAGGATGCACAAGTGTATAATGAAGTAAATGGTGGGCAGTTAAAACAAATTGTTTTCTAACTTATTCAAGTAGTTATTTTGATTATTTTATCTGTTATTTTTATTACTGTCATTGTGCTTTGTTGTTATTGTTAACAAAACTCGTACCTACCGATTATTAAAGAATTATTCTTTTCTCCCTATCTGTTTTCATTTAAAAAGCAAATGCAGTCAAGTTCCACATCAAGTTTGATCAGATATTTTTTAAAATGAAATATATAGGGTATTTTATATAAAATAAGTGTAGAAAAACTTAAAAATAACTTTACAAAGAAGGAGGTATTTTTTTCATTCGTAATAACCCAAATAAGAGTACTTCTAATAAACTTAATTTTGTGGCTCCAATTCTCACGATAATGTAAACAATGCATACCTTTTTGAAAAGTAGAGTGATTAGGCTTTCTGATTATGGCAAAATACACAGGGTGTTCCATTTAATATAAGCAAGTAATTTTACTCCAAAGAGAAGCGAATTCCATAAAAAATTTACTAATATATTTGGAGATTTGGCAACAGTGCCAAAAAAAACTTACAAAAATCCTAAGTAGTTCTGTCCAACCCGCATCACGATATCTCTTTTAGTTTTTGAGATATAAGGCGACGAAATGTGATACTTTTCGATGGGACACCCAGTATTAAATGTGTTTTTATTGCCTCATTGCATTCCCTTCATTTTTACCCCTACACAATTTTTTGCATCCTTCGCTGTTTAGCAACAAAACTAATTTTCTTAAGTTAACAAAATTTCAATTATTTTATACTCTTTTTTGCAATTCAAGCTATCGATGCTAATATTGCTTCATCAGAAGAAGAAAAAGTGATGTTAAATTGGAGTAAGAGGGTACATTCTTCATAAAAAACATACAAATGGTAACAGTCATATAGATAATATTAACAAAATTTCGTCTTAATCTAATAATAAGGTTGTTAAAATAATTTTAAATATAGGGAGTATAAAGTCACACCACTCATATCAGTTGGGTTACTTTTATTAATTTTCAAATTAAAATTTTAAAAAATGTATCCACCAACTAATATGAGTGGTGTGACTTTATTATACAGAGTGAGTTTTATGTATGGAACGCCTCAATTATCTCGGAAACGGCTTGCCCGATGTTTATGAATTTTGGTTTATAAGGGTTTTGTAATATGGCCGATATTATTGTGGCATTTACATTGTTGTCAGATCTTTCGTTTTTCCGGAAATATACTGAAATTTGTTATTTCAAATGGATCACCCTATATATTTTTTTGTTTTTGAAATCTCTAAGAAATTTAGAATATTTTTCATTTAATGTTCCCTATACCTAATTGCCATAATTTCGGAGTTACAGCTACATTTGCAATATCTCCGCCGAAGTTAAAACATTACATCAGGGCGGCTATGTCTGCGACAAAAACAATTTTGACGTTTTAATAAACTATTATTGTTGGTGTTTATTGAAAGTTACAATGGACCGTTTATCTGAGAAAGAACGAATTGAGATTTTAATGATATTAGGATATGGTGATGTGCGTAGAAGTCAACAGGAAACGTGTAATATCTTTAATAATTTATATCCTAATAGAAATCCCATAGGATCTTTTGAAAACATAAAGTAAAGGCGGTTACAGCTGATGCTCAAAATGTTGTCCGTTTACTTCCATACAAGAAGCCATGCGATGTTTAAAACTTTGCAGTACATTTTGTAACATTCCTGACTGCTCAATTCTTCTTATCTCTGTGGTAATCCTATCTTTTAATTCCTGAATATTGGCAGGTTTGGTTTTATAAACAATATTTTTTAAGTGACCCCACAGGAAATAGTCTAAAGGATTCATGTCGGGTGATCGCGGGGGCCATTCGATAAAACCACGCCTTCCAATCCATCTTCTGGGAAACACATCGTTTAGGTATTGCCTCACGTCACGCGCATAGTGAGGTGGAGCTCCATCTTGTTGTACCCAAATATTGTTATTTGGGACATTGTTATTGTCTGAAAGTTTCAAATAATAAAATTTCTAAATTAACAGGCAATTGAGAATACTTACTTAGATTTGGAAATAACCGAGCCAACTCAGGTATAATATTATTCTGTAATAAATTTAAATACGCCGGACCATTTAAGTTTCCTTCAATGAAAAAAGGACCAATTATTTTGTCGCCTATTATTCCAGCCCATATATTAATCTTTTGTGGAAATTGGGTGTGGGATTCTCTCATCCAACGAGGTTGTTACGTGACCAGTATCTGCAATTATGCCGATTTACGTTTCCATCAATACAAAAAGTGGCTTCATCGGAAAACATAACATTATTTAAAAAATTTGGATTATTTTGATCGTAACATTTTTCCATCATTGTATCGGCAAACTCTTCACGTCTATCGAAATCATCATCTGACAACTCTTGAACCAATCTTACTTTGTAAGGATGGAATTTATTGGCATGTAAAATTTTCATTATGGATGTTTGAGAAATATCAACTTCCCTGGATATTTGTCTAGTACTCAAGTGTGGATCTTCTTCTAACATAACACAAACATCTAAAGATTTGTCTTCAGTTGTTGCAGTTTTTATACGCCCTGATTTCGGTAAATCTTTTATGGCTCCAGTTTGGTTAAACTTTTTTAACAACTTACTCACAGTAGATCTTGTTATGGGATTTCTATTAGGATATAAATTATTAAAGATATTACACGTTTCCTGTTGACTTCTACGCACATCACCATATCCTAATATCATTAAAATCTCAATTCGTTCTTTCTCAGATAAACGGTCCATTGTAACTTTCAATAAACACCAACAATAATAGTTTATTAAAACGTCAAAATTGTTTTTGTCGCAGACATAGCCGCCCTGATGTAATATTTTAACTTCGGCGGAGATATTGCAAATGTAGCTGTAACTCCGAAATTATGGCAATTAGGTATAGGGAACATTACATGAAAAATATTCTAAATTTCTTAGAGATTTCAAAAACAAAAAAATATATAGGGTGATCCATTTGAAATAACAAATTTCAGTATATTTCCGGAAAAACGAAAGATCTGACAACAATGTAAATGCCACAATAATATCGGCCATATTACAAAACCCTTTAAAACCAAAATTCATAAAAATCGGGCAAGCCGTTTCCGAGATAATTGAGGCGTTCCATACATAAAACTCACTCTGTATATCTATCGCTTCAAGTCTCTAGTACCACCTACGGCTCCGTCTCCTGCTCCCAGTCTAACGAAAGGTTAAACAGACCCTGAAAATACCACGTTCCTTAAAATCTGACAATAAGTACATTTGAGCAGTAGCCTGCTTGCATAATGTTTTTCTAACCTGTATACTGATATTTTAATAATTTATATCTCCTGACGGAGCACGTTTATAACAAGGACATGCAAATTTGGGAAATGGTCTAACAGAGAACGACATTATCTCAGTTTCCTTAAAAATGTATGTAGCTCCGTTTTTACCCGCGCTGTTCATTAGAATAATAATGTCTTTTTTGTTTCAGATGTATTTAGAACCCTAAGATAACAATTTAAGTTCTAAGGCCTACATGTAAGTATTGCAATAAAATTTCCCATAAATATTAGATAACATTAATTTTCTGAACAGATTCAATTTTGATGAAAATGTAATAGCGTGAGGCCTTAATTTATGATAATATTTTGGGTGGATACATGTTGTAGTTACTTTAAATTTATATTTTCAACATTACATCAAATATTTAGTGAAAGCCTTAAGCTTTTATTGCTTTCATTTAATAAAATATAAGTTTATTCCGTAGCACAAAAACAAAAGTAGATAGAAAAATTTGACTACTCCACTACATTCCACTGAAGTACTTTAAAAAATTTGTCATTTATACTTTTTCTATACCTCTCATAATAAGAAAGATACAGGGCCTCGTTAAAATAGGCAAAATGTCAAAATCACCCTGTAATTAGAAAACATGTGACAATAGAATTGATCTGATAGCACCATCAACCTGGCCTTGAACAGGTGGATCGAGACTGTACAATTAATTTGTCGTAACTTTTACACTTACTTGTTGAGTAACCTTGAATTCTCATCAAAAATGGACTGCTGTGTACAAGTTACAATTCAAAATTCGCCTGACCCTAACCAAATATTTACATATTTTTTTAGACCATGAGATTTTGTGAAATAAAAAACTGCTTGTATATCCTTGCCGCAGCTGCCCTTTTATGAAGTTGTTTGCAGACGATAAAAAAGACCAGGCAACTTATTTCAAACGTTGCAAAAGAGTCCCTAAATGTAGTAGTAAATAAATTTAAAAAACTTGACTTGTTTGTACAAATAATCAAGTAAGTTTTGATGAAACTTCGTCTACCTTACTTTAGTTTTTTAGATGTTAAGTTTACAGATGTTAAGTAAATTATATACTTTTCAACTAACAGCATGGCATACATATAAAACATCCAAAGGGTTACGATGAAACATTTTCTAAAGAAAAGTTTTCTTGCATTGTGGCTAGAATTTTTAAGTGAAATGTTGCTTATATTTTTCATTATTTTAGCTTAAAAAATCTCCCTACTAAATATAGTACCTCAGTAACTCAATTTTATCCCATATCCTAAAACAGGATAGGCCGGGATCAAAGGGAGGGATTAACAAAAACGCAGGTTCAACAGGAAAAGTGTGAACCTTTTGAAATATACAAGGTGATTCAGGTTTAATTTTGAGAACTTCAGGAATCGATAGAAGAGGTTAAAATAATGTTCATTCATGATTCCTCACTCGCATCGTTTCAGAGATAGGGGGCGTTGAAGTAGGAATTTTTGTCTCGCTTTCCTTATTTATAACTTTTGAACCACTCATCCGGTTGAAATTAAATTCGGAACACAAACGCTCCAATGATCTTACATAAGCTTCTTAAGTTTGAACCACCCCGCCTCTTAGAAGTGTATTTTGTACTCCTCTTTTAATTTACTTCAAAACTTCAACAAAAAATATTAATTTCAATAAAACAGCTTTTTGCCTAATTAATTTTGAAACTTTTTCGTTTCTTGTTTTTTTCTACATTTGACCTTGTTTCTGAGATATTCAATGAATTTGGTGACAGTGTAGCGCCGCAGTCGCGTTAATTTCATGAAAAAAAAACTTGTATCGTTGAATATTTTGTCTTCGTTGGTGAATATATGTTTTAATTTAACTATAAAATAGTATCTAACATTTTAATATACATATAAATTATGGCAACAATACTGGAGTGAAAAAAGGGTGTTATGAGAAAAGGGTGCTGTTATGAGCTTCTTAACATCACTCAAATTTAATGTTATTATGTGTCATTAATGAGACCGACGTAAGTAAAACTATATAACTATATCTATAATTGATAAATTTCACTCCATCCCACATTGTGTCAATTTTATGTAACATAATGATTGTATTTGTATCATGACTGGTTTTATCTTACCCTCATAAAATAACTCGCCTCCAATTGTTAAAAATATGCAGTAGCTACTACTCATAACATTTTTCTGATTTCTCTGAAATAAAAAAAAATAAATAGAAATCGTGATACAAAACTAGCTGAGCATGAATTTATTGCAACATGTATCAATATGTATTAACCTTGTAAACTCTCGGAACTTAGAAGGTTAATCTACACCTAGGAACCACTGAGGCACTTGTGCATCCTACCTAGGTAATCGTCTCGTCAAAGCAACAAACTAACCTATCCTAGCGAAACAGGTTGCCATATTTTCCTTAAACTAGTCATAAATGAGTATTCTTCCATGAGCTTTTGAATCCTCTAGTAACGTGGATGGCAGGGCGGTCACAAAGTAGGTATATAGGATATTTCGTCTTTGTTTATTCAGAAAGGTGCTTCACTTAGTCTTATATTATAAAGGTATTGCCTTAGTTGACAACATCTGTTGAAAATACCTATTACAAACTTCTTCTAGACATCGCTAGGTAGTTCATAGGTGTATCTCTATTAGCGTATCATACGAGGTCTCTCTGATAAAGCAGAAGTTGCTTCCCCATAATCCCATATATTATTAAATTTCCTGGGAATGTCTTCGTTCATTGTTTGTATCATTGCGGCTAATTATAGTGTGCTAGAGAGACGTGGTACGAAGATCTTTACACGTGCCATTCTGTTAATCGTCAATCCTGTTGAATTTTGAAACTTAAGGATTTTTCCTATTATGAACCACCTTGTAAATGTATTTGTAGTTTATATGACTCAATGACCATGCGGTATGTGGGAATCTATTTATTTGATATATGACATTTAATATACTTCTTAGCCTTGAATAACCTATAAATAGCAAGATCGTATATTACACTACAATACAGCGAAGCAGAACGGTAGTATTCTGGTTTTCATGAGAAATATTTCTTTAATTAAAAAAGTAAATGCACTTCTCTTCCCAGGACCGCGTAATGTTATTCATTTCATTCATCTTGTTTTATTTGTTCTTCACGTGTTATACATTAAGCGTCTTTTAGTTTATGTTCTGTTTTATAATGGTAAAAATATAGTTACTGTAATGCTATTGCTATTTCTAACCGGATTGAAAATAATCTACTGCACCAAAAATATTGATTCAGAACGAGTATGTTCGAGAAACCCAAGGATGCACTTGGGAAAGCAAACATTGCAAAACGAACATCATATTATTAATGTTTTGGATATTGATGTGATATCTTATTTTTCTCTTTATTTCTTTTATTGTTTAATTCTATGTTTACGATGGTTGATTGTCAGTACATATAATAGGTGGGTATATAAACTACTATTTTGCAAACAGTATATATAGAACATATAACGTATTTTGGTGCTTTTTCCATATATTAACCAATTTTGTTACATGTAAATTGGATTAGAGTCAAAGCAACTTAATTAGTTCGATAAAATTACTGGACCATCGTCGCCATAATAAAATATACTATTTTTATTAAACCATTAAATGCATTGCAGAAATTATCTAGTTGCCAATATACAGTGCGCCCATAAAGTAATGCATAATTTTCTGTAACAAAAGAAACATATTTTTATAAAAATCGCTCGCACCCGTCGATTTTGTTTCGTTTTTTGTGTCATTTTGTGTGTATTCAACTTTATTCAGGGTGTTTTAAAAACGGTCTGCGAAATGGAACACCCAATTTTTTTGTGAAATGCGAGTTTAAATGTTTTGAAGTGATCGGCCCTCTAACTGTATTCTTTAATCCTAAATGATACGAGACATAATCACACAAAACATTTTATATAAAACGCAGGGTAATAATATAAAACGATTTGACATTTCACTTATTTTCAAAGGATTTTATTAGAAATTCTATATTTATATTTCTAAATAATAATTTAGAAATATAAATATAGGATTAAAAATATGTTTATTTATGTTTGTCCACCTACGGGTTGTATAAAGTTGTATATACAATTTTATATCGTATAACACAACCGTTGGATATAATTCAAATATATCAAAATAATAAAAAACAAATACACATACAGACTTTTATCGATTAAAAAAAATTGTTATTCCCACAGTTTTCGTTAGGTAATATTTCCGACTGCAGTAGAAAGCCAAACATGTGGTTCTTGACCCCATATGTGGCACACAGCCAATCATATTAAACCACGAAATTGTCGACCAATATTTCAAACGCATTTGCTTAGTGATTCATCAAAATACTCTTATATAAATAAATAAATAATAATAATAATAGATAAAAGGAAATATTCAAAATAAAGAATAGTTTCTGGCACCTCCCGCTATAAAATAAAGGGGGTTTATAAACAGTACCTACGGTTTATATACCGTAGGTATCCTATTACTCAACACATGACATATGATAAATAATAACAAAAGTAATAATTATAATAATATTAACAACAAAAATAATAATAATAATAAAATAAAAATTAGAACAAACGGAGAAATATGAACAATATAAATATTTAGGATTTTATCAAAATCAAAGAATAGACCATTCCAAAATAAAAATAGACCTACACTCTATACAAGGAACGATTGAAACTACTATTTAAACCAAAACTTTACTCAAAAAACCTCGTTAAAGCCATTAATACATTTGCGGTTCCCATGCTAACATATTCACTTGGTGTGATAAAATGGTCAGCAACGGATATAAAAAACATAAATATACCAACAAGAACACAATTGACATAATAGAATGCTGCACCCAAGAGCAACATGTAAAGAGAAAATAAATATAAGTAGAAAAGAGTGGGAAGAGGAACAGTTACACTACCAAACAGATAAATTCATTAAAAACATACTTCCAAAACAAAAACCATCTATTATAAAGGACAATAGTAGAAATTGATAACGGTTTCACATTCCTAATCATATCAATGCAAGAAGCAGAATGCTTACAAAATAATGTCCTTGTACAAAAACAAAATGTATATGGTCGTCTAAAGCCTTACACGGTAGATATTATAATAGTGTCAACCAAGAACATATAAACAAAGACTTTCATATGAGATTTATACTTGCAATACAAGACCAAGTTATAGCGACAAATAACTATAAAAAATATGTTTCAAAGGATAAGTACTTGGAAGAGTGATAGAAGCAGAAAATGCCAGCAATTTCCTGAAACAATAGAACATATAACATCCGGGTGTAAGCTGCTAGCAGGTGTGCAATATACCAATAGACAGTGGCAAAAATTATTCACCAGGTAATAGCCCTGCGATAAAATCGGCAATCGAAGCCTAAGTCTACTACCAATATTCACCACCAACTATAATAAAAAACAAATATTATAAATTGTACTGGGACCTAACCATAGAAACTGATAAAACGCTAGCCCATATATAACACTTCAAGATAAAATAAAAAGAGTCACCTAAATTATCGATATGGCCACACCATCTAACTAAAACAGCAAAAAATATACAGGACAAAGAAAGAAAATATCAAAAATTGTCAATAGAAGTTGAAAGAATATGTAAACAGAGACAAAAAGTCAATCATTAATTCATTCATTCATCATTATAATAATAATAATAATGTTACACAATATAATAATAATAATAATAATGTGAATAATGTGATGATGATGATAATAATCTCTCATTCTAATTGCAAAGGGCTAGCCCGAAAATCTAAAACTTGTGTGGTGGAGGGAGCGGCATATTATTATTTTGCAGCCCTCATTTGCGCATCAATAACGACTTAGGTTGCCCTAACCACCATTCAGTGCTGGACTGAGGGAAACCTTGAAAACTTCATCAGCTAGGAGCAGTCAAACATCAACTAATTTTAATCTCTCACATTAACACCAAGCTTACATTCTTCCCATTCTAGGCCATCGCCAGGATGGTTATGTAATTAATTTTTGCAAATGAATGTATCTTCCGAAATGGACGATTGGTCTAGTTTGTGCAATTATAATATAATTAATTTCAGATAAATTTCACATCTACTGCTGTTATTGTGTTATATTTATTTCAACTTTTTTCACATTAACGCTGATTGATATTACAAAGCTTTGAAATACTGCCAATAATAAATGCAATTATCCAATCAATTATATTATATCAGCCGTTTTAGAGTTCGATGTAAATGAAGTACATGCCAAATTGCAGCTTAATATCTATTGACCTTTTAGAAATATTAAGGAAAATTCTATAAAAAATTGTATTTTCTACGCCCTGTATCTCACAAACGAAGCTTTTTACGATTTATGTTTGATGAACTTTTCTTTTAAAAGAAGGTGTTCTATCAACTGTTAAAGTCCTACCACAAAAAACTGACTCACCCTGTATAACATCTCGTGTGTTATGTACGAGCTAAACCAAATAATTTCTTGTAAGTAACTTGTATAAAAACCAAGGAAAAAATAATATATAGCAGAGTGGTAGTACTGACAATATCGATGTCTTATAAAACTTCCTTTCTCAAGGAAAAAATGGGTATATACTGCAAGATACGTAATAATATGCAATAAGAGATTTTGGAAATATGTAACACTTTTATTATTTATATAATAATACATATAATCTATGGCAAATCGACGTCTTATAAAACTTCCTTTCTCAAGGAAGAAATGGGAAGATACATAATAATATAATATGCAATAAGAGATTTTGGAAATATGTAACACATATAGTTATATAATAATACACAAAATGACTATCTGGGGTCTCTCAGTGGTTGAAGTGCACCAAATGGGCATCTCCTTTCTTATTGCCCAAAAGACGGTTACTCCCCAAAATACAAGACCACAGGAATACTGCTACTATGGGACCCCTTCCGGTTCAATGATAACTGGCCAACAAGTACAACGCAAATTATCGACGATTGATGACGTAATCCGTAAAATGAGATTGGGGATGAAAATACACAAGAACATAAAAAGTATATGTTGTTAGGCGGCTTATTTGTGGCAACCTCCTCAGCTATTGGTTGCCTGACTTCTTTCTCATACTATTGCAGGGATTGACTGATTTATCCGTACTGCTCGTTTATTATCCTGCAAATAGAGTACACAATAGCATAAACACGCGTGGTGTTTCCCTTTCTATAATTTATTACCTAGGAAGGGCATCAAACGCAGAGAAAATAAGAATTGATCAGTACGCTACCAAAGCAGCCGTATATTTTCCTCTTGAGTCCGTACACGTGTGGAAGACAGCGAACATCAAGTCATCAAAGTATCGAGCTGCAAGTCACCTCAAATGGCAGTGAGCCAGCCCACTTTGATCTTGTAGGCGAGCTCCATATCCGTGTCCATATCCAAACATGTCTCTTTCCTTTTATCTTTTCCATGAGTTTCAATGAAATTCTTCAGAATAAGATGCGTGATGTTTTAACGCTATTTAATTTAATTTATCAGGGCGATTTTTTTTTAAATATTACATCAATTTATTCAGATTAACACTACGCAACATAACTGGATAAAATTGGTAAAATGGCTTAATTAAATTATATTGTAAAGGGTGTTATAATTATAAGAAGAGGGTTTTTATTAACCTTCTGGTTCTTAAGGGTCCATTCACTGTAGATTTGACAGGCATGAATGCGGGGTCGGATTGAGAGGATGGGTAGCCGATGGGTGGAGACTTATATATTCCCACTACCGAATTATTAAGATTTCGGAGGTGCACGTAAAGCCGAAGTAAAAAGGCACATGGAAATAAAGTTAGCCCTTATTGAAACGGTACCGGATTTGTCTTATAATTGCAACAAAATTTCTTTTTAGTGTTATAAATTATATATCACCGGAAAGATCAAAAGATAAACTAGATCCCTATAGTAGCAAATTTTTGTTTAATACATGTATTTTAGAGAAAATAATTTTTGAAAATACGCTATTTTAGTACAAGATTGTTTGCCTGGAATTTTAAAAATAAAAAGAAATACCAAAAATTACTACTATAGGGACTTAGATTAAAGTCTTATCTTTCAATACTTTTTTACTAAAAGTCGCTATCTTTTATAGTTTTTTTATAATTAGACACGAGACGAACGCCGATTTTGGGCTTATTTCGACCTAGTGAATGCCCTTCGACTCTTAAGCTCATTTCTATTGACACTGTATTCTCAAAACGAGATATTCTCTATAATTACAATTCACATATTTTACTACAAAAACGTGCACTTCTTTGTATACAGGGTGTCCCAATAGTGCATCAAAATCCAATATGACAGGGTTCTCAGAATATATCAGAAGATAATATCACAAGGTACTCAGGGTGTTTCGTATTTAAGCTTCATTGTTAATAAAATTATTACAAATATCACTATAATCATTATTATTGTTTATTATAACAGTATATAATTATTATTATTAACAGTATATCATTATTTTGCATTTTTACTTTCAGATTTTGCATCTAATATTAAATACAGGTGAGGACGCGCGGGTTGGAACAAATTCATTTAAAATTTAGGGGTTTGTTTTTTGGAAAATCGCTCGGACCCGTCGATTTTTATTTTTGGCTACGGTTTTTCTGATGTAAATTCATGTACACAGGATGGATCAAAAATAAGTTACAACCATCAACTTCATTTTTTCAAATGGAAATACTTACTTTTTATTTCATTTTCCAATTCTGCAAGGAAGTCTAAGTCTGTTTCACTTACCATGTCCTATACCGAAACTCAACAGTTATCGAGACAGTTACATTTGAATATATCAATAACTGAGACCGTTTAAAAATTTCTATGGTCTGAAAAGGATCAATTTATTAAAACAACAGAAATAGAAATCAAATTAAATGTTCAAACAGTTGACCATTAACTTGCTGACAATATGCAAGTCGAACTTCAAATTCTGAATGAGTTCCTTTTTTTTTCAAATGTAGAGTTTGGTTATAGGCTAACAAAATATTAAGAAATATGCAGAGTGTTTTAATTAATAAAATATTATTTTGGTCTGTAACTTTTTTGGGGCCACCCATTCCCACCATTGGGATCTGGGAAACTGTAAGAAATACGGGGAAGCTGAAATGGGGGCAAAGTTGCGTAATTAGAGGACCAACATAATGCCCCAAAAGAATTAAGACTAACTTGATTAGGTTTTGAAATATTTGATAAACCGAAATTTGGAAATTCGTATTTATTTTTTGTTGCCTTGATTGAGCAGATATTAAAAAATGAAAAGCACTTTTTTGTATCTCGCCATTTTCGTATCTATAGATCTTAATAGTAGACATGGTTAAGTGAATCAATCTATATATACTTAGAAATAGCGAGTTGCTCTGAACTAATAGATACTGCTATATTTGACTCTCAATCAGTAAGAACTTTCTTTGATTCATTTCACAGTTTAAAAGAACTACATATATAAATATACGCAAAACACAAGTAAAGCAAAACTATAAGAGTATATTAATAAATAAAATAGTATTGTCTCGGAACTTCAGAGTTTCTATAAGAAACAATAAATTATCGTTATAAAATCTTAATTTATCGTTAGTTAGAAGTACCTACCTAATGTTAGGAGTAGGCAATTATTAATTATTAATCACAATTTTCTTACATATTCCTTACAATATAAATCTATTTACATATAATAAAATAATATGTGGCAATAAAAATATTGTAGGTACTAAGCATAATTTTTTATTTTATCTAAAAGGGTTTACAAATATAGCTACAATTTCTAAGATCCCGTTGTAAAAAGTTTGACACTCACCAAAAATAAGTGGGGAAAAGGGCTTAGAAAAGAATAAAATGATGATGTAGCTAAAGCATTAAATACAAATTGAAATTTGTTAAACGTTTCGCTGAAAGACAACAGCAATTGTAAGTATCCTATTAAGACAAACAAATAATTGCTTTTAGTCATACAAATATCCTTTTTTATTGTTGATTTTGATTTATTTTGTAATCAAAAGAACAAACAAATAAAAACATACTAAGGAATACTGATGTACAAAGTACTTAATTATAGGGATTTAAAGTTTTAGGTGAGTACCTAAAATATCTTTCAGTGTTATTGTCCATATTATGAAACATTAATTTTCATACTTTTAATTAAATAAGGTAATTATTCGAGTTGGTAAAATATAACGTATTTTCATCTTACGACTTGTCTCACTGAACATTTCCAAACTTTTCAGCCGAAAACTCCATCATGAAACTTATTAAACATGAAATGTTTGTTAAAAGTCAGGCGACAATAATTTGATTCTCGATGGCCCTCCTCTAAGTGAATTTATGCTGTTTTTAATTAAAAAGGAAGTTATGTTCTTAAGTTTTAAATTTCTTATGTGTTAGTTTAGAAGAAAAATAAAAATGGTGTAATCGCTTATACTTGTGATTAATTGAACCAACAGGTTTTCATTGAGGTAAAGACAGGATACGTATATACTTATAAAATCTACAGAGTGTCCCAAAATTAGCCTGCCAAACTTCACTTCCGGATTCTACATTCAAAATTAAGGAAAACAGTTTTAATAAACATAGGTCTAGAATTTTAGAATTATACATCAAGTCCTGAAAAAATTGAACGAGAAAAAAGTTGGGGTAGTATTTACCCCCTGTATATAGTATTGTAGAGGATGGAAATGAAGAATTTTCTCTAATAATATAATTAATAATATCAAAAAAGTCATGGGTAATTTTGTTTAATTATGACAGTTTTTACTAAGTATTTGACATATATTGTTACTATTCTATTTTGGAAAAACAACGTAGAACTTGAAATAAATATTAGGAACCTTTTTAACATATAATTAACACATAATTAATTAACTATGTAAACAAGTTTCAGTTGTCGTTAATGACTAATAATTCCTTAAAATCATTGAGTTGACAATATAACAGTCGGATTTATTACAAGTTAGTATTTTTAAAACGTTGTATTTTTGGTGGTGTTTTTTGTTTTCATATCGTTTCTGTTGGCCAAAGACCAAGACTGCTAAAAGACCATTTCATAACTGGGACCACTCTATAAGCCACGCTTTCACAGTTTTTACGGTGTGACAAACACCACCATCCTGATGGAAAATATACTGCCCATGAGTGGCTTGACAGTTTGTCATATATTTTTTGTAATTTTTAACAATTCTTAGATGTTAAAACTCCTGCCACGCATGTGCCTAAAGACGTCGTAAGAAGAAATACGTATCGTACATTAGGCTAAGGAGGATTGCTATAATTTCAGTTTTGTCAGTAAAAAATAATTTTTTTCATTAAAATTCAGTACAAAAGGTGTGTGACCAAAAATAATTAATTTTATTGTAGATGGTTGTTTAATATTTCATTATTTAAAAGTGTAGATAACACTATTAAAAAAATATATATTAAAGACAATAAGTTGACGTTATATGAATTTATGCCGTTGTAATTCAATGTTGGGGGTGCATATTGCACGCAAAGTAGTTGTCTTCGACATATATAAAAAATAATACAGTTATTCCTTTGCGTACCTAGGATTAACGAGGTAAATTAAAACCTTTATTGAACCATAATATTTGATAATTCCATTAATAATTTATGTCTTGGTTAACTTTTTGGCTTAATTCCTATATATAGAGAAAGATATAAACAGTTAAATAATAACTAATATTACTAAATAACTAAATAACTAATATAAAAAATATATTATAAATAACAAACATATATTACATAATATAAAACATAATAATCTTATTTGAGAAAATCATTTTCCAACAGAAATCTACTTTTCCTAAATCTTTGTGTATTTCAGACTAAAGACTACGATGCAGCATTCTCTTTGGACTATTATATCCTCAATTCCGGGCTTTGTTATGAAAAATTGCTGAACTAAAAGCACATTATTCGGATCGAATTTTCAGACTGCAGTTTATTTATTGTTTTACTTATGTATGTAAATCTCTTAAATGTAAAGAGAATATGACAGTAGTATAAATTGAAAAAGACAAGGCAAGCAATCATTTAAAACTGGATTAGATCACTTCGGTGCATCAAATCGGTCCGAGGGAAGTAGCTTACTCGTCATCTGTTACATAGGATTAAGTTTCACTTCTATAAATTGCTGCTGTACAAAAATTAATGGATCAGGATAACGTAAATCACTCTCCATTCGTTGTGTGAGAGATTTATAGAACTGCGGCACAATATAGATATTAAGCATTGTTTGTTTGTCAGACGAAATGCACTTCTCCTTGAATGGACATATTAACAAGCAAAACTGTAGTTATTGGCCGATTGAAAATCCCTGTCAAATGCTTGAGAAAAGCAATCGAGATTTTCTCAAAGTCGTCGTTTAGAATTACTGGTCCATATTTTTTGAGGAGAATGGTGTAACGGTAACAAGTAACAGGTTACTTCTTAGAGATATGCACATATGCTACGAACTTTTTTCTTGAGGTTGGGAGTTGAGAGGTTAAAAGAGGGAACGATTTTATTCCAAAAGGGTGGCGCTGCCAGCCATACTGCAAGAATTTCCATGAGAATCTTGGAAGAAGCCTTTCCACGACGTTTAATCTTTCCTTACAGTTATTTCAAATGGCTCCCGAGATCACTGATTTTTCCTTTAAGTTTTTTTTTAAAGGCGAGAGTATCAAACAATACCCTCGAAGTTTAAATCAACTCAAAAGGAAAATTTTTGCAGATATCTTCGCAATGGTGCATTGACAATAATGGAAATAATTTATTGCATTCAATATATCATTAAATAATCTCCCGTTGATGCTAGTTAACAAAGTATTATTTTGTGGTAAGTTTGACCAATAAGATATTCTTAGAGTTCAAAAATAGTTCACTCATTTTTACTGTAACATTCTGTATATTGAAATACCCGCAATACATCTACTCGTAAATACACATTTTTGGTAAAATCGCTGGAACTCTTCGATTTTATTTTATTTTTTTTTATATTTTAGAACATCATAATGCTCTGCAACCAGATCGAAAACTTATTAATAATATTTTCTTTATAAAAAGAGCAATCATTTAACAGGTTAAATGACTTGATGACTTGACATTATCGTTATTTATGAATATTTACTGAAAACATCCATAGAAATGTGTCTATTCATTACTTCTGTCAATCTGTTCTGTCTTCTTTCTGTCAATGAAAAACAAAAAACACATCTTTCAGCCAGATATGAACAAATAACCTACGGTTCGTCGGAGTTTTCGGACTGTTTCAAGGTTACCTAATAGCTAAAAATAATGGTTTCACATAAGTATTAAATTAAATTAGTGACAGAATAAATATCCAAAAATGTGTTATCTTCATCCTATTTTGATCAATTTCCTATTTTGATTTTATGGCTTAGTTTTATTTTGTTTTTCATCCTTTTTTGTTGTTTAAGAATGCAATGTACGTGTAGTTTGTACAGAGAATGATCAGTATTTGGTGTCCGTTGATGGGTTTCTTTTCCAGAGCAGGTAATTGAAAACAGATCGCATGTATTGCTAGTCTGAATGACAGAGTTATTGTAAACATTCTCATGACTCAAGAAAGACGTTGAGAAGAGATTTTACAGATGTATTACATACAGGATGTCTAGGTTAGGAACCTATAACCTAACCTACAGGATGTTTAAGAAAAAAAATTACTATTGTATAAGATTGCGATATATGTTACTTAGATTTTATATATCTGTTTGATAATTTACTGTTTTCTTGTTGTTTTGTATTAGAGTCATTTCCAAAAACATATATTTTTTGGCATTTCTTACTTTATGCAGTATAGATGTATCCAGAAAGCTAAAATTGCGTAACTTATTTATTCATGAAAGTAATAAACTCTATTCAAACAGCCAACAACTTTCCCAATATCATATGTGCCTATTCATGTTTTACCCCATTTTCGTTTCTTTACAAGAAGCTCCAGAAATATAATGAATAAAACTGGAAGAGCGGACAACTGGTACTGCGTAATGAAATTTTGCACTAACTTGCAACCAAATGACATATTTCACCACCCCATCTCATTATGCAGTGCCAATTCATGAATACTTTAACGACGAGGAGAGAACGAATGCACGTCTGTTTCTCTAGGTTTAATTCCACTGATTACTTTATATGGTCTTTCTTGAAATATTAAGTTACTTATATTCCCGCACGAGCCACAAGACTTTTATTATTAAATTTAAAAGGACGTACAAAATGAAAAAAGTTGAAGTCAGCAATAAGGTACAAAACTAATCCATTGTTTATATAGAGTAGTAAAATATTCAATAACCATCACAATTGCTGCATCATAATTTCCTTTGGGATTGACACCACTTGTAGAATTGCGATAATCATACAGCTTCACCACAAAGTTACAGATATTATCAAATTAAGCATTTAATTTAATAAGTTATTTCTGTTTTGATTTTGGTTTGAGAAAAATATACCGTCTTTTCTTTTTCTCCATATACAGGATTTCTGTATTTCGAGCTTAAGCATGGGGATCTCGGTAATTATAAAAGATACGAACTCGGTTAAATTAGGACAAAGTTGCGTAAGTTGGTGGTTTGGTGGCGTCACTTGGTAAGTGAATAATATGCTTCAAAAAAAAAAAAATTAATACTAACGTGATTACTTTTTGAGATATTTGAAAAAAACCTGAAATTCTGCAATGCAGATATAATGTCCCTTCTTTTTTCTTTTCAGGGTCGTAATAGTATTTCTCCGGAGATCATCAACATCAGCTCATCATATCATCACATCTTTCTAGGAAACGAGTAGAATTGTGTCTAGAAGTAGATAGTGAACATTTCGAACACTTTGTATTACTTATTAAGTAATTATTATCCATATATATTAAAACCCATCGATTCTGTCTCGTTCTAAATTCCGTCGCCGATTCCACAAAATTTCAAAGCTATCTCCTCCGAGGTGGGATCGCGGAGCGAGCCCCGCGGGCGACCAGAGATCGCCCCCAGCCTTTCTCCAATGCGTAGGGGTATTTTCGTCCCGTTTCCTACGCGTTTTCCCAATTTAAACGCCCTTTCTTCGTCGATCGCCGTTCGACGAGAGAGATGCGGCTAGCACCGACGTTTGTTCTCGCGCCTAATGATCTCGTCACGCCCGCCGAAATCCCGACTTTTCGCGGGACCCCCTCGCCCCTTTCTTAATTTTTACGGCTTCGAGAACCGCTTCACGCGAAAGTTCGGTCCTTTCTCTAATCCCTTGAGATTTTTTTTTCGAGACCGTACGTCGAATCCTTCCACGTCTATTTCGTTTTCGAAAATCTCGAGGCCCCCGTACCAACTTTTTTCTCTTTTTTCGCCGATGTGAGATTACACTAACGAGACAAGCACCTCCCACGAAACCTGTCAAATTAATTAAACTTCAGATAGGTTATTTTCATTATTTTCCTATGAGAAATATTGCTAACGGAATCGATAGTACCGACTGCCAAACACTTCTGATTATCAAAAAACTGAAGCGAAATGCTTTTCCAATTAGAATATCGGTAAAAATTAATTGTTCAGGTTGACACGTACAGTTTACATACTTAAACGTCTCAGGGTAAACTTTTGGCAACAGGTGCGGTAGCGCAATGGAAAAGTCGTAGAGGATTTAAAATCCTAGGATTTAAAATCCAATGATAATGTTGATTTCGCGAATTCGAGTCACGCTGGAGGCAATTTTTTTTAGTTTTTAATTCCAATTATTTATTAGTATTAGTGTTTAGTTATTCTGTTTCATTATCCGTAGCTTTTATTCTTTCTGCATGTAAAATTTTGAATTGATTCGTTCATTTTGGCAGTCTGTTAAATTCATCATTTTAGCTTACAAAAGTAAATATCTACAATATTTTTGGTCCCATTGATAAAATTGATAATAATGTTTGCTGAAAAATTAATTCTACTTTCAGCACTTAAAAAATTATGATGTTTTACCATCAAGAATAGAGTATCCTTACAATTACATCATCATTCCAGATACAAAATTCTTTAATATGTATTTTCTGGGCCGCAGGCCTGGACCCCCGGTAGGGCTAGAAATAGGAACGCAGCGATTTTCTCCCATTTCTAGTATCTTTTTAAATCGTGTTACAACTGTTACAACTCTCAAAAAATAAATTCCTGCTGTTTCTCATTTAAATCTTAATTATCTAAACTGAAGAAAGTTTAATTATGTACTAGGTATACTTTGATATTTCCACAACACGCTTGATAAAAGTTTTTTTTTTTATTTAGAATTGTCATTTTTCGTTCAAATGTCAAATGCGGCATAACACTGATTTCAGACTTGAAAGCTCTATCCAACCATTTAAGAAAAATCCAACATGGCGCCCATAAGAAAAAAGGTAACAGTCGAATTTTCAAAATCGCAATTCCTATGAAAAAACCCTAGGCAGATTCAGATTCTTCGTAAAAAGTTACCCTAATGATGTTTAAAAATTAGAACAAAATGAAATATTTGAGAAAATACAAAATTTCAGTTTTTTTTCAAATATCTCAAAAACTAATCATGTTAGCCTTGATTCTTTTGAGGCATACTATTGGTCACCAAATTACGCAATTTAACCGAATCGGTTATCGTGTCTTTTATAATAGCCAAGATCCCCATGCTCCAGCTAGAAATACGGACACCCTGTATATAATCTACTATTTCTTGTTTAGCGTACATATAGTAAAAGTTATGTAAACTTTAACAAAAATTGATTATCACAGCCAACTTCTTTTATCAAAATACATAAATATATTGAATTTATTTATACACGGGTACGCGAAAAAATTCTTAATTTTCTAGGCTAAAAGCTCAAAAACGATAACATAGATATATTTCATAGAAAATGTTCAGGAATTGATAATGGTCGTGTAACTTAAACACAAATGAAGATATAAGATGTCTATTTTTTTAATATTTTTTGAAAATCAAGCTGTAGCACATGGATTTAGTTTTTTCTAGCACCAATAGTTCGTGGGTCAGCCTGCGATCCCATGAAATTGACCCCACCAGATACAAAAATATAATCATGTAGTAAGTCGCCAAAAAATAAAATTCAACATTGCATTTCACTTATTTCAAAATGTTCATTGTTAAGTTTATATATTCCCCTCATATCGTAACCAAACGCCTTTCAAACTTCTAGCCATAGAGGAAATAACGATTTTATATCTGATGTCATGGAGATAGTCCACGGAAACATGAGTAATCTACTGCAGCAAATGATACCAGTACGACCCAAATCGATTCTGCGTGGGAGGTTATATAATTGCTCTTGCCCTAGACGACACTATCTTTTAATGGGTAATTAATTTATCTCAATCTATGTGACAAACAGTTCTGCTTCATTGTGTGTTCATCGACAGAAATTCGAGCGATTCATATACACTTAGGTAAATATTGTTACAGGAAGACGATATCACTCAACTTGTAGGTATTATAAATAGTATAAAATAATATGATGACGGTGCAGGGTTCGTGTCAGGTAGTTCGAATAATAATTTGTGATGAATAATTGTAATTAAGTAGTAATTACAATTATTAAGTAGTATTGATAATTACAATTACGTAGAATAATTGTAATTAAGTAGTGATTAATAGCGATTTCTATATTAAGACGCAAAGTTTGCCATTGCCGATTGAGAGATAAAGTAACCACTAAACCATTCGGAGGATAGCAGCCTCCCGACCATCTCAAAAATCAGTAATGACTTTGGCTCTTTAAATATTCTCAAAAATTTTTTTACAATATTTAAAATGAGCAAATAATTATATTAAATAACTATGGAAGATGAAAATTTTTTCAAAATTTACATTCTTATTTGTGCAAATTTGGCAATAATTCACAATTAGGTATCATAAAAAATGAGGCACTTCTTAAGAAGGCAGCAACAAATTGTTTCGTCGCTCGACTTGAACGGTAACAATTAAGCTATAAAACATTTGGTTTCCTATAACTAGGAAAAAGTCAACTTTGAGTTATCAAAGAAGCACCAAAATTACTTTCTCTAAATGTATAAAAAGCCAGGAATTCATACCTTTCTTGTAGATACTTTAGACACTGTAGATAGACACTTTAAGATCAATACATACAAAAACAAATTCAATTAATAATGGTCAAAATTCAAAAAATTGTATTTACCAAATTACTTGTGAATGTGGTCAATATTATATTGGTGAAACATCTAGACCCTTACAAATAAGGGTCAGGGAACATAAAAATGATGTTAAGGATTACCAAGTTGATAGCTCTACATTATTAAAACATATATGGACTAATAACAGTCACCGGGTTGATTGGATACAGGCTAAAATTTTACAAAAAGAAGAAAAATCAGTTAAAAGTAAATTAAAAGAAAGTGCTTTTATTAAACTTAATGGCGATCACTGTATCTCGTCAGAAATAATATTCATGGATCAAACGTTGCTTCCTCTACTCCAAAAGGATGTTACCAGTGGAAAATTAATAATATCATAGCGATCAGTGCATGTGATGACATTTTGAATTAAAAATGTCAATCTGACAAAAAAAATCATACAAACGTTCTACTGACGATGAATTGAGGATCAATTTGAAATGTTTAGGAAAAAGCTAGTTAAGTGTTTAATTTCTTTTAAATTTTATTATAATAATTACATTATTTAGATATAATTCAAAATATGAATTGTAATTACAGAATTTTGTATAAAACTAAAAAACCACTGCTGAAATTTAGTTAATTTATCAAATATTTATTTTATTGTATACTATACAGTGGTTTTTTGTAATATCTACTTCAGATCTACTTCAGACTCCACAAGACCTATCCCCTAATTTTTAATATCAATACGGACTCAATAGTGATATCATTAAACGTGTACCGTAAGAGATTTAAAAGTTCCAATATCAACAATACTGTAATGAAGCGTACAGACATTAATACTTTTGAAAAATTAATAAATCGCTTTTCTTTTTTTCTCAGGTTTGGATACGTCTATTATAAATCTTTTAGATTAGCAAAAAAAAACAACGTAAAAGTGATTTGCACAAATTATAAAATTTTTATTTTTTTATATTAATTAATAATAGATATTTCGATTTAAGCCAATTTTCTGTGTACATTAATTAGAATAAGACCAATTATTTGTTTCATAGTACCTACATAAAAATATGATGGCTATTTGCTGTCTCTTATTTATGATATAACTTTATTAGATACCAGTATTCCTAGTATAGCAAACTGTTACCTTTTCAATTTGTTAAAGTGAAAAGAGGTAACTGAATTTATTTATCTTCTATTTATTTATATGAATTATATTCTCCTAAATTATATTAACGAAGATATAATAGCTCAAATGTTTAAGGTGACCTTAATATGTATAAGTAACTTATAGTTTCTGTAAAATAAATTCATAAAGTAGGTACACAAGTGGTTTTATTTCGATTCGGTAGCTCAGAGTTTAGTGATTCGATCGCTTAACCCAGAGCTCGTGGATTTAAATCCCCATTCCACTGGACAATTTTTGATTAAATTGTTTACTCAAGTTTACTCAATTAAGGACTGTTCGCTGGGATATGTTTTCAACCATCTTGGAATGCGTGCCTAGAATGGGAAGAATTTCACTTGGAGTTAATCTGAAAGATTAACATCTGTTAATGTTAGACTGTCCCCTAACTGTTGAAGATTTTCAGGTGTCCCTCACTCCAATACTGATTGGTGATTAGGGCTTACCAATATAAATCATTAACGAGGCGAATCTGCGGCCTATACTGAATGATAATATGCCGGTCTTGCTCACACACGTCTCTGACTTTCGGGTTAATCCTTGTGGTTAGAATATAATAGTAACAGTACTATTATTATTATTATTATTATTATTATTATTATTATTATTATTATTATTATTATTATTATTATTACTATTATTATGATTATCTATTATCTATTTTCTATTTTTCTTGTTGTTGTTGTTGTTGTTGTTGTTGTTGTTGCTGTTGCTGTTGCTGTTGCTGTTGCTGTTGTTGTTGCTGTTGCTGTTGTTGTTGTTGTTGTTGTTGTTGTTATTTCTATGAAAGGTTTCCATTATATTATACCAAGGAACTATTGTTTAACAACAGATATTTTTGTGTAGGTATTAAAGAATATAAAATTTATATCGATTTCTAAAACTAAACGCTTTTCTAAATACTTAGTTTTATGGCATTTACTAGATGTAAACGTATTTTATTTAAAAATGAAAATATATTTTTTTATTTTATATATTTCAAAATGTAGATAACGTAGGTATATGACAAAGGTTCAAATTTGAAAAGTTCCAGCAAAATTTTATGAAATATACCAAAATGTTCAATTAATTGTTTGCTAATTACATTTGCCATAATTGTATAGCTCGATATAATTTGAAAGCTTCTTAATTTACATGTTAGTTTATTAATTATGAGGAGAGTTAGCTTGTAAGGAAAATATATCGATGACATCCATATGTCAATATTGTATATATAATATGTGATTTAATCTATGTCGATGGCATCAATCCTTTGAAATCCAATATGTAAATAGATATTCATCTCACGTGAACCGTGCGATTACGAGAATCCATTTGAATCGTGGTAACGCATCTTCATGAAGTATTAATTAATTTGAGCTACCTGCAATGAAAATTAATGCTTCTCTTGTTCGCTTGTGCAGTGGAAACGTCTCTTGATATCTAATATGCTGACGGAAGCCCCACGTGTAGCACAAACAGTAAACTGAGAGATTTTGTAATCCATTGACTGATGGATAAATTCAGTATACACAGTAAAAAATCCGACTGATTTTAACACTGAATCCACACTCATCAGTGTGTATATAGTCCACACTTGGCAGTGTTAGACATATCGGTGTATTATTACATTACACAAAAGTAATTTAACACAGTAGATTTTACAAGTTAATGTGTAATAGTTAATTATTCACCGTGTAATTATTCCGTTTTTATGGCGGATTGATTCATTTTTAACACAGGGTTTTGTAAATTTTACTACAATTTATGAGTACTTCTACAAACTTGGCGGGTATATCGTTCGTGTAATATGAGTTCTAAAGGTTCAGTTATTATACTACCCAGTTCGTGTTAAAAATAACACTGCAGCAAATTACGATTACCATTTAGTAATTTTACCATTTGTCTTTTTTTACTGTGTACGAGGAACATGGTGAAAAAAATTATTATATTAAATATAGATGAAATTTATTAGTTATTTGTTTTCATCATGGTTTTCTTAAACAGTTTAAGTTTACATAAAATGTGGTTTACCCACCATTAGATAAAAATATGATAGCATTACTTTGAAAACAATAATTTGAAAATAACACAGGCGCATCCGCCAAAAATGCTAATATCACATGTTGCCCGACTATTAAAATTTACGTGTGTTTTTAATTTAATTTAGACAGAATTATAATGACAACTTCATACTTCATGTACAAAACAACATACTCCATATCTAAGAGTCTGTAGGAATTAAGTATATTCTAGAAACGGGAGAAAATCGCTGTCACGATTTTCGTTCCCATTTCTAGCTCTACCGGGGGTCCAGGCCTGCGGCCTGGGGTCACCCTTCGGGTGACAAAAGCATCTAGAATAATATTATTTTTCAGAAAACACATATTAAAGAAATTTATATGTGTATATGTGTTAAAGAATTTATATTAAAGAAATTTTTCTTCTTAATATTTTGATGAATTGTAAGGGTACTCTATTCTTGATGGTAAAACATCTTCATTTTTTAAGTGCTGAAAGAAGAATTTATTTTTCAGTAAACATTTTTATCAATTTTATCAATGGGACCAAAAATATTGTAGATATTTACTTTTGCAAGCTAAAATGATGAATTTAACAGACTGCCAAAATGAACGAATTAATTCCAAACTTTACGCGCAGAAAGAATAAAAGCTGCGGATAATGAAATAGAATAAACTAAACGCTAATACTAATAAATAATTGGAATTAAAAAGTAAAAAAAAAATTGCCTACAGCGTGACTCGAACCCGCGAAATCAGCATTACCACGTTTTGAATCCTACGACTTTCCCATTGCGCTACAGCGCCTGTTGTCAAAAAGTTTACCCTGACACGTTTAAGTATGGAAACTGTACGTGTCAACCTGAAAAAAATAATTTTTACCGATTTTCTAATTATTGGAAAAGCATTTCGCTTCAATATTTTGGCAATCAGAAGTGCTTGGCAGTCGGTACTATCGATTCCGTTAGCAATATTTCTCGTAGGAAAATAACCTATCTGAAGTTTAATTAATTTGACAGTTTTCGTGGGAGGTGCTTGTTTCCTTAGTACAATCTCATATCGGCAGATAAAATTAGAAAAAAGTTGAGACGGATGCGACTCGAGATTTTCGAAGACGAAATAAACGTAGAAGGAGTCGACATACGGTCTTGAAAAAAAATCTCAAAGGATTAGAGAAAGGACGGAACTTTCGCGTGAAGCGGTTTTCGAAGCCGTAAAATTAGAAAAAGGGTCTAGGGAATCCCGCGAAATGTCAGAATTTCGGCGGGCGTGACGGACCCATTAGGCGCGAGGACAAACGCCGGTGCTAGCCGCATCTCTCTCGCCGAACGGCGATGGACGAAAATATTGTAGAGGTTTCTTGAAAGGCGTTTAAATTGGGTAAACGCGTAGGAAACGGGACGAAAATACCCCCACGCATTAGAGAAAGGCCGGGGGCAACCTCCGGTTGCCCGCGGGGATCGCTCCGCGATCCCCTCTCGGAGAAGATAGCTTTGAAACTTTGTGGATTCGGCGGCGGAATTCTGTCGGAGACAGAATCGACGCGTTTTAATATATATGAATAAGATAACATGCAAAAAATATTTAAAAAAAATGCCTTTTTATCAGGCAATATAAAGATATATACTATCTTTTAATTACATACCTATATATTAACCTTGAAGGTCTACATATCCACTTTAATAATAGATGGATATATCAAATATCACACACTTATTTAGAATACAAATTTGTAATCAGTAAAAAAAAAAATAAAAAAAATAGAGCGAATCTGTTAAATATTTATGAAGTACCTACCAAATACGTGATTGGAAAAATAATTGAACTGCGTCATATTTAATACATATCTACATACTAAAATATTATTACTGAAATGGCGTAATAAAAAATTCTCTAGGGTACTGCCTGGTGATGACATAGTAGATGTTACAGACATTCTACAATTCATATGGTTTTCAGTGCTCCCTTTGTTGACAATACACAATACAATAGTTAAAAATAATAATCCATACATCTAGAAAATGTTAAAAAAATGCTTTAAATAGATACTGGGGGAATTAAATTAGATCTCCATCATTGGTATCTCTGAAATGTTAAAAGATACAAAATAAGTTGTATTCATACAAAATTGTACAATTTTATTACCAACAATATTATGTGGCCGATTTGGCCTATTGAACAATAACATAGGCCACCTCCTCCCCTAAGGAAATGTCTGCGTTTCGTGGTAATTATTGTGATTAGTATTAATTATTACTAATTAGTGTCAAAAATACATTTATTTGTATGATTTCAGTATATGATTTTTAATTAACTAATATTTTTAGATGCTATCTATGAATTTTCATCTTCTAACTGTTTGAGGAAATAAAAAAAATACTTTACCTTCTTGTTGGAATAGCACAAGGTTTAGCCCGATAGTCTGTGGCTTGTGTGGGAGAGCCATTGTTATTTTTGTGCTGTATAACATATCAAAAAAATAGAATAAAATTAGATGTAGAATATACAAACATAATTGTTTTGGAAAAAACACAGTTCTCATTTAAATGTTACAGAACAAATAGACATAATAGAAATATACAGAAAACACTCTATATTCTAGTATTTCGGTTTGTTAGGCCTTTCTCAATAGAGTAAATGTCTATTACTGTACTACTACCACTACAACAACTACTATTACGTATTACTACAGTAATAGACAATTATTCTATTGAGAAAGGCCTAACAAGTCGAAATACTAGTATATTGAGTGTTTTCTATATATTTCTTGAAACATCTAAATGAGAACTGTGTTTTTTCAAAACAATTATTTTCACGATGTTTCACAAAAGAATCATCCCCTTCCAGTATCCACTTTATTAAAAGTGCTAACGCAGCAAAATTAGCGTTTCTCTACGGTCGTTATAAAATTTCGTCGGGTTATGGTCAACGACTTAATTTTTTTAAATACAATTCTGATATGTTCTTTTTAAATCCTTTAAAATTATTTGTAATTCCAACATGCTCCTTTAAGTTAAATAACTATTTCGGATCGATCCGAAACACAAAGTAAAATACTAGTAAAATAAAAAAATACAAGTGATATTTCAAAGAAATTCTTGATTTTTCGAAATAAATCCAAAGCATAACTCTTTCTTCATGTTTAAAGGTAAACTCTATTGCCTCTGAAAAAGTTATTACAATTGTTGTTTAACTTACGTATTTAAACAATATAGCAATGTTACATGTAATTTCATCCTAATTGAAAGTTTCACTAGCGACAGAATAAACAACTATTGTGCAAAATAGATGTTATTTCTCAGTGTATGTAAGTATATAAAGTGTAAACAAACTTTTTAATTCAAAAGTACCAATAAATTGTAAATTTCCTCAGGAACAAGTGTGTATTTCAAAATTTAGTTGACGCAGCATTATATTTGCTGAACTGGCAAGAAGTCAAAATTAGATTAGGGCACAAATTGGAAATTAAATTAGTTCCTCGGACTAATGTTTTCCGCCATGAAGGCAACAAATAGCCAGTTGGGTAGGAGAAAAACGGAACGGGGCTCTTACAGAAATGCTGTTTGCAATTTGTAACTTGCTGTTAAATTATAACGATGACGCTATCTGACTATTTTTGATAAATCAGTGTCTCTTATGAACAAAGCATTATCAAATGGCGTAATTTCTTGAAATGAAAGGGGAAACCTGTAGTTTTATAAAATATATTTTTTTTATATTTATTAGGATAAAAATTATCAAGGTTGAATCGGTAGAAAATTTTTAATTCAATTTTGAAATTTTATTCTATATGTGACGTCACTAAGCGAAAACTAGGGAATATGTATGTATAAAGAGGCCACACTGATAATATGTGGCTAGTTTCAGTTTGTAACGACGACAAACGACAGTCGACATTTCGATAATTGACATTTGAAATTTCCTGTTTGTGTTTGGCTTGACAGCTTGATGTGTTGTATTGTTGTTTTCTTGTGAAGTAAACTTTTATTAAACATAGAGCAAGGTTTTGTAAAGGGTAAGTCCGACCTTATCATCATACTTACACACACACACACAACCTTATCATCCTTTTATGATAAAGATCCTATACTTAGATCCTTTTAGAAATAAAAGGGATAAAAAATGTAAGGTAAGTATTTAACTTAACAGTATTATTGCAAAGTCGATTAAATATATTCAAAAATTACCTTTACAAATTACGATGTTTTTCTATTACTAATAAATACACTTGTAATCAGTCACAGGGAGAGACAATAATTCACAGGTAAAAATATAAACTAAAAACAATGTCTCATGTTTACCATGATGTTTACCCTAACCAAACAATTCAAACATAAACAAAAGTAAAGTTGTCACGCAGTGACACCAACCACATAAATGAAAATATCCTAGAAATCACTAAAAAATGGCGCAAATTTTGAATTTTCGCTTAGTGACGTCACATAGATATCGCGCACAATAAAAAAATTATTTATGGACTTAAATGAACCCTATATTAAAATTCCAGAAATACATATCTCTTCTTTTTCCAACTACTTTCCATTACCGGTGTAAAAAAAAAATAGGAGAACACCTCATTCAACATGAGGATATGATGACCTGATCAAGAATTGTCGCTCATTCTTGTAAAAAATAGTTTTTGGCAGAAGTTATCACAGGAGGGAGACATTTTGAATATTATCGTTTACATTTATACATATATAGATATTTAGCGAAAAAAATGAAAGTAATAGATATGCAATTAACAAAATTATCCAAATATTATGAGCAAATAAAGTTTTTACTTTCTTTGTTGCCTATAACGTATAACATGATATACTAAAAACAATTCGACTTACAGAAAAAGATAAGAAAAAAATCTTATAGTTTTAATCATCTCCAGATGATGCCAACTTGGTTGGCGAAACGCGCGTCGAGTGCAGTATAGTGTTTTGTCGTTATGTGGAAAACTACGTTAGTGATACCGGTATACATACGTAGTGTTTACTGAATGCACCTCTAATAATACAGGAGGTAATAAAGGAATGTTCCTTAAGAGCAACGTACTAGACAAAGACAACCTAGCTTAATCAGAAAGCAGATCACTTGTGGATACTTTTTTGGAATATATCTGTTATTATTAGAGATAGACCCAGCAAATACTATATCATCTTTGTTATTATATCTCTGTTATATCTCTGCAAATACTATATCAATCTATTGTTACGGAAGCTCACCTACCTTGCTAGTGAATCTGCCTGTTTTGTTAATTCTTTTCTTATTGTTTATAAATTAACATTTGTAAAATCTTTAGGTTGACGTTTCTAATCTAGAATTTTCGTTTAAGTCATAGAATCGTTCCATTATATTCCGGAATCCAAAAAGAGGCTCCCGAATATTCCAGAAGCTTGAAAAATATATAAATACTCGTGATTTCAAGAGTACGGGGAGTTTTTGAGTCGAAAGCGTGAGCGCGTTAAACTGAAACGTCAAACTAAGGAATTTGTGTTGACAGTTGTGAAAACGAGTTGAAGTGTGTATCTAGTGACAATAAAGATTTGTGATGTTTTGTCGAACAAGCTGGTTTAATCTGTTTGGAGGTTAGACAAACGTTACACTATTTATGAGAAGAAGTTCAATACACAAATAAAACAATTCGAAAAGTATTCCTTTAAAAATATAATCTATGGATATACCATATGAATAAAATAGAAACTAATCAAAACTGGGTATAGAATTTATAGAAATTACGAAATTTTACGTTTTCCATTATCAATGGGTCAATTACTGAAATAGTTTAACAGAGCAAAGCTACGTCTACCTGCTAATTATTGATAAACTTTGTTGCGTCGAATATCAAGTTGGAAAGCTACTTTAATAGTACCGAGTTCCTATAATAGTTTGGCCCACTTTAGTCATTTATTGCTCGGAAATTAATTTGGAATAAATGTGATTTTCGAAGGAAACTTTGGTTTCTTCAAATCTTCCTTCTTGTGTCTAAAAATAGCACGGCGCTTTTTTAAGGGTAAATAGATATTATTACGATTAAATATTAAGTACTCTGTATATTATTGTTATTATTTGTAGTATTTTCAATGAGATATGAGATAATATATATACAGTGTGACCCATTAAGAACCAGGACACCCTTCTAAAAAATTGTTGGTAAGCGCAATTCCAGTGATTTTTTTTTTTTTGTATATATTGGCATCCTAGATGTACTTGTTGAACCTATTACGATGGTCCAGTTGCTAATCCGCAGCCTACTACGATTTTTTTTTTCAATAAATTTTTTTTAAAATTAATTTAGGCATTTATCGATATAGGAGACTACTGTAAAGTGTGTTTTAACGTTATTATGAATTTGTGAGGTAAGTAAAGGAATAATATTCTAGATTAACAGTAATTATTAGAGTTTCCAGTGTCTGCTATATCTTTTAAACGTAACCCAAATTCAATAAACTTGAAACATTTAAGGCTTTATAAAATATTGAAAGAAATTGAAATTGAAGAAATTTGGGCCACAGGGGTTTTAAGTGATGCTGAATAATGCCATGATGTCAAATTTTAAATAAAAAAAATCCCTAAAATAATTTTCGAAAAAATTTATTGCATAAAAAATCGTAGTAGGCTGAGGATTAGCAGCAGGACCATCGTAATAGGTACAACAAGTACATCTAGGAGGCTAATATATATATATATATATATATATATATATAAATTCATTGGAATCTCACTTACGAAAAATTTTTTAGAAGGGTATCCTGGTTCTTAATGGGGCCACACTATATACTATTTACAGTGTATATAAGTTTTGATAAAGAAAACGGATAAGTTTTCGAAACGTAAACGTTTTTAAATGATGTGTTTAATGTTATTGTCAAAAAACCAACCTTTGACTGATTCGTCGGCAATGTTATTACATGTATCCAACTTATGTCTTAACTGCTAATAATGAACACATAAAATGTTGAAATATCGTGAGAAGCATTGTTTCTAAAATAAATGCATATTTACCACAGTAGTGTCACTGTCTTGGTATTTTCTAGTCCTGTTTAATTTTGGATAATCCAATTCTTATTTAAACTCTCAAATCTGGTGGGAAGAGCGCTTAGTCATGCTCTCCACTTCACCGAAGTAATCTCATAACTAGATTAACTTCATCTACTTGCGTCACGAGGGAATAACTGGTCAGACGGAACGATAAAGGTCAAAGTGTCCAACTTGGTGGTGCACCCCACGTTGCAAGGAGTTTCTACTGCAAACTTGTCAAGATAATGTGTAACCTCACGATTCTTGGCAAATTGGGCAACAACCATTAGGTCCTTCGTTAGTAGAGTCAAAAGTTCGAGAATATTTGTCAAAATAACAGAAATAAGAAATTTATAATTTACATCTAAGACATGGTAAATGTAAATATGGTATATATTATGGTAAATATTTTTTGAGATATATTTTTAATATTATTTATTGGCTTATTTAAGAGCTTACACATTTACTTATTGTAATTAAGGGCCGGTCTTTCCATCTCTTTATAAAGTTGCTTTTAACTAAAAGAAACTTAAAGTTAACAGGTGAATTTATCTGGCAGTTAAAAAATTGCGTCTTTTCAACACAATTTAACTGCTCTATTATAAAATGATTGTTTAATGATATTGGCAATACTGATTAAATAAGAAACTCTATATAATAAAGTGAGACAGATGAAATGCGTCAACCATAATCAACAAAATATGTCAATAATGACAACATTAACGCACTTTCGTAAATTCAGCACAGTTTTATGATGGATGACGTAACTGATGGATGTGAGATCATGGATGTGATGAATTTATGCTGTACATGTGATTCCATCAGAACAATTGACAGTTAGGATTAATTTACGAACTGAAGTTAGGTTTAATGATAGATGGAGACATGTGCATAAACGTCCCTTTCGTGAAACTCATGGCGATTTCGATTCATTGCTCTAGAGCACTCTGAGAGCACTCTCAAAGCGCTCTTTTATGGATTCGGTTGTTCGATTGACAAATGGGAGTGCTCTGTTGAAGAACTTCGTTTTCGATTCGTTCATAAATATCTCGACTGGAGCGCTGTTATCTGCTCCCTGAAAATTGTCGAGCAGTTATATCATATATATAATACTACTATATCGCGTATTTCCTATGTTAGTCCATAAGCGGTTTCTCCGAAAACATTAAAGGACAAAAGATATAGTGCTATACTGTTCCAGAGACCCTTTGTTCGATTTTCGCATGCGCAATCTCCATGGTTACGGAAGCTGACACACTGTTTATAGGCTGACAGACTTTTCAACTTTCAACTTTTTTTAAAAGAAGTCGGTAGACAGAGATGCAGTATTTATGATGCATGCTTATTGGATGTCGCGAAATTTGTGCGCATGCGCATATTTGACTAAGGTACTCTCGATAAGGATAGAGATTGTATGTCGGCGCCGTGTTGTTTTCGGAATTTTTGGGCCTCTACCCGCGATATAGTAGTATTATACCGGGTGTCCCGTTAAGCCTATCGACCGGCTGTATCTCAGAAACTATATGTCCTACAATTTCCAGAAAAAAGTTGTCTTAAGTAAAGTGGTCACGAGAATTTCAACTAAAATATTTTGAAGTTGCTAAGATGGCCAGTAGGGGGCGTAATACCAATTCAAAATTAAAGAATTGCCATAACTCGAAAAAGTCAAATAGGAACATACGATTTTTTTAATGTATTCTGCATCTACTAGTCAATACCTAAAACTTTCGTAAAAAACTTTTTGTTCTAACTCTTCAAATAACAAAAATAAAAACAAAAGAATAACGTTACATATAAATCACAATAACTCCGGTTTGGATTATCCAAATTAAATCAATTTGGATTCGTTTGAAAGCTAATTTATAGTAGAATAAGAATATGATTCCAAATATTTTCACAAATTCTTTACCAAGCCACCAGATGGCTCTCTTCCTAAATTCTCAAAACTGTTGATGTTTTCTTGTAAATTTTAAATGGAATGACATATTTTTTGTTAGGGTAGTCTATTCTTTAATGGATTTGAAGAAGAATAGCGCTAACCGGAAATCTCTATCATTTTTCTAACAAAAGTTATGAATTAAAATGTATTCATTAGGTTTATAAATGAGCTAGGTACATACTTACAGCATTATTATAAAAAAACAAGTAGACTATGAAACAAAAAGTATTAGATACTGTCAAGTAGATGTTAAAATCTGTCAATATTTCATTGTTGAATTATCTTTTTCGAATTGTTTTGGAGATTAGTTAAGTGCTTTTAGTGTGTTATTATCAAACCAACTGTCTTTTGCACAATAATGTCTTACACTGCCGCAGAGGCGTATGATATGCTTGCAATATTTTTTCGAAGTTTTGAAAATCCAGTAATTGCCTCACGAGAATATGCTTTAGTATATCCAGAAAGAAGACATCATTCCCGAATGGTTTTTGTCCGCCTTGCTAGACGTTTGAGGGAAACTGGAAATGTTTTGTCAATAACAGCAGCCAATAGACGTCGAATAGCAAGAAATGAAGAAAACGTAATTAACGTTCTTCCGTATGTTACAGCATATCCTCACTCCAGTATCAGAGACATGTCAAGAGATTTGGGTGTATCAAGGTCAGTCATCCAACTCATTTTAAAAAGTCAAAAAATGCATCCCTATCATGTTGAACTACATCAAGCACTTACAGCTTTAGATTTTGACAGGAGACTGGAATTCTGTCAAAGGATGCGTTATTTGTTTGAAGAAAATCCAGGTATCTTGTCCAGAATTTTATGGACCGATGAGGCAACGTTTAGCAGCACGGGTAAGGTAAATTTGCATAACAGTCATTACTGGGCAGACAATAACCCGCACTGGATGATTGAAATTGATCATCAACATAAATTCTCAGTAAATGTTTGGTGTGGTATAATCGAGGGAACAATTATTACGTTTATTTTTGAAGAAAATTTGAATGGGGCAAGATATTTGGACTTTTTAATGAACCACTTACCAGTTCTATTAGAAAATGTTTCATTAGAGACGCGCAGGAATATGTGGTTTCAGCATGACGGCTGCCCGGCACATTATGCCCTTAATGTAAGGCAGTATTTGGACAATCAGTTTCCGGATAGGTGGATTGGAAGGGGTGGTCCATTTGCTTGGCCTCCCAGGTCCCCAGATTTAACAGTTTTAGATTTTTATTTATGGGGAAGAGTGAAAGATATAGTATACACGACTAGACCAACAACGCGGGAAGACATGATTTTGCGCATACAAAATGCAATACAGTCACTTTCTGTAGCAGAAGTAGAAACTGCTGTATCATCAACACGCCGAGTAATTGATTTGTGTATTCAAAATAATGGCGGTCATTTTGAACATCTCAAATAAAACAGTTAGGTATTTATGTAACGACTTTTATTTGTTTTTCAATTATTATTTTTTACTAGTTAGAGCAGAGATAGATTTCAAAGGACAGCCCGGCTTTAACCTACTCGACGATTTGGAGCGACTTTTTGAAAAACGCCCTTTAAGCCTTGTAAAAATGACAAAAACCGCAATATGGCGGGTAACTCGGCAACCTATTGTCACGCCGCCCCTGTGCCGAAATCGTAACTAGGAGTTGGCAAGATTTAAATTTCTCACTGAATGTTTTCGATTTATAAACCTAATGAATACATTTTAATTCATAACTTTTGTTAGAAAAACGATAGAGACTTCCGGTTAGCGCTATTTTTCTTCAAATCCATTAAAGAATAGACTACCCTAACAAAAAATATGTCATTCCATTTAAAATTTATAAGAAAACATCAACAGTTGTGAGAATTTAGAAAAAGAGCCATCTGGTGGCTTGGTAAAGAACTTGCAAAAATAGTTGGAATCATATTCTTATTCTACTATAAATTAGCTTTCAAACGAATCCAAATTTATTTAATTTGGATAATCCAAACCGGAGTTATTGTGATTTATATGTAACGTTATTCTTTTGTTTTTATTTTTGTTATTTGAAGAGTTAGAAGAAAAAGTTTTTTACGAAAGTTTTAGGTATTGACTAGTAGATGCAGAATGCATTAAAAAATTCGTGTGTTTCTATTTGACTTTTTAGAGTTATGGCAATTCTTCAATTTTTAATTGGTAATATGCCCCCTACTGGCCATCTTAGCAACTTCAAAATATTTTAGTTGAAATTTTCGTCACCACTTTACTTAAGACAACTTTTTTCTGGAAACTGTAGGACATATACTTTCTGAGATACAGCCGGTCGATAGGCTTAACGGGACACCCGGTATATATGAGTTATATGCTCCGTTTGTGCTCCAGATTTCCTAACCTCCTAACCTAATTTGATGCTAACAAAATTTTGCAAATAGTAGACTTTCTTTCATCTTCAGATGATACTTCTGATGATGAATTACAACTAGTTGAAAATTATATTTGCTCCCAAACACAATGGAAAATAGAAAACTACGTAAAAAATGTAGTGGACAAATATACAGATACTCAGGTACCTTTTCATTTATCAATTTTGGTGTAACATAACAGTCTTCTGTGACATAACCAAGAATCGTTTCTTTGTTTACACAGAGTCACAGAACACCTATCTTTTGTTTGATTCCGGATTGCACTGTTCCCCCTTGGAACAGAAGATTAAGTTTATGCCCGATTTCTGACGTCACTGCTTCGTTTCAGAGTGGAACTGGAGCAAGTGAATCGAAATCGGCATCAGTGAGTAAGAATTTTGTCTCCCCAACCTAAATATCCACTGGAATTTGTTTACCCTCCATTGTGACTAACAAATCTACTAGGTACTTTGTGCTTACTTTTATACTTTTATCAAAATTGCATCCCTTGAATTAAACAAAAAACAATATACTAACCTCAAAATTAATGACATGACAGTTCCCCCTCTTTTTTCCATCACAAAATTTGAAATCCATCATAACTATTTAATGATGGAAGTGATGGTTTTCTGATGGACCATCATACAATTTTATGCTTAATTTACGAACAATATTGATAGCCCATCATAAAGCAATCGCTGAATTTACGAACGGCTTTTACTGTTTTGTGATAGAAATGATTCCATCTTTTTGAGAAATGATGGATTTACGAAAGTGCGTTTACCTACCATACTGTGGCTATAACCAATTTTAACTTTTTTTTAAGTTCTAGTCGTTTCTGGGATCTCTAGTTTAAATTTACTATTCAGAAAGGTAAAAATGTCTTCCCAGGGTGATACAGCAAAAAACTTGGAACCAAATTGCCCAAGAATCAAATAATGTTTTCCATTATAAAAATATATTTTTTCTACGTTCATGCAAAAAACAAAACTTTATTGAACTATATTTAGAGAAAAAACTGGTTCTTTATTGCACTAGTGCAATAATAGTATATTATGTATCAAGTTTTATAAATGCCATTTTAGTCACGATTTTTATTAATCACGAGCGAAGCGTAGCGGAGCGAGTGTTTAATAAAATGAGTGTTACGAGAAGTAAGTTAAAAAATAAAAAGTACTTATACACATATGATGTTAACTGTCATAAAATTCCCGCAAAGAGTAAAATACTTTATAGTCGACTGTCATCATAATGCTGTCATTATGAAAGTCAAAATCGTTAATAATCTGACACTTTCTAGCACCCGTGCTGAATGTGAAAGAATCGTGCCATAAAATCCACTTTATGGCACAATGCTATAGTAACCATATGCGAACATTCTACGATTGCACAAATTTAAGTTTTTAAAACTTAAATTGTCTGTTAAAACCACAGTTCGACTATAAAATAGCGTATGAAATTCGTTTATAATTGTGGAGACCGCTGAATAGGCCGGCGCCGGGAGATGACGAGTGATCGGATGATATATGTGAAATGTATTTAAGTAGTTAGTTGGCTTTGATTCAGACAGCGAGGGTACGATCTGTCATATGTTGTGTTTTAGATATGATCTATATTGTGAATTAAATGAATTATTATTATCAGTGAATTGTGGGTTTTATTAGATAGATTGGATTACCACAAGTGGCGACGAGGTAAATACTAAATACTATTATCAGTGAAAATTATAACTGGTTGTGGAGAATGGATTAAATTCCACGGTAGGGTGAATTGAATTTTACCATACGTTGGAGTGGATTAAATTCTGCTATAGGGTGAACTGAACTTCGCCAAATTGTTGAGTGGATTAAATTCTACTACAGGAACGGATTAAATTCTGTCAATAGAAAAAAAAAGTATTTGTCGGGGTAGATTAAATTCTGCCGGAATAAGGAAAAAAAATATAACCTAAAATGGATCAATCTTCAATTAGGCACTTTGCCTGCGATTCTATTGATCGGGCACTCCTAGCCACAGAATGGAGGAAATGGGTACGCTCGGTTAGGCTCTATCTTGATGCTGAAGACATCACGAATGGGGAAAAAAAGAAGAATAAACTATTGCACCTCGGTGGCCCTCAATTACAGGAAGTTGCCTTTGGGTTACCAGGAGCAGTTGTCGATTATGACCCTGAAGTAAATAATGATGTATTTAAAATCCTAATTGACGCCCTTGATAAACATTTTTCCCCTCAACAAAATTCCTGTTTTGAAAGGCATATTTTTAGAAGTATGAAGCCTGAAGATGGAGAGAGTCTAAACAAATTTTTGATTCGATGCCGAGCCCAAGCAAATAAATGTTCATTTGGAAAAAGTGAAGAAGACTCTCGGGAGATCAATATTAAAGATAAACTAATAGATATGTGGGCCTCTGTTGAGCTGAAGAGGAAATTATTGGAAAAAGAGTTACCCCTGAACGAAGTGATTGATCAGTGTCAGATATACGAGCAAACTGGAAACCAGAGCTCAATGATGCAGGAGAAGAAGCATCCAGACAGCTCTCAATTTCAAGTAAATAGGGTTGAACAATCTAGAAAGCGGACATATTGGGAAGCAAGAAAGACGCCAGACTGCTCGCGCTGTGGCGGCGATCACAATCCTTGGGAAGCGAAAAACTGTCCAGCAACCAACACACAATGTCATAAATGCGGCCGCACGGGACATTTTTCTAAAAAATGCAGGACAGGGAGGAATAACCGTCCCACTCCACGAGAGTCGTCTAATCGTAGACGGTTCGATTCAACAAAATCAAAAAGAGTAAACTTCATAGACGAAATTAGCGAAGAAACTACGCCGTCTACTAGCGGCATGAGAAATTACGAATGCTTCGAAATTGTCGGTATGTCCGAGCTGAATCAAAACGGAAGAGATGACATGGTATCGGTCTCTATTGGAGGGGTGCTTATTGACATACTAATAGATTCAGGAGCGGCCTGTAACATAATCAATGGCCGAGACTGGGAGACGCTAACTAAAAACAACGCCACCATGCTTGATGTCGAACAAGATGTTATAAGCACCATTAAATCTTATGCTTCAAATACTTCTCTCAGTATTAAACTTAAATTCAGTGCGCCAATTCGCATAGGAAATGGCCAAGAACATATTGAATCGTTCATGGTTGTCGAGAGTGGAACAACATCTCTATTGGGAAAACAAACATCAATGCGTCTCGGAATACTTAAATTAGGACTGGGCGCTGTAGTTAATCAAGTCGAGAGTACCACGCCTTTCCCAAAAATTCCCAACATCAAAGTAAGATTGTCCATTGATACCAATATAAAACCCGTCCAACAACCAATGAGAAGAATTCCTATTGCCGTGGAATCCAAAGTGGGACAAAAACTCGATGAAGCACTTGCCCGAGACATTATTGAACGAGTAACAGAGCCAAGTTCCTGGATTTCGCCAATGGTAATAGTGTTCAAGCCAGACAATGATATAAGAATCTGTATCGACATGAGGCGAGCTAATGAGGCTATATTACGGGAAAAATTTCCATTGCCGACATTCGATAATTTTATGACCAAGCTGAAAGGAGCACGATTCTTCTCACGTCTAGATATGGCCAGCGCATACCATCAGCTTGAGTTAGAGGAAGAAAGTCGACCCATTACTACCTTTATAACACACAAAGGATTGTTCCGATACAAACGCCTAATGTTCGGCATCAACGCAGCCCCAGAAATTTTTCAGAGGATATTTCAAAGCATCCTTTCTCCCTGTACTAATTGCTTAAATTATATTGATGACATTATTGTATTTGGGCAAACCGAGGAACAACACAATACCTTTTTAAAAAACGTATTGGAAGTATTGAAAACTCACAACGTGCTCCTAAATGACAAGAAATGCCGTTTTAAGGTATGCCAATTAGACTTTTTGGGACACGTACTGACGCCATCAGGTATACTACCCGATCCAAACAAGACGAAAGTCATCAGAGATTTTCGAGCACCGACAAGCAAAGAGGAAGTTAGGAGTTTCCTGGGACTGGTGACTTACTTGGGAAAATTCATTCCTAATCTAGGAAATTTAACCGAACCTCTCAGATTAATCCTGAAGGAACCTAAATTTATATGGGGACAACGTGAGCAGGAGAACTTTGGAAAACTAAAATCAGCATTGGAAAGATTACCCACCTTAGCATATTTTGACCTACAAAGACGAACACAGCTGACTGCCGATGCCAGCCCAATAGCGTTAGGAGCTGTTCTCCTACAATACGATGAAACTGAACAACCACATGTAATCTCTTTTGCAAGCAAAAGCTTATCCACGGTAGAACGCCGATATTCACAGACGGAAAAAGAAAGTTTAGCTCTGGTGTGGGCGATTGAGAGGTTCTATTTTTACCTGGCCGGAATCGAGTTCGAACTAGTCACGGACCACAAACCACTAGAAGCCATCTTTAGGCCCACGTCAAAGCCTCCTGCAAGGATAGAACGCTGGTTATTGAGGTTACAAGCGTTCAAATTCACGATCAAGTACAAATCCGGAAAATCAAATATTGCTGACCCTCTCTCAAGATTATGTAAACTGGGATCAGACGGAACCTTCGATGAACCGAACGAACACCACATACAAATGATCATAAGTGAAACAATTCCCAAGGCACTTTCTATCTCCAAAGTAATATCTGAAAGTAGGGGTGATGTCGAAATAGTAGAAGCGATCAAAAATTCATCAGAAAATTCATGGCGACCTGAAGACAAAAATCCATTTTACCCATTTCGCCTAGAATTAACCTACATGGGGCCTTTGCTTCTTAGGGGAAATAAAATAGTAATGCCTACCAATCTTCGATGTCAAACACTACAATTGGCACACGAGGGCCACCCGGGGGAGACGGTTATGAAACGTCGCTTACGTTCTAAAGTATGGTGGCCGCAAATAGATAGAGAAGCCGAGAAACACGTGAAAACCTGTGGAGAGTGCATGCTAGTCTCACAACCCAGTAAACCCTCACCAATGATGAGAAAAAAACTACCGTCTGGACCATGGAAGTACGTAGCACTCGACTACATGTCAGGCGAACCAAACCAAGACTACCTACTGGTGATCATTGACTATTACTCCCGTTATGTCGAAGCTGTTTTCACAAAAAGTACCAGTTCCGCAACGGTGATTAGAGCTTTGGAAGAAATTTTCTGTCGGTTGGGCCTTCCACAAACCATGAAAGTAGATAATGCAACAAACTTTAACAGCGAGGAATTCAAAAACTATTGCTCAATAAACGGAATTGATCTCGTAAATTCTCCTCCATACTGGCCTCAAGCCAATGGAGAAGTGGAAAATATAAACAAATCATTGAAAAAACGGCTTCAAATAGCTTATCAGAAGAGAGAGAAAGACTACAAGAAGGAGATATTGGCGTACTTGATGATGTACAATGTGACACCACATGGGACAACCGGCAAATCACCTTCAGAGTTGCTCATGAATCGGAGAATTCGAGACAAAATACCCGGTATCGAAGATATAGTAACGGAAACACTGGATGAAGAAGTGTATGACAGGGACTTGGCAACGAAGGAAATTGGAAAAAGAAAGGAAGACAGTAGAAGAGGAGCGACTTCTAGCGAAATAGAACCTGGAAATAAAGTTCTGGTGAAGAACATCATATATCAGAATAAATTAACACCAAATTTCGATTCTACAGTATACGATGTATTACACAGGAACAGAAATGAACTAACACTTCATGGAAAGGGGAAAACCATTAAACGTAATATTGCCCACGTAAAGAAACTACCAGAGACTCTATCTCCATCAGTTGCGGGATCCCCAACGAACCCCCTACATCTTAAAACACTACCCCCAAATCCCTTACCGCTACAACTACCAACAGAGGAGAACGAGCAAAGAAATAAAGAAGAAGTAGAGCCAAAGGAGACTCCCCCAATACAACCACTCAAGCTCGTGAAAAAAGGAGGGATGTGGAGACCGCTGAATAGGCCGGCGCCGGGAGATGACGAGTGATCGGATGATATATGTGAAATGTATTTAAGTAGTTAGTTGGCTTTGATTCAGACAGCGAGGGTACGATCTGTCATATGTTGTGTTTTAGATATGATCTATATTGTGAATTAAATGAATTATTATTATCAGTGAATTGTGGGTTTTATTAGATAGATTGGATTACCACAATAATGCTCGATTATGGCATTCGTGAAGTGTTAGCGCATTCGCTTCGCTCATGCGCCAAAATTCACTCATGCCATAATCTGCTGCATTATAAACTAATTTCATAATATACTATTATAGTCGACTGTCATCATAATGCTGTCATTATGAAAGTCAAAATCGTTAATAATCTGACACTTTCTAGCACCCGTGCTGTAATGTGAAAGAATCGTGCCATAAAATCCACTTTATGGCACAATGCTATAGTAACCATATGCGAACATTCTACGATTGCACAAATTTAAGTTTTTAAAACTTAAATTGTCTGTTAAAACCACAGTTCGACTATAAAATAGCGTATGAAATTCGTTTATAATGCTCGATTATGGCATTCGTGAAGTGTTAGCGCATTCGCTTCGCTCATGCGCCAAAATTCACTCATGCCATAATCTGCTGCATTATAAACTAATTTCATAATATACTATTACAGCATAGGAAAGCTTTTACTTCCTTTTTGAATGTTTTCAAATTGTTAAAAATCTTGATATTGTCTGGGTAACTTGTTATAAATATTGCCAAAGAGGTAAAATGGTCACTTTTGAAATGTGCTTGAAGTAAATTCTTGAAAATGAATATTATTCGCATATCGTGTTCTATGGGAATGTAATGTGTCACACTGAGGAAAATTTTCTGGGTAAAGTTTAACGAAGACAGCTACTTCATAAATGGTAATTGAATATAAAGTGAGCTAATCACTGTCTCTGAAAGTAGCCTTAGAGTCTAAAGGTTTTACGGAGGAAATTATTCTAATAATGCTTTCCTCTAAAATAAAAATCCTATGTGCATGCGTTGATGTTCCCCAATACAGAATTAAATATTTTAGGTGCGAATGAGCAAGTCCAAAATAAACATTCAATAAATATTTTCTGTTCATATTTTATTAAATGCCTCATAGAAAAAAAAGCTGAGTTTAATTTAACATCTACATAGTCCATATGATCAGACCATGATAGATTTTCGTCTAATAAAGGCCCAGAAATCTAACATTGTATACATTTTCTTATAAAATGTTATTAACATGAAGAGAAACAATTTTTTCGCTTTCTTAAGTGGAATATTACATACTCGTTTTTTATTTTCGGGGCGTTGAATAGTATATTATACTAGAGAGTTTTTGAACCCCTTAAATTTTAGCACGTCGTTATCGTTATCGTTATTCTGCGCATGCGCAGTGCCAAAAATAGTTTCATTTTCGGCACTGCGCATGCTCAGAATAACCATAACCATAACGATAACATAAATTTTAAGGGGTTCAAAAACTCTCTATTATAAGGGACAGAAATGCGTTATTTTGGCAGAGGTGCAATTTGAAGCCCGAGGGCGAAGCCAGAGGGCTACAATGCACCGAGGACAAAATAGCATTTTTCCCGAATGGTATATACTATTTTTTCCACGGTCTCATTAACTTAAAAACAAATATTTTGTTATTATGAAGTAAGTAGCACCAGAATTATTGTATTCGAATTTGAGCATTTATTTAGTTGTCGTTGAGTTATTGTCATAACTACAAAATAAACAAACAAAAACAATTGTCAGATTAAGATGTTAGTTTGGTTTAGTTTACAGTTTGTTTAGTGCACAATGAATAATTGTGAGTCGGAAGAGATTGTGGAGGCTGCAAATATTGCAATAAGCAATTTGTTACCTACGAAGTCAAGATCTTTATACGATATAGCTTACAATCGGTTCAAAACGTGGTGCGCCGAGAAAAATATTCAAGTATACAGCGAGAATGTTTTGTTGGCATACTTCAGTGAAAATGCAAATAATTACAAGTCTTCCACATTATGGGCGCAATATTCTATGGTTAAGTCATGCTTGATAATTTACGACAACATAGATATAAGCAAATTCCCCAAACTGATCGCATTTTTGAAAAGAACCGGTGACGGATATCAAGCGAAAAAATCGAAAATATTGACAAAGGGTGAAATCGACCGTTTTCTATCAACTGCAGATGACAAAGAATTCTTAATGATTAAGGTAAGATTACTTTTGTTGTTAGGTATTTCAATTATTTAGTATTTTGATTTTTTATAGGTTGTATTAATTCTGGGGATTGCCGGAGCTTGTCGAACCGATGAACTAGTCAATTTAACTGTAGATGATATTGAGGATGTAGGCTCATCCTTGATTGTAAAAATTCCAAACACTAAGACAAAGATTCCACGAACCTTTGTGGTTACCGATGTGGGAAATATGCTTGAATTGTATCGAAAATACCTGTCCCTTCGTTCTCCCCACGTCAAGCATAAGCGCCTTTTTTTGTACTACAAAGCAGGAAAATGTAGTTCGCAGCCAGTTGGCAAGAATACCATCGGAAAAATTCCTAGTGTAGTAGCTTCGTATTTAAAATTACCTGATGCTGCATGTTACACTGGTCACTGCTTTCGAAGATCTTCAGCGACATTACTGGCAGATGCTGGTGTGGATATCACGACAATAAAGCGTCATGCTGGTTGCAAATCAACGACAGTTGCTGAGGGTTATGTCGAGAACTCCATTGAAAATAAGACCAAAATTGCTAATCACGTTTTAGTAGGTACCACCACTAGCGCAATCACAAAAACTTTAAATGTAAGCGAAAGTAATATTCCTTCTAATATTAATTTTGAAAATTGTACAAATGTTACATTTAATTTAAATGTCAATAAATAATTTCAATGTTACCTCTTTTTTTGCATGAAAAACGTTCTCCATAATGTAAACTCCCTTGGGAGCATTATACTCCCTTGGGAATCGACTACTTCTGTTTCAATTTTGATGTCATAGAAACTGATTTCTACTCCCGACCGTGGAAAAAATAAGTTTATTTATAAATAATAAGCTATTAGACCAGTTGTAAAATTGCCGTAGAATCACATTTGCCTTTATTTGTATTTCACTAAAGGTGCTCGCGGATAGATAAATTTTTCGAGGCATGATATTTAAGGTCGTTTATGAAAAGAGAGAATAACAACGGAGAAATGACACTTCCTTGGTAATCCAAGGCAATTTTTTAACTTTTTATAGGACATCTAGTCGACATGAATATATATTTTCTTATATACAAATATTTTAAAAGATATCTGCTCCACTTTATTTTTTTCAATATTGTATTTACAATTTAATAGAGAAAAATATGAAGTTAACGTGGGCTTCCGTGATACCGAAAATTTTTAAATTTATTTTTATTGGTTTTCTTTTCCGTAACGACTTTATGAAATGGTCAGTTTAATATTTTTATTCAAAAATCATCGATAACATAATAATATCTCTACCCCTCATTCTAATCAGAAGGATTAGCGCGAAAGTCCGAAACTTGTGTCAAGGAGGGGGCGCTCTATTATTATTCCGTAAGCTGCAATTGCTCTTCAGGAACGACTTTGTAATCGTTTTGATATCGAATTCACACTACTCATTGCTAACGGATTAGTGTTGGCTATGTTTTGATTTTCCCGAAGAACTTCTTCAACTTGGACATCACTCATCCTTAGTCTTGCTGATCTCAGTAGCTCAGTTACAGACCCTGCGAAGACCTTTCAAATTTGAAAATCAAATCCATGTTATTAAAGTTTAAATCGTTTCAATTTACATTTACGTGAGTTTTATTTTTAGAACAATTCTCTAAATCGCAATGATTACGTTTGACACTTCTGACAGTCATTCAGCAGTTGACACAACATTTTGTTTACCATAGATACAGTTAAATCCAATTATTGAGGCAACTAGATTCCATTTACTTTTTTTTACTAGCTTGATTTCTTAAAATTATATACCTAAGACTTTAAAGTATACCCTTTATTTTCTTTAATTTATTTTACCCTTCTCCTAAATACTCAATTAATTTGCATCGAGTGCTGAACTAAACACTGAATTAAGTAAAACAAATTTAGATTTGTTTACATCTGAAAATCATGGAAGTTTTATTTAGAACCGTCCTCTTGAAAATTGTTAGACTATTAAGTTTTAAAAAAAAGGGGAAATACGATTATTGGTATATCTGCTTTACAGAGGTCATTTACTCGTGTTGATTTCTACTCAAACGGTTAGTTTTTATCCAATTTTTATGATTGCTTGTCTAGCCGATACAAGATCTAAATTAAAAATATTTTTTGCTGAAGTAAACCTCTCCAGCAAAAAATATTTTTAAATTAGATCTTGTATCGGATAGACGTACGATCATAAAAATTCGTGCCCACACAAAATAAGGCTTGACATCAAAAAGTAAACGTTTAGTGAGAGGGGAGTGAAAAAGTAACTTCACGCTGGCTGAAGCTAAATTGCACTGGGGGATGGTCGATTGAACAACAGGATGACAAGTGACAATATTTGACCAGGATAATAAAGGGTAGACTGAACGTAAGCTGATACTACCAACCTATTTATACTCTTCTATTATTAAAACTTGGGTGCGACATTGTTTTCCGAAGTTGATGCATTTTAATATTTATTGTTACATTGAAAAAAATACAGATTATAATATTGAGCTGATGTTATAATGTCTTGAATATTATCTACAAGATAAATATATACGTCAATTATAATATACCACTTTACATTGAAAAAAAAAATTGTTTCAACTATACTAGAATTTACAATGATTAAATCTTGGATAAATGTAACATAATTTGCACATATTTAATAATAATTTTCGCAAAAGTTAACTTTTATAAATACTTCAATCATTCAATTTAAATCATGGAATTATAATTATATCACAAAGTTATTGAATGTATTATTTTATATAGCAGAAATATAGTAGATATTGATACATTAGTTGAAAAAAAATATATATCAATTATTTGACGATACACTCATGTTGTCAGAGTTTTTTTTTTTTTGGCTAAAATAAAGTCAATATACTCACATTATATTCAGCAACGTAACGGTTGCTGTTTCAAACTGTCCAAAACAAACAACTCGTATTGTTCCGAACAACAAACAGAGCAAAAATATATTACTTCACCATATGCTGCCAAAAATTATGAGGGTCGCTAAGCCGGCAAAAGGTATGATGGTTTATGATAAAATGGAAAATACTTGAATATGGGGCACACCTGAACAACCGGGAGGAATAGAATGTGGCTCGCCCCTTTGCCACTTTCATTTTACAACATGTGTCAACTAAATTTTGGATTCAGGGTGATTCTTTGCATCTACAAATACAATTATTGTTCTATTTGAATGTGAAATGTTAATTGAAATGTAAATTGAATGTTACAAATTTGGTTTTTTCCAAATTTTATAGCATGTGTTTTCTCCAGCTTCTTATAGTTGGTATCAAACGATTGGTTAAGAGAGGCTGGATTTTTATACCGAGTGAATAAATCAGTTTTTTTTTTGCTTTTATGAACAAGTAGTGTAAAACAGTGCGATATGCCAAATGACATAATAATTTTCTGATGATTTTTAATTTGTTTAGAAGCCAATTTTATGAATAATATTACTTTAGATGCAAATTAAAAAAATTGAAAATTCTTATATCCCAAGTTCCCAATATTCCTGCCAAAAATATAAAATAGTGGTTTGTACAAATAGATGCAAAAAATCAGGATGCATCCAAATATGTTATCCATAAGTCTCGTGCCAAATAAAAGGGGCAGATTCGAAATTGAATTTTAAATACTTTTCTGTATTAGTTTCTTTTATATACGTACGAATTTTAACAAAAAATTTACAGCGCATCAATTCAGTAGCACTAAAAATGTTATAGTAGGTACTTATATTCGAGTCATCTCGTGATGGAAATTCGTCTGGTTGGTGTTTCTACTAACAGCTGCTAGGTTAGGTTAGGTTAGATTCAAAAGTGAGTGGTCTGAAAACCAGACCCTCCACCGCGACCATATGGTCTACTGTGGCTCACACCTACTTATATTTCACCCAACAGGTCCAGCCTCTTAATGAAGCTGATCACCTTATTGGGTGAGAACTTATTCAGATCCTCTCGCAGAAGTTGTCCTTTGGCAAATAATGAGTATCTGATCCTTTCTGGGTATCTGGACCTGTGTCCAGAACCTGAATATGTGTTCTGCTGTTTCATCATCTTCTAAGCACAAGTGGCACTCAGCATCTTCTGCTAGGCCGAATTTGTACAGATGATATTTTAAACGGCAGTGACCTATATATAGGCCAATTAAAGTGTGTAGGTGCAACCTGCTTAACTCTAAAAGTTTTTTAGTTCTTATTTTTGAAGGGTTTATTATAAACGGCTTGGAATGAATGAACTAATCTTGGTAGTTCTTGCCAGTACTAGAGGATTTGCCCCTCGGCCCAGGTCAAGAACATTGCTTTGGCAATACTCGAGGATGTGCCAAGCACCTGTTCTGGTCCGACAAATTCAGTAGCACACAAACCCATCATTATTGATTTTTTAAATTATATTCAATTAGTTGTCGTATAACTCTTAAAGAAAATTAAAGACTGGTTCAGAAAGTGTTTAGAAATTAACTAATATATCCTTTCTTCCAGTTTGGCACTCGGCCTATTATGAAGGACGCTGTCTAGGTACTTATGTCATGAGGAAGTAAAATTTTAGAATTTACAGGATGTTATATTTACCTCTTTTACAGGATGTTATATATACGCGATACACTGACTATAGTTAGCGTGTACGTACCTCATAAATATTCCCACCGAAAACGCTATAGGTAAGTCGTAATAACTAAGTGAGAGTTCTAAATGTTCCATTTTCCGAGTTACATTACTAGTGATTTTTCTATTAAAATAGGTTTATTAAACCTGCGTTACCTAAAGCATATCAGTTCAGCATATTTCCGTAGTTCCCTAATAGGGTTAGCCGGCTAATCTGATACGAATTTGTTTTATGTCCCCAGTTCCTCGACGAAAACTGGGTCGGATTTATAGCGATTTAAACAGAATAGCAGAAGGTATAGGGATTTAACTTTCCGATTAACATAAAAGGTTCTACACGAAATCCCGTAAAACAATTACTGATAATGTATTTAATATCAAGGAACCGTTGGATTATAATCAGCTTACGATTGACATACCGGCTGATTCATCAAGGAAAAGAATAAAAAAGAGAGCTATAAGGGGAAAATAAATTCCTTTCACTTTGCGACTGTGTGCGTTGTCGGTGACTAAAGCCGATCATTAGAGGTGTTACATGCTTTTATCTTTTTATAAATAGTATGTGGGGTATAAACTGATTGTGAATCGTTCGGTTATACCTTTTCGATTTTTCCTAGGAAAGTCTTAGGAAAACTTACATATATGGAGGGAACTAATTTGTAACTTCTAAATGTCATGATCGAAACCATTATTCAGACATCAATATTTAATTTTTCGGTTACACAGTAAAAAAATCCGACTGATTTTAACACTGAATCCACACTCATCAGTGTGTATATGGTCCACACTCGGCAGTGTTAGACATATCGGTGTATTATTACATTACATAAAAGTAATTTAACACGGTAGATTTTACAAGGTAATGTGTAATAGTTAATTATTCACAGTGTAATTATTCCGTTTTTATGGCGGATTGATTCATTTTTAACACAGGGTTTTGTAAATTTTACTACAATTTATGAGTACTTCTACAAACTTGGCGGGTATATCGTTCGTGTAATATAAGTTCTAAAGGTTTAGTTAATAGAGAGTTTTTGAACCCCTTAAATTTTAGCAGGTCGTTATCGTTATCGTTATTCTGCGCATGCGCTGTGCCAAAAATAGTATCATTTTCGGCACTGCGCATGCTCAGAATAACCATAACCATAACGATAACGTAAATTTTAAGGGGTTCAAAAACTCTCTATTATACTACCCAGTTCGTGTTAGAAATAACACTGCAGCAAATTACGATTACCATTTAGTAATTTTACCATTTGTCTTTTTTTACTGTGTACCATTAAAAATTTACTAAACTGATGATATTCATTTACATTTTTAGTCCCTGTGAGATCTGATTTTAGGATAGTCCGCATTATTTTGACTTACTTATTATTTTCTATTCTTATAAACGTCACACACAATTCGCATTGCTTCTCATATTACTTTTCTAACGTAAAGTGGAAGGTCGCCTTTATTCGATCGCCTTTTACTGGTCGACTCTAATCAATCTCTGGGCGACTATAGCCGGAATTAGCAATAGAGCAATATGAACGAATATTGTTGAGATTAAAGATACTGTGGACATGTGTTCCAAATTGATCCATATTTATTGCAACGATATGAAAGTGGCCATAACGGTACCAGAATTAAATTATATCGTTTGCGTCTATGGCTAATTCCGATTGTTCCCATTACGTTTGTTGGCTAACAGCAGAAAATTAAGAAATTTAATGTGCCAGTGTATGATTGACTTCCAGATGATGCCAACTTGGTTCGCGAAACGCGCGTCGAGTGCAGAATAGTGTTATGTGGAAAACTACATCAGCTTTATCTTCACATCAACCATTCAAGATATATAATCGACACAATTTGTTTTCATTTCTATTCGTGTGACAATTTTTATCCAAATGTTGAAGTTTTTATGTGAACCTATTTTCAAGTGAAATCCAACAGTCAGTAGAGGGCAATTTCATAAGACGATTAGACTTGACATTTTGCTAAATTAAATCCTGTATCGTCTGTAAAACGGTAACGCGTTGCACAAATTAAACGCACTTCAACGGTGTGAACATCCGGGCGTTTTCAGAGAGTTTACTCTTTGCTGCACGAAATATCCTGAGTAGAGCTTTTCCTTTTCACGCTCACTAGATACAAGCATATATAAACCTTGTTTGGTCACAAAGGCTTGGAGAAGTTCCGGTTTTGTGAATTTCAAAATTAAAAAATCAATTTATTCATAGCATACTAAGGTAACATTATTAAACATGTATTGATATCAAAAAAATCGCTTCTTAAGAAAACCAGTTTTGTTGCTAAACAAAAGGAAGGATGCGAAAGGATGGTGGATGTGAAAAATTGTGTAACGATAAAAAATGAAGGGAATGTAATGTAGCATATGAAGTCATATTTTATTTATAATATTATACAAGGTGATATATTTTTTTGTAATAAAAAACACGATACGATAATTCCGCCACTGGTTATTTATGAAAGCTGAATTTCTTTATTTTATAGCTACTGAAATATTAAAAATGTATACCAAAATTGTTACAAATATCTCAAGGAGTTTAGAAATTAAACACTTTAAATTACACTTTGAACTATTATTTGTGTTCAATAATATTGCCAATCTTCATGTTATGTTATCGGCTTCGCAGATCCTATTGCAGAGAAAATCTATGTCGTCCCAACACACGAATATATGTATAAAAATAAAATGTCCAAAAATAACTATTATGCGGGGAACGCCCTTACAGGCATTGAATTACCGCGGAAAATTTTACAAGGGTGCCACACCAATCACAGAATCAATCTTAAGTTTCTCCTTCTCCTTCTTAAGGTTCTCCTTTTAGTTATCCTCAGTATGCTATACACTGGGTGCTACAATATCGTGCTTCAAGCCTGTAACTTGTTTATTCCTTGAAATATCAGTATAAAATTTAGCAATGTGGAACTACTCATAAAAATGGTTTTTTGAATACAATGAACCAAATTTTAGCACTTCCGGTTTAAATAGAAATTATTCCAATTTTCGATTTTTAAATGAAATAAACCTGCATATTAGTCAATATTTCAATTCAGTACTAAATTCTGACTATATGTTGCCGAAGATTCAAGAAATTTTTAACAGGCTGTCATTGTTTTATTTTCATTTTTAAATTCACTACATTGACATATATAAAAATGTTATTTCTTTGCTTACTTGTCATGCAAAAAATTCAAACTATCCGGTTGTTCTGTTTATTTCAATATGATTTATTTTGAAGGACTTTAAATATTTATGTGTTGTTTTTTGCAAAAAACACAATTTTTTTTAATGGGACAATAGTGGCCAATAGTGAACAATCATATGTGTTAAATTACTCACTTTTTTCAAATTCACTGTTACTCATATGTTTAATAAGCTTTATTTTGAAAATGAAAATTAAACAGGCTATTAAAAATTTCTGAAACTCCGGGAACACACTGAGAATTTAGTCCTGAATCGAAACATTGAAAGAAGTACAGGATATTCTATTTAAAAATCGAAAGTTGGGATTATTTCCGGTGAAACCGGAATTGCTGAAATTTATTTCATTGTATTCAAAAAATTATTTTTATGAGTAGTTCCATATTGGCAAAGTTCATTTTAATATTTCGAGGAATAAACAAGTTGCAAGGGGTGAGCCACTATTTTGTGGCGCCCAGTATAGGTGGAGGAACCCACGAATGTTGTAGGTAGGTAGTAACATTATTATACATCCACAGTAATACCTTCTAATGTTGCTGTCTGTATTCGGCGAATATTCTCCATCGACAGATTAACTATTTTGGATAGTACTTTTTTAAAAATATTTTAATTTATTAAAACAGATCCACCAGTGCCCACCGATAATGTGTCAACGACCACATACCTGCCAAGAATGCCAGAATTTGTCGATTTACAATATTGTCAGACACAGATAGCAGCACAGAGTCCTAAAGGGCGCTACTTTGCTTTCATTGCTTACTATCCATTCTCAGCCAAGTGAGGTTATCATGGAGGCCATATTTTATATAGGTTCTGCCCCCTATACCATACTAAGAAGAACCAATAAGTTAAAAACATAAATAAGTGGTTTATAACCAATGAACAGTTGCAACTATTCCAGCATTTTCAGCAGTAATTCAAACATGATTAGAGGTTTTGCCAGTAGAATAGCAATACTCATTTTTTTTTTATATAAATATCAAATTTCGATTGTTATGAACCATCAATAAAATGTTTTTAATAGCATCACCATATTTTGCCAAGTTCATTACTGTTCTTAATTTGTTAATGGTGAGGAATCAGTGATTAATAACAGATGGGCGTGATTATCAAAATCTTATTTTGCTATTTTTACTTTAACTTTAATTAGGAAGCACTTAAAACTGCTTATTTATAGGAAATTCTTTAGTATATTTTTAATACTAATTTTCCGAATCTTTTAATGATTACTAATTAGGCCTCTCAAACATCAAACCTAGGAGAAAATTAACGTCGTGAACGACACAAATATAATAAATATTACGTAAAATGTAAGCAGCTTTGGCTACACAACGTAAATTAGGTCAAGTTAACATTATTTTATTAGTTAGTTACTATAGGCTACATTTAGTAAACAAGCAAGGGATGACAAATTGTTTGAGTTTAGGTGACTTTAATAACAGAGTTCATGTCGAAAGTGAATGGCTAAAGTTTGACAGGAAATATGTTGGATACGAGTTTTATTATTATACTCGTAAACATATTTAAGTATATGTCTATCTTTCATAAGTCATAAACTTCCCGAGGAAGTTATTTTTGTCATCATGGTTATTACATTCTCTTAAGTTTGTTAAATATAACTCCACAGGCGACTAAATATTGTGTTTTGTCAGTTCCCCCAATCTATCAATAATAGGCATATGTTGGACCTCAATTGCAAGCGTTAAAGGAGGTTTTTTCGTCCTCAGACTATTAGGTATAATATATTACACACCGAGTTGGAAAGTGCTCCATTTACAGTCGATTGCGATTAGTTGACCGCAATGCATAGCACCGAAGTTATCTACGTGAGCTTATAGCTGGAATAAATAAGCTTTTCATCCAGGTATACACAATCAGTGCACAATCACAATCAGTGCCATAAATGCACAATCAATTATTATTAAGTTTTGTTATATTTGTTATATTACAACAATTATTTAGGAAGTCTGAAAAGTGACGCGGCGTTCACTCAATGTTTATTATTATAAGCATTGATATAACAATTACTTAAGTTATGAAACTGCACATGCACACCCTCTTAAACCTTCAGAAAAAGAAACGGATTATCATCGGGAACCCAATTATCATCCATTGTTTCATCATTTTCATTTATATTTGACATTTTTTCAGTAATAATTCACAGATGCAATCATCTCTCAAAAATGTAGTGTTTTTAGAATTTTATTTAACGTGTTTGTGCTTCAGCCCTATTCTAACTAGAGTCTCATTTTAAAAGCTAACCATAGACAAATTAACAACAAAGTTTAGCATAATATATAACATGTATAGGAAAATCGTTGTGCATAACACGTGTGAAAAGATCGATTAAAATCTTATATAGGTAAAAATCTGGTAACATTTATTTCATAAACTACAAAATTATTCACGATGGTTTGGATTGTTCAACAATGGCCTTGTTCAGCCATCCTCAACTACAAAGTTATCAGTCAATAACTATTCTGATTGGTTAGTTAAATTCGAAGTAACCAATGAGAACAGTTACCTAAATGATTACTTCCAACAGTTGAATAGGACCTGACTAACTTTCCAATGGTTTTTGTGATATATTGATATATTGATCTATGTGATATATTGTTAAATATATACTTTCTTACAACTTACCTTATTTTATGTACTTTTTATATAAATGAACACCATTCATTTAATTAGTGTCTAGATTACAGAAACTATATTTGATGGACACATTTCCAGTTACAAAAGATAACTGGAGGGGAACTAAAAGTACAATATACGTCTCTATCTATATCTAGAATATAATATAATACTTTTTCTGAAAGCTTGACAGCTTTATCATAGAAAAACTCCCTGTGGTTTTTTAAAATTAGGTTATGATTCTTGCCGGGAAATTCATATGAGTTACGCAAATTAGAATATTGTATAATTATCCTGCCAAGAAAAATGAAACACCATGTCGTTGTCGTTATTCTTTCATTTTACATAGTTTAATAGTTTTCATGTCACTTTTTTGAAATTTGTTTATTCATAAATTTAGTTAATAACTACTTACTGCATTAAATATTTTACAAGGTCCACTTGTTGATTTGGTTTTATGGGAACTGCACAATTTCTACAAAAACATTCTTATTCTACTCACATATAGATTTATTCTAAAGAGTAAAAAACATTTTTTAAAAGGTATTGAATTATTACTTTTTAAATTAAGTTAAATGTAAAGCACAAATGGAAGAAGGAAACTTAAAAAGTATGTTATATTTGCAGTGACACATGAAAATTGCCCTTTTACCTTGTAGTCCTTTAATGTATGTACATATGTGTTTAAAACATCAGTTTTATTATTACAAATGAAGACACATTCTATTTAATATACAAAATCATTCACTAATTAAAATTTTAAAATGCTTAAACATAGATATTACTAGAGAGAAGTCACAGAGATCAATTAGGGACGGATAAAAGGAATCATACCGAATTCCTAGATACAGCTACAGACATCCATGTTTCAGAATTCCTTCAGTGTAATGTAGCTAATTGTAGAAATATAGGATAGTATAAATCTAGAACAGAACTCAATCAAATGCAAAGAATACAGTACTTCATGTATAAATACTTATTAATAGTATTTGCACTGTGAAATCTTGACTCATAGAAAAATAACATTTGCCGAAAATTGAAGTTTTACCGACATCGTCGAAGATATTTGTTATTTAATTTGATTTGCATAGTACCTACTACTCTAAATAAAAGTACCTACTTTTTTATTTGGCTTTATTTTAAAAATAATACATAAAATTTATTTCATTTAGGGGTCTTTTACGTAACTCATAATTTTATTAGTCAAAAATACAAATACAAATACATGCTGAAGAATACAAATTCTTCAGCATGTTTTCTGCCAATCAAAATATGCCTTTTAGATCTACAGTAACAAATAACATTTAATTCGATGTTAGATACTATAAAAGTAATGAAAACATGCTTCCTTACGTATAATTTTATTTTCTTTGCTTCTACTTCTATTTATAGTGTTTCTCACCAATACTAATATTATATATTCTGATAATGGAACACTTAGGTAATTAATGCATACATATAGTAATACTGAGGCGCAAATGCGGCCCGCGAAATAATAATATGCCGCCCCCTCTCCCACACAAGTCTCCGACTTTCGGGCTAATCCTTGTGATTAGAATGAGGGGTAGAGATATTATTATTATTATTATTATTATTATTATTATTATTATTATTATATAAACTATAAACATGTATAAACAACGACTGACGCATTGAACTAGCTATCCTATCAGTTACAATTCATATTTGCAATTTTTATTCATGATTACTGTTTAGAAATTTTTATTCATGTTAAAAAGTTTAGAAATGTAGAAATTGCAGCACGTGATATAAATCTTCCGACATGCAGGTAACGATAATCATCATCAAGCGAAGTGTACATAATTATGTTGTCTAATTGTAAAAGCATTCCCTTTAATTTCCTCTCATCATTACGCCAGCATATAGCAAACTGTAATAAACTGTCGATTATTGTGCTCTCGATTCAATGCAATAACAAAGGCTCTGGGAGACTATTCATCAGAGTAAATCAAATTTAAATTTAACCTCGTCCACATAATAAAATCTACACCTGTATAGGGTATAGGTAACTGCAAGTTATGGAATAGAAAGAAACGAATTTCTTTGTATTTGAGTATTACTCAATTACTGATTTATTTGTTTGTTTATATCTATTTATATATTTACCTGCAGCAGTTCGACCGAAACGAAACCCAATTAGAAATCAGGTGGGATTTACTATATCAGATATGAAAGCAAACCAGATGATCTTTAAAAATGCATTCATTGTAGGAGAAAATTTTGGATTAAAGAAATTGGAAATAGATCGACTAATTATGTCAGCCTGTTAATAGTAAGGAGTGTAACAGGCTGCCCGTTGTACCTACTATACAAGCTTGACTAAACTTATTTATTTACTCATTTATCTCGAAAGGGAGTCTAATTTTACTAGTGAATCAACTTCTATGTAGTGTTTTCGAGATATGATTCGATCTACGTATAAAAAGGTTTCTTGACTTACCATGGGTTATCTTATCCTCACTGAGAGGATAGTTAGAATGATTTGGATGAAAACACTTAACTTTTAGGCAAAGGTTTTTAATAATAAAAGTATAATTATAATAAAGGAAAAATACAAATTACTGAATGAACTGTTAAACTACTGAAAACCGGATACAAAACTAATGATCACTGAATATGATTGAACTTTATATAAAACTCCTAACTGCATCTAATTGGTGCCCGAGAAAGGTACTTTACCCACCCTTGGTGGTTTGCCCTTATACTATGGGGGCAACACAACCAAGCTCCAAATATACCGACCCCCCCGTTCTAAAGTCGTGCCAAAAAGAGACTAACGCTTATTTTGTAGACACGTTGGAAATAAAGTTTCTTTGCTTTAAAATTTAAATACACGAATCCCATTGGTTGCTAAAGTACGTTCCTCCCCCTCTATCTTGTACCGCGAACCATGACATCTTTCTGTCACGCTGTTCCATAAAAATGGTACTTATTATCCTTCTTATCCTCGTCCCAAAATGGGGGGAATTACTACCTTACTTTACAACTCATCGAATACGTGGAAAATTTCCCGAAAAACCAAGCTGTTATTCCTTGCCTATTTGGCGCTTTAGTCTACTAAACACTGTTCCGTCCCCAGGGGTAACTTTTTCATAAATTTGTTAAACCAGAACATTTTCAAGTATATTTATGACTAAAATGAGATCTTTGCTAAAGAACCAAAAACAATTCTACGAACTCGACTTATTTGAACAGGATATTATTTTCTAAAGATATTTAATTTCCAAACAAAAGAGTAATTTGACGTTCACCACATGAACTTTTGTTAAAGGAGAAATTACCTGGTAACTGCTGGTCAAGGTATGCAATGCATCATTGGGCAATATTCATTTTAAGCAGAGGTATGATATATATTGCAATTAAGATAATATGTAGAACTACAAGAAATATACGGTTCCATACTATCAATATACATTTTCAATGTTGATTCACAGACTGCCAGGTATGTACTCTAATTGTACTTTCCAGCAAAAAAATGACGTTTGAATTTGTGTAGAAGTAAAACACATACAGGTCACCTTACTGTGAATACCAAGACACTCAGGAATTAAAAACCACATAAAACATTTGTAGCTGAATTAGTTTCTTTATACAGGCTGTTCTAAATAGCGTATCGCTATTATTATCTCCCATAACAATCCGATGGAGATGGAAACCCGTTAAATTAGAGAAGTTACCCTTTCTGGCTTTTGTCAAATTGCGTTTGGTTCCTGAAATATAAGGAAAAATAATATGAAAAATACTGAAAATTATTTCTCTTAATTGACGTGAGCAAAAAAGTCAAATAAGAGTATACCATATTTTTTCTTATCTACAAAATGGTATCACCGATTTTTTGAAATGATGTCATTTGAGATATCACTATCAACTCGTATGTTTTAAATACGAATCTGGATTTTTGTTTATATTTAAAAAAAATATATTGATACAGAAAAGAGACCGCCATATTACGAATTAAAAGAAAAACAATCTTTTTTGCATCAAACATTGGAAAAATTGAAGAAAATTGGATGATATATTCAGGGACATAATTCTCAAGTCATGCGAAAAGATTCGATTAGACTAGAGAATCGAGCACCAAGATGTCTTTAATCAAGACAAATTCATTGATCAAAACCAAAATGTTGTTGTATTTCTTCATCTTTTCCATACATTTTGATATCTTGATTATTTAGATAGTGACAATTTATCGGTCCCCACCTCCGGCACTGGCTATGTTGGTGAGTATGAGGTATTTTTTACACTTTTTCAATGTGTAACCTCCTTTCCGACAGTCTTTGGCTTTGAATTTGGGAGTTTTCTAATTTATGTGATGTTTTTTTTAAATACAATATAGCTTAAAATGAACAATTTTATAGTGGTGTTTAAACACTCTTAAAACAAAGCTCAAACGATAAGAACAGCAAGTGAATCCAAACCAACATAAAATATTTTTAAATTAATGGGAAGAGTAATGTTTCCACTCTTCCTACATGCCCGAAAAATATGAATGATGAATCGCAAACAGGGAAATACCATTAAACTGTGATCAAGGCAGAACCGATAACATCAGCGGCCTACCCACAACCCCTGTGCGCTCGCATCCCTATAATGGCCGACCAAAGGACAATTATCACAAATGAAAAACATTCGCTCACCTTAATAGATCCTAAATGAGGATCCAACCGCGCCCGTTTCATTATAATTTAATAGGTAAACACCATCCATCATAATTTATTAAGGCGGTTTTAGCACTCAGTTTAATCTATCCTTCACTTCTTAGTATATGGCGAAAACACGACAAATGATAATTAAATCTTGTAATGAATGTTAATTTCATCTACATGAATTTATAGGACGTTCACTTCGACTCAAAAGACCATTTGTTCTTATAAATCGTTAAATTAGGGAAAACATACGTTCTAGTTAAAATTCTACCCAAAAGTCGAGGCAGTTTCGCTCTCAATGCTCAAAACAATTATTGGTTATATTATCTAATGGTTTATAGTGAGTTATCTGGAGAGAAACTACGAAATTCCATTAGGAGCTATGTTTTTGAGTTTAAACTAATTCTTGACATTCATCCGCTTTAATTCAGTAAACTATCAGACAAATATAAATAATGCTTTTCTACCGATTTCAATGGAGCTACGATGTTAGGGAATTTATTTAAAATTTTCTCTGAGTAGACCAATATTATAAACCAAAGAAAATGATGATACTTCAAATTATCTCTTCTATTCAATGTCATCAATAGCCATATTTATTATACTTCATTTTTAAACTAGGAGTTGTGGACGGAAAAGTTGCATTTACGCAGAAAAAGTTGTTAGAAAGTACTTAAATTATTTATTTACTAGATTTCGTTACTTCTGAAAATAACTTACTTATTCGCTTTTGGGTTAGCAAGGTTAGCAATAGGTAAGGCAAAACTCGAAATAAACCGGAAACAACGAACAAAACACACCAGTAATGGTCAATATTTCAGAAGGTGGATGACGGAATACGTCAACAATTAGAATTTATGAGCTCTGTAACCTTGGCTGCCATTTAACGTTTAGGTGCTCAAAATTAAAATCAGTTCTCCTTGTTGAAAATAGAGTTATTAATAATAGATATAACTCATTTCTCCGAGCGATTCTATTGTTTGAACTACTTTTTTAAAACGTGAAACTTTGTTATTTTTTTGTTTGTAAAAAATTTGCAGTGTAAATATTTTAGTTACCTACTTACTAGGATTAGTAAGTAGGATATTAGAAATACTTCATGGGGGGGGGTCCTTAAATTAAAAATGTGTCAATTAATTTTCTATAAGGATTTAGATTCCTTATGGGACGCTATCCAACATATTTTATTCCAGAAAATTTACCAGCTTGACAAATATTGAAAAAAACATATTATTTTTAAAGAAATTTTGTATCTGGAATGATGATGTAATTACCTATACTAAACGATTTTTTCTCTAGAAGGTACTCAAGAAGATGATGAAACGGCAGAACACATATTGTGCACCTGACCCGCTGGGGAAAGGATCAGGTACTCATTATTTGGCAAAGGACAACTTCTGCCAGAGGATCTGAATAAGTTCTCACCCAATAAGGTGATCAGCTTCATTAAGAAGCTGGACCTGTTGTGTGAAATATAAGTAGGTGTGAGCCACAATAGACCACATGGTCGCGGTGGAGGGTCTGGTTTTCGGCCCACTCACTTTTGAACCTAATCTAACCTACGGGTACTCTATTCTTGAAGGTAAAACATCATAATTTTTTAAGTGCTGAAAGTAGAATTTATTTTTCAGTAAACATTATCACTAATTTTATCAATGGGCCCAAAAATATTGTAGATATTTACTTTTGTAAGCTAAAATAATACATTTAACAGACTGCCAAAATGAACGAATTAATTCCAAACTTTACGTGCAGAAAGAATAAAAGCTACGGATAATGAAACAGAATAACTAAACACTTATACTAATAAATAATTGGAATTAAAAAGTAAAAAAAAATTAGCCTCCAGCGTGACTCGAACCCGCGAAATCAGCATTACCAGGTTTTGAATCCTATACGATTTTCTCCTTGCGCTACCGCGCTTCTTGTCAAAAGTTTACCCTGAGACGTTTAAGTATGTAAACTGTACGTGTCAACCTAAAAAAATCATTTTTACCGATTTTCTAATTGAAAAAGCATTTTGCTTCAGTATTTTGGTAATCAGAAGTGTTTGACAGTCAGTAGGTACTATCGATTCCGTTAGTAATATTTCTCGTAGGAAAATAACCTATCTGAAGTTTAATTAATTTGACAGTTTTCGTGGGAGGTGCTTGTCTCGTTAGTGCAATCTCACATTGGCAGATTAATTTGAGAAAGAAGTTGAGACGGACGCGACTCGAAATTTTTCGAAGACGAAATAGACGTACTAGGACTCGACGTACGGTCTCGGAAAAAAATATCAAAGGATTAGAGGAAGGACGGAAGTTTCGCGTGAAGCGGTTTTCGAAGCTATAAAATTAGAAAAAGGGTCTAGGGAGTCCCGCGAAAAGTCGGGATTTCGGCAGGCTATTAGGCGCCAGGACAAACGCCGGTGCTAGCCGTATCTCTTTCGCCGAACGGCGATCAACGAAATTTTTGCAGAGGTTTTTTGAAAAGGCGTTTAAATTGGGAAAACGTGTAGGAAACTGGACGAAAATACCCCTACGCATTGGAGAAAGGCCAGGGGCGACCTCCGGTCGCCCGCGGGGATCACGGAGCAATCCCCCTTGGAGGAGATAGCTTTGAAACTTTGTGGATTCGGCGACTGAATTTAGAGCGAGACATAATCGACGCGTTTTAATATACAGAGCGAGTTTTATGTATGGAACGCCTCAATTATCTCGGAAACGGATTGCCCGATTTTTATGAATTTTGGTTTATAAGGGTTTTGTAATATGGCCGATATTATTGTGGCATTTACATTGTTGTCAGATCTTTCGTTTTTCCGGAAATATACTGAAATTTGTTATTTCAAATGGATCACCCTATATATTTTTTTGTTTTTGAAATCTCTAAGAAATTTAGAATATTTTTCATGTAATGTTCCCTATACCTAATTGCCATAATTTCGGAGTTACAGCTACATTTGCAATATCTCCGCCGAAGTTAAAATATTACATCAGGGCGGCTATGTCTGCGACAAAAACAATTTTGACGTTTTAATAAACTATTATTGTTGGTGTTTATTGAAAGTTACAATGGACCGTTTATCTGAGAAAGAACGAATTGAGATTTTAATGATATTAGGATATGGTGATGTGCGTAGAAGTCAACAGGAAACGTGTAATATCTTTAATAATTTATATCCTAATAGAAATCCCATAACAAGATCTACTGTGAGTAAGTTGTTAAAAAAGTTTAACCAAACTGGAGCCATAAAAGATTTACCGAAATCAGGGCGTATAAAAACTGCAACAACTGAAAACAAATCTTTAGATGTTTGTGTTATGTTAGAAGAAGATCCACACTTGAGTACTAGACAAATATCCAGGGAAGTTGATATTTCTCAAACATCCATAATGAAAATTTTACATGCCAATAAATTCCATCCTTACAAAGTAAGATTGGTTCAAGAGTTGTCAGATGATGATTTCGATAGACGTGAAGAGTTTGCCGACACAATGATGGAAAAATGTTACGATCAAAATAATCCAAATTTTTTAAATCATGTTATTATGTTTTCCGATGAGGCCACTTTTTGTATTGATGGAAACGTAAATCGGCATAATTGCAGATACTGGTCACGTAACAATCCTCGTTGGATGAGAGAATCCCACACCCAATTTCCACAAAAGATTAATGTATGGGCTGGAATAATAGGCGACAAAATAATTGGTCCTTTTTTCATTGAAGGAAACTCAAATGGTCCGGCGTATTTAAATTTATTACAGAATAATATTATACCTGAGTTGGCTCGGTTATTTCCAAATCTAAGTAAGTATTCTCAATTGCCTGTTAATTTAGAAATTTTATTATTTGAAACTTTCAGACAATAACAATGTCCCAAATAACAATATTTGGGTGCAACAAGATGGAGCTCCACCTCACTATGCGCGTGACGTGAGGCAATACCTAAACGATGTGTTTCCCAGAAGATGGATTGGAAGGCGTGGTTTTATCGAATGGCCCCCGCGATCACCCGACATGAATCCTTTAGACTATTTCCTGTGGGGTCACTTAAAAAATATTGTTTATAAAACCAAACCTGCCAATATTCAGGAATTAAAAGATAGGATTACCACAGAGATAAGAAGAATTGAGCAGTCAGGAATGTTACAAAATGTACTGCAAAGTTTTAAACATCGCATGGCTTCTTGTATGGAAGTAAACGGACAACATTTTGAGCATCAGCTGTAACCGCCTTTACTTTATGTTTTCAAAAGATCCTATGGAATTTCTATTAGGATATAAATTATTAAAGATATTACACGTTTCCTGTTGACTTCTACGCACATCACCATATCCTATAATATCATTAAAATCTCAATTCGTTCTTTCTCAGATAAACGGTCCATTGTAACTTTCAATAAACACCAACAATAATAGTTTATTAAAACGTCAAAATTGTTTTTGTCGCAGACATAGCCGCCCTGATGTAATATTTTAACTTCGGCGGAGATATTGCCAATGTAGCTGTAACTCCGAAATTATGGCAATTAGGTATAGGGAACATTACATGAAAAATATTCTAAATTTCTTAGAGATTTCAAAAACAAAAAAATATATAGGGTGATCCATTTGAAATAACAAATTTCAGTATATTTCCGGAAAAACGAAAGATCTGACAACAATGTAAATGCCACAATAATATCGGCCATATTACAAAACCCTTATAAACCAAAATTCATAAAAATCGGGCAAGCCGTTTCCGAGATAATTGAGGCGTTCCATGCATAAAACTCACTCTGTATATGGATGGATGGATGGATAATTTCAAATTAAATCTATTATTGTCAATCGATAAAGTGAAAAATGTTTGTGTCTAATATCTTACTAATCTCGTGTCTCAAGCTACTCAGCTACTTATATAAATATATTGAAGCCGAAAAAACACCGAAAAACATTCCTCGTATTAAGTAATAATACTGTTTGTAGTCGATAATTAATTTAACTGTTTACCTATCATAAATTCCACAATTCATCTTTAACGATCAAAAATCCAGCTTTGGAATTTTTCATTTCAGTTTAAATATTTCGCTACTTAAAACCTGTCAAATGCTGGCTTTTCAAGCGAGTCCTTAACTCGAATTCATTACAATTGCGAGCTTTACATTGCACTAATCGACCACGGTCAGCTAAATTGAGACAAGCTCTGCAATTTGTAGCCGCTTGTCTGTGTGAAGTTAACTGAATCGTCTGAGTATGCAGCGAAAAAACACATCCCATCGTTAAGAGGTATCAAGAGGAATCAATACGGTAGGTCTCAATAACTACACAGTGGGTCAAATTAAATTGTTTATAGAATAAACTCTTGCTAGACAACACTAAATATGTTGAAATGATTAACGTAGCTACTTGAAATTACTAATGCAAAAGAAATTAAGCATTCCAAACAGGTGTGTATTAAGTAAAATTTAGAAATTGTTACCATACACTTTGTGTTCAATTTTAATTCCATCTTTCATTAATTTAGGAATGATTTTGGTATTGATTTTCCAACGAAATATTTTGAATTTTAATCTGGCTATTTTAATATAAATTCTATGACTGCAAATCAGACACGTCATTAGAGCTTTTTCTATGGCTTGTTTCCGAGATATTTTACCCCCTACAATATCACGATGTACTTGATCAGCTGTAGAATGATAGCGCTACGGAATGTGAATGAGCTGTTGACATTGATTTATATTCCGATTATGATACTTTTCCGGAATGTCCAAATTTTTGCAGACGAGACTGCGCTTCACATTCTAAGTGAATGTGAAGGCTATGCTCGTATGACGCTAACGCTTCTGAGTAAACCATTTTTGGAACCTTGCGAGCTAAGAGAAATTTCAGCGGGAAAGATCAGATGGCCCAGATGTGGTCGCAGTGCTTTTGGACTCGCTATAGAAGAACCTACCCGCAGGAGAAAGAAGAATAAGATGTCCAATAATAGCAGATTTAAAAAATTAACATCTAGTCTGAAGTAAGGTATCTTTATTGATTTATAAGTGCATCAAAACCACTTACAACATATTTTATTCCCGTTACTTGCATATTGCATCAGAATAAGTAAAATATTATACTAAAATAATCATTATCGCCCATTGTAACGGTTGTCTTTAGGATATTACTTTTTGCAGCTGCATGTCTTGACTTTTAGCAATTACCTAACTACGATTTTCTGTTTATGTTATCCTTCGTTCAATGTATTCCTTTTTGTTTTATATTAAACTACGTTGCAGTTGTACAAGACCATTTCCAGAGCGTTTCAATTTCCTAGTAGTTCATACAAATTTATCTTTATTTTAACAGCATTTTCATTAACTCAGTATTATTTAATGCACTCTTTAGAAATAATCTCATAAATTTCCATTAGGTGCATTAAAGTCCATTTTATCAATACTTAACTGGCCTGGCTTAACGTATATATTATTAACTACAAGATGATGGAATGTGGGTTCTACTCGAACATTTTAGTTATGACAATATTCCAAATTTGTATTTAATTACCTATATATTGTTTAGATAATAAGGAGATTTGGAACCCCTTAACTGTGGATTTATAAACTTTTCGTTCACTCTGGCGTTGGCGTTGCTAGGGATTTGCTACAACGCTGGGCGAACGACCGCCACAAAAGTTGAAAATAAGTTATCTTCGAACGCCGATGAGCGCCAACGCCGTTTATAAACGACTATATGAATATACCAAACCAACCTAACATCGCCAATCCCTTGTCTATGGACTATATTTTAAAACACTGTTTTAACTTTGGACACGAGCGCCAGCTCCAGCGCCAACGACGAGTTTATAAATCCACAGTTAATTTGAGCTTGCGAGTATAGTTATCGTAATCGATATACTGAGCGTAATGCGCAGTGCCAGAAACAGTTTCATTTTTGGTACTACGCCTGCTCAGAATAACGATTAGGTACGATAACGACAAGGTATAGGGAGTTTTTGAACCCTATAAATTTTAGCACGTCGTTATCGTTATCGTTATCGTTATTCTGAGCATGCGCAGTGCCAAAAAGATAATCATTTTTGGTACTGCGCATGCTCAGTATAACGATTACGATAACGATAAGGTACATTTTAAGGGGTTTAAAATCTCCCTATTTAAGGGGTTCAAAATCACCTTATTATCTTTCTTCTCTTACGTTAATCATTGATAAACTGACCATTAACCGTTACTATTTATAGACTTGAATCCAGAGATTCTTTGAAAATATCTGTTAATCTCTGCTCTGATAATATGGCAAATATTTATTTCCTATAAGTATGGAAGTGAGTATCAAATACTCACGTACCTAATTACAAATTTTTGCAAATTTTTCATAACAAAGGTATTATCGGAGTGCGCAAGAGAAGTCTACTTAGTTTATTTTATTCCTTCTCAACGCTATTACAAGGCAAACCTTGGATATTTTTTTCCATAAAATTTTTTTGTTATAATCGACAAATGGCAATTGACAATTGACAAACAATTAAACATTCACATGATGACACAATAGTAATAAGTTGATCTATATCTCTTTGTTATGAAATCTCCTGTGAAATAAAATGTAGATATAACTAACTAAAGTTTTGACCCCACAGAAATACGCCACTCGTACAAGCTCTGTTTGATTAGTTAATAATAGTTTCCATAGACGACTAACCTTTTACGCGAAATTAAAATGAAAGTGTAATTCAAAATGAAATGAAAATTAATCTTACATGGGACTTGCTGCACGTAACATTTTATTATACGTAGCCCTTTCTCTACCACATTATTTGATAAATCCAGATATATCTTATACATAATTTATGAATTATTATATAATTGAGTCATATATTATTTGAAAAATCTTACAAAGTTGGAAACTATATTTTGTCAAAACTGAATTGCCTATTCCCGATGATTTTTAATCCGTACCTAACTAACCTTACCGAGCAAAAATTGCTTCATCTGCCACAAAATTTGGTGTAGTGTGCATTTCCGTTTTAAATACATTTTTGTTTGACATTCTTTATTTGATAGAAAACAGAAAACCAGAAATGAACCCACCACTATTTTTGATAAAAATATTGACATTAGTAACATCATTAGAATACTAGAACAATAGAATTTCAGAACGTGTAGAGATTTAAAAAAAACATAAGTTCCTTGTCTTACAGACGTTATTCCTTGAACATGTCTACGGCACAATTAATTAGTCTTTTGGAGTCTCTAGTATTTTGCTCATACGCACCTTCTTGAAGCCCCCAAAAGAGATTTCTTATACATTCCAATTTTAATGTGTCTACGCTAAAGCGTAGACACTTACTACTTAATTATAAATAAGTTTATAGAAGACTTTATAAATTTCCATGTACTCGATTTATTCAGAATAGTATTTCATTCTGTGATTTCCACATTTTAGATAGTCTTAAGAACATTCAATCGCATAGTATAAAAAGTGTTACTTCTTATTTATTCATCAAGAGGCAAGTGCATCGTAAGAATTCACCATTAAAACCTTTTTAATGTATAACCGATTCGGCCTTTAAGATCTAAAAGTCCACTTTACTCAGAATTGTGTGTTTGAATTATTATGTATTTTCATTTAGAATTATTGCATTTTCCGCACCTTGTACTTGCAATTTTAAATACCTATTCATGTGGATTGACATAAATCAAGGACAGAATTTGTAAATAACGAAATGGCGTGGAGCCATCAACTGTTCCCATCGGTTTACCATACCAAAAACTAATTAACGATTTTAAATGTGGACAACAATCCAATTTTAAATGGTGGTCAAAACGTTGTAATTCCCTCTGTGCAGGTTTCATTATTGTCCGATTTCCAGTTGGGAAATGCGATTTTTAATTCCTTTACACACAAAAACAATGATACTGCAATCCCATTGGATCTATTTCAGTTTACATATGCTGCTTTAATTAAGTCGTAAATAGGATTTCAAATAACGAAACTTATTAAGTATTTTATTCGTTATCCACTAAAACGCATATTTAACCAATGTCTGAATACAGGAATCTAGCCAAAAACATTAAAAAATACCATTATCTTTCCTGTGTGTACCTATATATAAAGTGAGATAGAACACTCATTAGCAAGTTAACACATTTGTCGAAGATAGAAATTAATAAAAAAGCAAAGTGGCATACTTTATTAACAAGTAGGTACAATATCCTTTCTCCCAAACAAAACGGCTTTCGAGAAAAAATGTCGACTGAAGACGCAATTTGTCTCTAACTGAACATATAAATAAAGCACATAAAAACAGTTAACGGTGTAGGTATGTGTTTATTCATGGATGTTGCCAAAGCTTTTGACTCTGTCAGTCATCAGCTGCTCTTGACATCTTTGGAATTAAACGTACTAATTTAAAATTATTTAAAAATTATTTACTGCAACGAACCCAAGTAGTAAGGGTCGCAGATGTACTGAGTTAACAGGAACCAATTAAATATGGGTACCTCTGGGTACTGTACTAGGACCTATATTGTTCAATGTTTATATCAAAGACTTGACTTCTTTAAATAATTGTAGAAATGGTAAGATGAAATTAGTAAGAAAGTCCATCTCTCAGGGGTCATACTCATACCTATCAATTTCAATATATAAAACTATCCTTGATTGTATTATAAAAGTTATTGCGTTAAAACTTATATTAAACTGCGTCTTGAAACTTTATTGAGAGTTTACCTTAAAAGAACAAACCTGCAATTGCTCAAATTGCTAATTGTAACTTCAGTTAAAATACATTTTTCTGATTAGGTATTTCTTTTTGTGTATTATCCTATTTGTTTTTATTGTATTCTGTATTTTATTGTATTGTATATAGGATTGATACACATAACATACATAGTTCATGTTTTAAAAATCTTATAGTTGCCATCATTTTTGGTACCTATTTTATATTTAATACTATTTTTAATATTTGTATGTGAAAAATTTACATTTTATTCGAAACAAGTGTTACACACTTAGTTATACACCTATCGACTTTCTGACTTTGGGAGTAAAGTTAATTTGATTCATTTTATGCACAGTTTTAGATAAATGTTACACTTAACTGCTGAGAAGACAATTAAATTATAGACAATTCTACACGGTGTTTCTGGACAACCATCAGTTAGTAAAATCTCAGGAACTATATACGGAAATCCTTCGTAGAAATGTGTACATTGGAGTTTTAAGATTCTGAATTAATTAAAAATACTTTCAACCCTGACTCAGCTTTGGTTATTCGGGAAACTTATACTGCCTTCATTATTTACACCCTGTACATAAATACCTTTTTAGATTCTGCTTAATCTTGAAGTGGGTTAGAACCTTAGGTGTGAAGATAACACTGACGTTAACGCCCGTTTCGCCAACATTTTAGTGTTTTGGTGTTATGTGGAAAACTACGTCAGTGTTAGTTTTTTTATTACCTTAGATTAGTACCTTCATCAGAAGGTACTATTACTAACTTCTATGATTTTAGAGAAAATCGCAAATTTTAAAATGTTGTGGGATAGAAATCTAACTGTAAGTAAAACAGTATAAAATTGTTACTACAGCGACCAAATATTCCCTATTATTAACAATAATATACCTACTACGTGCAGTGTGGTTGCAAAATTTTTAAGTTGTAAAACTTTGAACTCAAATAGCTCGATTTTTAAATGGGATGTCCTGTAAATATACCAACAGTTAGGAACAGAATATAACTGTCGATATTCTTAGGTATAAGGTGTTCAGTTGTTTAAATTCCTAATTCAACATCTACGTGAGAGGGTAGTTGAAATATATTTAAAAATCCACTTGATTTTATATTTATAATACTTCAAATTATTTTATTGATATCTACATTGAATATTTTTCATATTCCTTCTTACGATTTTAAACAGTACACGAAAGGAATTTAAAATGTTTAAAATGTTCTATATGTATCTTCCATAAAGGTCTCTCTAGAATAACCTAAGCAGACTTTGGTTCAGTTCTATGTATAAAAATGAAAATTAACAAAGTATTAGATACATTTTTTCCAATTCTAGATACACGTAACCATACATGCACTGTGATCAAAATGTAAAAGGTAAATTTTATATATTTTTATGATTCTTTCGCAGAAACGCTTTCTCTAAACCAATATCTGTAAGATGCTTCAATTTTTAGCTGTCATAATTATCAAAGGTATGACATCGACATTTTTTTAAAATTTGCTCTATAATGTGAAACAGCTGCCTCAAATAATATGTTGAGCGAACATCACGTTACAGGGATATCCCCCAGAGCGTATGGCAGCACTGGTGTTTCATCTATCTCGTAGGAGGTGCCGTAGAAAGTGGGGTCCCTCGCTCACTCGGGTCATTAGAAGTTTGATATATCAATGATAATATTTTTCTAGCAATCATAGACAGTTAACTTAAGCAACATAGACAGCAACTTAACTGGTATAATGTTTTTAACGATATGCAAACCGTCCTTGACAAAAAACAAAGTTGCCTACTTCAAGTTTACCCATAAATTAAATATCTATACACGCCAGTCGTTTATTTTGCTAAAATTATTATTATTTAAAAATAGAAATTTAATTTCCAAGTGATACAATACATAGGAAATAGTTATCTTTGAGGTAATATTTTAAATACTTAAGACTAGATTAGCACTTCCTTCCTCTCATTAATGAACCTTGGTATTTCCACAAACTGTTTCGGAGGTGTCCAAAAAAATGTTTATCTATTAGCAGTGGTAAAATAACATTTGTCAACGAATGCAATTGTAAATGTAGTAAACAGAAAAACGACTTTATTTTAACAGTAATATTCTTAGGAAAAATATATATTTGTATTTTGAAATACCTTTGAATGACCCTTAGTCTAATTAATAAAATTACATTCACACTAAATGCATTTTGACTTGAAAGTCAAAGATGCGCTTGAAAATCAAATTGAACATAATAAAATATAAAATTATTATTTTGTTTTATTTACTCTGATCTATTTCAATTATTTGTATACATTATTAGAAGATTAGTAATTATTAGTATTAATGAATACAATATTCCCTAAAATTAGATCAAAAATATGGTATTATAACAATTGTATAAAAATACCTGAGGGGATTCAAAACCGGAAACCTATGCATATTTATGGTAATCAGAAACAAATTGTTTTTTATAACTATTGCGATGTGTTGCACAGTGCAATCAAGTGAATGAGATTGGTTACCTCTTTCAACGATTTAAAACTGATGGGCTGAAACTAAAAAGCATGTTCATTACAATTATCAGTTGATAGAGCAGACTGTCAGAGTAGCTACGTTAGTAACTAATTGTAGATACCCGGATTTATTCGAATCACAAAACAACTGAAAAAAACAAGCTGTAGTTTTGAAAAGATCGCACCCCGATAGATTTGAAATGCTCCCCAAGCGGTTCTTCAGATAGTAATCATCGATTTTTTTAATTATTTGTATTATTAAAATCCTGATTGATTATTTTATGGGTAACTCAATTCTTCAACTGCTTTGTGATAACTGCAAGTTTTCTCCTAATTTAAAGTTTTCTTATTATTTTATTTTTGAAAGCTAGGAATATTTTTATGTCGGCAGAAGACAAACTCACATGATAAGTAAATCTTCTAAGAAGTTTTATTCACTAGAGATTTATGTGAAAAGTTCTATTATATTATTATATATTTATTTGAAGGAGATGCCGAAAACAACTATTACACGGAAAATGTGCTCTGACTGGCATTGCGTTACTCCGGCATCTTCATAAGAGTCGCCACATTTTTCATCGAAACCAACCACCAGACACGGTATGGTTTCGCGCTTATTATGAGCTCGTCAGAGTGTCTTAGGTAGTGGAGGTGGTGGTGAGAAACACACCGTAGTGCCCTCTTTGGCTCTTTGCTACTATCTGTCTGACAATTATATAAGGCGCCATTATAGCAGTGACCTCTATTGTCTATTGAAACAACAAGAATGGACACGCTCTCTATCTACGTTATTATTTCAGATACAAATCTGGAAAAAATCAAAGTAATATGTATTGAATTTTCTAGAAATCCAAGACATTCATCCAACCAGTCCAAATATTCCTTTTTCAAATATATAGGTATTACTACTTGTTCTATTTTTTTCATTTTTTTTTTTTTTAATTTAGAGAATATTAAGAAAATGATTTAAAACATTTGTAAATGGTTACTCAAATACTTAATTCTCCGAACTCCGTTAATGAAGGGTATTAATGTCTTAATTGAAAAAGTTTTTCTTGGTCACTTCAAACTTGGAAAAACGATTACAGGAGAATAAATACCTTCAAGTTAGTTAAATTAAAACCCCAGTAAAATTTAAATGTATTTTAGCTATTATTTGAAACGAAGAACATCGTTTTATTTTTCTATTATCTACTTGATTTGCAAACTTTCACATAGTTTTAAATAAAGAATTACAAAAAATATTATCTGATTTTAAATTGTTGTATTTTTTGTTTTATTTACGTTACGTGAAATAGTATTTTGGAATTGATAATAATATAATAGTATACCTTCTGTATAAGTTTATAAAGCATATACAGAGTGAGTTTTATGTATGGAACGCCTCAATTATCTCGGAAACGGCTTGCCCGATTTTTATGAATTTTGGTTTATAAGGGTTTTGTAATATGGCCGATATTATTGTGGCATTTACATTGTTGTCAGATCTTTCGTTTTTCCGGAAATATACTGAAATTTGTTATTTCAAATGGATCACCCTATATATTTTTTTGTTTTTGAAATCTCTAAGAAATTTAGAATATTTTTCATGTAATGTTCCCTATACCTAATTGCCATAATTTCGGAGTTACAGCTACATTTGCAATATCTCCGCCGAAGTTAAAATATTACATCAGGGCGGCTATGTCTGCGACAAAAACAATTTTGACGTTTTAATAAACTATTATTGTTGGTGTTTATTGAAAGTTACAATGGACCGTTTATCTGAGAAAGAACGAATTGAGATTTTAATGATATTAGGATATGGTGATGTGCGTAGAAGTCAACAGGAAACGTGTAATATCTTTAATAATTTATATCCTAATAGAAATCCCATAACAAGATCTACTGTGAGTAAGTTGTTAAAAAAGTTTAACCAAACTGGAGCCATAAAAGATTTACCGAAATCAGGGCGTATAAAAACTGCAACAACTGAAGACAAATCTTTAGATGTTTGTGTTATGTTAGAAGAAGATCCACACTTGAGTACTAGACAAATATCCAGGGAAGTTGATATTTCTCAAACATCCATAATGAAAATTTTACATGCCAATAAATTCCATCCTTACAAAGTAAGATTGGTTCAAGAGTTGTCAGATGATGATTTCGATAGACGTGAAGAGTTTGCCGACACAATGATGGAAAAATGTTACGATCAAAATAATCCAAATTTTTTAAATAATGTTATGTTTTCCGATGAGGCCACTTTTTGTATTGATGGAAACGTAAATGGTCCGGCGTAATTGCAGATACTGGTCACGTAACAATCCTCGTTGGATGAGAGAATCCCACACCCAATTTCCACAAAAGATTAATGTATGGGCTGGAATAATAGGCGACAAAATAATTGGTCCTTTTTTCATTGAAGGAAACTTAAATGGTCCGGCGTATTTAAATTTATTACAGAATAATATTATACCTGAGTTGGCTCGGTTATTTCCAAATCTAAGTAAGTATTCTCAATTGCCTGTTAATTTAGAAATTTTATTATTTGAAACTTTCAGACAATAACAATGTCCCAAATAACAATATTTGGGTGCAACAAGATGGAGCTCCACCTCACTATGCGCGTGACGTGAGGCAATACCTAAACGATGTATTTCCCAGAAGATGGATTGGAAGGCGTGGTTTTATCGAATGGCCCCCGCGATCACCCGACATGAATCCTTTAGACTATTTCCTGTGGGGTCACTTAAAAAATATTGTTTATAAAACCAAACCTGCCAATATTCAGGAATTAAAAGATAGGATTACCACAGAGATAAGAAAATTGAGCAGTCAGGAATGTTACAAAATGTACTGCAAAGTTTTAAACATCGCATGGCTTCTTGTATGGAAGTAAACGGACAACATTTTGAGCATCAGCTGTAACCGCCTTTACTTTATGTTTTCAAAAGATCCTATGGGATTTCTATTAGGATATAAATTATTAAAGATATTACACGTTTCCTGTTGACTTCTACGCACATCACCATATCCTAATATCATTAAAATCTCAATTCGTTCTTTCTCAGATAAACGGTCCATTGTAACTTTCAATAAACACCAACAATAATAGTTTATTAAAACGTCAAAATTGTTTTTGTCGCAGACATAGCCGCCCTGATGTAATATTTTAACTTCGGCGGAGATATTGCAAATGTAGCTGTAACTCCGAAATTATGGCAATTAGGTATAGGGAACATTACATGAAAAATATTCTAAATTTCTTAGAGATTTCAAAAACAAAAAAATATATAGGGTGATCCATTTGAAATAACAAATTTCAGTATATTTCCGGAAAAACGAAAGATCTGACAACAATGTAAATGCCACAATAATATCGGCCATATTACAAAACCCTTATAAACCAAAATTCATAAAAATCGGGCAAGCCGTTTCCGAGATAATTGAGGCGTTCCATACATAAAACTCACTCTGTATAATAGACACCAAATTTTCGTTCAATGAAAAAGGCCATTTATACCAATGCTACGAATAATAATTTTTCAAAAACCAATATTGGGCCACTGGTTAAAATAAAATAATATTTTTTCTATAATATAACTATAAAGTTATTATAGTTTTACGACTGATCAAAATATATTGTGGAACAGGTATTCATTAGATTTTCACAAATGTACCTGTGTTATATCCAATGATCACGTTATCTAATCGGGCAATAGATACTTTAGTCTCAGAGACAAATTAAATAAAAGATCTAAATCACTGGTGGGACTCCCGCTCGTCTATTTTATTGGCACTTTTTATTGACGCTGATTTTATGTTTCTGTCTTTATAAGTACACATTTACCACTAAAGAGTAGACTATGGTAGCAAAGGTAACAATCAGTTGAAATTTGCATGAGATTGACCTGTGGATAAATATCGGATTTGCTTATACAATATATAAATATAAAAAGTCAAGTTTTTCGGCAATTTAGGAAAAATTGAGTTTTTCTGAAATTAGTAACAAAATGGATTTTTTAAATATCGTGTATAACATTTTGAATGTTTTCAGCAATCTTAGATACCTACCCTTTTCATTTTAGATCGAAACTGTAATATTTTTTTCTTGATGTCTTGATTTTGAAAATTTTAAATAAACGGCATAACCATGCAACTCTCAAATTTTTCAAGAAAATTAATACCTCAAAAACGGTACAATTTAGGTATAAGGAATTCTGAATAAAATGATCCTCAAGTTTATCAAGGAATTCAGATTCAAGATAAAATTAAAAAGTATGTTGTTAGTAATGATGAGAAACACACCGTAGTGCCCTCTTTGGGGCTTTGCCACTATTTGTCTGACAATCATTGTCAAATTGACAGACAGATAATAACAGTAGAAGGTCTCGATGAACGATGTGGCGACTCCTATGGAGATGCCTATGTAATGCAATGCCAGTCGGGGCATATTTGCCGTGGAGTAGTTGTTTTCGGCATCTCCTTCAAATAAAAAAAGTAGGGGTCCATTTAAAATAAGAAAGTTGGTATTGACTGGTATCGGAAGTGATAAGAAGTCAAAAATATTTTTGAAAAAGTCTGCACCATCGATTAGCTGGCAGTATACAGTGTGTCCATTTAGTGTGTAATTATTCAATATTTTGTGAATTATTACATAATACAAAGGATACAAAAGATTCCTGGTTGCTAATGGTGCACATTTTAAAAATATTTGCAACTATACAGTGCGTTTCACAATAGCAGCACAACTTAAACTTTACCTCTTTTAAATGGGACACCCTATATTTTTCACCCGAAATCGATTAATTTGTTTGATGCTTATCTAGCCCAAATCGTTTTCTGTTGCGGCGTTGCCAAGTTATTGTTTATTTTCTTAAATTTTGTACTTTTGTAGAGTCTTAGTAAATACGTCACAGTTTAATCACTATTTTGAATTTGGCTAATATCTTGTGCAGGCAGTAGGATCAGGGTCCTACAAGCACTGTCCAAATGTTTTTGAGACATATTTATGTACAGGGTACTTAAAATTTTAATAAGTTTAGATGACTTTTATTCGATATTTTCAAATGGAACACCCTGTATGTTATATCGAAAATTAGATATAGCAAAACCCCTTACAACCGTAAAATGCAATGCTGCCAAATTCTAAATATATTTTCTAAATGTTCATTATTTTTGACAAGAAAATCTTTGTATTCTCTATCCATTTTATTAAGTTTAAATGTTGTCTGTATCTCCCACAGACTGAAAATGAATGGAGTACTACGTGGAACTTCTGTATCCAAACATAGTTACCTACACAATCGTAAATGTTTGTGGTTGGCATCGCCGCGTGCCCCTGTATCTCAATACCGGCATTAGAATTACGCAATACTAACTACTGACATAACGTAGACATCAATGCATATATTTATTGCCAGGCACTAAAAAAATAGTTCCTACTCTTAAAGTTCTATCGGCGACACACCATAATGTGTCCAACCTGGGCAGTGAGAACCGAGTGATAACCTATAACCTTGTACGCGCGTATCACTATCCCGTCAATAAACGGTGTACTCGCGTGGCTCGGTCTTCAGTTGTTATTTGGTGCTCGGGACTCGCGGCTTCGTAATTATTCACGAGTCGTACTCGTAAAGTACTCGACCAACCCTCGAGGCTACGATGTAATCAAGCATATTTGTTTATTTATGGTTTGCGCTTTCGGTTTCGTGTGTTGCCGCTCTGACTCTGTGGGTGATTTTTGTTAGAAATGTAGAAAAATTTAAAAGGTAATGAAAATACGAGTAGTTTTCCTTATTCTGCTTCTTTTTTCTTGCTGCTTTGTTCCCCAAAACCTGAAACAGTTTATTCAAAACCACTTAGTTTTCTCCCATTATAACAAAGAAATGTTCAATTATTTTATATTATGCTCGAAGTTATAATAATGAACCTAATAATTAACCTAATTTGTTCTAAAATTTTCAGATTGTTGTAAAAATAAGAAACTAAATATTTTTCCTATATTCCTATTAGTTAGTCAGCTCATCTGTTATTTGGAAGTTAAGGTTACGCCACTAATTCAGGGTCAAGTGAATTATTTTATTTTTAGATGCAATGCTACATTTAATACACCCCATATATTTACATATGAGATCTATAATACTGATAAAATGAGTGGCAAAGATATTATTATACTTCTTTTTGAATTATGACAAAATTATGAGTACAGCACTTGTGTTTTAAAAATAACGCTATATTATGACTGTAATTATAATTTTCTTTGTACATTTTGTAAATGGAAGGACCGACTCGAAGGACCAAAAAATGTCAATGTAATGTTTGTTGTGGACTGTATTTAAAAGATAACACAAAAATAAAAATGCGGAAATAATGCAATAATTAAAGTAAGCAGTGAAGTCAGACTCACCCTTAGTCCAGTTAAAGGGAGATGATAACTTTAAATCGAATTCGATTTCGATAACTTTAATTCGAATCATTCGAATACGTGAACAACGATCACGACAAGAGCCAACTTTACACCGGTGTCGCGACAAAATTATTTTAATTATGGGAAAAAAATGAAAAGCTAATACTAATAAAAAATACCTAATAATAGTAATTAACATATAGAAAAAAACACTTTGACTGTGAACGGAACAGGATCAATTTTAAAAATGACCCCTGTTAGGGTCAAAATAATGTGCATTGGTGTAATTGTTCATTTTGTTCATTATGCAGGATGCAGCCACTTACTGCAACTTGCATAGGTATTGCTTATTACTCTGCACACTCTATCAAAACCTACTGTTTTGAAATTATGCATAACATTTTTTATTTCCATCTACTCACTGTAGCTTACACTCCCAGTTGCACAAAAAATTATAGTATACTTTAGTAAGACTGTCTCTGTCCGTTATTCGCCCCAGCAAACATGTAATATTTTTTCGTTCATAAATAAAGCTGGCCTTCATTTCCGGCTGGCCATAGGCGTACGCATCGTAATAAGATGAATTGTATTTATTCCAGAATTCCCTAAATGGTTGTTTATCCCAGTATGTATGTGCTGGGGAACATCACGGACAATCCGCATTAACAGTACACCGAACATTTCTTTATTTTTATGTTGCCCACTATTTACGTGACTGGTACAATCACACATTTTGAAGCACATCAGGTATTTCTCGCATATGTTACAAATCATTGTAGCACCACTATAAAATATATCCGTAAAGTCACTGATAAATTTACTTTATTGTAAAAATTACTATCAAAAATAAAATACAATCGCGACTCTATGAAAAATTATAAATTTCCGAGTGAAATTTCTCTTCGCTTTGAGTCGATCGTATTCAAAAGACCACGAAAACAAAAATAGCACACATGATGTTGGAAGCATCCGTTTGGAAAAAATTAAACATTACTGAAACAGAGCGAAGCGTTACATATTTTTCTGATATAAGCACAAAGAGGGAATTTTCCTTCAGTCGAAATGAAAGTGGAAACCTGTATTTTCATAAAATATATTTTTTTTTATATTTATTAGGATAAAAATTATTAAGATTGAATCGGTAGAAAATTTTTAATTCAATTTTAAAATTTTATTCTATATTCGTGACGTCACTAAGCGAAAACTAGGGAATATGTATCTATAAAGAGGCCACACTGATAATATGTGGCTAGATTCAGTTTGTAACGACGACAGTCGACATTTCGATAATTAACATTTGAAATTTCTTGTGAAGTAAACTTTTATTAAACAAGGAGCAAGGTTTTGTAGCGGCTAAGTCCGATAATTTACCGGTTATAGATCCTTTTATGATAAAGATCCTATAGATCCTTTCAGAAATAAAAGGAATGAAGAATGTAAGGTTAGTATTTAACATAACAATATTGCTGCAAAGTCGATTAAATATACTCAAACATTACCTTTACAAATTACGATGTTTTTTTATTACTAATAAATACACTTATAATCAGTCACAGGCACAGACAATTCACAAGTAAAAATATAAACTAAACACAATGTTTAATGTTTACCATGATGTTTACCCTAACCAAACAATTCAAACATAAACAAAAGTAAAGTTGTTACGCAGTGACACCAACCACACAAATGAAAATATCCTAGAAATCACTAAAAAATGGCGCAAATTTTGAATTTTTGCTTAGTGACGTCGCATAGATACACAATAAAAAAATAATTTATGGACTTAAATGAACCCAATATTAAAATTCCAGAAATACGTATTTCTTCTTTTTCCAACTACTTTCCATTGCCTATGTAAAAAAAATAATAGGAAAACACCCTATTCGCGACTCTATAAGAACTGTTCTGAGTGAACTTTCTCGTTCGCTTAAACCTGAAGTTATTTAAAAAACACGAAAATTAAAATAGCATACATGACGCTAAGAAAATTCATTTGGAAACATTTTAATATCACTGAAAACAGACTTAAACGTTGCACATGTTGCAGATTTAAGCACAAATCGCGACTCTATAAAAAATTATACATTTCCGAGGAAATTTTCACATTCGGACATTTTAAATTTTTTATATAATGGCGATTTGTGTGTGAATCAGAACAATGTGCAAGGTTTCAGTCTGTTTTCAATAATATTTAAACTTTTCCGATTGAATTTCTCAGCGTCATGTATATGCTATTTTAATTTTCATGGTTTTTTAAATACAATCAAGTGTAAGCGATCGAGAAAGTTCACTCGGAAATTTATTATTTTTTTATCACAATTTGCAATTTGCCTTTGCAATTATTTCATCCTCCAAATTCCAGGATGTGTAGCGTCCGAACGGTAAGAGACTCTTCACTTTAATTAGTTCAGATGAAACACAATTTTATTGACATTATCTTGGTGGGTTTTTCGCCAAGATCGGACAATTATTGTCGATTTTTTATATTTTTTTCCTACAGGGTAACTGAGAAGGAAAACATGCGACGCTATTGCTTCTGAAGGAATAAGCTGTATCTCGTCTGTATCTAGGGTTCTAGGGTGTAAGTCGCTTTCTCGTTGCCCCTGCTCTGTCGGCGCCCTTGAACCGCCGGACACCGCGCCAGCTTTATTCCTAAATGAAACCCTAAACTCTAAAAAACAATATTTCAATGCGACCGATTAACATTATCTCATTTTTTGATAAAGTAACTTATTAATACCTTTTAGATACAATATTTTCATTTATATATCAATTTTAAGACTTTTCAATAGTATATTACTATTCACTCCTGAGACTAATAACTATACTTATACTCTATAACAAGAGAATGTCAAATATGTCCTAAGTTTAAATGAAAGGCAAATGTTTCGACCTATCGGCCTCCTCAGTGCCGTATTGCTATTTATTTGATGACGGCGCAAATACTCGCAGAACTTAGGCCTTTGGACCCATTCATTATATCTGCCGGTGACGAAGGATCCAACAAGGCCAGTCTACGTGTAAATGACAGGACTAATTCCATTAAAACCTCTGTGATGTTTGGATATCGAAAGTGCTCTTCTGGCAGGCACTTCGGACGTCTGGGTATTTGTATCTCTTGACCAAGTGACAGACACAATGACAGAGGATACGTAAGAAGTCCTCGTCATCCGCACAAATCACATATTGTAATGGCACGTAGCCTCATAATATTAAGATATTTTTTGAAATAGCCACGATCTGTTAGTACTCTTATGATAATCCGTTCCTACTCAGCATAGTTATTTACTGGACTGTTTCGGAAAAAGGTCCTTTAGTAAAGAGCTTCATAGCATGTAGCGACCCAGTCTTGTTTGACCACTCCTTAATGACATACAGAGAGATTCAAATAAAAGAGGTTAATGTGACTTTAGAGAGAGCGCATAAATAAAACATTCTTTATTATCTCAAAAAAAAAAAAGAGCGCGTATAGGATAAAAACAGGATAAAAATAACACAGTAAGCTGTCGAGAATTAAGTCTTTTCTACAATCTACAGAGTTATAATGCAGAATTTTGTGAAATAAATAATGTTTCTTTTAATGGTAGATAATAACAAATGTAAAGAATATAAATAGGTAGTTTTGTCTCGATGTATGAAATATTTTTATAACTTTGAATATTATTCATGAAATCGAAACAAGTTGACTTTATTTCGTGGAATTCGTAGTTAGATAATAGATTTGTTATTCTTTAAGAAAATCTATTTTATCAATTTGACTTTTATGATCAATACGCAATCGGTCAAAAGACCGATTAATATTTGCTAAAATTTGCATATATATTATGTATTATATTGGCTCCATATTAACGCAACTATAATGTTTGCTTTTGTTTTGTATTTTATTTGTTCTTTTTATTTTTTTCTCTTAAATTTGTCTTGTATATTTTATACTATTGTCAACATTTTCTCTGTAATTGAGTAAACCCGTTGAGAATAAATGTATTATTATTATTATTATATTATCTGCACAATCATAATGCAGAATTTTGTGAAATAAATAATGTTTCTTTTAATGGTAGATAACAACAAATGTAAAGAATATAAGTAATTGGATAGTTTTGTGTTGATATTCAAACATTTTTATAACTTTGAATATTATTCATGAAATTGATAAACTTTGAACTTTATTTCATGGAATTCGTAGGTAGATAATGGAATAGGTAATTTGATATATTAATATCCACTAGATATGCAGGTGGCATAATATGTTTTTTATGAGTGTCATTGTACAGAGAAGATACAGTGTTTTCCACACACCACTCAAATAGAACGAACCAACAATACAGTGTGTCCTAAAATAACGTACATTTAAGCCATAATTACAAATATTTTCATCATAATTGACGGTAGCTGCTATGCGGTAATGATTTTTTCATCATCAACCTGATAGCTCTTTCTAGAGATGTGTCGGTATTTGAATACCGCGATTTTGGAGCGGTATTTTAATGGAACCGTTCCATCGCGTTCCATATTGACGAAATAACCGGTTACTGAGTCACGATTGTGCTGTACTGGAAACACGGATTTCTTGTTTATTTTAAGAAATTCGTGACTGGAAAGTAACAAAAAAGGGAACTAATATGCCACTGCGCGGTATTAGGTTTGTTCCTGCATAGAATCTCTGATAAATCCCCGACAGTCAGGGATTGCGATTTAATGCGCATGTCTGATCTTAGATTAGTTTCTGATTTTTGCTGGAACACCGGATTTTTACAGAACTTAATAGCAGAAGAAGAAGAGTACAATAAACAATAACCAAATAATATTTTAACCTATAAATTATGGAGGAATATCATCCGTTTCTGACAAATAATTATTGTTTGTTGAGTTATAATATTAATAATAGGCAGCGTACAATAATTGAGGTTAAAGTTGGTAAATGGTTTTGGTTAATGCGCATTGCGCATGCAGCGGACTATAAGTTTTCTGAAGAGTCGGTGAACTTTTCAAACTATCAGCAAACTGCCCTGACTCAAGCTGGAACAGAGGACAAGAAATCCTGGACTGTCGTTCGACTCTTGTTGGAACGCTTAGATTTGTAATGCGCATGCTTCTGACAGTTACTGACAGTTTTGGACTCCTGCAGGAACAAACCTATTTAATCGTGGTATTTAATCGCGGTATTTTGTCGCAGTATTTTTCTGGATCTGTCGCGAGAGTAACGCGACAGAAGAGGAACCGGTATTCCCATCTCTAGCTCTTTCAGACAGTATACAGGGTGTTTAAAAAGATACGACAATATTTTAAGGGGCCAAATTGCCCAGGTCATTTTACAAAAAAAAGGACCTGTGTCCTATAAACATAGGTCCATAAACGCTTCGTTACCGATCTACAGGATGTTGAAGTTTAATTTAAGAAACAGTAAAAATTAGATTTCTCCAAAACCGCTTGAGATATTATAATTAAATTTTGGGCGTGTCAATAGCTATGGGAGATGCTTACTTTGCAATACAAAACAATTTTTTAGTCTTACCAGTGGCGCGCGTATTGGTACGTCACTGGCTATTTTTAAAGGAAAAAATAGGACGTCGCTGGTTTTTCTAAAAATAAAAATTATTTTTGAATTGTTTCTTGTTCAATTATGAAGAAAAAGGCTTTCTTCAGATTTTATCAAACGACGCACCGTTTGTGAGTAAAAAAATAAAAACCATTTTAGTGCGCGCCTAAAACCAATGCTGTTTTAATTCATAAAGTCAAATTATTGTTTATTGTTTGTAGAAATAATAAGAGGTTGATTTGGTCCTAACTAGAATAAAATTATTAAGTCAGGTGGGCACTTTAACCAAATTTATTAATAAAAGAATGTGCACTGACTTTAATTAAATATCGATATTTTTTTGACAAAAAGCAATTAAACTTCAACCTCCTGTAGATCGGTTACGAAGCGTTTGCGGGCCTATATTTATAAGGACTTTTGTTTATAAAATGACCTGGGCAATCACTCCTTTAAATATTGTCGTGTCTTTTTTAAACATCCTGTACAATTCAGTTGTTGTAATTCGAACTAACCACCATTTTTAAAGCTATCCACACCACGGTCAGCTCGATATACTGAATTTATTTCCAATAATTTTAGATTTAAATGCCTGTTTTGTGAATATTTATTTGTGAAGTTCCATTTGAGACACGTTATATAACACGTTGATTTAAAAACATTATTACATACATAATAAGGATACTAATAATGTATTTGTAAAGTACCAACACATTATAATATGTATTTATACCTACCTACACAGTTCAAAAAAAAAGACCGTTTATTATACAAAAAAAAACATGAACCTATCACTGTTAATAATTTTAATAATAATCATAATAATTTTAATAGAGGCTCTATTTATATAAACAAATTTATAGTTAATAGCAGTATGTTGCTAGTTCTCAGCAATTACCAAACATTATTACGTCAATTTGTGCGTAAGTAATCAGAGAATGTTGAAAAAAATAATGTTTTTTAAAAAACTACGGAATAATTGAAAATAAGTTGTGGGTTCAATTATGCCGCTGGCGTTATCTTATCAATAGTTTTTAAAATTGGCATATTCAAGGCCGCAGCAAACAATATACATTTTGTTTTGGTTTAGCGCGTGGCACAATTTAAAAAATATCCAAATCCTTGTTTTATAAATAATCTTTGATTTATCTGCCGATGCCAAACAAAACCTGACTTTTATTCCATCTCTAACTCCGCCCTCGACTTTTTAAGCAATAAATATGCGATTGCTTATTTCACTAAATTTGATATTTCATCTTTGGTATCACTGAAATTTATGTTTTCCAAAATTGAACACCGCCAATATTAAGAAAACGGTGTCTGAAGAAAGCGCCTATTATCAATTACAATGAAAAAATGTCGAAGATATCACACCCGTTTGTAGATATAGGATCGTACACGTGCTGTAATTTGGATTTTATCGGCCTTGAATAACTACAAAACTCGTACTCGTTTTTCTAGTATCCCTCTATTCCATCGTTTCTCAACCTTTTTAGAGTGGTGACCCCCTAACAAGCCAAAAAAATTAAGTAAATAGCCTTACGACCCCCCTCACTATATATATTTTGTATTATCACGGATTTATATGAATTGAAAATTCAGCTACTGGAATATTTTTCAGATGATAACGATGATTTATCAAAAAGATGGGTTTTCAATCCATTTGATGAAAATATTGTTGCAGCTGCCAAATTACTGTTCAGACTCACAACCAACTAATTGAAATATTGGCAGACAAAACTTTACAACTAGAATTTTTGTCTCAATATTTAGATAAGTTTTGGCTTGCACGACGATGTGAATACGGAAGCTTAGTAACGGAAGCTTTAAAAACATTAATTCCATTTGCTACTTCTTACTTCTGCGAAAAAGGGTTTTCCTCAATGTTGTCTTTAAAAAGTAACTATTGAAATTGGCTATTATCACTTGAAAATAATTTACTATATGTGTTTCCGATGTTGATCCACATATAGAAAAACTTTTAAATGAAAAACAAACGCATCCCTCACAATAATTAATAAATTAACACACATTTAGTTATTAGTTTGTTTTATTACATGATGTGGTTAGTACGATAATTATAACTTAAAATTTATTATTTAATAAAAGGAGTTTTCGTATAGATACCTTTTTTGACAGATTGCGACCCTCCGTACCTGTCCGCGACCCCCAGTTTGAGAAACGATGCTCTATTTTATAAAGAGGTGGTTGTTATAATATAATATATATACAGGGTGTCCAACGACGAACTGCGGTGATGGATCTCTCGAAAAGTAGCCCTTGAAAAATTTTTTAATTTTGGTAGTATTCTATGTTTAGGATCCATGTCGATGGGGGCAACCCGGCCGAAATATTTTCTAAACTGTGGCACTTCCGGTTATACAAGAAGTAGATGTAAACTTGCTTATTTTAAATAGCAACCCACCGCCCTATATATTATTTCATTTCTGGAGTCTACATCAAATTTTAAACACATTCCATGTATAATATTCTATACTACCTAAGTATACCGTTTTTAACATACTTCAAATTTTATGTCAAGAATGACGTTTGCAAGCCAAAACATAATTTCCAATTTTTCCTATACGGAAAATATTATTTATTTTGGGTTGGATCCCTGTAAAACATCTGTGTACTTTCTGATCCCTGTAAAAGATCTGATCTTTGTAGGATATTTTGATAATTATTAATACAGGATGATCAAAAAAGAAGAATAAAAATTAAATTATGCCCTATTGCCCTATATCTTGCCCTATTTTATGTTCTACCATAATCTGCTATGTCGCTTCTCTCGATTCGTTTTGGTTTTATCCTAAAAAAGTTGATTTTCTTTAACCATTAATATCTTCACATTACTAAAAATAATTTAACAAAACTGGGCATCTTTATATTTCTGCCCACTCTGAATTTAATGGTATCACAAAAAAACCTTCTGTATTTTAAGAAACGATTATCTTTTTTTTTTCTTATGGACACCATATTGGATTTTTCCTTCTGGAAATAAAGGAAAAAATATATTTTCATCTATTTAACCAAAACAGGTAAATGAACTGAGGAATATTTGAAATTATAATTTTTTTAAAAATAAATAATCTTGGAAGAACAGCAAATACAGGGAATTAAAGAATTTATTTAATATTTCAAACAACTTGTTAATCAGATTACCTAACCGGAAAAGTAAATAAATTTCTTTATTTCATAAACTGTTCAAAGTGTACACAATTTTTGCTAATGCAAAAGTCCGTTATTAAGGCCATTTGATTAACTGTCTTTCGAACATCTGCCCCGAAACGCATTTTCGATTTTAAGGGGAATGTGTCCATATTCTGAGTCACGGTTGAATAAACCAGATCCTTTACAGCACCCCACGCAGAGAGGAGTCTAAAGTCGTCAAACTTGGTGACTGGTGCCCAACAAATGGGGTCGTATGTTAGTACCTATCTATGACCTTTCCAGCGTCTGAGATGGACATCAATGTAACACAATATATTTTTGTATACAGGGTGTCCACCTAGTGCGCGTAAGTCCAATATCTGGGTTAATAAAAGAGATAACTTAATTTTTTTTTCAACAGGGTTGTCTAATATCCCGAGCTGCACAAAATGAAAATATATTTACATATTCAGGGTGTTCAGTTTTTCCTGGACAGGTACCAACTTCATTTTTTTAAATGGAAACCTATATTTTTTATGGCATTATCGAATTCTACGTAAAAAATTAGTGGGACTTTGTGCATAACACTGCTATTGAAATATTGATAGTTTTCGAGATATTTGACTTTTAATTTTTTTTTCTTATGTTTCGTCACTTCTAATAGTTGACATAATTATGGTTGTATGACAGCTAGAAATTATTTTTTTTCAGAAACTGTAGAGTGAAGATGGCTCTTTCGAAAAACGTATCAAAAGTTGACCTGCGATATACAGGGGGCAACAGAAATCGTGCCAAACCTGATGGTTTAAAATTTAAAAAATCTCGACTTTTTCAAATGGAACACCCTGTGTTTTATGATTTCATTAGATGCCTTTCTGTAGACTCTACAATTTTATAATAGCTTTCCCTATACCTAAGTTGCGTAGTTTTTGCAAAAAACCCACTTTTATGAAAAATACCCGATTTGCGCACTCCTTTGACGGAAAAAATATTGTAAGGCTATTTATTTTTATAAAATTTATTAGTTTACACTTCTTAAAATAAAAATAACTGAAAAATTTAGATAATTTCAGTTTAATAAACAAGTCTTTATGGAAAGTTACCATTTATTTGTAAATAAAAGTAAAAAATCATAAAAGCTCTACATGTATTTAAGAATTAGCAAAACTGGCGTATGCTTTAGAAGAAGTTCATGGGAATTATTTGCTAGCAGCACGTATTTATAGAGATTCCCACGTGCTGACTGTTTTGAAAATGTGAAAGAAAGATTTGAAAGAACAGCAAATGGGAATTATGAGAAAACTACCAGGAGACATGGGAGTAACAACGATAATATTTAGTTTAATGTTGTGGTTTCTACTGTTGAAAATCCAAAAATATTAGTATCAGAAAATCAGTAGAAATCTTGGAGTTTTCAAAAGCTCGACAAATAAGATATTGAAGAAGAAGTTTCATACGTATCATATTGAAAACCAAACGGTGTTACCGTAGTTAGAAAAATTATTAGTGAAATGGATGAATATACATAGAGTATTGAAAAAAGAATACGCAATACTCATACAAGCAAGCTAACCTAAAGTAAATGCTCAAAATGTCCACCGTTGTTTTCAACACAAAGCATTAATCTACGACGAAAATGAATGTGAACATTTCTTAGCATTTCGGGCGTTATGGTTAGAAACTCATTTTGGATCTTTTCTTTCAAGTCTTGCATATCCGTTGGTGATACTTCGTATACTCGCTCCTTGATATAACCCCTCAAGAAAACGTCCAGAATATTTAAATTAGGCGAACGTGCAGGCCAAGGAACTGGACCACCACGACCTAACCACTTATTTGGATATACGTGGTTTAGGTGTTCTCTAATCTGAAATATGAATAGATAATAGGAAAAGTACTACAACAATAAAATAATCACAGTACCGCCAAAGTGGAATGTGGAGGGGCACCATCATGCTGAAACCATTGTTGAACCAAATAATCAGCGGGCATATTCTGTAGCTGTAGAAGGGGAAGTTCGTTTTGCAAAAAATGCAAATACACATTGGCATTTAAATTGCCTTCAAAAAAGTACGGTCCAACAATATGTTCTCCACAAATTCCAGCCCACACGTTCACTTTGAAACGATGCTGATTATCTAGTACCCTCAATAATCTTGGATTATTGTCAGCGTAGTGATGAAAGTTGCGACGATTGGGTAAGCATGTGTTTGAAAATGTTGATTCGTCAGTAAACAAGACATTCATAAAAAAGTTTGGACTTTCCTGAATTTTATCCAATGCCCAGTGGCAAAATTGCAGGCGGTTTAGGTGATCTTGAGGTAACAGTGCTTGATGGTTTTTAATATGATACGGATGAAAATTATTCTTCTTCAGTATCTTGTTTGTCAAGCTTTTGGAAACTCCAAGATTATTACTGATTTTCCTGACACTAATATTTGGATTTTCAACAGCAGACGCCACAACATTAAACTGAATATCGTCATTGTTACCGTCATGTCTCCTCGTAGTATTCTCATAATTCGCATTTGCTGTTCTTTCAAATCTTTCTTTCACATTTTCAAAACAGTCAGCACGTGGAAATCTCTGTAAATCTGGATTATTTGCTTTGTAAATACGTGCTGCTAGCAAACAATTTCCATGAGCTTCTCCTAAGGCATAAACCATTTTCACTAATTCTTCTTTTGAATAGTTCATTGTATGCACGCTTAGTACTTAGTCTAAACTCGTACGTGAATATTCAGTAAAAGAAGAAATGACATGTAAACTGATTGTCACAAATTTTATTGCGTGACAGACGCTCACTGCGTTTTTCCCGAGAAAGGAACGTGCGCAAATCGGGTATTTTTCATAAAAGTGGGTTTTTTGCAAAAACTACGCAACTTAGGTATAGGGAAAGCTATTATAAAATTGTAGAGTCTACAGAAAGGCATCTAATGAAATCATAAAACACAGGGTGTTCCATTTGAAAAAATCGAGATTTTTTAAATTTTAAACCATCAGGTTTGGCACGATTTCTGTTGCCCCATGTATATCGCAGGTCAACTTTTGATACGTTTTTCGAAAGAGCCATCTTCACTCTACAGTTTCTGAAAAAAAATAATTTCTAGCTGTCATACAACCATAATTATGTCAACTATTAGAAGTGACGAAACATAAGAAAAAAAAATTAAAAGTCAAATATCTCGAAAACTATCAATATTTCAATAGCAGTGTTATGCACAAAGCCCCACTAATTTTTTACGTAGAATTCGATAATGCCATAAAAAATATAGGTTTCCATTTAAAAAAATGAAGTTGGTACCTGTCCAGGAAAAACTGAACACCCTGAATATGTAAATATATTTTCATTTTGTGCAGCTCGGGATATTAGACAACCCTGTAGAAAAAAAAATTAAGTTATCTCTTTTATTAACCCAGATATTGGACTTACGCGCACTAGGTGGACACCCTGTATAATCCACAACACGGATCTCATTTCTTCCCATGATGCGTAACTATATCTTTTGACTAAATGTTATTAGAATATTCCTGGAAGAGGAAAAAATCTCGTGATGAATATGGGACAAGTTAATTTGGAAATCAATTACACATCTGCTGGATTTGAAGCGTATGTTATTAATGTCTGACACGCTGTCACCATACCATACTTTTTATAATAGTTTATATCATATCATTCAAATAAACTTTGACGCATGATACTATGATTAGATAATTTCGGCGTATTTGATTAGAACAGTAATTGTGCAGTGATAAAATAACACACTATGTAGTTAGTACATACGTATATGAACATGAACTATGAAATAAATTCAATGAACAGTACAGAGTGGGCAAATATGAATGTTTTTATAATCTATTTCTATTTAAAAAATTTGAACTTTAAGTCGTAATTCGAATTTTTATGACTTTCTGAAAAATGTATTAACGGCACTATGAAAGTTCCTGAAAACCTATAAACAATTTTTTTATCATTACCTAACTACCTAACCAAGATATTGACATATTTATAACTGGAAAACAAACGACAATAAAAGAGATAGCTAATTTTGGCTAACCAGGGAATTTGCCTTAAAACGTACATCATTCATATTTTGATATCTGTTATACGAGTAGTTATCGAATCACCCTTATAAAAACATCAACATTTGACCATTCTGTACATTGTACTCGGAAGCTTGATATATTTGTAAATGAAACACCTTGTATATTTTCATCCTGTACTAAGGATAGATGTGCAGAAGGTATATTTTCTTCATTAGTCTTTTAGGAATATGCCACATAGTACGGGAGATATTATGTCTAAAAGAGTACCTATATCTTCAGATCATTATAGTAAATTATCATAAAGTAAATAAAAAGATGTGCATTGGGAACTATGGAATGATGCATTATGCGGGTATGTTTTTTTGCTACTTAATAACCATTTTCATTGATTTTTGAAAATTCTTCAGAGAATACAGATAAAGTATTAATTGGTTCCAAACAATAGAGGGCAATGATATTTACTACCTATGTGCATACAAAATCGTGTAGTGTATAAATAATTGTTATTAAATTTATCTCTTATATAGGTTCGACACTGAATAAGCCACACTACATCGTCTTGTTTCATACGCTAATGATACAGCTCGCGTTTTCATTGGATATTCCTGAAAATTAATAGACAAGAATACTGTATGTCATCTTAAAAAACGTTCATCTTACCAGCAAGTCATCTATTAGATAGGAAAATATTAGCTTACAAAAATAAGGAACTGCTTGCAGCCTACAAACTGTAATTGTCATAATATAGACAAAGTCAGTCACATTGAATGATTGATAAACACATAAGATGGGATGACTTACATTACAAAAAACTTAGCTTATTAACACACAAAATACTACTAAACATTATATTGAAAAATAAAAAATTGTATACAACTTCATGGATATATGATGAAGCTGATTTCATTATTATAAAAAATATTTTTACGTATAAATGTTTATGTATTTTTAATTTTATATTGTTTGATAAATATATATTACTCTAACAGCTGTATATCACAAGATAATCATCTCAAAATTTATGTTAACAAGGGTCCACTGATATCCCACTAAGTAGGTAACCATACCCGACGATTTATATTTTAACTTGGAACTAAATTATACAATTTGTTACCGGTTGATGCAAAAAGATTACATAAACTTAACAGATAGATACACAATTGAAACAAAAAAAAAAAAAATAGTTTTGATTCACAAAGATTGAATTAAAAGATTTGTAGGTTAAATAATAAATGTAATAATAAATAAATGTAATAATGTAGTTTTGTCTGCTTTCAAGACCGCCGGTGCTTGCCCGCATCTTCTAGTGGCTTGTACGTCGGTGAATTCACAGAAGCTGTGCAAATTTAGGCGAGATTTGCGTAGAAGACGTACCATCCCTTGGATAGGATGTAAAGCCGGAGATCCCTTGTCTATGAATTGATAGGCAAGTAAAAGATCCCTACCCTGCTATAAAAAGTGGGGGTTCGGCAAAATTTCCAGGTTGGGGGTTGCTCGTCTCCTGGCGTCGGTGATTGGCCTTCGTCGCGGAAATAGGCCGACGTTAAATAGACGGAAAAAAAAAACTAGAATGATTAGCACTACTTTCAACTATGAATTAACACTGACGTAGATTTCCTCATAACACCAAAACATTATACTGCACTCGACGCGCGTTTCGCCAACCAAGTTGACATTATCTTGAAATGATTGAAACTGTGCGAAACGCGCGTCGAGTGCAGTATAGTGTTTTGGTGTTATATGGAAAACTAAGTCAGTATTATCTTCACACCAAAGGTTCCAGCTCCCTTTCAAGACTGCTATGAATTCTTATTTGTAGATGTATTTGTATAATTGATATTGTATACAATAACTAAAATGTTAATCGTGCCTTCTGACTACACTCGTGTCAACTTGGGGGGTCTTTTATGCTTACACAATATACATACAGTGGGTATACAATTACTTTTGTAAAGTATTATTGATGCAAATTATAATAATAAATTTAAATTGAATAACCGAGGTAGGTAAAGAAATAACTACGCCATTATAGTTTGCCATAAAAATTAAAGAGGACATTTCATAGACCCATCAAACCGTATATCAATAAATATTTAAGTGAGATAATGATCTATCAAACACGTATATAGTAATTTACAGGGCATTCCGTTTAAAAAACATATTTTTTTTTCTATAACCATGTATGTATTAGGATTAAGTAATTTTAAATAATAATAAATAAATATATCAAGTCAATATTAGAGTCAATGTTAAGAAGAGAAGTCAATGTTCGACACACTGTGCAATATATTTATAAGAAAAAGGAGAGAATCGATTTTGTAACTTCGTTTGATATGTGCATGTTATACATGGGACAGCCCGGAACTAAAGTTAGTTTTTCTGAAAACAGTTCATTTTATAAATTATATAAGAACAGTACCTTTTTGTTATAAAATAATTGCATTATTTTTATTTATACAGTGGCGTAACATTTATGAATATAAAAAGAACGTCATTGGCTTTTTGTAATAAAGTGAAATTATATAAATATTTTATAAATTGGTGGTATATTACTGACCGTGTCCAATTTGATTTAATTGTTTATCGAGATATGACTAAAAACTGTTAACCTCAACATTTAGAATAATTGTTTTAGTTGGTCTATAATCTAGTTATTTTGTGTATGTGTTCTTTTGAAGTAAGTATTGTCTATAGGCTTTTCTCTTTATTAAATGTTTTCAATAACTAGAAAATAAATTATATTTTACATGCGCATCCAATTAACACATAGTATTTATCATTCTTAGACGGGCACAGAAATGGGTAATAGTATTTACTTACTTTAAATTTACTCACATTATACCATTGTAATTTATTTTGATATGTCACTGATACTATATTTGTTTTAATTGCAGATGTTACAGCTGTTTACTATATAACTAAGTAGCCTATAATTTATTTTTGCAATTAATATCAAGGTAAAAAAGCCGTCTATACTGTTAAATAAATACTACTTACTATGTGATGTGACGTAGTGATATATATGGCTATTTTTTTCTGAATGTTTTAAGCAGAAAAGTGTTTGTACTTAATTAAGTCTTCCACTTGACTTATAAATAAATAAAATCATGATAAATGGTATATTTACAGTCATAAATTTATTAACTCGTATAAGCATATGTTTTGAATATAAGAATAGGTGTTTAATTCGAGTGTCACTAAATGAGTAAACTAAAGTTACATCGATATGGTAACGATATGTTTGATATGGTCACACATGGGACTTAAAGGACTGATACCAAATTGATGTCTTATAATAGAATTAAATATATTTAACAGTTCATACATGCTTCATACAGTTATTTTTTTGAGGTGAACTTTTTAAAATTTTCTTTGATACTATCAATTATTAATAACAGCTTACTCTGTCACCGAATAATTTCGAATGCTAGTCAGAAATTTGAGAAATTATTTGAAAATAATGAAATGATTTGGGACCCATAAACATTGGTCCCAAATTATTCCTCAATACACAAACAAAGGACAAAGGACAAAGGAGTTGTCGCCACGCCGCCAACACCAATAATATCCATTGACTCTGGTCATGTCATGGGATGGTTTGGGGTCGACCGGGACTATCGCTCTTTACCTTCCCCATCGCTGTAGACCTGGACTGCCTCGTAGAGGTAGACCTCATCCTTCACCAACCCCAATCACAAAAATGATCGGGGTAGGTGTGGGCGATTCGTGAGGTTTGCTCCTGTCCTGGCTTTACCCTGCAGGCTGGGTAGGATCTTTCCTTTTCTGACGTTCTTCTGCCTTGTCTTCTTTCTTCGCCTGCATGTCTAACCCACCAGGGGTGGTCTGTCTCGGGCGGGGAAGGCAAATGCCGCTTCTGTTCTGGGTGGTGGTTTGCGGTAGATCAGGAGTGGATGTGTAGCACATCTAAAGGAGCCAACTGGACCTTTAACATTAGGCTAGGTAAGGGAAGGGTACTTGAGGTGAGTCCGCGACCGCTGTCGGCGGTTGCGGCTTAGAGGGGTGGATGTGGGGATCGTTTTTTTAGTCGCTTCGTAACCCTCTACGCTTGTACTGGATGGAATCTGAAACATAAGATTTTACTCTCATCCTGGGTCCAGCAGTTGGAGTCTTGGGCGCATGTTTACAGCGGCCGCTTCGAGCTCGTAGTCCACGGCTTCCCGGATTAGCTGGTTGCTGTGCATCTCGGCACGCGCGAAGATGTTAACTCCGAGCTTTCTGATGATTTCTAGGACTGAGACGTAGTCGAGGTCCCGGTATATATCGGCTACCAGGAAGACTACTGTCCGTAGGTGTCAGGGGCCACCTACCGCGGTCCTTAGCGCGATATTTTCGACGGCCTGGATCTTCTTTATATACGTCTTTGCAGCAATCCTGCAGACGCATATGTCAACTTAGGTTGGAAGGGAGTTGTCCAAATTGATTAATTTCACCCCTCCGACAGCATGCGAGTGGATGCCACTGGTATCAAAAAACTTAAATATGTATTAAAAAATAAATATGTAACTCACCATCATTTGAGTTAAATCCTGTTAAACTCGCACATTTCCGTTTTACGCTTGCCGAATTTTCGATTTTTAAATTGTCAACCCTTTGCTTTGGGTGGGAATACCATCAGTATAAAAGTGTTACAAAAACTGCAAAACTTGTTTTTGTTATTCCCTTCTAATGTGAGATTGTACTCAATACTGCAGGTAGGTAGTATTGACATTTTGTTTGGTTCTTTTCTTTAAATATTTTTTTAACTTTCCAGTATTGAAAATATCATCGTAAGTTATAGTTTCTAACAAATTACTTAAATAGTTTTTAGTTATAGGTAGTATGTTTATAACTGTTTTTTAGGAAATATTTACAAGTTCTATTGCAACGAACCCTTATGATCATTGGGGCGTTTCCGTAGCTGCTGATTACTGTTTTTGGCTGCTGTCTTTACATCAATTAAATTTTCTTTATATTTGTCAGATAAAGTCTACTTACAAACAAAGCAAAAACCCTGTGCATAATAAATACTACTAGTTGTTATCATTAAACAGAAAATAAAACCCTTAAATGTTCGCAGCATTAAACGTTTTGCCGAAGAACCAACAAAGTTTTTAAAACTAGACGCCCGTAGCATTAATAAAATTACCATTAATATCCTCAAAACGTGAAAGCAAAACCAGCTCCTTTTATACGAACTCTGTTATTGTAGCTCGTGCATCGCAACCCAGGTTGTTCTGTTATCATTAACATTATTTTGCTCTATCCGCGGTTCTCGAATTAATATACCTACTACATGCAATTCCGCCACGGTTTTTTGTTACTATTTTGTAGAAATTATCATAGGAGGGAACGAACGGCTTACGACAGAAGCAGCATGGACGTTTCATTTCTTCTGTTGTTTAGTAGAAGCTACTGCCAAACTGTTAGATAGCTCATAAGTACCATAACAACTGCAACTGATGTCTTCTATGTAAAAAAGAGGAAGAATAAATATTGTAAAACTCGTGGTATAATAAATAAGGATAATAATAATCATAGTAGTAGTAGTAGCAATAAATAATATCTCTACCTCTTATTCTAATATCAAGGATTAGCCCGAAACTCTGAGGCGTTTGTAAGAGAGAGCTCAGGAACGACTTACCTTGGTAAGCCCTAACTACCATTCAATGCTAGATTGAGGGAAATCTGGGAAACGATGTTAATCTTTCACATTAACACTAAAATGATGTTACTAACCAGGATGGTTACTAACACATCTCTACGAACAACCCTTAATATACGAGTGAACAATTTAATTAAAAATTGTCCAGAGGAATGAGAATTCAAGCCCGCGACCTATGGATTGACCGATCAAGGCGCTAAACTTTTAGCCACCGACTCGATACAACACAACTTTATCATTACAGATATCTTCGAATCAATGGACAGAAATAAACAAAGCCTCAATTTAAGATGTTCTCGAGTTCGTTTGAAGGTATTTCAACTTGCATTTATATTGAAATATGGAATAGTTGAATTTAGGATTTTGTATCTCATTCGTCTATTTCGATTTGTCTACCACCAATTCAAAAAATAAAATCTCTATTGATATTATACAAAATGACAGAATCATATTTAACCTTGATTTATTAGTCTTAAAAATGTAGCCTCTTACAACTTACTAAAACCATGTTTTTAATTACTTTTCTAATTAGGTTAGATGTCATACAAAATAGTAGCTCTTCTTCTGATATCGAGATAGCTATGGCTCAATAACCGATTGTGTTTAATTATTATTATTATTAAGATTATAAGTGCATATGATTATTTTACCCTCTAAAAGTAGCTGCGTAAAATAAACATGGGCAGGAGGGAGTAGTCCTCTTTCTTACAATGCCCTTTATAAACCTACGAAAAATATTGTAATAATATCTATAAATTATTTTTTCCGTATGTTTTCCACCCCTTTTGTACTGACTTTATTGTAAGTCTGTTTTTCAATGTTTTTACTCTGTATTGCTTAATTTATTTTTATTCTTTTTTAAGGAAGCAAGATTATAACCACCTATGTTTGATAATTATTAAAAACTAGCAGCATCAACTCCTAGTCTAAACATGTAAGTCATTAAAACATTGTTGTTATTCCATTATCAACATTGTCTGACATAAAACCTGTAGAAATTATTTTAATGAGTATAGCTTTTTACATTAATGAATTCACACTTTTCCGTCATTACATTGACACTTGATACGTAATTAATAATTTATATTCTCTGCTAACTGAACAATAAGAAAATAAAAAATAAGTGTTGAACTTTGTTTTACCAAAGCCGAATACTTAATTCGTGGTGTGACAGCTATTTGTTTACAAATTTACCTGCATGCGTAAAGTCAAAGTTTAAACGTTATTGAACGTCAACGTTAAAGTTCATTTTTTCTTTGTTCAAAGTTTCCCAACGGCGGAATGGATTTCAAAAATATTACGTAAAAACACATAAAAATGTTCTGCTATAGAATATAGTATAACAATATAGATATAATATAAAATAGTTAATAGTATCCGACTCGAAACCAAATCTCCTAATACTCAACACTGAAAATAGGTACTCTTATAAGTTATCGGTCAACCAACAGTCAGATCACGAACAAAATTGAGGTGCCATTGTTTAAATGGATTCTCCCTAGAAGCCACATGTCGATCCCCAAATGATCACGGCATGGTCAAGTCAAGATACATTCATGTCAAATAATATTTGACCGTCCCTTGCTTGTCCATAGAACACTCCATAGTGAGAATTCACGACTGGCAACAAACAATGTACCTAGTATTTAGCGAACCACATGTAGTATTTTACTTTTGAATTTCATCTTTAGTTAACAAAAGTAGATTTTGATTTTCTTCAACAGACATTCGGAAATATGCATAAGTTCGAAAGTAAGGCTCAAGCGGTAACCGTGGACAGTGTGAATCCTTGCAAAAAGCTTTGACCATGACTTTCCCTTGACTGACCGACTAATGTGAAACGACATTTAGAAATGGTTAGCTTTTGCTGCTCCCAACTATCCGAGAAGTGGATCATCTCCAAAACTTATATTACCAGCATTCAACAGGGAATCACAAAACTTTAAGAAAAAGCTACTTTATTTAAAAAATATAGTTCTCCATTTCACTCCAGAAAAAATACAGATCAAAGAGATTGTTGACATCATTCATTATCTGTATTACTAATTGAAGAATATACTAATATAACCTGAGAGATTTCAATATTATGGATAATCGGTGACAATAGTAAAAATATTACATCTCATTTCTCATTAGTTGAGAAAGGTTGTGAAAGGAAAGGTATTATAGGAAAGGTATAGGTATAGTTATGAAATATTATTGACCACTAAAATCTCAGATCCTCCCAGTAGTCTCTATTCTTTCATCAACTCAAATATATAGTTGTCCATTCCTGATCCAATTTGAAAAAAAAACCTCCAGTAGCAATAACTAAATATATTTAATAAAAATATTTCATAAGTTACTCCGAAGTACGAGGAGTCCCTCAAGTATATACTATAAGGTCTATAGACAGAAGTCTATGCACCGTCACCATATGAATGTTAGTAACCTCTAACACAAAATGACAACTGCTCCGACCTATTAGGTCACCTCAGTGCTGCACATGTCTCAAGACAAATAATGGTAGCTTAAAGATAGTGCATACAGGCAGCTTGCACTATTCTAATATATAATCTAATGTGTACTTGTAGTATGTAAGTAACGCCATCTAGGATAAAAAGAGTAATGCGTTAAGCTGAAGAACCTAATCATTTCCTATATATGTAGGAATGGCGGAGGTGGTAGCTGAAGTTTTACGTGGATTAACTATTTTATTACAATATCAATACCATTTGGCAATACCATAACTACTAGTGAGCACTCACTCAAAAAAAGTAACGGTCCAAAAAGCAGTATTTCATGGGTGATATATAAATTAGTTTCCCTGAAAAAAGTCTTCAAGTTTCACTCAAATTTCGACATTTGGCAACTGTGAATTTTACAGTTAATTGTAGAGAGAGCGCGTGGGCGTTGTTGCGCCTTCCATTGGCGAGATACTCAAATTAGTAGAAAAAACTAAACTAAATTTAAAATCTAGAAATTATCATTTTTCAGAAGAGAATTTTGGAAACCAAACTTCGGATGCATCTTCCTGTGATTTAAAAGTAGCATTCCTATAAATATGACCCACACTTAAAAATACACCCTGTATGATCTAACATGATCTCATGTACGAAGTAATTTGTACAAAAGTATAATTTGTCTTGGAGTGAAGATCAGAAAACATTATTTATTTTCATTATTATTCCTTAAATTTACATTTGAATATCTGGTATTCCTTAAAATGTACAAAAAATTTACATATTATAGTAAGTTCCGATCTGTTTTCGAAATATAAAATACGAGTATATAGCAAAAGTATTGATTTATGAATGTGGTGTTAATAAAACAACGCAGTATTTTCTGAAATAATATTTTATAAGGTTGCGTGACTTCCTTTACATACTGTTAATTGTATACTTCGTTATTTTTTCTCCCCACGCCTGATACTATCACAAAAAATGTCGAGGTGGTTTCTTTCTTCATTCAACTATTTCACTAGTATAATTTATCACCTTCCAGCTTTTTATTGCTTTTATTTGGTAGATTGAATTAAGTTTACGTTAAGTATGTTTTATTAGTAAATTACATCAAGTACCGGTAATTTTTCAACTAATGTTCTGCCCTTTCACGTACTTTATGTCACGTAAGGATCAGTTTTAATCCTTCCAACCCTTCCTTGATTAAAGAAGGTAACTTGAAAAGAGGGTAGACACAAATGATAAATAGGTTAAAGTTAAGCTGGGGCATTTTTGAGCTGGAATGTCTTAATACAAATTTAATTTACAGTAAATTAAGAAAATATACAATGTCTATGAGCATATTTAATTTTCTATGTTTATTAAAAGGTTTTCTTAAATTACCGCCTTAAAAATATGTTTTATAGCACAATAACACATCGTTAGAAAGCTCTTGTTCAGTTAAATTAGAAAAACTGAAAATCCAACATGGCCGCCATAAGAAAAGCAAAAGTATCTCGAAATCAAGTGAACATAATGGATGTTTCGGCAAAATATTCTTTTCTAAATTGCGTCTTCATAATGTACAAACCTAGAACATGTCAGATCAATTATTATTACTCCGCTACATCCGCAATAAGAAATTACCAAATTTTGGTTTTATTTTTGAAATATCTCAAAAACGGACGCAGTTAGCCATGATTTGAAACAAATTCAGGATCACCATAAAAATGTCTAAAACATTCCCCATTTAACCGACTTCCAAGATCCCAACGGTGAGCATCGAACTTGGGACACAGTGTTATACATTAGGGCATAAAGTAAGTCAGAAAAAATGGAGTGGAGGTTAAATTCTCCGTTTTAATTTCCAAAGAATTTCATTTTTCACAATTATCACTTATAATTGCACAAGAGGTTTGTATTTTACCGGATAAATTTGGATTGTTTAATGAGAAACTGTTGCCAAGCAATTAGACGAGAAAAACTTTCAACTATTAAAAACGCGACACCGAAGGTGGAGCGTTTTTAGGTTGACAGTTTTACGAGTCAAATTGCTAAAGGAAACAGTTTAGAATTTAAACAATACAAATTTATCCGGTATCAATACAAACATCAAGTGTAATTCGGCAAGACAATTTAATGAATAAGAAATTTACAAACATATAATACAAACATTATTTATGAAGCACTAAAAATAAACACATTTTTATTTGAGCATCACCGAATGGATTCTTTGTTATTGTTTAATAATTCAATACCTTGTTGACAGAAATGTCAAACCATTTATTTTGGCAGCGGGCACCGCGATAATTGATTAAAAAATGAATAAGTGAAAATACCACTAGTGCAATTGTCGCTATAAAAGTTGCAGGTAACTTTTGTCGCTGTCAAAGTGACAATTGCACTAAGTATGGCATATGCGATTTTTTTATATATAAATTAAATTGTCATTTATATTTTTTTATCAAAACAATAGGAAGAAACACAAAAATTAAAAAATATACTTATTAACGAATACAACAGAAAATAAATAACGGAAAATTGAATTAGCCGCCATTTGCACATGGCTGAATGAAATATTCTCGAAATCTGGAGACGAAATAAGCCTAAAAACATCTTCAAAATGAAGTATCAAACGATCTTCCTTTCCATACGAAAAAAATATTGAAAATGGTGGTAATCTGTCGTTTTGACAGTTAGAGATGTCATTTTAATGTCAAAAAATAGACATTTTACTATTGTTGTGTCTACTAAATTTCAATACAATATCTGGAGCGGTTCAAAAGTTATGGAGGGGGCTGACTTATGTCCTCACTATTAAAATTTATAACGTTTTATTTTATGTTATACTGAATGTTCGTCAGATAATTAAATGGTGTACAGTTAATTATCAACTAATCCATTAATTAAATTTAATTTAAAAAAGGATGGTAACTTATGTACATTATGTAATGTTACTGGAGATGCAAAATACAATTATACGATAATTTACCATACATTTTTTAAAAATTAATTTAATAGCATGTACCTTTACACCATTTAATTATCTGGCAAAGTTAAGATTTAATATAAAATAAACCGTTACAAATAAACGTTATTAATTTTCATTTAACTAATGACCAATTATCAAGAAACCAGTGTAATATTATTATTACAAACGATCAAGAACGAATCTACATCTATGTATATAAAATATATTTTTTATTCAAGCGTACAATAATACCTTATATTATGTAAATAATATTGTGTGTCCAAGATAAGGATGGGATAGCATTGGGATCTTGGAAACGGTAATAGATACAGAGTTGATTAAATTATGAAAAAGTTGAGCAGTTTGAATACCTTTTACATGGACTTTGCAAAAATAAGTTATCTTTTTTTGATTTCGAAATATTTGGAAAAACATTTTTTTTGCGATATTTGTTTTTATTTATTTCTGGCGTTATTTTAACAGCTATCAAAAAATAAAAAATACTTTTCCATTGTCACTTTTTGAGCTTAACAAGATGGCATTCACCAAGTTTTTGTCTGACGTTTCGTTTCCGAGAAACCATCATCAACTTCTTTTTTTTAAATAAGGCCCTGTATTTTTAAATAGAAATTTCGATACCATTTTTTATTCTCAATTCAATTAGGCATCACAAGTAATGGTTTAATTACGTTTTTAGCTTGTTTTTGCCGCTATTAAAAATTAAAGAGGAAAATCCTCCTGAGTTTATAACAAATAAACAAGTAAAATAATATTAATATGGGGCTACATAAAAAAACTATGTGTACCAACGTAATTTTCAAACAGAGGAAGAATTACGCGAATTGGTACTAGAAACATTTCAAACTATTACGCCAGATGGACTTAACAATTGTTTGGAAGCTGCAGTTAAACGATCTTAGAAAATAATGGTCTTTTGTTCGAACATCTTTTGTAATTAACATGCTGATAAATAATTAAGATAAATAAATTATTTTAATTGTTTATTTGTTATAAACTCAGGAGGCTTTTCCTCGTTAATTTTTAATGGTTGGCAAAAACAAGCTAAAAACGTAATTAAACCATTACTTGTGATGCATCATTGAATTGAAAATAAAAAATGGTATCAAAATTTCTATTTAAAAATACAGGGACGTATTTAAAAAAAAAAGTTGATGATGGTTTCTCGGAAACGAAACGTCGGACAAAAACTTGGTGAATGCCATCTTGTTAAGCTCAAAAAGTGACAATGGAAAAGTATTTTTTATTTTTTGATAGCTGTTAAAATAACGCTAGAAATAAATAAAACAAATAGGTATCGCAAAAAAAATTGTTTTCCAAATATTTCGAAATCAAAAAAAGATAACTTATTTTTGCAAAGTCCATGTAAAAGGTATTCAAACTGCTCAACTTTTTCATAATTTAAGCAACTCTGTAACTCTTACCGTTTCCAAGATCCCAATGCTATCCCATCTTTATCTTGGACACACTGTATAGTGCGGGTAAAAAGCCTGGAACATAATTGTTATTTCGGAATTCATAAATATTTTGGAAAATTCCTTGGACCGGTCGATTTTTGATTTCAATTGAGCATCTTTTAACTTTGTTTTTTCAGCACTGAAGTCATCACTGCTTAGGTTATGACGTCATCTACTGTTTTTTTTAATGGAACACCCTATATATTTTTTAATTTTTTTTAGGGCGTTGTCTCACGAATACATTAATATAGAATTTGATGGATCTGTCTATAATAATAAGAATGTTATGACCAAAAGAGTGTGCCGTAAGCGTAGTTGGAAAGAGAACCAAAATTGGTTGCTAGGCTACAGGCGTTACAAAGTCTTTTTCAAACACACTACGCTTGGCACTCTCTTTTGATCATAACTTTCTTATTATTATAGATAGATCCAACAAATTCTATATTAATGTGAGATATTCGTGAGATAACGGACTAATCAAAAATGAAAAAATATATAGGGTGTTCCATTTAAAAAAAAAAACAGTAGATGATGTCATAACCCAAGCAACGATGACGTCATTGCTAAAAAACAAGGTCAAAAGATGTGTAATTAAATCCCAAAATACTTGCGAATTCGGAAATAGTAATTGTGTTCCAGACTTTTTATCCGGACTGTAGAAAAGGCCTATTGTTTTACTAGTAAATAAATATTCTCATTTTTTTACTAGTACAAAAAGTAAAAGTGTAACCATAACAACGGATTAAAAAAGAGAGTCATGAAGCCATGATTTCTTAGAACTATCAGTTTTATATTAAACGTCTCGTCATATTGCTTTTTGTACACGGTGTCCAAAATAAGATCCTCTATCCCCTTATCTCGGAAAGTATAAAAGGTAGAGAAAAATGTTAAATACGAAAGTTTTTTGTTTTTACCTAATTTTTTAATTTTTATAACTTTCTTGAATACAGGTTGTTCAGTTTCTCTGATATAGGCATCAACTTTCTTTTTTTAAATGGGACACCCTATATTCAATTACGTTTTTGAACTCTCCTTAAAATTCTAGGTCGACATTGTTAAGAGTACCCTATACCTATCATTTACCGTTATGAAGATATTAGCATTTAAAGAAAAAAATCTGTAAAAAACACCTGCTCAAAAAATCTCGGCAAAACAAATAAGACATTAAAAATCCTTCCGATTTCGACCGGTAATATCGATCCTTCTATGGATCGATATTACCTGATATGAGGGTGTTTTTGACAGATGGCTCAAACTGTTAAAATTCCAAAAAATCGAAAATCTCTTATGGAACACCCTGTGTATTATTACATTTTTGGATTCTCTATTAAATTTTAACCTTACTCTATATAACTTCCCTATTCTTATTTTGCTTAGTTTTCAAGATATTTACGAAAATGTGGAAAAAATGTCAGCTATTAATCATTATCGGCTATTATTAAAAATATATCTACTATTATTTGGTATATTATAGTTAGTGTGCCTTAATACTGATTAAGAATATATTATTTTATTAAAAACTAATATTTTTTAAAATTATTTCATTAATTAACTAATATAAACAAATCTATGTTTGTAACTTGAACCACAAATAACTAACAATAATCAACAAATAACATTAAAAATAATAAATTAAAACAATTGTCCTATATGTCCCCAATTTTTAGCTATGCATGTTTCTGCAACTGCTAGTTTTCTTACAGCGCAATCACTTTGATTGAGCGCTTCAATTTCCATCCTTGATTTTAATTTTTAAATCATGAACATTATTACTCTGAATTTGATAAACTCAGGCTTTCAATGTACCCCATAAAAAGTTATCAAGTGGAGTTAAATCTGGGATCCTCGGCTGCCATGGGATATTCTCGTTTGGCCCTATCCATTCCACAAAATAGTTCTTAATAAAATTCTTTACAACTGCAGTATTGTGGCATGGAACTCCATCCATCTGATAGATATTCTGGTTGCCATCTTCTTCGGCATCCAATAAAGGTAAAATGCAAGTTTGTAATGAATGCCATTTCCTCATATTTTACCTAAGTTAACTGGGACCATTTAAATATTGGCCAAGAATGACAGGGCCTAAAATGTGTCTCTTATAAATAACGTCACATTTTCGTCAATATCTTCAAAACTAAGAAAAATAAGAATAGGGAACGTTATATACAGTAAGGTTAAAATTTAATAGATAATCCAAAAATGTAATAATACACAGGGTGTTCCATAAGAGATTTTCGATTTTCTGGAATTTTAACATATACATGTTTGAGACATCTGTCAAAAACACCCTGTATATTAATCAGGTAATATCGATTCATAGAAGTAATTTCTGAGTCTAATTGTCTACAAAATAAACCCTATTTTTTTTTTTTGGATGTCTTATTTGTTTTACCGAGATTTTTTGAGCAGGTGTTTTTTAAGGATTTTTTTCTTTAAATGCTAATATCTTCGTAACGGTAAATGATAGGTATAGGGTACTCTTAACAATGTAGACCTAGAATTTTAAGGAGAGTTCAAAAACGTTATTGAATATAGGGTCCCATTTAAAAAAAGAAAGTTTATGCCTGTATCAGAGAAACTGAACAACCTGTATTCAAGAAAGTTATAAAAATGAAAAATTCAGGTAAAAACAAAAAACTTTCGTATTTAACATTTTTCTCTACCTTTTATACTTTCTGAAATAAGGGAATAGAGGATCTTATTTTGGACACCCTGTACAAGCATAAAGGTTTGAAAAAATAGAGTTTTAATTTTGATGCTTAAAGAAGAAACAGTATATGTCACTCGGAGTACAAAGCTCTTTATGTGTTTCGCCCAGTTTACACAGCCTTGGCTAACACCTCGACTGTGTAAGCTTCTGGGCTCAACAAATAGTGTTCGCCTTCTACTCCTAGTAACAATATACCATTACCTGACCAATATTTTACCAATTCGAGAAAAACACATTGGTAAATAACCCGCACTTGCATCACCACCTGTAATCTACTAAAAGATTGATTATATGGTGAGAATGCTTCCTCTATGAACTTTCCTTCCAGAATGGCCTACCGCATGTATAATAGCAATATGTGAGCTTCATTGTAAGCTGCTGTATAATTTTCCAAATGCTTTAAACACAAGGTGGATAATGTTCCAATAAATTTTCCATTCGCCCAACACATTTATCGCTACTTAAGCGAGAATTTGTATAAAAGCACACTTTGCCGGAGGTTTATAATCCGCCATATATTACCCTGTAACGCAAAAAATCAGGAAAGTGCACCACTATCTGTAACGTTTAAGTGAGTTTTATGGGGACAGTAAATTTTAGCTGCTAATAGATAGTATTTCACAGGCGAAACAAACAGACATCGCATAAATCTGACGAGAGCAGTGTCATAATTTACAATTCGGAAAATATTAGTTTTTAGTGTGAAAGATATATTCTTTGCCCTGGAAATGTGTTTTATACAGATATTGCGTTTTACATGCATACTTGTGGAACTCGAAAAACAATTAGTTGTATAAAGGACGAAGCGAGAAGTTCCGGTAAATTATGAAATTCCAGTCACGTTTTTTCATGTCAGAGATAAAAATTTCAGGAAATAAAGCTGTTATTATTCTGTTTTTAATTCAGTGAAATAAATAGATATAATTTTTTTTCGAGTTTATGTTACTCTGGAAAATACAGTAAACACCATTCGAAGTTGGTCGAAAACTGAACATATTCTAGATATTTTCATGACTCCTGCTAACTGATAAATACTAAATTACTTAAATAATTATGATATAGATATAAAATAAAGGAACAGAACATAGGTGAAATAGAAAATCTCAATTCCTTTTTTTTCTAAATTGGTAACAATTAATAAATTTATATTTTTAAAGCCTATTTCAATTAGAAACTTCTTTTATTTCCTTTTATTAAGTAGTATTGAAAGGTATTCCTTCATTTGTCAACCCGTCTGAAGGGGTGATAATGAATGTAAGTGGATAGAGAAAAATACATTTACTTTTAAAAAATCGCGGAAATTCAAATTGGGTTGACGAATTATAAAATGAATTTGAATAGATAGAGAAGTAAAAGATACTACAGAAAATGGTATTACTTTTATTTGTCAGCCCGTCTGAATGGGTGATGGTGGATGAATGTAGGTGGATAGAGGACTAAAAGACACATTAGAAAATTTCCCTATATATATATTCTATATATTTTGGAAACTAAAATTTGTTTCATAAACCAACAGATATAGTAAAATAAAAAGATAAAATGTGTTACCATAATCCACACGATTACTACAGAATCTGCATTATTTCATAAAATGTAAAACGCTTAGTAAGCTGCGGATAAACAGGATTTTACTGCTAAGCCGAGGCACAGCTGAAGAATTCATTTTGAACATTTTATGGTTGTATGTTTTGTTTAGAAGCAAAAATTTAAATAAAATAAAACTGTCAAAAACATTTTATTCGAGAGACCAATTTGTATTTACTACATACAGTCTACTACATACATTCATACTAACAAAATACTGGGTGAATCACGTAAAATGAAGTTGATTCTGACGATAAATTCGATTCTTCAAATTCAAAGATGGCGCCACGGGCGCTGTCAACTCAATTTTTTTATATGGCAAAGTGTGCCGTGTTGCACTTTATTTAAAAGATAATTCAATTCTCTACTTTCTCGTTTTTGAAAAATGACAATCGAGTTAACCTTTCTCTAGTTACAAGCGTTTCTGTTTCTAATCTGATCCATGAATAAAATGTTAATTAATACTTTAATACAACAAATTTTGAACAAATATTCATTAAAACAAAAAATAAAAGAATTAAATAAGTTATTCAAAATGTTGTCCATTGACTTCTTGGCACATAAAAAGTCTACTTTGAAATTCTGGCCTGATATTTCATAAAATTTCTGCAGGGATATTTCTACACATATGTGTTAAACGTTGCTGTAGTTCATCGATATTTACTGGAGAAGTTCTGTAGACTTTTGACTTCAAATATCCTCATAAGAAACAATCAAGAGGAGTTAAGTCCGGGGAACGAGCCGACCATTCTGTCGGGCCCCTTCTGCTAATCCATCTGCTTGGGAAATGGTTATTTAAAAAATCGGTAACAGGTCCATAGAAATGAGGTGGAGCCCCCCCCCCCCATCTTGTTGAAATACAATACTTTGAATGTTATTGTCTGCTATTCTTTCTATCTTTGGAAAAATTTCCACCCGCATAATTCTTAAGTACCGCTCTCCCCTTAAATTTCCTCTTAAATCTATCAAATCGAATAACTTAAAATATTAAGAAAAAAACCTGTAGACACTTTCAAACACTCTTAAATTAAACGCTAAACTACTTTCTCGAACCTTATTGACGTTTCAGTGACAGTAGCAAGCAAGGCAAGGAGACTTGATAAAAGCAAAATTTTTAAATATTCTTAATACAAACGCTTGTAACTAGAGAACGGATAACTCGATTGTCATTTTTCAAAAACGAGAATGTAGAGAATTGAATTACCTTTTAAATGAGGTACAACACGGCACACTTTGCCATTTAAAAAAATTGAGTTGACAGCGCCCGTGGCGCCATCTTTGAATTTGAAGAATTGAATTTATCGTTAAAATCAACTTCATTTTACGTGATTCACCTTGTATTTTGTTAAAACTCTCTAACTCGATTCGTTCAAAAGTTAGCAGGGGGTGGGGTTACTTTATGGACAGACTGTATATAGTTTCAGAAAAATAGTATCAGCAGTTCCTGAGATATGAATCGTGTAACCTCCCAGCTGTATGGCATCATAACAATTTCAGTACATTAAATAGTAATAGAATGCTTATTCTAGTCATCTTCAACACCAGTACAGCAATTTCCTTTGTTGCGTCTCCCTAACTGCATCGCGTCTACTGTGCTGTGACCTATTTCAAACTATACAAAGAATTCACCTCAAATTTGGTCGTCCTACAAAAACAATAATTATGAGCACATAATAGCTATTGGAAGAGTTATTGCTTCCTAAATAACGAAATATTGTGTATAAAAATCATATACTCATTTCACTGAAATAATGGCTGAAAATGTGGAATTATGCCAAGAGAGAACCAATTTCCTTATGTAAATTGCAGATCACAGTAAATGCAGAAGTTTAAAATCTCCAGGATTAGGAGAAATATGATTTTAGGAGTTGGAAGTTCGACCGCCAGTCGTTTTTTAACCATATTATGCATTATGCATCAGTTGAGTAATCTCAGGAACGCTGAATCCGCTGAAAATTACGCATCCATTACGATATTAAAATTAGATTTTAAATACATTTTGATGGTACATGGTTATCTTATGAGAATTATATGAAAGTAACAAATATAAACTGAAGAAATTGTCTTCAGCTAATTAGTGTATCAAGGATACATAATTAATTAAAACTTAATATTCTATAAAACTGAAAAATAACACCAAGCTAGAAGTTTTCTGGGAATAAAACAAAAAATTATTTTCTTGCAGATTTGAAATATTGACAATATCTATTTGAAAAGGTACAATTTTCGTTTGGTCCCTGAATTGAAAATAAGTACCCATTTTTAGCTATCTCGCGCCACGAAGATGTGATTACGTCTATATATTTAACATTTTGATTCAAATGATATATTTTTTTAAAGTCAGCTACCCGCTTTATATAACAAAACGGATTTTCACCAAATACATTCAAACTTTCTGATGATAAACAAACAATTCAGGAAAATGGTTAAAGATGACTCTAGACTAGAGCAGCTATATATTGCGAATTAAAATATTTATTTCCATGATATGAATTTAAATATTATTTTCCTAATCACAATATTTAATTTAAATAAATTATTAATTAAAAGTTAAAAATATTTTTATTTGAATAAATTATGTCTGAATTCATGGAATTTATGCATGTTAAAGAATCAAATTTTATAGCATTGTATGATTAAACTGAATAAAATTCTAATAATCTATAAACTGAATTTGAAAGTACCATCTAAACAATTGCCACCTAAAGAAATATGGTCTTCGTATATTGTACAAGTATATACGTTACCAAGTTTGGATGCGTGGGAGACAAACAAAATTTAATTGTCAAATTAGAACTTGTTAATTATCAAGCATTGGAAGCATTTACACTAATTACTTGACCTTTTTTCCATTCCAAACTAATACGGTAATGAATTAAGTCGTAGTATGCATCTACTTAATTAAGTAATGAATGTGCAAATCGTCTGTGTCCTAAAAAATATGACCGTTTTAATCAAGTTAAAAGGAAACATAAATGGAATATTCATTAATAAATCTTTGTGTGAGGCAGAGTTCTGCGTTGCCGTTTACAATAACTGGGAGTATATAACCAAGGCCGTACAAATATCGCTTATTTTATCCACTAGTCGTTCAATTATTAATCAATTTTATATTATTTTTATATTAATTACAGTGTATCAAAGGTAGGTTACTTCAGGGCGATGATATATAGTGTATGACTTATAATAATATACTCTCCTTCTACCATTCCAGATTTACAGCTTAATTTAGTATGTAGGAGTCTAAGGCTTAATTTTTTTCATTAACTATAACACACTTTCCCCAGTGACGCACCCAAAAAAAATCTTGGAAGGAGCCAATGCTTCAGATAATTCGGTACATACTAAATACATAATTCTTAAAATCTAATAAAACATTTCAAAGGAGACTTAATGATATGCTCCATTATAATACTTTAAGACTATACCGGGTTTCCCATTTCATTTGACTAATGGCAATTAACATGGGCTATTACATTTCATTGAATTTTATATTCCTAAGGCACAATATGAAAAATATTGCTAACGGAATCGATAGTACTGACTGTCAAACACGTGTGATTACCAAAATACTAAAGCGAAATGCTTTTTTAAATAAAATATCAATAAAAATTCGTTTTAAGTTAATAGGTGTAGTTTACATAACCGTTTTAGAAACATTGGTAAACGTCATCCGGTGGACTAGTTGGTTGAGCGGCTGGGTTTCAAACCAAACCGCAAAATTTTGCAGGTTCAAATCCCGCCAGACAACTTTTTTTTTTACTTTTTCATTAATAACAAATTATTAGTGTTTACTTATTCGAATAAATATGGTTTATTATGGTATTATGGTATGGTATGGTATGGTTATGGTATATGATTATACCTCAATCTGGATATTGAGTTAAACAGTTACAGAGGAACTGTCGTGAATTAGTAATAGGTTTTTTTGAGGAGTTTTTTTAAAATATATTCTTATTTTAAAAAACTTCTTATATAATTTTAGAATTATAGTTTTTTATTTAAAAAAAAACCTATTACTAATTCACGACAGTTCCTCTGTAATACTGTTTAACTCAATATCCAGATTGAGGTATAATATGTAGTAACTATTAGCCAAGATAAGTACGCTATTAGTAAAAGCACGGTGCATGTAATAAAAAAAATATGTATCTTGTTGATTACTTATTTTATAAGATGGTAGCTTTAGCTAAAGATAAAGGAAACGAACCAATTAAAACATGTTTTTTTTCTGATAAGCAAATATTGTGACTTTCAAAAATAATAACTAGGTACTGACAATGAATCATATTTGTTCGAATAAGTAAACACTAATAATTTGTAAATAATGAAAAAGTAAAAAAAAAGTTGTCTCTGGCGGGATTTGAACCTGCAAAATTTTGGGGTTCAGTTTGAAACCCAGCCGCTCAACCAACTAGTCCACCGGATGACGTTTACCAATGTTTCTAAAACGGTTATGTAAACTACACCTATTAACTTAAAACGAATTTTTATTGATATTTTATTTAAAAAAGCATTTCGCTTTAGTATTTTGGTAATCACACGTGTTTGACAGTCAGTACTATCGATTCCGTTAGCAATATTTTTCATATTGTGCCTTAGGAATATAAAATTCAATGAAATGTAATAGCCCATGTTAATTGCCATTAGTCAAATGAAATGGGAAACCCGGTATATTTTAACTTTAAATTAAATATTGTTAAGATCTTGGTGCGGACCATGAACCCTTGGTCGTTACCCTGGATGCGCCACTGCCTTTCACCTCAGAAAATACAATTAAGAGTATTTAAACTCCATGAAGACTGAAATATTTGTCGGCATACCATATATAGACAACCATCATCCCCTCTGGTGTTTTTATCTGATCAAAATTCAATTTCTTAGGACTAAAATATACTCGGGTGGATTCTTAAAAAAATTTCAAGAATGAGATAAATAAACCTGAATGATAGAGTGTAGAACTTGTTTAAAGAGAACATCTGTAAGTTATATTATTAACTTGACCAAAGCAAAAACAATACAAGTTATTGTTAAGTCTGGTGGTTAGTCTCGATGAAAAATGTGGCGACTTCCATAGAGATACCGGAGTAATGCAACGCCAGTTGGGGGCACATTACCCGTAGAGTATTTGTTTTCGGCGTCTCTTTCAAATAAATAAGTAAGATCCTCTTCCTCAAAGACAATAGAGGTCACTGTTGTAATGACATATGCGGTATTAGAGCTTTATCGTATTATTGATAAATTAACTTCTCGTAATTATTTAGACTTTTTACAAAACAATTTGGAGGAAAGGCTTGATGCTCTACCTTTGCAAAATATTCATAATTTACAGTTGTTTCTATAAGATGTTGTTTCTCTTCACACAACCCTAGAATTGTAACCCAGTACCTCGATCAAGGTTTTTCGAATTTGTGGATAGGCACAAATGTATTTCCTATTATAGCTCACGTAGTCAGAGATGAATATACAGTGTTATTCAGAACTTATCCATAATAAAATTTGGGGATGTACATGTAGAAATGTGGTAGTGCAAAAAAATTTTTTGGCGGGGTCTGAAAACTATTTAAAAATTTTTCATTGCACGCCGCTGGACCTTGGGACTGACAATGCAAACTGGCTAGCACGAAAAAAACTTCGGAAGTTCTGAGAGTATACCGACACCCGGCCCAAAAAAGATTTGCAGCGTTTTTATTTTAAAATAAACTTAAAGGTAGATAGATGTGACCAAAGTGACGTGTCTTTAAAATGAATAAAATTTTGTTTCACCAATTTTGAAGAATTGCGCTACTTGATTACTAGGTATTAGAAACATGAAATTTATAAAAAATTTGCACATACCTTGTTACAAAAGCTGTTCGAAATTTTGTCCCTAAAACTATCCAATTTTGCCGCACTAAAGCGAATGTTCCTCCTGGTTGCTGATCTTGTAAACGCAAATTATTAAGTAAATTGGGGATTTTCAGCATTTTGCTGCAACAACCATTCACAAAACCTAACTCGTAAGTAATAATCCACTGGTAACAGTCCATTAACTCAGCATTACTGTACACATGAGCCATTTTGAAAATTTTACAGTTTAACACTCCTAAGATAAATAAAACACCCGCACTGCGAGAGCGATACACATAGACTGACGACTCATAGATAATAGAGATATTATCCCCACCCCAACTTTATTCGGTCGGTTTTAACCAGGCGTTCCAGACAAAAACGTGTTTACTTTTTTTATCACATTCTTAGGAATGTGGTAGAAAAGTATCAGATGTGTTGAAGTACAGTTGCCCAGCTACGTAGTCCTTTATAATGGTATAACTTTAAACATTGTTTACGGGAAATTCTAAGCCTTTTATTATAAATTTTTTTGGCGATATCGATTTCTTATTTAAGGATGCACATATCCTCAAAGTTTTAGAGATAAGTTCTGAATAACCCTGTATATTTAAATTTGTATGTATTAATGACACAAATTAATTATGTATTTGTATATGTATTATGTATTTTGCGATTTGTGTGCATGATATATTATAAATGTATGTGTTAACTACTTACCCATAAAATCAAGTTTAAAAAGATATTCCAATCTTATTATAGCTTTTTAGGTTTATCAAGGCTAGTTTCCTTTAAAACCGCATTGAAGATCGTCTACCTTGTATATTTTTGTAACCGAAAATTTAATTAATACAACCAATTTAGCCCAACATTAAGAGTTCCTGTTTTATAAATATCGATTTTGAAAAATAAACTCTGCCAAAAAGTAATTAAAGCAAAGTGTACTCAGTTCACAATACACCGGACGAAATATTTTTATCAGCGTCTGTGTTGTTGGTAAGCCATAATCCTTTGCGGTGTATTTTGAAACTTCGTTTCCTCTCCCTCTGTTGCTCTTTCCATGAAATAATTTAAATATTTATGGGCCACAAACAGGAAAAACGAATAGCATGTTTCATTTATAGGATAGCCAAAAGCCTCTGGACATTTAAATTTCGCTAGTAACACACAGAGGAGCGTATCGAGGAACGTATACTGCATTTAATATTGCAAAATTTATCGGTAAAGAAAAGCACTATCTATCACTACTTTCATTTTGAAGAACATTATCAAGGAATACTTTAATTATAAAGCAGTTAATCTCCTATCCACACAGGAATTTTTTAAAATATATTTTTTTTATTTTTCAGCAGCACGATGCACATTTGTTATAATAAGAGATTACCTATCTAACAGATAACTATATAAAAAATAATCAATTCCTTAAAAAGGACACCATATATAGCAAATCTGTTTAAAATGGTCTGACAAATCTCCAATTTTGTAAAGATATACAGTGTGACTTCCTTTTCACATTTTCTTCATTCTTAAGCAATCTTAAGCATTTTCAGGTAGTATACAAACTTATAAAAGGTGTTCCAGAAAAGAGTGGCAAATAAAAGAGTGCGTTCTCTCATGAATCATAAGGGTTTATCGGTCGATCTCCATTAATAAGGGCCATGTTAGTAGTGGTGAGAAACACACCGTAGTGCCCTCTTTGGGTCTTTGCTACTATCTTTGTAATGCAATGCCAGTCGGGGCATATTGCCAGTGGAGTAGTTGTTTTCGGCATCTCCTTCAAATAAATAAGGGCCATATTGCCAAAGGAGTGTGCCAGAAGAAAAATGAGCTATCCAAAAGAATTCGTATTCTTTTGAGAACGTCCTATCCAAAAATAAAATAATATAAACAGTATGCCATTTAAAAGAAGCAACAATTTTTTGATCTCCACTCTTTTGCAGAAAGTTTGTATAACTATGAGATTATCTAAAACATCATAAGATTACCTATATAACTATTAACTGAAACATATTTTCTTGATAAAGAAAATGGGTGAACCCATTGTCATTATTTTAATTTTTATTTCGTGCATTTACTTCATTTAGATTGAGAATTATTCTCACCCGCAGATTTATTTATTGCATTTTTATTATTTCCATTTTATTATTTTATTAGTCCTTATATTGAAAAAAAATCAATATAACGACTATATTAATAAAATATACCAAAAAATAAATAGCCTCAGATATTACTTTAAACAGCAAATTCCTACATTTCTTCGTGGTTTCAATATATGATTAATTCGTAGCTGATAATGTTATCTGCAGTTACACAAATAAATTTGACTTTCACAGAATCAATTGTTTTAATCAAAATAATCAAAGAAATGTATAAACTGATTTTTTTAATATACATAAAAGTGTTGTGCTAATACAGACATAAAGGGAACAATAAAATACTTTTTTGTAAGTCAATTTGTCGTAACGGCCTTCAAACGAAAACATAAAACAAGTTAAGTGGCTTCAGTTCAACAGGCTTCAACACTTCAAAGAATAGAGGCGAAACTGTAAGAACCTTGTAAAAATTGTGTAAACGTTGATTTAACTCATCTCAAACAATAAACTTTTGTAAAGTAGATTTATATGAAATTTTGATATTTTGTAAACATAGAAATAGTTCATGCAGTTAAATATACTGGAAATATTGAGACTATATTACCCAAAACAATTGAAACAATTATGTTAAACTTAAAACCACTACTAAAACTACATTTACAAGAAACAATAGAAAATTATCCTGTTTGAAATTACTCATACCAGGTGGTTAAAAATGGCATAGATAATCCAAAATAATTCGGAAGCTGTTGACAAACCTAACCCTGTCAGCAAGCCTGAGATATAAGATGTGCTCAAGTTGAAAACATGCTGTGACTATATTTCATAAATTATCAGGTGGCAAAACTGCTTACAGATCGCTATCTCTACCCTCATCCCACACAAGTCTAACACTTATGTGGAAGAGGGGGCGGTATCACTATATTTTGACCCCCCGTTAACTTTTTTGCTTACAGAATTATAAAAAATGTGAAATATAAAAGTAGCACGATTTTTTATGAAGTTTCCAAAAATGATAGTAGCAAACAAAATGGCCGCGGATTAACTGTGTTAATTTAAATGGAACACCGTATATATTTTTGCATATTTGCATAGAACGTTGTCTCACGAATAGAGTAATATTATAGATATTGATGGATCTATCTTTAATAATAACGGAGATACAACCAAAAAGGTGCACCATAAGAGCGATGAGCTAGAAAGAGAATATCGATTCGTTGCTAGGTACAGTCTTTCTCCAACGTATCGCTCTTATGGCGCACTTTTTTGGATCTCTAATAATAAGAGAGGGTATCTCTAAAACACAATATATAATACCGGGATATCAAAAATTATCTTGGTCAAGGGTGGTTGTGGAATGTAAAACGTATGTCTTACTTTAAATTTGAAATAATTATGTCACTGTCACACTGACATCATCAATAACCTACAAATTTCATACCTACTTATTTCAGTTGTAAAACAATAATGAACTACAAATTATGAAATAACGGTTTTAGTAACAAGAAAAACTAAATTACAGTTATTGTTGGAAATGTCCCCCGTTTTGTTCGATGCACAAGTTGACGCGCCTCCTCATGCTGTGAAAAGCGTTTTGCAGCATTTCTGGCGTTATGGTTGCACATTGCTGAACAATTCTTTATTGCAGTTCTTGCAAATTATTTACCGGAGTTGCGAAAATTTTGTTTTTTAAGTAAGGAAATATAAAATAGTCCATAATTGTCAAACAAGGTGATCTCGGAGGAAACTCAACTTCTGTATGCAAACTTATCAGCCGGTCATCAAAAAACTCGCGGAGGAAAGCAATATTTTTTCCTGTACTATGTGCTGTTGCACCGTCATGCTGGAAATAACCGTACCGAAGTTCATCATCGTTTAACTGTTGCACAAATTCAGCCAAAAAGTTGTGTCTGTACCTTTCTGCGTTGACGGTGAAATCGAAAAAAATTGGCCCAATTATTCTTCTGCGAGAAACTGCCATCCAAACACCAATTTTTTGAGCATGTAGTGGCGATTCAGTTAAAACATGAGGGTTATCATTGCTCCACAATCGCATATTTTGAGAATTGATGTATCCCGAAAGGTGGAACCACGCTTCGTCAGAAAAAAAAGTTAAGTCCAGAAAATCGTCATTCATTAAATTATTGACAAACCAATGGCAGTAAGCAAGGCATCTGGGGTGGTCTGCGAGCAGAAAAGCTTGATGTGCTTGCATCTTATGTGGATGCATGTTCAAGTCTTTCTTTAAAATCTTATGACATGTTCCATAAGAAAGTCCAATTTCCTGAGAAAGACGTTTCAAAGGTTTTGCAGGCTCCTCTTCCATACGTTGACGAACGTCATTGACAACTTCTTCTGTACAAACTCTTGGTCTACCAGCACCTTCTTTATGAGTCACACAACCAGTTTCGCGAAACACTTCAACACAATTTGTAAGGCACCCATAAAAATTGTCCGGTAATATTGCCACGTTTGGGAAGTGCTCTCGAAAATTGTCCAAACACAAACGTTGACTGTATTGCCAATTTCAATTAACTAGCGCACCCGTTCGAAAATAGGCTTCAATCATGAAAATTTTGTGCTGTGTGGTAAGAGGCATGATTCAAAAACTGGATTAGAAAATTTCAGCACCATGACTTGACAGATTCTGACACAACAAAACATATTCAAAAATTTAAAGTAAGACACATACTTTTTACATTCCACAACCACCCTTGACCAAGAGAATTTTTGATATCCCGGTATATAAGATTATATCTAATAATGAGGATCTGAAAATTTCCAGATCTTTTTAGAAATTTACAATAGCTAGCTATTTGGAAATTTTCTAATAAAAAAAATGATTATGACCTTTTAGGTCTTTCGGTAGTTCGGTAATATCAAAACACTGTTTGTCCGAACTTCAATTGTTTAATTAAACGTTTTAGTAATGTAAACAAAGCTTATACCACAGCTTACCATGGTAAGCTGTGCTTATACTATATAGTGATTTAAATTTACTTACACACTTATACTTTTATGCCAAATAACGATGTGGATGACTTCAAAAATATAATAACAGACTCTTCTATGTATATGGAGCAAGTAGGTACCTACTTGAGAAAAAATATCTAAGCATTTACTGAAAGGGTATATATAATAAATGCTGAAACTACTATTGTGTATTTATCTGAAAAGAATATATAAACCTTTCAAGCTGGATACGTGATGTTCTCGGAATATTTATATAAGAAACCATAGATCCAGTATTATTTGCAAACTTTGTAAATCTGTATTTTTTTTTTCTTAATATTGGCTACTAAAACATGCAGTTTACCACTTTGTTTACATTCACTTTTATTGCTTTAAGATTAACAATTACGTGCAATTATATTTTTGTTAATTTATGACTGATTTTTATTAATATTTCTTTCTAAACTTTCGTGGAATTCTCTATATGCAAATTATTGCTGACTTATACTATATAATTTATTATAGGTAACTGTGACCATGACTATAAAAAATAAGCAACAAATTTCACTTGCTCGGTGTTTTACTGTACCTAATTTCATAACAAACGATAAACTTAAAGTGTAACCTTGTTGGAAATTGTTAAACGGCATCGTAAATTTTTTATGGCCGTTCAAAGCATATCTGTACGTAACATATTGCGTTTGATTTGGTTTAGCAGACGGCCATTTTGAAATATTATCCATGCGGCCTGTGCAGCAATATTATTTATATACGAGGAGTCAATTTTATATGTTCATTTCAGTTGTTGGCCCAAATTTCTCAAGTTGTCATATTAAAATAATGTGGATTATCTCCTCGGACTGATTAAATTTTATTTTATCAACGAGTTTAGAAATGTTGCAATACTAATTTATCATCATAATATTTGGTGGCTATGGTTTTACACTACGCAAAACATTGAACAATAGACTGTGCAATTTTTATACCATCTTTTAACACATAAACTGAACCAATTTAAAATCAGCAGAGAATTACACAAGAAACGTCTAAGTTTAAAGGCAGGTTCTATTTTCGTTCCATAACTTCACATGGTTTTCGTTGCATTTAAAGATATGCTAAAAATATTGATCGAAATTTTACTTTCCAACCAAAGCAAATAAATAAATAGATACAATAGAAATACTTATTTACATACAGGGTGTCTACTTTTATGTGTATAGAAATCGATAAAAAGTTTATTTTGTGAGATATTTTCCAAAAACCTTTTTTGTTAGAAATCTTTTCAAAAAATGCTCCTTTTGACGTTATTACTTTTGTCAAAATGCAAATCCAGGGACGTCTACGATGGTCAAGTTTGCCTTGAATTTTTGAAACAATGTTACTAAATGTAAAATAAATTTATTTTAAATTTTACAAGGCAAACTTGACCATCATAAAAATCGAAAAAAGTCAAAAATTTCAGACGCTGTAAAGAAAAACATCCTGTATATTTCTCCTTGCAATTTCATCCATCAACAGTTTGGGTGATCCTGTTAATTCTTCAACTGTTTTGAAATAGTTCCATATGGCACGCTTGACTCGCCAGGTGCCTTTGAGGTTCTTATTTTGCTCAACTTTAACATGATGTAGAACCGAACACCCTCTATATTTTTTTCAAATTTGCTAATTGGGGGTTATTACGGGTCCAGATTAGCGCCGTTGTATCAGATTTTAAATAAAAAAAATCGCTAAATGGTTTTTGTGAAAATCGAGAATATAAAAAAAATCGTAGCCGTCCCTGGATTAGCATTTTGCTAAAAGTAATAATGTCATAAAGAGGGTTTTTTGAAAACATTTCGAACAAAAAAAGGTTTTGAAAATATCTCACAAAATAATTTTTTTATCGATTTGTATACACTTAAAGTAGACACACTGTATATATTATTTAATTAAATGAATGTATACAATTTATTTATTTGCCTTAAAATACATGAGAATATCGTATAAAAGACATATTGAATTGTATAATTGAGTTCCTCCAAAAAAAGTCGATCCCATATTATTATTAGGTAGGTACTTATATAACAGATAAGTTGTCTTTGATTTGGAAGTATGTTTTTAATGCATCTGCTTAGCAGTATAGAGTGTCTGAGAGAGTATCTACTTACAGTGCAGCTGCAGTAGTTTACCATTCCAATTCATCCTTCTTTTCTACTTGTATTGATTCTCTCTTTACATAAATTTGAATTCTATTTTGTGTTAATTGTGTTGTCGTTAGAATATTTATGTTTTCTAGATCCGTTGCAGACCACATTATAACACCAGATGAATATGTTAGTACGGGAACCGCAAATGTATTAATACAATATGACCGTAAATAATATACAGTACCGAAATTGTAAAGTTGAAATTACAGCAATCTACATTTCAAAACATGATATGAAACCTCCAAAATCGCCTTGAGTTATACGTCCAACATAATGATGAGCATATAGAGCATATTATTCCTTTTTATAATAGACTTTAACTTTGTGTCGTCTGTTAAATTTGTTAATGTTTATAGGTAAGTAAAATATTTTTTTTATTTCAGTCCTGTATATTTCTAATCATACTTAAAGGGGTTTATAGTATAAAGGTTTGATTTAAGCTGGAAATTCAATCGTCCTATGTATAGTTCCTGTAAAGCAGTGAGGGCGTCACCTTGGTATATTCCCATTTTTATTTTGATAAGATCTATATGATCGGTGGTGTTTTTTAGTTGTATCTTCATTTTCCATCTTTTCATTATTGTTCTTGGGAAATTTTGTAGCAGGGGATGTATTTTGTATATTTGTAGAACCTTTCATAGCCAACGGTTACGAACCATGTCAAAGGCTTTCTTGTAATCTATGTATGTTAGATTAGATTACATTTATAAAGAAGTAGACCACCTGGCCTTGTCCACCGCGACCTAAACGATCTATTGTGACACTCCCAACCTATTTAGAGCACCCTATCCAGTTTTGTCCTTTGAATCAGACTACATAGCCTTGATAGGGACTCTTCCATGTAGCTATTTATTATCTATGTATGTTACATGCATGTTTTGTTTTTTATTTAATTTGGTTCACTATTCTAGTGCCTATACTAGTTCTTTACTCCCTTGGCTCATCTTTTTGCTCCTCCTTCAGAGAATTATTATTACTCCAAATACTGATCTATTTTAATACACATTGTTGCTGTCATGATTGCATAGATGGTTGGCAGACAGGTAATAAGCCTTTAGTTAGCAGGATTTCGCGTTTCTTTGTTTTTGGGTTTTATAAATGTAATGCCTTATTATTATTATTTTTATTATTATACTGAAATATGCAAACTATAAATATTTTTCCTTTTATAAGGCATTTTGGCACACTCCTAATTAGAAAATAAACGTCTGCACGGAGTTGATTTTGTAATAATTCATTAGAAATATATTAATAATTATTATATTTACTTTTATCATAAGTGTTAGGTATGCCACATTTCTGATAAAAGATACACCTAAATTGAGCAATATCTAGATACTTAATAGCACAAATAAACAGTTATAGGCAATAAGAATTATAAACGGTTAATGTAAATTAAATACCTAGTTCTATTTTTAGAATAATTATTATGTATACTTCCATGATACGTTTTTATTGGGTTCTGAGATGTGGGCATACTAACTCGTAATTCATAAATCTGCTAAGCAAACTCCTAATAATGAGAATAATATTTTGAAATTGTTTAGTTTTTGTTTTTTCAGAATTCAATATCAGTTTACTCGACTGGATGAAATGAATATCGTGAAACCAGCAAACAATATAAATTTGTGGATATAAAATTTACTATTAAATCATTAATATAGGCTAGATGCATACTATCGTCTAGAATTGATCCCTAAGTATAGAGCTTTGGATGTGTTTTTTGTAAAAAGTATAACTTCATGGTCCATAATTCTAGAAACTTTTGGGATGAATCAAAAAATATGTATACCAATTATTAAATACCCTTAAAGAAGTAGCAGTAACTAGATTATTAAGTAATCAATTAAATAGTGTATGTGTAACTATCTCATCTTGAAGGGGGTTGGAACCTTTGGTCCCTGACGTAGTTTTCCACATAACACCAAAACACTATACTGCACTCGACGCGCTGGATATGATTAAAATATCTCTTAATTATCCCCAGATGATGCCAACTTAGTTGGCGAAACGCGCGTCGAGTGTAGTATAGTGTTTTGGTGTTATGTGGAAAATTACTTCAGTGTTAACTATCTCATGCTTAATACAGTCAACAGATTTATCTGTGGAAAACTTTCTTCATAACGTTCTATTTTCCTTCAATATTCTACTTCAGCAAATATATCAGCAAAGAGAAAAATGGCATATGATCAGAATTACATAGATCTTAAGGCAGATTATAGGTTAAGTGTATATTCAGATATATTATTCAATATATGATTTCTAGAAAAGTTCTAAAATTAAGCTGTTGCCATATGGAAAGTAATAATATTTAATTACGGATTATCCAGTAATTCATCGCTGCAGCATGCATATTCAATCAATGAATCCCAACACCTAGATAAAAAACTGCGATACTGCCTGTTGGGGCAGCGAGTGCTATCAAGCGATATAGATCCCCAATAACAATAGATGATGAATTTTGCTAGCAGCAAAAGTAGAACAGTTAGATAAGGTTCCCTGAAGTTTGGCGTTTGTTCTTTTAATTCCGTTCTCTAGTTTGGCTAAACAAATTGAAAATTTACTCTTTGTCGTATTTTCCATACCTATGATATGTTCGAATTTATTAAGTCAGTAAACAAATGAATAATTAGTTGAGAAGTGTGGGACCAGTTTCTGCTTTGATATCCGATGATATTCTTATTTTTATATCTTTCTTTATATAGGAATTAAGCCAAAAGTTAACTAAGAGATATATTATTAATGAAATTATCAAATATTATGATTCAATAAAGTTTTTAATTTTCCTCGTTACCTATAATCCTAGGTACGCAAAGGAATAACTTTATTATTTGAAGATATGTCCGAAAACAACTACTTTGCATGCAATATGCACCCCCCAACATTGAATTACAACGGTATATCTTCATATAACCTCAACTTGTTGTCTTTAATACAGTTTTCTTTTTAATATAGTGTTATCTATATCTTTTAAATAATGAGATATTACCTTCTGCTTCTATATACTTTGCCTTATACATATAGGGTCATAATGTTACTTTTCATAAGAGTTTATTACCATAGGTACCCATACTAAATATTAGAAGAATATATCTAATAACCAGAGTGTATACTTACTGGAAGTTATGGTAGAAATATATTTTACAATAATCAAAATCTTAAATTTTCTGCAAAAATAGATCAACAATTATGCGATTTCGTTAAGTTTTTTTTTTAAGATAAACATGCGAACTGTGTGAACTGTTAATTTTACTTTTAAGAGGAAGTATTTTTTAAGAAAATAGTTTCATATAGGGACTAAAATTGAAGAAATTTGAAAAAGGAAGCAAAACAGTAGCTCCACAGTAACTGATTAAGCACTATATCCAGTGTGGCATCTGCCACTGCTGAAATCTATCTAATCTCTTTTAATCGGTGTTTAAAATTGTATATCTATGTGAACTCGAATCATCCGAATTATCGGATCTTAAATTGACAGAATAAACAAACTCAACAAATTTCACACCATTAATATTTACACTAATGTCCGATTTTGTACCTATCTTTTACACAAAAAACAATTGCCTGTTAAAATTTAGCAACTTTCATTCCAAAAATGTATAGATATGCAATATCTAGTGAAGTTACGAGTTTCGCATCAAAAATAAATAATAGTATAGTGAAAGTGAAGACATAGATTTACTGATATCATAATTTTATCTGAAGCCAGGCTCTGGAAACCGCGGGGAATCGTATAGGAAATTAGCCGCACAAAAATTAATTATGATCACAATAAACGTTCAGCCCAATTGAAATTTCCGCTATTAATAGTGTTCTTCCTCACATGTATTAACTAGCAAAATTAATGAAATTATCGATTACGAATTTTATTTTTAGACGCCATTCGTGCCGCGGTCTTTGTTAGCGCCTGGTGTAATATTTTGCGGCAAAACATAGAAGAGAAGTATGTTGTAGTGTAGGAGGAAACCATTAATTATTTTCTGTGAGTCAAGTAAAGTTTTTCACTTGAAAGATAAGAAACATGTTTTATGTTATAATTAGCAGTTGTATCTTCAATACGCCTACACGCAAATACAACTTCTTGAATACAGGGTGTTCAACGTTTAATCCTCGAATATCTGTCAAAGTTTCCATGGAAAATGCTCGGGCAATTCGATTTTTATTTGAAGGGAGACGCATTTTTATATTATTGACATTTATATAGGGTGTCCCACCAAAAAAGATCGGTTTACAACTTGTATTTTTTAAATAGAACACAGATTTTTTTACAGATTTGGATAAAACGTCCTCTCACACAATCTTTCTCCAACACATTGCTTTCATTACAGCATTATAATGAGCTTTTATGGTAACCATTTATATGAGATATAAAAAATAAAGGGAGATATGACCATGGTCATCCATGGCATAAAATTCGTATCTCCCTCACTATTAGAGCTATATCCAACAAACCCTATATCAACGTATTCGTATTCGTTCTATGCAAATCTCTCTCTAATGTCTCCTTTTTAGGAGATCCTGTATAATTGCCAATATACATTGATCGTGGTCATAACCTGAGATGGTTTGGGGCCGAGCGGGATTATCCTCTTTACCCTCCCCATCGCTGTAGGCTTGGACTGCCTCGTAGAGGTGGACCCCATCCTTTACCAATCCCGATCACAAACAGTGATATGTGTGGGCGATTCGTGGGATCTCCTTCTGTCCTGGCTCTACCCTGCAGGTTGGGTAGGATCTTCTGGCGCTCTTCTGTCTTGTCTTCTTTCTTCGCGTGCATATCTAACCCACCGGGGGTAGTCTGTCTTGGGCGAGGGGCGGCAAGTGCCGCTCTCGTCATGGGTGGTGGTTTGGAGTAGGTCAGGAGCGACTGTGTAGTCGGGGATACACCTCTAAAGAAGCCTTTATGCAAGGTAAGGGAAAGGTACTCAAAGTGAGCCCGCGACCGCTGCTGGCGGTCGCGGCTTCGAGGGGCGTCTGAGGGTCGTTTTTTAGTCGCTTCGTAGCCCTCTACGCTTGTTCCGGGTGGAATCTGTAACATAAGAAAATCTTGCTCTCATCCTGGGTCCAGCAGTTGGAGTCTTGGTCGCTTGTGTAAAGCGGCCGCATCGGGCTCGTAGTCCACAGCTTCCCGGATTAGCGGGTTACTGTGGGTCTCGGCACGCGCGAAGAACTTGACTCCGCGCTTCCTGATGACTTCTAGAACTGGGAAGTGATCGAGGTCCCGGTATATATTGCCTGTCCGCAGGTACCAGGGTGCACCTACCGAGGTCCTCAACGCGATATTTTCGAAGACCTGGATTTTCTTCATATACGTCTTGGCAGCAATTGGCCATGCTCCTGACGCATATGTCAACTGGGGGTTGGACGACATTCTTGATCAGGGTTCGCTTATTCCTTAGGCTGAGCTCGCTGATGCGGCGCAACATCGGGTATAGCTTGTTCCTGACCAGCTTCGCTTTGGCTACGACTTTTTCGATGTGATGTTCCCACCATAGCCTCTTATCTAGATGTACCCCTAGATAAGTGACAGTGTCTCTCCATAAACATCGGCCTAATACAGGCATTTTCCATGGAAACCAATAATTTGACGGATAATCGTGGATGAAACTTTTTGTTCACTCACCCTGTATATTTGAACATTACCATCTGTCTAAGATAAAGATACCAATTAATGATATAAATGATATACAGGGTGGAAGAGGTTTGACTGCCATTATTCCAGTATAAGATAGAGTAAGCATAAATAAAAAGTTGTATATAACAGGGGTGTTAGATTAACAATTTTTAAAATGCATCGAGTTTTTATATTGAGGAGTTTTATCACAACTTGACAACAAATCAACGCTTCAAATGTACTGTGCAGCTGTTTGTACATCCCGCGCCGGGGTTTTGTACTACTGATGATAAAAAGTTAAGCAATTATTGTGAAAATTAATGAATTTAGTAAATTTATAGACAATCAATTGTTTTCCTGTTTGATTTTTGAATAAATAAATTAAACTTATGAATTGCCTAATATGAATATAGTGTTGTGTTTAAATTTTAGTAATTATGAATATTTTAAAGCAGGAATATTTTAATTCAAATCAAATATACCGAGTTAAAAAATTTGTGATTTTAAAACGCACAAATACAAAATAAACTACAACATGTGTCCAAAATGTCCACAATATCTAAGACTTGTTCTTGTGTATTGACATCCACTTGTCGGTTTGGACCATGACCTGATATGGCTGAAAAAAGTTGGTAATAAGCAATGCCCTCTACCAAGAGATGTAAATGACTCCAATTTAAGGCAAATATTATAATCTGGTTCTGGATTCTCCAAAAATAAGCTTTAATGTTAATGGTCTCAATTATTGTTATATTATATTACCCTGTATAAGTATTGCTATTTAAGTAATTCTTATCGACTGTGTTCTTTATACGTTTTGATATGCTTCAAAAAGAAAATGACATTTAATAATTATTTCTTAAGTGGTTTCGGGACATATTTTCAGATAGGTACCTAATTAAAAAGAAAGCTTTCAAAAACATCTAAAAATAAATTCTAATTAACTGGCTTACTTTAATGAAAATTTACAATAAATTTTCATCAATGGGATTACTTCAACGAATAGAATTTTCATCGGCAAATAACAAAAATGTTAATTACCATTCAGTGCTCTTTACCTGACTGAAATAGTTAGATATTGCCGAAAAGGATGTCTTTCAGTTATAGTTTCTACGGTGCAAGTAATAAAGTGATTAACTAAATGAGAAAAATAAAAACAGTTCAGCGTTCTTCTTCGAAAAATGTCATGTCGTTAAATTTAAATGGCCCTTGGGAAAGTATTTTTATTCAATACACTTTAGTAAACAGTAAGATACAAAGAAAGACGCTTCGTGTAACTTTGAACAAATTTCTTGGAAATAGTATTCTCCGTACAAGCTTTCCAGCCGTTTTTACCCACTTTTATTTTATTTCATTATATTATTTTTTTGTAGAAATAGAATATACTTTTTAAGTAATTTACATAATTCATTGCATTCATCATTACTTTTGTTATAACTGTTTTGGGAATACGCCCTTGTGAGATTTTTAACTAAAATCATTTATAAAAGGTTACTGTAGAAATTCAATTTCCTTAAAATAGCAACATGATTATACGTTATACAGAGTATCCCTATAGTGCGTGAATATCTAATACCAGGGTTTTGGAAAATAAACGCTTTCATGGAAGTGATGCAATGTGATAAGCCGCACATTTTAAAAATATTTTGAAACGCACGGGTTCACTACAGAAGGAAACCGTCAAAGGCAATTTTTTAAACGGATCGCTTTGTATATTTTTGTATATTTTAATTCAGCTTAAAACTCTCTATTAGCAATACCTGATTTTTTACTTTTGATGCGCCGTTATCGACTAATTAAAAAAATTTTGAAATTTTGTTGAAACTACCTGGCATATATTTAAATCATAGGGCATTAGAAATACTTAATTAAGAAAAAATATTTTGCAGCTATATAACCAATTAATGTACGTAAATTATACTACCATCAGATATCGATTATATTATACAAGGTGTTTGTCGCACAAGCTCCACTTTATTATATTAAAATAGCAAGTTCTCACGTTTTCAAGTGCAACACCCCAGTATATTATTTTATTTTTGAATTTACATGTTAATTTTCCACATTATTTGTACACAATGATACCTAAAATCAATATTTTTCGAGATTTTTATACTTTTTCGGTAAAACCTGCCGAATAATTCAATTTCGTGTTTTCAGCTGATCTAGTACCTAACCACGATTTTGACAAAAAGTGTCCATTTTTCAAAGGACGAAGTGGTAGATATGGTTTATGTGCAAAACTTTCTTCATAGTTTCACTATATTGAGTGTCGATTTTCTTATAAAATTTTTGCTGTAAGTAATAAACAGTTTACAGTAACTATCAGGAAGTCGTTTAATATTAGATAAAACACAAGAAATAGATAAATGTTTAAATAAGCACAAACATAAAACGATACTACTATTTTGAAGAGGTATTGAACATTATTTAATGTTCTACAGTCTTATTAATAATAAAACTTAGAATGTTCTAAGACGTAACTAGAATGTAATTAGTGAAAACTGCATTAATAATGCCATTTAAATGCATGTTAACGCTAGAATGATGCTAAATCACTAGTTATCAGTTTGGGTATGTTTTACAATAAGTTAAAGTTAACCTAAAAGTTTGACAAAAATGTCAGCAGTTTTTCTTTTCCCTCCCAATTAACAGATCAAGAAAGTTTTTCTGAAATAATAAATACCTAATTTAATGCGAAATTTTCCGTATTTATATGTCAGTAACCTCAATAATAATTATAAAATTTTATTATAGCATGGTTACTTATCGAATTCATTAGGGAGTTTTTGAACTCCTTAAATTTTAGCACGTCGTTATCGTTATTCTGAGCATGTGCAGTTCCAAAAAGAGTATCATTTTTGGCACTGCGCGTGCTCAGTATAACGATTGCGATAACGATAAGGTAAAAATTTGAGGTGTTCTAAATCTCCCGTAACCCCCGAGTTAACGTGGGCTACGAATCTCCATATTATAAAAGGCAAAGTTAATGCTTATCAAGAGCGGATTTACCATGAATTCAAATTTTACATTAGCAAAAAGCAAAAACGTAATTAGTTAAAAAAATATAAACGTACTTCACTTAAGGATATTTTATTAAACACTTCTATTTGCTATTTCATGTTTGTCCAAAGAAAAACATACCTATCTAAATACACAGATAATTTCTAATTTCACAACATTTTTTAAAAATATGATTCTTTGAGATACTCCCCCATGTTGAAAAGCTAAATCCGCCCTTGATTGCTTTTTAACACAAAACAGTCTTGACACAAGACACTTGTCAGTCTTGTCACTTTGCGTAAATGTTTGTAAATGCAGGCAGATTGCAGGTTAGATTTATTGCAGTGAAATTAGCTCTATGTATAGAATGAGATGTTGTCACATTAACTTCTTATTTAGCATGCTGTTAGTTATTTGTCTATAAATATTTAATTATTAATATGAACTACTTAGATTAATTTAAGAATACGGTTAGTTGTCATTAGTTAACTTCATGTTATTGTGATTATTATTAATATGGGTGCTAGTCTCTAATGTCTATTAAGCATGTCTATACATGTCTGATTTCGCATTTCAAAAGAACTGCTGACATTTCTTAAAATGACCACATATTTATTATATTTGATCTTTAACATAGCCCTCAAAAAAATAGTTAAGTTCTGTCAAATCAGGACTTTGAGCAGGTCATCCTTGATCACGGTTCGTAAACTAAACAAACCACAAACCGTGATCTATGATGTCTAACGATTCCCATCTAACGATTTGGAAAACTTTATAATGATTCTTAGATTAGTAAGGAAGTAAAAAGTCAAATATTTTAGTAGTTTTTACCGAAACTGTATCTATTGTACCGAAAAGTATTGTTACAAAATCGCCGACCAAATGCGCGAATACGGTGTTGCCAAATCTACTTTTTCCCAGTCCTACGAAAATTGTGCCCAATCTGGCAACACCGGTTCTGGGGCTGCCAAAGGGAACCCCCCAAAGGGCGAAGTTTCAACCCTCTAGGCTTTCAAATAAGGGAGATATGCCCTTTTATCCACATTTCCTAGACGTTACCACCGGTACTTATTGAATGCTCCTCGTGTAACTTGGCTGTGAATTACTTATTGAACTGCCCTGGTATGTCCATTATTAGTGAGTATTCTATGGAAAGTTCTACAACTTTTATGTTAGTAGTGGTGAGAAACACACCGTAGTGCCCTCTTTGGGTCTTTACTACTATCCATCTGACAATTATTCAATTATTGTCAAATTGACAAGCAGATAGCGACTGCGAGGAAGACAATCCTATTTATTTATTTGAAGGAGATGCCGGAAACATGTCATGGCACATTGCCCATGGAACAGTTGTTTTCGGCATCTTCTTCAAATAAATCATACTCTTATGTTTTGTTATTATGATTTGTTATTATGATGATTAAATTTGTTTGGTTTATTAAATTACACGTGTATCTTTTTCATAATGTTTAATAAAATTGATATACACACATATCCGACCAAATATTATATAGACAAATAATAGCAACACAGTTTTGTGACCAACAATATTTAAAACAATGGCTTTTTGTTTACATTAGTGCCCAAGCATTTGGTCCAATCAAAAAATGCCATTTTAATTTACCGCCTAAATTGTTAGGGATTTTGTGACTGTCACCAATGGGCGTGGTTTATACAGGTAAGTAGCCATGCATAAACGTAGAATCGGCGATCGCGAGAGGGATCGTCAATGATTTTACAATTGTTTTTTAATAGTAAATATTAAATACTATTATAAATAGTGTAGTAAATATTATACACATATGTGTATAAATTGTTGTTCTTGAATATGTAAATCTTAAACTTTGTATTTACTAAAATAAAATATTCTAATTTGTACTTTTAGTTTTATAATTATTATTTTCACCCCTTAAAACATAGCCGCCCATGCCGTTGGGCACTGTGACAGGTAATTTCATCAAATTGGGGTTATGTTTTTTGTTATTGTTGGTCACATTATTTTATATACTGACCAATAGGCAATTACTTATCTATACATATTTGATCGGAGATCGACATGGATTTTTGGGGATAATTATTTTTTATACTATATCATAAATAAGGAAAAAGTATATCCTTCCTGTTTTTTTTAGGTGTTACATTGATATATCGTTAATGTAAAACAGGAGTGGAAAAAAATGTTTTTCCAGTATTACAACAGTATTCGTTGCATTGATATAAAAATTAGTCTGTCCATAAGGGTAACCCTTTATATAAGGATTTTTTTTTTCAAGTTTCCCCTAACTTTTGACGTTAACATACATTATGTAATTTCTATCGTAATATCCCCTATCATTAGATGTATGCTTATTGGTCGCTGCGTCAATGTGCATTAACTATAAATTTATATTTATCCATACTTTATAAACGTCACACATCTTTTATAATTTTATATATTAAGGGCCGATCTTTTCATCTCTTTATAAAGTTGCTTTTAACTAAAGGAACTTAAAGTTAACAGGTGAATTTATCTGGCAGTTAAAAAAATGCGTTTTTTTCAACACAATTTATTTACTCTTTTGTGAACAGACACTCTTTCTGTTTAATGATAATGACAATAGTGATTAAATAAGAAAGTCTATATAATAAAGTGAGACTGATAAAATGCGTCAACCATAGTCAACAAAATATGTCAATCATGACAACATTACCTAGCTATAACATACTGTGGCTATAACCAACTTTAAGTTCTAGTCGTTTCTGAGATCTCTAGTTTAAATTCAATATTCTAAAGTGTAAAAATGTCTTCCCAGGATGATACAGTAAAAAACTTGGAACCAAATTGCCCGAGAATGTGAGGTCCTTACTAGTACAAATCGTAGTAGTTCAGTCCTCTGTTCAAAATATGATTCAATAAAACATGTCTTAAAATCTAACAAATACGTAGATATAATTTTTTTATTATTATTATTAATCTGTTAGTGTGATGCCGTAAATGTTGCTCGATTTCATCTAGAATATTTAACACCGTTATTTTTGAAACACGAAATCTCCTCATGAATTCTTTTTCATCCCAGATATTTAAATTGTCAATATGAGGTCTTACAGTATATATTTTTCGTTCGCGATTTGCAATATTTACCATGTTTATAATTTCACGATCTAATAATATTTCTTCTTCAAAATCAATAATCTTTTCCATTATAAAAATATATTTTTTGACGTTTTATTAATCAAATTGTTTACTAACACTCAAATTGTAAAATTTCTAAGGTTAGAAATCTCTTTGTAACAACTTATAGGCCAGTAAAAGTTACCGATAAGTTAAAGAGCAGATAGAGAACTTTAAAGACAGGATTTAATTTAAAACACAGTGAAGAGACCCATTTTGTAGTTACAGGGAAGATAAATTTAAAATGATGTTTATAAGGAGATGGAAAGGCCGGCCCTCATAAGAATAAAATTATTAACTATTTGTCCTTTATTTATTTCTAGAAATGACACGGAATGTCAAACGACACAATTATCACAAGCACCTCAGTCTCGATCAACCACTCCTCCACAGAAGACAGCAAGCACATCCAGCACGTCGCCTTAGCCGTTTTGTTAAGCGTCGTCATCGTCATCGTCATCATAGGCAATACCCTGGTGATACTCGCCGTGCTCACCACCAGGAGACTGAGGACTGTCACCAACTGCTTCGTCATGTCGCTTGCGGTAGCTGATTGGCTTGTGGGGATATGCGTCATGCCTCCTGCTGTCGCCTACACCCTGATAGGTAGGGTATTTTGTGGAAAAAATTTACAAACTTACAAACAGTCTATCCAAGATAGGATAGACTGTATGCTTTTCGAAGTGCAGTGAAACTACACTGATATTAAAAAAAATAATAACAAAAAAACACTCCGATTCATTATTTTAACCAACCAATATTTAGAATTACCGATTACCGATATTTAAAAGAAAATTGTCAAAAAATGAGCTACCTAAACTAAATCCAACGAAAGAATGGACTTGCTTTGCACATTGGCGATTAGAGTGGGAGGAGTGTATAACGAGCTACACAGGACCGTTATAAAAATAACCGTATATAAAATCTAGCCGTAGGCGCTTCTTAAGTGTAGTAGGTTAATTAGGTGAAATAAATTTATCAGCGCCATGTAATATAAACTCTCAATATTCGTAAAATAAGACATTTATTATTTAAAAGGTAAGAACAATAAAAAATGTAGGTATCGGGTTAAGGCAAGGCGCCGGCCCTGGTCAACTCCTGAGCCAATTACGACGACGCGGGGGTTGAATAGGCGGAGATCTGACCCAAACAGACGAATTTTCGTCCGAGCCCAAGTCCATTCTCTCGTTGGATTTAGTGAATGAGAAGACGAGTTTAAAAATATTAAAAGGGAGAAGGCGAACCTTTCAGCATTTTTTATCATTACATTAGTTCATATTTATCAATTAAGTATCCTGTTATCTGAATTAAAGGTTTCTGTTTTATGACCCGTCACCATTATATTTTGAACCTCTTAAATTTTAGCTTATAATTATCGTATCGTATAATTATCGTTATACTGAGCATGCGCAGGGCCAAAAAGAGTATCTTTTTTGGTACCTCAGTATAATAATAGCATTTATTTCCAAAAGGTTACACCCAATTACAGGAAATACAAAATTTAGTATAATTAGTGCAGTAATATAGCTAATATAGATACACAGAAATACAAAAAAAAAAAAGAACACAACTATAGGAAAAAAGATAATAGAAATCGTATAATTGAAATAATAAATAGCAATACATTAATATGATAATCTAGACATCACAGCTAAATCACAGCTAAAGAATCATTGATAATGTCACAAAGACGACATAACTGATTGAAATTTTGACACATCGCAAATATAGGACAATGGAACTTTACATTTGTATTGATGCTACGGTTATAAAATGTTATCGATTGTCTAGATTCTATACGAGGAACTAGCCACTTAACCATTTGAAGTGAAGATGGACAATCAATAATGTTATGTATAACAATCTATTACAATAACGATAAGGTAAAAATTAAGGGGTTCAAGATATCCCGATTATTTAATTACAACTCCACAACATAGCCTAAATTTAAAATTAACATTTCCTGAATCTAAAGATGTAACTTTTCATTCTACAGACCGGTAAATACTCATTTTATTTTTATCTCTTGAACACTTCAAAGCGGGACTATGCATTGTAAAATATACCAACGTATATGAAATTTATTTTTTTAGGTGCTTGGAGACTGGGATGGGTATTGTGCGACATATGGGTATCTTTGGACATTCTTCTGTGCACTGCGTCCATCTTGAGTTTATGTGCCATAAGTGTAGATAGATATTTAGCAGTGACCCAGCCGTTGAGGTATTCGAGAAATAGAAGATCCAAACGGTTAGCCTTCACTATGATCCTAATCGTGTGGGTGAGCTCAGCACTGATCACTTGTCCCCCGATGTTTGGGTGGTAAGTGGAAAATTATCAATAATTATGTCACAAGTGGTGAATATTGTCTTGAATTTACGAGCCAAAAATGCTTTCAAAATATTATTTTATTATTTTATTTTATTTTATTATTATTGATTATGATTGATGATATTTATTTTAAAAGATTTTTTGTCGGATAGTATTTTTATAATGATTTTACACAAAATACCCAAATGTATATTTGCAAAATATTTCCACGAGTGATTATAGATATATATCGAAACAATCAAAACAATTGTATTTAAAAAATATATAATAAAATGCAAATACAAATAACATCAAAATATAAAAAAAACTCATTAATTTACCAGCTTCAATTTTGTATTGACAATTAATACACAATTATCATATATAGAAGAATCATGCTGATGATTTTGGTTTTTGTAACTGCTGCTGTTGGGAAGTGATTCGCATGGAATCCTCTTGGGGAGGCAATTTAGTTACAATTCTAACTATTTGTGGATCCTCTAAGACCTTTTAAAATGAGTGGTGTGTTGATAAAGTTGTAAGTATGGCATTATAGATGCTGTGCCGCTGTGTCCAGTCAATTAGAGCTTAGTCACTTGATCTAACTTTACTTAAAATACTTACACCTATTGTTCTATTGGAATCATTACTGACTTTTTTTGTTCCAATTCCAATCTTTTGTGCGCCTTCGTTTGTCCATTTTGATATTTTATTTATACCAACCGGGTTTTTTTATAAACCAAGAACCTCCACTTTGAATTAACCGTCAAAACAAGTGATTTGATGTTATGATGGGCTTTGTTTTCCTTAAAATTAGATTCAACAACATACACATTTCAGGATTTCTATAAATTTGATACCTACTACACATTTAGAGCATGTCAACTTTTTGTCTCCCCTTGGAAAGTTTTTACAAAAATTGTGTTATAATCGATTATATCTGTTTTCAATCCTTCATTAGTCAGCTCTTTTTTAAGGAATGAAGTTAGTTAGACAGGCTCCCGCCTCACTACCTTTCCATCCCAATTCGTGACAATATATGAAAGAGTTTTCTTTGGAAGTTCTTGTGGCTGATTTTAGTTCTATAAGTTCACTGTTTTCTTAGATTATTGCTAAGTAAGTGCTTTAGAACTTACTTTATGGTTTTTACATCTCTTTATACATTTTTCCTTTCCGCATTACAGGCCCCTCTAGCTTTTTGAAACTTGGGTCTTTAAAAGTATCAAAGGATATGCTGTACCGGGTTTTCCAACGAAATGACTCACCCCCTATATCTTTTTTATTTGTGGTGCTAATAAAAAAAGTTTTATACAAAAGTTTTATAATTTTTTACGAGCTTTCCAGATATGTAGTTGAACAGCCAAAAATGAGTGCAGCTTCAAGAAATATGAACCTAGATCCAATTTTTTTAAATGGAATACCCTGTATATTTTTTGATTACTGCATTCTACGGGTTTTTCTGATTTCAAATATATATATATATATATATATATATATATATATATATATATGCTATAATCGCTGCAACGGTTGTCATTTTATGGAGCTTTTCTATAACACGTTTTGGAAGGAATGACTCCTATTTGAGGCCTTGTTTCTATCCAAGGCTAATTTGATAAATGAACAATGTGTAAGGCAGCTGCAGTTTCTGTGTTATTAAAAAAGCTCCATAAAATGACAACTGTTGCATCGATTATAACACATATATATATTTTTGAAATCAGAAAAACCCGTAGAATGCAATAAACAAAAAATATACAGGGTATTCCATTTACAAAAATTGAACCTAGGTTCATATTTCTTTAAGATGCACCTAGTTTGGCTGTTCAACTACATATCTGGAAAGCTCGTAAAAAATTATAAAACTTTTGTACTTATAAAACTTTTTTTATTAGCACCACAAATAAAAAAGATATAGGGGGTGAGTCATTTCGTTTGAAAACCCTGTACATAGTATACCTTTGTTGTAGCATCTGCGCTGTTTGAGTAAAATTGTTTTTTTTGACTCTCTCTTTATAGGATCCTTCTTCCTCTAATGTGGATCCATATTTCTTCTTCATATTAAAGCCCTAGTCCTCTAAAATCAATCCTAGTTCTTTCTTCGATATCCCCCTGTCTAGTAGGCAATTTTTTGCAAAGTCCTCAAACTGGGTTATTACGAATATCTTCGTTGTGATAATGTTTTTCGGTGTAGTTTGTTCTACTGCTTTCTCCATTTCACTATAATAGTACCAGGCATTTACTACTTCAAAATCCGGCATGTTGATCTTGTTTACTGTTGGTTAATCAGCCACAACTCAACAACAAAGTGTATTAATTAAGCATGTGGTCCAATAAAATAATAGGAATTTAATCTGCACTGCAGAGAATCACAACAATAAACAAGCCGGCTATTTATTTCATCAATATGGTAATTACTTCTCGCACATAAAATAATTATAATTATTTGTGACATGATGGACATCAGACATGAAGCGATTATGCAAATGCTATTTATCCCACAGGTTTTGCACCTTCCCTTTTTCACAGAACACAGAAAAATCAAACTATCTTTGATTGACAAAACAATTTAGTAAACTAAATCATTCACATCCAATTAACGTAGCAGAAATTAACATAAGAACATGATTAAGAACATTTTAAATACACTAAAACATATATCAATTGTTCACAATGAAAGAACGGGGTGTACCTACGTAAAGTAACATTACATAAAGTTGGCCGAACCCCAACTTTGTGAATTTCTAATTTGTGTTGGTTAATTCCTCCAATGAGCTACTTCTAGAAACGATGTAGCTAACAGTGGCGGCTAGTCATAATGGGCATAAGGGCACGTGCCCTATGCGTAAGCACATGAGACTTGTGAATGTTGTGATATTTTATAAACTTTTATAATTATTATAATTTGGTGGATTTTTTTATTAATTTTTCATCATGGATATTGAATCATTTGGTGCATACATATCCGTCTAGCGTCTAGACCGCTTCACGCTTCACCGTCTGTGTAATCCGTGTGTCCACTGGGCTGGGCACGGCCACTGTGTGCCTGTTCTTTTTTCTTTTCTATTTGCATGCGCAAGAAAAGGATACACAGCTTCTATTTTTCCAGCGCGTCTTTTCTAATGCGTTCTGTTACGTCATTGAATGGGCGCTGCCCCGTCAACCAGACGGTACAGAGTACAGATACTTTTCAATCAGTTACAGGGGAGGCAGTTAGACCACTGCTTAAGTTTATTAAGCTGTGGTTAGACTCTAACAGTATTATCTAGATGATAATACTGTTAGAAATAATTTAGACTCGTTTACAGCTGCTATACAATGTCTAAGAAATAATACAGAAGAATTAATAAATAATGCTGACATTTTAACAGAACATTCCGAGGAACATTCTGTGGATAATTTAAGAAAAAAGAGAAAAGTTACTGTAGACACTCAAAGGTAATGCAGTGCAAAGAAATATGTGACATCATATTAATGAACGTACGTGAGAGATTTCAATTTACTGATTTTTTAACTATAGCCAATTTGTTTGAAAAGGAGAAATTTAACAACTATAGAATAGTTTTTCCTCTGGAACATGTTAAAACAGTGTGTGCCTTATTTCCAAAGATCAACATTACAAAATTAAAAAATAAGCTGTATATAATGTATTCTAGAGATGATTTCATACAACATAGTGGTGCGGTTGCTTTATTACAAATGTTAAATAAAAATAATTTACTTACGACGTTTTCGGAATCGGTTGAACTATTAACTATATTGTGCACAATTCCTATGACTACAGTCGAAAGTAACGTGTGAAGTGAAATATGGAAAATATTTTTTTCATATTTCTGTCAATCGCATCAAAAAAGGGGATATTTGCCTAACGAAACCTATTTCTTCAAGCAAATATTTTTGCTCTACGAATTTCTAATTTTTAATTTTAAGGTGTTTGACCTTGAAAAATGAAAAATTTTCGCTTGCGGCGCATTTCTTTCCCCTGTACCCCCATTCCCAAATTTCACCAGCCGCCACTGGTAGTTAAATATGTGCTCTCTCACTACAGATCTTAATTTCACCAATTAGAGCACTACCTCGAAACGGCGTGCTATGCTCTGTAATTTTTCTCGTTTCTCATGTTGTACCATTCATAACCTGAACATAACCTACAAAACATACCGACCTGCAGGTTTACGTGAATTTCTGGATACGTTCATTTCTTGGGTGATTTACGTAAACATCACCCTTGTGGATAATAGCCATCATTAGGTATGCTCGTTGAACAATATACTATTATTTAACGTAACATAAATTTGTTTATCATTGTTTTTTATACCAAATACCGGAATTCCCAAGAATTTTGGCATTCTGGCATTACTGTTAAGCTATATTTTTAATCCAGAGAAGAACTGTTTTAAAATAAATACGCGAGAAACAATAAGGTGTTGCATAAAGCCAATAAGGAAACCCATTCAACCTATAGTTATATTAATATTAGTTATATTAATCACGTCCCAGGCCGACGTTAAATAAACGAAAAAAAAAAAAGAAAAAAAAAAAATGTTATAGCGAAAAAATTGCTCGCAGAATAGAACGAAACGGGTGTAAAACGATTAGTGTCAACAAGCGTAATATTGAGAGGATTTTGATAAACAATAAAGAAAGGGTTAATAAATTAAAACAATCGGGGGTATACCAAATTAACTGCACAGATTGTAATGCCGTGTATGTGGGTCAAACCGGTAGAGGTATTGAAACTAGAGTAAGAGAACATAAAAAATCCATATTAAACAACGCTAAAAATTCAGGATTTTCGACGCATTGTATAGAAAACAATCATTTTATAGATCAGAAAAATGTAAAGGTACTGCATCGTGAAAAGAAAGGAAAGCGCTTAGATCTTTTAGAGCAATTAGAAATTAAAAAATCTTTAATTATAAATCCGTGTACTACGAATGATCAGATAGATTTTACACTCTCGCCCTTCGTAGAAAGGGTAATAAAAACTCGGGCTTTGCCAGATGGTGGGATCAATCGGAGGTAGGTTGCTCGTAAATAAATAAATAACGAAAACGCGCTTGGAAATATTTAGTAATAGACATTTACTCTATTGAAAAAGGCCTAACAAGCCGAAATACTAGTATATAGAGTGTTTTCTATATATTTCTTGGAACATCTAAATGAGATCAATGTTTTTTTTCAAAACAATTATCGTTATTAGTCCTTCATTTTAGTTTTCAAACTTGCAATTCATAGCGTAGCATTTGAACATTATTGAGGATGTCTGTTTGACAGGTAGCTTGACAAACTTTGACAGCTAACCAATCCAAAGCCTAATTCAGATACCGCTGGTAAATTAGTCGAGAAGCGAGTAATTTAGTCGAGTAGCGAGTATCCACTAATCATATGGTTCAGACCAGTTTTTGAGTGTGCAAGCGTCAATCAAGTAGTGGTGTCAAAATATACAGGCAAAGACGTCGTACGAAATTAAATAAGGCTATAAAAAATAAACAAGCCGGCTATTTATTTCATCACTATGGTAATTACTTCTCGCACATAAAATAATTATAATTATTTGTGACATGATGAACATCAAACATGAAGTGATTATGCAAATGCTATTTATCCCACAGGTTTTGCACCTTCCCTTTTTCACAGAACACAGAAAAATCAAACTATCTTTGATTGACAAAACAATTTAGTAAACTAAATCATTCACATCCAATTAACGTAGCAGAAATTAACATAAGAACATGATTAAGAACATTTTAAATACACAAAAACATATAGGTATCAATTGTTCATAATGAAAAAACGTGGTGTACCTAGGTAAAGTAACATTACATAAAGTTGGCCTAATTCCAACTTTGTCGATTTCTAATTTCCGTTGGTTAATTCCTCCAATGAGCTGCCTCTAGAAAAGATGTAGCTAAATATGTGCTCTCTCACTACAAATCTTAATTTCACCAATTACAGCACCACTTCGAAACGGCGTGCTATGTTCTGTAATTTTTCTCGTTTCTCGTGCTGTACCATTCATAACCTGAACATAACCTACAAAACATACCGACGTGCAGGCTTACGTGAATTTCTGGATACGTTAATTTCTCGGTTGATTTACGACACTCACCTACGGCTCGTGTCGCAAACATCACCTTCGTGGATAGCCATCATTAGGTATGCTCGTTGAACAATATACTATTATATAACGTAACATAATTTTTTTACCATTGATTTTTATCCCAAATACCCGAATTCCCAAGAATTTTGGCAGTTTGGAATTACTGTTAAGCTATATTTTTAATCCAGAGAAGACCTGTTTTAAAATAATACGCGAGAAACAATAAAATGTTGCAAAAATTGAAGGAAACCCATTCAATATAACTCTGTCGATCGCTTAACCCAGATGGTTAAGCGGTCGTAAGTTCGAATCCCCATTCCGCCCGACATTTTGTAATTAAATAGCCTGCTCCTATTTGCATATATTCGCAGGGATAGATTAGCAGCCGACCTGAAGTGCGTGCCAAGGAAGAACATCAGCTTGGTGTTAATGTGAGAAATTAACATCATTTGATATGCGCTGTCCGCTAGCTAATGAAGTTTTCCGATCCTTATTCCAGCACTGAATGGTGCTTACCAAGGGCTTACCAAGTTGTGCCTGAGGAGCAAATGTGGCTTACTGAAGAATAATGTACAGCTACTTCTTCAACACAAATCTCAGACTTGCGGGCTAATCCTTGCGATTAGTATAAGTAGAAATATCATTACTAATACGAATTCAATGATCCTTCTTTTTAAATAAACACAATACGCGTTATTTCCTTCAGTCTATAAGATGGCAGCAATTACCTACTATAAATCATCATCGTTTGTAATAAAAGTCGTTTTATCATGGCCATTTTTAAGAAATTGATAAAATGGCGAATGCGCCAATGGTACACGGGGTATTTTACGAAATTGAAAAGTAATTGGTTTCGGCCCTACGACGTCATCTTCTATCAAGTAAAAATAATCAAATTTTATTGCTTTTGTGTTACTCGAAAGTAGAACTCATTTTTTAATTTTTAAAAGTACCAACATGTATATTTTACAGATTTCATTAGTTTTCTTAAGAGCCTAGTAATTTAGTATTTGATAAATTTTAATGGACGTCATTTGAAGTTATTAGATTAAGGTTTTTATATTTTGCAGACTACCCACGTGCTACATAAAGTATTTTTTTCTACGACAGAGGGAATATTAGTTTTAATGCACGTTACTTCTAAACACAGATTGTTTTTCTTGGGTATATCGGTCACTTAATTACATATAAAAAAGGTTACATTTTTTTATACATATATATATTTCTGACGTTTCGGCTTTATTAGGCCATCTTCAGAGATTCTGCAGAAGATTACATTTTACATTATTTGTTTAATATTTTTTTGATATATTATACTTACATTTATAGGATGTTTCATGTATTGTAACTAACTAAATTATAATAATTTTAAATTGTTTGAAACGATTAGTGCGTTATTATGCTGCATACATGTTGTTTGAGGGCTTTGAAACTCAGTCGCGTCAAAGCCCTCAAACAACATGTATGCAGCATAATAACGCACTAATCGTTTCAAACAATTTAAAATTATTATAATTTAGTTAGTTACAATACATGAAACATCCTATAAATGTAAGTATAATATATCAAAAAAATATTAAACAAATAATGTAAAATGTAATCTTCTGCAGAATCTCTGAAGATGGCCTAATAAAGCCGAAACGTCAGAAATATATATATGTATAAAAAAATGTAACCTTTTTTATATGTAATTAAGTGACCGATATACCCAAGAAAAACAATCTGTGTTAAATCTCTAACGGTCAAGAAAAGAAAAGTTAAATTACTTCTAAAATAAAATAATGTTTCGCTGAATCATTGAGCCGCCTTACAAACAAACTTACACATATCAATCATATTTGAACAGTATGAGATAGGATAGGTACTTGCGAATATGCAGAAGGGAGTCTGATATTACTTGCGTCAAAATTACTGCAGTTTTTAGTATTAATTTAAACAAATCCTGTGGAAGTAGAAGAAAGTATTTTTAAAATGTATTTTCCTTGAGTTACTAATTTGCTTCTGTGATACAGATTGAAACAATATTTCAATATGAAATAATTATTAATATTCGAAATAAATACGCAAACATAACTCTTCAATGCAATAATGTATTTCATTTGTATATTTTGCAAATACAAAAACAAGTGACCTTATATAGAAGTTCATTCTTCTATTCACGAAAAAAGTCCAGACGAATTACCTCTTAGTTTCTTTTAAGAAAAAACGACACCTTTTTCGGTATCGCCTCGATCCTTCATAATATTTTTTCACTAAAAATCTAAAAAAAAAAAACTTATTTAAAATAATAAGACGATAAAGCCGTTCCTTATGAATGATGTGGAGTCGTATATTTATTTACAATATTGAATCAAGAAAACAAGTACATCAAATAAAATAAATAAAATACTTTCATATACATGTAGAAAGAAATGCACAAAATTCAACTCCGAACAGTTACACAAATTGTACTAGTATCTTCGTGTATTCTGAGAGTATTACGATAACAAAATAGAGAAGAGCTGACTGACCACCGGTAGGGTTACCGTTGTAATATTCAACTGGCGTTTTATTTGAATTAGAATATCAAAAATATAAATATTACAAATATTGTTGAAAATTTAATAGTTGTATATTGTCAATTAGTCTGTTATTGTCTCGCAAAGTGGGTCTATATTGAACAAATCTCTTATCTGATTTTATAAAATTAAAATATTGTATTTGAAGACAAAACTTCTGGTAGGTTTGGTAGAAATAATCTATGGTTTACACAATAAAAAGAATTACGGTAAAATATTAAGTAATAAACCTTTGAGAATAATTTCCATAACACACTAAAACTACATATTTAACGTTTCACTCAACTTACGGATTGCTCTTAACAAATATACAACAATCAAACATATCATATTAGGCTCATGAAACATGAATCACCCTGTATCACATTGCACAATGAAGAAATTTACGAATCGGCCACAAATCGAGTAACCTTGGGACTACTGCTAACTCTTCGAAGATTTCGTACAAGCGGTATACTTTTCTTGCTATTGTAGTATGTATTATTTTCATTTGGATTTTTTGTTAATATAAATGTTGTTATTTAGTCCTCATTTTAGTTTTCAAACTTGCAATTCATAGCGTAGCATTTGAACATTATTGAAGATGTCTGTCTGGCAGGTAGCTTGACAAACTTTGACAGCTAACCAAGCTAAAGGCCGGTTCACATACAGCCAGTAGTTTAGTCGAGTGGTCGAGTAATTTAGTACTTGACCAGTCTGAACACTTTCATTTTAGTCGAGTGTACTGGCCTAGTCGAGTCAGCGGTCGAGTTTAGTAAATAGAACTCTATTCTATTTTTCTGGGCGAGTAGCCGCCCCCACCACATAGGACAACCGACTGAAGCACCAACTAAACACGTCTGGACAGGCAACAAATTAGTTTAGTTTACTAACTAGCCAACAAGAGTGTTGAAGTTTTGGTTTTCCCCACGTGGTGTGTAAAACAATAAAATATAGAAGTATACAAATTTATAATAATGGCAAAGTGGTCTGAAGATACTACACTTAAGTTTGTAGAAGAATATGTTAAACACGACTGCCTCTGGGACGTTAGAAGCGAACTGTACAAAAATAAACAGAGTCGTCAAGCAGCATATTTAAAAATTCAGGAATTGTAGTATCATTCTTTTGAATAGATAATTTGATTTTGTCTAGCAAAAAATTAAATGACTCCTCCGACATCCTAAGAGCAAGGAAATATTCTTTTGGATCTTCTAAAGCCAGTTCTTTTAAAAGACAACTGGAAGCTCCAAGCTCATTTCTTCTACTAATCCATTTTCTTACCCATAATCTTTTAGGCTTTGGAATTTCTTCCAAACATATACTAATAGTTTCGTTAACAAGAAGTTTTAATATTGATCGAAGAAGATTTTGTTTTGTAACTTGCCGTTTTCGATCCATTTTTTATGATTGAAAAAAAAACAAACTTTTGAAATTTCACTATTGGTACTCGACTTGTCGCTAAACCTTAAACTACTAAACTACTTCAACAAACACTCTCGTGTGAACGGTTGTTTTGACTTGACTTGATTAGGCAAAGTCTACTAATTAACTAGAATGGTGTGAACAGTAAACTCACTCGACTAAATTACTGTACTCTACTAAATCACTGGCTGCATGTGAACCGGCCTTTAAGCCTAGTTCTGACACGGCTGGTAATTCAGTTGTGTAGCGAGTAATTTAGTCGAGTAGCGAATATCCACTAATCAAATATCGTTCAGACCAGTTTAGTTGAGTGTGCAAGCATCAATCAAGTAGTGGTGTCAATATACACAGGCAAAGACGTCTTACGGAATTAAATAAGGCTATAAAAAATAAACAAGCCGGTTATTTATTTCATCAATATGATAATTACTTCCCGCACATAAAATAATTATAATTATTTGTGACATGATGAAACATCAAACATGAAGTAATTATGCAAATGCTATTTTTATCTCAAATACCGGAATTCCCAAGAATTTTGACAGTTTGGAATTACTGTTAAGCTATATTTTTAATCCAGAGAGGAACTGTTTTAAAATTGTACGCGAGAAACAATAAGGCGTTCAGTATTCAGTATCGCATAACCCAGAGGGTTAAGCGGTCGTAAGTTCGAATCCCCAGTCCGCCCGACATTTTGTAATTAAATAGCCTAGAAGAACATCAGCTTGATGTTACTGTGAGAAATTTTAACATTATTTGATATGTGCTATATCCGCTAGCTAATGAAGTTTTCCGCAGATCCTTATTCCAGCACTGAATGGTGATTAGGGCTCACTAAGTCGTGTCTGAGACGCAAATGTGGCTTACTGAGTAATAATGTACAGCTATTTCCTCATTACAAATCTCAGACTTGCGGGCTAATCCTTGCGATTTGAATGAGTATAACTCAATGATCCTATTTTTTAAATAAACACAATACGCGCTTTTTCCTTCAGTGTACAAGATGGCAGCAATTACCTACTATAAATCGTCATCGTTTGTAATAAAAGTCGTTTTATCATGGCGATTTTTAAGGAATTGATAAAATGGCGAATGCGCCAATGGTACAAGGGGTAATTTACGTAATTGAAAAATAATTGGTTTCGGCCTTACCACGTCATCTTCTATCAAGTAAAAATAATAAAATTTTATTACTTTTGTGTTACTCGAAAGTAAAACTCATTTTTTAATTTTTACAAGTACCTACATGTATATTTTTACAGATTTCGCATTAGTTTTCTTAAGAGCCTAGTACATAATTTAGTTTTTGATGAAATTTGATGGATAACATTTGAAGTTACTAGATTAAGGTTTTTATATTTTGCAGACTACTCACATGCTATATAAAGTATTTTTTTCTACGACTGAGGGAATATTAATTTTAATGCACGTTACTTCTAAAGTAAAATAATGTTTCGCTGAATCATTGAACCGCCTTACAAACAAACTTACACATATCAATCATATTTGAACAGTATGAAATAGGGTAGGTATTTGTGAATATGCAGAAGGGAGTCTGATATTACTTGCGTCAAAATTACTGCAGTTTTTAGTATTAATTTAAACAAATCCTGTGGAAGTAGAGGAAAGTATTTTTAAAATGTATTTTCCTTGAGTTACTAATTTGCTTCTGTGATACAGATTGAAACAATATTTCAATCTGAAATAATTATCAACATTCGAAATAAATACGCAAACATAACTCTTCAATGCAGTAGGTAATGTATTTCATTTGTATATTTTACAAATACAAAAACAAGTGACCTTCCAAAGAAGTTCATTCTTCTACTCTAGCAAAAAGTCCAGACGAATTACCTCTTAGTTTCTTTTAAGAAAAAACGACACCTTTTTCGGTATCGCCTTGATCCTTCATAATATTTTTTCACTAAAAATCTAAAAAAAAACCACAACTTATTTAAAATAATAAAACGATAAAGCCATTCCTTATGTCGATTATGAATGATGTAGAGTCACAATGTACAATATTGAGTAGTGAATATGTTGATCTGATATTTTTTATTTTTGTCTTGATTTCTTTTTCCGTAAATCAAGGAAGCTCTAGCAATTAGCAATATTATTGGCTTTCTCCAAATTAGCATATGCGGCTTGTTTCGCTTGCCTCTTTTTATACAGTTCACTTTTCACGTTCTATAGTGCTTCGTATTTAAAATTTTGATTAACAAACTTACAGGTCGTACCTTCATTCCAGCGCGACATTTCGGCAGCCTCTCGTGAACTACTTATGCACTTGACTAAACATACGCGTCCAGACTTGATTTAGTGGCAGTTTAGAGTTAGCTGGACGTGGTGGCGGACGTAAAAATAGAATCGGATGGATCCAGCTGACTAAACTACTTCACTAAACTACTCACAAATTTGTTCGCTACTCGACTAAATTACTAGCCGTGTCTGAACTAGGCTTAACATTGCCAATCCCTTATCTGTGGCTGAGAAGGTCGTTTCCAATTTCAAGACCACCTTTGTGGCCAAGGGTACCGCGACCCAAATATAATTTTTGATATCTGCGTATATACCTACCCTTCTTTGCAGGATCTACTTTAGTATCAAATTTGTGCGTATAAACTTTAATATATTAGTTTATAAGTTTAAATAAATGCAAAATTATGTGTTCTTAAACATCTTCTTGAGAAACTTAATAAACTTAAAACTGGTTTTAGCTAGAACGTACTAAATATGAAGCAGCTTTTAAAGTTGCTGAAAGGCTTAATATTTATTACATCATGTTGCGAGTTTGCCCACTCTTTTTGAAATTAGAAAATGTATCTCAACTTATTTGAAATTTAATATGTATATACAATCCATCTGAAATTAAGTCGGGACCATTGTTAACGAAGTTTCTTATTATCAAAGTTATGAGGTCGATTAGCAAAGTTAAGGGTAGCTCTTTGTGTTAATTTTATTGATTGAAACCGAAGCAAAATTAAGGTTTTGCTCAACATTTCACCTTTCAAATTTATGGCTTCACGACTATATGCCGTCAAATATTATAAATGAAAAAGTTTTCTCTGTAAGATTTAAAAGACAAGTGCCGAGACATGAATATTAAAACGGACCACTAACGTTACAAATTTGACTTCACCAATTGTATCAATTTCAAATTGATACAATTGATTGTTGGACCGTTCCTGTAGCAGTTGTACAGGCAATTTTTGTCGCAAAATTGAATGATTGACCTCCCCGGGACGTCAATTTCAAATCGACACCAACTACTTAGAACACGCGTGGACAAGTTGGACAAGTTTTTAGGTAGGGCGCTGGTCTACGGCTACTGCTGCAGGTATTGTTACTGTTACGTGATTGAAATAATATTAAGATTAAGGTTAGTAGTGTAGTTACACAACTAAAACTACTATACAGGGTGTTAGTTAAACATGCGGCAAAAATTCAAGAGGTTATGCCTTGAACTATTCTTTGTAAGGATATTTTATCCTTTGATGATTTTTGAAAAAGCGCTTTGTTGCGAAGATATAGGGCGAAAAAAGGTTTCAACAAATAACAATTTATTACTAAAAATTACATGTAATATTTCTGAACCTACAAGAATTATTCAAAATGGCTATGCAACCATCCAATATTCTCCTCATAGACTTCCGAACTCTTTTAAAAACACCAGGGTCGTTTCTTGTCGAGTTACACCCAGCAATTATCCGATCTCTTAAATCGTCCACATCTTCCACTGGCCTAGTCAAAACTAATGACTTTGATGGCCCCATAGGAAATAATCCAGGGGGTTTAAGTCCGGGAATCGAGCAGGCCATACGTGAGATCCACCTCGACCAATCCAGCGATCTCCGTATGTTGCTGTTAAAAACTCTCGAGCAACTACACTAAAATGAGGTGGTGCACCATCATGCATAAACCACATTGCCTGTCTTGTAGCCAATGGTACATCCTCCAAAAACTGAGGTAGCGTTTGTTCCAAAAAGTTGCGGTATACTTCGCCGGTAAGTCTTCCTGGTAGAAATACCGGTCCAATTAGCCAGTCACCCACAATTCCAAGCCAAACGTTCAACGAGAACTGAAGTTGAAACCGATCTTCACAAATCTCATGTGGATATTCGTCAGCCCACACATGGTTGTTGTGGAAATTCCTTAATGCATTCGCGAGAAACTGGCTTCATCGGTAAAAAGAATCAGCGTAAGTAGTTGAGGGATTTCAACCAATGTGTGCAAAAGTCATTGACAAAATGTAATACGTGGAGCAAAATCCGCAGAAAGAAGTGCCTGAACGTGTTGAATGTGGTATGGGTACAACAAATTATCTCTCAGAATTTTCCAAACAGTCCAATTGCTTCAAAGTATTTGCAATTCTTCACGTAGAAGTACCTGGATCTTCTTCTATCATGTCCAGCACATTCTCTTCTACGTCTACCGTTCTTACAGTCTTTGGCCTTCCTAGTCCTCCGCTTCGCTTCAATGTTCCCGTTTCTCGAAGACGTTGATAAATACTTTGAAAGATTTTTCTATCGGGAGCAATGTGGTTAGGAAATCGTTCAATGTACAGTCGCCTAGCTTCTAATGCATTGCCATCAGCAAGTCCATAAATAAAATGCATGTCTACCATCTCGGCATTCGTATAGCGAGCCATGACAGAGGACTTCACTAACAACCGTTTACACGTCAACTAGCCAAACGTCAATCAATCTTAAGAAATGCGACACTTACAAACTACAAAAACATACAAAATAATCACTCCCAAGTATTATGGGATGTTGGTAAGAAAAAATTCCTTTTTCTTAGATGTCTTTTACTTGATACGTCCAGTGTAGTACGCCATACTTTTATTTCACCTACATTAATAATGTGAAAAATACCAAAATTGGATTTGTTGAAAATTTTTTTCGCCCTATATCTTCGCAACAAAGCGCTTTTTCAAAAATCATCAAAGGATAAAATATCCTTAAAATAGTCCAAGGAATAACCTCTTAAATTTTTGCCGCATGTTTAGCTAACACCCTGTATAATGTGCATACGTATAAATATAAATAATATAATGTATGTACGTATAAATATAAATAAACTGTCATTTACGTTGTCATTTTCATATGGGTATATTGTTCTCGATTTTTTAGCCATTTATGGCATGATCATGGGCCACTACCCCAGCTAAAATTATGCATGTCTTTTGTCTCTCCAAAATACTCAACATTTTATTTGTCGCAAATCAAAATCTGTATATAAGTACTAACGCAGAAATCAATTGTCCGTAAAATTGTAACGTTAGTGGAAGTTGTAATACCGTACAGAAAATTGTATGAACTTCTGATTGGTAGGTACAATTACCGTAACGTTAGTGGCCCGTCAGTCTACTACGAAGTACAATTCACAATTTAATTGAAATTAGTTTAAAAAGAGTCTAATAAATTACAATTTTAAAATAACAAAAAATGTCAATGAAATGCACTAATCTATTTTCATTTATAAATTTCCTTCTGATTTGTTCAATAACAAGGATAATATTAAGTATAATGTAATCAATTACTTATACGTTTTTACCCTACATTTTAATTTCATCTCTTTCACTTATAAACGCACTAACATAATTATTATTTTTTTGTGTAGAATTAGGGATTAAGGTCACAAGTAGTAACAATTAATACTTACGTGCCACGTACAAGCTACTCCTGTAGCTTCTGTGGGGTAATTTCTGACTTTATTCCTATTTGCGTATTTATTTTATTCCTCGTAAAACTAAATGTAGGTATAGTCTATCCATAAAGTAATCCCCCCCCCCCTGCTAACTTTTGAATGAATCGAGTTAGAGAGTTTCAACAAAATACCGGGTGAATCATGTAAAATGAAGTTGATTCTGACGATAAATTCAATTCTTCAAATTCAAAGATGGCGAAACGGGCGCTGTCAACTCAATTTTTTTAAATGGCAAAGTGTACCGTGTTGCACCTCATTTAAAAGGTAATTCAATTCTCTACATTCTCGATTTTGAAAAATGACAATCGAGTTATCCGTTCTCTAGTTACAAGCGTTTGTATTAACGATATTTAAAAATTTTGCTTTTATCAAGTCTCCTTGCCTTTGCTTGCCACTGCCACTGAAACGTCAATAAGGTTCGAGAAAGTAGTTTAGCGTTCAATTTAAGAGTGTGAAAGTTTCTACAGATTTTTTCTTATTTTTTTAAGTTATTCGATTTGATAGATTTAAGAGGAGAGCGGTACTTAAGAATGCTGCGGGAGGAAATTTTTCCAAAGATAGACAGAATAGCAGGCAATAACATTCAAAGTATTGTATTTCAACAAGATGGGACTCCGCCTCATTTCTATGGACCTGTTCCCAATTTTTTAAATAACTATTTCCCGGGCAGATGGATTAGCAGAAGGGGCCCGATAGAATGGCCGGCTCGTTCCCCGGACTTAACTCCTCTTGATTTTTTCTTATGGGGATATTTGAAGTCAAAAGTCTACAAAACTCCTCCAGCAAATATCGACGAACTACAGCAACGTCTAACACATATGTGTAGAAATATCCCTGCAGAAATTTTCGGAAATATCAGGCAAGAATTTCAAAGTAGACTTTTTATGCGCCAAGAAGTCAATGGATAACATTGTGAACAACTTATTTAATTCTTTTATTTTTTGTTTTAATAAATATTTGTTCAAAATTTGTTGTATTAAAATATTAATTAACATTTTATTCATAGATCAGATTAGAAACAAACGCTTGTAACTAGAGAACGGCTAACTCGATTGTCATTTTTCAAAAATGAGAAAGTAGAGAATTTAATTATCTTTTAAATAAGGTGCAACACGGCACACTTTGCCATTTAAAAAAATTGAGTTGACAGCGCCCGTGGTGCCATCTTTGAATTTGAACAATCGATCTATCGTCAGAATCAACTTCATTTTACATGATTCACCCTGTATTTTGTTAAAACTCCCTAACTCGATTCGTTCAAAAGTTAGCAGGGGGAGGGGCGTTACTTTATGGACAGACTGTATAAACTCTACGTATAAATAATTTTGAAAATAAAACATTGTTTTTTTTTTTGGCGCATTATGCATATCTTAGTTCTTCGCTGGTTTCATGTAAACGGGTCAGTACCAAGTTTATCAAGAAATGATTTTTTGTTTAGGAACGATTTTGTTATATTGCATGTATAAAGTATGACTGATTTTTGTGAACTTTAGGTGTGTGTGAACTAGGTGATATTATTAAAATTTTATTTTCAAGTTTTATATTTAGTTTATTGTCAGTTTGTTTGGTCATAATTTCAAATTTTTATTTTTCTTTCCAGGTATGAACCAGGCCATCACGCAGGTGAGACGTGCAGATATAACAAAAACACCGGCTACGTTATTTTCTCAGCGATGGGCTCCTTTTTTATACCCATGATAGTGATGCTCTACGTCTATGTTAAGATATCATGTGTGGTAGCACAGAGACACGACCAATTAGCGCACATTGATACAACACATCCCAGAGTGAGTACCTATTTTAATATTATATTCATATGTGTACTAACGAAGCGACTAAATGTCATTCCACAATATAGAGATATATCTTTATACTTGTGGTCATACCCTTCGTAATAAACGGTAGCGCAATTTCAGGATTTTCGATAATTTTCTATATTTGCTTAGTGAGGTAAGTCTGTGTTGCTGTAAATGGTTTGTACCATAATTATATATGTGATCTTTCCCTGGTCATGCCCAATTATACGTTTTCTTTATTATTGCTGTTATTAATTCGTCATCACTTCTGAGACTGATTGTTCCGGTCTATTTTTAGGTATTTCTAATTTTGTTTCTATTCATTTAGCACTTTCGTTAAAACTTGTTAATTACTACAGAATTATGTTATTTGCGCTTTAGTTGATGGTATTATATCTCTTTTATTGCTATAGCCGTTAGATTTCGATAAAACAGTTTTTCTTTATTTTCAAACATTGAGCGTTGCTATTTTCTTTCATTTCATTTTTTATATAGGTACTTTTAAACGAGCTAAACATACCCCATGTTTTTGTTATAGCATGTCAGCCGATTCTTCAGTTGTTTGTTTTTTGTTGTTGATTATACGGGGTATTTTTTATTTTATTGATTTTGTTTTATTTCCTTTAACATAAATACTGGGTATTCTACCAATATCTATTCTCAGTTGTTCTATTTTGTTTTCAAGTCTTATCTGCCACCTTGGTTTCATATAAGAGTTTTAATTTTATTATGGGCAATAGTTTTGATCTTTTGTTTATTTAACGTAATTGTGGCACTTGCACTAGCATATATGATAAGGTGTATCTCTTCTAAATCTGTCCAGTCTAATAAGTAGTTCGGGATAATATTGTTGTTTATTACTTTAATTACATTGCTTGTGTTTTGGTTTATATTTAAATACGGACAGGAATGGGTCTTGTCATAGGATTGGTGCCTTTCCATTTAATAACATTTATTTATATTTAATTTATTATGTACTGAATATCAGTTTTGTTGTTTTTATCGTGTGATATTTTATCTTTATGTGAATCTTGGTGTGAATGTTTCCGGAATGGTTTCTGTTTGATGTTCCTCATTTTCAAAGGGTCTTGTTCGAGTTATTTCTAATTCATCTGTAATTTCTTTTTTAATCTCTTCAATTTCTAGAAATGTGAGCCTATTGTTTCTTATTATAACTCTTTTTTGGTCAATTAGCCTTTGTTTTGTTACTATTTCATTGAGTTCAGGATATACAGCCAAAAATTTTTTATTCTTGGATTTATCTTTTGTTTTTGAGAACACTTTGTGAGGTACCTATACGGGCTGAACCAAATTTGATTACCACTACAGAAGAGATCTCAAAAACTGTTAGGGCTACAAAAAGCTTAGAAATAATTATAGCTGATTTTGAAGATAGCAAAAATGACGATTTAAATTTTTTTTCTATATAAAATTAAAACAAAAAAGAACTCGATTATTTTCTCTGCGGAATGTTGATACACATTAAATTCTGCACTACTTTTCCCATTTAAGCTTCTTGTAGCTTTAATGATTCTGTGGTGTTACTTCATTTTTATGTCAGGAATCCTAATTTCATTTTATGCATATCAGACCAACACAATTTTATTAATTGGTGTTATTTTTTGTTTTAGAAAAGTACAAAACTAATATTAAATCCCAAAGAAGAGTCCGACATGGATAGAGTCTCATCAGAGTGTGATGAACATAACCTGAGATGTTCCAGGTACTTTCGACATGTAAATGCTTGGTAAATAATAATTTTCTAACGCCCCATGAAAATTCTAAACTCATTTTATTACATCCCGTTTTTGTTTATGTGTATCATAATTTGTCTTAACGATTTTTATCAGCATAATTACTTGCGAAATACATTTTTAAGGGGGAAACTAAGACAGCTTACTTCCTGTCTCTGTTGAAATACTTAATTACTGAATAAATAAATGACAAAGAAGTCACTGCCATATTTGTATAAATTTGAATATCTTGAAAACTTTAGAGTTAGATATAGCAAACCATATATCATTTGAGAGCTTATTTAATACTCGTTTGTCTGGTGTTATAATATACAGGGGGTTCCATAAAAGAAAAACGAGTTTTTTCACTTTATATTCAGACCATTTCAGTTGCTTACAAAAAACACCTTATACAAGCAAATAATTTTACGATGATATCTGTTTATAGTATAAGGGTTTGATTATCTGAATACCGAATCTCAACCTTTAATTATCGAAAACAAGGTTAGTATGATTTTTTTACAAGGTTATATTTTTCCCCAAATTTTTAGAAAAACCGAAATAACTTGGCAACCCCGCATACAAGATCAGCAAGCGGGGCATCAATGTATGGGGAATTTTAAGCTTAATCAAAATCTCGTATAAAATACAGGGTGTTCCATATAAAAAACAAATGTTGGATGCTGTAACCCCTCAACGGTGCACCCTGTATATCTAAAAATAATTTTAGATTGTAGAAAAAAAGATATGAAACAACACCCCTTTTCAATATTTTACTCTATCTCCATTATTTAAGGAGCTACTAAAGAATTCGTTCTTATTGACTCACCCTGTATATCTTAGTTTACTTCCTTTTTGGCCTATGAATAAAGGGTCAGAAGTGTATGTACCGCCACTATACGTCAACTACCCTTACATCAAAGGCAGCTGTTTCGATCTATTAGATCTTCTCAGTGGCATACAGATCTTAGAGTGACGCCAACTCATACTGGCTTAGAGAGACATTTGCAAGTAATAACACAGATTCTACTTCAACTTGTTCGGACAACTAGGTATATGCTGAAAACTTTATTTTAACTTACTTCCTGCATTTTTTATCAAAACCCTACCTCTTTAGTAGTTTTTACACAAGTATAGGGTTTTTATTTATTTTTCATGACCTTTTTAGTTTTTATCCTTTTAAACTTTATGAATTAAGATACATAATTAAATTTTCGTAAATTGTATTTTTCTACGAGCGTGTGGGTGTGTGTCCACTTTTCCGCACACATGTTAGTTTAGAAAGGTGCACTTTTCCGCACTAGTGCGGAAAAGAATTGCACATTTAATATGAACATTGTTAACAACAAATAATGTCATTTAATGTATGATTCATCTTAATTAGAATAAATGTGCGTATTATTTATTTGTTATTTTTCTCATGCTTGTAGAAAAAATGTTGTTCCTAACAAATGCAGAAAGTGTCTTTACCGCGCGTGACTGCTTGACCGAACTCCGCTCGCGTCGTTTGGTCACCGGCAGTCACGTGCGGTAAAACACAACTTTCTTCACTTGTTAGAAAAAGTACTATAAATATACCTACCTATCATAAAAATCAGTCTAGTTCGCAAATTTAGATAACTTAAAGGTCCTCAGTTCTTTTCTTGAAACAAAGTAGTTGGGGCAATAATAATAATAATAGGAATTCCGCTAACTACTGACTTTAATGTTGCTTTACTACATATAGGGGAAGATGGGGCAAGTGAGACACCTTAAGGTTTGACGATCTATAACTTTTTTACTTTTAGAAATTAAACAACGCGTATTGAATAAACTTTAATTCTTTAAGAAACGACTTAACCCAAAAAAACGTACAAAATTTTATGAAACGTAAGACTTTTAAAAAAAATTGTCAAATGACTCACTTGCCCCAAGGTATGGGGTAAGTGAATCACCTATAGGGGGCAAGTGGGTCCTTATACAAATTATTAACAGAAGTTGTAACAAACATACTTATTGGCACCTGGTTCGTTATCTGAACACTCCTCATGCATCCAGGCACTACATTTTATGCACATAATCCATTCTTCGTGACAAGTGTCTCCATATATCTCGTGACAGTAAACGCATATTGTGGATTGTGGCTTTTTCTTGGAGTCATGGCAATGACTTGCTTGCCTCAACGTGAACTCAAAATGTTTAAAAATAAATTCAAGTAGGCAGAACAGATACATTTGGCAACAAGCTAAATATCACGCGGTATTACTAAAATATAAGGTTATGTTGTGTTCATAATGGAATATTTAGATATTGCATTTAAATTGTGAAAAATCCTTACGCAATTCACCGTAAATATTACATCACATGTCAAAAACAAAAAATATTTATATTTACCTTAATTTTAATATTTTTCAGTGAGTTTTTTACGGACATGATGCACCTGTTGATACGGACGTAAATTGCACTGATTGTTTCCGGCTGTGTTGCCAGTTGTACCTACGAATTATTCCAAAAGACGCACTTGCCCCCTATGGCTCATTTGCCCCACCTTCCCCTAGTTACCAAACGCTTCTTCGATGTTCGCACTCAGACTACAAATCTTTCAGTACATTTTTACATAACTATACTGAAGCTTGATGTAAGACAAATTGCACCCCTTTCTATCTTAACATTTTTTTCATAGTACATATAGGTAGGTACTTGTTTATGAAACTTGGAATATGTTATAAGGAAGCTTTTTAGCCATAAAATTTTTAATATTATTTACTAGTTCCAATAACCTTACAGATTAATTGTAGATGGATAGGGACTCACAAACAATTCCTTGTAGCTAAATTCAATTTCATATAGAAAAGAATAACCAGAACCCTACCCTATATATCAAACTCTATATACCAAAATTCATTTAATTTATAATGATAATTCTTGTTTTCAGTAACCACTCTCCAGATGCATTGAACCACAACAACCACAATGATCAACCGAAAAAACCGGCAGTCACCCAATCACGTTCTCTCCGTTCAAATCTAAACTACTCCTTCAATCATGTCCATGAACCTCTCACCCCATCCAGAACGGCTAGTCTATACAGGGCGTCTCTCCCGATGAGAACCAGACCAGAATCTCTCAACTTAGATGCATCCATGTTGAACTTTGAACCTGCGTCCAGAGTATCTTCATTCAGAAGAGAAACAAAAACAGCACAAACACTCAGCATAGTAATGGGAGGTTTTATAGCTTGCTGGCTGCCATTTTTTATATTTTATCTGCTCACACCATTCATCAAAAGTAATGATGTTAACCAATTGATTATGCAGTACTTCACGTGGTTGGGTTGGATCAATTCGGCTATAAATCCATTTATATATGCGTTTTACAGTCCAGATTTTCGAATAGCTTTCTGGAGGTTGACTTTGAAACACTTTTCAAGGAGTCGCAGAGCCGATTTCGCTTCACAGCACAAATAAGTCGGTATTATATTTAAACTATTAGTAATTTATTTTTTTATATTGTAATACATTATTCTAGTCATTGTGTAAACTGGTGAAGAAACAGACTGCATTAAAGACTTAATTTTGAACCAGTCCATTGTTATTTGTACAAGAATTTATTTATTGTTTTAGAATAAGATTTAGTTGTTACATCTGCCAAATTTGAACAAAGCAATGATATGTATTGGGGTTCCACCTAAGATTTAATTTGAGAAAGTTGAGAAAAATGAAATTTGGAATAATTTAGGTGTAGTAAAGAAGTAAACTGCAGTCTTCTATCATATTTTAGTCTCAGTCTCTATTATATCAGTCTTATACATATAAGATACAAAATAAACGAGATATGTTGAGATCATACAGTTTAGAATATATTCAAAAGAGTGTGTTAATGTGGCTCACACCTAAAATTATTTTTCACACAATAATTCCACCATCTTAATGAAGTTACCTTAATGAGTGAGAAAAGTCTGTTTAAATCGAGATGTAAATTACAACAATATTTATGTAAAAATTTTAGAATTTCACTTGAACTAAGTTATCATGAGAAACAGCTGAATATTGGAAAATCATAATAATTATATATTGGACTGATGATGTAAATACAATTCAGGATTATTAAATTAGTGTATTAGAAAAAAAATGATTAATTTGTTCCACATTCATTTCTGAGTGCATAGCAAGAAAATAATTGGGCAAAAAAATGGTACATAAACTTAAAATAATTGGGGCAGATTCAACCTCAATACTCCAGCGATTTGGAGTTAAATTAAGATAAATACTTTACTATAACAATGTTCATCTTGTTTATTCTCACTTTTATGGTGAGCAGATTCATCAAACCATGTATTTGCAAGAAAGTATTGCATTTAAATGTACAGTGAAATTCCTTCTGGACCGGATGGGAGTTAGGGGGCACATTGGGACAGCTGGTGATGGTCAGGATACAGTGTTTTGCGGGTACCCGTCACGTGTTCTGACCATCAGCAGCTGTCCCAATGTGCCCCATAACTCACTCCCAGTCCAGAAGGAACCTCACTTATCTACTAATAAAATAAACAAACATATTTTACATTTCTTTGAAGGATATCCTTCAACATAAAATTATGTAACTTTGCTGCTATTTAACTCAGAATCTTTTACTGCTTCTGAGGTCGCAATGGTGAGCCTCTATTTCTTGCACACTGTATTTTTTGGGTTGAAATTTATTTTCAAATAAATTTTAAAATTTTAAATTATTAAAAACCATATTTTACAGAAATTTAATTTTCTCTTACTTGCAATAACTGTATATTAGACTCTAGATGTTACATAATAGTAAAGGGGAATTGAAACGCTAAAAAATAACTTAAAATAATAGGATATTTCATTTGAAAAGTACCAATTTGGATCATAACTGTGTTCCTGTAATTTGTAATCCAAAAGCAAAACCTTGGTATGGAATTCGATGCAACATATTATAGTAGTTGTATACCCTTTTTTAAGTTTAATTTATACTCATCTATTATAATCACCTAGATGCCTACAGAAGAAATTCTGTCAAAAAAAGCATCGGTGCCCAAGTGCTTTATCCGTATTATATTAGATAAAGTTCCAGATAAAAATATCAAATTCAATATCTATTGAAACTGAATCAGCTTTACTTAGTTCTGCTATAGTGAAAAAAATATATTGATCCTGACCTAAACTCCAATTCAGACAAGTAATTCCAATAACTACAAAATTAGTGTACAGGGTATCCCAAATATAATTCACCACCCCCTTATCTCAGAACTTATAAAAGATAAAGAAAAAGTGTAAATACGAAACTTTACTGGTTTTTATACATTTTTTTAATTAACTAATCTCATATACACAGGATGTTCAGTTTTTCAGATACTTACAGATATCAACTTTAGTTTTTCAAATGTAATACCCTATATATTACGACATTATCATTAGATCAGTTTTACAAGGTACCTACCTAAAAATTTATAGTTTTCGAGATATGTATTTCCAATTTTTGCAAAAAATTGACAGATTTTTGAACCAGATTTATTATGTAACAATACCGTATTTTTGACATTTGGTGATAATGAACACACAAAACAGTGCAGTTTGACCTGTGTACATCAAATTTAAATTTATTTAATACAGGGTGTCCGGAACCCTAGAACCAATATCAGAATTTTGAATTACATACATTTTTCCAAAAATTTTAAATGGTGTACCTCTTATATATTTTGATACTAATCAGATACTAATGCAGAAATATGTTTACTTTCAAAAGTTATTAAGGTTTACCATACGTAAAGGCAATACTTTTTGCATAATATGACATTATTTCCAAATTTTCTTTTTCGTTTTTTACGCTGACGGTTCAAATTATGTGTATTATTACTTATTAATATTTAAACTTGATGTATGCAAAGCAAGTCAAACTGCACTATTTTGTGTTCACTATCACCAAATTTAAAAAAATATATAAGGTACTATTTCATAATAAATCCGGTTCAAAAATGTTTCTATATCTGTCAATTTTTTACAAAAATCGGAAATATCTTGAAAACTATAAATTTTTGACATATATACTTTATATAAAACTGATCTAGAATTTTATGTAAAATCCAAAAATGTGATAATATAGGGCATTCCATTTGAAAACCTAAAGCTGATATCTGTTTCGGAAAAACTGAACATCCTGGATATGAGATGAATTAATTAAAAAAAATTATAAAAAAACCAGTCAAGTTTCGTATTTACACTTTCTTCTCTATTTTTCATAAGTTCCGAGATAAGGGGGTGGTAAATTATATTTGGGATACCGTATACACTCCTATTACTTACTTTGACCACTTTGTGCTCAATGGATGGATGGATGCATTGTGTTACGGACCAAGTAGTTTCTTTGTAATTCATCTCTTAATTTACCTTGCTGTCACAAGAGAAATTAACGAGAAGACAAAAGCATAAAAAACAAGTTCTGAGGTATATAAAGTAAAGAATGATCAATTTAATTATTGAATTAAATAATATTAATTATTGTAAATTAATTTAAATATTTTAAGCTAATAAAATTGCATTAATATGAATTAAAAAATACACTCTTCAAAATTCTTAACAAGTACTTTATAAACCTCTGAACTTTACCCCTGTAATTCGAATAGAAAGCAGATCCAATGTACCAAAAAGTTAAGTTTAAGAATTATTTATGTGTACTTACACTGTATGTATATATAACATTGTACAGGCCAAGTTGTTTTAGTTGTTCTAAATGTTCATAATTTTAAGAAAACTAATGTATGAAAGTTGAATTTTTACTATTGGGTTACCTGACTACTGACACTAAAGTATTATTATTATTACTTTTAAAAGTTTTAAGTTTATAGAATTATCAGTACATTTTAACATTATCAGTTTAATGATCATTTCAGATTTGGTTACTTGGGGAAGGAGTTTTACAATAATTTCTTATGAATATATTTTTTTGTAATAAAATATGCACAAATATAAATAATAATATTGTAAATTTTGGCTTAGGTATAAATATGTGCAAGTGGTAGGAGCCAAGAAAAGTGAATTCAAAATTTGATTTAATTTCAATATTTCATCAAGCATAAAAGGGCCTTCCTGAGGTTTAAAATTTTTTAAAATATTACTTTTTTCTCATAGTAACATTCTGCAAACCAAAACAAATTAGAGCTTTCATAAACACATATTTTATTAATTAAGTAAATCAAATAATTGTCATTATGCTTGATATAGAGATTTAGTTAAATGGGAAAAGATTTGTCTTAAATTAAAATGTCATTTATTTTGAACAAACAGAATAACCCAACATTTGTTTTTGGCATCAAAGATTGTTACGTGATAATAAAGGAACAAAATGGCAATTGTTCATGTTCAAGTTGGTTTTGCCAATTAAACAATAATAAAATTATAACAGCCCAAAATTTTTTCGAAACTTTTCTTAGCGCCGTACCCCTAATTAGATGTATATTAAAAATTAAACATATAGTATGTAAATACACACTCATACATTCCTATTTAATTTTCCTTTTTCGTCGTGGCTTTTTAGGATCACCATCGCTACCATCTTCATTGTCAATTTTCTTATTCCATTCCTTCTTCAGTTCTTGCAACATATTTGGTGTTAAGATGCCCTGGGCGAGTAACCTTTCTGTTAGCCTACCTCTTCCAATCTCAGATGTCTTCGACTCTGAAAGTAATTATATATTTGTATTTGTTACCAGTGATGTATAAAATTAAATTTGTACAAATAAATACCTCTTAAATATGATTGTCTTAATCTGTTTGCTGAAAACTCTTCATCGTCGGCGGCTAGAGTTCTAGAACTTATGCCTGTTTCCGAATTCCTTAACAGTCTGGTGATTTGTACGACACCCTCTTGGATGATTTGGTCTAGTTCTCGTTGCATGTCTCTTACCAAGACGGGCTCATTGAATAAGTCCATAAATCGATAACTGATAAATAATAGAAAAGCTATTAGTGCAAAATAAATAAATTACTACTGAAAATAATCCAATTAATTTTTTAACGGATTAGTGTATTAATTAAATTAATAGAGAGAAAAACAAAAATGATCTTGACTCAAATACAAATATTTTCCATAAATAATATATGAATAAAATAATTCTGGAAAATTCTTTTGACTTTTGAAAATTTTATTATTTGTTGCTCACCTCAACCACAAATATAAATCCAAGACATCAAATACAGCTTCTAAATGGACCAAGTCAATTATTGTTTTTGGTGCTTGTAAAGGCCAACCTATGTTTCTGCATAGCCAGTCAAATGTAATTGGTTCATTCTTACTATACTGCCTGGAGAACTACAACAAAAAATATAGGTGTAAAATATTTTATCTACAAGCGTGTGTCATTCACCGTTTTTCCCGAACGCATTTTACCAAAATACGTGTGGGGAAATGAGGGATCACACACGCCTGTAGAAAAAGTGATGATCCTAACTCATGAGGAAAGGCACTTTCCCGCACTCGACTACTTAGCTGCCTGGGAACTCTTTCTGCACTTGTTAGGATAATAACTATTACAGAAAACACAAATGACAACTAATAAAAAATATGAAATCATAAATATAAACATAATCATAAAATATTTTGATGTGCCAATACATCCATCAGAAAACCTGTTGTATTAAAATAAAAGGATACATGTGTTCCAAATAGCAAATATATAAAAGAAAAATTTATATATCAATGAAATCTAGAGTTGCAAAAAAAATCTCAGTTCATAAAAAACATTAGTAAATCTATTCTGTATTCTTATTCATTACATTAATGATGTGCACGAATTCATAGAGGTCCAATGAAGGCATTCTATGGGCATTTGAACTAAATTGTTAATTATTAAATTTGATTTACAATCCTAAGGCATTCCAATGACCTGTCAAAAATGGTCGCAACAGGTCAAACAGAAAGAATATGTGTGTGAGAAAGAATAGTAGTGCCTCCAAGTTTATTTACAAACATATTTTAATTTCTGAAAGTTGGTTACATCTTATAAATACATGAAAGGGCTTTCTACCTCTATATTTTGTTAGTCTTACTTATAAAACTCGACCAAACTTGACCATAAAATCAATCAATCAATCAATATTTTTCTGAATTTCAACAAAAGATTGAATGTTCTTAATGTAATTTGAAGACAAAAAGTCATTTTAGAATATCTGATGATGAGGTAGGTACCTACTCACAGTATCTATTCTGGAATGCCTAATGAAAATGTGATGTTTTTTATCAGTATTGTATTATAATAGGTGCCATCATATGAGTCACATATAGAACTATACTGGATTGAGAATTAAGCAAAGTGCAATGACCGGAAAAAGAGTAGATCTGTGTTGTCACATTTATTTCTAAAGTATTCTTATTTAAAACAGGAAACGTATTAATAACCTTATTAACCTATTTTTAACTTGTCTTTAACGTCCCTTATCCCTATTGTACTTTATTAGAGCAAACACAATGTTTAATTTGTCTTTTACTTAATAATATCACCGAACATAAACAAAGACTTTGTTTATGTTCGTTGATAATATCAAGGAATTTCCGAGTATTTGGCAACAGTGAACGCCGTAAAATTGACGACAAGCTGTTCATCCTTATTTAACATACATATTCTTGCATTTTCGCTTTCTTTTTTTCTGAGCTTCAACGACGTTGATTGGTCGAATGAGGAACCAATGGGAATCAAGAAGCGACTGCGCTCGAGTTCTGGGGAAGCAGTGGCGTGATATTGGGTTATTTCGCGCGCGTTTCTTAACGGTAAAAATTTGTGGTAAAATTATCAGTGTATTTATTCTTTGTGTCAGTGTTTATACTGATTTGTGTTAGTTAAAAAAGTGGAAATGCATATACTAGAAGTATTCTATAGAATAGTATACGAGTATATATTAACTGAAATGTGCCCAATGGTAAAACAGAATACGTACGCCCATGCTTCACCGCATTTTACCAGATCGGCGAGGTCATTTCACTTTGCTTAATTCTGAATTTGAGTATAGTTCTCTCAAAATCGGCAAGTTTCTCTCTGCTGTTTACTTCAATTAATACAACAAACCGAATGTGGAAGAGATGTCATGGCATGAATTAATTATATATATATATATACAAATTAATAGTTACAATACAAGGAAATTCATATGATACTTAGTGGTCCTCAGAAAACCAAAGAACCAGATGCAGTTTTGTATAATTTAAATAAGATATGCCTTAGACCACTGATACTTGAAGGTATACCTCAAATCCCTATATAAGGTAATTCTGGAATTCAAAACATAACAAAAAAATATTCCAGTACATTCACATGTATACCAATTTCAAATAATAAGTAAATATATTTATCATATCAATTATCAACTTCTAGTATTAATATTGTCAATCTGAAACCAAAAGTTACAACCAGCGACATTCAAAGTAGAATATACAAATAACTCGTAACGAATTTGTTTCAATATTTACTGAATAAAAATTTGTCGAAATAACGAATTTACAGCTATAACGAATATTATACTTTACAAATGGCATACAGAATAAACCCTTAAGTGTTCAATTAAAAATGATTAAGATATTTAAGTATTTAAATATAAGTAAATAACATTCTATGTTGTCTTACCTTCAGAAACATTGTACAGACAAATGGCATTTTCTTATTGATAGGAGCACAACAAAAAACATATCTAGCTCTCAAAGGTAAAGGAACATGTTGAATCATATCAGCCAAAAATTTAAAATCCTCTATATTACACATGAAATATAGGGAATCATCTACAGTAGATAGATTGACAAATATATCCTAGAACAAAATTAAATATGTATAAAATATATAGTCAAAATTCTTCCACTTACCATTAAATTACTAAGGGTTGAATTCGGCAAATGGTAAGCATAAAGTTCTATTTGATCAGCAGTAGGATGGAGACCTGCTTGTGTTATCGGTTCTGGTTCAGAAGATAATAGATTTTTCAATGTGTTTACATCCTCTGGTTTGAATGTTGTTACATATCCTTGTTCCCACTGAGTTCCATACCTATAAAGATAATAAAAGAACTTTTTGTAAATAAGTAACGTATGAATTAATATAACGGGCAAAGATTTACTAACAGCAATTAGTTAACATCTATGACACCACAATTCCTCATTTATTTTTTTAATATCTATAATGCAAAATTTAGAATACAATCTGTGTTGTAAACTTGCAAATACTAAGAGGAAATAATAGTAGCGCTAATAAGTAATTTATATCTGCAACCGTAGATTACAAGATCTAACTCTAAAATATTTTACAAGACTGATTAAAATTTTAACAGAAGCACTTGGGAGTCTTTAAACAATAACAATTTTTTACTTTCTTATATGGACCTATTTTATAAAATCAACCAAAATAGAATACAACTGGGTGTTTGGGCCTTCATTGTTGTTATTGTTGGCGCCAAGTGCCCCACCACCTTGAAATGTAGGAAAGTGCCTTCAAGGGTTCACAAGCAACCTTTTTGTGTAGTTTTTAAGATAGTACAGTTTCAAGGGAGTTCCGCATAGCCCCAGTTATTGTTACTCAATCGTTAGTTTAAGGTGTATGTTGTACCAGTGTAAATAGTGGCTAATAAATCAAGCGTAAATAGTTACCACCTGTCTACATCATTCACCTATATACCAGAAAAGAGGGCCAGTCATAGCAATAAATACAGTCCACTAAATATCGCAAGGCCCTAACACTGGGTATTCGAATAAAAAAATATTCATTTTTAAGCAACACTTCTAATACTGATAAAACAATGGTTTTCACTAGGGTGTTTTCAATTTGGCAAGGCATATAGTGAAAGAAGTCTATAATCAAATAAATTATGAGTTACAACCATTACCTTATTTGATGTTATATGCAAAAAATGTGTATTGAGCTACTGAAGTAACTTATCTAGTTTCACATAATTTCTGACATGAATAAATTCAATTTTTTTTTTATCATGTCCCCTATTCCGTGTCACTGAAAAATATGAATTTTTCAAAAATATCATGAGATAAGTAGTAGGGATACCGATACCCGTTAATTTTAATACCCGGGTACCCGTTTTCAATACCCGGTATTTACCCGCTACCCGTTAATAACCCGGTATACCCGTTACCCGTTATTTACCCGTTACCCGCTATTTATCTATTACGCAATATCAACCCATAGCATTCAACATAGCAAATATTTTCCAATTCATATCATATTTGATAGCGTCAAACCTGCGCCAACGCAAAACCGTAAAAAAAACAAGTTGTCATATGAATATGAGTGACATAGAGGGCGACCGAGTGCAGGTGCTTAGAGGGTTATCGGGTTTTTAACGGGTTATCGGGTTTTAAACGGGTTATCGGGTCCTAAAATGGGAACCGGGTACCCGGGTACCTGTCGGCATCCTTAATAAGTAGCAGGTAGTTCTTATTGAAAGGTCTTTACTACATTCATTTATAACAAGGTTTCAGGTAGCAAAGTTCAATTAGTTTCACCTCTTTATTAGTTTCCAATGTTTCATCATTAAAATTGTAGCCACCCTATTGTATATAAAAGAAATTTATTTTGATTTTTATATTATGTATAGATATGTATTTTTTTATATATGTACTTAATTCAAAGATTTACCTTCCGGCTCTACCAGCTATCTGTAAGGCTGATGAGACAGATATTGTATCCATTTCCTTTTCACCCTTCTCATTCATAACCGGTTTAATCAAAGAATGGAATATTATTCTACGAATACTCCTAAAAACAAAAGACAAAATATTATTAAGGTTCATATAAAATATATCAATGTCATACAAATTTAAACCCATTCCAATAGCATCTGTTGCAACTAATATTTTACAGCTATTATCTGGATCATTAAATTTAGCAGCTTGGGCTAACTTAGTGCCTGGAGGTAAACCTCCGTAGATCACAGCAACTTCCTTTCCAGTCGCCTCAATGCCTCTTGAAACGGAATAAATGTCATTTTTACTAAAGCAAACTATACAATCACCAGGCATTACATTATTCAAAGAACCTACAAGAAATGTGTATCATAAGACCAATCAAAAAGTGATTATGTTATAAAAAGGAAATTATAGCCAACCTAATGAAGAGTCCTCAACTTTTAAAGCTGTCAATCTTTTATAGTGGCGCACTTCTAAATCTTCACCAGTTGTTAAACAAAGTTGCTGAACTAAATCAATAGTTCCAGCTTCTCCACAAAGATGTATCTCATCGGCAATTAGGCCTAAAAGGGCTCTTGTCCACGCCCAACCCCTTTGAGGGTCTTTTATCATCTGAATTTCATCAATCACTGCCACTTCATCTGTGAATATAAATAAGACATTTAATCGCAGAGTACTTGTTAAGAGTAATAATTGTGTACTTACAGGGATTACTTACTGAGGCCATTTCGACTGTACATGAAACATGTGCAGAAGCAGTATCTGCTGGGCCTGCGTAATTTCGCTCTTCACCTGTTACTAAGTCACAGGGGGTCCCCTGATGTATACAAATTATAATTAGTTGCAACATTTGTATTTTTCACAACTAATACTTTATTTAACTAGACTTACCCTTGTGTTTGTTTTGTTAAACACTTCACTGGCTAGTAATTTTAAAGGACCACAATAAACTCCAGATTTGGCAGTAATGAACCTTTCCAAAGCATGATGTGTTTTTCCAGAATTCGTCGGACCAGCATGGAAAATTATTTTTCTATTTATAGCTCTAGCTTGAGGATACCAGTTAGCAGGCGTTCTTAGATCAGATATTTTTCGTAAATCATCCATACAATCCAAATGTGGAAACATTTGCTTGGCATGTTTCACGAAATATGGAAAAATATCTGTGATATTTCCAGCGCCTTGTAAAATATCACTTATTACAACATGTAAATCTACAGGTAATGTCTCAGCTTCTAGACAATATCTTCTAAAACTTACGTAGGCTTGATGCTGGAGGTAATCTGAAATATTATCAAGTGTAAATAGGAAATCAGTAGAACAGAGTATTACCTCTTACTATCCAGTCCATTTTCTGTAAGCAACTGTTTGATCTCTTTCTTTTGAAAGAATTTATTTAATACCATTAATAAGTCAGCCTTATTTAAAGAACCTGTCAGCTCAGCTCCAACGTTGATATCATCAGGATTTGCTTTAATTTGTATCGGAACAAATAAGGAAGACAAGGTAGAGTCATCTTTTTTTCCTCTAACTTGTAAAAATCCTGCTGCATGTTTGACACTATTTTCTGCAGCCAATTTGGACCGGCATAAATGAAAATTTTGTAATGTGCCACAAAGGTTTCTTATTTTTTTACTATTTCGTAACATTTTGTTGTCCTATAAAATAAAAATCACAGAATATCTAATAAGTATAAAGTATTATATATATATATATATATATATATATATATTTATATGAAAAATATAAAATAAAACGCACATTATTTTGAGGTTACAATTGTTGTCATGTCAATCATGTCATAACCATTACTCTAATTCTTTTTCTGTTTTGTGCACAGATTATTAAAGAGATTGTTTTGTGACTCTAATGTAGTTACCTGGGGAGCGTTCAGATCAAACGCCGAGCAATCAAAAAACGTCCGATAAAAGGTAACTTGGTTGTTGCGTCCGACGTTAAATGATTCTGAACGTGTGGCTGTGATTTGGGAAATCGAAAACAACATAACCTATAATTATGCATAACAAAATAAACTGAATATGGTTCTATGGTTGTCTCATCAGAGTGATTTATTACTCTGATGTTAGAGAGTTTTTGAACCCCTTTTTTGAACCCTTAATTAGAGAGTTTTTGAACCCCTTAAATTTTACGTTATCGTAATGGTTATTCTGAGCATGCGCAGTGCCGAAAATGATACTCTTTTAGGCACTGCGCATGCGCAGAATAAGATAACGATAACGACGTGTTGAAAAAGGAATTCAAAAACTCCCTAATGAACTGAAAAATGTAAAATGAATAATGCAGGGATTATTTTTTATTATAAAAATGTAAGCTGGAGCATTTTAAAGTTATAATGAATTCCATTTTCATCAAGAATGAGACCATTATCCTCATTCACCACAAGATTGTGTGAGTGAGTGGTTATTGAGTCCATACTTAATTTACCTATTTTCTACTTTTCGAGGCTCCATAATTCAGAAATCATAAATAAATGAAAATTTCACAATCCACGTCATAAGCATCTACTTATAAACATAGAATCAACAGTATTAACACGCATGCGCGACAACTTTTATGGAAGTATTACCAAATGAATATATATTTAATCTTTGGTATTACCTTGGGTAAAAAGGTGTATACCCGACGTCTTTATCCCAATAAATCTGAACGCTGAGTTGTTTTTTACCCCAACGAATCTGAACGGGTTTCAAAGTGCCCCGTAACGCCCTGCGTTTGATCTGAACGCGCCCTCTGAGTTCAAGGATTGTTAGATCCCTATAATCAACTATTATTTTAGTTTTCCTGTATGAATCGTGTATTACATAGATTACATAGATTACATAGATTTAGATAGGAATCTTCCATTACCGACAAGGCGACGCGGAAAGCGACATCTGCAGAGATGTAGTCGAACTATCTCTTCTTCCCACAGTGTTGATGTAACAACTTAATATATTTTCATTCTCAAAATGGAGGGGAGGGGAAATACAGGGTGCCCACCTAGTGCGCGTAAGTCCAATATCTGGGTTAATAAAAGAGATAACTTAATTTTTTTTTCTACAGGGTTGTCTAATATCCCGAGCTGCACAAAATGAAAATATATTTACATATTCAGGGTGTTCAGTTTTTCCTGGACAGGTACCAACTTCGTTTTTCTAAATGGAAATATATATTTTTTATTGCTTTTTCGAACTAAACCCTTGATTTTAGTAGGACTTTCATCAGCCTTCCCTATACCTAACTTAAACTGTTTTTGAAATATTGACGGGTGAATATTGACATTTTTGCAACTTTGACACCCTGTAAAATCTAAACGGTTTGAGATCAAGCAAAACGGTTTGCACATTCCTATCTTAATTTTTCATAAGCTATCGTTTGGTACTAATTTCAGATTTATCCAAAAATTAAAAATTTTCCGAAAATTTTGAAAATTTTTAATTCCTGGATAAATATGAAATTAGTACCAAACGATAGCTTATGAAAAATTAAGATAGGAATGTGCAAACCCTTTTGCTTGATCTCAAACCGTTTAGATTTTACAGGGTGTCAAAGTTGCAAAAATGTCAATATTCACCCGTCAATATTTCAAAAGCAGTTTAAGTTAGGTATAGGGAAGGCTGATGAAAGTCCTACTAAAATCAAGGGTTTAGTTCGAAAAAGCAATAAAAAATATATATTTCCATTTAGAAAAACGAAGTTGGTACCTGTCCAGGAAAAACTGAACACCCTGAATATGTCAATATATTTTCATTTTGTGCAGCTCGGGATATTAGACAACCCTGTAGAAAAAAAAATTAAGTTATCTCTTTTATTAACCCAGATATTGGACTTACACGCACTAGGTGGACACCCTGTATATTCCGGATAAGATTTAATTTTAAATAAATTAGTCTATAAATCTAAAATTTGAAGTATGAGAACTACAAATTTTTCATTTGTAGACTAAATTATTTAAAACCTATCTCACCCAAAATATTTAAAATTAATAAACATCAAATCAGTATACTGCGAGATTTATTTTAATTACATGCTACATGACAAATAGAAAAATATAAAGCAATAATGAAAGTGATAATATAAAATGAATGTTGCTTATTTCTGTCAATATTTCAGGGATTGTTAAGTGATCAACCTTTTTTAAGATACTGGACATTGCTGGGAGTCACATATTTTAATAACGGGTTTGGTGCACATGATGAAAATATTATATCATGTAATTATACTTCAAATATATATGTTCTAATAATAGGGTTGGTTAATGCATTTATTCGAATACTGCTTAGTATTAACTATTGTGAACATAAAATAAAAAAAAACTTAAAAGACGCAAGTTTCAAAAAGATAAAAATAAATTTGAATATAAAATCGGAAATACCCACGGACTACCAAATTACTGTATGGTAGGATTAAGAGACAAAAAAGATTTAGTTTTGTTACCTTATCACTAAAATATGATATGAAGTTAAAAAATATCCCGCAATCATAATGATAGTATATTATGTTACTAGGACTAGAAGGCGAACATTATTTGTTGAGATCAGAATCATACATTGCCAAGGAGTTAGCCAAGGCTGTGTAAACTGGGGCGAAACACATAAAGAGCTCTATACTCCCGAGTGACATACTATTTTTTCTTCAAGCATTAAAGTTAAATTGTATTTCTTCAGACATTCATGATGGTATAAAAAGTGATCTGACGTAACGTTTAATTTCAAACTGACAGTTCTGAGAAATCATAGCTACATGACTCTCTTTTTTAATCAGTTGTTATGGTTAGACTTTTACTTTTTTGTACTTGTAAGAAAATGAGAATATTTCTTTACTAGTAAAACAATAGGTCTTTTCTATAATACGTCTTACATAATATAATGTAAGTATTATTATATGCTTGAAGAAAATAGATATTTACATACTAGTCCCGAAAGGAATGTTTTACTGGACGAGTGGGCAAGCCTGCGAGTCCGGTGAAAACACTTTCGGGGTAAGTTACATACACTATTTTTCCTGCAACCGTCACTTATTTTAAAAAAATACATTACAATTTTTAATAGTTTCAACATTTTTTACTTTTTTGCAAAATAAGCCAAAATGACATCTTCAGTTATTGTTTTCGTTGCTGCAAACTTATCATATATTTATTTGTAGCATTCCCTCAACTTCTGCAATAATTCAAAGTAGCTGCTGACGTTGCATCTGTAATTTCATTTGGAATATTTCCCATGTCTCTTTCATCAGTACTTTCCATTTTTAGTTCATATAGTATATCTTAAATAACTAAACGAAATTCATAATCGATCATGAAACTTATAAAAGGAAAATTCTTAAATGATATGAGTAAACAAACGTTATATTTCGTTGTAGAAATATGTCAATCAACGGCAATTAGTAGCTGTATGACAAGATCTGTTACTTTCGGGACTAGTACGGGAAAAAACTATTTAGTTTTATAGAAAAAAAAAAACTTATTTTCGGAATGGTTGCAGGAACAATAATTTATTTACTAATAACTATTACTTACTTATGTACTTATATAACTATTTTTTTTTAATTCTTCTTTCAGAGTACTCTTTCGCCTGTATATAAATTTTATCATTACAATTTATTTTCATTTCTTTCCTAGAAAGAACCTTACTCAGTCCTAAAGCCCAGTTATAACAGACTAGATAACAAAATTTTTCAATAATAATTATTTCCAATTGTATAGTATGATCACACTTAAATCTAAAATTAAAATTAATAATATCCCTTAAATATAATTGAAGGTATTGGATACATTTATCCTTTTCACAAATATCTGGTAACACTTGCAAGGTAAAGCTATATATTTTCGCAATACCTTCTAAAAATTCAGGTGTACATTTTTTTAATTTCTGGGGAATTGCTACATTATATTCCTTTTGAATAATTAAATCATTCCATTCCGAAGCAGCATTTCTACAAATGACATTATTTTTACATGACGAACATTTCCCGATTGATTTTAAATATTTTGTTATAAAACCTCCAACATAGCCCAAACTTATTTTATCAATGTATGTCCATGGCTTTACATCAATATTTTTATGTTTCAAAATTGATAATACTTCCTCGTCTTCAATAACTTCTGGAACACCTTGTGTTACAAAATTTTTCACATTATCAATTAAGTTAATATTATTGTCTGCTTCACAATTAGCTCCGATTGAATGTTTTGAGACCAAATTGTTTATCAATAGTGTTTTAAAATAATTTTTAAAAGAAGAGGTATTAGGATTTATATTCCGCCCACCATGCTGACGCAACTGTCCAAAGAAGTTCTCGACTGTATCTTGGTTTATTTCCCGTGGGCAAAAATATGATATATTAAATTGTTCCAAGCGCTTTGATATATAAGCAAAACCATTTAAAGTTACTGTCCAGTTCTTCAATGAAGGTGGATATGACTTGGTTCCATTTCCATCTATAAAATACATTTTTGATAATGATTGTCTAGTTTGACTCCAATATGATAAGTGGTTTGATGATTTTGATACAGCACATTTATATTTTTTTCCATGGCTCTCATGTCGCGTACCTCCATTAACGCTGTCAAAAAGAGTATCAAAGAATTTTAAAATTGTAGCAGTTTCAGCTGATTTTGGATCTTGAGCAACTCCTAAAAGAAATTTTTTTTTATAGTTATTATTAGGAAAGTAAAACAATCAACTTTTTTATATCTCAACTTCAATCTACCTATATAATATGAATAGGTCTACATTGTTAGCCGGCCAGAGCCAGCTAACTATTAAATTAAATATGTATATTAATATTATAAATGCAATATAGTATAAAATAAAAATGAAGTCCAAAAATTTGCATCTCATGCAATAATAATGTTAATGGTTGGGAAATTATTAATAATAATTATGACTAATCATCTGTATCTGATACACTGTAAATCAACCTGTCACAAAGTACAAAAAATATAGAAAAACGTATATTACGCATTTATAAAATAGATATGTACCTTTTCTACACAATAGTGTCATTACTGATGCCATCGAGTGACTAAAAATTTGCGCTGCAACAGACACTTTCATTTTCTTCATTTTCTTTGGATCTATGTGGCTTTCTGTAATTCTTGGAAGTGCTCTAAGCTCTCCAGGGCCATTGTCATCCTCATATGTTTGTACAATATGCTCCCATTTTGCACATATAGTCTGATCTTCCTTCTTCCACATAAGATTTTTGGTTAGAAGGTTATTCCGTATGCCTTTTAGCAAATGTGGGGGATCATATATATGAACAATAGGTTCCTCATTACAACAATAAATTTTTAAATTCTCATTTATGTTGTTTTTATCACCATAATTTTTACAAAGGTAATTTATTGCAGCTATATTAGTGCATCCTTGATCACTTACAGTAGCTACAATTTTTAAACCTGATTTCTGGCATTCTTTGATAATTGTTATAATAGTTTTTGCTAGGTTTACAGTTTTTGTTGTGCCTTGACAAAATGTATAAACAATCGGTTTTTTCCATTTTTTTGTAATACCTTTTACTAAAAACACTGCAGCATGATCTGCTATTTTTGATGTTTTACTGTCACCAGAATCTTCAAACCCTTCAAACTCCATTAAATTTTTATTGGCTATAATTTGAGGCTCAATACTCATTTCATCGAAAATCAATATTGAAACTCTATCCCTCTGATTTAAGTTCTCCACACTTACTTTGAGATTATCAAAAATTGGTGCATTTACTCCAGCTTTCAGCGGAATTCTGTTTAACAACGCCATATTTGTTTTCCTGGATGGTAGGGCAAATATCTTCGATAACAAATTATAGGATTTAGAACTTTGTTTCTGCAGAACTATTCCTAGAATTTTATCATCTAAATTGAACCGTCTTCCTTTTGCCTTTTTACCACCCAGTCGTATTTGCGTTTTTATAAAATTAGCAACAGAAGGAGCAAGACTAGAAGTTGCATTTTCTATTGTTTCATCTTCTGCTAACAAGTTTTGTCTCAAACGTCTAGTGCGTAGTCTTAACTTGTGTACTGACTTGGACAGATTTCTATTTCTTTTATAAATCCTTTGAGCTTTTGGAGTTAATTCTGATACCCTACTTACTCCTATTTCCTGTAGGATTGGTGCAGCTGCCAAAAAAAAAATAAATGTGAAACAGAGATTCTGACAATTAAAAAATATATACCTATATTTTGTACAAAAGGTACAAAATGTACTTACATTTTTGAACTGTAGAAATCTTTCTTGGAAATTCAAAAACGGGTTTGGTTGATGTTGGTGTAGTAGAGAGTGCTGATTGTTTATTAGATAAACCACTAGTTGAAGCTAAAGATCTATCTAATTTCCTCAATGTTAAGGGCTGTGATTGTGATTGTAGTATTTCTGAAACGAAATTAATGAGTATTTAAAACATGCTAAGAAACTAACTATAGAACTATTTTGTAAAATGACATTTTTTTTACGATACGAAGTTTTCATACCTAACTTGCATATATTTTTTCTAAAACAATCTTTAAAATAGCATATTTTTAAAATAACATTAATCTCTAAAGTTGGTGAGTATTGATAAGAATTTTTTTTTTGAGCTGTTTATATTTTTTAGTGTTTGCTTTCACAAATGAATTGTCACTATAATTTTATTCCAAAAAAAATCTATATTTACAATTCAATGGCTGTTTTTCATATGGTTGGAAAAATTACTAAAGCTAAGATGTCTTCAATACAGTTCTAAACTGGTGATACAATATGCATATAGTTACCTGAATCTGTTTCAGTTATTAACATGTTCTGGATTGCAGATGTTGAAGGTGTTGTAGATTCTTCTAATTGCATGACAATTGCTTCAGTTTCTGTAAACAAAATTACAAATGTTACTAAGTATTTCTCTTGCATTATTGCTTTTCCATGATGGCTTCAACAAGTTAGCAAAATTATACATTTTTCATATATTTATTATTAATCTCTTAATCTCTTAATTAAGAAAAATTCTTAAAAACAAGTAACTTTTACCTGGTTTTCTTGCAGTAACGCATCTAGCAGGAAGATGTAATGTAGGGCTTGCTTCGGGATTCAGATACATATTTGTACTTAAATTTTTTGTTTCAAAATGTCGGTGACATATTCTGTGATTATGAAATACTTTTAAGGGTTCCAAGCTTTTTAAATGGTCATTTCCAATAATCTCCAGCCAGTTATTAAATTTTCCTAAAAACTTATTCGGATTTGGGAAGCGATGTCTTGTAGATGTCCTATCCTTACAATCGGGAACAGCACATGTAAATGGCATCTAAAAATTTTTTCAGAAATGTGATATGATCGGTAATTCGAATATGAAATTAAACTTTAAGGATCATGGTCCTCTGATTAATTATGCAGCACTTTGTTATAATTTTTACTCAAAAAAAAAATAATACTGGTACTAATAAGTGTAAACAAACTTAAACTTATAATTAATATCTATATGCTCATAAAATGTAAAAATTTTATTTTTCTTGACTTACCTTGATAGTTTTCTCAGGTCAATTTAAAAGTAGAAAAAGCTCAAAACACAATTATTATTCACAAAACTCGCATAAACGAAACAAATATAAAATCACAATCACAGAATAAATTGGGTATTGGGTCACAGAATCAGGGCTGCCAGAATGCAAATTGGGAAATGTACTAAAAAAGTAAATAAAAGGTACTAGATTTCAACAAAGTGTACCAACTGAGGAACAAAAGCAAAGTGTACTAAATGGTAGTAAAATGTACCATTTTTATACCAATATTTAGAGAAAAGTACTAGAAAACTGGCGGGAATTTTAAATTTGTACTTGTTTAACAAAATAAAGGATAATAATTAACATGTTTAAGGTAATTTGATAATATAACACTTACCCTACCACCAATAAAAAATGTATTAAAGCAAAACTCATGAGAAATACGAAGTTTTATTTTATTTACAAAATATATAATTATCTCAGGTATTTTAAAATCTATATAAATAACGTTTAAAGCATCTGTAAATAATAACATTATTATAATTTCTATGGTAATAACTAATGTGTATCATATCGGTTATTTTTAACAAACGATAACCAGTCCGAGTTAAATATTTCACAAAATTCAGGTTATACAGTACCTACCTAATTCGACAGTAGTTCTAACTCATTAAAAATAGACTATAATTACAACTACATACCTTACCCGAATACCTACATAAAAAAACAACTACCTACTTACTTTTAATTTCGACCAAACTTTATTAGTCACTGAAATCAAATACTGAAATTCTTAGTAAACTAAAAAACAATTCATTTATTTTATGCAATTCACCTACCTACTCACTCATCTATTCATTTTATTCGTTTGTATTATAAACTACTTTCGTTTTTAATAGCTTTGCAGAAGGATTCCATGTTATGCAATTTGTATTTGTATCTTGTAAGAGGGATTTACAATGTAACAGGGAATTGCAAGTTTGGACAGAAAGAGAATTTCGAGTTTTAGACTTAATTAAAGTTAATTGTGAAAAAATCCTTTCCACTGCGGCACTTGAATGGGGAAAGCAAAGTATGTCACACATAAATTTTGATAAAGTGGGAAACATTATTTCATTTAGTGAATTTTCCATTGTTATAACAGTAAACCAAAATGTTTCAAAATCAGATTGATCAATGTTATTATATATTTCTTTAGACAAATCCGCCAACTGTCGAAATTCACTACTAATTTGCTCTACATTTTCTTCACTAGTAATGAAATTAAATTGTTGTATTAATGGAACAATACTCTGAACACCACTAAGTACTAACCTAGGATTTAAAACATCAAAATTTTTATAATTTTCAGTAAAATTTTGAAATCGATTTTTTATTTGACAGGCTAATTCAATATAAAATTCTAGACACTTCTTACGAACGGCTTGTAGTTCAACTTCACTTATATCAACACTTCCAATGTACATATCAAATTTTGCTCCAAAGTAAATTTTATCTAAAGCTAAAAATTCCTGAACTTTTGTGGGAGCAATTTCCTTTAGGGTATTACATTTGTCGATGTATAACTTGTTCATATAATTTTTCGTGATGTTTTTAAACAGTGAAGTAATTCTAAAGTTCAATAAAAATAATTTTGGAGCCTCTGATTGAAATTCCAAGTTAATCTGGTTTACTAATGGCAACACATATGCCAAAAATAATAAATACAATTTGTAAATTGGATTATTAAGTGCATTGAGTAGAGTTGCAGCCGATTGCAAATTATCTTCGACTGCAGCTAATGTAAAAAATGGTATTAATGAGGGCCATAACAATAATATTCTATTTACAACTTGTTCTAGTGACAGCCAGCGAGTTTGACTGGGACGTAAAAGTTTCTTTGGTTTTAAATTTATAAATTCCTGGAATTCCTTCAGTTCCTTCAAGCGTTTTGAACTATGACAAAAGTATGAATATAAATCTCGGGTGAAGTCTTCAACTTGCTTTGGTAATTTTAGAGCAGCTGCCGATGCGCAAAGGGCTGCCGAATGGCATACACATCCAATGACAAATATATTTTCATTAACTGTCTGCCTTAACCTGGCTTGTACCCCAGTTAGATTTCCAGACATCACAGATGCATTATCAGCTGCAAAACCAATTAAATTGGAAAGTGGTAGATTATATTTATTTAATGTTTTAATTATTCCGTCGGTAATGGCTTCAGCATTACATTGTTCCATCTCAATCATATCCAGAAAATGATCCTGTACTTTTCTTTCCTTTATATTTGTAAATCGCAAGACCATAGCCAAACACTTTTTCGTAGAGACATCTGTAGTTTCATCAACCAGTATAGAAAATTTTTGATATTTAAGCATGGCAAGGTTTCCACTAAACTCAGCATTAAAAGCATTTATCAAAGCAACAGCTTTCGTACGAGCACATTTAATATTTTTTAAAATGTTGGAGTCATATCCCACTGATGCCATCAATTTTGGAAGGTGATTCATTATAGCAAAAGGAAGATTATGTTCTGCTAGGAACATAACTAATTTCAGCTCCGCTCGTTTTATTTCATAAGATAGCAAGTTAGTATTTTTACCTTTTTTTATATAATTTGTCACAAGTGGAGTTGACTTGGCAGCCTTCAATTTTAATGTATGGTAATTTGATTTTTCATGTCTGTTCAAATGAGCCACTCCACCAATGATATATTTGTAGCAAATTTTACAAAAATTTTTTTCAGTCTTTACCTCCAACCAGCTGAATTTCTCCTGCCAGGATTGGCGGAACTTTTGTTTGTACAGTTTTCTCTTCTTCCGTGCTGGTTCTGGTTTGTTCCCATTCAAGTCTTCACCTTCGTCTTCGTAATTCGAATCATCGTCATCACTCTCTATTGCTACATTTTCAGAGTCATCGAAATGATGAGGTTCAGCATTTTCTTCATTGCAAAAATCATACCTGTCCGGGCTAGTGGTAGGAGATGGTCTTTCAAAGTTTATTGGAGCCTCGTTTAAAAACATTTGTATTTCTGAGGAATTTATGTCTTCATCGACCTCAATAAAGATTTCTGGATTATCATCAGTGCACAGACAAGGACTTGTGCTCTGTGCATCAGTGATTGTAGTTTTTAAAACAAACCTTCAAAAACAAAACCATAAAATATTACAAACCTGTTATATGTTGTTTTATAAACTATACTTACTTCTCAAACGTGCTTTGCCTTTTCTGTGACATTATGCGAAAATTCCAAACGAGTAGGTATCTAGAATCTGTGGTCCAAACTTGAAGATTTTAGTTTTAATTTTAATTTAACTTAACTATCTACCTATAATCTGTGTTTAACTTTCAAACTACTAGTTTTTTTTTTATTAAAACTAGAACTTTTCAACTGTCATCACCATCCACATTCCACAACAAAACAGACGCGCAGGCGCAAGAAAGAGATAAACAACTTCCTGCTTTTTTGTACTAAATATGTGGCTGTAGTACTAACGTACTGAAAAATTTGTAAATGTACTAAATCTAGTACAATTGTACTAGTTTTGGCAGCCCTGCACAGAATATCTATTATTGGGTTAGTAGTTTTAATGTTCAATGCGATCAGTAGCAAATATATAATCTGAACTGTGTTCTGTGGTTTCTGCCACTATGTGATTGCGGCTTTATTTATACATTAGCGCCATCTTCTGAGATGTAGTCAAAATACTAATATTCTATCTCTGTCTTACAACTTGTCTCCAGCTATTCCCATATAAGATCCCAGCCCGTGGTGTATTATAATTCCATAATCGACGTTTATTTTATTTTGTTATCTTTGTTTACAAGTATTTTATTTAATTTTGTATCAAAACTGACGTCACGCTCATCGATAGACCACGCCCCCATGCGCATAGGCATATCAGTGTAGTTGTATCATGCCTACAACCATATATATAATACTACTATATTGAGCTATTCGAGCTTTTCTTGAAGCCAGTTTATGAGATGGAGTTATATATTTCGTTCTCTTTCACGGACAAATGTTCCTGTGCACATGCCCAAGTGTTGTCCAATCCAATCTAAGAATTTCAATGTGGCGCGAAAGTAAAGAAAGACCGGGCTTTTGTTTTGTCATATACAGGGTGTCCCAGTATGAGCGTACAAAAATTTACCAGTGGGTAGGCCAGACCAAAATAAGAATAAAATTCTTATAAAAAATTTCTCTGATGCTCGCCTAACGAGTTATAGGGTGTTATTTTGTAAAAAGACAACAATTTTCCGTAATAACTTAACTTAAATAACTTTAACAACTTAAAAACCGTTTCGTAGATTTAGGTAATTTTTGGGTAACGTGTACATCTATTAAAGGTCATTATAACTATATGGTGTTTGTTTAACTTTGACACTTGTGGTGGCCTAGGTCTATTCTTCCTTATGGTTTTGTCTTCATAACTCTTGTATATCCTACTTTTTCGTGAATTAACTAAGTTTTCCTTAATCGGCTATCAATTCTGAACAAAAAAGGTGCTCTTGTTACACAGCTCTAAAATCAACCATTTTCGAGTAAATTGAGTGTAAAGTACCGACTGTATTCCTTTATGCAGAAAAATATATGCAATGATTTTAAAGTTTAGAGTTAAACAAACACCATATAGTTTTAATGACCTTTAATAGATGTACACGTCATCCAAATATTAGCTAAATCTACGAAACGAGTTTTTAAGTTATCTCGGAAAATTGTTTTTTTTACAAAATAACACCCTGGAACTCGTTAGGCGTGCAGCGAAGAATTTTTTTTTTATAAGAATTTTATTCTTATTTTGGTCTGGCCTACACACTGGTAAATTTTTGTTCGTTCACACTGGGACACCCTGTATGTGTTTTGTCATATATGCGTTTTGTGGTGTGGTTATGTCACAGTTTATCTTTTGTATTTCAGGTATATGTTTGTGTTTCACAGAAAATAAATTTGTGTTTTTCGTAGAGCCGGCAGTTTTAGAAGTGTTTTATTTATGTGTAACTTGTAGTTTTAGTTTTGTTCATATACCTATTAGACTTATTAGTGATTAGAGACATTTGCTCATCAAATTATTTCGACGGTATTTTTACAGTCGCAACTGCAAGTTTAGGTATATAAGAACATTTTGTAAATTTAAATATGTAGTGAACTAGGTATATGAATTATACTGTACCTCATTTTCATTAATTTCATTCCACAGATATCGCAAAATGCCGAAACGAAAAACTCAGTCGAGGTTTTGTCTTTTGTGCGAAGGAAATATTCCATATGAAGTCGCATAGGTACCTGAAGTATGTATTTTTAAAATTTTCTTTTCAAATACAAACTGCATCCACTCTTTTGGTAAACTTGATAAATACGGGAACATTCCAATAACAAGATTGAAAAACCGTTATATGTAGATAAAATACAATATAAAATAAAGTTAATTTATTGTATTCTACAGTACCCATATGGAGCAAAATTCCCGCGGTTTGCTGCGCATGAGTATTTGGTATTTTCTCCGTGAAAGAGACAATAGATATGATTCTGGACTACTCTAATTTGGCTTCACTTGAGAAACATGGTAAAGATTACATAGGCTCCATATAGTAGTATTATATATTATATGCCTACAACGTAATCCATAATTGTGACGTCATCAAAGATCCAATAAAGCAATCTGTCAAAGTCAAACTGCAAGCGGGAAAGCGGAATTTGAATTTAAAATTCTCAAATCAATAGTTAATTATTAATACCTTTGTTGTTTGTGTTTGTGTTTGTGGGTAATAGCAAAGAGGAATTAATTTATCCTCTTTGGTAATAGTTTCTGTACATACTTATAATAAGTAATTGCATAATATTTTCCTTGGTTTGTTTATGTTCTTTAATTCTATGTCTACCAACAAATTGAAATTATATGCACATTTTGATACAAACTATCCGAGTATATTATTAAAATAGGTAACCATATGCATCGGAAGCAGAGATTCTGTAGAGAAATATGCACGGAAAAAGTGTGATATGTTGAGTTATGCTGTAATGTTCAAGATATATTTTGCGGTTTTAAGTGTATATTTACGTAAATTTGTTAGTGCTTATCTTTACCATCTTCTTAATAGTTAAAAGATACTTATATACAAGGATGATTAGTTTTATATATAATTAATATAATGTTAAACAGATGTACTCAGCACAACTATTGGACAAGAGTGGATTTATAAATATATAAATATCTGGAGCTATCGTGCAAACTATATATAAGTTGGGCATTAAAGAGTTACAGGAGGCAAGTATGGATAAAGAAGCTAAAGAACGCAAAGTAGAGTGTGTGCTCTTTACTTTTCTGTAAGAATGACTATTTCCATAAAGGTGTATGTATGCCGTATGTCCAATAAAGAATTTGACATATTTTGAGGTTAAGTTTCATTTTCAGATTGAACGCTCGAAAAATATTGAAATATATTTTAATTTTATACCACTACTTACCCCTTTCAAAATAGTTTTATAAGCTTTTTACCTGGTTTAAAGTTCTCGACAACAATCCTATGAATATGAATTTCAAACGTCAGTGTCAGGGACCGGAGGTTAGTATAGGTTACTGCCGCTTTGGCGCTTCCATCTTAAAATGAATCGTGTATAGCAACGTCCAGGTCATACAACACTATCAGAACAAAGTACTGCAAAGTACTAAGAAACATCGTCGATGCTCTCAGGTACTGCCAAAATAGTAATGTGAATTCAAACTGGCGACTGTTAATTTGATCAAACCATCACCAAATTTGAGAGTAGCCATGTACAACAGCTGCTCCATGACGTGAGTGTTGAAAAAGGACGAAGCAGTCATTTGTATTAGTGCGTGATTATGTTAGTAATTATTATTATTATAGTGATTATGTTAGTAAAAAGCAGCAGTGCATAGCGCAGTTTTGTGCTTTGGGATCTATTACTTTTTACGGGATTTCCATGCATGGCACCGAATTTAAGGCACTTTATATACATTTTGGAAATAATTCGTCACTCAATTATATAAAATAAAAGATTTTTTGTTCTGTCGGATTGTTTACTATATGTTGAGATCCATTTTTTTCTTGTGCTTACAAGTTTACCTACTTATATTTAAACGAAGGAAATATAGTTATGAAACATAAAGTTGTATTTGGAAATTTTATAATTATCAAATTATGCAGCATGAGACTCTACAACGCTGTAAGTAAATTAAAATATGACGTACATCCTTTTTATCAACGACAATAACACCATTAGGTATGCAAAGCTTGAATGGAGGCAATTTAACATTGTAACGGACCCTCGAGCCGGCCCTGAGTATGTGGCGATTCCAAAAATGAATGCGCCCTCTGCATGAAAATATTTGAACCTACTTAAAAGTAATTTTTGGAGGCTTATTGGCTTATACGCGATTCTTGCTAAGCAATACGCTACCTACTGGCGGCACGCACAACTAACGCATGGGGTATTAGTACAGTTTTGCGTATGTATATCTATTGTGAATTTTGAAATATCCGTTGTTATATTAGTTAATTGCCTTGATTAGATATGAATCATTATTGTTGTGAGCGTCATTGTTTTTCTTGTACAAAGAAAAACCTCGAGATCAGTTACATACTTTTCCAAAAGCGGGAAAATCTGGAGCTATCGCGGAAACTATATGTTGAGCATTACAGAGTTACAGGAGACAAGTATGGATAAAGAAGCTAAAGAACGCAGAGTAGAGAGTGTGCTCTTTACCTTTCTCTAAGGATGACTATTTCCATGAAGGTATGTACGCCGTATGCCCAATAAAGAATTTGACATATTTTGAGGTTAAGTTTCATTTTCAGATTGAACACTCGAAAAATATTGAAATCTATTTTAATTTTATATCACTACTTACCCCTTTCAAAATAGTTTTACAAGCTCTTTTTTTACCTGGTTTAAAGTTCTCGACAACAAATCTTTGATGAATAAAATTTCAAACGTCAGTGTCAGTGAACATAGGTTAGTATAGGTTACTGCCATTTTGGCGCTTCGATCTTAAAATGAATCGCGTATTGCTGATATAATGATAAATAACACGTATTTGGGTTTATTTAGTGATGCTTGTGATTTTTTGGTATTACAAAGTTAAAAACGATGTGGTTAGCATTTGTACTACCTACATATCTTTATTTTTACATTTTACAAAGGCATTCAAAAGAAATCAGCGCAACACAAACCGCCGTGTTTATGGGTGTCATTCCACAAAATGTGTCAATAGAAGTGTGTTTAAGATAGAAGATAGGTAAAAGTTTGGCCCTAGTATAAGAATATAAGAAACTATTTCTCACTCATTTCTCCAAAAGGCATGTAACAATTTAATAACAGGGGGAACACGTTTATTTACACAACACCGTTTATTTACGCAACCACTTTGTTGCAGTTTGTCTATAGGCAGTTTTCGATTATTAGTCTTATAAAAACAGAATATATTTTAATTTAAACATTATTTAACAAAAAACAAGCACTAATATGGTATCACCATACAGTTTATCACACTTATTTTAGCCCAGAATGTAAGTAAACAAAAGCTAGGGTACCTGTTTCAACCCAAAAAATTCATATAATTACCAATGAAGCACTTATGGGACGTTTGACTGCTTTTATCACTCTTTTTATCCTTTATTGCACCCTAACCAGCACATGAAGTCGCTATATTTATGGCATTTGAATGCTAAATTGCTAGATGTGATACGAAATGCAAAATTTTTACTTGTCTTCCTCCATATTTGTTTACAATTTGCAGCGCCCTCATCGGTAATTTGAATCGCCACAGCGCAAATCGGAGTATCGGAGAGTACCTAGGCTAGGCAGTAACATAACTATTTATCATGATACAAGTTTTCTATCATGACAGGTTGCGGACTTCATAATATTAGTTATATCCCCCTGACACGGATTTCTTAGTTTATTTTAAGAAATCCGTGCCCCTGACTATTTATCTATGGCAAATGGCAATAACGCAAGAAACTCGTGGTGTCAACAGGTCTCCCGGCATAAATTCTAAAAACTTGCACTTTTCTTATTTTATAATACCTTACAAATATTATTTAGTGTTCTAAACGTATCATAGGGTGATGTGTATTAATTAAACGAAACATACCTGTTCGAAGGAAATGAAATAAAGTAGGGTGAACGGTGAACGCTGAACGTGTGTTGTGTGTAATTTAATTACCTATCTTGGCTTGCTCCCGTCCCCCTTTAACAATTATATCCTTATTAAGGCACAGCAGGACTTTGCACAGCCTAAAATACTTCATTTTATTCTGTCAAGCATATTCCATGAGATCGTTGAACATTTTTATATTTTATACCATAAAAATTATTACTAGTCATGATACAACTACACTGATATGCCTATGCGCATGGGGGCGTGGTCTATCGATGAGCGTGACGTCAGTTTTGATACAAAATTAAATAAAATACTTGTAAACAAAGATAACAAAATAAAATAAACGTCGATTATGGAATTATAATACACGGTTCATACAGGAAAACTAAAATAATGGTTGATTAATATCAATCTTTCTTATTTTAATTCAAACCGCATTCTGTGTACCGATTTACCTACCGAATATATTTCTAACCTAAATTTTACAATTTGAAGAGATAATAAGAAGCACTACTGTAAATAAATACCACCCTATAATATAAAAATGACAACTTGATAACCCTCGAGCCTCACAAGTATAATAATACGGGAATACAATTAACAAACACGAAAATAATTATATCACTGACAGTCATGCTGACAGTAAGGTATTTGAATTTTCACCATTTTTGCATCAAGAATGACGTCGTGCGCAGAACAAACGAAATTTGGTCAAGTTATGAGCATATCAGTGTAGTTATATCATGATTACTAGTCAGTCACATATCTCAAAAGCACAATCCCTTACAGTAAAACTAAATGTTATGGTTTCTATAAAGCGTGTTCTCAACCTTCAACATAAATTCTTTATTAAAAGGATTTTAAAAATTATGTTCAGGCGTTGACTGAATTAAATGCATGGGACAGACATTTTACGCTGTATAATATTTATATTTAAGGTTTGTTCCTGCAGGAGTCCAAAAGTGTCAGTAACAGTAACTGTCAGAAGCATGTGCATTACAAATCTAGTTATTGTTTATTCTACTCTTCTTCTTCTGCTATTAAGTTCTCTAAAAATCCGGTGTTCCAGCAAAAATAGTAAAACTAATCTAAGATCAGACATGCACATTAAATAACAATCCGTGACTGTCAGGGATTTATCAGAGATTCTATACAGGAACAAACCTTTATTTAGATACCTACGTAAATATTTTTCAGTAAAATAGTGGTCGCCATCTATGCGCCACGAAATAAACTATTTTAGGTTGGGTTGCGTCATTGAGTTTATAAACCAAGAGAGACAGTCCTTAAGAAATGTACTTATAGTTGACACAAAATCGGTCAGATGTCTCCCTGTGTACAATTTACGAATTTATTTGAACGAAAGAAATTAATCGCAAGCCTCCGCCAGTAAACAAAAAACTTATGCCCGGCTAAAAACTAATAAGGAGATCTGATCAGTGATCAGCGTCCAGCTATCTCTCGATGTCAATCAAATATAGAAATTTATATTTGCAGTTTCTTATAGAATAGAATAATCTCATGGGGCCTCAAAAATTTTATTAGAAAAATGTAACAGAATAAGTATTTTTTTTAAGTAGGTAATTTATGAGCATATTACGTCTTGAAATTTCTCGTATTCATTTTGGTTATCGTAATTTATTTGATAGTAGGAATAATATACCTAATTATTTATATTTATAAGTAGTTTAAAGACATTATTTTTTATCCTAAATACATATTAAAAAAGTAAATATAATTAATTATTATAATATCATGTATCATGATTACCTACTGACAAACCACGGATAAACTTTAGGTAATTTTTTGATAAATCAAAATCATTATTATACCCCACATTATTATACCTACATCCTACATTACATACCTATGTAGGTACAGGGTGGGCCGTATAAGAGTGCGTATCCCCTTATCTCAGAAACTATGTGAGATAGAAAAAAAAGTTTTATATAAATGTTGTTTGCGTTAAAGATGTCGGTATTTTTTTAATATAGTTATATTTGTAGCTCTTCAATATACAGGGTGATGAACTAAACTTATCTTTTTTTAAATGGAACACCCTATATATTATTACATTTCTGAAAAGCTCTTCAAAAGACTTGTTCAACGATATATAATATGATGGGTCTGTAGTCCACCGTTTCGGAGCTATTGAGAATTATCTTCAGGAAATAGCCAATATTAAAATCGTGCTAGGAAAGTTAATAATTAAGTTTTTGAGCATTAACTTGCGCCAAGAGAATTCTAATTTTATTTACTTTATTATGTAATTACTCAATATTCAGTTAAAAAAAAAATTTTACCGTGTTGCCACATTTCGAAAACTATAAATTTTCACGATTTTTTCAAATGAAACACCCTGTATATTATTACATTTCTAGAAAGCCCTTCTATCGACAAATTTAGAGATATATGATATGATGGGTTTGGGACATCGTTTCTGAATGATTATCCTCAGAATATGGGATTTTAATACTGGCTATTTCCCGAAGATAATACTCAATAACTCCGAAACGGTGAGCATCAGACCTATCATATTATATATCATTGAACTAGTCTTTAGAAGGGCTTTCTGAAAATATAATAATATATAGGGTGTGGCATTTAAAAAAAGTATTATCTTCGGGAAATAGCCAGTACCTATTAAAATCCCATATTCTGAGGATAATCATTCAGAAACGATATCCCAAACCCATCATATCATATATCTCTAAATTTGTCGATAGAAGGGCTTTCTAGAAATGTAATAATATACAGGGTGTTTCATTTGAAAAAATCGTGAAAATTTATGGTTTTCGAAATGTGGCAACACGGTAAAAAATTTTTTTAAACTGAATATTGAGTAATTACATAATAAAGTAAATAAAATTAGAATTCTCTTGGCGCAAGTTAATGCTCAAAAACTTAATTATTAACTTTTCTAGCACGATTTTAATATTGGCTATTTCCTGAAGATAATTCTCAATAGCTCCGAAACGGTGGGCTACAGACCCAACATATTATATATCGTTGAACAAGTCTTTTGAAAAGCTTTTCAAAAATGTAATAATATACAGGGTGTTCCATTTAAAAAAAGATAAGTTTAGTTCATCACCCTGTATATTGAAGAGCTACAAATATAACTATATTAAAAAAATACCGACAACTTTATCGCAAACAACATTTATATAAAACTTTTTTTTCTATCTCACATAGTTTCTGAGATAAGGGGATACGCACTCTTATACGGCCCACCCTGTACCTATTTTGTAGGGTGGTTCTTTTGATAGATATAGGTACACACTTCCAAGAACTTCAGTTTTATTTTCTTTTTATTAGATTATTAGGTATTTTGTGGAATATTTTCATAGAAGAATTTTGGATGATTAATTATTTCTAAATAATATTTAATTAAATAATATAATATAAGTAATTCTTGGTATGTTTTGTTTAATTTATTTCTATGGGTTGCAGAAATATTTTTTCGATGCCATGGTGTATTGTTGTAAAATAAGTGCCTTATATTTTACAATAATAATTTGTAAATTACCTATTTCTCATTTTATATAGTACCTAAGTACCTACTTTTAGTAGGTTTTATTTAATTGAGCAAAAATAATAGGTATAGATATGTAATTATTTAGGCACTTTTATCAAATGAAGAGTAGTTATAACAATTCAAAACGGTGTGAAAATAATTTATTAAACAAACAATTATATTTTAGGTATAATATAATAAATATGTACCTACGATTCCCAAGTTTTCCCTATTGTAAATGCACAGGGTAGTTGGTTGACCTATTGTTTTTCCTGGAACCTATTGGAATTGTTTTTCTAATAAATTGACCCTACTCGTTGAGTGACGAAGTTTTTATCGTCACTCAACGCCCTACTTCAGGTTGCTTCAGGTCAGATATAGATTATTGGAACTATTTCAGCTAAAATAAAATTTGTTCATTGTCAGTAATACCTAAGTTCAATAAATTATACTAAGTAATGAACAGAATAATGATTTGCGAGTAGGTAAAGAAAAAATTTAGCAATTTTATTATTTTGTTTAATGATACGAAGTACTGAATGCATTGTCAATTTAATATTTTCAATACAAAAATATAATATAGGTACTCAGATAAGTACATACTATTATCTGTTAATAAATATTGCATTACCTACTAAGTAACAGTAACAGATTTTTACAGTTTTAAATAGTATGACAAATTATTATCTATTAGGTACAGGGTATTCGCGTATATTTTGACCCCTACCTACAGGGGTTATTAAGAAAGTTAGGAAATCTTTAATATTTAATGTTTGCAATAAATCGTAAAAAAAATATTAAAAAACGAAAATATTAGAAAATATTTAAATAACTGAGGAGGTTACATCGAAAATCATTAAATATTTTTTATTACTGTTGCATTCTACCGATAAATATTTTTAGTTCTTTGTATTTTTTGTATTTTTTTATTGTACTCGCTGTCGAATATTTCGAAAACTGTCAGTGCAAATGTCAACAAAATATATATTTTGGAAATCAGGAAAAAAATGTTAATCCAAGCGTATAAAATTATACAGGGTGTCCCATTTAAAAATATTATGTTCAATTGGTTTCCTCAAATTTAATACGTGAAAAACCAAACAACTTTAGTATTTAAACTTTTTTTCTAACTTTCTTAATAACCCCTGTAGGTAGGGGTCAAAATATACGCGAATACCCTGTACATTAAATAATACTGTTATTTGAATTTTTATTTCGATTAAAAAGGAGATGTTTAACTGGAAATTTCTCTATTGATTAATTTATGTTAAAATTTGTTTAAAAATTATAACCAACTGTTTTCAGCAATGACATAATTTTTAAAAATATAGATAGTTTTGTATAGGTAATAAAGAAGTAATTTTGATAAATTTATATAATACAAAGTTATGTAAAATATGCACAAGTGAAATACCTATACTGCAATTACATTACTTTTTCCAAAATGTGTAATGGGACAATATACTAAAGGGTTGCTGTATTTTATATCGATCTGATTAAATAATTAAGTAGCTACTTAAATATATGATATTATGTAGATATTGTATACCTAGTACAAAAATGTCTACTTCCCAGAATTTAAAACCCATTGTCTTAATCGATTTTCATCTTTATATGGAAAACGGAAAAGTCTGAGTCTTGGAGAGCTTCTCTTGGTTTTATTGCAATTTAAATATATACATTTATTTTCCGATTGCCTAGACATGGTAAGTAAATAACTAACAGTAGCACTCGAGTTAAAGAATAATATTAAATGAATAATGCTAACATTAAAGGCGGAACCTAGATTTTATGAACCAGAATTTTTGTACAACATTATGCCATCTGTTAGCGCTTGATCCAAGCTTACCGCGACTATTTGAGTTGATCTCCCATCAGCCGAGAAATGGTCTCCCAAACCGGCCAACCTAGTCCCGCATTACTTTGGCTAGTCTTCGTAGTATAGTCAGAGAACAGGTAAGTCTCTGGTATAGTCAAAGGTTACGTAAGAGAAACCTACTACTTCACTCATCTTTTGCATCTCGTGTTGCTACCTTGTCAGGATTAACTTGAAACGTTTAGAAAAAAACTAGTTTAGTATTTAGTTTCTTTCAAATTTTATTATAATAATTATTTTATTTAGACATCATTCAAAATCTGATTTGTGATATTACAGAATTTTGTATAAAACTAAAAAACCACTGATGAAATTTAGTTAATTTATCAAATATTTATTTTATTACATATTATGCAGTGGTTTTTTGGGGCAAACTTTAGAAGTTTGCCTTGATACTCCACTTTGAATATTTAATTTGTATGCTTCTGGTTTCCTGCTTCTTGTTATTTTACAGGTGGTGTAACTCCAAAAGAAACTATGAATCGTGAAAACGCACCACAAATAAGTTACAGACATTACTTTACTTACCTTAAGTTGCTAAATATGTCTATGCAATGCACCGCGCCTATTATTGTTTATTAGATATTCTTCCAGCATATCTTCTTCTTATCAGAAAATGATATATTAAAAACTTTCTGAATTCTGGTATTACTTTTTTACATATAGTTATTATATTTAAAACAATATCCATACTGACCATAATTTTAAGTTCTTTCTGATTTATATTTTTTGGAATATTTTCTTACTAAAAGTTCAAATAACTAACTTTTTGAAAAATATTTAAGTCTAGTTATTGTTTTGCGAATTGAAAACTGAAGTACAAATGCAGTATTACGAAAAATTTACTTTGCACGATTCCTATTAATATGATGAATTTGATAAGTGTAAAAATAATACACTATATTGTAAACTTTTAACAATTTTATTTAAAATATATTTTTTTACATAGAATAGGTAAGTAACAATTTCTTCTTCACATTTCTACGATAAATAAAAGGCTTAAGCCATTTCAAAAAAATGGCAAGAATTATATAAAACAAGTTTTTTCATAATGGAATGGATACAAATCAAGTATATATTTATAAATCGAAGCCTGAGTGTCAGGACAACGTCGTTTCCCACTTCTTCCAGTGTCCTAATCCTTTGTGAAGATAGTCCAATCTTCTCGATCAAGTATTCCAAATCCTCGCCTAAAACAAACACCTTTAAATAACTAATAGTTACTTTAGAAATTTTGGAAAAGTATACCTAAATCAAGTATATATTTATAAATCGAAGCCTGCGTGTCAGAACAACGTCGTTTCCCACTTCTTCCAGTGTCCTAATCCTTTGTGAAGATAGTCCACTCTGCTCGATCAAGTATTCCAAATCCTCGCCTAAAACAAACACCTTTAAATAACTAAGTACTTTATAAATTTTGGAAAGTATACCTAAATCAAGTATATATTTATAAATCGAAGCCTGCGTGTCAGGACAACGTCGCTTCCCACTTCTTCCAGTTTCCTAATCCTCTGTAAAGATAGTCCAATCTTCTCGATCAAGTATTCCAAATCCTCGCCTAAAATAAACACCTTTAAATAACTAAGTTACTTTAGAAATTTTGGAAAAGTATACCTAAATCAAGTATATATTTATAAATCGAAGCCTGCATATCAGAACAACGTCGTTTCCCACTTCTTCCAGTGTCCTAATCCTTTGTGAAGATAGTCCAATCTTCTCGATCAAGTATTCCAAATCCTCGCCTAAAACAAACACCTTTAAATAACTAATAGTTACTTTAGAAATTTTGGAAAAGTATACCTAAATCAAGCATATATTTATAAATCGAAGCCTGCGTGTCAGGACAACGTCGTTTCCCACTTCTTCCAGTGTCCTAATCCTTTGTAAATATAGTCTAATCTTCTCGATCAAGTATTCTAAATCCTCGCCTAAAACAAACACCTTTAAATAACTAATAGTTACTGTAGAAATTTTGGAAAAGTATACCTAATAGAGTCATTTAAATTTTACTTAATATAGAGTAATGTAAATTTTACGTTTATTGGAAATTCAGATAATATTATAGTATAAGTTACAACTGTATAATTACATGCACAGTTTAGCTAACATTGTCAAGGATTATTTTAAAAGTAATAATAGAAATGGTAATTTTGGTTTATTTTAATGTTAATTTAGTGCTTTTTATAGTTAATAATTATGTAACGACTTATATATAATAAGAACATACATACACACATACCAAAAGAGGTTAGGTACTCATATATTTTACAGGAATTGTTCCTTAGTTTACATTACTCCGAAAGTTGTACGATGAGTGCCACCCGTATAATTAGTATTTTTTTTAAATATATCAACTAAGTAAGTAAATGTAAGTTTTAAAAAATATAAGTAAGTAAATGAAAATTTCATAATGAAGATAACTTAGCTTTTAACGAAAGATGCAATTTTCACTTAACATTATTAACTAATAAAATCTGGGTATATACTTGCAAATTGTCTTTTTGGCAAATGACCAGCTCCACTATTTAAAACTTACTTTACCATACATAATCCTGAAGAAGAATAACTTTTCTGCATCTTGGTAAAAGTAGGGTTCTTGAGTTTGTAGCACGAGCAGTATCAAGAACAAATCATGTACCCTTCTGTATTTCATCCAACCTTTGTCTTATTCCTTTCCGCACCGCCTAGAGGTAGAGCTTCTTTCATAGTAGTATTCCCAATAGAGAGACTTCATTCTCTTCTCTATTTTTCTTCATCTATCACCTGTCTTGTTGTTGGCGATGTGGTACTTGACCACATGTAACTTTTGTTGTTGGTTTTCTTCTTCAAGGTAAATCCTTAGTACGGATAGCGTAGTTATTAGAAAAATTAAACTACTAAAATAAATGTATACCTATGCATTGCGGTGAGAAAGAAGTTCTTTTTGTTTGACTAAAGTTGTAGATCAACAGTTTGATCTTACGTTGATGTAGATACATGCGTACTTACGACGAGATCAGCAGTGTGCTGTACGATTTTAACTTAAGATGAGTTGTACATCAGCAGTGAGATCTATTCTTTTAACTGTTATGTCATATTATTATTGTTGTAGAGAAGTTGTAGAAGTTCCCTCAACTTTATTTGAAGGAATAATAGATCAACGGTATGATCTATTGTGTTGCTTTGTTTAAATTCAGAAATATGATACATTTTTTAGATTTTAGTGAGTTGCAGATAAACAGTATGACCTATTTTTTTACCCTTTGTTGTGTTAAAGTTTTGAGGTATAATTTATTATTTTAAATTGCGATGAGTTGTTGATCAACAGTATGACCTATTATTTTATCTATTTTAATATTATTACTTATTTGCTATCAATATTACAATCGCCTTGGTGTTTGAAAGTCAGCAGCATCTTTTAACTTATATACACATACAAAGTTCAGATCAACAGTATAACCTATCCTTTTTGCTATTCCATTATTTATTTGTTCGACATCTGAAAGTCAGCAGTCTTGCTCTTTTTCTGTACATGGTCTCTCATTCATAGTTTCCATCAACCATATAAACTTTTTTTACTACTAACATGACAAAAACCTTATTATTTACCTCATTTGTGAAAAGTGAAGTAGTTCATTATTAACCTATTGAGAAGGCCATTTATTTACCTAGAAAAATTTCTCGGTAAATAACAGCTCCCTCCTCAACCTAGGTATATAATATACTATTTCAATCTTCAAACAGATGCAGATCAACGGTATGATCCATTCTTTTACCTATTGTTGAGGTTGCCAAGTATGATTTATTATTTCAAATTACGATGAGTTGTAGATCAACAGTATGACCTATCCTTTTTACTATTCCTTTATTTATTTGTTCGGCATCTGAAAGTCAACAGTATGACTTGCTCTTTTAGGACATAGTCTCTCATACATAGTTGCGATCAACAGTATATCTTTTTTTTACTACTAACATCAGAAAACCTTATTATTTACCTCATTTGTGAAAAGGGAAGTAGTTCGTTATTAACCTATTGAGAAGGCCATTTATTTACCTAGAAAAATTTCTCGGTAAATAACAGCTCCCTCCTCAACCTAGGTACATAATATACTATTTCAATTTTCAAACAGATGCAGATCAACGGTATGATCCATTCTTTTACCTATCGTTGAGGTTTCCAAGTATGATTTATTATTTCAAATTACGATGAGTTGTAGATCAACAGTATGACCTATCCTTTTTACTATTCCTTTATTTATTTGTTCGGCATTTGAAAGTCAACAGTATGACTTGCTCTTTAAGACATAGTCTCTAATACATAGTTGCGATCAACAGTATAATCTTCTTTTTACTACTAACATCAGAAAACCTTATTCTTTACCTCAATTGTGAAAAGGGAAGTAGTTCATTATTAACCTATTGAGAAGGCCATTTATTTACCTAGAAAAATTTCTCGGTAAATAACAGCTCCCTCCTCAACCTAGGTACATAATATACTATTTCAATTTTCAAACAGATGCAGATCAACGGTATGATCCATTCTTTTAACCTATTGTTGAGGTTTCCAAGTATGATTTATTATTTCAAATTACGATGAGTTGTAAATCAACAGTATGACCTATCCTTTTTACTATTCCTTTATTTATTTGTTCGGCATCTGAAAGTCAACAGTATGACTTGCTCTTTTAGTACATAGTCTCTCATACATAGTTTCGATCAACAGTATAATCTTTTTTTTACTACTAACATCAGAAAACCTTATTATTTACCTCATTTGTGAAAATGGAAGTAGTTCATTATTAACCTATTGAGAAGGCCATTTATTTACCTAGAAAAATTTCTCGGCAAATAACAGCTCCCTCCTCAACCTAGGTATATAATATACTATTTCAATCTTCAAACAGATGCAGATCAACGGTATGATCCATTCTTTTACCTATTGTTGAGGTTTCCAAGTATGATTTATTATTTCAACTTACGATGAGTTGTAGATCAACAGTATGACCTATCCTTTTTACTATTCCTTTATTTATTTGTTCGGCATCTGAAAGTCAACAGTATGACTTGCTCTTTTAGGACATAGTCTCTCATACATAGTTGCGATCAACAGTATATCTTTTTTTTACTACTAACATCAGAAAACCTTATTATTTACCTCATTTGTAAAAAGGGAAGTAGTTCGTTATTAACCTATTGAGAAGGCCATTTATTTACCTAGAAAAATTTCTCGGTAAATAACAGCTCCCTCCTCAACCTAGGTACATAATATACTATTTCAATTTTCAAACAGATGCAGATCAACGGTATGATCCATTCTTTTACCTATTGTTGAGGTTTCCAAGTATGATTTATTATTTGAAATTACGATGAGTTGTAGATCAACAGTATGACCTATCCTTTTTACTATTCCTTTATTTATTTGTTCGGCATCTGAAAGTCAACAGTATGACTTGCTCTTTTAGGACATAGTCTCTCATACATAGTTGCGATCAACAGTATAATCTTTTTTTTACTACTAACATCAGAAAACCTTATTCTTTACCTCATTTGTGAAAAGGGAAGTAGTTCATTATTAACCTATTGAGAAGGCCATTTATTTACCTAGAAAAATTTCTCGGTAAATAACAGCTCCCTCCTCAACCTAGGTATATAATATACTATTTCAATCTTCAAACAGATGCAGATCAACGGTATGATCCATTCTTTTACTTATTGTTGAGGTTTCCAAGTATGATTTATTATTTCAAATTACGATGAGTTGTAGATCAACAGTATGATCTATCCTTTTTACTATTCCTTTATTTATTTGTTCGGCATCTGAAAGTCAACAGTATGACTTTCTCTTTTAGGACATAGTCTCTCATACATAGATTCGATCAACAGTATAATCTTTTTTTTACTACTAACATCAGAAAACCTTATTATAAACCTCATTTGTGAAAAAGGAAGTAGTTCATTATTAACCTATTGAGAAGGCCATTTATTTACCTAGAAAAATTTCTCGGTAAATAACAGCTCCCTCCTCAACCTAGGTATATAATACACTATTTCAATCTTCAAACAGATGCAGATCAACGGTATGATCCATTCTTTTACCTATTGTTGAGGTTTCCAAGTATGATTTATTATTTCAAATTCCGATGAGTTGTAGATCAACAGTATGACCTATCCTTTTTACTATTCCTTTATTTATTTGTTCGGCATCTGAAAGTCAGCAGTATGACTTGCTCTTTTAGTACATAGTCTCTCATACATAGTTTCGATCAACAGTATAATCTTTTTTTTACTACTAACTTGAGAAAACTTTATTATTTACCTCATTTGTGAAAAGGGAAGTAGTTCATTATTAACCTATTGAGAAGGCCATTTATTTACCTAGAAAAATTTCTCGGTAAATAACAGCTCCCTCCTCAACCTAGGTATATAATATACTATTTCAATTTTCAAACAGATGCAGATCAACGGTATGATCCATTCTTTTACCTATTGTTGGGGTTTCCAAGTATGATTTATTATTTCAAATTACGATGAGTTGTAAATAAACAGTATGACCTATCCTTTTTACTATTCCTTTACTTATTTGTTCGGCATCTGAAAGTCAACAATATGACTTGCTCTTTTAGTACATAGTCTCTCATATATAGTTTCGATCAACAGTATAATCTTTTTTTTTAATACTAACTTGAGAAAACTTTATTATTTACCTCATTTGTGAAAAGGGAAGTAGTTCATTATTAACCTATTGAGAAGGCCATTTATTTACCTAGAAAAATTTCTAGGTAAATAACACCTCCCTCCTCAACCTAGGTATATAATATACTATTTCAATTTTCAAACAGATGCAGATCAACGGTATGATCCATTCTTTTACCTATTGTTGAGGTTTCCAAGTATGATTTATTATTTCAAATTACGATGAGTTGTAGATCAACAGTATGACCTATCCTTTTTACTATTCCTTTATTTATTTGTTCGGCATCTGAAAGTCAGCAGTATGACTTGCTCTTTTAGTACATAGTCTCTCATACATAGTTTCGATCAACAGTATAATCTTTTTTTTACTACTAACTTGAGAAAACTTTATTATTTACCTCATTTGTGAAAAGGGAAGTAGTTCATTATTAACCTATTGAGAAGGCCATTTATTTACCTAGAAAAATTTCTCGGCAAATAACAGCTCCCTCCTCAACCTAGGTATATAATATACTATTTCAATCTTCAAACAGATGCAGATCAACGGTATGATCCATTCTTTTACCTATTGTTGAGGTTTCCAAGTATGATTTATTATTTCAAATTCCGATGAGTTGTAGATCAACAGTATGACCTATCCTTTTTACTATTTCTTTATTTATTTGTTCGGCATCTGAAAATCAGCAGTATGACTTGCTCTTTTAGTACATAGTCTCTTATACATAGTTTCGATCAACAGTATAATCTTTTTTTACTACTAACTTGAGAAAACTTTATTATTTACCTCATTTGTGAAAAGGGAAGTAGTTCATTATTAACCTATTGAGAAGGCCATTTATTTACCTAGAAAAATTTATCGGTAAATAACAGCTCCCTCCTCAACCTAGGTATATAATATACTATTTCAATTTTCAAACAGATGCAGATCAACGGTATGATCCATTCTTTTACCTATTGTTGAGGTTTCCAAGTATGATTTATTATTTCAAATTACGATGAGTTGTAAATCAACAGTATGACCTATCCTTTTTACTATTCCTTTATTTATTTGTTCGGCATCTGAAAGTCAGCAGTATGACTTGCTCTTTTAGTACATAGTCTCTCATACATAGTTTCGATCAACAGTATAATCTTTTTTTTACTACTAACTTGAGAAAACTTTATTATTTACCTCATTTGTGAAAAGGGAAGTAGTTCATTATTAACCTATTGAGAAGGCCATTTATTTACCTAGAAAAATTTCTCGGTAAATAACAGCTCCCTCCTCAACCTAGGTATATAATATACTATTTCAATTTTCAAACAGATGCAGATCAACGGTATGATCCATTCTTTTACCTATTGTTGGGGTTTCCAAGTATGATTTATTATTTCAAATTACGATGAGTTGTAAATAAACAGTATGACCTATCCTTTTTACTATTCCTTTACTTATTTGTTCGGCATCTGAAAGTCAACAATATGACTTGCTCTTTTAGTACATAGTCTCTCATATATAGTTTCGATCAACAGTATAATCTTTTTTTTAATACTAACTTGAGAAAACTTTATTATTTACCTCATTTGTGAAAAGGGAAGTAGTTCATTATTAACCTATTGAGAAGGCCATTTATTTACCTAGAAAAATTTCTAGGTAAATAACAGCTCCCTCCTCAACCTAGGTATATAATATACTATTTCAATTTTCAAACAGATGCAGATCAACGGTATGATCCATTCTTTTACCTATTGTTGAGGTTTCCAAGTATGATTTATTATTTCAAATTACGATGAGTTGTAGATCAACAGTATGACCTATCCTTTTTACTATTCCTTTATTTATTTGTTCGGCATCTGAAAGTCAGCAGTATGACTTGCTCTTTTAGTACATAGTCTCTCATACATAGTTTCGATCAACAGTATAATCTTTTTTTTATTACTAACTTGAGAAAACTTTATTATTTACCTCATTTGTGAAAAGGGAAGTAGTTCATTATTAACCTATTGAGAAGGCCATTTATTTACCTAGAAAAATTTCTCGGTAAATAACAGCTCCCTCCTCAACCTAGGTACATAATATACTATTTCAATTTTCAAACAGATGCAGATCAACGGTATGATCCATTCTTTTACCTATTGTTGAGGTTTCCAAGTATGATTTATTATTTCAACTTACGATGAGTTGTAGATCAACAGTATGACCTATCCTTTTTACTATTCCTTTATTTATTTGTTCGGCATCTGAAAGTCAACAGTATGACTTGCTCTTTTAGGACATAGTCTCTCATACATAGTTGCGATCAACAGTATATCTTTTTTTTACTACTAACATCAGAAAACCTTATTATTTACCTCATTTGTGAAAAGGGAAGTAGTTCGTTATTAACCTATTGAGAAGGCCATTTATTTACCTAGAAAAATTTCTCGGTAAATAACAGCTCCCTCCTCAACCTAGGTATATAATATACTATTTCAATTTTCAAACAGATGCAGATCAACGGTATGATCCATTCTTTTACCTATTGTTGGGGTTTCCAAGTATGATTTATTATTTCAAATTACGATGAGTTGTAAATAAACAGTATGACCTATCCTTTTTACTATTCCTTTACTTATTTGTTCGGCATCTGAAAGTCAACAATATGACTTGCTCTTTTAGTACATAGTCTCTCATATATAGTTTCGATCAACAGTATAATCTTTTTTTACTACTAACTTGAGAAAACTTTATTATTTACCTCATTTGTGAAAAGGGAAGTAGTTCATTATTAACCTATTGAGAAGGCCATTTATTTACCTAGAAAAATTTATCGGTAAATAACAGCTCCCTCCTCAACCTAGGTATATAATATACTATTTCAATTTTCAAACAGATGCAGATCAACGGTATGATCCATTCTTTTACCTATTGTTGAGGTTTCCAAGTATGATTTATTATTTCAAATTACGATGAGTTGTAAATCAACAGTATGACCTATCCTTTTTACTATTCCTTTATTTATTTGTTCGGCATCTGAAAGTCAGCAGTATGACTTGCTCTTTTAGTACATAGTCTCTCATACATAGTTTCGATCAACAGTATAATCTTTTTTTTACTACTAACTTGAGAAAACTTTATTATTTACCTCATTTGTGAAAAGGGAAGTAGTTCATTATTAACCTATTGAGAAGGCCATTTATTTACCTAGAAAAATTTCTCGGTAAATAACAGCTCCCTCCTCAACCTAGGTATATAATATACTATTTCAATTTTCAAACAGATGCAGATCAACGGTATGATCCATTCTTTTACCTATTGTTGGGGTTTCCAAGTATGATTTATTATTTCAAATTACGATGAGTTGTAAATAAACAGTATGACCTATCCTTTTTACTATTCCTTTACTTATTTGTTCGGCATCTGAAAGTCAACAATATGACTTGCTCTTTTAGTACATAGTCTCTCATATATAGTTTCGATCAACAGTATAATCTTTTTTTTTAATACTAACTTGAGAAAACTTTATTATTTACCTCATTTGTGAAAAGGGAAGTAGTTCATTATTAACCTATTGAGAAGGCCATTTATTTACCTAGAAAAATTTCTAGGTAAATAACACCTCCCTCCTCAACCTAGGTATATAATATACTATTTCAATTTTCAAACAGATGCAGATCAACGGTATGATCCATTCTTTTACCTATTGTTGAGGTTTCCAAGTATGATTTATTATTTCAAATTACGATGAGTTGTAGATCAACAGTATGACCTATCCTTTTTACTATTCCTTTATTTATTTGTTCGGCATCTGAAAGTCAGCAGTATGACTTGCTCTTTTAGTACATAGTCTCTCATACATAGTTTCGATCAACAGTATAATCTTTTTTTTACTACTAACTTGAGAAAACTTTATTATTTACCTCATTTGTGAAAAGGGAAGTAGTTCATTATTAACCTATTGAGAAGGCCATTTATTTACCTAGAAAAATTTCTCGGCAAATAACAGCTCCCTCCTCAACCTAGGTATATAATATACTATTTCAATCTTCAAACAGATGCAGATCAACGGTATGATCCATTCTTTTACCTATTGTTGAGGTTTCCAAGTATGATTTATTATTTCAACTTACGATGAGTTGTAGATCAACAGTATGACCTATCCTTTTTACTATTCCTTTATTTATTTGTTCGGCATCTGAAAGTCAACAGTATGACTTGCTCTTTTAGGACATAGTCTCTCATATATAGTTTCGATCAACAGTATAATCTTTTTTTTAATACTAACTTGAGAAAACTTTATTATTTACCTCATTTGTGAAAAGGGAAGTAGTTCATTATTAACCTATTGAGAAGGCCATTTATTTACCTAGAAAAATTTCTAGGTAAATAACACCTCCCTCCTCAACCTAGGTATATAATATACTATTTCAATTTTCAAACAGATGCAGATCAACGGTATGATCCATTCTTTTACCTATTGTTGAGGTTTCCAAGTATGATTTATTATTTCAAATTACGATGACTTGTAAATCAACAGTATGACCTATCCTTTTTACTATTCCTTTATTTATTTGTTCGGCATCTGAAGGTCAACAGTATGACTTGCTCTTTTAGTACATAGTTTCTCATACATAGTTTCGATCAACAGTATAATCTTTTTTTTACTACTAACATCAGAAAACCTTATTGTTTACCTCATTTGTGAAAAGGGAAGTAGTTCATTATTAACCTATTGAGAAGGCCATTTATTTACCTAGAAAAATTTCTCGGCAAATAACAGCTCCCTCCTCAACCTAGGTATATAATATACTATTTCAATCTTCAAACAGATGCAGATCAACGGTATGATCCATTCTTTTACCTATTGTTGAGGTTTCCAAGTATGATTTATTATTTCAACTTACGATGAGTTGTAGATCAACAGTATGACCTATCCTTTTTACTATTCCTTTATTTATTTGTTCGGCATCTGAAAGTCAGCAGTATGACTTGCTCTTTTAGTACATAGTCTCTCATACATAGTTTCGATCAACAGTATAATCTTTTTTTTACTACTAACTTGAGAAAACTTTATTATTTACCTCATTTGTGAAAAGGGAAGTAGTTCATTATTAACCTATTGAGAAGGCCATTTATTTACCTAGAAAAATTTCTCGGTAAATAACAGCTCCCTCCTCAACCTAGGTACATAATATACTATTTCAATTTTCAAACAGATGCAGATCAACGGTATGATCCATTCTTTTACCTATTGTTGAGGTTTCCAAGTATGATTTATTATTTCAAATTACGATGACTTGTAAATCAACAGTATGACCTATCCTTTTTACTATTCCTTTATTTATTTGTTCGGCATCTGAAGGTCAACAGTATGACTTGCTCTTTTAGTACATAGTCTCTCATACATAGTTTCGATCAACAGTATAATCTTTTTTTTACTACTAACATCAGAAAACCTTATTCTTTACCTCATTTGTGAAAAGGGAAGTAGTTCATTATTAACCTATTGAGAAGGCCATTTATTTACCTAGAAAAATTTCTCGGCAAATAACAGCTCCCTCCTCAACCTAGGTATATAATATACTATTTCAATCTTCAAACAGATGCAGATCAACGGTATGATCCATTCTTTTACCTATTGTTGAGGTTTCCAAGTATGATTTATTATTTCAACTTACGATGAGTTGTAGATCAACAGTATGACCTATCCTTTTTACTATTCCTTTATTTATTTGTTCGGCATCTGAAAGTCAACAGTATGACTTGCTCTTTTAGGACATAGTCTCTCATACATAGTTGCGATCAACAGTATATCTTTTTTTTACTACTAACATCAGAAAACCTTATTATTTACCTCATTTGTGAAAAGGGAAGTAGTTCGTTATTAACCTATTGAGAAGGCCATTTATTTACCTAGAAAAATTTCTCGGTAAATAACAGCTCCCTCCTCAACCTAGGTACATAATATACTATTTCAATTTTCAAACAGATGCAGATCAACGGTATGATCCATTCTTTTACCTATTGTTGAGGTTTCCAAGTATGATTTATTATTTCAAATTACGATGAGTTGTAAATCAACAGTATGACCTATCCTTTTTACTATTCCTTTATTTATTTGTTCGGCATCTGAAAGTCAACAGTATGACTTGCTCTTTTAGTACATAGTCTCTCATACATAGTTTCGATCAACAGTATAATCTTTTTTTTACTACTAACATCAGAAAACCTTATTATTTACCTCATTTGTGAAAAGGGAAGTAGTTCATTATTAACCTATTGAGAAGGCCATTTATTTACCTAGAAAAATTTCTCGGTAAATAACAGCTCCCTCCTCAACCTAGGTATATAATATACTATTTCAATTTTCAAACAGATGCAGATCAACGGTATGATCCATTCTTTTACCTATTGTTGAGGTTTCCAAGTATGATTTATTATTTCAAATTACGATGAGTTGTAGATTAACAGTATGACCTATCCTTTTTACTATTCCTTTCTTTATTTGTTCGGCATCTGAAAGTCAGCAGTATGACTTGCTCTTTTAGTACATAGTCTCTCATACATAGTTTCGATCAACAGTATAATCTTTTTTTTACTACTAACTTGAGAAAACTTTATTATTTACCTCATTTGTGAAAAGGGAAGTAGTTCATTATTAACCTATTGAGAAGGCCATTTATTTACCTAGAAAAATTTCTCGGTAAATAACAGCTCCCTCCTCAACCTAGGTACATAATATACTATTTCAATTTTCAAACAGATGCAGATCAACGGTATGATCCATTCTTTTACCTATTGTTGAGGTTTCCAAGTATGATTTATTATTTCAAATTACGATGAGTTGTAGATCAACAGTATGACCTATCCTTTTTACTATTCCTTTATTTATTTGTTCGGCATCTGAAAGTCAACAGTATGACTTGCTCTTTTAGGACATAGTCTCTCATACATAGTTGCGATCAACAGTATAATCTTTTTTTTACTACTAACATCAGAAAACCTTATTCTTTACCTCATTTGTGAAAAGGGAAGTAGTTCATTATTAACCTATTGAGAAGGCCATTTATTTACCTAGAAAAATTTCTCGGTAAATAACAGCTCCCTCCTCAACCTAGGTATATAATATACTATTTCAATCTTCAAACAGATGCAGATCAACGGTATGATCCATTCTTTTACTTATTGTTGAGGTTTCCAAGTATGATTTATTATTTCAAATTACGATGAGTTGTAGATCAACAGTATGATCTATCCTTTTTACTATTCCTTTATTTATTTGTTCGGCATCTGAAAGTCAACAGTATGACTTTCTCTTTTAGGACATAGTCTCTCATACATAGATTCGATCAACAGTATAATCTTTTTTTTACTACTAACATCAGAAAACCTTATTATAAACCTCATTTGTGAAAAAGGAAGTAGTTCATTATTAACCTATTGAGAAGGCCATTTATTTACCTAGAAAAATTTCTCGGTAAATAACAGCTCCCTCCTCAACCTAGGTATATAATACACTATTTCAATCTTCAAACAGATGCAGATCAACGGTATGATCCATTCTTTTACCTATTGTTGAGGTTTCCAAGTATGATTTATTATTTCAAATTCCGATGAGTTGTAGATCAACAGTATGACCTATCCTTTTTACTATTCCTTTATTTATTTGTTCGGCATCTGAAAGTCAGCAGTATGACTTGCTCTTTTAGTACATAGTCTCTCATACATAGTTTCGATCAACAGTATAATCTTTTTTTTACTACTAACTTGAGAAAACTTTATTATTTACCTCATTTGTGAAAAGGGAAGTAGTTCATTATTAACCTATTGAGAAGGCCATTTATTTACCTAGAAAAATTTCTCGGTAAATAACAGCTCCCTCCTCAACCTAGGTATATAATATACTATTTCAATTTTCAAACAGATGCAGATCAACGGTATGATCCATTCTTTTACCTATTGTTGGGGTTTCCAAGTATGATTTATTATTTCAAATTACGATGAGTTGTAAATAAACAGTATGACCTATCCTTTTTACTATTCCTTTACTTATTTGTTCGGCATCTGAAAGTCAACAATATGACTTGCTCTTTTAGTACATAGTCTCTCATATATAGTTTCGATCAACAGTATAATCTTTTTTTTTAATACTAACTTGAGAAAACTTTATTATTTACCTCATTTGTGAAAAGGGAAGTAGTTCATTATTAACCTATTGAGAAGGCCATTTATTTACCTAGAAAAATTTCTAGGTAAATAACACCTCCCTCCTCAACCTAGGTATATAATATACTATTTCAATTTTCAAACAGATGCAGATCAACGGTATGATCCATTCTTTTACCTATTGTTGAGGTTTCCAAGTATGATTTATTATTTCAAATTACGATGAGTTGTAGATCAACAGTATGACCTATCCTTTTTACTATTCCTTTATTTATTTGTTCGGCATCTGAAAGTCAGCAGTATGACTTGCTCTTTTAGTACATAGTCTCTCATACATAGTTTCGATCAACAGTATAATCTTTTTTTTACTACTAACTTGAGAAAACTTTATTATTTACCTCATTTGTGAAAAGGGAAGTAGTTCATTATTAACCTATTGAGAAGGCCATTTATTTACCTAGAAAAATTTCTCGGCAAATAACAGCTCCCTCCTCAACCTAGGTATATAATATACTATTTCAATCTTCAAACAGATGCAGATCAACGGTATGATCCATTCTTTTACCTATTGTTGAGGTTTCCAAGTATGATTTATTATTTCAAATTCCGATGAGTTGTAGATCAACAGTATGACCTATCCTTTTTACTATTTCTTTATTTATTTGTTCGGCATCTGAAAATCAGCAGTATGACTTGCTCTTTTAGTACATAGTCTCTTATACATAGTTTCGATCAACAGTATAATCTTTTTTTACTACTAACTTGAGAAAACTTTATTATTTACCTCATTTGTGAAAAGGGAAGTAGTTCATTATTAACCTATTGAGAAGGCCATTTATTTACCTAGAAAAATTTATCGGTAAATAACAGCTCCCTCCTCAACCTAGGTATATAATATACTATTTCAATTTTCAAACAGATGCAGATCAACGGTATGATCCATTCTTTTACCTATTGTTGAGGTTTCCAAGTATGATTTATTATTTCAAATTACGATGAGTTGTAAATCAACAGTATGACCTATCCTTTTTACTATTCCTTTATTTATTTGTTCGGCATCTGAAAGTCAGCAGTATGACTTGCTCTTTTAGTACATAGTCTCTCATACATAGTTTCGATCAACAGTATAATCTTTTTTTTACTACTAACTTGAGAAAACTTTATTATTTACCTCATTTGTGAAAAGGGAAGTAGTTCATTATTAACCTATTGAGAAGGCCATTTATTTACCTAGAAAAATTTCTCGGTAAATAACAGCTCCCTCCTCAACCTAGGTATATAATATACTATTTCAATTTTCAAACAGATGCAGATCAACGGTATGATCCATTCTTTTACCTATTGTTGGGGTTTCCAAGTATGATTTATTATTTCAAATTACGATGAGTTGTAAATAAACAGTATGACCTATCCTTTTTACTATTCCTTTACTTATTTGTTCGGCATCTGAAAGTCAACAATATGACTTGCTCTTTTAGTACATAGTCTCTCATATATAGTTTCGATCAACAGTATAATCTTTTTTTTAATACTAACTTGAGAAAACTTTATTATTTACCTCATTTGTGAAAAGGGAAGTAGTTCATTATTAACCTATTGAGAAGGCCATTTATTTACCTAGAAAAATTTCTAGGTAAATAACAGCTCCCTCCTCAACCTAGGTATATAATATACTATTTCAATTTTCAAACAGATGCAGATCAACGGTATGATCCATTCTTTTACCTATTGTTGAGGTTTCCAAGTATGATTTATTATTTCAAATTACGATGAGTTGTAGATCAACAGTATGACCTATCCTTTTTACTATTCCTTTATTTATTTGTTCGGCATCTGAAAGTCAGCAGTATGACTTGCTCTTTTAGTACATAGTCTCTCATACATAGTTTCGATCAACAGTATAATCTTTTTTTTATTACTAACTTGAGAAAACTTTATTATTTACCTCATTTGTGAAAAGGGAAGTAGTTCATTATTAACCTATTGAGAAGGCCATTTATTTACCTAGAAAAATTTCTCGGTAAATAACAGCTCCCTCCTCAACCTAGGTACATAATATACTATTTCAATTTTCAAACAGATGCAGATCAACGGTATGATCCATTCTTTTACCTATTGTTGAGGTTTCCAAGTATGATTTATTATTTCAACTTACGATGAGTTGTAGATCAACAGTATGACCTATCCTTTTTACTATTCCTTTATTTATTTGTTCGGCATCTGAAAGTCAACAGTATGACTTGCTCTTTTAGGACATAGTCTCTCATACATAGTTGCGATCAACAGTATATCTTTTTTTTACTACTAACATCAGAAAACCTTATTATTTACCTCATTTGTGAAAAGGGAAGTAGTTCGTTATTAACCTATTGAGAAGGCCATTTATTTACCTAGAAAAATTTCTCGGTAAATAACAGCTCCCTCCTCAACCTAGGTATATAATATACTATTTCAATTTTCAAACAGATGCAGATCAACGGTATGATCCATTCTTTTACCTATTGTTGGGGTTTCCAAGTATGATTTATTATTTCAAATTACGATGAGTTGTAAATAAACAGTATGACCTATCCTTTTTACTATTCCTTTACTTATTTGTTCGGCATCTGAAAGTCAACAATATGACTTGCTCTTTTAGTACATAGTCTCTCATATATAGTTTCGATCAACAGTATAATCTTTTTTTACTACTAACTTGAGAAAACTTTATTATTTACCTCATTTGTGAAAAGGGAAGTAGTTCATTATTAACCTATTGAGAAGGCCATTTATTTACCTAGAAAAATTTATCGGTAAATAACAGCTCCCTCCTCAACCTAGGTATATAATATACTATTTCAATTTTCAAACAGATGCAGATCAACGGTATGATCCATTCTTTTACCTATTGTTGAGGTTTCCAAGTATGATTTATTATTTCAAATTACGATGAGTTGTAAATCAACAGTATGACCTATCCTTTTTACTATTCCTTTATTTATTTGTTCGGCATCTGAAAGTCAGCAGTATGACTTGCTCTTTTAGTACATAGTCTCTCATACATAGTTTCGATCAACAGTATAATCTTTTTTTTACTACTAACTTGAGAAAACTTTATTATTTACCTCATTTGTGAAAAGGGAAGTAGTTCATTATTAACCTATTGAGAAGGCCATTTATTTACCTAGAAAAATTTCTCGGTAAATAACAGCTCCCTCCTCAACCTAGGTATATAATATACTATTTCAATTTTCAAACAGATGCAGATCAACGGTATGATCCATTCTTTTACCTATTGTTGGGGTTTCCAAGTATGATTTATTATTTCAAATTACGATGAGTTGTAAATAAACAGTATGACCTATCCTTTTTACTATTCCTTTACTTATTTGTTCGGCATCTGAAAGTCAACAATATGACTTGCTCTTTTAGTACATAGTCTCTCATATATAGTTTCGATCAACAGTATAATCTTTTTTTTTAATACTAACTTGAGAAAACTTTATTATTTACCTCATTTGTGAAAAGGGAAGTAGTTCATTATTAACCTATTGAGAAGGCCATTTATTTACCTAGAAAAATTTCTAGGTAAATAACACCTCCCTCCTCAACCTAGGTATATAATATACTATTTCAATTTTCAAACAGATGCAGATCAACGGTATGATCCATTCTTTTACCTATTGTTGAGGTTTCCAAGTATGATTTATTATTTCAAATTACGATGAGTTGTAGATCAACAGTATGACCTATCCTTTTTACTATTCCTTTATTTATTTGTTCGGCATCTGAAAGTCAGCAGTATGACTTGCTCTTTTAGTACATAGTCTCTCATACATAGTTTCGATCAACAGTATAATCTTTTTTTTACTACTAACTTGAGAAAACTTTATTATTTACCTCATTTGTGAAAAGGGAAGTAGTTCATTATTAACCTATTGAGAAGGCCATTTATTTACCTAGAAAAATTTCTCGGCAAATAACAGCTCCCTCCTCAACCTAGGTATATAATATACTATTTCAATCTTCAAACAGATGCAGATCAACGGTATGATCCATTCTTTTACCTATTGTTGAGGTTTCCAAGTATGATTTATTATTTCAACTTACGATGAGTTGTAGATCAACAGTATGACCTATCCTTTTTACTATTCCTTTATTTATTTGTTCGGCATCTGAAAGTCAACAGTATGACTTGCTCTTTTAGGACATAGTCTCTCATATATAGTTTCGATCAACAGTATAATCTTTTTTTTAATACTAACTTGAGAAAACTTTATTATTTACCTCATTTGTGAAAAGGGAAGTAGTTCATTATTAACCTATTGAGAAGGCCATTTATTTACCTAGAAAAATTTCTAGGTAAATAACACCTCCCTCCTCAACCTAGGTATATAATATACTATTTCAATTTTCAAACAGATGCAGATCAACGGTATGATCCATTCTTTTACCTATTGTTGAGGTTTCCAAGTATGATTTATTATTTCAAATTACGATGACTTGTAAATCAACAGTATGACCTATCCTTTTTACTATTCCTTTATTTATTTGTTCGGCATCTGAAGGTCAACAGTATGACTTGCTCTTTTAGTACATAGTTTCTCATACATAGTTTCGATCAACAGTATAATCTTTTTTTTACTACTAACATCAGAAAACCTTATTGTTTACCTCATTTGTGAAAAGGGAAGTAGTTCATTATTAACCTATTGAGAAGGCCATTTATTTACCTAGAAAAATTTCTCGGCAAATAACAGCTCCCTCCTCAACCTAGGTATATAATATACTATTTCAATCTTCAAACAGATGCAGATCAACGGTATGATCCATTCTTTTACCTATTGTTGAGGTTTCCAAGTATGATTTATTATTTCAACTTACGATGAGTTGTAGATCAACAGTATGACCTATCCTTTTTACTATTCCTTTATTTATTTGTTCGGCATCTGAAAGTCAGCAGTATGACTTGCTCTTTTAGTACATAGTCTCTCATACATAGTTTCGATCAACAGTATAATCTTTTTTTTACTACTAACTTGAGAAAACTTTATTATTTACCTCATTTGTGAAAAGGGAAGTAGTTCATTATTAACCTATTGAGAAGGCCATTTATTTACCTAGAAAAATTTCTCGGTAAATAACAGCTCCCTCCTCAACCTAGGTACATAATATACTATTTCAATTTTCAAACAGATGCAGATCAACGGTATGATCCATTCTTTTACCTATTGTTGAGGTTTCCAAGTATGATTTATTATTTCAAATTACGATGACTTGTAAATCAACAGTATGACCTATCCTTTTTACTATTCCTTTATTTATTTGTTCGGCATCTGAAGGTCAACAGTATGACTTGCTCTTTTAGTACATAGTCTCTCATACATAGTTTCGATCAACAGTATAATCTTTTTTTTACTACTAACATCAGAAAACCTTATTCTTTACCTCATTTGTGAAAAGGGAAGTAGTTCATTATTAACCTATTGAGAAGGCCATTTATTTACCTAGAAAAATTTCTCGGCAAATAACAGCTCCCTCCTCAACCTAGGTATATAATATACTATTTCAATCTTCAAACAGATGCAGATCAACGGTATGATCCATTCTTTTACCTATTGTTGAGGTTTCCAAGTATGATTTATTATTTCAACTTACGATGAGTTGTAGATCAACAGTATGACCTATCCTTTTTACTATTCCTTTATTTATTTGTTCGGCATCTGAAAGTCAACAGTATGACTTGCTCTTTTAGGACATAGTCTCTCATACATAGTTGCGATCAACAGTATATCTTTTTTTTACTACTAACATCAGAAAACCTTATTATTTACCTCATTTGTGAAAAGGGAAGTAGTTCGTTATTAACCTATTGAGAAGGCCATTTATTTACCTAGAAAAATTTCTCGGTAAATAACAGCTCCCTCCTCAACCTAGGTACATAATATACTATTTCAATTTTCAAACAGATGCAGATCAACGGTATGATCCATTCTTTTACCTATTGTTGAGGTTTCCAAGTATGATTTATTATTTCAAATTACGATGAGTTGTAAATCAACAGTATGACCTATCCTTTTTACTATTCCTTTATTTATTTGTTCGGCATCTGAAAGTCAACAGTATGACTTGCTCTTTTAGTACATAGTCTCTCATACATAGTTTCGATCAACAGTATAATCTTTTTTTTACTACTAACATCAGAAAACCTTATTATTTACCTCATTTGTGAAAAGGGAAGTAGTTCATTATTAACCTATTGAGAAGGCCATTTATTTACCTAGAAAAATTTCTCGGTAAATAACAGCTCCCTCCTCAACCTAGGTATATAATATACTATTTCAATTTTCAAACAGATGCAGATCAACGGTATGATCCATTCTTTTACCTATTGTTGAGGTTTCCAAGTATGATTTATTATTTCAAATTACGATGAGTTGTAGATTAACAGTATGACCTATCCTTTTTACTATTCCTTTCTTTATTTGTTCGGCATCTGAAAGTCAGCAGTATGACTTGCTCTTTTAGTACATAGTCTCTCATACATAGTTTCGATCAACAGTATAATCTTTTTTTTACTACTAACTTGAGAAAACTTTATTATTTACCTCATTTGTGAAAAGGGAAGTAGTTCATTATTAACCTATTGAGAAGGCCATTTATTTACCTAGAAAAATTTCTCGGTAAATAACAGCTCCCTCCTCAACCTAGGTACATAATATACTATTTCAATTTTCAAACAGATGCAGATCAACGGTATGATCCATTCTTTTACCTATTGTTGAGGTTTCCAAGTATGATTTATTATTTCAAATTACGATGAGTTGTAAATCAACAGTATGACCTATCCTTTTTACTATTCCTTTATTTATTTGTTCGGCATCTGAAGGTCAACAGTATGACTTGCTCTTTTAGTACATAGTCTCTCATACAAAGTTTCGATCAACAGTATAATCTTTTTTTTACTACTAACATCAGAAAACCTTATTATTTACCTCATTTGTGAAAAGGGAAGTAGTTCATTATTAACCTATTGAGAAGGCCATTTATTTACCTAGAAAAATTTCTCGGTAAATAACAGCTCCCTCCTCAACCTAGGTATATAATATACTATTTCAATTTTCAAACAGATGCAGATCAACGGTATGATCCATTCTTTTACCTATTGTTGAGGTTTCCAAGTATGATTTATTATTTCAAATTACGATGAGTTGTAAATCAACAGTATGACCTATCCTTTTTACTATTCCTTTATTTATTTGTTCGGCATCTGAAAGTCAGCAGTATGACTTGCTCTTTTAGTACATAGTCTCTCATACATAGTTTCGATCAACAGTATAATCTTTTTTTTACTACTAACTTGAGAAAACTTTATTATTTACCTCATTTGTGAAAAGGGAAGTAGTTCATTATTAACCTATTGAGAAGGCCATTTATTTACCTAGAAAAATTTCTAGGTAAATAACAGCTCCCTCCTCAACCTAGGTATATAATATACTATTTCAATTTTCAAACAGATGCAGATCAACGGTATGATCCATTCTTTTACCTATTGTTGAGGTTTCCAAGTATGATTTATTATTTCAAATTACGATGAGTTGTAGATCAACAGTATGACCTATCCTTTTTACTATTCCTTTATTTATTTGTTCGGCATCTGAAAGTCAGCAGTATGACTTGCTCTTTTAGTACATAGTCTCTCATACATAGTTTCGATCAACAGTATAATCTTTTTTTTACTACTAACTTGAGAAAACTTTATTATTTACCTCATTTGTGAAAAGGGAAGTAGTTCATTATTAACCTATTGAGAAGGCCATTTATTTACCTAGAAAAATTTCTCGGTAAATAACAGCTCCCTCCTCAACCTAGGTACATAATATACTATTTCAATTTTCAAACAGATGCAGATCAACGGTATGATCCATTCTTTTACCTATTGTTGAGGTTTCCAAGTATGATTTATTATTTCAAATTACGATGAGTTGTAGATCAACAGTATGACCTATCCTTTTTACTATTCCTTTATTTATTTGTTCGGCATCTGAAAGTCAACAGTATGACTTGCTCTTTTAGGACATAGTCTCTCATACATAGTTGCGATCAACAGTATAATCTTTTTTTTACTACTAACATCAGAAAACCTTATTCTTTACCTCATTTGTGAAAAGGGAAGTAGGTCATTATTAACCTATTGAGAAGGTCATTTATTTACCTAGAAAAATTTCTCGGTAAATAACAGCTCCCTCCTCAACCTAGGTATATAATATACTATTTCAATCTTCAAACAGATGCAGATCAACGGTATGATCCATTCTTTTACTTATTGTTGAGGTTTCCAAGTATGATTTATTATTTCAAATTACGATGAGTTGTAGATCAACAGTATGATCTATCCTTTTTACTATTCCTTTATTTATTTGTTCGGCATCTGAAAGTCAACAGTATGACTTGCTCTTTTAGTACATAGTCTCTCATACATAGTTTCGATCAACAGTATAATCTTTTTTTTACTACTAACATCAGAAAACCTTATTATTTACCTCATTTGTGAAAAGGGAAGTAGTTCATTATTAACCTATTGAGAAGGCCATTTATTTACCTAGAAAAATTTCTCGGTAAATAACAGCTCCCTCCTCAACCTAGGTATATAATATACTATTTCAATTTTCAAACAGATGCAGATCAACGGTATGATCCATTCTTTTACCTATTGTTGAGGTTTCCAAGTATGATTTATTATTTCAAATTACGATGAGTTGTAAATCAACAGTATGACCTATCCTTTTTACTATTCCTTTATTTATTTGTTCGGCATCTGAAAGTCAGCAGTATGACTTGCTCTTTTAGTACATAGTCTCTCATACATAGTTTCGATCAACAGTATAATCTTTTTTTTACTACTAACTTGAGAAAACTTTATTATTTACCTCATTTGTGAAAAGGGAAGTAGTTCATTATTAACCTATTGAGAAGGCCATTTATTTACCTAGAAAAATTTCTAGGTAAATAACAGCTCCCTCCTCAACCTAGGTATATAATATACTATTTCAATTTTCAAACAGATGCAGATCAACGGTATGATCCATTCTTTTACCTATTGTTGAGGTTTCCAAGTATGATTTATTATTTCAAATTACGATGAGTTGTAGATCAACAGTATGACCTATTCTTTTTACTATTCCTTTATTTATTTGTTCGGCATCTGAAAGTCAGCAGTATGACTTGCTCTTTTAGTACATAGTCTCTCATACATAGTTTCGATCAACAGTATAATCTTTTTTTTACTACTAACTTGAGAAAACTTTATTATTTACCTCATTTGTGAAAAGGGAAGTAGTTCATTATTAACCTATTGAGAAGGCCATTTATTTACCTAGAAAAATTTCTCGGTAAATAACAGCTCCCTCCTCAACCTAGGTACATAATATACTATTTCAATTTTCAAACAGATGCAGATCAACGGTATGATCCATTCTTTTACCTATTGTTGAGGTTTCCAAGTATGATTTATTATTTCAAATTACGATGAGTTGTAAATCAACAGTATGACCTATCCTTTTTACTATTCCTTTATTTATTTGTTCGGCATCTGAAGGTCAACAGTATGACTTGCTCTTTTAGTACATAGTCTCTCATACATAGTTTCGATCAACAGTATAATCTTTTTTTTACTACTAACATCAGAAAACCTTATTATTTACCTCATTTGTGAAAAGGGAACTAGTTCATTATTAACCTATTGAGAAGGCCATTTATTTACCTAGAAAAATTTCTCGGTAAATAACAGCTCCCTCCTCAACCTAGGTATATAATATACTATTTCAATCTTCAAACAGATGTAGATCAAAGGTATGATCCATTCTTTTACCTATTGTTGAGGTTTCCAAGTATGATTTATTATTTGAAATTACGATGAGTTGTAGATCAACAGTATGACCTATCCTTTTTACTATTCCTTTATTTATTTGTTCGGCATCTGAAAGTCAACAGTATGACTTGCTCTTTTAGGACATAGTCTCTCATACATAGTTGCGATCAACAGTATAATCTTTTTTTTACTACTAACATCAGAAAACCTTATTCTTTACCTCATTTGTGAAAAGGGAAGTAGTTCATTATTAACCTATTGAGAAGGCCATTTATTTACCTAGAAAAATTTCTCGGTAAATAACAGCTCCCTCCTCAACCTAGGTATATAATATACTATTTCAATCTTCAAACAGATGCAGATCAACGGTATGATCCATTCTTTTACCTATTGTTGAGGTTTCCAAGTATGATTTATTATTTCAAATTACGATGAGTTGTAGATCAACAGTATGATCTATCCTTTTTACTATTCCTTTATTTATTTGTTCGGCATCTGACAGTCAACAGTATGACTTGCTCTTTTAGGACATAGTCTCTCATACATAGATTCGATCAACAGTATAATCTTTTTTTTACTACTAACATCAGAAAACCTTATTATTTACCTCATTTGTGAAAAGGGAAGTAGTTCATTATTAACCTATTGAGAAGGCCATTTATTTACCTAGAAAAATTTCTCGGTAAATAACAGCTCCCTCCTCAACCTAGGTATATAATATACTATTTCAATTTTCAAACAGATGCAGATCAACGGTATGATCCATTCTTTTACCTATTGTTGAGGTTTCCAAGTATGATTTATTATTTCAAATTACGATGAGTTGTAGATCAACAGTATGACCTATCCTTTTTACTATTCCTTTATTTATTTGTTCGGCATCTGAAAGTCAACAGTATGACTTGCTCTTTTAGGACATAGTCTCTCATACATAGTTGCGATCAACAGTATAATCTTTTTTTTACTACTAACATCAGAAAACCTTATTCTTTACCTCATTTGTGAAAAGGGAAGTAGTTCATTATTAACCTATTGAGAAGGCCATTTATTTACCTAGAAAAATTTCTCGGTAAATAACAGCTCCCTCCTCAACCTAGGTATATAATATACTATTTCAATCTTCAAACAGATGCAGATCAACGGTATGATCCATTCTTTTACTTATTGTTGAGGTTTCCAAGTATGATTTATTATTTCAAATTACGATGAGTTGTAGATCAACAGTATGATCTATCCTTTTTATTATTCCTTTATTTATTTGTTCGGCATCTGAAAGTCAACAGTATGACTTGCTCTTTTAGTACATAGTCTCTCATACATAGTTTCGATCAACAGTATAATCTTTTTTTTACTACTAACATCAGAAAACCTTATTATTTACCTCATTTGTGAAAAGGGAAGTAGTTCATTATTAACCTATTGAGAAGGCCATTTATTTACCTAGAAAAATTTCTCGGTAAATAACAGCTCCCTCCTCAACCTAGGTATATAATATACTATTTCAATTTTCAAACAGATGCAGATCAACGGTATGATCCATTCTTTTACCTATTGTTGAGGTTTCCAAGTATGATTTATTATTTCAAATTACGATAAGTTGTAAATCAACAGTATGACCTATCCTTTTTACTATTCCTTTATTTATTTGTTCGGCATCTGAAAGTCAGCAGTATGACTTGCTCTTTTAGTACATAGTCTCTCATACATAGTTTCGATCAACAGTATAATCTTTTTTTTACTACTAACTTGAGAAAACTTTATTATTTACCTCATTTGTGAAAAGGGAAGTAGTTCATTATTAACCTATTGAGAAGGCCATTTATTTACCTAGAAAAATTTCTAGGTAAATAACAGCTCCCTCCTCAACCTAGGTATATAATATACTATTTCAATTTTCAAACAGATGCAGATCAACGGTATGATCCATTCTTTTACCTATTGTTGAGGTTTCCAAGTATGATTTATTATTTCAAATTACGATGAGTTGTAGATCAACAGTATGACCTATTCTTTTTACTATTCCTTTATTTATTTGTTCGGCATCTGAAAGTCAGCAGTATGACTTGCTCTTTTAGTACATAGTCTCTCATACATAGTTTCGATCAACAGTATAATCTTTTTTTTACTACTAACTTGAGAAAACTTTATTATTTACCTCATTTGTGAAAAGGGAAGTAGTTCATTATTAACCTATTGAGAAGGCCATTTATTTACCTAGAAAAATTTCTCGGTAAATAACAGCTCCCTCCTCAACCTAGGTACATAATATACTATTTCAATTTTCAAACAGATGCAGATCAACGGTATGATCCATTCTTTTACCTATTGTTGAGGTTTCCAAGTATGATTTATTATTTCAAATTACGATGAGTTGTAAATCAACAGTATGACCTATCCTTTTTACTATTCCTTTATTTATTTGTTCGGCATCTGAAGGTCAACAGTATGACTTGCTCTTTTAGTACATAGTCTCTCATACATAGTTTCGATCAACAGTATAATCTTTTTTTTACTACTAACATCAGAAAACCTTATTATTTACCTCATTTGTGAAAAGGGAACTAGTTCATTATTAACCTATTGAGAAGGCCATTTATTTACCTAGAAAAATTTCTCGGTAAATAACAGCTCCCTCCTCAACCTAGGTATATAATATACTATTTCAATCTTCAAACAGATGTAGATCAACGGTATGATCCATTCTTTTACCTATTGTTGAGGTTTCCAAGTATGATTTATTATTTGAAATTACGATGAGTTGTAGATCAACAGTATGACCTATCCTTTTTACTATTCCTTTATTTATTTGTTCGGCATCTGAAAGTCAACAGTATGACTTGCTCTTTTAGGACATAGTCTCTCATACATAGTTGCGATCAACAGTATAATCTTTTTTTTACTACTAACATCAGAAAACCTTATTCTTTACCTCATTTGTGAAAAGGGAAGTAGTTCATTATTAACCTATTGAGAAGGCCATTTATTTACCTAGAAAAATTTCTCGGTAAATAACAGCTCCCTCCTCAACCTAGGTATATAATATACTATTTCAATCTTCAAACAGATGCAGATCAACGGTATGATCCATTCTTTTACCTATTGTTGAGGTTTCCAAGTATGATTTATTATTTCAAATTACGATGAGTTGTAGATCAACAGTATGATCTATCCTTTTTACTATTCCTTTATTTATTTGTTCGGCATCTGACAGTCAACAGTATGACTTGCTCTTTTAGGACATAGTCTCTCATACATAGATTCGATCAACAGTATAATCTTTTTTTTACTACTAACATCAGAAAACCTTATTATTTACCTCATTTGTGAAAAGGGAAGTAGTTCATTATTAACCTATTGAGAAGGCCATTTATTTACCTAGAAAAATTTCTCGGTAAATAACAGCTCCCTCCTCAACCTAGGTATATAATATACTATTTCAATTTTCAAACAGATGCAGATCAACGGTATGATCCATTCTTTTACCTATTGTTGAGGTTTCCAAGTATGATTTATTATTTCAAATTACGATGAGTTGTAAATCAACACTATGACCTATCCTTTTTACTATTCCTTTATTTATTTGTTAGGCATCTGAAAGTCAGCAGTATGACTTGCTCTTTTAGTACATAGTCTCTCATACATAGTTTCGATCAACAGTATAATCTTTTTTTTACTACTAACTTGAGAAAACTTTATTATTTACCTCATTTGTGAAAAGGGAAGTAGTTCATTATTAACCTATTGAGAAGGCCATTTATTTACCTAGAAAAATTTCTCGGTAAATAACAGCTCCCTCCTCAACCTAGGTATATAATATACTATTTCAATTTTCAAACAGATGCAGATCAACGGTATGATCCATTCTTTTACCTATTGTTTTGGTTTCCAAGTATGATTTATTATTTCAAATTACGATGAGTTGTAAATCAACAGTATGACCTATCCTTTTTACTATTCCTTTACTTATTTGTTCGGCATCTGAAAGTCAACAATATGACTTGCTCTTTTAGTACATAGTCTCTCATACATAGTTTCGATCAACAGTATAATCTTTTTTTTACTACTAACTTGAGAAAACTTTATTATTTACCTCATTTGTGAAAAGGGAAGTAGTTCATTATTAACCTATTGAGAAGGCCATTTATTTACCTAGAAAAATTTCTCGGTAAATAACAGCTCCCTCCTCAACCTAGGTACATAATATACTATTTCAATTTTCAAACAGATGCAGATCAACGGTATGATCCATTCTTTTACCTATTGTTGAGGTTTCCAAGTATGATTTATTATTTCAAATTACGATGAGTTGTAGATCAACAGTATGACCTATCCTTTTTACTATACCTTTATTTATTTGTTCGGCATCTGAAAGTCAGCAGTATGACTTGCTCTTTTAGTACATAGTCTCTCATACATAGTTTCGATCAACAGTATAATCTTTTTTTTACTACTAACTTGAGAAAACTTTATTATTTACCTCATTTGTGAAAAGGGAAGTAGTTCATTATTAACCTATTGAGAAGGCCATTTATTTACCTAGAAAAATTTCTCGGTAAATAACAGCTCCCTCCTCAACCTAGGTACATAATATACTATTTCAATTTTCAAACAGATGCAGATCAACGGTATGATCCATTCTTTTACCTATTGTTGAGGTTTCCAAGTATGATTTATTATTTCAAATTACGATGAGTTGTAGATCAACAGTATGACCTATCCTTTTTACTATACCTTTATTTATTTGTTCGGCATCTGAAAGTCAGCAGTATGACTTGCTCTTTTAGTACATAGTCTCTCATACATAGTTTCGATCAACAGTATAATCTTTTTTTTACTACTAACTTGAGAAAACTTTATTATTTACCTCATTTGTGAAAAGGGAAGTAGTTCATTATTAACCTATTGAGAAGGCCATTTATTTACCTAGAAAAATTTCTAGGTAAATAACAGCTCCCTCCTCAACCTAGGTATATAATATACTATTTCAATTTTCAAACAGATGCAGATCAACGGTATGATCCATTCTTTTACCTATTGTTGAGGTTTCCAAGTATGATTTATTATTTCAAATTACGATGAGTTGTAAATCAACAGTATGACCTATCCTTTTTACTATTCCTTTATTTATTTGTTCGGCATCTGAAGGTCAACAGTATGACTTGCTCTTTTAGTACATAGTCTCTCATACATAGTTTCGATCAACAGTATAATCTTTTTTTTACTACTAACATCAGAAAACCTTATTATTTACCTCATTTGTGAAAAGGGAACTAGTTCATTATTAACCTATTGAGAAGGCCATTTATTTACCTAGAAAAATTTCTCGGTAAATAACAGCTCCCTCCTCAACCTAGGTATATAATATACTATTTCAATCTTCAAACAGATGTAGATCAACGGTATGATCCATTCTTTTACCTATTGTTGAGGTTTCCAAGTATGATTTATTATTTGAAATTACGATGAGTTGTAGATCAACAGTATGACCTATCCTTTTTACTATTCCTTTATTTATTTGTTCGGCATCTGAAAGTCAACAGTATGACTTGCTCTTTTAGGACATAGTCTCTCATACATAGTTGCGATCAACAGTATAATCTTTTTTTTACTACTAACATCAGAAAACCTTATTCTTTACCTCATTTGTGAAAAGGGAAGTAGTTCATTATTAACCTATTGAGAAGGCCATTTATTTACCTAGAAAAATTTCTCGGTAAATAACAGCTCCCTCCTCAACCTAGGTATATAATATACTATTTCAATCTTCAAACAGATGCAGATCAACGGTATGATCCATTCTTTTACCTATTGTTGAGGTTTCCAAGTATGATTTATTATTTCAAATTACGATGAGTTGTAGATCAACAGTATGATCTATCCTTTTTACTATTCCTTTATTTATTTGTTCGGCATCTGAAAGTCAGCAGTATGACTTGCTCTTTTAGTA